>CM046468.1:12565057-14044432 GCA_025506415.1 Flaveria robusta
TTTTCTATTTATGCATATGCTCTTTCTAGAACCAGTAATATTGTATCAACTACGAGAACTGCATAATATATATGTACATAGCACATAAAAGATAATCAAAGTAGTTGGAGAGAGAAAGTGGGACAGTAACATAACTATCTTATGTTTCATATTCAAAGCACTGCGTACAAATGCATTATATGATTCTCACAGTTCTATCATATTATTAGTTCTAAAACGAACGTCTTTATATATATCTAAAATAAAACAAAATACAAGCACATGAACACATAAATGCTAAATGCATCTACTCAATTGATTGGCAGGTGCTAATGAAGAAGGTTGAAAGCTTGATGAAAGCACTAGAAGTAGAATCAAAGAAGTGGAAAAGAGAAGCAGCAACAAGAGAAAAGAATTTAACATCCATAAAAACAGATGAACAAAAACCAGTCAGAAACTCTAACTCCTCCAAAAGGTATGTTTCAAGAACCGTTGAACTCGAAGAAAAAATAACCTATTTTTTTAAATTTTTATACGAGCGGTTATTCACTGATCATCGTATGACCCGTATTGGTTCCAGGGCTGCAAAAGCATCTTGAAGGTTCACTTGAACATAGTTTGAAGGGAAGATGCGGAACTCATTGGGGCTTGGAGACTTACTGTGATTATTATACTCTATGCATGTTACTATCAAATCATAACAATCATGTTCTATGGATATATCTTGTAAATAGTATTTGAACCTTTTAAGGTTGTTGTTTTGTAAGTTGGAGTGAGTTAATTTATGATGTTTGGTATTGCCCTTATCATTATTGTTTTTTGATGCTTCATCTGTCTCTTTATTCTACAAATCATACAACATGATCATAATTAGATGAAAAACAGGGGAAACAACAGAGGATAAAGCTTAAACTTCATAAAAGCATTATCACACTTGTAAAAGACTGCAAAAAGCATCTACATTACAAATTTTCATATTTTAAACAATAAAATGAAGCTCTATTCTTTGATAGCAGCCAGGGACGGCTGCCATTTCCGATATCTGTCTCTATGGCAAGAAGATTGACGTTTGATCATGCTGATGTGGAAATCCTTTGCGTTCCTTATCAGAAATTCTAATTGCTTCCTAGTCACCATGACCTTAACTTTCTGCGGTTTCCTACAGACAATGTGTTTAACTTCTGATTTTCTCGGCTGTATATCACTGTATATCTCAAGATTAATATCTTCTTCTTCTCCATTATACTCGAGAACACTGCTTTTCTTCCGAGGAGATTGCATAAGGTTGATGCAATTGCCCATGATTAAAAAATGATCTACACTTCAAGACTCTTATTTGCAGTTATTGATCCTACACCTCAAGGCACTTTGCATATATATACATATATATACACACATATATAATATATATGTATGTATAATTATATATAGTACTGTACAGAAGTCAAGTTTAAGGCAACTAACGTGCAGAGCATCTTGTAAATTGTTAAGTGATTTCAATCTGACTCCTACCCATTAGATCCATTTTCTTGAGTGTTCACACAAGATTCAAGTATAAGGTTTGACTTTCACAGGTCATAGTTCAATAACATATGATCCTCACATGGGGTTTAAGAATATATTACATGCTGACTTATAATTTCTCTTGATTTTAAATAATAAACATAACTATTTTTTTAATCAAAAGTCAATCACCTGGCAATCATACTAATTGTAAATGCAGAAACCATAGGTTGACTCCTTTTAAGGGGATTTGAATATGTTAAAGTCAAACATGTAGCGGACAAATTTTATATGGCTAAGAGGTCTATCATCAAGGAACAATATGCTTTTTAATAAAAGTAGAACCACTTAATAGAGAGCACAAATAGATAATACTAACTACATTTGATAATTTATTCAAAACTGACTAATTGGCCACTAAATCTAAAAATTAACAAGTCACTACAATGACTTTCAGTTACAATAATAAGATAATCAATCCAAGACCCACAAATTTAAACACTCCCTTAAAGAATTCATAAGATTATACGACCACGAGTCTGAACCTCATTGAACATCCACCAGATAGGAAATCTCAACAGTAACGATATCAAGAATTCAAGCTAGCGAAGAAACAGAATAGTGGTTCATACTCCTGAAGACCAAAGCGTGTATTGATCTAGTCAGCACTCAAGCAGCAACCGCCATGTCAGCACGTCTAGCTTCCAACCATGACTTGACAGCAACTTTTGTGGTTAAAAACCATCCGGCCTTTTCAGGAGCCTCGTGAAAAGGAGCATCTAGCTCCTTGAGATGGGCCTCAAGCGCGCCCGCCAAACCTTTATCAGAATACTTATGTTTCCCATGGCCAGTGTTTATCCCAAGCAATGGTGGAAGCTCTTCTCCCTCTTCTAAAGCCTTGGTCAAATCATTTATCCATATATGTAATGCGGTCAAAGCTGCCCCTAATGAAAGACTCTTTAAATGTAAAGACCAATTTGTAGGAGTTTTCGACTGTATATCACTATATATATCAAGATTTATCCCCAAGTCTAACAAATCACAAGCTTTCTCCAACTGATCAAGGTTAATACATAGATCAATTAAGCAATTGCAGTATGCTTTCCTTACATCTTCTCCTACTTCACCAAGTACTTCACTAGCTTCATTTTTGAAAGTTTCATCTTCAATATTGGATTCCACTAGAAGTTTAATTAAATTACCAAGCTTCGGATTTTGTTTCTGAACACATCTAGTAAGCTTACCAAGCTCTTCACAAGGAGTTTGTGTCATCACATTGAGAAGACAGCCACAAGTTCGCTCATCTGGAGTTATACCAAGATCTATGATTCGGTCAAATGTTGTCACCACATCATCTGTCCGGTTGGATTTTCCGTAGCATTGGATTAGAGAGGTTAAAACATATATATTTGGTTCAAAACCTGATTCCATCATTTCTTTTAATGTGGCTTCTGCCTCTAAGACTTTCCCACAACAGGAGAATATTGTGATCATGGATGAATATGTCCAACTGTCAGGCTTACAATCCGTAGTTGTCTTCATGTCCTCAAGTATCTCAACAGCTTCATCAACAAAGCCGACATCAGCACACATAGACAAAAGGGTATTGTAAAGAACATTATTCAAGTTCATCCCTTTTCCCCTCATCTCTTTGTACACATTCATTGCATCATCACCATAGCGAGCTTTAGCATACGCACGAATGAGTGCAGCATACGTTGCCCATCCAGGTGTTAATCCACTACTTAGAATCTGCTGATAAATAGACTTAACCTGCCAAGGTCTCTTGGCTCTTCCCATAGCATCCAACAAAGTATTATAACAAACCAAATTCGGTTTGACACCAAGAGCCTTCATCTCTTCAAAAACAGTCAAACACCCATCGAAATTCCCACTAGTCCCATAAATCTTGATTATTGTAGTGAACGTTACAGCATCAAGACGCCATTTCTCAGTTCTAGCGCGATCATATAACCTCAACGCCATTTCCACATTCCCAACTCTTCCATAGCAATCAATCATCACCGCATAAGTAACATCATCCGGTTGGACCCCAAAGGCGGGCATCTTTTCAAACCACTCCACAGCCTTACCAGGCAAAGATCTCATCCGAGAACACCCAATAATCGTCGAAAACGTAACATTATCCGGTGCCACACCTCTCTGAAGCATTTCATCAAACACCTTCTCTGCACCATCCAAATCTTTATTCTTTCTAAAAACCTTCAAAGTCACATTGTAAAGAACAGTCTCCCTACTCAAATCACACCTATCCTGAAAGTATTTAAGCACAATTCTTGCAGTTCGAGGGTTTGACAAGTTATTAAGAACAACAACACCATCTTGCTCAACTAATTTATCACCTAAACTACCATCTAGTATGCTAAAGATATCTTCTTCAACAGGCAAACACGAATTCAAAGCTTCTGCAACTTGGGTAAGAGAAGTGTACCTCGAATCAAACGATTTCTGCTTGTAGTGTGAAGCTTTGGGGCTTTTGGGGTTAACCCAGATGTAATTCTTCTTCTTTTCAGCTGCAAATTGAGGGGCATTTGAAGATTGAGGGTCTAAGTTGTGGGTTACTTCTGAAACAGATTCTTGTAAAGAAATCTGAGTGATTCGGAGCTGAGGTGCTCTTGATTGAGAGACGATGGGATGATTGAAGGTTCTTTGAGTGAAGGAGATTGATGGTGAAGAGCAGAAGCCGTATGTGTAAGCCATTTTTGATTGTTGAAAAGCTTGGGGTTTTACGAACCTTATCGAGATTTTGGTCGACACAAGGAGTAAAATCACGTGTGTTCTTGGTAATTTGGTAGGGAAATTTGGGGTTTTATACCTCGTTTTGGATTTTATATCCAAAACCAATGTTACATCGCGTTAATTCTTCAATTAACGTGATACGACATGAATTTTATACACAGAAGGAACTTAAATTTTATTAAGCATAGTCATTGTTAGGATATTAGAGAGGAGCGTTTGAAATTGTGTCTAAATTTTTGTTTACGAGGTTAAAACACACGAGTGAAGAATGTATGTATATACAGTTACCTAATAATATAATTATCTAGTTATTTCATATTTGTTTTTCAAGTTACAATGATCAGTTTGAAACCATACATCCCAACATCGCTAAGTAGATGACTTTAAGGATTTGCGAATAGTCTTTCGATTACGCTCTCCTATACATTTGTTCTTCATTTTCCATTTTTCGAGTATATCTAGTCATCTTTTAATTCCTTATTAAACACACTCATAAGTTTGAGTGTTTATAGTGAGAAATACTATTATTTGTTGTTAGTTACTTTTTTATCATATCTTATCAGTATACAACTTTAGTTTAAAAGCCTGAAAATCCTTTCACATTTCCCTAAAGCCTCTTACATACCTCTTGCAAAAGCCGACAACTTGTAAGGATCATTTGGATTGTGCATTTATCTGTTTGTCAAATTTGTTCAATACCACAAATATGTTATTTTTAAAGCATACACCCATCTACACTATTTTGTTTAAAGTCTTTCCAACATATGATTTTTTTTTTCTAATGTTAGAGAGCATGTTATGGAGAATAATTCCACATTGTATCCCCTAACATCTGAAGAACCTGGTGTCGCACCGATGATCGATGATGAGTAATGAATCATTAGATGAGGAGGTTATGGGTCTTGAAAACATGAAATTAGATGTTTAAAACAAAATGAAACGCATCACCTCTCGAGGAACCAGCGATCGAGATAATCCAAGTGTATCCTAACGTTTCTCCCATATTGATTACTCAATTTAACCAACAAAGTTGGAGAGCAAGTTTTAAGATCAACATTAGGAAAGTAGGATTACATCATATAGCGCAAACAATTATAAAATGACTCTACAAATACTCAACAAGCGTGCTGACCATATGCAAGAGAGTGTGGACCAAGCATGTCGACCTGAGCATACATGGGAAACTCGGTAGGAAAATGCTTGCTTCGACCACCATAAACCGTTGCGGTCACGATGAAAGCTTGAATGTTACAATTGGTGTTTAAACGTCTAAGTTTGAAATTTAATTCATAAAAATAATATTAGTATTAATAAACTAGAATTAGTTATAAATAGTTGAAGGATGTTGAATTATTTTACGGTGAAAAGGTGGACACACAAAGGAAAAGATGGGTGTATAGGAATAATGAGACTTCAGAGACAATGCAAAATATTCAAGCAGAATTACATAGGGCTGGCAATTTCTAACACGGACCTGTTAACACGACACGACACGACACGACACGAAATTAGCAGGTTTCGTGTTTAACCTTAACAGGTTTCGTGTCTTAAACAAATCAACACGTTAAGACACGATAAAATTCGTGTCTTAACAGGTTAAAATACATGTTAACCTGTTAAGACCTGTTAAGGACCTGTTTATAATTAAATAATTAAATATATATATATATATATATATATATATATATATATATATATTATTCAACAAAACTAAAAACCCTAACCTAATTTCCCATTTCCCCTATCCCTTCCCTTACGAGTTACGGCCGCTGAGTTGCTGACCACCATCTCAGCACCGACCAACCTCCATCAAGTGGCATCGACCACCATAGCGACCAGCCCTCTACCCAGCCAGCCTCCATCGACCACCATCGCGACCACCTGACCACCATCGCAACATCGACCAACCTCCATCGACCACCATCGTGACCAGCCCTCTATGGCTCTACCCAACCCAGCCTCCATCGCGACATCGACCAGCCGTCCAGCCCTCTACCCAACCCAGCCTCCATCGACCACCATCGCGACCACCAGACCACCATCGCGACCACCAGCCACCGTCGATAATACACAGGTAACACAGTAACCCAAGTACCCAACCATTTTAATTCTGTTTTCAGTTAATATTTCATACACACACCTCTAATACTGTTATTATTTACCTCTGTTGTTGTTCTTATGTATATTTATTGTTAAATGTTCTTAGCAACCTATTATATATTGTAGATGGATTCTGATTGTATTAAAGTTGACCTAGAAAAGAGTAGTTCACAAAATATAGATATTGAAGATGATGAGGTTGAGTCTATGGAAGGTATACAAAATAATGTTAAGGATAGTCTGGGGGCAAAGAGAAAACAAAAGGAAAGATCTGTTGTGTGGAACTACTTTACCAAACTTAAACAGTCTTCAATAGGTGGAAAGACCCAATGCAAGTGCAACAAGTGTAAGCATGTCTTCATATATGATAGTAAGACCGGTACAGGTAATCTCAAACGACATATGACTGGTTGTATTGGCAATGTATTTAATGATGTTGGTCAAATGCTTTTTAATAGTGACATGGCATTAAGGTCGTCTAGATTTGATGAAAACAAGTTTCGTGAAATGCTTGTGGCTACTATGATTAGGCATGAATTACCATTGTTATTTGTAGATTATAAGGGCATTAGAGATTTGTTTACATACTTGCAACCCAATCTGAATATTATTACTAGGAACACAGTAAGATCTGATTTTATTGAAAATGCATAAAAAAAAAAAAAAAAAAAAGTTAGAAGCATGCTTATGGAATCACAAGGAATGCTATGTTTAACTTCAGCTTTATGGACTTCTATTGCTACCGATGGTTATCTAGCAATTACAGTGCATTACATCGATAAACAATTGGTTTTGCAAAAGAGAGTTTTATCATTTTCTTTCATGCCACCACCTCATACTGGAATTGCTTTATGTGAAAAAGTGTTTTCTATTTTAGTAGAATGGGGTATTGAGAACAAAATCTTTTGTGTGACTTTAGATAATGCTTCTTCTAATGACACTTTTGTTGGGTTATTGAGAGAACAGTTGAATACAAAGTCACCATTTGTTTCTAAGGGAAGATTTTTTTATTTGAGATGTTGTGCACATATTTTAAACTTGATTGTGCAAGATGGGCTTAAGGAAATTAATGAATGTGTTTACAAAGTCAAAGAGAGCATCAAGTATGTCAAAGGATCACAAGGAAGAAAGGAAAAGTTTTTAGATTGTGTTAAGTTGCTTTCTTTAAATTCCAAAAAAAGGGTTAAGGCAAGACGTTCCTACTAGGTGGAATTCTACCTTTTTGATGCTTGATAGTGCTATTTATTACCGACGTGCATTTTGCCATTTAGAATTAAGTGATTCTAATTATAAGCATTGTCCAAATGCATACGAGTGGGAAATAGTTGAGAAGATATGTGGTTTTCTTGGAGTTTTTCATCATGTGACTAAAGTTTTTTCGGGTACAAAATATCCTGCTGCAAACTTGTATTATCCACATATTTTTATGGCTTATTTGACTTTGTATGAGGGCATAAATTCAGAAGATGAGTATATGAAAAAAATGGCACAATTAATGATGGAGAAGTTTCAGAAATATTGGTTTGATTTTAGTCTTACATTAGCCATTGCTGTGGTTTTGGATCCTAGATACAAATTGCACTTTATCGATTGGAGTTATTCACAAGTTTATGGGGAGGGAAACAGTGAATATGAAAATGTTGATCAGCTTTTGCATTCTACTTTCCATGAATATGTTTTGTTAAATGAGGGTCATAGTTCATCTACAACTTCAAACAATGCAAGTAGTTCAAATACTGACAAAGGGGTTGAGGATATGAGGGATGATTCAACACGTGCCTATGGAGTAAAAGCAAGACTTAAGGTATATTTTTTTATATATTATCTCTTGATGTTTCACTTGCTAATTTTTAGTTATTCATTTTTAGGATTTTGATCAGTTTCAAAGTAAAGATTTTGCAATTAATAAAAAATCAGAACTACAATTGTATTTAGAAGAGTCAAGAGTTGATAGAAACTCAGATCTAGATGTTAGCTTTGTGGAAAGCTAATGAGTTTAGATATCCCATACTTTCAAGGATGGCAAGAGACTTTTTGACTATTCCAGTGTCTACTGTTGCATCAGAGTCTACCTTTAGTGCAAGTGGAAGAATACTTAATGAACATCGAAGTTCACTAAGTAAAGATACCGTTGAGGCTCTAATATGCACAAAAGATTGGTTATTTGGAGATTGTTGTAATATCTTTTTCCTTTTATTTTTATAAAGCTTTTAGTTATACATAATATTTTATTAATAATGTATGTTTGTGGGTAGGTTCTGATGAAGTTGAATTGGATGAGCTCACTGAAGATATAATGTTGATTGACATTAGTCATGAGTCAGATGCTTCAAACTCAGTGAATAATCCTAAAGTATTTACTCCTAATGTTTTCAATAAACTTTAGGAATCGATTTATGTCATTGCTTAATATGACTATAATTATTGTGTACAGGTTTGAACAATTGGAATATCATCTACAAAGTTGGCATTTGGCAATATTGTGGGGTTGTTGAAGATTTGGAGAAGAAATACCAACCGGAACTTAAAATTATTTTAAATTTGTTTGAGATTGACTTTTATGGGTTTTTAAATTATTTCAAATTTGTTATGGATTGTAAGATAATTATGTTAAGGATCATGTATTCATGTCTTTGTGTGTTACTTAAAACGTAAGACTTTTATGAAATCGTACTTCGGTAATATTTATTTCATTAAACAGGTTTTTAAATATGTGATATTATTAGTGCTCCTAAACAGGTTTCTAAACAGGTTATTTCGTGTAACCTGTTTCTTAACAGGTTTGTGTTCGTGTTTTAAAAAAATGACACGATAAGTTTTCGTGTCGTGTTCTTGTTTGACATGACAGATCATCGTGTCTTATCGTGTCGTGTCTGACCTGTTATGCCAGCCCTAGAATTACATTTGGCAATATCGTATTATCATAATTGTATCTCGAGATAGTTACAAGTGAATGCTCATACGATTTGATTAAGTCAGTGGGAGGCAAGTTTGTAGGGTATTTGGGTATTAAAAATTAAAGGGTTATGGTCTTTTTCATTAATGTTACTATGTTTCATATTAGTAATTTAAATTTAAGTCCATGAATATATCTAATTTATTCTAAGTCCATAGTTGCTCAGGATTATGCAAATGATACCGAATTAAGACTATTGTGATGCGTTTGGTTCTATTTATATGAATGAAATATGCAACGAGTTGTGACCAAAGATCATAGATGCTTTTAGAGACAAGATTTGGACTAATCCGATTCAAAGCTACTTCATGGATCATGATCGTAAGTAGGTTTTGTGAATAACTACATCAATGGCGTCATTAGACCTATGATGCTTATTAAACTTGATTTTATGGATTGTATTCCTTGGTAATAGTCTGATGTTATAACATTAACACACGACTGACAATTCTTGATTTGTTTATAACAAGATTAAACCTATTTAATAAAAGTACATTATGTAATTTTTTAATTGTTTAAAAATTATTAATACTAGGAGGCTAAACTCTATCATTTCTCTTTCTTGATCCGTAAAAATATATAAAAAAGATTATAAACATGAGATATAGGTAGTTAAACAAGTCGTTTTCATATCTGATAGTTGTGTTAATCGTGTCGTCTCTAACTTGTTAAGCACGATAAGATCTGTTTTACCAGTCTTACCTTAACGAGGCAGCTATAAGGGCCATACGTGGGAGTATTTTGAATGATGGTGAGAGTTATATGTAATCAAGATGAGATTTGTTACCACACAAGCAGAAGACATATTTGGCCCCTCATTAATTCAAGACCCACGAAATGCTCGACTAGGCTCAAACTATGGTGCTATTTGTTTTTTATGCAGCAAAATATCTACAGTCTGCGGATCACATTTGCAGACATCTATAGGAGAAGAGGTGGACCAAACGTCTGCAGTCTGTAAGAAAAAGACTGTTTGTTTTTTAACATCTATAGACTCATCAACGAAAAGGGTTTCAACCAAAGTCATAAAAACCATCAAAATTCTAAGAAAATTTGAGGTTCTGACATCGTAAAACCATCAAACAACACAACAACTAGAGCAATCAGCAACAAAATTCAAAACTTCCGCAACAATTGAAAAGGCTAACATCAAAAAAACCAAATTCAACAACATCAAACCACTAAACTAGTTAAAAATGATACCCATACATCTATATTCATAACAATAAGAAGGGGGATGAATGTATGGTTATCAAATCAAAGGCGAAACTATCATGAATCTTTAGAACAAAGAAAACAAAACTCGAGGTCGGCAGTGGCTGTAGGGGGCGGCGATGGGCTGGTGTGGTCTGCGCGGCTGGAGGTCGGCGACGGGGGGCCTGGAGGTCGGCGGTGGCTGCTTGGGCCGCGGTGGCCGACGTGGGCTGCGGCCGGTGGCGGGTGGGCCGGCGGTGGTGAGGGGAAGGAGATGGGGGAGGTCAATGGTTTTGGGGGGGAAGCAGATGCAGGAGGTCGATGGTTTTAGAGAAATAGAAGAAAAGTTTTGTTTTGTATGAATAAAAGATTAGAAGATGTTAGAAGTGGATGTGCAATGTCTTTTTCACGCAGATCTCAGGAAGATCTTTTTTAATGAAAGGTGTTTCAAAAAACAAACATAGCTCAACGTCTACGTGTGGTCTGCGCGGCACAGACAAAAGAGCTCAGGAAGTGCTTCTTAGAAAAAACAAGCACACCTTATGTGTTTGAAAACCACTCTGAATCTAGATGGAGATTGAGAATGATTGAACAATTAATGAGATTTATTGACGATCCACGTCTTATGTTAGGCTACCACCATGTGTTTCACTTCTTTAGTGGTAATCCGACAAACTAATTAGGTATTAATTTTGAAAACCCTATGGTTTGGTTTTTATTATTGGTTTTTCTGTAATTTTATAACCGGATCACCGAAAAAGATTTCTCATCTTAACTGTACATCAAAAACTTCTGCTGCATGTTTGAACTTGGTCAAGGAAATCTCAGCATTTATATACATCAAATGCCTTGACATACAATTCAATATCTGCTAAATATTATTTTGCCTAATGATAAGTAAGTTGCCAACCCGATATAAACCCTTATCTTTGGAACACGTTTCATGATCAGATTTAGCATCTCAACATTAGATTCTCATACCTTATGTTCATAGTTCACCTTTTAATCATATGATATTTGGGTGATTCAACGAACCACCAATTTCTTTTGTAAGCCGCATACCAAGTTTAAATGTATTGAACTAGGATATAAACCCCGTATAGAACACGGATTGTATAAATTCAAGAATATATTTTTAGTAATAGAGATTTTCATATTAAATATTTATAAAATATTATATCGTTTTTAACATATATTTATTTTAAAATAATAAAGTATTTTATAAAAATAATTATAGAAATCATTAAATAGGAGAGAGTCAAAAAAAAAAATTATAAAAACAATTAAACATAATTTGTATAATTAATAGTAGAGAGATGCGGGAAAAAAAAATTAAGGATTCATGAGAGAATAACACGTGTCGCTTAAGATTTTTATTTATTAGTATAGATTATATCGTTTTTAATATATATTTATTTTAAAATAATAAAATACTTTATAAAAATAATTATAGAAATCATTTAATAGGAGAGAGACAAAAAAAAATTATAAAAACAATTAAAGACAATTTGTATAATTAATAGGAAAGAGAGGCGCGAAAAATATATTAAGAATGCATGAGAGAGTGACACGTGTCATTTAAGATTTTTATTTATTAGTATAGATATTATATACTTATTTTCATTCGTGTAAACCAAGAGGATTTAACCATAGGAATTTAAACCCTCTAATCTCGTATACGAACCCGATTAATCCAAACCGATCTCTGAATAAATTGTAACCGATTAAACAGATAACCGATTAACCAATTGTTATTCAGATCGGGTTTCTATTGGATCTTCAAACATACAAAACCTGAATAATTCGAACTAATTGACCCGAATAAATTGACCGATAGTTATTGAAAAATAATAACTTGTATTTAATATTGATCATCTTCGAAAAATAAAACATAATTAAGAAATAAGAATAAAATGGACACGCAATTTTAATTATAATTTCATGTTCATTATACGTATTTGTTTAAAACAAAATCCGAAATAACTGTATTGTTTGTATTCGTTGATTGAAAGAGTATCTTCATCCAAGTGTTTCTTTTTAAAATAATGCTAAAAAATTTTCTACCCAAAACCCAACCCAATTATATTTGAAACTGCTTAAGCCGAACCAGATCCACCCAAATGTCATTTGGATCGGTTATCAGATAGATTTACACACCAGAAAAACCGATTAACCCAAACCGATTCACCCTAAACCCGATTAAATTACCTAAACAACACCCCTAAAAAAAGTTTCAGGAAAGGATTCGTGAACCACAGTTTACTATGGAGTAATACCTTTAAGCTATAACTTGTATCTAAAGCTTTAATAGTTGTAAAATATTATTCATTCATACTCACTTTTAATAATATAGTAATACAATGTGTTACGGTATCCATGATATCCAAAGATGGAACAAAAGACCAAAAACAAACATAAGAGCAACCATCATGTAATTAGTTCTTCTTTAAATTATACCTTTTTTCATCGAATTGTTTTTAAATTCTTAATGATATTAATTAGATTTATATCTATTTATTAACTTTTTCCCTTGAATTTAGTTTATTATATAATACTTATTTGTTTTAATAAAAATATTTCACAAATGATTATATTTAATTCACTTCCTTAACTCAAATCATAAAAATACACCTACAACTTTTTTTTTTATATTTATATCTATTTATTTTGGTTTATTTAAGGTTTTTACGACAGTGTAGACTAAATTTTGGTTGTTGAGAGTTTTATTAAAAGTAGAAACAAAACTGTGACATTCCTAGCGTGCTGTTTAAAGTCTACTTTAACTGGCCCATGCCTTGCCCTCTCGTCAAGGGAAACTCAAAAACTTTTCAAAAGTCTCAAAAATGAGAAATAGTAAGTAAACTCTTTTCTAGGGTGGGGTTTTTCTAATAATTAAAAAATCATTTGGAGTTAGAATGATATAGCTCTATTTCGGTTAAGGGTTCGAGTCACACGTATGACAAACTAATGCAAATTATGAGAAGCTAATTAATGCAAATTAGTTTTGGTTTAGCTTATGTGGAGTAAGGTATATATTGTCAATCTAACCATTCAAGAAAAAAGTAAACTATTTTCTATATTCTTATTTTTCTTAACATTTGCTACATACTTGATCTTAGATTTTTTTTTTTTTTTTTTTTTTTTTTTTTTTTTTTGGTCTAAACACAAGAACTGAATAAATCATGACAGTTAACACATTCGAAGATATATACCATGCAACACTACAGGAAAACAAGCTATTGCATTATTTTCATTTTGTCTTGGATTCATTAAGAGTGAACATGATATAGGTAAACAAATAATGGGAATCAATGTTACAGTTGTTCACTTTTTTACTGTCCGCTTAAAGGACATAATTATTTGAATATGACAATTATCAAATGTTAACTCTTTATTATTGTGATATCCGCGTTAACTTTTGAATATCAATCAAAATTATTTTTTTATTGGAATAACATCATTATACGTATACAACGTTATGTATTTTATGTATATGTGTAAATTAATAAACGTAAAAAAGTTACGACAAGTGTAAGTTATCTGCACCTATGTATATATCTACCAGATGTAAGTAACTTACACTTGTCGTAACTTTTATACACTTGTGAATTTGCACATATACATAAAAAAACATAATGTTGTATATGTATAATGATGTTATTCCAACAAAAAAGATAATGATTTTGATTGATCTTCAAAAGTTAACACGGTTATCGTAATAATAGAAGGTTAACATTTGATCATTATCCTATTTGAATATGATCCATATAGTAAACATAAACAAAGCACAAAAACATTAAACAAGATGTTTATATATATAGAGTAAACTTCAAAAAAAAGTCCATTTATTTAAGGTCATTGGGGACAATAATTGAGAAAATGGATTCTTCGAAGGAGAATTGTGTAAAAGTCGAGACCCTAGCTCCTATACATTAGTAGGGGTAACGAAAGTGACATTTTGATCATGCGATAGGATACAATCTCTCTATGAACCGACCTAATCATTGACTTAATAAGTGGGCTTCACCTTTTGTTGTTGCTTTGGTTGTCTACCTTGAGTTTGGCACTCCAACTCTAGAGAGTTTATCAAGCATATTGGCTTCCTAAAGTAAACACTCTTTATTTCTTATTGCGACAAGAATAATACTGTGGATGTGACAACTAATATAAAAGGGTTACTTTAGAAAGTTGAATTAGAAAAAGGCAACGGCCTCTTTGATTGGTAGGGGTTACAAAAGTGACATCCTCAAGATCATCAGCCTTCTAAAGTTGCCTAGAAATCGTGGATCATGTTTAAGCTTATATGGATTCAAATATGTGCTTTATTGGCATGTGGCGTGTGCTTCGGAAAGTTATATGGGCAAGGGATGATTTCGATGCTAACACGTATCGTTTTGATGTAACATTTTCTTTTCTAGTTAAATGTGTTTTTATGTATATGTGTAAAAATGGTACATAAAAACCAGTCACACTTGTTACGTTAAGTTCCATTTTCACCTTATGATTGCTAGTAAATCCTATTATTAATGCTAAAGCATAAGAGTATATAAACTCACTGGTAAGATACATTTAAGAAACTATATGACCTTACTTACCAGATTACAAACGTCATTACATACAGATACAAATTCTCCATTTGTATAGTTTCTAGATATGGAGATTGCATAACATTCAAAAAAGAACTAATAGAAATGAACAAGCTTTTGTACATTACACGGCCATTTCCTATTCATGTCAAAACAAATGAATGACACATGTTCTTTCAAGTGGAAAACCAAAACCTAAAGGAGAAAGAATACCATAGTAAAAGCTGCCTTGGACCCTTGTATGCTAACTAGTATACTTGAATATTAATCTTAGAGATTTATTTAATTATGGATTAGTATGCTTAATCATGTTATGATACAATTAAAACTACACGCTATTCCTCGTCTTTCTCTTGCAAAGCGTATTAAACATAGGAGTTAACAAGTTATAAGGAGCACCGGGGTTAGATTTAGCATAGTGATTAACTATAAAACGAATGACTATCAGCGAGTAATTTTATTCTAGTAATTCTAATTCAAATAATTTTATGAGTTATTAATGTGCTAGTGAGTTGTTTTTATATACAAATGGTTCTAGTAATAGTTAGTAAGTTGCATAGATTATACGAAAATACAAAATCTATCATATGTAACAAGTAAACCTATATCTCACATTTCCATTTCTTAAAGATAAACTACGTAGATTATGTTTTCACATCTTACAAATAAACTTACAAATTACATGTGCTAATTAATGCTAGACCCACACATACCAAGTAGTTTTTTTTCTCAAGAAGCGACACTCTAACACCATTTTGTTAATAAACTTATTATGTACATGACCATCATAATTTGCAAATATAGGTTATTTACCATGCATCAATGAGGGTTTCAAAACAACATTTATGTGTGGCCACGAGTTCTAATGGCTCAATTGACTTGGGCAACAAAAAAAATAAAAAAACAACCTACATGTGTGCACATGACATATAGTGCACACATGGGGAAACTATCTGGTATGAGTCTGCCTTCACATTTTGGGACCATGAATTCCAACACTTATCGTTGTGACAATGTCATAATACGTCCCTATGATGAAGTATTTAAATTATGTGACCAACAAGTCCAGCAAACCACTAACAACAATCTGTCATATTACCTTTCTCATTTTATGCTTGAGAGACCAGCTATTACAACCGAGTTATTGATAAAATATTTACTGATTAACAGTTGATTTGGTCGGTAGTTATAGACATATTTACGACGAATCATCAAAGAGTTTCCTGTCGATATAATGATAATACCAACAAATAATTGAAAATCGTGACAGAAATATGATCAAGAGTCTTATGCTCAAATGTCTCGACAAATTACCAATAACTTATCCTTCAGAACTCCTTTGAACAATTATAGCGGAAATCTTTTCAAAAAAGCATGGGCGTGAGAAATTATTCAAGTTACTGACGGGTCATTAACAGAATAAACTGAAAAAAAAAAATAATAATTAAAAACATGGATTTTATTGAACACCATGAATAATCACTGATGGTTGTGTTTGTTAGTAATATTATCTCGGTGATAATCATTTATTAAACAGTTTCATAGTGTTAAGCTTGTTTTCCCAATAGATATTATTATATTCTTCTTCAGATCATTAACAAAAGTTATATAATTATATATCAAAAGATCTCATTCACATCACAACTCACATGGAAGCAGAAGAAAGAGGAGAGCCACAAGTTAAACTGCATATTCATAAAGCATAAACGGTTGGAGTAACAAAAGAATATTGCAATTTCTGGCCACAAATAAAGGTGTCCTAACCCATGTATTTTTTAGCATTTTTAAGTCCATCACTTCCATAATTTAATAAGATTCTTCCATCTTTGTCATAATGCTCTTTATCCTTGTCCTTTTCTTTTCTATAAACAATGGCAACCTGGAGTTCAAAAAGCGAAAAACTGCCAGCACTCATAAACACTACTCATGGTCTGTTAGATTTTGGCGTGAGAGTTGTCATCTTCATTGTACCTTGACATGGAGAGAGTGAGGCATATCAGTAGGACGGTTCCCATGCTCGATCTGTCACATTCAAATACAAAACATGCGTAAACATTAATGTTTCATCTATACGTGTGCTTTTATTACAAAACCAATTTCAAGTAGAGAACTACATAATAGTGTTGATAAGCAGTTACACATCATCATATTTATCACTAGATAAAATATTGTTTATGTATTGAATATATAACAATGTGTCAATGACCAAGAAAAACTTCTTTTATAGTATTGTAAAAAAAGACTTTTTGATCAAAAGCAATATTAATATATATTACAGAAAGATGTTAGAACTTTGAATTGAAAGTGGTTCACATCTAAAAGTCTTTAGATCAGCATATGATATCCATTTTATCCCGAATTTTGTAGATTTATCAAAGATTTTGAGTTCGTGTGGTGATTTCTAGTTTGAAGAATAGTTTCATAAGAGTTTATGGAGACTCAACTGTCTTAACGAGCAAACTTTAGTTTTTTTGAAACTAACTCTGTTTGAGTGGCTAACAGAATTTAGACGTGACATGCTTTCTAGTCATTACGTTGCAGCTTGCAACAACTATGATTAATAAAGTCAGAGTCTGCTTGTTGAGATAGCGAACTCTTCATAAACCACTTTAAAACCGTTTCTAAACCAGAAACCATCATACAAACGTTAAAGCCTTCGTAAAATTTTAAAAATTCAACCCACAAAGTATTGTTTTAAAAAAATAATAAAAAAGTATGTAGAATAAGTTAATTCTTGTATGGAGAATTGAATGTTGTACTTACAATGTGGCAAAGAACATGAGGATTCTTCTAGGGTTGATTATGGAAGATTGCTTAAAACTTCTTGATTTTTTCCATAAACCACTGCTTTTGGTTGGTGTTCCGGGAGGTTTTGTTGTGGCGGCAGCCGTGGCGGTAGCTGCAGTGGTGGTGGTGGGGATGGTGCCACCGGCCATGATGGTAATTTGATGGTGGAGTTGTGGGCTGTTGATGTGGTCGGTGGTCTGATCCATTAACATCAGCTTTTGTGGCATGGCTCCCGTTATTAAAGAAGCTGGCCATTACAATATTAAAAATTACATATAGAAACAAAAAGTAACGACATTCTTTTAGCTCCACAACTTAATATATAGTGTGTATATAAACTAAACATTCGCAATCATACTTGTTTGTGCATATATATAAATCTTTTTATGAGTCATTAGCTAGTAATATATTAAAATTTAAAACAAATACCCTTAAATCTATGTAAACGTTATGAGTCATCTTTTAATTTATATAGTTTATGTTTTCATTTAAAATAGGGGTAATTGAACTACTAAAACATGCAATACGGTTATTATCGATTTTTATAGTTTTAGAATCAATCCATTTTTTGTATTTTGGCAAAATTATTGATTAACTTTTAAACATGAAATACTAACATATTTTGTGATTTTTGTTACATAGCTCGCACGCTAAGTTTTTCAAAGTTACATAAAAAAGGGGGTTATATATTAACCCGTGTATACATGTCATTAGAAGATTATTAACGAGATTTGTTTTCAAAGCTTTAATAATAAGAATAATAATTACATAACGATAATTGTTTTAAAAGCAGAATATTACTGGTTAAATAACGATAATTAAAAAAATATTTACTTGAAGAAACTTTAGGTGATTGGATAGTATCTCCATCGCCTTCACTCATTACATAATTAGAATTCATCTTCCTATGATCAATCCCTTTCTTCGACTCTTTTCTCGATGGACTTCTCTGCAATTAGAAATATATCCAAATCTTAAGTAAAAAATACGTAAATTTATAAAATATTAATAATCAAGTTGTTTTCAACTAACTGAGTTTAATATTTTTAAAATAAAAAGTCTTCTTAATATGCATGTTTGTTATAAATTATCTATTAAAAAATTATGCGTGCATTGAAGTATTTTAAAAGCAAATTATTTACTTTTTTAAATAACTGTAAAAAATTCAAATATATCAAAAACACATGGGGAGACATACCAACAGAAGAAAACCTAACTCACCTACTCAAGGACTTTTAATTTGGGACTATGAAATTAGTAATCTTTGTGGTGTTTGTTGTTGATAGTCAATTAGTTTGGTGATTATTTCATTGTGAAATTATTATTAAGTCAAATAATTAACTTGAAAAATTATCTTCCATCCTACTTTTACTAAAATACTAAATTAAATTTGATTCCAAAGGCAGCAAAGTTCAAATAAAGATAACTTAAAAACAACCCCTTTCCCAACAATTTTGACAAAAATACAAACTGTATCATTCTTATATAATTAAGAAACATTAAGTACTTACAATAATTCTTGAGCTAAGAGTGAGATCTTTGTTGCATAGATGGGATAAAGGTTCCATATCCACTGTGAAGCTATCAGTTTTCATATTCAAAATCTGTAGTTCAACTCAAAATCTTGAATTTCTTGATGATTCACTTTGCATGAATTTGAATTTGCAGAATCTAGGAATCCCAGAAACTTGTAAGATCACCGAGAAGGCGAGAATAAAGACGTACGCGAACAGAAAACACGCGATAGCGAAATCGATGATGACGAATATGAATGAAGAAAGGGGAATTTTAGGAGGATTTGAAAGTGGAGGTGGTGATGGAAAGGTGAATAGAACGATAAACAAGGTTTTTATATATAGTGGAAGAACAGAAGGTCCAACAAGTTATGATGGGTTTGGGTGGATTTGATTATTATTTTTAATAGACTTATCGTATGGGTCGGTTTTAATCAGATATGGGGGCTACTTTTATGGAGAAAATAACAACAAAATCTTAGACCCTTTCTACGTTTTAAAAATATTTATTAATAAAATATTAGATTTATCTTCCATTAACATATTACTTGAATTTTAGGTTAGTTTAATTAACAAGATATATATAACACCAAATTATTATGAGATCATAAAGAATAAATCCATGTCACTTACATTTTTAATCAATTATTCATATTTTTAAAATTTTATTTTCTTATATAAACATGTGTAACTTATTTATATAAAAGTTATCAAAATAACTTTTTAATATATTAAATTTTTTAATTTTGTATCGCTCGCCTACGGATGACAAGGTAATTGCAAGTAGTTTGTCCATGTTTCTTTTTGAGTTTAAGAAAACATGATCGAGTGCGTATTATACCTATATCATTTTCTTTTACTTTTAAATACTTTAAGATAAGAAAAAGAATGATTTATTTTGGGTTCTGATAATATATATATATAGGGGCTGCTTCAAATAAAAAAAATCATTTGCCTAAAAAACCTAAGAAACAATATGGGATTGACATATGTTAAAATTTTAATTGAATAGCAAGGGTAATATTATCTTTAACAATCAGTAACATATAAACAACACCAAAATTAGTTTCTTTTATTTTTTTCAATCTGTTACTAATCTCAATTGATTTTATTCATCTCTTATTTAAGTTTTTGATTTCATTCAATCAAAACTCAATTCAATTTCAATATAAAATCAATTTCTTCTTCAAGATCTGTGTATTCTGATCAAAAGTAAATCTAATTTTAATTTAAAATCAACTTAGAACAAAGATAGTTTAATATTACATTCATTTTTTTAATTCGAAACCCACGCAAAACAGCACAAAACTATGCTGCTTGACGCGAAGCAGCACAGACTGTGCTTTTTGAAGCGAAGCAGCACAGAACTGTGCTGTTTGACATGAATCAACACAGTAATTGTGATGTTTGACGCGAAGCAGCACAAAACTGTGCTGTTTGACGCGAAGCAGCACACAACTGCGTTGTGTGACGCATATTTTGATGAAATATAGCACAAACAATTCTATGTTATTTTACTGTAAACAACACATAAATTTATGTTGTTTTATATAATCTTTTTACACTAAACAAAACAAAACATGATCTATTACCGTAAAACAATATATAACCTAAAACAATATATAAGATGTTTTATTATCATTAATCAACACAGAATGAACACTCTTATCGTAAAACAATACAATTTTAGAATAATTTCAAGTAAAGTTTTAATATTAGACAATACAAAACATTATGTTTTACCCTAAACCAAAAGATAACATGTTTTTTAACCCTAAAACAACACACAATATGTTGTTTTACCGTACAACAGCACATAATGTGTTGTCTTAACGTTAAACAGCACAAAAGTGTTGTATTACGACAAAACAATACATAATGTGTTGTTTTTATTATAAAACAACATATTTTCGTAACAATGATTTTTTTTATTAAAAAAAATATTGTAATATTATATACTCAAATTAAAAAGGATACAACGCTTGATTTTATGATGCGATTAATTTTAAAAAATAATATCGTATAAAAAGTTACGAACGTTTAAATAAAGTGGGGGAATTTAAAAAAAAACAACAAAAGTGGCTTTCTCATACTACCATTGGAACCACTTATATGCCTAAAAACTGATATCAACCACTGATTAATGAAATAAAGGGCTAAGATCTTTTCTTAGACTTTTTAGGCAAATGAATTTTTTTATTTTAACCAACCCCTATATATAAAAGATATATAAAATAAAAATTATGTTTTTTATTAAAAATCATTAAATGAAATAAACTTATTTTCTTTTTTTTTTTTATAAAATAGAGAATGATAACTTAGGAACATTAGATTTTTTTAAAATCAATTTCTTAGATATTTCAAGGATCTTTGATTTTCATTTTTCAAATTTCCATTAATATTAAATATTTAAGATTGTGAATTGTCTTCGATCGACAAAACCAACCACCACTACTGTTGTTCTCTTTTTCCTTCTCGACAGCGAAGACCACGAACCCACCTTTTTGTCATCAACCCCTCATATAGACAACATCAACACTATTGCAATCTTTACGCTTCTCATGCGCCACCCTCTGAACCGACTCGCCATTGCCTGCCACCCCTAGCCCCCATCGAACAACACCATATTCTCCCGACTACGCCTTCAAAACCACTGGCACCACCGATGTTCTTATTTTTATTCACAGTCTAACCACCAACACCCTTCTCCGGTTCTAGTTCCATTGTTTAAATGTCATTATTCACTTTTTAAAGATACAAGAACAAATTGTTGGTAGCAAATGAAGAACATCAATGGATTACATAGATATAACCTAGTAGGATACATTAATTATATGCATCCCATTTTGTTGAGTAGGAAATAGAGGACATCTTAAACACTATTGTTACTTATACGTAACACTAATGTTACATATACGCAACAATTCAATTATAGGTAAGGTGGTTTTCAGTGAACAAGATGAGCACTGATGTTACGTATATATAAAATATGATTGAAATGAGTAAGTACTTTTATTAGCTGATACAATATTTTTATTATTTTTAAAATTTTCAGTTTATAAAATTATTGCTTCGAGAAAATCTCATTTTTTTTCAATATATTATTATTATTTTAAAAAAACTCTAAGTTTGTTTTGTAAAAAGTGTTTTTATATAAAACTTGTAATTTTAAAAACTTTGATTTGAAAATTTTCATAATTTAAAAAAGTTCCGTTCTTTTAGAAATACAAAATCATAGTTTTAGTCAATTTTGATTTTCATAAAAGGTAATTTTTAATAAAAATCTTACTTTTTATTTAATAAGAAAATATCTTTTAAAAAATTATTGACTAAAAAACTTGGATTTATAATATAGAGAGAGAAAGAGAAATTTTTTGAAATTAATTATTTGACTTTTTAAAATGAAATAAATACTTTAAACGGAAAAATATATATGAGAGTAGTCGTAAGAATGTCATGTGTCAAAATAATTATAATAATAATAACTATAAATATAATAATAATAATATAATTAATTATCATTATTAATTATGAGGTTAATAATAATAACAACATCATCAATAATATTGTGTTATTAAATTTGTTACAATTTAATATTGCATTTTTGTCATGTTATTGTATTTGTAATAATGTAATAGTAATGTATCGTTAATCATAATACAATGCTTAACATTTAATAATATTTTATTTAATTAAATGCTTTTAAAAATATTCATTATAATCGATATTCACGTCCTATCAAATACCATATGTTCAGTAATAGAATCATGCGAGTATAATAACAAATCGATAAAGAATATATAGATAGACACGGTAATTTGAGTGCCTATATAATTGAACTCAACAAAATCAAGATAACTTCAAAAACTATTATAATGTGTTTGTATACATTCAAAATCAAATCGTGATAAACTGATGGTCTGATCTAATTTTCTATTATAAGGATAAAACAAGGACATAACTATTATTTTATTTTAATTTTAAAACACCTAACACAACTTACTAATCATACGGTACAAGTGCTTGATGTAGTAATTCATATTTTGCTCATGTTTAAAAAACTTTTTCTAATTAATACAACACATAATAATTTTAGATTTTTTAATTCACTATATTAAATATTATCTTATTTCATACATTGAATTAGCATTTAAATTTATACTAGTGGGCGTGACCCGTGCCATGCACGAGAGTTATAAAATTTAAAAGTGTTAATTCTGATAATTTATACGTTAGTATAATTAGTCATTAAAAATTCACACGTGAAACGATGATAAAAAAAATTTATATCAAAAAGAAATACTATTGAAAATGAATTCTCAAAGCAAAGGAAAAGAATAGGCGAAAACTTTATTAAAGTTTAGAAGATTAAATGTAAATTTGATATAACTCGAAAGGTATAAGTGTAAATTTTAAATAAAGAACAAAATGAGCAGGTAATCAATTTAGAAAAAATAAAAAGAAAATGTTGTGATTAATTTTAAAACATGTCTATGGCTTTAAGTGTAAAATTATAAAAAAAAATAGAGTAGTTTTTTATTACTTTGAACGAAAAGAAACTGTTGTGGTAATATTAAAAAGCCTATAACTTCACTATTCATCATCTTTTTTATTTGTTCAATATAGTAGGTTTGTCCACATGATGCGATATGAGTCATATGCCTTTTTCTGACCTACTTTAAATACTGATTATATTTGTGTGTTGTTTTTGTTGTTGTTATTATTATTATTATTATTATTATTATTATTATTATTATTATTATTATTATTATTATTATTATAAGGTTAGTAATAATAATAATAACAATAACATTTTGTTATTATATTAGTTAAAATTTAATATTATGTTTTTATCATGTTATTCAGTTTGTAACAATATAATAATAAGTGTCATTAATCATAATACAATGTTTTACATTTGATAAAAGTTTTTATTCGAACATATTTAATGTATTCGTTTTACTTGATATCCACAGCTTATCCAATACCATATGTTTGGTAACAGTATTATATCGGTATAGTAACGAATCGTTAAAACGTGTGTAGATATCCAAGAGAAACCTAGTGGCTATATCATTGAACTCACGAAAACCATGTTAACCTCAAAAACAGTGTTGTAAAACTCGGCCTAGGCGGCCGAGTACTCGACGAGTACTCGGCAAGGTGCCGAGGTGCTTTTCATCAGCTCTGTTAATATTACTTGAAATCTGTCAAACTCGGTCCAACTTGGCCCTACTCGGTCCAACTCGGCCAAGTCTGCCAACTCGGTCAAGTCTGCCAACTCGGCCCTACTTGACTCAACTCGGATATTCACCATTTTTTTCATCAATTTTCGCCGTTTTTCACCGATTATTATTGAATAATTTTTATTGTTTTTCATGGAGATACCTTGGAAAATAATAATGAAATGATTATTTCATATATAATGTTAAATAATTAATATTACATTTTGAAATATTTTTATGTGTGAACATGTATTCTTTTTATTTATAATTGATATTCACGTATTTTTTCTATAAATATTAGTAAGCTTATAATATTTAACATATATATAATTTCTCGAACACTAATTTCTTTATAATTTATCATATCCGAGTACTCCCAAAGTACTCTCCGCCTAGGCCGAGTACTCGCAACTCACCAGTCGACCGACCTAGCAGCGTCAAGCAAGTTTTGCAACCATGATATTTTATGAACCTATTTGGGTATCAAGTATGAAAGTACAAATATATAAGCTAACATAGAGCATAAAATAAAATAATTTGTAAGGTTAATGCATCAACATGTTGTATCATGTGCATAAATGGTTGAATCAGATTAAATATAAATCTCTGATTATATGCATGTTTTTCTTATTGGCTCATACAATTATATTATAACTCTTGGTCGTGGGTCTTAATTACCATTTACCATTTGGTTCCAACCCTGAACCCTCATATGTCGAATAATTTTAGTGTATAACAAATTAGTAGGGTGGTGGATAAGTTATTTTTTCCTCATTCTCGTGGGTCAAAAATAGGGGTGGGATAAAAGATTTAGATTGACATAGATGGTGTATGTTTGATTTGGTGTAACTGTTGTTATTGTGTCTGTATTTCGTGGGGCCTTAGCATCTTGCTAATGGTTAATTTTGCATTTATATAAATTGGCTGTAAAAAAAAATAATAATAATAAAATAAAAAAAAATTATTCTGGGACATGCACAGTGATACAAGAAGAGTCCCGAGTTCTAACCTCGCTTGAGGCAAAATGCAATTTAGAAAAATTCTAAACGTCGCTGGTAATTTTTTTAAGCATATTAACAACAGAATCTTTAGTTATTCTCTCTGTACTTTTCGTGTTTATAATCATTTAAAATTTAAAATTATACCTCAAAATTATACCTCGGATAATTTATGTGTGCGTCGTCTAAAAATTGTTGCTTTTCCTCACACTTTATCAAAAACTCCAATACAAAAAACTATATATGTTGTATCATTTATTGCATGCATAATTTTTTAATTAAAGGCTGTTAATGCACTTGATTAACAAATTTTCTTTATTAATTACATGCACTTTAAAGAATGATCTATTATTTTTACAACATACATTTTTAGATAATTTGTTCAAAAAAATTTATTCTTAAAGAACAATATGCTTGTCTTTTTCTAAAAGTACATATATACTCCCAAGAATGATAAATTAAGTTACTAAAGCTTATCATCTATACGCATATACTTACAGTACATATCAAGAAATACCAAACTTGTAACGTACAACAACTACAGCGTCATGTACTCCTTTATGATGCATCCTAAAATTAAAGACACCTTAGAATATTATGAAGATGACCCATTATATCTACACTACCATGAGCTGACTAATATTCTTTTCTTTCAACACCAAAAGACTACTGGCATCCCTTCAATCTCCGGCCACCTTATTCTCTTTTCCATATAAAGAAACCTAAACCACCGGCGACATCTGCTCAGCCACCTCTACCGCCACCGCAAAACCTCCGGTCACCCGCCGGAAACAACCATGAACACCCCTCAGCAACAAATCCCAATTCACTACACCCCTGATGCCCATAACCGGCCCCATGTTAACCAAGGGGGCCAGTTACAAAGGCATCACACTGCACGATACTACGTGCACCGTGTCAAAGAAAGTCTAAGCACACGCGTGTCAAAGCTAATATGCTCAGTTTTCCTTAGCCTTTTGTTCATTGTAGGCCTCATAACATTCATCTTATGGCTCAGTTTACGCCCTCATCGCCCACGGTTCCACGTCCAAGAGTTTTCGATCCCCAGTCTAGCGCAGGATAACGGGCTTGCATCGGCTCATGCAACCTTTAACGTGACAGCAAGGAACCCTAATTTGAACATTGGGATTTATTATGACACCGTGCATATAACCCTCTACTTTCAGAACCAAGACATTGGGGAAGAGCCATTGCTCGGTGCATTCTATCAGGGACCCAAGAACACTACGGTTCTTGCGGACACGCTAGCTGGGACGCGGTTCGTGGTCGATGAAGCGCGTTGGGCGCAGTTTGTGGCTGCTCGGATACGTGGCGTGGTTGAGTTTCGGCTCGAGGTTGCTTCGGAGATTAGGTTTAAGGTTGCTGGATGGGAAAGCAAGAGGCATAAGATGCATGCAAATTGTGATATTGGTGTTGGACCGGATGGGATGTTGATAGCAAGTTATAGAGTACCGAAATGCCCGGTTTATTTCACTTAGAAGTTTGAAGGCTTAAGGGTTTGTTTGTTTTTTTATTTTGTATCTTTTGGAAAGTGTATTGTTTGTTGTATATTTGTTGTGCTAATTAATCTTGGGGTTTTTGTATCTAACTCCAACTCTAATTCAATTTGTTTTTGTAAACTTTCTAATGTATTATTTTGATCCTTAAATCAAATGATTTTATCCGATTCCAATTTGTTATTCCAATTTGTTATTCATCACTTTATGTTAACCTTCATGCGCCCGAACATCACATATGTCATACAACAAGTATGCATGCATATACATCATGCATGCTCACCAGACGTCAAATTTATGTACCTTCAATTTTCTAATCGAAGAGTTTTTCCTTGTTAATTTATTGTTTGATTAAGTTGAAGAAGACCTGATTTTCAACAACTGGTATCAGAAGCTAGAGTTCTTTGAATCGGGTCACGCTTAGCGAGTGAAGAAAATTGGTAGAAGTAGCTGGGTTTGAGTTTTCTTATGGTTGGTGGTCAAAAATAGGTGGTTCTGTGAGCAGTAAAAAAAACTTGATGTACCAGAGATTAAATCGACAAAAACCGAGATAGAGGTCCGGGGTTTGGGAGAGATCAAAGTGATGGTCAAACACAACAGGACAAGAGCCACATCAGGTGTTATAAGTACAATGAACGCGAGTATTATATATCAGAGTGTCCAAAGTGGGAGAAAAAAGAAGAATTGAACCTAACCCGATATGTGGATGATGAAATGACTTTCATGTGAAGAAGAGTGCATTACAAGATTAGGGAGTGATTGTTTATTGTTGGACTAATCTTGTAATTACAAAATAGTTAAAAGGGTAAGAGATAATTATGTTAATTAATTAATTACTAATTATCATTTTCGTATTAAATTAGGAGTTTAGTTAGTTTGTTTATCTTATTATTTAGATAGTGTTTATCTTATAATTATTAATTAATTAACTAACATAATTATCTAATACCCTTTTAACTATGTTATAATTACAAGATTAGTCCAACATGCTCACCACTCGTAAAAAATAAATTCCTTAAATGAATACTTCGTTACCTTAAAGGTAAGATGCCTTTTTGGTCACCCCCAAAATAGATCAGTAACTAGTATATGATGGCCTATACAGAAGTCAATTGAGCGGAATGTGCAAATACACGACGCTCAACGTCCAGCCATTGTGTCTATATATTTGGGTGATAATCTTCTCTTTGTAAGCGCACAACTTAGTGTCGAGGCTAAATATCATAGGGTTGCTAATGTTGTTTCAATCAAAATTAATCGTTAGATCAATTAACTACAAGAAAAAGGCTCTAATACCTATTGTGTGGTTTGGATTCGATCAACTAAAACTAAGTTAATAGCTTATATTGCATACTATAATTAATCTTAGTGGAACAATTAGTTAATCAGTTCTCCAGATCTACTGTTTTCATCTTATCACAACAAGAACAATTTCAAACAATTGTTAAAGAACAACTGCATTAAGTAGGATTTTTCGAATTGAATGCTTCTAACACATAATCATAAACCATGTTAAGGATTATAATTGAAGAAACAAACAGTTATCTCGGTAACGCTTTAGCAATGAACAAGGTGATATAAATTATCTTTGAAATTACACACAAGTTTACACAAAGTGAAGCCACAATAACTTAAAGGCACAATTAGTAAGCACATTCAGTGTTGTGAATTTCTTAGTGAGCATGCATATTTATAGCCCTCTAAAGTACGAAATGATCTCAGACAATAATATGTAACCTTAACTCAGTAAAGCATCTTCATCAAATAGTTAATTGCCATATGGCAACTCTTCTTCATCAGTGAAAGCCCATCTATAATGGTAACTTACGGATGTCCTGTCGTTGGGGTCATGCAAAAACCTAATTAACCTAGGTAGCTAAAATGTTGTAGAAATGAATATCAAGAACAATCAATGAACTCAATCTATTATGCCACACCAACGATTACAAGAGAGAATGAGAAGAACAATCAATGAACTCAATCTATTATGCCACACCAACGATTACAAGAGAGAATGAGTGAAAACTGATTAATCCCCCTTTCATACTTGAGCTAACAGAATATTAACTACCAAACAAACAAACTGGCATACTAAGACCCTTAGTTACATGAGAATTACAAACAGACCCCTGAACTTTATCATACACCTATATTGGACTTTACTTACACACTAAGACCACAATCTCCACCTTAAAGTCAATATAGACTTTAACCAACTCTCAAATTCTGCACACAGAAGTCAAACTTCGATCCTGGTAGAGACTTTGTAAAAACATCAGCAGGATTCACATCAGTGTCAATCCCCATTACCATGACAGCACCAGAATTCACTACTTCCCTTATGAAATGAAGTTTCACATTAATGTGTTTTGTTCTTTCATGAAACACACTGTTTTTAGAAAGTTGCACTGCACCTTGGTTATGATAAAACACAACAGATTGAGACAATTTTACTCCCATCTCAGTTACCAACCCTTGCAACCATAACGCCTCTATCACTCCCTCAGTTAATGCAATATATTCTGCTTCAGTTGTAGATAAAGTCACTACATGCTGCAACTGAGCCTTCCAACTAACCAAATTACCCAACACCTTAAAAGCATAACCGGTAATTGACCTCCCCTTGTCTAAATCTTTGGCAAAGTCTGCATCTACAAATCCTTCAACAGAAAGATTATCAAGAGGAGCAGCACCAAAAGTTAGACCCCAATCCTTAGTACCTGCCAGATATCTCAAAATCCATTTTGCAGCTGCCCAATGAGACTTACCAGGAGATGACAAATATCTGCTGACCAGACTAACAGCATATCCCAGATCAGGTCTTGTGCACACCATAAGATACATTAGGCTGCCTACTACATTTGCATAAGGCACCTTCTCCATGTATCTAAAATCCTCTTCAGACTTTGGACTATCTTGACTGGACAGCTTAAAATGAGCAGCTAATGGTGTTTTAACTGGCTTGCAACCATCCATATGATAGTTAGAAAGAATCTTCTTGACATATGCAGTCTGAGTAAGTCTCAACTGCCTCAAGTGTTTATTCCTTCTGATCTCCATTCCTAATATTTTCTTAGCTACACCTAGCTCTTTCATCTCAAACTCAGTCATTAACAGATGCTTAACAGCTGTCACTTGTATCTGATCCTTGCAGGCAACTAGCATATCATCCACATATAGCAAAAGATACACAAACTCCCTAGCTTTGTATTCTTTAAAATACACACAGCTATCATATGAACTTCGACAAAATCCATGTGTTACCATAAACTCATCAAACCGCTTATACCATTGTCTAGGAGACTGTTTCAGTCCATACAATGATCTCTTTAACAAGCACACCTTGTCTTCTTGACCAGGTTCCTCAAACCCACAAGGTTGAGACATATAAATCTTCTCATCCAAGAACCCATGAAGAAAAGCTGTTTTTACATCTAATTGTTCTAGCTCAAGATCAAAGCACGCAACCATTGACAACAATATCCGAATGGAAGTATGTTTTACCACTGGTGAAAAGATTTCTGTGTAATCTACACCTGCCTTTTAGGTAAATCCTTTTGCCACCAGCCTAGCCTTATATCTTAGACTTTTATCACCTGGTGCACCCTCTTTGAGCTTAAATAGCCACTTACATGAAACTAACTTCTGATCCTTTGGCCTGTCTACTAGTTCCCAGGTACCATTCTTATGTAATGATGCCATTTCATCTTTCATGGCATTATACCACTTATCATTATCTCTAGAATTCATGGCATCAGCAAAAGTTAAAGGTTCATACATGGACTCTTGTTCAGCTGCTACAAATGTCACTGCAGAAATGTCTTCATCACTTCTAAACCTCAAAGGAGGCACTACACTTCTCCTTGGTCTATCCCTTGCTAGACTGTAATCTGCAGCTGTGTTCTCCTCTTGACTTCTACCCATAGCAGATTGTCTCTCATGGACTTCATGCTCCACCTCAAACTGAACCTCCTTATCTATATGACTGTCAGAATATGATCCGTTTTCTTTATTTCCAACAATATCTTTATAGTACAGGTTCTCATTGAACACTACATCTCTGCTTGTGATCACCTTGGGAGTACCTTCAACTCTCCACAGCCTGAACCATTTACACCATCCGGGTACCCAAGGAAAACACATTTATAAGCTCTAGGTTCCAACTTCCCCTGACTCACATGTGCATAAGCCACTGACCCAAAAACTCTCAGCCCACCATAATCAGCTTTACAGCCAGACCACACTTCAATTAGACACTTCATATTTAATACCCTGGATGGTGATCTGTTTATCAGATATGCCGCTGTGGTCACAGCCTCTGCCCAAAACTAATTGGGTAACCCTGAGCTAGCCAACATGCATCTCACCCTTTCCAACAGGGTTCTATTCATCCTCTCAGCAAGGCCATTCTGCTGAGGGGTGCCAGGTACTGTCAAGTGCCTAACAAAGCCATTTTCTCTATAGAACTGGTTAAATTCATTACCACAGAACTCCAACCCATTGTCAGTCCTCAATTTTTTAACCTTTCTTTCTGTTTGAGTCTCAACCAAAACTTTCCATTCCTTGAATGTCTTTAAGGCATCACTCTTTGCTTTCAATATAAACACCCACACCTTTCTTGAGTAGTCATCGATCAAGGTCATGAAATAGCTTGCTTTTCCAAGTGAACTCACCTTAGCAGGCCCCCATAAATCCGAGTGAACATAGTCCAATATCCCTCTAGTATTATGTTTCCCCTTGCCAAACTTTACTCTCTTATGCTTTCCCAACACACAGGTTTCACAAAAACCAAAATTGCATTGACTAAGTTTTCCAAGCACCTGTTGACCACACAACTCAACAAGGCCTTGATGACTAATGTGTCCTAGTCTCTTGTGCCATAGCAAAGCTGTATCAGACTGACTGTCTGATGCAGTCATGGCAGCTGGTCCTAGGCCCTTAAACTCATCCAGTACATAGGTGTTATTGCCTTGCCTAGTTCCAGATATCAGCACTAAAGACCCTTTACACACCTTGGCTTTACCATCTTTAATACTGACATGACACCCACCTTTCTCAAAGACACCTAAAGACATTAGACTTCTTTTCAGACTAGGAATATACCTTACATCATTTAGAGTCAGATTACTCCCATTGTTTAACTTCAGTCTAACTGTACCAATGCCAAGAACTTCACATGGCCTGTCATCCCCAAGCCTAACACTTCCAAGCTCTTCATTCTTCAAGTCTAAAAAATACTCTCTAATGGGAGTCATATGATAAGAGCATCCTGAGTCCATGACCCACTCTTTCTTGAACCCTCCTTCAGTCACACTCAGAACATCTGAGCTTTCATATCCTTCGAAAGAATCATCTTGTGAAGTATTAGCACTGTGACTCTTATGACTTCCACTGGCCTCATATTTCTTCTTTTTCCATTCAGGGTAATCCCTTTTAAGATGCTTTTCCGAATTGCACACAAAACACCTTTTCTTAGGCCTTGACTTGGATCTTGATTGATTTCTAAGCTTAGAGCCCCTTTGGTAAGGTCTGCCTCTCACTAGAAGCCCTTCTCCACCTTCTTCCTTATGATCAGATCGTTTTTTCAATTCCTTAGAATTTAAAGCAGCCAACACCTCTTCCATTGATAGAGTCTCTCTACCATACATTAGGGTGTCTACAAAATGCTCATAAGATTGAGGTAGTGAGGTGAGGAAAATAATCTCTTGATCTTCTTCATCAAGTGCAACATCTATGTTTTCAAGATCCAAGATGAGTTTGTCAAACTCATCTGTGTGATCTTCCAAGGTCTTTCCTGATATCATCTGAAAAGTGTACAACCTCTTTTTGAGATACAAACGATTCGCCAGTGATTTCATCATGTATAGAGACTCCAGTTTTGACCAGATCCCTGCAGCGGTAGTTTCTTTTGAGACTTCCCTCAAGACTCGATCGCCAAGACTTAGAATGATCGAGCTATGAGCCTTTTCCAGGATCTCTTTCTTCTCTTTGACTGTGAGGTTCCCCGGCAGACGTTCTTCCCCATTTAGGGCATCAACGACTCCATTGTGCACCAACAGTGCTCGCATTTTCACCCTCCACAGCCCAAAATCGTTCTTCCCATCAAACTTTTCCAGTTCGAACTTTGTGGATACCATCTTGTTCTTCGAGTAGTTGATCGTTCTTCTGATTCGAGCCCTGACCTAGCTCTGATACCAATTGTTGTAGAAATGAATATCAAGAACAATCAATGAACTCAATCTATTATGCCACACCAACGATTACAAGAGAGAATGAGTGAAAACTGATTAATCCCCCTTTCATACTTGAGCTAACAGAATATTAACTACCAAACAAACAAACTGACATACTAAGACCCTTAGTTACATGAGAATTACAAACAGACCCCTGAACTTTATCATACACCTATATTGGACTTTACTTACACACTAAGACCAAATAAAATAAGTCAGGTATCGAATCCACGAGTAGCATTTGGTCAATACTACACGTTTTGTTTGATTAACTATATTAAACTTAATTAATTAATTAACTTAATTAAACTAGAACTTGAGAACTAATTGGGTTAAAATAAACTGATATTAATCTAAAAGGCAATTAACTAAGAAAACAATCAAGCACGGAAATACTATTTTGAAAACTTGTAATAAGAAAGGCAATCACGTCTAGGATCCGGGTTCAAAGATTCATGAAAAATCGTTAACTTAGCTTAGAGAACACATAAACATGAGTTTGTAACGGTTTAGCTAAAGTGATAACTAATGACAAGTTTTTAATACTAACTCGTGACCATAAACGCCAAGCATCTCTCTAATTACCAAACTGTTCACAATGCAAGAAAAAAAATTGAATGATAATAAACAAATGGTTGAAACATATATAATTCGTTTAAATTAACCAAACCACAATTGAATTCGTACTATCACTACAAAAACAATCCAAGAAACCTAGGTTAAACATAATAGATATAAATCTTAAAAGTACCCATTACTAGACGATGTCACCAAAAAGATTAGCCAATCATAATAATAAATAGTTCATATACTGTTACTACAAACTTTATTTAAAATTAAATAAAAAAATTTTTCTGGCTATCTCTATTAATAATAAATAGTTCATATACTGTTACTACAAACTTTATTTAAAATTAAATAGAAAAACTTTTCTGGCTATCTCTATTATTACGTAGTCGTTTTAAAACCGTCCCATTGCTCCACTTTAGAATCGTTGCGCGAAGTCGCGAACCAAACCAAAGTAGCCAAAGGCTGCGCCTTTATTCCTTTAACCTGCCGTCGAAGACCCTCCCTTCATGTTCTTATGGGCTGAAATGATTTGGGCCATAAATTCTTCATGTGGGCTCGACAATAGGCTAAAACCCATTAAAAACAATTGTTTATATTGTAAAGCTTGGTCACCGTTAATTTTTCTTCTTTCATTTGACTATTGAGTTTTGAGATATCATCACAATTTTGATTCCTTTTCTTCACGTGACCTCCTGACAATCACATTAGAATATCACAATAGAATAGTTTCAATATGTAAGCATCATCACAATACCATACATTTAATAATATAAATTAACAAACAAATTATACTTACGCACATAATGGTTTCTGTAAAATTAAATTTATGAACATAGTATTTGTTAAAAGTTTCACGAGTAGTCTCGAGTTTAGTCAAAATAATATTATTTTAGTTTGTGGTATCTTGAAACATTTAAACTCTAAATATGAGCTACTTAAGTATAAATTAATATCTAAGAATATATACTTAAACATGATTAGCGCATGTAAATCACCCGTCTATCGATCACTTACCATCGGTGAAAAGTTTCATAGAGTCTTCGCAAGTCACGACTAATTTCCTACATCAACGACATGTGCCACGAGTGGCAACTTGTATAAACTCTATGGATCTTCTAAAGGAAGCTCTTCATTAGTGGTATATTCTCAACCCATTGCAAGTTGTCATATAGTAAGTTACTTTGTCAGCCTTAAACCCTTTATCAGGAACAACTAATCATCAGCGAAAATTGTTCATTAGGTGTTAACACTTGCTCAATTTTCTTTTCAGCACTAACCTGCTATCAAAAGTTTGCTAATCATCAATTCTTATTAAAGTTGGGCCAAACAACTTTTAATTAATGCTTGCTTTGTTTACTTATGTTCATTCATTTATATACATTTATGTTTGTTTATGCTCGTGAATCGTTCAATTAAAATAATATTGAACCAAGATGAAGAACACAAGCATGTTTTTTTTTAACGAATGAACATGAACAAGAAATTTATTCGTTTAATTGTTCATATTTATATTTTTGTTTGGTTTGTTAAATGAACGAGCATGAATAAGCTTAATTGATGTTTGCTCGGTTCTTTTACTACTAACTACATGAAAATTCACCTTAGATGCATACCTTGGTTCCGCCAAGCATTTATTTCAAAGAGTTTTGATTTAATATCAAGAGTAGAGACAACCTTTGGAGCTAAGTAAAAACGGATATAGCTATTTTACCCTTTTTTTTTTTTTTTTTTTTTGGGGGGGGGGGGGGGGGGGGGCCGGGTTTCCCTTAATCAAATTCCCCGAATTACCACCTTTTTCTTCTTTCTAGTTTTTACCGACCTATGTATTTTTCACCGAGCATCCACAACCAATCACCTCCACCATCAATTAATCACCATCCTTCACGTGGTTTTCCCGTTTTTCCCCATTTCTCCATGTCCTCTAAGGGGGCGCAACCCTCTTGGAACCCCGAAATTCTTAAGCTGCCAAAGATCAAAATAATTTTCAACTGAGTGCGTACTTCACTCACCTAGTATTAATGTTTATTCATATTTCACTTTGATCTTAAATAAATCCAACTTGATGACATTAAAAAAATAATAACAAATAAAACTTAAGAGGCAAAATATAAATAACTGATCCATTCAATGATGCAAAACTAATACATTTTATCTCCCAAATTGATATTACCTGGTGAGATATTTTAAGACAAATTTGATTACAATAAACTCAACATGTCACTATCAGTAACAACCCAAATGATCACCATACCAAGATTGTTTAATTTGAATAAAAACTTTGGTTAAACTATGTAAAAATGGTCAATGCTGATTTTCCTAAGCTAGCGGCGAACGAAGAATATGATCCTGTGAGGTATCAACAGCAGGAGCAGATGCAAATGGCCACATTGGAACTCCATGGTATCCCATAACTGGCACAAACTTCCCATCAACAGTTGGGACCTGAGAATATGGAAAGAATGTTGGAGGTGCTCTACTAAAGGCTTTAACTTGTTGCTCTAATCTTTCTTTCTCCGCTTTCAGCTTCTGTTTCTCGTCTCTTAGCTCGTTCTTTTCTGCCTACAACATACAAAAAAGATCGAATATCAAAAAAGATTGAATATTTTGGTTTGAATTAAATGCATACAATCTCCTATAAAATAATGATTTAAAGAATTACCTTTAATTCGTTGATTTTCGCCTGCAAATCTTGCGTAGACGTCTTGAGCTTTTGGGCTTCTTCTCTCAACAGAATCACCCTTCGAATTGCATCGCCTAAAATAACCATTTTATCTGTCTTTGGTGGTCTTCCTGGGTCAATTAGCTCACTTAGCTCTTGAAACCTTTTCACGATTTGCAGTTAAAACAGTTAAACACCTGTCCCTTTATTCTAACAACAGAAGATTAAACTTATAAAAGAAATAAGTATACTTTTCATTCATCTTATTTCTCCTCTTCTTCTCTCTGTCTGCTTTTGAATATGTAGAAGAGCATGATGCAGGATTCACCCTGCAAGATAACATTCTCAAGGTCAAATAAACATCAAATATTTGTAAAATTAACAACAAAATCTACCTTTTTCTTGATCCAAATTCCTTGCTACAAGATGAGTCCAATAATCCTGTACTGCATATGATAAACCAATAGATAAGAAAATAATTTACAACCACAGATGGTTAACTTAAGTTTAACTAAACAATCAAAGCTAATTATTGCCTTGGCCTAAAAAAGCAAGAGACACTCTGAGGCGTTTTGGTCCCAAAAGCTGAGGCACGAGACTCAAGGTGAAAGGCACACACATCACGTGCATGACGCACGCGCCTATGTACAAACAAATTAGCTTTTTTTTACAACCAGAAACTACATTTCTCGTATGTTTTACAAATAAACCTATCTATCAAGTAAACCTTTCATAATTTTAGATTGTTTGTATATATAAACCTCTTACTAGCCTAATTTTGACCCAAAACTAACCTAATGTGTTTTCAAGTGCGCCTAACCGAGGTTATTGCTAAATAAACCACAATAATAAGTTTAAACACGCATCCAAACACCCTAAAGAATCTCAGTGATTAGACCGCTAACCTCGGATGCAAACATAATCTAATCATCAAATTAACATCATTATCAAGAGATACAAACATGTCAATCATATATGATATATATATGTATATATGTATCCATTAATCACATCCTTAAATGCATGCTTCATGAATCCACCCTATAAAGCCTTCAAGACTAATTCAACAAGCATATATACCTTGAACAAAACCCAAAAACATCATCAAATGCAGCCACAAAACAGTACATTCACATAAATTAACCAAGAAAACAAGATCAATCAAATCGAATAAAGAAACAAAGAACCACAAAAACTGACCCAAGATCCGACGAACCATTGAACGGATCAGACGACCACGAGAAATCAGAATCAAGAGAGGGAAGTTGACCCATGTGATCGATCAAGCTAAAATCAAAGAAACAATTAGAATCATCAGCATCCTCCACGGCAACAATCATGATCTTGAAGAAAAGTGATGACCGATGGCAGAATCCTGAAACGATGGTGGTGGATGGATTGTGCAGATGAATTGGGATTTATGGGGGATTGGTGGCGTGAGGTGGAGTCTTCTGGTAGTGCTGCAAGTCATCAACGACATCAGTTTTGTTGTTTTCTGCCAAGTGATGACATTATTGTGTTTTCTTGATATTTGTTTTTGCACCATTTTTACATACTATTCACGTGGAATGATTAGTAATTTAATAAAGAAAATAATCAAGTTTTATAAATTTGTTGGTGCTGGTGGTCAATGGTAAGCCTCCGGTCAGCCACCTCACTAGCTTTTTGTTATATATTATTTGGCTGAGTCTTATAACAAGTATCAATAGTTGTTCTAGTTGTAGCCTGTAGACACACTTTCGAGTAATGATCGTTAGTTTAAGTAGTTGAGCTAAGTTACTCAAAACAATTAAAATTTAAAATTAGGAGGTGTTTGGTTCAGTTTTATTCGGAGCAAAAATTATTTAAGTTGAGCGAGAGGTTTCCAATTGTGGGTTTCCTCCTAAAGGGGTTTGAATTGAAAAACAAATAGGCTAGCTCGATTATAAAACACTTATATTTTGAAACAGAATAATAAATTTAACATTTAAAACATATATAGTTATATACACACACACCTATCTTTCCCCAGCGTATCTCCACCAACCCACTACGCTGCTTTCCTTCTTTTTTTTATATTTTCTTATTAATTTTCTTGGTTTTATTAATTACAGTTTTTGAAAGTTTTTTCATTTTACTTTCTCAGCTTTTCTAATTCTAATTTCTTTTTTATATAAGCCACTTATATTTTAAGTTAAAATTTTTAATATTTCTTGGCTTTATAATTTTTTTATTTAATTTTCAAATTCAAAATCACTTTTGTGACTTACTCCTTTTTATCTATACTTCTACATAATTTTATTTAATATCGAACTATCGTAACGTATGGTTTTAGTTTACTAGTTAAAACTATATCACAAACGTTTTTTCAACGTATAATATTTATAAAATACACCTTTCAACTTCTAATATTTCTAAAATACATCTTTCATTTAATACATATTATTAATATATAATTTAATAATATAAGATTATTTAATCCACTATATTATATATTATCTTATTTATAATATTTTAAATTAACATTTAAATTTATTAATAACTATTATCTTATTTGAATACTTAACTATATAATTAGTAAATACTTTTATAATAATATAATAATAACTATTATAATAATAATAATAGTAATAATAATAATAATAATAATAATAATAATAATAATAATAATAATAATATTAAAAATTTATAAATAATTATTATCTTATTTAAATACTTAACTATATAATTACTAAATACTTTTATAATAGCGATCATAATAATAATAATCTATATCTATATTATCTATACTATCAAATAAAGCGTTTAATAAGAACACACTTGTAATTTTTAAACATAAGATAGAAGTGCTATATAAAATAGTTCCTAAATTGCCTATATTTAATAAATTTCTCTCAATTAATACATTATTTAATATATATTTATTTAAAGTATTATCTTCTTTATAATATTTTAAACTAATATTATATATATATATATATATATATATATATATTTATTATTTATATTTTATAACTTAATACTATTTGATTTAAGTATAATTTTTTCTAAGCACTTAAGTATATAATCATTAAATATTTATATAGTTATAATAATAATAGCCAGATATATTAACATTTAAAACAGGTCAAAAAATAAGCTAGATAACATCAGTCACATCACTATATATAACAAATAAAAAATTTTTGAGTAGTAAAGATGTAGATTTTTTTAATGTTACTATAATAATTTTTTTTCCAAACTAATAAAAAACCTACTTTTTATAATTTTACATTTAAACCTCTTAGAATATTTTAAAACTAACATTTTCTCTCTCTTTTTTTTCATATTGATACCTATTTATCTTGTATTTTTTAGAATTTTTATATTTAAAATTTCGAGTTATGTAAAATTCATATTTAATCACGTGAACTTTTTTAAAATTTTATACTTAACCATTCGAGTTATGTAAAATTTACATTTAATCACATGAACTTTTTTTTAAGTTTTATACTTAAGTCATTGAGTTATGTTAAATTTTCTTTTAATCAATTTATATTAGAGCTGCTTCATTATAGTAAAGTCACTATTTATGCATTCGCTATATTCTTCTTTGTTTTAAGATATTTATGTTTATATAGTATTTTTTTTCCTATTACACTTTTTTTCAGTGTTTCGTATGTAATATTTTTTCAAGTGATTAGTGCTAACATATAAATCATAAGAATTAAATTTTCCTACTTTTATAACCCCCACTGTATGGCGCGGGTCATGTCCACCTGTAACAAATAAAACATATAAGTTATTAAATTTAAAATATTAGATAGTTGAATCTTATCGATTCAATCAAAATTTAATTAATGATTTTATAATAAATAAGTAGTGATTATTAATATTATAGAATTAAATAAAATAATTAAAAATGAAGGGCCTATCCTTAGCTTTCTTAGCTTTCTTTGATAATTTGATAAATCTATTATAACTAGATCAATTAATTATACAGTTGAAATCGATTTTGGTGAGTCAAAAGTTTCATAAAATAAAAATCCATTAAATTAAAGGAAGTTTGTTTTAGAAAGCAATTATAAATTAATATATCGTTAAATGGAATTTTTAAGACATAATATAAATGGTTAAATGAAAGTTATAAATTATAATTTAAATCAGTATGTGAGTATGGTAATATATTTAAGTAAAATATCTATTAGTATGATAAGTAAAATGTTTATCAGTATGGTAAGTATTTAATATATTAAAAAACTTACATAAATTACAGTATGGTCAAGTTTTAAGAAGGAATAAAAATAAAGATGGCGTAATAGTGTAACATCCGACCCATTTTCAAACTACAAACCCAAACCCGAACCCGTTTGAGTCAATCTTGTAAATCAAATTTATTATTTAGTCATTTAATATATTTTTATGTTCCAAATATAATAAATATGTCACTTAATCAATTTAATTTAATCTTATATTTTATAAAATAAATTTTATAAATTTTGAAAGGTTATTAATATTTATAAGATTTTAAATATTCAATCAAATAAATAATTAAATTGTAAAGTTTCTGTGAGATTTATAAAGTCTATAAATATTTTATAAGAAAATAAGTTGATTAAATTAAAATTAAGGTTGTAATAAATTAAAAGTTTAAATCGTAATTATTCTTTTATCTATTTATTTTATTTAATCTTATATTTATTTCAAATTCCAATCATAACCTCATTTTAAAAGACTTGTAACTCACCATTAACATCATTCATAACCCCCTCCTAACCTCAACTATAAAAGCAAGCTTTAGGCCTTACTTTTCATTTGCTCATTCTCCAAAAATCTCACTCACATATCTTTCTTTCATCCATTGGTTTTGATCAATTTCAAGAACTTTCTTTTACAAGAAATTTCAAGAATTTTCTAATATTAAGGTAATCTTATATTACTTTTATATGATGCATTTCTATATTGTTTCAATCATCCTAACATCCAATTGTTCTCACGACTTTATGTTCTTACTTTTATTCTTTCTTCTTCTAAATCTCTTTTAATTTTAATCATTATCATTTGATCATTAACCTTCTAACACTCACTTACCTTATAACAATGACTAACATTCCTAAATCAAGCTAAGAACATGCTAACGTAAACAAAGAATCCCGTTTGCATATGGACGGCTATGCCGTCGCATTCGGTTATTCCACAAGATTTGTTCTCTAAATGATGGCTATATCAAAGTCTTGGAATATTTTTTTATAACTCAAATGAATTCTAATATATCATATATCGACATAATAAATTTGTTCTAACCCGTTTCATGCTTTAGCAATTTTAAAAATGCACATAAGTACCTTACTATATATTTGGCAGAATATAGTCTGACTTCAAATACCCATAACTTGATCATAACAAACTAAATTTGAGTAAACTCAGATTCCAATATTAAGTTCATTGAATTACCTTTTTAACGATAGTTTATACGTTTTCAAACTCAATCGGACGACTCAATAATAGCCTTCACAAGATAAGTGCGCCTTTCAGCACCTTCTGTCTTGTGCTGCTGTTTTGACCTATTTACGGATCTTTTCATAAAAATGTTTCTGAACGAAAGTTGTCCAGGAGACTCTGAACTAGTCAACTGTAAATTTTTGTAATTTTATGAAACCATTTGATATTTTTAAAACCTGTTCAAACACGTATCAAACATTCTGTCCAGAATCTAAAATTGATGCAATAATCCTTTTTCAATCTACCTTTCGCGTTTTGGCATTCTCTAAACATCCTAACTTCTTGTAATGAATTCCGACCTCAAGTTATTGTTTCTTTTTATTCTTTAGGACAACACCTTTGACTCTTGAACATTCAAGCTTTCTTATGTACTCTACAAACATCATTATACAATGTGAGTTTTTCATACCCTATTTTCATTTTTATTTCACACCTTTTGGGGTGAAACATGTTATCGTATAAATGTACACTTGTAAAACATCTTGATACTTGTAATGCACGTGCAATTCATTTATAAATTTTGTCATGGTTATTTAAGATAATTGTGAACCTTATATGATAGTCATCTTGTAAAAGCAATCATTAACTATTGCTAGCCTAGCGACGTCATAGATCTATGGGCTTGACAAGCCTATTTAGTGCTAAAGCCGAGGTTATTGTCAGCTCCTGATGACGTATTCTTGTTCATCATGGGAACCAAGTACACTTAGCTAATCGTATATCTTATTGTGACAAATCTTTTGTCAAGGTTTGATTGTATCATTATGCTATCTATATTCTTGCATTATTTCTTAACCTATGACTTGAATTGCATCTTAAAAGTTGTTTATATACGTATGTACAAATCCATGGGAACTCACCAACATCATATGTTGATAGTATTTTTAACATGTTTCAAGATGCAGTTTAGAGGACTTCTTCATGCTCATATAGGACTTGAACCTAGATTAATAAAAGACTTTATTATGTTGTTTGAATCTTTATTGCATTGTAATGAAATATTTGATTTGACTTATTTAATGAAAATGACATTTAATAATATTTCAACGTATTTTCTACCATACACTATGAGCAATCGAATCACATTCGTCCGCTCCGATGATTCCACCGTCGGTCGGGGTGTGACAAATAGTGTGCCACGTGTCAAATTGATAGTTTAAGAGAATGTCATCTGTACTAAAAAACATTGCTTTATTAAAGTCTATAGATTTATAACAAATAAAATTTAAAATAAGACTTGATACAATTGTAAGTTTTATCATACTAACTTTCTCATTTCTCTTTATTATTATTAATAATATTGAATACTAATAATATTACTCATACCATTTTCAAATTAAAAATTATATAATTTAATAAATTAAAACCTTTTTTTTATTAAAAACACACTTTTTTAAAAATAAAAGTTTTATAAAATACAGAATACAACAAACTTTTTTTTTAAATAAATTCATTTTTTTAAAACAAAATATTTAAAACCTACATTTTTTATAAAATAAAAGTTTAAGAAAAAGATATTATTGTTTATTTACTTAAAATAGTTATTTATATGTAATTATAATCATATTTTATCTTCAAACATAGTTTTATAATTCATAAATTTTTATTACTAATTATTTAGTATTTTATTTATTTAACCCGTGTAATACACGGGTACTAACCTAGTAGCTAACATAACAACAAATAACTACCAACAATTATTGAAATAAGGACTTTGGAGTTAAAGCCTGGTATATTAAATCTAGGGTTATTGGATTTTAGTAATCCAAAGTTTCATTTATTGGACGGGATTAATCACAATTCAGAAAATGTTTGAATAAACTATTAACTTTAAATTTATTTTCCTCCAACGATCCCTTAGTAACTGACAGTTACCTCCGTTAGTTTTTTTTGATAAAAGGGGCCAACATTGAGCTATTTTTCAACTACGCCGCCACCTAGCCTCCACCAAGTTCGTTTTTTGGTGTCTAGCCTCCAATGTCACCTGAAATCTACTTCGAATGAACTAAGTGGTTCATATCAGAAGGTGGAGATTGACGAGCTTTAGGGTGTAGAAGTCACAGATTGACGGACTAGATGGTTGATTTTAACTTTCGGCTTAGTGTTTTGACCATATAAACAGTCCATGTTATCGAAAAACTAATGTTGTTAACTCTTGGTTAATAAGAGATAGTTGAAGAAAAATAAGCTTAAAGTTATGGGTGTCTGTAAATATTTCCTGAATTGTGATTAATCCCGGCCAATAAATGAAAGTTGAGATTATTAAAATCCAATAACCCTAAAATCTATTGGAACTAATTTAAAAAAGTTGGTCATGTTATTTAACACATAATTAATAGATATATATTTAATTTGCAGCTTACTAATATTCTACTTATATTTTTCTTACATTTTTATAAATTTGACACCGTTTGTTTCAAAGAATTTTCAGGAATTAGAATTATAATTGGAAATAAAAAAATTTTCATTCAAAATCATATTTAGTTGGTTAACGGATAAAATTAAAATTGAAAAATTTTCAATCATTTATTGGAATTCACATTATTTTCACTTACTTATGAAATGTTCAACAATTTAATAGAATATTCAAAATTAACATTCCAATTTTACTTAAAATTGACCAAATAAACACGCTATCAATTTTAATGATATTTCATTCCAATTTCAATTATAATTCCAATTTCTATTTCATTTCTAATTCCAATATTTTCGCAGAACATTATGCGAAACAAACGGCCTATAAGTGGAATTAAATTTATTTTGCTTATTTTACATTACTATATTAACTATACTAGCTTAATAACCCGTGTATTACACGGGTTGAATATATAAAATATTAAATAAAATAAAATTTTGTTAATTATAAAATAATATTTTAAGATAAAATACAGTTGAAATTATGTGTAAGGATTATAAATAATAAAATAATGATATCAAGTTTTTAACTTTTTTTGTTTAAAAAAAAATATTTTGTTTCAAAACAAAAGGTTTTATAAAATTTATTTATAATTATTTTTTATTTATAAAAATTTTACTTTTTAAAAATATTGATTTTTAAAATATTTTATATTTTTAAAAAAGTTTGATTTTTTGAAAAGAAGATTATTTTATAAAATTTTATTTCTTTATAAATAATATTGATTAAAAGATTCCTTTCTTAATTTATCAAAAAATATTTTTAGTCTATAAATAAATTAAATAATATATTAGTAATTATATTAATTATTAAGTAGGAGAAAAAATCGGGAAAATTATGGTGAGGATTAATGTGGTGCGGCCACGTGTCCCCATTAGTTACTCTTTTATTATAATATAAAGATTACAATACCGTTCTTAAATACGATTCAGCCGATCCGATGTCCGGATCAAGATGCGGTATGGTTCCTCGTTGGATTGAATGGTGTAAACTGTAAAGTTGTGATAATTTGTCTGTTGAAATTTGAAAGTATTTCGTGTCTTTGGGCTGGACCCGTGGGCCGTCTTCATAGCCAGGGGGCCCAGGGATGAATATTAGGTTTCGGTTACTCAGTCAATGAATTGACTAAGCTTTTGTATTTCTGTAGCCCAACATTCATTTACTGGAATTTGTTTTAGTAAATAAATTGTACAAAGATGAGTTAGGTACTTAGGTTAATTAAACAAGATCAAGTTAATTAAGTTAAATTAATTTTGGTGCTATTGGAAATCCTTGCACAGACCATCACTAACACCGCCGCCAGTCCCACACGCCGCAAAATCCTCACGCCACACGACGACTATATGTCGTGCCCACCACTTCCATTTAACCGTTCCAACGGTCGTTAAAATCTGTGCCCACCACTTCCATCCGTTGATCTCCACACCACCACTACACTACCATCTCCCCTAGCAAATCCCCCATCGGTTTCCGTCTATGATGGCATGGTGGATGCGATGGAGGTCGCCGGTGATAAAGGCGTGAGGAGGGGACTAAGGAACAAAGGTGTCTTGTGGCAGAGCGATGGTGTTGAGAAATGGTGTTGGTTGGGGGGTGGGGGTTGAAATGTGTAGTGGTGGTTTTTTAATGTAGTTTTTATTTAAATTTGTAATTTATTTATATTAATGAAGTAATTTTTTAATTTAAAAAAATTTGTGGTGTGATGTGTGTGAGCGCCCCCTCCACCTAATTTGATGTGGTGTGATATGTCGTGGTGTGATGTAACGTGATATTATAAGATTGTTGGATATATGATGTGGTGTGATGAGAATGACATAAGAACCCCGTCACCCAAAAAGTCCCGTTAGAACATTTGGAATTCTTTTTAAGCGGATGGATTCAATGAATTAATAGACTAGAGAGACACTTATTTCCAATCATGTCAGATTATTATCAGAAAATTAAATGCTCATATAACAACACGGATCACAATGTTGTTTTAGAGATGCAACTATATCTTATCTGTCAGCACAGAATCATGCATTGGTAATTAGGTTTGAAAAAGAATCAAAAAATAAGAAGTAGGCAATGATCATATATATTAACTGAAGAAATAAAAAATACAAACACAGATTTTCTTGTTATATTCATACATAGGGGTTGTAAACGAGTCGAGTCGAACTGAACCGAGCCAGGAAGGGTTCGAGCTCGAGCTAGAAGCTTATCAAGTCGGCTCGGCTCAGGCTCGAAAATTTTAACAAGCTGCAACACTGGCTCGAGTTCGGCTCGTGAAAAGCTCGAGCCAGCTCGATTTAAAAAAAACTTTATTTTTTCATATTTTAATATATATGAAAACATAAAAAAATATATTAGGGCCTTTTGCCTTTTGTTGACCGTTAGATACTCCGTTCTTGGGGGAATAAAGATCATCATTTTGAATATAAACAAATTACTATCAAATTATATATATATTTTAAATAAAATACTTAATATTTTTAAAAAGAATCCATTTTCATTTTAAAATAACCTTTTTAAAATCATAATAATATCAATAATAATTATAATAATAGTAATAATAGCAATAATAATAATAATAATAATAATAATAATAATAATAATAATAATAATAATAATAATAATAATTAATATTATTATTATACTATATATATATATATATGCACTGAGTCACATGCCGAGCCAACGAGCCGAGTCACGAGTCGAGCTCGAACCGAGCTAACCCTGTCTCGGGTTTGGCTCGTTTAGAAATCAAGCCGAGCCGGCTCGCTTAGAAACCAAGCCGAGCCGGCTCGCCTAGATACGAGCTTTTCTCGAGACGAGCTTTTTTCAAGTTTTTCTCGAGCAACCTTCGAGTGAAATTCGAGCCGCGAACTTTTTGAACAGTCCTATCCATACATTAAGAACATGAACTTATTTGTTAATGACTTTTTGTAAACCAACATAAATAGACACAAACAAACATCATATGAACTCTGAACTCTAGTTGTACCACCTTAGAGTAATAGATATTATCATTCACTAGTTAAATGAAAGCAACAGAAAACTCCCATAGCAAAATCGACATTAAATAAACTCAACCACCTTGTAGATCATTATAATCTCTTCTTCTAGGCTTAGAGCCGAGGGACATATCACATATATCTTGTCCAATTACGACCATGCTATTGATTACAGATTCAAAAAGGTTATAGCTTTTGTTCTTCAATGAAGACCATTTTATAAAATCACAAAACATTTTTCTAAGTATTGCGTAGTTATAAAGAATCATCAAACGCATTTTTTTAAGTGTTTAGTTATGAAAATATTATTACCTGGGCTGTCAACTTGAGTTTTCTTTTTTCAAATTAAATGGGTGTTACTAATAATTTACTTACAAAATAGGTATAGTTAAAAATTATATATAACCAAACAATATTTACCCATACAGTTTATCATGAAATTAAGAGCGAAAAAGAATAAATGGCTACACATATCCGCCATTCCATCGCCATTGACCTGAATACAAGACGTGTAATGTATTGTCATTATCATTATTTTTATCAATATATTTAAAAACAAACATAATGAATAGCAAAATTTTGATTTCATTTTGAAATTAAAGGTTGTGATTCTATTGATTGAAAAAAGTAAATAAAAGAATTGAAAAAAGTATAATGTGTTGGTTATAAAATCAAAATTTTTCTAGAAAACCATCAATAGCATCCTGGTACTTCTATTCATTGCTATAAACTCTTTGAGGTTACCTTTACTAGTTTTATATCCTTAACCCTACGTTAAAGCTTTTATTCCAAACACTCAAACAACAGTATAAGTAAATAGATCGAATAGTTTCTTTCATTATGAAATTATTCTGCCTCTTGGTCATTATTATCAGCTTCTGCGGTAGTGGTGGTGGTGTTGGTTGGATGCATTAAATTATTTGCCTGTTTGCATATGAAAGCAAAAGCATGATCTACTTTGGTGCTTTGGTCGAACACCATTAAAACCAATCTTCTCTTCCTGTATGTCTCAGTCTTTCCTCACACACACTGGGTCCTGGGTATGCAGCATGTGGTCATCAATGACAATCGTGACCACCGTGTTAGATATATGTCATTTAATAACGCACCATAAATACGGTATATGTTTTCAAATTCTTTTAATCTAGATGCTGTCATAGGTCTTGCATTTGTTGGATTGTTTTATCTTTTATAAAGCTGTTTAATTGTGACACTGGATTCAGTTTCAGACTACCTGACTATGTGTTTTCAAGTTTTAAAAGAAGTTCAGAAATGTATGTTCAAATGCGAATAATTCGTTTACATACATTAGAATTAAGTGGGAATTACATATATGACGTTTTAAACTTGTAAAATTACGTATTTTTACAAAACACAAATTTTTAATGCATGATATACAATACTCTTTGAGCATGATTTAAGGAAATATGTAATTTTATAAACATCAAATAATTAAATGATAATTTTATAAAAATGTGATCTTGTTTGTTTATCTGTAAACATCAAATACTTATATCAAAACTAAAATCAAAATGTGTTATGTATGTTATTTTTTAACATCTCTTTAATATATTACATTTTTACCATCAAAATTCTTTCTCTTGCCTTAAGGTTCGTCTCAACCATCAAAGGCTATAAATCAGCGTACATCATTTATAATCCAATTCCTAGCATGCAAATAAAGACATTGGTGATGGAAAGTGGAAGAGAGAAAACACAATTAAGTATTGTATGGAAGATGCTTAACATTGTAATCATTTGTAGATATCCTCCTTAAACAAGATCACAATCAAATTAATGCTACTCAGCTACTGATTTTTTAAATGTTAATCTTTTCCCAACATTGTTAAAAGCAATTTTTTAGACTCTTCAAATAGGATTATTTTTTAGAGCTAAAAAATTTACTGTCCGCTGTGCTATCAACCATTCTGCTAGTGATAATCTTTTTATCTGTATCTAAATTGAGTTTCTTCATACCTTTGACTCACCTCTTGTAATTAATAGTTCATAGAGAGTACATATATAATATTGAGGTAATAATATCATATATTCATATCAAAGCTCAAGATTTTAAGCAAGCTAATAGAGAATCTAAAGCTTTAAATCACTTCAAAAGATGCAGTATAGTTTAGTACAAGCATTATACTATACGTAAATGGTAATCCCTTCCATGTTTAACATATATAAGGGAGTGATGATTGTCATTAAGCCATGCAAAAACCTAAATAACTTAGAAAACTAGGGTAAGTATGGTTTCGCCTTAGAAAACTAGGGTAAGTGTGGTTTCGCATCCACGAGAAGCAAGTGGTTAGTATTAGGCGTAAAAAGGGATTGATTTTCAACAAATAAAACTAAGAAACTGAAAACAAATGGAAAAACAATAACACAATATAAGAAACACATGATCACTTTCGGTTTTGGGTATGATTATAAAATTGTAAACATAATTGATGATAACCTTGTTGATTAATTTGGCTTCATAGACTTAGTCTAGTTCAATTTTATCACTAATCTAGAAATCAAGATCACCTTCTTCCCTAATCATTATTCTATTTCATAAACTTAAAACCAATTTTCCCGGGTTGGAATGTCAACCAAGGTGAGCATTGACCAACGCTTAGCCATGCTCAACCTGTGCTTGTCCCATGCTTTAAAGCTGAATTTTTGGTTGTTTGCTGTTGATCGACACCTTGTGGTAGTTGACGGACATCCGATAACTTCTCTATCTTGTTTCCCATGTGTTCCATCACCAATCTATTTCATTCAGCTCTAGTTTGAGCTCATACATGTAAAATCCATTTCCAATCAAAAGAAGCTAATTCCATGATATTTGTAATCCAACTAGTAATAAAAAAGACATATATAGATACATATATATTGACCTAATTAGGGACATGTATATGTTATTAGAGCATCATCTCTTAAATCTAATGCGAGGGAGAGAAGCAAACTTACACATCGAAGATGGTGATGGCTGGTGAGGTTGATGAGTTGTTAAAGAAATCATCAATGTTAAAACCATCAAATATATTGAATTAAATCAAAGGAAATTGTATTGCATATATTTGAATCAATGGCTTATAGATGTCGTAAATTGTAAGCATACACATACATACAACATCAATTTTACATATATGTAAAAACAAGCAATTTAAGACATATTTTTGCATGCATATATATGTATGTACGTACATATGTATGTATGTATGTATGTGTGTATGTGTATGCATTTAGACGGTTAGTTTGCTGGTTTACGTGTATGTAAATAGCGTGTGATTTGAAAAACAAACTACTTACATGAAAATTACACATATGTAAATTTTGTTTGAAAATTGTATGATTAAAATGAGTGTATATATCAAATATTCTTTTATGTAAAGTTGCTTTTAGACATGCCAATCTTTATATAGATAATATACATTAACATTCATAATTAATTTAACGTTTAACGTATTTGTAAAATCTTAATCATATTAATATTTAATATAATTATGTAAAAACATAATAGTTAAATAAGAAAAAAAAGAGTGAAAAAAAATAAATTAATTGTTTAATTAGAGGGTGAAAAGTTTAATAGTTTACCATTATACTTTTTTTTATGTAATTTACTTTTAAGGTTAAAAAACAATTAATAGTCAAGATTGGTTTTACGAGTTTTAAAAATAAAGCAAGTTCTAAAATAGCAGTTTGATTACAATTTGATTTCAGTTTTGCGCTAAATTCACAATGACGAGCATAATTCATATGAGCTGAAAATCATTAAAAAATTATTATATTTTTATATAAGATATTTTACCTGTTTTAAAGATAAAAACAATCGTCTTTATAGGTTAAAATATATCGTAACTAAAAGTTATGAATGTTTAAAAAAGTGGGGAAACTTAAAAATAAGTTAACAAAATTAGTAAATATGTTTGAAGTAGTTATCTAACAAACTTTTTGTTTACAATTTAATCTCAACAATTGATAAAAAAAAAAAAAAAATTGACAGGTTAAGATTTTTCTTATATTTTTTTAATTTATTACTCTTTTTATTTAAACATTTTCCTTATTTAAGATCACGTTTATGAAATAACATGACATTATTATATGTTCCCAATAGTGATCACCAGCTTAAAGTGGTAGGACATTTTACGTACCTACATGAAGAGGTTTTGGCCTCGATTGATATTTTCAGAAATAGCCTTGATCTTGTAGCAGAAGATCCAAGTATTATCATGAGTGAATGATTGTTAGGTTTATGTTTCGGTAGCAAGTACTAGCAACCATTCTATTTTTCATGAAACGTTAATAAACGAATCTTGCATATATGTAAAGACATTGTACTATCGAATTACTAGAAAATAAAATTTATGGATGATTATACAAATCAGTTTTAGCTTTGAACAAATTACCACGTTACATTAGGAACGACCCACATTAAACATATCATTAACTTTGATTTAAATAATCATCATGATGTACGAAGCTATAGATGTCTGGACGAATGCGGATTTTTTATTTATTTCTTGACATGTTATCATTTTCATTGATTATATCATCTCTAGCTTTTAATTTCTTGTTAGACTTATTTTTAAGCATGTGATTTTCTTTGATTTTTATCATTTAGAGCATTCACAGTAGGTTTTTCATTTTCAATGTGAGTATGTGTCTTATATTTTAATGGATGGTTGTTAGTGGTTGTGAGTGAAGTAGGAGGAATATTTATAAGAATTGTATCGTGATTCCCCATATTTGGGGAAACACAGTACAACCCCATAATTTTTTTAATATTTCTAAAAGTTGTTGTGAGTGGAGTAGAGAGAAATGATAATAAAAAACATATTAAAAATTATTATTTAATTGAAAAAGATAGTAAAAAAGTAATGTTTTTAGTGTAAATATGGAGATGAAGTTGGGGAAACTAGTGTGAATGCTCTTAGATATTTGTTAAGCAAATCACAAATCATCATGTTGACGGGAGATACCGTGGACCAAATGCTATCAACTACTTTTTTGGTTTATAAATTATAGATAAGAAGAGAAGTTTCCAGTTAAGGGGGATCAAAAATATTAGTTGATACTAGAGTTTAGATTTTAGCACTATTACAAAAATGACTATTTATGATCTTCACGCACCATAAAACAACCGCAAATGCCCTTTTGGTTACCAATTTTGTGACCTAACTTTTAGTAGTTGATTTTCAACCGCTTTTGTGATTGATTCTGCAATTTAATTATTATTCACCGCAATTGCTACTAAACTTCTTTGTGACCAAATTGTTAGCTAGTGAAATTGCGACCAAGTCTAAACACTTAGGTGTTAGACATCGTATTATTTGTGAGCTAATTATATATGGTGTGATATCAGTGAAGTTTGTGAGAATTGAACATGATTCAGTTGATTGTCTAATCAAAGGTTAAGTAGAGACCTTGTGCACAAGTCGGCTATGAGGATAGGTTTAAAGTCTACTTGAAATTTCTCATTTTAAAATGCTTGATTTTAATAAGCTTATATAGTATAAGAACACAAGGTTAGTGGAAGATAGTATCAAGTAAGAATACATATAAGTACATAAACTTTTGTGTATTCTCTTCATGTATTCATACGGGTTCAATCAGTAGTGACATATTGATATTAGGATATTTAGAATTTTTATATTTATATTATATAATAAAATAAGCTTTTAATGTGTCACGTGTCATGATATTAGGCTTACTCATTTAAATTTTCTTGTCACTCTCTCATAATAAATAATAGTAGTTTATATAGTATTTATATTATTTAAAACATTTCCAAATTAAAAGATAAATAAACTAGGTTTTTTTAGAAACACACTTTAAAAAATAATAATTTACAAAAAGTTTCTCAAACAAAAAACATTTTTAAAAATGCAAACTATTTTAAAACCATCTTTTTTAAGTTACATAAGGATGATTTAAAAAGCTGAAACTATTTTTGAAAAATAAAATGTTAAATTTTCTTTTTTTTTTTGTAAAATGAAAGTTTAAAATGATATAATTGTTGTTTTCCTTAAAGTAGTTACTTATACATAACTCAACTGAAAATATAGTTTTATAATTTTGTATTTCTATTACAAACTATTTAATATTTTATTTATTTAACTCGTGTAATACACGAGATGATAAGCAAGTGTGTAATATACTAAGATGAAAAGTCACCTCTTACGATATTTCATTAAGATATGAGTTTGTTGTTTGTTGTGGGTTTGTTTTAGTTAATTTAGGATTACTCTAAAATGAAAAAGGAATATTATATATTTTAATATAATTGGATTGAATAATTGAACAATATGATCATAATATTTATCAAAGAAATCAAGAGGTGTCAAGTGCATGCTTTTTTAAGTTTATTGTGATATTCGGTATGAGAAACTAATAGGTTCTTAGTGGTGAAGCCGCTAAGTGATGGTAGTTCTAAAGAGCAATGCACTTGGTAGAGATTTGGGGATGGTGCCCTTGGTAACGAGGTCTACGGGATGGCATCACCTGGCACGATCGAAGGAGCAGGGTCCTTGACTAGGGTTGTGCTGTTAAATTATTTTCAGCCTAAAATTAGACTCCAAATTAAGTGAATTTTGAATTCATTAGGAAACCACTCGAAGGCAGTTTTGAAACAGAGCTTTTCACCCAAATCCACAAATATGAATTTCTAGATTTGGTCCAATAACTGGTTGTCTTAGTTCACGAAATCACACACATAATCATTCATTTTTCTTGGTTATATATTAAGCTTTATCAACTTCATATATTCAAATTGAACCATCGAATAACTTTAATTTGAAAGTTCAATCAACCCTCACATTTCCATATAGATCTCTGATGATTAAGAAATATGAATCCCCTAGCTATGTGATGAAAAAATCAAGGTAGATTACACTAGGAAATTATATCGAAAGGAATTTAGAATATAAATTTGTGCAAAATCATATTATGTACTTCACATGGTAATAGATAAACATGATATCTGTAATTTAGAATATGATCCTTAAATAACTATAATATTCGATTCTATAAAGCACGATTTTCAAGCGATTTTAAATTAGTGTATTATTTTAGAAAATATTTTTCAGTTTCGAACAAGTTTTCTAAATTATGCCAAAGTTTTAAATTAAGTATTTATACATTAATGATAAGTTAAAATATGGTTTTGATGTATACGTGTATTATAAACGTGTATAATAAATTATAAATTCTTAAATACTGTGAATATAGATTTTGGCATATGAAAAACCAAAATGCATCTAAGTAATGATCTCATGGCTTCTAAGATGTAAAGGAAATATGAATGCATTTTTAATTATATTTAATTTAATTATATATTAACATGTCTTCACATGTTTAACTAGTTGATATATTTAAGTAGTTAGACTCATTTGACCACAAGGTTATGAGTTAGAAAATTCTTTTAAGAATATAATAAATTATTTGAATGGATCTACATAGGAATAAAAACATTTTAGCGTATATGAATTTTTCCACAAAACCGTGTCCGTTAATAAACAAAAATAATTAGTCAAATGTAATGGTTGCAATAAATAAAGGCTCCACACACGATATAATTATCATAGCATAAGATTAACATGGGCATGTCAATTATTGTGGCCCTTGTTTACCTAAAATCATGGCTTCATTTGCTGGCCATCTTCTTTTATAAATGCACAAATCTTGTTCCAAAAATGGCACTCATAATATTAGAAAAAATACGTCTGGTGATCATCACAATATTCTTTTTGGGATAAACTATTGGGTTTTTGTTCAATATTGATATACAAAATTTGATTTCGATCCCGATATTCTTGAAACCAGTGTCAGTAATTGCTACATATATGAATGACAAATGAAAAATTAAACATTACAAACGTTTATGCATAACACATGAAAATTATGTGTCTCATATCTTAAATGAAAATTATGCTGTTGCAATTACTATTAGCTAGTGTTTTATATGTTTTTTCTTTATATAGAATATATTCTAATGACTAAACCAGTGATTCAGGTTAAACTGTTATCCTATTTTAACTTTTACATATTATACTTAAATAAATACTAAGTTTAATCATTATTTCATATTTAAGCACAGTCGAATCTTTCAATATAATTATGTTATTATTATAATACGGTAAATATAGTAATTAACATCTTGAAATTGAAATTTCTACATTCGATAAACAAAGTCAACATAAAATAAAACGAATAAAGTGACATAAATAGTTTTTTAGGTAGAATTTCGCTATTTTGATGTGATTGTTTGAATCTAAATTCTTGTTTTGGAAAAGAGATAAGTTTATGTAAATATAACTAGACAGATTGTTAAAAAAATCTACCCGGTTCATGCTTTTATTAAAAAAAAATTTTTTATACTAGTAAGCACATGATTCACCTCTAGTAAAAGTTTTACTTTCAAATCTTATTTCCATTATATTTTAGTCATAACTTCTTGAAAACCACATTTCTAGCACTCTTGAAGGCTACATGCGATTTACCTTCTCAGTTGATAACACGGAATTGATGGGTCCCATGATTTATTATCAGCGGTTCTTGACTTCTCAAATAGAACGGTTGTACATTTGTATCTTTTAAAAAGCTAAAAAGAGGTAGTAAAACCTCGAGTTAAAAAAGTTGATGTTTCAGCTTCAACTACAAGTACTTAGTTGATTTGTTAACAAAGATACCCTATACTCACGGTTACTCCTAAAGCTGATTTCCAAAAGCACCCGATGTGTGAATGAATACTTTATTCTTATATTAAATTAAATTCATATCCATTTAACTCATCTTCATCCCCATCATCATCAACCATTTTCAGTACTTTTTTCTAACTTATGGTTGCTTCTATACACCAAGGTCAAACAGTTGACTATCATATGTCACAATCGCGAAAGGATGTTAAAAGATCACACCAAAACATTAATCCTACATGGGTTTCATTGGGTTTATGTTACATTTGATTGAAATCTTGAAGATCCCAGAAGAACACATACATACATACATAAACTCTAAACATCCTCAAAGAGATGCCTGCAGTTTGGTTTGCTTTAAGGAAGTCATTACACTGCCAATCAGGACCATCAGATGTTCATGATCCACACATTCAAGTGAAGAATCTGAGCAAAATAGTAACAAAAAACAAGAAATCATCCACATCGACCGGAGGGAAATCAGGGTGTTCAAGATCTTTAGCAAATCTTAAGGATGTTATTCATGGGAGCAAGAGGCACATGGAGGAAAAACCATCAGTAATCGAAACAACCGCGACTACAACTAATAACGCTAGTCCAAGATCCATTGGAAGCTCAGAGCTTTTGAACCCAATTGCCCATGAAGTCATTCTATCGAATTCGAATTGTGAGCTCAAGATCACAGGCTTTGGTTCTTTGCAAGATGGGGCTGCTAGTGGTGGTGGTGGTGATGATGAGGGTGTGTCATCAAGATTTGAAGGTACACTAAAACCTGGGACACCTGGTCCACAACATTATCATCATAATCATCGCGTGCCAAGATCACCGATGACGAACCGAAGAAATCCTAATGGATTCCCAAGGGTTGGTAGAGGCTTGGGATCATCTGGCTTTGGTACTATTATTCCTACAAAGGCTAGAGCTTCTTTTGATGGAGATGGTAATGGGATTTTTAGTCTAGCTTGCCATAAATGTGGTGAACAATTTGTGAAATGGGAAGCTCTTGAATTTCATCATCTATCTAAACATGCTGGTAAGCAAATGTTCATGTTGTTCTTATGTTGTTCTTTCCCATTCATATTTTTAGTTTTGTTTTAAATCTAATTAAACAAACATACATAGTAAGATCTTGCTAAAAAGCAGTATCAGGGAGGGTAAGAAAAGGTAAATTAAGCTTTGTTAAATTGATTTTTAACTTTGTTTGCATGCATAGAGATCAAAATATTGTTTGTATGCTTGTATATATGAATGGAAACAAATCCATCTAAGCTTAATTTACCTTTTCTAGATCATCCTACCAGACTCTACTTTTAACAGGATTTTACTGCATACGTTTGTTTGTTTAGATTTAAATCAAAACCAAAAATTTGAAAGTCGATGGCGCAATAGTTCCTTAACATATATCTAGATCCAATCTACAAACTCATTTCTCTTTAACATTTTTTCGGTTGATGTGGCAGTTACTGAGCTAATTGAAGGAGATTCATCTAGGAAAATAGTAGAACTAATCTACAAAACAAGTTGGTCAAAGTCCCACACCAGTTCAGGAGGAATAGAGAGGATCTTAAAGGTCCACAACATGCAAAGAACACTATCCGAATTCGAAGAACATCGGGAAACCGTTAAAGTTAAAGCTAGCAAGCTCCAAAAGAAGCACCCTCGTTGTCTAGCCGATGGCAATGAGTTACTAAGGTTCCATGGGACCTTTGTCGAGTGCAACCTAGGCCTACACGGGTCATCGAGCCTTTGCCTATCGAGTAACTGCAACGTTTGTCAGATTCTACGACATGGGTTTTCGATCAAGAAGAGTAATAATAAAAATGTAGTTGCGGGTGTGTTCACTACTTCAACGAGCCAAAGTGCATTTGATGCAATTGGTGTTAATAATAGTTCTTTGTTGAGGAAAGCTTTGATAGTTTGTAGAGTGATTGCTGGTAGAGTTCATAAGCCATTGGAGAACATTCAAGAACTTGCTAATCAATCAGGGTTTGATTCATTGGCTGGAAAAGTTGGGATTTATTCAAATATTGAAGAGCTTTATCTGCTTAATCCTAAAGCATTGCTCCCTTGCTTTGTTATAATTTGCAAGCCACAAACATAACATTCAAACAGCTACCATAGTGGTAAGCATCTGATTCTCTTCTAGCAGAGGTTTAAAGTTTGAATCTTGCATTCACTTTTTTCCGACCATAACTTTTTAAAGACCAACCTATCAACCACAAGCTACCATTTGTTTGATTATATTGTTAGCACGGTATTAACGAGTCTCATAAATTTATTGATAATGGTTGTAATCAAAGGTAAAAAAAAAAGGAAAAAAAAAAACATTTGGGGTCGTATATTAAATGTAATTTGCATAGTAGTACTATTTGTTTTCTTTTTCATTCTGTTTTTGTCTAGACTAAATATATTAATTGACTTGTTCCTCTCGGTTAAATACTCTATACTTTGTGCCAAAATTAATATCCACTCAGAATGTACTTAGTTGTTAAATGTCACATATAATCATTAATCACAAAACTGAGTTAGTTGTGCATTCAGTACAAAAGCACAATTTAGTGGGGACACGTTTTACTGACATATTAATATCACATGCTACTGTGTTATTCTTGATGGTAGATTTCTGTGAGTCAATAAAGAAATTAAAACATTTAGTGATGCTTTAAGCCTAGATGTGCCACTAGTTTAAATTACATATTAGGGACCAGATCTTAGATATGCAATTAATAGTCACTAGATTTTTTGGGGGTAAGCTAGAAGTACAATACATAATTATAAAAATTCATATAGAATTACATCAGTCTGTCCATTCTAGCGTATTGAAATTTGCCTTACCTTTAATCAAAATAAATGTACTCGATATAATCTTCTTCACTTTCCGTCATGGCTTTATTTACAAATATTGTAAAGATTGTCGTTTATCGCCTTCCAAATATACCATATGGATGACGGACCATGGAATGCATCGAGTTCTTGTACACCATAATTCCTTCTAATTTGTTATTTGAAGTAAAAAATTCGAGAATCAAACTAGACTTTGTCACCAGAATTCTACACCAAGACCATCACATTTAGCTTGCTCGCAAGATACGACATGTGTTTTTGCAGTCTTGAGAGCTAAGTGACACGCTAAACATATTTAGTACAACACAATGTTTCTTTTCACCAACGCCACGGCATTCGGGATGCGATCAAGACCAACTCTCCAACTTAAGAAACTTTTTTTTATTTCATTTCATTGAATCAAATATATTACTATCATAGCTAAACATTGTTGGGTTAATCTTGTAATTAATCAATACTTAAAGAGGTTATTAGTATGTTTTAATAATTTTTTTTATTTAAGTTGGTCAGTCGAAGGTTTGGAGTTCAATTATGATTATGTTTGTCATTTGCTTTGGAGTCAAGAAAATTTAGTTTATAAATTAGGAAGGAGTCTAGGTTAACTCTTGTACCAATTCTTATTATTAGTAAAAATGGTCTATCAAGTTTGTCACAAGTTGTGTTTGGTTTATTTTTGTTCACAGCTCGATCAACCACAAAACTTGTCTTGTTTCTTTAATTTCAAGTTTAAAGATAGAGGGAAATAAATATTTGAGTTTATAACTGCGAGTTCAAATGTAGGGCCAAAAACAACTTCTCATCTTGGCTTTGAATTAAAAGATGAACAAGATGCTTTTGAATGGCCCATCGAAACTCACTGTGATGAAAATGAAAATGAAAAGGAAAAGGAGCACAATACCTGAATACCAAGACCAATGGAGAAGTTAATGGGCCAAATGAACAAGAAATGGCCCAGGAATAAAAAACAAATGAGGTTTTTTACCTATGGATCAGTCCATAAGCCAACCCTTAAACCATGATGAAACAATTATTACTACTGTGGATATCATTGTCGAGCAAATTGATGATAGCTCAGCTGCCACTCATGAAGATCTTAGACTACGACTGTTACGCTTCCCCCATCGGTTGACCACGCTAATACCGCACCAACTCAGGAACACTTGGCGGCATACCACTTGTCTAATTTCATTTCCTATGATAAATTCAAAAACTCACGAAGCCTTTTAAGCGGTCATCAATTCTAATGATGAGCCAAAGAACTATAAGCATGCTATACAAGACACGAGATAATAATATGCCATGATGAAGGAAATCATAGCACTTAAAAACCATGGTACGTGGACTCTAAAAAACATACCCAAAGGAAAATGTGCCATTGACTCCAAGTGGATTTACAAAATAAAATACAAATCAATTGGGGATGTGGACGATACTAGCACGTCTTGTAGCTAAAGGCTTTACCCAAATGAAAAGAGTGGACTATCATAACACCTTTGCTTCAGTTTCCAAAATTACCATTGTTAAAACTATCCTTGCCATTACAGTCAAGTAGAATTGGCCCACCCATCAACTCAATGTTAACAACGCCTTGCTACACAGAGATCTAGATGAAGAGGTATACATGAAAATACCATAGGTATTCTCTAAGAAAGGCAAAACAAAAGTCTTCAGAGTGAGAAAGTCTCTTTGCGGGTTAAAACAAGCTTCGCGAAATTGGTATTAAAAATTCACCACTTTTCTCCTCAATCTTGGTTTCAAACAATCCAAAGTAAATCACTCCTTATTTTTCTTCAAACAAGAAAATATTATCATAGTAGCCCTTATTTACGTGGATGATGTTATAGTAGTGGGGAATGATCTTCCTACAATTCGTGATGTTAAACAAAATTCAACAGGCTGTTCAGCATCAAGGACTAGGGAACCTTGAAATATTTTATTAGCATTGAAGTAGCCTGAGCATCCGAAGGTATCATGTTAAGCCAAAGAAAGTATACCCTTGACGTCTTGGCAAAATGTAGTTTACAAAGATGTATCCCAAGTCCATTCCCCATGAAACAAAATCTAAAACTGGATAAGGATATTGAAGCACCCAAAATCAATGCGAGCCAATATCGTTGCATAGTCGGAAGACTACTGTACGTACAAGATACTAAACCTGATATTGCCTATTCTATAACGTCCTAAGTCAGTTTGTTACAGATCCAAGATAGAATCATATTAACACCATGCATTCCAGTTTTAAGATACTTAAAGGGGATGCACATCAAGGCATTCTTCTTCCTTGAGAAGATGGTTACAAGCTTACCGCCTACAACGACTCTAACTAGCTTGGATGTCCTTCTACTATAAAATCACAAACTGGATTCCTTTGCTTGGTGGTGCTCCCATTTATTGGAAAACCAACAAACAATATGTTGTCTCGCGTTCTTCCATCGAAGTAGAACATCAATCTATGGCAGTTGCAGCTAGTTAGTAAAGTCTTATCGCAACAATGTCTTCTAAGTGTGTTATACATTATCTCCGATGGACCTACTCCCTTATTTTGCGATAACCAAGCAGCTAGGCATATTCCCAACAATCTGGTCTTCCACGAACGTACTAAATATATGAAGATGGATTGCTACTTTGTTCGAGAAAGTGTGGAGTCCAACTAAATTCAACCTATGCCTATTAACATAAAATTGCAGATTGCCCACGTCCTCCCCAAAGTATTAAGAACCTAACAACTCAAAATATTGAGCATTAAAGACTTACACGCTTCAACTTGAGAGGGAATATTAAATAGAGATAAGTTAACTTATGTATAATATTCTTCATATAATTTTTTATTCTCCTCCCAATTTACCCTTTCAGTGTTGCTTCGTAGTTTAATATCATTCCTTGTATAGGCTCTTTTTGTCTATCCATTTCTCTTTTCCTTTGCACTGTAAACATTAGAGAGATACACAAAATATTGAGCAAACTTAATACCATAAATTTCATTGAGAGCTCGCTTTAGGTTTAAGAAAACGTTAAGTCGACATTATATATGTTGCTAGATTTATACAAACGAATAAAACCTTTTACCGAATTAACCTTTAAAAATTATTTATATTTATTAACGATCCTAGATTTACATTAATGTATATATATAAATGTTTTAAAGTGAATTCGTAAAACTTAGAAAAATTAATAATTAATAAATAACTATAATAACTATAATATTACAATATTCTAATCAAAATTAAGTAAGTCCATGTATAGTTAAAAATAATACAAAGAAAGAAGTGGGTCTAGATGAACTAATAGAATAACAAAGTGGTGCTGAGTTACTGTTCATCCTTGTAAAAATATATGGTATAGAATATTAGAAAAAGGTTCAAATGAGAACCCTCTTTTATTGCGATAATTTGCGAAAGCCCATCAAGATCAATGAATATAATTATTATTTTTGTGTATATAACATTATTACACATATAGAAGATTATGATCTTTTAAGTATATGTGTAAATTCACAAGTATAAAAAAGTTTATATTGGTGTAAGTTTTGCAAAAAAACACATATATTTAAAGTTGTAAGTAACACTTACACCAATGTAAACTTTTCCACACTTACGAATTTACACATATACATAAAATATCATAATTTTGTACATGTGCAATGATGTTATTACAACAAAAATAATAATAATGTTGATTGATTTTGACGGGTTTTCGTAAGTTCTCGCAATAATATAAGGTTCTCATTTGAACCTTACCCTAGAATATCATACATAAATAAGTAAAATGTATTTTTAATAATTTAAATTATTGATTATTAGAAAATATTAATATCAACTAATAATTTGAACAGTATTAATAAAAAATTTTAATTTTGTTATTATTAACAAGTCTAGTTTAACTATTCTTTAACTCTGTTAGTTTTTTATTACGTATCACGTGACGTGACTTGTGATGTGACGTATAACATAGTTATAATTAAAAATGTAAATATATTAGTCAATTATTTTTTATAAAAGATAATTTTTAGAAGTTATTTAACGTCACGTCTTTGTCGCTAGTTGCCTAACCTGAAGACAAATAGACGCAAAAATTAAATGATATATTTATATATTTTATTTTTATTATGTAATATGTCATGTTGCATGCCACATCACGAGCAACGTTGCACGCCTGGTCATCAAAAACTAATAGAGTTAACGAACAGTTAGAATAAGATTGTTATTGTAAGAAAATCGTAAGTTGATATTAATATTGGTAAAATTGTTAGTTAGAATTACTACTGGCCAATAGTTAATAATTTGGATTAATAAAATATAATTTTCCTATAAATAAAGTTTATTATGCCGTAAAAGTTATTTAAGAATTAGATCTCTGACTCATTTAAGCACCAGTATATACTAGTACTAAGATCCACGCGTTACAATGGGAGCGTAAAACCGTGTCAAGTAGTACCGATTTCACACTATCGTCAGCAACCATTAACACCGGAAAAGTTCGTATTAAAAAAGAAATAATAACGAAAAAATTAAAATAAATGGGAAGTATAAGTAAAAACGTTAAACTACGCACGTGAAACATAAACAATTAAAGACAATAAGTCGATCTACAACATGTTCGTTGCAAAGGGGATGTTAAACGGGAAAAGATAAGCATAACAACTTATCTGTCAAATTTTAGACCGCAAATTAAAAATTTTATAAAAGATGAAAAGTATAGGTGAATAAATTTGAAAGTTGATAAGCATGACAACCTTTTAAGCACACATGATACTACTATTAATGCAACCATAAGTTGATAATTAATAATGTTAAAATTAGTGTAAGGTATGAAATATATAATAAAATACATAACAATATACAAATACTAAATTAATTAACTAATTAATTTAATATATATATTATATAAAGCAAAATCTTGAGAAACAAGGGTAATTTTACAAAAAAAAAAAAAAAATTTAATACACCTAATACAACTTTTTAATCATTATGTACAAGTATTCTATGCAATCATTTTTATTTTGCCCCTAATTTAATAAATTTCTTTTAATTAATACATTATTTAATAATATAAGATTATTTAATTCACTACATTAAATATCATATAATTTATTATATTTTAAATTAACATTTAAATTTATAATAAGTAGTATCTTATTTAAATATTTAACTAAATACTTTTATAATTATTATTATTATTATTATACATTTATTTTAAGTGTTATCTTATTTATAATACTTTAATTAATATTAAAATATATATATTTTTATTATTTATATTTTTATAACTTAATACTATTTGATTTAAGTATTAATTTATTTAGACACTTAAATATATTTTCATTAAATATTTATATACTTATAGTAATAATAATAACAAAATGTATCAGCGTTTAAGGTGGGTTAGAAAAAATACTCTATAGCACACATCGTATCATCATATATAACAAATAGAAAAAATTAGGAGTAGTCAAGGTGTAGGTTTTTTCAATGTTATCATAATATTTTTTTTACAAACTAATGAAAAACTACTTTATTTTTTTTATAATTTTACATTTAAGCATATAAGGATTTTTTGAAACTAACCATAATAATTTCTTTCGTTGTTTTTTTTTTTCAAATTGATACCTACTCATTTCGTATATTTTAAAATTTATATTTAAGTTTTCGAGTTATGTTAAATTTATTTTTAATCACATCAACGTTTTATAAATTTTATAATTAAGCTTAGAGTTATGTCAAATTGGGTAGGGTTATCTTGAGAACCACTCTATTTTGTGAGAACTTTAAAACTAATCTCAGCCACACAAATTAAGTCACATGCAACTCAAATGCCATTTCCACCCTTTTTTTAAAACGTTCATAACTTTTTTTCACGATATTATTTTTTCAAAAAAAATTGCACCATAAAATTCAGTATTTTTTTTATCTTTTCAACGCTTACCATATTGAAATTTTCTTTTAAAAAAAAATCACCTACCTCTTATTTACACATGTGTAAATCTTGTTATACACATGTGTAAATCTGGTTTGACACATGTGTAAATCTGGTTTTACACATGTGTAAAACGAATTTCGGAAAAAAAAAGAGTTTTTTTTTATTTTTAATTTTTTTTTTATTTTTTTTAAAAGAGAGAAACGAGAGAAACATTTTTGTATATTTATTTTTTTATTTTCATCTTATTTTTTGTTTTATAATTTTGTATATTATGTTTATATTATTTACCATTTTGCCATTAAAAATCAGTGGATCACATTGGTTCCTAGAGTTCTCGCAAAAAAAAAAAGAGTTCTCATTTGATCCTTTCGCATGTCAAATTTATATTTTATCACCTAAACTTTTTTTAAATTTTATAATTAAGCATTCAAGTTGTGTCAAATTTTCTTTTAACAAATTTAAAGTAGAACTCGTTAATTATAGTAAACTCACCATTTATGCATTCGTTATTTTTATTTTTTGTTTTAAGGTATTATTTTAATATTTTTATTTATGTTATAGTTTTTTTATCAGAGTTTCGCACGTAATATTTTTTAATATTTTAGTTTTTATAACCTGCGCTGTATAGCGCGTGTCATACCCACTAGTATATTATAAAACAAAACTGATGAAAGGAATAAAAGAAAAAAAAAAGAAAAGCAATGAAAAATAAATGAAAAACAATAATGAAAATTCTGGATTTGTTCATTTAGGGGTACGGGTATAATTATCATTTTCAATAAAGTAACTGAGGTTCTTAATGGCAGTAAGCCTAAATAATTAGGGTGTTTAAAATCGGATATTCTAAAATTTCGGATAGTGGGTTATATTATCCGAATCCGAAATTTTGGATATCTAAAATTTCGGATTAAGTTTTGGATATCTAAAGAAATATTCGAATTTTAAAAAAATATTCATTTATTAATAATTTTTATAAAATTCAATTTTTTCTTATAACAAATGGTTTTTGGATATCCGAAGTTTATATAAAATATCCGACATAACCAAATATATCTAAAATTTCAAATTAATATATGTTATTTGATAATACTTATAATTTTTTTTGAATAATTCAGATATTTGAATATCCGAAAATCTTCAAAAAGCATCACAATCTGAATCCGAAATTTCGAATGTTTAGGATTCGAATTGTTAGATATTTCTGATTCGGTTTGAGGTACTGATATTTTTTAAAACCCTTATAAAGATTAGAAATTGTTACAATCTTTTTAGCTTAAGATTGTCTAACGTGATTTAAAATAAATGAAACATGCAATTATGCATTACAAACATAAATGAAGTCTTTTTTAATTTGTCAAAAAGCAATTATTCTGATTTTGAAGGATGCTTTCACCTTTTTAAGCTTTTCTTTCGAAAAAAAATATGCATAAAATTATTGAAGATGATGCAATATTTTTTTTTGTTTAAAAAACACTATTTTTGTCCATTCTTTATTTATAAAAACCCATTTTACAAATTCGAGGATAAAATTAGTTTAGTATGGTTTTAAAAAAGTAACTGAGGTTTTTAATGGCAGTAAGCCTAAAGAACAAAATTCGTTACAAATCTTTTAGCTTAAGAATGTCAAACGTGATTTTAAAAATAAAAATTAGACCTGAAAAATCAAACCCACTTGCTAATTTTTGGGTCATCATGGGTATTTGTAATAATTCTTTAAGCTAATTTGAGTTATGGGTAAAATATTAGTGGGTCTAAATGGGCTGGAGTAAAAAGAACAAAAAATCAGATGGGTTAAAATGGGCATGAATAAATTATAAAGCAGGTCAAGATGGGTGCCCCTCAAAGACTTCTCTCGGCATTTTGGATCCTCTTCCTTTTCATCGCTCCATTTTAACAGAGTAAGTCAGTATCACAGCTTCTTCGTCAAAGTGAGCATCTTCTTTAAAATGCATAAGAACCATAATCAACTGTTGATTCGTTTATCAAATGACACAATATCTTCTCTACAAATGAAGCATTATTGCTACAAATCGAAATCGAGAAGACGGTGGTGGTACCATCACAAGTCATCCCCTATTGCTCGGGTGCTGCTCAATCACACAATCGCACAGCTAACCCTCATGGAATTACTTCAATGGAAGTGGCACAGATTAGGCCCATCGATTTTATCCATACCTGATTAACCCGCCCGACCTGATCTAACCTGTACCTGAAGAAACCTAATCTGAACTGCAGGATCGATGAAGGGGTTCAATGCAATCAGTTTTACAATGAGTAGAGACTTAGAACACTTAACAGATCAAATAGGGAACTGGAACCTTTAGAATGATACTAAGAAACACAAGCAAGCAAGTGAGACAAAACAAAGAACAACAACAGAATGGTTTTCAAGGATTAAGTATATTGCTCTCAAGTTCTTTTACAAGTGTTACAAAGCATAGAAAATAAGATTCAAGGACCTGATATACTTTATATTACATCCTACAGCCGGCCATACTTTGAAGGCCAGTTGGAAACACTAATCTAGACAACAAGATCAATGTAAAGTCAAAAGGCAGATTGCCTTTTGACTACTGACTATGACATGCTATAGCTCACATCCTAATATATTACAAAAGCGATAAAAGTACATAAAGTAGAAAGTTACAGACTCAAGACCATAATCTACAGTTTCCAAAAGCATGGACCTTTTCACCAACTTGTGTAAGTTGGTGAGTCTTCAGAGTGATAGCGGAAAGTTGGTAAGCTTTCTGAAAAAGTTGATCAGAGAAAGCATGTCTTCTCTGTCTTCGGAATAAATCAGTCTTCTATCTTCATGGCTTCGGAAGACTTTGTCTTCTAAGCTTCGGAAGACTTTGTCTTCTAAGCTTCGGAAGACTTCATCTTTGGCTTCGGAAGATTTGGTCTTTGGCTTCGGAAGATTTTAAACTTAGAGTATTTTTTTTGCGGCTTGTAAAACTTTCGAAGTAACTTTTATCATGCACAAAGTGTATGCATGCAGGAAGCACCTTGAGTGTTTTGGGTGCATCAGCCTCTTCTGCAATCCTTACACGAACAACCCGAAAACCGTTTATTATCTGGGTCTGGTTTCAAATAGACTTTATAACCGCAAAACCCGAATAACCCGAACCGATTAACCCGAAATTTGAGTAACCCGACCTGATCTCACCTATATTTTGTTGGAAAATTGCGAATTTTGTAATTTTTGGATTTGCCCCGTCTTGACCCGACCCATCCTGACCCGAACACATCCTGACTCGAACACATTCTGACCCGAACCCATCCTGACCCGTTTCTGACTTGAACCTATTCTGACCCGAACCCGTGTTGACCTGAACCCATCCTGACCCGAACCCGTGTTGACCTGAACCCATCCTGACCCGACACCTAACCCGACCCGACTCGACCCTCCCATTTACCAGGCCTAAAAATAAAACATGCTATTATGCAACGAGTTTTTTAATTTGTCAAAAAACAATTATTCTTATTTTGAATGACACTTTCACCTTTAAGCTTTTCCTAAATCACATTTTCGGGAAAAAAAAAAACGCGTAGAGGATGCAATATACATGTACTTTTTTGTTAAAAAACACTTTTTTTTCCAATCTTGATTTATAAAAATCCATTTTACAAACTCGAGGATAAGAATTATTTCATATGGCTGCTAAATTTTTATGATACAACCAAGAATCTTTATATCCTAAAAATGAATGAACATCAATATGATAATTTTAATGTTTTCACCTCTAAAATCATAAAAATTTACATAAATTCTTTACTAGTCAAACAAAATCTTACTATTTTAATAAAATAGTATCTAGATTGGCACGTTGCGGCACAGCATTTCTACTTATCAAAATTTTCCGGTTTCTCTCTCAAATTAATTAATCACATTAATTACTAATAATATTATTTAATTATTTTTAGATTAAAATAGTTTTTTAACAAATTAAGAAAAAAGTATTTTTAATATATTATTTCTTAAGAAATAAATATTTATAGTTTAATAAAAATTATAAAACATCAAACCTTTTTAAAAATACAATACATTTTAAATTAGTGTTTTTAAAGTAATTTTTTTATAAAAATAATTAATTTGGGAGTTATAATAAGAAAATTTTAAAAATGATACTTTTTAAAAACTTTTGTTTTAAAAGAAAATGTTTAGCTTTTTTTTGGGAAAAAACAAAAAAGGTTTTAAGATCAAAGACTAAAATATTGATATCATTGTTATATTATTTATAGTCTTTACATATCTTATTTTAGAATATTGTGTTATAATTAATAAGTTTTTTATTCTATTTAATATTTTATTTTTCAACCCGTGTAATACACGGGTTTACTAAAGCTTGTATGTAAATAATAAGGGTGGAGGATTTGGAATTTGGAAGCAACATGTTATGTTCGGCATCGCCACACCATTTCCTAGCTTTGGGACTAAGAAGTCATGCCGGGGAACATGATACATTTCTTGAATTGAAGCTCCAACTAGTTGCGGGATGGAGAACATTGGCGGAGGATATAAGGAGCTGCGCGGGGGGTGGGGGGGCTCCCTCTCTTTTTTTTGTTAGTAGTGATAATTTTTGATGTGTAACTTTTTGACCTGCCAGTATAAATTTTTTATATATATTGAGTTTGACCCAGCATTTATATGAGAGATAAAAATCTGCCACTGATAGAGAAGCAAGAATACTTCCCCTACCTTTGTGAGAATCGATTTTGAATATGATGAATTTTATTTTAATTCTATGATGTACTTAAACGGAGGTCTAGTTCTGATAGGTTATCTCATACTCGCCCATTTGGTACTCAATTAAATTTGTAAAACTAAAAATATATCTCCTGGCTTAGATTATAGTTGGGTCCACCACGTACACATTACATTACATTACACTATACTTTAAAAACCAAATAGCACACTATCCATGCACAAAGTACAAATTGTAATGCATGTGCACTTGAAACATTTTGCTTTTGTTTCCACTTTCAAAGATAAGATTATTATTTTATTATTATAAATAACTCACTATCAATTCATGAAGTACAAAGTTAAAAGTTAAGATGTAATACCACGTGACCTTTGGTTTCCACCTTTTAATATTATCATTTTATTATTATAATTAAATTTTATTGTAATTTGTTTTTCTCTTTTAGTTTTAAAAATATAATGTTTTTTTTTTAATGCATCACTACTACATGCTTATTCTTATTTATGTATAGGCTTAAAATTTATCCGAAACTGATACGTGTCCTATATAAAATATATTTAATTAACTCAGTGCATAAATTTTTTTAAAAATTATGAATGCCTTGTTCCATTTAATGATGGAGACCACCCATTGTACAATTATTAACGTTTATCACATTTTGTTGGACATTCATCACATGACTAGGTTCCCAAAAGGAAATGTTACTATCAAATGATTTAAATATGGGAAAATTATCAAAATAACCATTTGACCAACTCAAATTACCAAAATAACCGATCAAAATCAAGTTTATCAAAAAAATCAACCAATCGTATCCCGCCACGTGTCTCGTCCTCGCCCACGTGGCGAGGATTACCCATGATCCCTCGCCCAGGAAACGTGCCGGCGAGGGAAAACCATGATCCCTCGCCCACGTGTCTTCTTCCTCGCCCACGTGTCAAGTTTTGGTGCATCCCTCGCTGACTCAGCGAGGGATTATGAGAATCCCTCGCCCATATTTACGAAAATGCCCCCCCTTGCCAAAAAAAAAAATTTACTTAATTAATTTTGAATCAAAAAAATCCGAGTTTTTTAATTATTTATTGTTATTTAAATAATAAAAAAATTTAAATTAATTTTTTTCCCTATATAACACCATGTTTACCCATATATTTTACATCCTTCTCAACATCTTTCATAAAATTCTCTAAAACTTTATAAAATGTCAATGAATATCATACTATGTAGTGGTGGTAAATGGCATTTTGTAAACGGAGTTGAAGAATATCTACCATTAAAAGGTAAATGTGTTAGACATGTTCTTAGTTTATCTACTAATATAACGTTTGATGAATTAAAAAATATTATTTCTTCAAAACTGAGAATTCAAAGTTATATACGGTTATCATATAAAATGTCTACCTATACTCATTTTATTGATATATATGATGATAAAGATTTACTATATTTTATGAATGCTGTTCTTAAAGATCAACACGAAATTTTTACGTTATTCGTCAGTGAAGAATCCGGTGTTGGTAGTAGCTCTGCTGTTCACGAAAAAAATTTAAATTTTACAAACGTCACTGAAAAGTTTATTTATGATTTAAACGATATTCCTGTGGATGACGAGAGTTATAGTGATATTAAGCAAGAATATGATTATGAAAATGAAAAAAATAAGGATTTTTATGAAAAAGAGCATCCGCCTCCCTATCATTTCGAGTATAAAGTTCATGAAGATATATTTTTTTCACAACCGGAGTCATTAGCCGATCCTACAAATAATCCACTCAAAAATACGAGCTCTGGGTTGTCAACGATTTCTGAAGGTGATTGTTTCAACAACAAAGAAGAATTACAACTGAAATTGGGTATGATGTGTCTTACCAAGTATTTTGAGTATAAAGTGGTTAAATCATCAAAAAGTAGATTTGAGGCGTCGCGTCGTAACGATGGTTGCGATTGGTGTATCCGGGCGCATTGTTTTAAAAATACAAGTATATTTCAAGTTAGATATTTTAAATCACTACATACTTGTTCAAGAACACAAACTTATCCCAATATTCGTCAAGCAAACAAAAAAGTTTTGGGTCATATCATTAAAGACCAATTAAAAGATAGCTGTCGAATTTACCGGGGTAAAGAAATTATGAATGATATTAAAGAGAGATTTAAAGTTAACATATCGTACGCTCAAGCTTGGCGTGGGAAGGCTTACGCGCTCGAACTATTAAAAGGATCCCCAGAAGAATCGTTTTCACATCTTCCTATTTACTGCTACAACTTGAAGAAAGCAAACCCGGGTACGGTCACTGACATTGTTGTAGATGAAATGGGACGTTTTGAAATGTTATTTGTCGCGATCGGCGCAGCGGTAAGTAAATATTTTAGTATGATTTTTAATAATATTTTAATAATACTAACATTATTTATTTATTTAGATTCGAAGTTTTGTGCAATTTTTAAGGCCTTTAATTGTGATTGATGGAGCACATTTAAAGGGTAAGTTTTTAGGCACCATGTTTTTAGCGGTAGGTATGGATGGAAACAATCAGATTTTACCAGTTGCATACGGTGTTGGTAAAACAGAGAGCGGAGAGTCGTGGAAATGGTTTTTATCAAAACTTAAAAATTGTATTGGTGATAATCCAAATTTGGCCATTATATCTGATAGAGCTGCCTCAATTGATATAGCAATCAAAACTGTGTTTCCACATGCATATCACGGGTTATGTTGTCGTCATTTGATGGTAAATCTGCGATTAAAGTCAATGAAAGGAAAAAATTATGAGTCATTGTGGTGGCAGACCTGTAAAGCTTATAGAGTTTCTGATTTTGAAGAGAGATTTTATAGACTCACCGCTGTACTTCCACGAGTTCAAAATACTTTAGTCAATATCGGGTTTGAAAAATGGGCAAGAGCACACTGTTCATGAAGTCGTTATAATATCATGACATCTAATAGCGCTGAGTCTATCAATGCGTTGTCACGACATGCTAGAAAATTACCAATTATTGGGCTTGTTGAATTTTTCCGAGAATATTTACAGAAATGGTATTTTAATCGTAGACAGATTGCAGGTAATATTTTTATATAAAAGTACCATATAATATTTTATGTTTTTTGTTAAAAATATTAACATATTAAATATTGTAGGTGAACTGTCGCATAGTCTTACAAAATGGGCAGAAAATAAAATAACAAGAAGAATTGCAAAAAGTGCAACATGGACAGTGACCGGAATCGATGATCACACATTTGAGGTTGCAGACGGAGGCAAAAAAGGGTTGGTTGATTTGTGGAGCAGAACATGTAGTTGTAGACAATGGGAACTCTCTGGTTTACCTTGTGGTCATGCTATTGCGGTTTCAAGGTTTCTAAATATAACAGATTGTAGTCACTGGGTTTTAAACTGGTTTACTAAAGATTTATATAAGGCTACATATGACGAGTCAATAAATCCTTTACCAGCATAATCTGAGTGGGAGATACCTTCTGATTTTGTGCCTGTGCAGCCACCGCTGATGAATAAAAGACAAGCTGGCAGACCGCGAGAAAATAAATGCATACCGTCACGTGGGGAGGTAGTAAAAGAAGTTGTATGTAGTAGATGTTGTACACAGGGTCATAACCGCGACCAATGCAGAGCCCCACTACCATCACAGGTTTCGTCAAAATCAAGAGCAGATGGAAGCAGTATTCCATATCAACCAACAGCATATGTCAACCCAGAAGATTTTTGTGAATATGTCTTTGACGCAACTAGCCAACCATCAAAAATATGGGATTTTGATTTGAATGAACCTTAATGATAAAATAATTTTGATTTTATTAAATACCTATTTGTATTAAGGTTTTATTTTGAGAATATTATTTAAATGAAAAAATCTTCATTCTCTCCTACCAGTATAAATAGGGTAGTGTAGTGCACCAAATATGAAACCACCAAACTTATCTTCATTCTCTCATTATCTATCATTCCAAATATGCATTTCATCTTTCACATACGTCCTCCTCCAAAACCTTCCTACAATTCGCAATTACGATATCACTTTATCTACATAATACTGATCAAAAAGATTCTACTGTCTTGTTCTTATTTCTTTTATCTACATAATACTGATCACGAGATATGAGAATTTAGAACGGACAGTAAGAACTTCCGCATTGAAGTGGCTAAGCTGGGTACTACAACTCTATTCTTGCTTGGCCTAATAAAGTCAGCAAGCTCTGATTATAGCTTGCATACTATATTATGTGTTTACATCAAAAATTGAAGATATATTATGTGTTTACAGCAAATATTGAAGATATACTATGTGTTTACAGCAAATATTGAAGATATATTATGTGTTTACAACAAATATTAAAGATATATTATTTGTTGATAGGAAAAGAAATACAGAAAATAATTAGCAATAGTTTATTCTTTTTTATATTATTCGCTTGTTATATTATTCTTAAATAAAATTTTTATAGTATATTATATATTTTTATTAGTGCTTCATTTTCCTAATCTTATTATTAAAATGAATATTAAAAACAACACTTGTATAAATGTCACCAATTTCAATAGTTCAAATTCGTTCAACATAACTCGAAATTATTATCTTACGATTACAATCACACGAAACAAGCCGATAATATAAAGTTATACGATAAAATTCTAATTTGAACGAGGTAAGCTGCGCCAAAAATACAATTGATCAGCCATGAATCGCCTATACAACTTACAATTCTCCTTAAAATTTGCACCACAATCTATAGGCTTGGACGTAACGAAATGTTTCATCAACTTGCAGACGTAAACTCCTTCGTTCCCTCTTAAATTTTGGGGTATGGTATCATAATCTTCATTTAATTCAACAGCAAATGGTTTTTCTGCTTGTCCGGTCTTTTTCCAAAAACGAAGGTTTACTAATAAAGCACTGAAACAAACTGATAGTTTCATCAACACCGGGTGAACAAATAGACCAAATTTATCTTCACCTATTTCTTCACCGCAAAAAAGTTCTAATTTGATTGTTCGCAAATTAACACGAACAAGTACCCATTTTTCACTCTGTATACAAAAAGGAAAATACACATAATCAACATCTAAAAAAGAGGGATAAGGGTTGTACTTCCCATCAGCAAACGAAATAGCACGCTTGCTACATGAATCCATTAAGAAGTCAAAAAATTGTGGAGGTAGTATACTCCAACGCATATTTGACAGTCCATCTTTGTATAGCTCTCTGTGTCTCCAATTCATCATTCTTAAAACCCAACCTTCAACATGCTGTATAAATATATATTTATTAATATAAGTAAAAAAATGCATATATTAATAATATATATAAAAGTTTACCACTGAGGTTAATTGACCGTTACGTCGGTAACCAAGTAAAATACCCCAAAAATTCTTGTCAAGTTTTACAAGTGTTAAAAATATAGCAGAATAACAAAACGAGGCGTCCCCCTTATTATAAAACTCCATAACATCTGTTGACCAATTATCTAATTCATCATCTGGAATGGCCCATCTACGTACAGTAGGTCGATTGGAGAGTTGTAATGGTACATTTATAGGAGGGTTTTCTTCCGTGTTTTGAACATTAGAAGTTGAAGATTCTGATTGATTTTTTGGACGCCTCCATTTACTTATGATCCAAGATGACGGTTTAGGTGCGGGTTGAGAAGAGTATTGTTGTTTATCCATAGATTTATGAGATGAGAAATGTAGAGTGTGGTTGCTAGTGAGTGAAGTATAAACTATGTGTCTATTTATAGATATCATATTATGAATTTAAATATAAAATTAAATGTAATATGCTAATATCGTATTTAATCTTTCGCTTAGTAAAATATTGTTAACAGCTAATATCGTATTTTCAACTAATCAAATACATACAATTTAATGAACTTATAATCTATTAGTTAAATTTTCATACAATAATACTGCTAATTTCTCTCTAAACTTTTGAGCTGTAACTCGTATATCTTCAACAGGACATAACTCATCTCCGTTAATTAAACGTTGTAGTATAATACAAACCCAAACACCACAATCGCCTGATCCAAAACTTTGTTGGGGCACATTTGACGGTGTGATTCGTTGAAAAGATGTTGGTAGAGAGATAGTCATGTTACGGTCTTCAAAATAAGAATGATAATATAACCATCCCGGAAGCGTACGGTCAAATTGCTTCAATGCAAAATCTATTTCATTAACATAAGTTCCTGCCATACTGATAAAAAAAATAATAGTGTTGCATAAACATAAATATTTAATATTTAAATTTAATAAATTATTACCTGTTATAAACTGTAACAGTCCATTGTAGCAAATTTATTCGTATCAAAATCCAATGTTCCAACGCAATGTTCATTGGAAAATATAACTGTAAAAAACAACAAGTTAAAATGATTTAAATAAATAATAAAAATATTTAATTTATAATTACCGTATCAACATCTTTAATTGGTGGATAAAATGGCTCCGAACCATTTGCGTATGTGGATAATTTTTTCATTTCAAACAAAAAAATGGTAAACCACGGAGGAAAAACTATCCAACGTGCATTTGATGGTCGGGACCGTAATAGATATGTCACATACGCCTATGTATGCTGCTCAAAATAAATCATTAAATTAATTAATACGAAATATAAAAAAATTAATATACATAAATAAATATTTAAATTGAATGCTTACATCTGCCTCAAGCCAACCATTTGTATTTCCAATTTGAAGTAAATCACCTAAAAATGATGATGTGTGTTCACGACCCACAGTAAGCGAAGTAGTGAATCGATCACCACTAGTGAACAACTCCAACACATTTTTTTGAGGGTTGTTTTTATTTTTTTCTTTTTTAAAAACAAAAAAAAAGGTGAACTAACGGCTGCCGATGGCTTAATTTCAGGTTTCTCTTTTCGTAACGCGATTGGAACCGTTTGTTAGTTAAAACAATAAGATAAAGTAATAAGAACAATTATTAATTTAAATAATATTTAATAAATATGTAAGAATAATTAAATAATACCTTCTCTATACTACGTGTCTTTAAATCAGAAGACAATACAATCTAAAGTAAAAAAAAAATTATAAAACGTTATTAAATATAAGTTACATAATAATTATAATAATTAAATTGAAATTAAATTTGGTAATACCTTCTCTGTACTAGGACCAGGAATAGGAGATGGAAACGTATGAGGTGGAGTATTTACAAATTGATTTGTATTAAACTAAACCATAAGAATTTATAAAATGTTAGGGTTTATTAAATATTAGTATTATAAAATAATTATTAAACTAAATCATAAGAATTGATTTGTATTAAACTAAAACATAAGAATTCATTATACTTACTTCTTCTGCTTCTGCTTCTATATTGCCTTCAAACACATTTTTCGTGCTATAAGTTTCTGTTTTTTCTTTTTTGAAGTAGTTATCCTTTAAAATAAAACATTAAATCAGTGAATTCATTATAATATATGTATTAAGGTTAATTATAATTGAAGAATAAAATAATTACAAGTAATCTGTGAACAATTTCTTCTATACTTTTCGGATCACAGCAGTGAACATTTTTTTGCTTTTGTTTTTCTTGTGATTCTTCATTATTGTGTTTTTGCGTACTAAAGCAATTATCAAATTGCGGTACGTTATTGCCGTCTGGGTCATTATTTTCAAATTTTATTTCTTCCTCCTCGACGGGAATTTCACCCCAGTGAAGACAACTTATTCTGTAGTATTGTTGGTACTGCTCAAAAGTTGTTGAAATAATATTTGATGGTAGATAATGACCCTGAAATTATTTGAAAAATTAAATTTAGTACTAACAAATATTTATTCATGTAATTTATTTCAACTTAATAGCTTACCTCTTTTGAATTGTTTATAATAGATAACGCTTGTTCCCAAGTAATTAAACTCATTCGTGGCTAGTCAATACCTCTTGGCACATACCCACGACGTTTTCCAAAAGTATTCATTATTGGAAAAATTTCGTAAATCCAAATCTATAAAAAACAAAATAGATTGGTTGAATATATAATAATAAATAATCAATATAATTAGAATTATTAAATTCAAAACTTACCTTAAATGTCCAAACAAATCCTTTAATGCTGTATCTCAGCTTTTTATTTTTCATTTTTATAAAGAGCATTATATATATAAGGGTAAGTATGATTCCAAAGATATGTGCCCCACGGAAAATTATTCCATGCCCCTAAATCATTTATTAAATCTAATAGTTGACTGTTTAAAATTTTTTTTCCTTCTAATCCCATAAAACCTTGTTGAACAAGTAATAATAAACAAACTTTTATTATAGTTACATCATCTAACATGTGTAACCTGTTATCAAAAACTTCTCTTAAATCATCTGAAGTAGGTTTAATTATTCCATTTTTATGAAAAACCATATCGACAAAATTTGTTTTCGTAGGAATAATTTGGCGCGTCATATCACCAAATTTAAACCCGGTAATAATACAAAATTCCTTACGGCCAAATTGGAGATTTTGTCCATTAATTGAAAAGTTGATACCGTTCTCCGGATTGTCGGTATGAACTTGCGTTTGTAATATTAAATGAATAAGTGATGCATCATTAGTAATGGATTCACATAATAGCCATTTTGCAAAACATGTGCTATTAAACATAACAAGTTGATCAGGATTGTCTTTTAATTTAATATAAATTTGTTTTGTAACTTTTACATTACATCTAATAGTAATACTATTTGATGCATAAAAACCCTGCATAAAAATAATAAATAAGTTCAATATAATAAAAGGAATAAAAAATAAAAATAATAGTAAAAGTCAAAATAAATAAACAAAAACTAACCTCGTGCTCCATCAACAAGATTTTCTCAAACAAATTTTTAGAAGCTTTTATAAAGCTCTTCTCGAATTTTTTAAAAAAATCGGGGTCTCAAATGGTCCCCCATGTCCCCCCATCGAGCCTATATATACTCCTCGCCACCTTTAACCATTACCTCGCCTGAATCCACGTGCGACGAGACCTCGATTTGACCCGGCGAGGGGGATGTCACATCCCTCGCCTAGATAAGTGTACCCCTCGCCTAGTTTATTGCACCCCTCGCCTCGTTTAGCGTTCCCTCGCCTCGTTTAGTGTACCCCTCGCCTCGTAAATCGAACCCCTCGCTGACATGGAGGTGACGTGGGCGAGGGGGATGTCACATCCCTCGCCTAGGGTGACGTGCCCTCGCTGACTTGGCGAGGGGGAAGTCCAATCTCTCGCCTAGGGAGTTGCACCCCTCGCCTAGCAAATTTTTTTTTTTTTAAATTCGTTTTTCCACGTGGGCGAGATTAATACATGTGGGCGAGGGGAAAATATACCACGTGGGCGAGGGTTTATGAGGTTTTCTCGCTACGAGCGAGGGTCAAAGTCAAAGGTCCTTTTTTTTTTTAACTGGTCAATGGTTGTTTTGATAATCTAAGTTGGTCAACTGGTCATTTTAGTAATTTTCCCTTTAAATATTGTACTCAATTTGGTAACATAATTCCTCATTATGTCTTTCTACGAGGTTTGAGTTAAGTTAATGGTTCGGTCCTTGGGTCGTGATTTTTACGGGTTTAGGCAGGATGAAGATGTCTTTCTTTTTATTTCCCTCCCTAAACTTTGTTTAAGGGTTATTATATTTTAATAATTGCAACTTTTATTTATTTGCTAGTATTAATCGCAACTCAAGACAGACACCCCCAACTTTAAGCTTATTTTTTTCATTGATATCTTACTAACTGAGACTTAACATCGTTAGTTTTTCGATAACGTGAACTGTTTATATGGCCAAAACACTAAGCTGAAAGTTAAAATCAACTATTTGGTCCGTCAATCTGTAACTTCTGCACCTCAAAACCTGTCAATCTCCACCTTCTGATTTGAACCACTTAAATCATTTGAGTTAGATTTCAGATGACGTTGGAGGCTAAATATCAAAAAACAGACTTGGTGGAGGCTGGGTGGCGGCGTAGTTAAAAGTGGCTCAATGTTAGCCCATTTCATGAAAAAAAACTAACGGATGTTAACCATCATTTATTAAGGGATCATTGGAGGAAAATAAATTTAAAGTTGAGAGTATCTTCAAACATTTTCTGAGTTGAGATTAATCGCAACCAATAAATGAAACTTAGAATTATTAAAATCCAATATCCCTTTGTTTAATCAATGTAGGTGCATATATCAATTTTTTCTTTCCTCTTTAACGCTTATTAAACCATGGAAATGCTTTATCCTCTTCCATTCCTAGCACTTTCTTAGATAATATTTAAATTAATTTAAAAAGCATTTAAAACTAATTAATGTTATATCTATCGTAAAACAACTATCTACTAGCAAATATTTAGAACAAAAGTTATGAAATATGTTTATAGAGAGAAAGATAGAATGAGAGCACGTAACTAGATTAATCTCTTGGTATTAACAATACTAAACACAAATCAATAAGGAAATTAATAATATTTTTGAAGTTTCAATATGCACTTAATTATATTGATAACCATTATAAATAAATTTATAACACTCCCCTTTAGTTATGAATATATCATACTTTATACACTCAGAGATATTGTCTTATTAAAACATAGCTAAAAAAAGTGTAGCACGTATTACTGTCTCTGATTTATATAACCTCAATTGATGGGTTTCGATTTTCTATGAGATGCTAAAAAATTTTGTATTCAATGATTTGGCATTTGATCTTTTTATGTCGGGCGATGATGTATTATTTAATAGAAGACTTCTTGTGCCTCCTCCCATAAACAAATATCATAAAATTTTATTTTCATTAAATTTCACATGTGAAATTCAAGATAAAAAATGCATATTTTTAAACATAAACACTGCCTTCAGCTGTTAGCCCCACCCCTACAAGAAATACGAATTCCCGTAAATTTGGTCTACACTTATTCTACTTCTGGTTCAAAAACTATTCACAAATTCATATATCATATCATTCTTAACAATCTGAGTTTTATCTCAAGTAGTTTCAAGCTGCAAGTGTTTTTCATGACTATCAGACTATCCGATTTCTTAATTTAAAATTTTCTACAAGATCACTCCCTTCTCAAACCCTCATTTTATGAGAAAAAAAAAAAAGACTTAGGATGACAAGGTGACCTTGTTGGCATGAGTCAGCAGGACCTACATACATAACAAACTCTTATTCCATTAATCAATACTTATTCTGCATTATTTTCATAAATCAATGTTTATTTTCAGATCGAAGAGTTGTTACAGGAAGACTTCACTTCCTGTAACGTCTTAATTGGTGTTGTTTAAGTGTGTGTAGCTCAAGATCAAATGATCTAGACTCATGATTTGAAGCTCGGTAGAAATAGTAGAAATCATCCAAATGTCCATTAAAAAATATTGGATTGTTCCATACGTAAGTGTGGTTCAAAAAATGTCAACATAATTCTTATTTTTTGACCACTATATATAAATATATGAAAAGTATCTATTTCTTAAAGGTTTATTGAATTTTAATAATTTTAGTTTTTATTTATTAGCTGTGATTAATCCCAACTCAAAAAATATTTATAGACATTTTCAACTTCAAGCTTATTTTCTTCTAATTATCTCTTACTAACTTAGAGTTAACCCTGCTAGTTTTTTTTATGAAATAGTGCCAACTTTAAGCTAATTTTCGACTCCGGTGCCAACTAGCGTCTATTAAGTCTGCTTTTCGATGTTTAGCACTTTAGCATCCATCATCACCTAAAATATATCTCTAACGAGTCAAGTGGTTTAAATCAGAATGTGAAGATTGATAGGTTTTAGATTACGGAAGTTTCAGATTGACCGCCATATGTCAACTTTCTGATTAGTGTTTTGGTTACAAAAGAAATCCACACCATAAAAAAAACTAATGGGGTTAATTCTCGGTTAGTAAAGGATCGTTAGAGGAAACTAAACTCAAAGTTGGGAGTGTCTGTATATATTTATTAAGTTGGGATTAATTTCGATCAATAATGAAAGTTATAATTATTAAAATCCAATAACTTTTTTTAAATAATCACATACATATAATAGTTTGTGAACTATCGTTACAAACATTTACAAAACACGAGTTTATTTTTCCTTTTACATACATAAGTGTGGTTCAAGTCACGTACCCGTGACAAAACATGGGTTTTAGATTGAGCAAAATGGTTTTCTCACCTAAATTGAATTTTCTTTTAATAGTGGTCTTAAGTTCTTAACTCATGAGAATGGATTGACGTACGAGCTTCGTCATGAACATATCAGCCTCTTAAAGTTTCGTACTCAAATAATCTATATGATCGGATGGACTAATGGTTTGCCAATGATCCTAACAATCAATAAAATTATGTAACTGAAGACTGACACATATGTTGATGATGATGGCTATATACACACCAAGCATTAATTCTTTCAACACCAAGCATAATTCTATTAATGTGTTACACGCGAGCACTTATATATGAGATTAAAAACGCTTAAATCATTAGAAAGAAATGAAGAAACAAATTTGTATACTCATATGTCATGAAATCCTAGGGTGGGCCTACTTTTAATTATATGAATGTTATTTCAAATAAAATGATAGAAGGGTATGATAGTATATACAGGAAAGTTATGGATTCTAGTCGTGTGTCGGTAAATTGATCATTTTTATTACAAAAAATAATATTAGTGCTAGCATTCAATAAATGATAAAAAGTTTTAAAAATATGTAGGTCCCGTAATTTTAATACCCTTAGATGTAATAGTTTTTTTCTATAATAAAATAATGCTTTTTCAATATGTGCACAATATAAATGTGAAGTTTGGGGATATTTCTATCCAAGAGTTGAGCCCCTGGCTTCTTTGCATTAGTGAGCTATAGCAGTATTGTCTTTGCTAAGGACAATAGGACATCCACCTCAAATGTCGCATTCGTCCAATAATTGTCGCACCTCGATCTCTATGTCACCTTTATGAGAAAAGAATGATGTATAACATTTTTTGAGACGATGCACGCACAAATTACTTTTTTTTTTTTTTTTTATAAAATCACTCTATATATTATATCAATTTTAGTAAATCCATGTATTACACGGGTTGAACAAATAAATTATTAAATATAATAAAAAATTATTAAGTATAAAACGATATTTTATGATAAAATATAATTGAAATTACGTATAATAAGAACAATATGTAATAAAATAATTATATCAACTTTTTAAACTTTTGGTTTAAAACTTTTTTTTTCCAAAAAAAGTAATAAATATTTTGTTTCAAAACAAACCGTATTAAAAAAATATCATTTTTAAAAATGTTTTTATTATAAATTATAATTTTAATTATTTTTTTTTATAAAAATTTAACTTTTTAAAATCACTAATTTTAAAAAAGTTTGATGTTGTGTAAAAATTTCTTATTCTATAAAAATTATTTTTAAAAATAACATAGTGTTGTGAAATTAGCCTAATAGCAACAACAATATGAGAAAGAGATGTAGGGAAAGAGATCTTTATATTATTGATTGGTGTTTACAAATAAGATACAAAGGGTATTTATAGGAATAGGAAATATAATCCTTTTATAACTCCAACAATCATTTGAATAACATGATAAGTATATTTCTAATAAAGTCTATCTATATAATTATTGATAACCACAATAGATAATATTTATAACACTCCCCTTTGGTAATCAACTTAATACGCTCGAAGATGCTGCCCTCGTTAAAAATCTTGCCAGAAAAACCAGTGGGACAAAACCATAGTTAAGGAAAAAAAAATGCAGCGCGTATTAACTCCCCCTGTTTGCATGAGCTGTGTTGCCTCGTTAAAAACCTTACTAAGAAAACCTAATGGGACAAAACTTAGTGAAGGAAAAAAGAGTGCAACTTGAATAATATTTGTGACATCTGGTAATTTTCCGTTACCAAACTTCGTTAGTTCCGTTAGGTCTTGCATACACGTGTCGTGAGCACACACTAGTTGTCGTTGAACGTTGGTGACTTAATAACAATTATCTATGGTAAACAAATAATAACCTAAGTAATAATGTTGATTATTAGTTGTGGTTATGTGGTTCATGCATTTTAAGTTATTGTTTGTGAATTTTACTTGATAACATGACAACGTGTAACTATGATCTCATATGTTTTGCTATTAGTTGAAAATGTTTATGATTATTATTGTTGATTAGTAATGTTTATATTTTGTAGTTAAAACCTTTTAAAAAGTGTTAAAAAGATTAGTTTTTATAAAATATAAACAAGGGGGTTTATTTTGTAATTGGATTGAAATTAAAAGTTACCATATTTAAACAAATTAAACCCAACCCTAGCCCCCAAACCCCCCATTCGGCCGCAACTCATCCCCAAACACCCCATACCATTCGATTTTGATCAAGAACATCAAAACAAGTTGATTTTGATTAGTTCCAAGTGGTTGCAAGGTTTTAGCAAGTCCAATTCTTGATTTCTACACACTTAAAGGTTAGTTTTGATTAGTTTTTCATGATTTTTGATTCTTAAAGAACCCTAATTCAAAATTAATGATGAAAAAGTGAAATTGATGATTGTTAGATGTTAATTTGATGTTGGTTAGATTGTATGAATGTTAGATTATGTTGATTATGCAAGAATTCCATGGTTTGATCACATTGTTCACACATTGCCTTAAGAGGAAACTTTTTGTTCTTGGAATTCATGATTTGATGATTGTATGATGTTAGATACATTGCTTGGATGTTGGTTTACATGAATTGTGCAAGAAAAGTCATGAAATCTAGTGTTTGTTTATACCTTACTATAAGTGAAAACTTTTATGCATGAGGATTGGGAATTTTGATGAATTAGTGATGATTATCATGTTAGAATGAATGTTATGAACTTGATTAGGTATAAAATTGATGAAACTATGAAGAAATTGGATGTTAGATTGCTTTTGGGTGTTACCTTCTAAAAAGGGAAACTTTATTTTTGAAGATCATTGGATATGATGATGTGAGCATGTTTATGATGTTAGGAGCATGTTAGAATGCTTATGGATGATGTCTAATGTGGTGGAATGTGTTACTTGGGTTGTGTGGATGCTTGATTGATCATTTAAAGAATGTAGGTTCTTGGTGATTATACATGATGATGAATTATGGTTAGTGATTAGGAAACCATGTTTGGGATTGGAGATTGATCATTATTGTGTTTGTTAAATGGAATAAATCTTGTTGACTAATGTGATTTTGATTGTCATACACGCGTGCGAATCTGAGGCCCCTACTTAGTAGGATTGGCAGGGTTTAGGGTGTGAAGTCGTGAGTGACTTCACATGGCATGTTGTGCATGATTGGACTTCATGAATGAATTATTAGTTGTGATATATTTATAATTGTGTTGAGCATGTTGATTGTTTGAGATTCACATAAGTTGTATGATGATCTAGGTTGAACTTGGGTTGATGATGTGATATACGTGAATACTTTTTTTGATAATCATGTATGATAAGTTGATACGCTTGATTAAATGAGATTTCAATTAATATGTCACCAACGGGTCAAACGGGTCAACTAGGTTAAATGAGTCTTGTTTTCCAAAGCCTTGGGTCAATGTGTTTATTGAGCACCTAGGGTTGTTAAGTTTTCTGTGCACATGTACTTATGTACTTGCGTGTTCTAGGTAACCTTTGAAGGGTTGTCTTTCCGTCCATCATCAGTTCTCTCTAGTCATTTTCTTTGCACATCAGGTGAGTTCATGCCCCACTATTTTATAAACTCTCTTTTGGGGGAGGTAGCATACTTGTTTATAAACGCTTTACTTTTTATTATAAGTTGTGCATGTTTTAACATAGTGTATAATACCTTGAAAGTCCTCACACTTTCGGATCGTTAATAATGGTAACTAGAGGGAAATCTTGGGTAGTACTACTGGGTTTAACAAGCCCCACCTGTGCGACTCGAGGTCAAACGGGTGCAATATTGTCCTAAACACAAACATCGTTACGACCTGGTAAGTCGTGACGGGAGGCAACAAACGCAACGCAGTCAGCTTCGATCGCGAAATCACTATTGTTATTACTTATGAATATAGACTAGCTATCTATTTCAATGCACTTCTTATGTTATGCAAATTATTATTGTTTATGTTGAATGCAAACTTTTGAACTCACCAACCATTGTGTTGACATTTTTAGTATGCTATTCTCAGGTCGTTAATTCAGGTTGCCATTAGGAGCACATCACGGGTCGAGCATGCATACTAAGACTTCATCTTAAGTCATGACATTTAAATTTTATTTATGAGATTTAAATAATGGGTTGGCGCGTGTTTTGCCAAAATTTACATTTATATACTTTGGGTTTGTCTTATTTGCAAAACGCTTCTGCATGGTTTTAAAGTTTGAACTTTGATTGGTTTTATTTTTAAATGTGGCATATAGTGTCGTTCTGAGTAACTAGTGACTGTGATCCTGGTTTTTTTACACGCCTCGCGGTAAAACTCCGCACGTGGATTTTGAGGGTGTGACAATATTCCCCCTTATTTAAATATGCATCATTTAAGTAATAAGTGCCGATCTTGTATAAAGTTGATGATTCGTCGGTGATCCCTTACTGTGCAATTGCTGAAGCTTATCAATGATGTATCATCCTCAATGAAACTTTAGTGCCTTTCTTTATAAACAAATACCACAGGATTCAAAAATGTTATGCTACATTACTTGCATCTGTAATACTAACTAAACTTGTTCGATATGTTAGTAAATATAAACTCATATTATTCGTACCTTGAGAGTATCAAAATATTTGAATTACCATATTTCATTGCTTCTCATTCAACACAGTATAAATAATATATCTAATCGTGTATAACTAACAAGAAAAAATAATGCATCAATTGCAATGAATTATGCTACTTCTAGATCAATAATTTCATAATTGTTTGATAAAAAATAATGATTTGAAAATCCTTTAACGTACTTAAAATGGCAAGTTTTATCCGTATTAAATGTTCAACTCCACTTGATGTAATTTGACTAACTAATAAAACACGAACGTTATTTTAGATATCAAATCATAAATTTATAATTTCATATTTCATTTCAAGACTTTCTTTCAATGATTTGAACTTCTTTCAATCCATTGAGAAGATATAGTCATCAACATATAATATGATACTTATACACGTAATGTTGTTCTTTTCAGAAAAGCACATGAACGAACTATATCAATTAATATTTATCTTTTCTAGATAATCGTCGAGTCGATGATTATACCACACTCACCTCGACTACTATTAATCCATACTCACTTACATAACACATTTCTTGAAGTTTTGATGTCAATGCTTTCGGTATTTACGATCAGTGACAAACTTTATTTGGTATTGACTAATTACTTATGTGCATACAATCATCAAGAATTTTGCCACATAAAGTTTTTACCTTTAACACATGGTATTTGTATCATATGTAAAGGTATAATCAAATAAACTTCCAACATAAATATTGCACCATTCTTGTATATAAATTCATTGAGATACCATCATCAATATGTATAAATTTATTTGTATGTGTTTATTGATGCACAAGATTTACATCTTTAAGATGTTTTCAATTACCCTTTTAAAGAGTCAACGGTTTTGAAAACTCATGAGTAGTTCAAGTTAAATTCAATGCGATAACATATACAATCATCATAATGCATTCGGATCCGAATATATATAACAATGTGTTCTCGAGAACTCACTTTACATGTTATAGCAATTAATCATTCATGGAGTTTAATGTAAGTTTCAATGTCGAGTGAATCACGACATTCGTACTACGCATATCAATTCTCTCTTTGTACTACCATACTAATGGAGTGTTGGTACGTTATTACATCCACGAGGAGAATACGTCTCCCCATAGTATATTATATGTCTTTGCGAAACTCCTTGTACCACCAATTTTTCCAAATAATTCATTTTCATAAAAGACCTCATTTATAACCAACATATTAGAGAATTCAACTCCGCCTTATTTGTGTATGCTCATTTTGGCCAATCATTATATATTTCTATTCAAATGCAAATTTTAGTTTTTAATCCTCATTTCTTTTCATAATTTTAAGCGCTACATATAAAATATTACCGACATCAATTTTATTTCGATTCCATATATTGTAAACATAATATATTTATTAAGATCTCTTTATGTTCATGTATTTGATGTTCATCCAGAACCATCATGTCTATTGTCTCTGTAGGAGACCCTTATATCATACCTCGACTTGACCATCTTTATACTTGCTCCTTTTTCGAGGATTTTTATTCATGAAATCGACAAGTCTACCATGATTCAGACGTGCCATAGACTCATTACCAATATAAATCTTAATTGGAGTATTAGTAGTTGGTATATGTGACTTAGTCACTCTTTACAGGTTAATAATTTTGTCTGGTAATTGATTTACTAATGAATTATCTTTCGAACTTTTGGTTCGTATCTATTTGTTTGAAGATCAAGCTAATACAATGATAATTCATTACAACTTTTCACGGTCTAACTACTTTTTATCTCCCCGTAATGTTGGAAATATTGATTAATCAAAATGCATAACCAATAAATTAAGCCATAGACAAATTTATTAGTAATGGCTCTATATTTTAATTATAGATATTATGCATGCGTATGATATATTCCCAACTTTCTTTAAACTTGCATCTATGTGCGTTGTAGTGAAACAATTGCAATATATACCGTACAACCAAAAAAACAATTCAGATGAGATATATTTGGTTTCTGACCAAAATTCAACTTTAATAGGGAGAAAGTGTTATAACTTTTTGGCTTGATGTGAATTAATGCTTTTGCATGTAAAATAACATGTTCACAAACATGAATATTTGTTCTCATGATCATTGGCTTTGCAATCAATTGAGTGGTCTTCTCAACAAAAGCAATTTGTGCATGAACTTAAGCAATAGAAAGTTCAACACTTATTCCAATAATCATTAATATCTTATGAACTAAAGTCACCATTTCTACCAAAAATAATATCATAATCTGGAATAATATGCTTGCTACCATTAGCTAAGCCATAAACATACAACTTGAAGTTGTAAATTTGATAACCATTTAGACGATACATCGATTTTAAACACTAAATGGTATCCACATTAGGATATGTGTATCCTATAAAACTTCTAGAATGTTACAAATTCACATCATATTTTAATTATATATAATAAACTTCCCTTGAGAGCAAATATTGTTTGTTTAGTTATCATAAATGATATTTCAATTCTTCAATGCTTTTCACATCATCATTGACTCGGTATGATCTAACCGGTCATGCCATTTAATTAATCATGATCCTGATAATGATCATATATATGCTTTATTTGCAGTTATGCTTGTACAATGCATATAGGAAAGGCAAGATAACAACAAATTATCATCTCATATTATCATAGATAATACTGTTATCCTTTTTTACATATAATCACAACTTTTGTTTGTCACTTGTCATGGACATCATTATAATTTCTTTAGTTATGTCCATGATCATGGAATTTATAGTATTATATAACCATACTCCTTTAGGGGATGGAGTAGAACCATAGAAGTTTAATGGATTTCAATTATTTTCTCCAATGTGTGGATATGAAATCCTTTATATCTTTTTATCATATTGCTACTTCATGAGCATAATTGAGATGTGATAAATGAAAATTGTATCATTTATAATTTTGTTATATATAATCTTCTATTCACATATAATTGAGAAGTAACTATATGTCCGAGTCATGCAAAGATTAATAATCTTAAATTTTAAGATATTCTGTAAAACGATAATGAGATTTAAGGAGTATGACACTTTGGTGTCATATCTAATTATATTCATACTCTTTTCAAGAGAATAAATAAACCACAATTTACTGTGCTTAAGACTATCTATATAGATACACTGTAGCATAAAAACAAAAAAAGATATACTATAAAGTCAAATTATACAATACATAGAGTTACAACATGTAACCATATAAAACATGTAATTATAAAACTTTTTAAAATAAGATGTTTTCTTATCAATTTCAACACAAATATATATAAATTATGTATTACCTTATCTTGATATAACGAATCACAAATGTATCTTAGGTACACATATTTGTCGCTCTTTATTGAAACTTATACAATTATCTCAATCAAATCCCTATGATATTTTAATAACATATAATCCAGGAAGTGTCAAAGTTAATTTACAAAAATATCTTTTATGACAAAACTTACAAGCATATCTTTTACGACAAAACACTCCATATATACGCTAATTAAAGTTCATAAACTTTTGATGATAATATATAAACATGTATTATCTTTAGCAACATGAATCATAATAAGTTATATATATTTTGATGTTTCTTTTATTATTATTTAAAACTTGAATCCAACATGGTATTACAAGACAACAAACTTCCATATAATACCATAAAAGTTTTATTATTATTTGACATTAGAGATTGTAGTTAAGCTAATGAACTAAGATAATTCAATACAGATGCTTGTAAATAGGAAACCTCCGAATCATATGTAACTGATAAAACTATTTAAACTTGGTAAAGTCAATTTTCATAATAATAGATACATATTAAAGTAACAACTAATATGGATATGCACATGAACATATCACATAACTCTAATTTAAGGGGAATTTTTTTTTCTGAGAAGATGAAAAGTATACCTCATATATAAATAAAGGTATATGGTATGTTATTAAAATTTAATTATGAACTACTTTGGAAAATTCAATAGCCATCCACTTAAGATTCACATTCCATAAACTAATAAATGTTTAATTTAACTTTAAAACAAAAAAAGAACATAAATAAAATTAAATGTTTCGCTTGTTGTAAATTAGAAATAAATAGTTTTAAGGTTCAGGTACTTATTTGATTTTATTATGAGTGATATTATCTTTAATTAATAAAATATAAATTATATGAAAGTGTATATATATATATATATATATATATATATATATATATATATATATATATATATATATTTGATTCCATATTAATTTATTTATGAGTCACATGTTAACATGAAAGTATGTTAATGACTATTTAATCAATTTGTAACTAATACGAGAAATCAAAATAAATGAGCAACGACGTGTACGTTAATCATCATGTTGATATTTTTCATTATGTTCAAGATTGAAAACAAACTAAAAGAATCATAGATGAGAAAAACTTAAAATTTAATAAGAATGATAAAGAGTTAAAGACTTTTCATACCAGATCAACAATTTTGCTTGTAACCCTTTTTGCTAACATCGGTACGGAGTGGTATCCAATATAACTTTATGATACTCGGATCTCACTCCAAAACGCAGTTCTTGTTGATAACGAGTTGTGAAACTAGCCTAATAGCAACAATAATATGAGAAAGAGATGTAGGGAGAGAGATCTTTATATTATTAATTGGTGTTTACAAATAAGATACAAGGGGTATTTATAGGAGTAGAAAACATAATCCTTTTATAACTCTAACAACCATTTGAATAACATGATAAGTATATCTCTAATAAAGTCTATCTATATAATTGTTGATAACCACAATAGATAATATTTATAACACATAGATCTTTTTTTAAATTTATTAAAAAAGAGTTAAATAATATTATTGATAATTAAAGCAATTATTTAATACTAGGTTATATCCCCGTGTATTACACGGGTTGAATAACAAAAATATTAAATATTTATTGATGATGAGTAGTAATTGTAAAACGTTATTTTAATATAACATATGATTAAATTTACATATAGTTAAGTATTTTGATTTTTTTATTATTCTTAAAACTTTCGTTTTAAAAATTGCTTTGAAATTTTTTTATTATTTTATCAGTATTTTGTTGTTTAAAAACTCTGGGTTTGTTTTAAATAAATGTTATTTTATAAAACTTTTATTTTATAAAAAGACTGAATTTAAATATTTCATAATTTAAAAAAGCTTCATTTTTCTAGAAAATCATAGTTTTAGAAAATTTTATTTTAAAAAAATATATTTTTTTAATCAAAATATTTTAAAAATTATTAATTCAAAGACTTGAATTTATAACAGAGAGAGAAAGAGAAATATTTGGAAATTAGTTACTTGACTTTAAAAAAAAAAATAGTTTAGGCGGGAAAATAATTAGGGGAAGCATTGTGAGAATGCCACGTGTCTCACATTGTAAAAGATTATTAGTATAGATGAGAGAGAAACGAGAAAATTTTGGTGATAATGAATGTGGTGCCGTCACGTGTCACCTTAAGATACTATTTTATTAAGGTAGAAAGATACATCTTGACTTTATTAAAAAAAAAAAAAATCTGTTCTCCAGATTTCGGGATGATAAATATTTTAAGAGAGTGGAGAAGCTTGCATTATGTAGCATATGAGAAAATCATGAAATTAATTATTTTTTAATCATGAGATATGCAATTACGAGTTTTGTATCTATTTTTATTCGTGTATCAAAATTTGTTTCCATTAATACACGTATAAATTGATGTATTATGTTTTTATACGAGAATAGGTTGGCGTATGTATTTTTCTTAAAAGCCAATGTATCTTGTTAAGTGGGATTCAAGAGAAGTTAATGATACATATTTATCTCTATCGCCGTAATTAAGTTTTTTTTTTTTTTTGGGGGGGGGGGGGGGGGGGGGGTGTTGTGTTGAAAAATTAGCAAGATCCCAGCAAATTAAAAGAAAAACATCATATAAAAGTACAAATCACGTAATTTCAAATCTAAATGATCACAAGAGCCAATAAATGATAGAAAGATGGGCTCGATGTTCCACTCAGAGATACCTAATAGATTATGTCGTGTAGAGTATATAGATGTGAGATCAATGGAGGGACATATATTGTTGAAGAACTTGTCGGGTGACAGGAATTTTCATATCTCTTTACTCTAATAAAAAAGTATTTAGTAGGGACACATGTCAACTTCATATTACTCCTTAATAATTTTTTTTCGCTTCACTCTTCTATTTAATAATCACATTAATTATTAATAATATTATTTATTTTTTTAGATTAAAATAGTTTTTAATAAATTAAGTAAAAGATATTTTTACTAATGTTATTTCTAAGGAAATAATTATTCATAAGATTAGAAAACTTTTAGAAAATCAAACTTTTTAAAAAATACAAAATATTTTATATTTGGTGTTTTAAAAAGTAAATTTTTTATAAACAAAAAATAATTATTGAGAGTTATAAGAAAAAAGTTTTAAGTATGACAATTTTTAAAACGTTTCTTTTGAAATAAAAATTTTATTTTATTTATTATAAAAAATATTTCAATCATATCTTATTTTAAAATATCGATTTATAATTAATTAAATTTTATTCTATTTAATATTTTTATTTAACCCGTGTAATATACGAGTTTACTAAAACTAATCCACCATAAAGTGACAAGACAAATGGAATGAATGCTAGTAATTAATTGATTATGAAACTTTTCATGACATAACTTGTCATTTTTACGTATGTATTATTTATAATAAAAGAAGATTTAGTATAACATTTTATAATTTTAAATTTTTTGTTATTAATTTAATATTTTATTTATTCAAATCGTGTAATGCATTGAGTGCTATACTTTAAGCTAGTATAACATATAACACAATGAAAAGAATAATACAACTATTATAGATATATATAACAAATGATTAAAAAAAATATTTGATGCAATACAATGACGTATTAGACACAATTAGAGATGTATTTGATATGGTGACCTAAATGTCTTATCCTTTAAGACACATGTCAAGCTAATAATCGTTTTTAAAAATTTACGATTACATAACATTTTTACAATAACTCTATCTTTTTTTGTTATGTTCGGTTACTTTATGTAAAAATGAGATCTTTTACCCCCTGCGCTTTTTGGTGATAACGATGACTTTAACGTGGTAAAGGGAACATTTGCTAGCTTCAACAACAAAATCAAAATGTTGCCGTGAACCCCCTTACAACAATGAAATCGATACGGTTAAGTACTGATGCGTTCATGTTTTGTATATGTTTTAAGTGTTTAAATGTATGCTTTTAACATTATTTTTCTATCGATCGTAATCACTTTGTGTTATGTTTGAATTGCAGGTTTAGTGAGCTTAAATGATGCATTCAAGGATTGCACGAAGATTGGATGATATATGGATGAAAATAGATGAAGAAAATGAAGAAATTGATGCAGAATTAGCCTACGACGTAACTTACGTCTTAAAGGAAGTAAGCTACGTCCTTTCTAAAAAATAGCAGTTTTTGGGACGTAAGACAGAGGCTAACCATGCATTTTAAGGGGAGGACGTAAATTACGTCCCTAAGGACGTAACTTACGTCGTGTACTTAATTTTGGTGTAATTCTCCGGATTTTGACCATATTTAAGGAGGGTTATCAATTCTAAAAACCCTAATTCGCATTGGGAAGAGGAACGAACTTTGGCCATTCTTGAGGCTTCTTTCACTTCTCCAACTCATTCCAATCCATCAAATCATGTTCCAATCCGATTTTGTTGCCGAATTCATGAAGATGCAAGGCTAAACTTCTCGTGATCTACCTCGGGTAATAGGTTTCGTGTTATTAGGTTCTTGTTCGTGTTCAATTTGTGTGGGATTAAACTTTGGAACCCGTTAAGTTCTTATTTGAGTTTAATTTGTGTCTTGATTGTTTAAACGATTGTTTTAGTATATCTTGATTTGAATGTCATATGATTTTGCGCAAGTTATATGATTGTAAGGTTTTGGTTGTTAATTCAATTGGTATAGTGTACTAAGACCCGTTAAGTCTTTGGCCATTTTTACGTATCTATTATTTATAATAAAAGAAGATTTAGTATAACATTTTATAATTTTAAATTTTTTGTTATTAAACTATTTAATATTTTATTTATTCAAATCGTGTAATGCATTGAGTGCTATACTTTAAGCTAGTATAACATATAACACAATGAAAAGAATAATACAACTATTATAGATATATATAACAAATGATTAAAAAAAATATTTGATGCAATACAATGACGTATTAGACACAATTAGAGATGTATTTGATATGGTAACCTAAATGTCTTATCCTTTAAGACACATGTCAAGCTAATAATCGTTTTTAAAAATTTACGATTACATAACATTTTTACAATAACTCTATCTTTTTTTGTTATGTTCGGTTACTTTATGTAAAAATGAGATCTTTTACCCCCTGCGCTTTTTGGTGATAACGATGACTTTAGTGGTAAAGGGAACATTTGCTAGCTTCAACAACAAAATCAAAATGTTGCCGCGAACCCCCTTACAACAATGAAATCGATACGGTTAAGTACTGATGCGTTCATGTTTTGTATATGTTTTAAGTGTTTAAATGTATGCTTTTAACATTATTTTTCTATCGATCGTAATCACTTTGTGTTATGTTTGAATTGCAGGTTTAGTGAGCTTAAATGATGCATTCAAGGATTGCACGAAAATTGGATGATATATGGATGAAAATAGATGAAGAAAATGAAGAAATTGATGCAGAATTAGCCTACGACGTAACTTACGTCCTAAAGGAAGTAAGCTACGTCCTTTCTAAAAAATAGCAGTTTTTGGGACGTAAGACAGAGGCTAACCATGCATTTTAAGGGGAGGACGTAAATTTCGTCCCTAAGGACGTAACTTTCGTCGTGTACTTAATTTTGGTGTAATTCTCCGGATTTTGACCATATTTAAGGAGGGTTATCAATTCTAAAAACCCTAATTCGCATTGGGAGAACGAACTTTGGCCATTCTTGAGGCTTCTTTCACTTCTCCAACTCATTCCAATCCATCAAATCATGTTCCAATCCGATTTTGTTGCCGAATTCATGAAGATGCAAGGCTAAACTTCTCGTGATCTACCTCGGGTAATAGGTTTCGTGTTATTAGGTTCTTGTTCGTGTTCAATTTGTGTGGGATTAAACTTTGGAACCCGTTAAGTTCTTATTTGAGTTTAATTTGTGTCTTGATTGTTTAAACGATTGTTTTAGTATATCTTGATTTGAATGTCATATGATTTTGCGCAAGTTATATGATTGTAAGGTTTTGGTTGTTAATTCAATTGGTATAGTGTACTAAGACCCGTTAAGTCTTTGGCCATTTTTACGTATCTATTATTTATAATAAAAGAAGATTTAGTATAACATTTTATAATTTTAAATTTTTTGTTATTAAACTATTTAATATTTTATTTATTCAAATCGTGTAATGCATTGAGTGCTATTCTTTAAGCTAGTATAACATATAACACAATGAAAAGAATACTACAACTATTATAGATATATATAACAAATGATTAAAAAAAATATTTGATGCAATACAATGACGTATTAGACACAATTAGAGATGTATTTGATATGGTAACCTAAATGTCTTATCCTTTAAGACACATGTCAAGCTAATAATCGTTTTTAAAAATTTACGATTACATAACATTTTTACAATAACTCTATCTTTTTTTGTTATGTTCGGTTACTTTATGTAAAAATGAGATCTTTTACTCCCTGCGCTTTTTGGTGATAACGATGACTTTAACGTGGTAAAGGGAACATTTGCTAGCTTCAACAACAAAATCAAAATGTTGCCGTGAACCCCCTTACAACAATGAAATCGATACGGTTAAGTACTGATGCGTTCATGTTTTGTATATGTTTTAAGTGTTTAAATGTATGCTTTTAACATTATTTTTCTATTGATCGTAATCACTTTGTGTTATGTTTGAATTGCAGGTTTAGTGAGCTTAAATGATGCATTCAAGGATTGCACGAAGATTGGATGATATATGGATGAAAATAGATGAAGAAAATGAAGAAATTGATGCAGAATTAGCCTACGACGTAACTTACGTCTTAAAGGAAGTAAGCTACGTCCTTTCTAAAAAATAGCAGTTTTTGGGACGTAAGACAGAGGCTAACCATGCATTTTAAGGGGAGGACGTAAATTACGTCCCTAAGGACGTAACTTACGTCGTGTACTTAATTTTGGTGTAATTCTCCGGATTTTGACCATATTTAAGGAGGGTTATCAATTCTAAAAACCCTAATTCGCATTGGGAAGAGGAACGAACTTTGGCCATTCTTGAGGCTTCTTTCACTTCTCCAACTCATTCCAATCCATCAAATCATGTTCCAATCCGATTTTGTTGCCGAATTCATGAAGATGCAAGGCTAAACTTCTCGTGATCTACCTCGGGTAATAGGTTTCGTGTTATTAGGTTCTTGTTCGTGTTCAATTTGTGTGGGATTAAACTTTGGAACCCGTTAAGTTCTTATTTGAGTTTAATTTGTGTCTTGATTGTTTAAACGATTGTTTTAGTATATCTTGATTTGAATGTCATATGATTTTGCGCAAGTTATATGATTGTAAGGTTTTGGTTGTTAATTCAATTGGTATAGTGTACTAAGACCAGTTAAGTCTTGGTTATCTTTATCAATTAATCATTACACGTATAGAATCCTCATTAAGGAATTCCCATTACGTTGAACAAAGCAATTCCCGAAAACCAAACCTTGATCCCGGGGTGGATTACTCTTTCTCATAACTATCTTCTTAATTAATTTTAATTATTTGCAATTTGTTTTCATAGTTTATTTGTTAATCATTACAACATCCAATTTTCACAGCCAAGAGGCAACAGTATAAGTAATTCACTAATTTAGTTTTCGTTAAGTAACTTAAGTAAATAATCAAACGAATCATGTAACACTAACCACATGTTCTCCGTGGATACGATACCTGATTTATCCTAGCTACCTAGGTTGATTAGGTTTTTGCATGACCACAACGACAGGTCATCAAGTACTTAAAGAGAGACTTATAAAATCGATGGTGTAAAAAGATTGTTACGAAACACAGATTTGAAATTTTTTACCTCCGCATGTTATTGCCTAATAATTAAAAAAAATAATTTAAACTAAAAAAATACAATTAAAGTAAAAGAAAAAAGGCAAAAAAGAAAAGAAGAGAAGAGAAACAAAGGATGTAACTCGTGGAAATTGGACCCAGGCCAACCAAGTTGCAGTTTCGTGGTGAAACCATACGATGACATTTACGTGGTTAGAGGCACATTTGCAACGTCATTACGTGTGCTGTTACAATAATATAAACGTATTTAAGTACAACAAAAAAACTATATAAAGCTGTGGTATAATTAAACGAAACATATTAATTTGTGACAGATCAATTATCCAAATTGAATTTATTTTTACTTAGATAAAAAATAGTTTTAAATATTTGGTATAGTGAAAGAAGAATAAAAGAAATTAAAAAGAAAAAAAAATTCAGAATAAAACAAATTAAAAACTTAAAAGGTTAAAAGAAAAAAAAAACCTTTGAAAGATAGAGAGCAAATGTGCTAATTTAAAAGAAAAAGGGTGGGATGCAATAAAAAGTGGTAAACTCAAATATAATAAAAATTGCACGGAGACACCAGCTTGGGCCTTGGGCCATGGGTCATTACAGGTTGAGACAACCACGGGGCCAGAAAATTAATCATTGTAGATTTTCAACGAGGAATACATATAACGAAATTTTAAAAAATTTAGAAAAAAAATTAATACACCTATCTTCATTTTTAAGTGTATATATATAAGGGCTGAATATGTCACAGACACCATAACAATTGTTTGTCTCTTTTTAAATTGCTTTCATAGGTGTTTAAAAGATAGATAAATATTTCAGTTTTCCTTTTTAAAATTTCTTTAATAAAAATTATAATAATCATTAAAACATTTTAATTAAATAAAAGAATAAACAAGTGAAATAAAAAATTTAAATTAAATGCTGTTGAAAAGAAAATCAATTAAACAAAAGATAACCTTTTTATTTTAAGATAAATAGTTAATATAGAAAATTATTTCTAAATAAATATTATAAAAATTATATTTTTTTAAAGTTATGACCTTTAAAGTTGATTAGGCTAGTGCTTTTGCAAATTTTTTTATTCTTTTAGCAGACTTTCCGATGCTCATATTTAAAATTTGAATCTTGCTTCTACTATCACCAGAAAAACTTTCGCATCATCCATGTTTCATCCTTTTACTCTTTTATTTTCATCTCACATTCTTACTCTTTTTTTTAATCACTAGTTAGTGATTAGTAGTTAGTAACATCAATTTAATAATTATTGACCAATATCAATGTTTGAACCTTAGACCTATAAAGAAAACAAAACATCTTACCTACTTCTTGTATCATTAAATCAAATGATCATTTGCATCATCACATATCACATTCTTAATTACTACCCTTCATTTCTATCAACAACAATTGTAAGGGTTAAAAGAAAGACACTAACAATGTTATATACTCGTATTAGTGGAAATTTGATTGGTTGAAGGGTCAAAAGACACTCCGGACCCTATGGTTGTGCCAATGTTTGATTGTTAGAGAAGTATTAGGGTTGGGTCCCCTACACATTGTATGGTCGTGAACCAAATATCATACATCATCATTCTTTGATATTTTAGCCTCTTGATAAATCTATAATGAGGTTTTGAATTGTTACATCATCATCGATCAAGAAATACAATAAGAATTACCATGAAAACCTCCGTTAACTTTGTGGTATGAGAGCTCAAAAGAATTTGATCTTGCAACCTTCTTGTAAAGGTGAAAAACACAAACTATAGTTTATTTTGTTTTTGAAAAACATGGAAGTATTACAAGGGTTCACCCACACACAACATTGAATATATATGGTGCAAGCCAGATAAAAGTAATAAGAACGTCAACGCATATTAATATTACAAGCAGATAACATCATATAATAAAAGTAATCATTTCCATATAGTTAGTTATTTAATTTTTTTATAACTTGGTGTGTGATATTTGTTTAATCACTAAAGCAAAAATTATTTAAAAAAAAAGGAACATGACCCATAAGATAAATTATTAGTTAGTTAATAATCTTTGTCGAAATTGCGTTATCAATCACTGTTCAAAAATTAGGCGTGTAATAATGAACATGACCCATGAAATTTAAATATTTTGTTTTCTAAAAAGTGGGTTTTTGATTGAGTAATTAGGTTAATAAAATGAGCACAAAAAATTAAATTTGGTTTAATATATAATTGGGTTAGGTTTTTAATTGGATTTAAATTTATAACTATTTTTAATAAACATATATATATATATATATATATATATATATATATGAAAAACAATTTAAAAAATTTATGCCTCTTAGACAGGAGGCTCTGGATGGAAGTCCATCCCGCCCCTCCTCAGGGCCGGCTTTGCCATATGCATGGGCGTTGCAAGACGGAATACATAATTAAACATACACACATCAATAATACAAGCACCAAACAATTAGGCCTGTAATAATGAACATGACCCATGAGATTTAAATATTTTGTTTTCTAAAAAGTGATTTTTTGATTGAGTAATTGGGTTAGTAAAATGAGCACAAAAAATTAAATTTGGTTTAATATATAATTGGGTTAGGTTTTTAATTGGATTATAATTTATAACTATTTTTAATAAACACACATATATATATATATATATATGTATATAATATGAAAAACAATTTAAAAAATTTATGCCTCTTAGCGAGGAGGCTCTGGATGGAAGTCCATCCCGCCCCTCCTCAGGGCCGGCTTTGCACATATGCACGGGCGTTACAAGACGGAATACATAATTAAACATATATACACACATCAATAATACAAGCACCAAACAATGGGTCAGGGGCGGACCTACTTGAAGGGTAGGGGGGGCAGTCGCCCCCCGTAAAATATTTTTTTTAGTGTTATATGTATGTGAAAATCCCGAACGCCCCCCCCCCCTCCTTAAAATTATGCAATCGTCCCATTTTTACCCCCCATAAAAAAATTTCCTAAGTTCGTCATTGCAATGGGTCTTATGAACATATATATGAGTGCTACAAGCACATATAACAATGTATGGAAAAATAAATACAATCTAGGCATGTTTATAGGCATATGGAAAATATATAAAAATACGAAAGTAAATATTTTAACTCCGTTAATTATTAACTTTTTAATTTGTTATTATCAATCGTATGTTCGGATAAAAAAGTAGTATTTGCATCAAGGCGTGTGAAAAGAAGAACCGGAATTTTATTTCGTTTTAGCATCTAAAACAATTGATGCCACTTGAATACAATAGTTTCGTGTGTATGTGTGTGAATATGCGTAAGTCATAATATATCGTGGCTATAAATACAATCTCACAACTTTGAAAAGTGTATCAATCTCTCTCTCTCTCTCTCTCTCTCTCAAACACACTTGAACACACATTCTTTCTTATTATGGCGATTAACAACTATGTTACACCACAAGATATTCAAACTACCCCAATCCACAGTGAAGATGACTTTGTAGCTAATGGCATAAGTATTAAGGTCTTAATATATATATTATAACATGCATTGTTTACATATCTTTATATTTTATATATCCTTCATTCTTTTTATACCATCTAAATTAAGCATGCCTCTCCGTGAATGTAGCAAGGAGTATCCATTAAACACTCAGAACAGTTAGAAGAAGTTCAAAATGTTCTAAAGAATGGTACTTCCGAATCTTTGGAAATGATTGATGCTCTACAAAAACTTTGCATCAACCATTATTTCCAAGAGGAGATCAACTTGTTGTTAAAAATGCTTCACACTAGAATTTCCAATCCCGTTAACTATAATAACGGTCAGAGTCTTTACGACGATTCCCTCTATTTTCGTATCCTTCGTCAAGAAGGTTACTATGTTTCTGCTGGTGAGCACACATACTTTTTATTCTTACACTTTTAATCCACAAAATGACTAAATATTGTAATCTAGGATAAGGCCATTAGACTTAGGTTCATTCTTTACATATACAGGTGTATATTTTAAAAATGAACCTAGGGCTTTATTCCTAATGGGATTAACCCTAACCCTAGATTATTATGGTACTATTTTTCTAGATTATTATGGTACTATTCTTGAAAAATGTTATGGTTTCATGGTATTTTACTAAGTAAAATGTGTTCAAATTAGATGTTTTTGCAAGCTTCGAACAAAAGGATGGAAAGTTTAAAGAAGAAATAGCAGAAGATGTTAAGGGTCTTATGGCATTATATGAAGCATCACAGATGAGCATAGAAGGAGAACATATACTTCAAGAGGCTGCGGATTTTAGCGCCCACAGGCTTAAACAAAAGCTTCAGTTTCTTGATCAATATGAAGCTACAATGGTGAATGATACTTTACAACATTCGTATCAAAGAGCCCCATCAACTTTAATGCTCAAGAAATTCATTAACCATTACAATGGGACTAGCATGTGTGAGCTAGCCAAGTTGGAGTTGGCTAATATGCGTTCGCTACATCGATCAGAAGTAGATCTAATCTCTAGGTAAAATTGTTTATGCCTACATCTCAATCTCACCATATATTCTTATAAAAAGTTAATGTGATTACCCTATGATAAAATAGATGGTGGAAAGATTTGGGATTGGCACAAGAACTTAAGCTCGCAAGGAACCAACCGTTGCACTGGTACTTATGGCCAATGGCTAGCCTCACAGATCCCAGCTTGTCCCAGCAGAGAATCGAGCTCACAAAGCCCATCGCCTTTGTCTTCTTGATTGATGACATTTTCGACGTGTATGGGACCCTAGATGAACTTATCCTCTTCACAGAAGCAGTAAAAAGGTTTAAAAATATAATATGAACTGAAATTAGAATAACAATAACATATGTAAGTTAATTACTTAAAATACTTGCAGATGGGACAGTAACACTCTTGAACAACTCCCTTATCACCTAAGAATCTGTGTTGAGGCTTTATTTAATGTAACACATGAAATCAGTGACAACATATGCAAGAAGTATGGATTCAATCCAAAGGAGTTCTTGAAACAAGCGGTAAGGATCGATGATGATAACATATACATTACAACACAATGCATCAGTTCAAACACAATCTTTTACACACTTACAATTATGTACAATATACTTTTATGATAAACGTAAACTTACATTGAAAAGGTATTATTGGATTCATGCAGTGGATAAACCTTTGTGAAGCATTTTTAGTAGAAGCAAAATGGTTTGCTTTTGGATACACACCGATGGCAGAAGAATACTTAAAGAACGGGATGATTAGTACCGGTGTACATGTTGTGATAGTGCACTTGTTCTTCCTCCTCGGTGGTGGTACTAGCGAAGAAAGCGCCAGCATTATTAACGAAAACAACGATATCTCATCTTGTTTGGCGAAAATTCTCCGTCTTTGGGATGACTTAGGAAGTGCTAAGGTAAAAAAAAAAAAAAAAAAAAACTTACCTCAATATACATAAATACATACATACATACATGCATGTACGAGCTACATTTACAAAATAAAATATGTTAAGAATATATCATGATAAGCACATAATGCTTTCGCACTTATTGCTTTTAAAGTGATACATGAAGGTTATGTAACCATGAATGGTTCTAATTATATTATATGTATATGTTACAAAAAATATAATATATGGTTCTTGCGGTTCTTAACATATTATAAATATTATTATTACGTACTATAAATGTGTTCATGCATGCATGTATAGATGTGTGCACTATTAAATAAACAAACAACATGGTCAGATGGCTCATATCTGCTTCTAATAAGTCACTTTTCTCGATAAATTATAGGATGTGAATCAAGACGGTCATGATGGATCATATGTGACATACTACATGAAAGAACACGAAGATTGTTCGATCCAGAACGCACATGAACATGTTATGGCAATGATATCCAACACATGGAAGCAACTAAATAAGGAGTGTCTCTCCCCAAATCAGTTTTCAGTTACATTCACAAAGGCTTGTCTGAATCTTGCAAGGATGATTCCTCTTATGTACAATTATGATGAGAATCATTCACTTCCTCTTATTGAGGATTACATAAACACCATGTTTTAAGGGGTTGTAAAATATGTGTTAGTAGCTTGTATTGGATCTTTATTTACTTCAAAAGTCACACGACTACGTACAACTTTTTGTTTGTATCGTATGACCATATATAAGAATAAGGTCACTTTTGGTTTAGAAGTGATACATTAGAGGATGATAGAAATAGTGTCGGTCAATTAGATTGAACACGTATATTCACCTTGTAATTTTCTCTTCATTTTGTGTCTTCTTGCTAGATTGTTTATAAACAATTGTCATTGGAATATTGTCTTTTTTATATGATGTATGTAGTGACGGACACTGGAATTTTTTTTCTTCGGATCGGTTTATTGAGTTCTCGAGTGTACCTCAACTTGAGGTTGGAAGTTCTGGTTCAAGTCAGGTCGAGTAATAGAAATAAAAGTTTATTGGTTTACATTCGGAAAGATCTCATGAAATTTGTTCTATATAAAATTTACATGCTGGAATACCACTTTAGGATAACGGTTTGAGTAAAATGTTTTTCTAAAATCTCCCCATAGACCTTAAACATCAAATAAACTAATATGTAAATTATTTTTATTATTCATTTGAAAAACTAAGAGATAAAACGATGTTCAGATCATATCATATCATGAAAATTAAGACACATGTGTGAGCATAAAAGAAAATGATGATCAAATCATATGAAAATACTTCGAGTGAAATATGTGAATGTGTGAAATAATAAATTGAAGTCCATAATAATCATAAAAAAATTTGATGTCTTGAAAATTAAAAGAATTAATTGCAATTTGTTAATCTTCAGCTAAAGTCGTTAATATTTTCTTTGCAAACTAAACTTTAAAACATAATTATATCACGGTGGATTAGTTAATGGATAATAAATTAAGCTTTTAATTAAATAAACGTGTTTAAAGAATTAATACATAATAAACTTAATTAGTTATTAGATTTTAGACTTATTAATTTTAATAGAAAAGATTCTTAATTTAATTGTTAGTTGGTTAAAAATTTTAAAAAAGAATTATTTGGGTTTACGGTTTTATCCATATAGAAATAGAATTAATTAAATCCACAAAGTGGTTATTTACTTTTATTATAAGCGTGGTGCATGGGTCATGTGTGATATTTATCTAATTGAAGCCAAAATGAAATTGTTTCTAAGAATAGAAAAGTAAAAGATTGAAAACGTGTTTTTGTGATGATTAGTGATCATCAAGAATACTTTCAAAGGTGTTTCAACCACGTTTATTTTGCTCAAACGTTATGCACGTTCTTGGGTCCTACATCTTTACATTGGAAGCATAACTTCAAAGATATAGACTAACAGGACCGTTGTTGTTAAATATGTAGAGAGCCGATATCTAGACACCCATTAATTATAAATCAACACCCTAGAATTTTATACGGGTCGTATAATTTTATATGCGTTGTATAAGGGAGGTCGTATGACCCTATATGAGACACATAACCCATCTAACGGTCCCTTGAATTTTCTCTAATATTTAGTGTCAAATTTCTTTGTGCATGTCATATAGGTTTATATGTCATATAATGGTTGTATAGGGTTATACGGGACATATAACCATCTTAAAACCCCCTGAATCTTCCTTGTATTTAGTGTCGTTCACCTTATACATCGCGTATAGTACAATACGAGGGGATACCGATTACTTATCTATATAATTTGTAAGTGCTAGCTACAATATAAATTTATAAACTTTTACATTCACCACAAAACTTTAGTTTTTCAATTAACCACTCATTTTTAAAACTCTTTGCACACAAGTAACCCTTTCATATCATTTTACTATTTTCTTTGGTGATTGAAATAGTGAACATTAAATATTTTTATTTCTCTCACATTTGTTATTATAATTATTCTTAAGTATATTTTGTGTTATTTTTATACCTTCTAAAATATAATATTTTTTTATAAAGTGAATTGTCGTTTTTTTTTTCATGTGCTTTGGTAATATTTGTTATTTTTATCCAAAATTTTTTTTTTCTTGCATTTGTCTCTCAAGATTTGAAGTTGTCGTTTTCATCCAAAAACATAAATTTCGTGAATGAAATTTTATCGACAACTCGTAAAAATAAATTAGGATTTTATTTTTATATGAAAATTTACATAATACCCTTTTAATAATAGATATTTAACATTTAAAATAATAAAGCTAACATTTTCAATAAAAATAATAACTTTTTCAAACCTTAGGTATTCAAATGCATAAAAAATTATTTTTAGATGAAAATAACAAATGTAATCAAACCACAAGAAGAAAAATGATAAATTATTCTTTTTTAAATTTTAAATATCTCATTGTAGATTGTTTATTTTTATTAATAATTCAAAAAAAAATTTTAAAAATTATGAACACAACGTTACAAATGTTTATTTTTATATATGTTTTGATATAAGTTTTATTAAGATCGAACAAGTCAACTATAATATATTTTTATTTATTTTGTCTACGTTTCCATTTAAATGTTGTTAAAAGTCAGTTCGTCCCCGTCGAGTAACGCAGGTGAAACCCACTAGTTTATAATAATAGGTGTCTTAATATTAAGACCCCGTATCTATACCTAACATCAAATTAGGTAATAAATTGTTGGGTTAATCGGGTTTGCTCATGGGTCATATGAGTCACGGGTGAATAATTGGTCTCGGTTGACCAAGTTTATTAGGAAGTGAACGTTAGAAGTCTTTATGTAGCATGTGTTTCTTATGCTCTTACGTGGTGGTGCTAAGTCAAATTAATGAATTGAGTCAGCCGAATCTTTAGAATAATTTAGAGTAATTTGTTTGTCAGTTGAGTCCATTTTACATTGCATGTGTTTAAGGTTTTGATATCCAACAATGTTATGGTCAAAGTTTTGTGTACAATCAATGTGAAAAACAAGGCATGAAGATCAAGACATCATAATGCCTATTAATAATTATTTTATTCATGCTAATTTCTCATAATAAGACGAATACACGACATGTATCATGAATTGATTTAACCTAAACATGATATGTCAGTTTTTGATCGAATCAGCTAAATAAATTCAAAGTGTTATTAATTAAATCATAAGAAGATTCACCCTTAATATAGAGTACAAATTCAAAGTTTTATTAATTAAATCATAAGACGATGCACCCTTAATATAGTGTTACAAGAATAGATGAGTGTATCTAATAACATTTGAACTCAAATATAGATAAACATAATACTAGATAATCATGGAAAACTTATAAATATATATATCGGCTAACATGTCCCCACAAGCTAACAGGCTAAATATAAATTCAAAGTTTTATTAATTAAATCATAAGATGATGCACCCTTAATATAGAGTGTTACAAGAATAGATGAGTGTATCTAATAACATTTGAACTCAAATATAAATAAACATAATACTAGATAAGCATGGAAAACTTATAAATATAGATATCGGCTAACATGTCCCCACAAGCTGACGAGCAAACTGAAGGGGACCTTCAACTTGAATCTTGGATCAAAGAGAACCAAAGCATGGAGCGAACACACCTTTGATTAGCATATCAGTAATTAATCTAATGTACATTGGGAGCATAATGACCTCCAAGACTATGTGTAAGTGCCATATCTCATATAAAACGAAGATCAATCTCTAGATATTTGATGCACCGGTGAAAGACAATATTGGTTGATAAATAAGTCGCACCAAGATTACCACAATGTAATACTATGCTCATGTAGTAAAAATATAATCCAACAAATCTTTGTTATAGTATGAATAATAGCCTTGTCCTCTACCTTTGTAGTATGGGCAACCATGTATTGTTTCTTAGAACTCTATTTATGAGATTATGCTTAAGAAAAACATAGTATCTCATGGTAGATCAACAATCATTCCACGTCTACATATGCATCAGGAGTTGTATAAGTAGACTTGCGAATAATTAGGCCATGTGTGACAGTCGCTTAAAGCTAGCATTAAATGCGCTTGACTATGACTCAATGATGTTCAATAGGGAGCAAAAGAAACTTATAGACCTTACTAACACCATAAAAACTTCTTAACGAGTAATAATAAGGTACTAGAAACAGCTGTAGTTGGCATAGGTGGTAATTTGAAAGTAGGAAGGATATTAAATATGGTTTCATGAAATGCTACATGTCAAGAGGTGTAAGTCTGACATGTGTGAGAGTCATAAAAACGATAGTCATGATGATTAAAAGCATAGCCTAGTAAGATACATGGGGCAAAGTTTGTGAGGTTGAGTGTCACCAAGGAATTGATAGCAAGAGACAAGTAAATGCACGTACATAGGAATAATCCATTATAGAGTGGAGTAAGAGCTCCAAAGGATATGAGTGCTTGAGGGTGCAAAGAGTAAGCAATTAACAGGGAAGACTATAGTGCCATATACACATACCAACATTTCTTTGACCAATCAGTATGATTTTCTTTTGAAGCTTTCATTTACAAGTATTTCATGTTGCTTCATGATTTGATCAATATATATCACAAATTAAACTTGTGTATTGTGTGTTGAAGAAGGTATCTCCAATACCGCATGCTTGCCCTTCACTCTGTTGGCCATACGTTGACGAAAGTTATGATTTTCATTAAACCAGATTGACACAGTATTTTTTTAACAGTTTATTAGCTACTTTTGATTCAAGTAGGCAAGAACTCCTAAAAAAATATAAAATAGTTAGACTATGGTCGTGATATTTAAGAAAAAGTAAAGGTTATGTTCTTAATAAGCTTACTCGGTATGGTATGCAAATTGGTAAGTTTGATAAAATGGTCGTGTGTTGCCATTCTCAAGTCCTCCAACCCAATCCATCAACTTATCACGAGACACGAACATCTAAATTAACAGTATGGTTAGACTTTTATAAAGGTAAGAATAAATAAGTGAAGATATGTTATGACCTAATCGGTTTCATATGACCCAATCGGTTTCATATGACCCCATTGTTACACCCTGGTTTTCAGCATTCACAAATCGTGTGACCTGTTGGTTTTGATCATTTGTTTCGTGGTTTTGAAATCATTTACGCAACATAAATTATATCAAAATCATATTTTCGAACAAATGTATAACATCAATGTTATGTCAAAACTTTTATATTTCATGTATTTCAAAATTGTAGGTAAAGCTTCAAAGATGAATAGATTCATAAGGATATCAAACTAATTTGTTTATTTAGTTTCAAAGGTTATATATGATTATTGATTGTTACGATGAATTAATTACATTACAAATTTATATTCTCACAATACCCCTTACTTCAAACCATTGAAATTGTTTGAATGATGATATCCGCCGCAAAGCGCGGGTTCTCTTGCTAATTTTAATTAATTTGAAACCTTATACGAGTCATGTAAGGCTAAATACATATATGTGTCTCGCGTAGCTCCATACGTGTCGTGAAGGGACACACGTGACTAATGTGACATGTCTCAGCTTTGTCGAGAATCCAATTCTGTACGACCCCCTATGTTGCCTATGTGAGTCGTATTGTGGGAGCCCGTTTAACCGTATGACTCATGTAGCCTTATACGACTCATACAGAAGGTATCAATTTAACACTTTGGATGAACTTTATATAGGTCAAGTAGGGCTTCACAACTCGTATGAAAATAGGATTCACTGATGTGATGTAGCATAGATTTGTTGGAAAACCCTGATCGTATATGACTCATATAAACTCTTACGACTAGGTTCACCTCTTGGGTGTAACATCTTCCCTTAAATTATACTAGAGTTAAAAAAAAGGATTTTTACATATTTTCTCTTATTAAGAACATAAATTACATATTTCTCCAAGGCATAAAATAAATTACATATTTTCCCTTCCTAATACACACCTATTAGATATTTATCCAGTTTATTAAAATTAACCTATCAAATGATTATTTTATCTTGTTTTTACTAAGAAATTTTTACATATTGATCTTTTTTATTTATAATTGATAAAAACTTTGCCAATTATATTTTATATCTGGAGATATAACGTTTATTATCGGTGATTATTGTTTTGAAATAAAGTTTTAAACTTTTTTATTTGGAGTTTGTAATTTTATTGTTTTTTCTTTATATAGAAAACTCGAAGTAGATGAAATATGTGATTGATTTCTTAGAAATAAAACTATATAAAAATAACTTAGTAAAAATATAAATACAATATTCATTTAATAACTAATTTTAACAAGATGAGTAAATATATAATACATATGTTTTAAAAAAAGAAAATATTTAATTAATTTTTTAGTTTGACTAAATATATAATTAATAAGTTTAATAGCCAAAAATATGTAAATTTCCCTTAAACAAATATAATTGTTTTAAGTTACCTTTTTTGCACAAATATGTTTTCTTAATTGGGCTAAAAACACTGTAATAACACTAGAATACTACTTCCTGTAAACCAAACCCTTCTGTGACACAAAAATCTTCAAAAACACCATGTCCTCCGCCGCTAACGGCCGTCTCCGCCGCATCTTTAATAGCACCACCACTGCCGCCGCCGCCACCGCCACCTCCACCTCCACCACCACCACCACCTCCAAAACAGTAAGAAAAAAGTCAAAAAAGCCCCAAAAAACCACCGGCGACCCCATAACCACTGCTGCAACCACCACCACCACCGTCAATTCGCGACCCAAGACGGAAAAACTAGCCTTTGAGCCATTACCCATGTCACAATTAACAGATTCACTACGAAACCTCAAAATATTCATCGATAAATTCAAAAAAGCCTCAAACACAGGCCAGTTTCGCTACAGTTACAAGTACTACGAAGACGTTGTTAACCATCTTTCACACGCTAGACAACACTACTACATCGAACAAATACTCGAGCACCAAAAAAGATACAAAATTGATATGACCCACGAACCATTTGTCGCTAGATTGATCTCTTTGTATGGGAAATCAAGAATGTATGATCATGCACGCAAGTTGTTCGATGAAATGCCTGAACTAAATTGCCCACGTACAGTCTTATCCGCTAATGCACTTCTCACAGCTTGCGTTAATTCGAAGAGATTAAGTGAGATCCGTGATTTGTTTCGTGAGCTTCATGAGGAGTTGGCGATTGAACCGGATGATGTATCGTACAATGTTGTTATCAAAGCTTTTTGTGATATGGAAGACACTGATGCAGCGTTGAAAATGATCGATGAGATGGAGAAAAACGGATGCAAATGTAGTTTATATACATACAATACGATTCTTGATGCGCTATACCGAAATGGGAATGTATTAGAAGGTGATAAGCAATGGGAGGTGATGAAAAGCAAGAATCTTGAACCTGATATCAGGAGTTATAATGCAAAGGTGCGAGGATTGATCGTTGATAAACGGATCACAGAAGCTGTTGGATTGCTTGATGAGATGAAAAGCAACGGGGTGGATCCGGATGTGTATACTTACAATGGTGTGATCAATGGATTCGTGAAGGAGGGTGACTTGATTGAGGTCAAGAAGTGGTATGCAGAAATGGTGAAAAACAAGATTGTTCCTGATTCGGTGACATTTAGGATAACCATATCGTTTGCGTGTAAAAAGGGTGATTACAAATTTGGATTTGAGTTGAGTAAGGAGGGTTTGCTTAAGGAGATCAATGTTGGGAGATTGAATTTGCAGGGGGTGTTGGATGGATTAGTGAAGGGGTCAGCCATTGATGAAGCAAAGGAGCTTGTGGAACTTGTTAACAGAAGTAGATTCATATCTTATAGACTCAAGTTAGCTGATGAATGATTTGTAGTTTTCATTATCTTATAGCATTTCATTTATTATGGGTCATTGTTGAATCTTGTTTGTCCACAGTGGATGATTATGGCTTCTGATTATTTTCAATGAATTGGGTATACTTTCATTTATGACATGATATGCGTGAGTGCCTCTGTTATCTATCATATGGCTTTCAAACTGTATGTTTTTCGTTTTAGTTTTGGTTTTAGCATCTCACATGCAAGATCAAAGCAAATTCAAAGAGTGCGAGCGTAAATGCAGGTTCAAGAGGAGATTCTTATGTGCAAAGCAATGTTTACAAGTTTCTTTTTTCCTTCTTAATCATCGCATGACTTTTAGGTTTCATGCCGTGCGGATTTTAGTTTGAAACTTAATCGTTAGATGATCCCTAAAGAAAAAAAAAAGTTAAAAAGTTTTAGTTCTACATCAAATAAATCTATAAACATGCTTCCCTAATCAAAAGAGAGTAGCATGTTTTCAAAAAAACCTTTTGCATAACAGGTTAGTTAACCGGCTCATACAGCGTTAGACCCTTTTTAAGATGATAAATTTTGACCGTATCCGTTTTGAGATAGTTGTAAAGAGAACTCATCACTTAAACCCAAACTTCAAGCTCAAATACCAGATCAGTTCATAACTTGTATGCAATGAACCATAGGATTAATCACAAGCATCATAATTTGCAGAATATAGATGATTCAGAAGCACGCATGCTTTCAAAATCGCATTGATAAGACCATCTTCTGAAACTTTCACAAGGCTAGAACAAGAAAACAAATTCTTAACATATGTTCTAGCAGACCAAATAAAAATACTTCTAGCTAGCACTGAATTAACAGATGATTTCAGCTACAGTTTTGACCCATCTCATTTGCAGATATTTGGAATAAAAATGCTCATAGTGTCTTTCCTTTCCAGCTAATGGTTGCAGCCTGCAGAACACACTTAATGATATAAGAACTAAGATAAGCGGTTATGTGTTTTAAGCAGCCATCCAGCTTATGGTTAGTATGTTCATTAAGCTTCGAATTTAATCCAGTCACATGTGGCAAAACGGGTCAAGTTGGGTCAAAGCAGATAATTTTGTAGTATGGGTCAAGTTGGGTTAAAGCAGCTAATTTTGTAGTACGGGTTGAGTAGGTTAAAGCAGATAATTTTGTAGTACGGATCAGGTTGGGTATGCATTATAAAAAGCGTGCCACGTCATCTTAGGCAAGGCAACGAACGTAGAAAGCGAGCAAAGGCAAGTGCTGTTTAGGGCTTTTCACTTTTACAGTGAGGCATTTTGGCAGGCTGCTTTCTTCCCAATTTTAATAGCTGATGCATTTTTAATGAAATAAATGGGTGGCATTTTTAATATCCGATCACAGTTTCCTCATGATCCATGTGTTGTTTTGATTATCATAACAAATACACACACATGTTTGTGTGCACGCACACATTTATATATAATCTGAGGACCCAGATTGCCTCATGCTTTTTAAAACACAGGGTATGGTTAACCACAAACATTATAAAAATAACTATGAAATAAAGTTCACAATAAATATGATTACAAAGACTATATTATTAATTTTAACATTGACAAAAGTTACCATGAGATATCATGTGAGGGTGATTCATTCAGAAGAAGTAGCCTCTTGCTTTGGTCTTCTCTGCTCAGAAGGTGGTCCATCTCTCTGTCTTACATACCTTTTACTCTCGTATTTAGATTGCTTTTTCGGTTTTGGTTGATAAGTAGGATATTGGCAAGGAATTATTTCCCCGTTCACATACTTGTCACCTAAAACATTATAAACAAAGAATCAATACATCAAAGAAATCAAGTATTATGTCTCGACCCTAACATGTTTGACTGATCATGTTCAATATATTTTCCATTTTCAAAGAAAAAAGTTACCTCCATAGTCTTTGTTCTTCACATCTATGTAAGAATCTGGCAAAACCCAAAGCACTCCAGGCAATCCTACAAAATAAGAAGCCAGTAGATAATTAGGTATACATTTCTTTAATCAAAGTAGATAATTAGGTATACATTTCTTTAATCAAACTTCATGTTAACGTTATAACTAAATGGTATGGTTATGGCATACTTACCCTTGAATTTTTCAGATGTTTCTTCTGATACTGTGCACTGAAATCCTGTGTATGTGGTGGTGCTAAAAGCATACATGTTCTTCTTTGCTTCTTCCATGCTGACACAAATAATTTTATCACAATTATGAAATCTCTAATAACATATTTTCCTTTGAAGCAAAATAATAGTAATGGGTTAATTCGGTTCAGTTATGGGTCAAAACCAAACCTGCAACCAATGTTTCAGGGTTCACATCTTCATAACCAATCTAGTTCTAATCACTATTGGTTCGGTTCTTTGGCTATATGGCTGGGCCAATTCTAGCCCATTTCAGTTAATAAATCCATTCAAGTCTTAGGGTAAATTGAAAAGCAACAAGCTTTATCATTTATTAAAAAAAAAAAAAAAACAGATTGTACCAAAACTTTTTGGAGTGTAAATGTGTAATATGTTGTTTATAAAGATATCAAAGATAGATTTTTGACACGATATGGTTTAGAATAGATTTTTGACACGATATGGTTTAGAACTTTAGATAATTATACATATACAACATTAATTGAATGATAAACGAAAGAAAACCATAACTGAATCAGTTTATCAATTGGTTTAATCTTTCCAGTTATTCGAGCAAATCTATCCAAACTAAACAGGGGGCTTAATAAACATTCACATAAACATAATCCACTTAGACATAAACACAAACACCTTCTGTGCATCCAATATCACAAACCACCATAACCACACAAAAACCAGCAATCAACCACCAAAATCATGAAAAAAAGATTAAAATCCCAACCTCCCAAGAACAGTAGCAAGCGTATTAAGATACGTATCAATCATCTGCTCCCTCGTGGGCGCAGGATCTTTGGGGAACTCCATGACAATCAACCAATGGTTATAATCACACCCCGGTAGCATTATCGTCTCCCTGGGTTCGCTGCTGCTGCTTCTTCTTGACGAATAGTCGCCATCAACTGCAGCCTTGGTTTGGTGGGTTCGAACCCGGGTCGAATTGGGTATGGTTCGGGTGAAAATGGGTTTTAGGTGCTTTGAATTGGGTAAAGGGAGGTTTGAAGTGATGAATGATGAGGGTTTTGAAGTGGGGTTTGGGGGTTTTGAGGCTAGGGTTTTAGAGATGAGGGAGAAGTTGAGGGTAGCCATTGGAGGTGTGAGAAAATGAAGGTTGAGTGTAACTGTAAGAGGGATAAGGGTGTAATGATATTATTGATATCTTTGTAATGTATAAAGGGTTTGGACTTTTGCATTGGGCTTATGGTGGTTAAAACCCAAAATTGTTGAACTGTTTGTACTTTGTAAATTGGAACTTGATGGTCTTTACAGAGAGGTAAAAGATGTGATACTGATTACTGGACACGCTAACCGGCCCGTATCAGACCGTCTCAGGCCCAGCACATGAGGGGTAAGCAGGAGTAGTGCAGGACTCACTCGGCGGCAAGGTCATGGAGGGTGTTAACCACATGGATAGAACACCAAACCTGTGTTTGCTATAAAGGATGCTAACCACACCCACCTTAAGCAATTGACATATATGCCTGGGTGAAACTTCATCGTCTTGGACTATTGGTTGTTTTAGTTTTTAAATCTATAACGTATTCCTCTTGTCTTTCTGTTTCTTGACTTAATGTTTGGATATTTTCGGAAGAAACAATGATCGAAAGAACAATGTTTGTACATTTATCTTTGACGCACTTTTGTTAGCAATGTACCCTTTGTGTTTTAGATGATAAATGACATATGCTACATTTAACTTAGGGGTTGAAGTGGAACATACATTATCTAGTGAGGATATTGTTGAATCGCAACCTAGTTGGTCTTGATAATGTATGCATGGACCATTGTTCTTATGTATAACCTCTATAGCACTTGAAAAAAGATTGTTGGTTTAATTCCGCGGTTAGGATCAAAGTCAGGATCCGATCCGACCTGAGTGCCTAAGTGGATGACGATTCAAAGTGATATTACCCAAAGTGATATTAGGGATATCTTTTAATTTAAATCTGTAGATAAGATATGTATTAGATTATTATGAATTGTAATCTAATTAAGAGATCTAGTAGGTTTATGAGACTTGATCCTCAAGTTTTGATCTCCTATAAATACCAAACCAAGTTTAAGGGTTTAGGTATCAAGAGAGTTATTCGATTGTGGTTTTGAATTATTTTTCGTAAGTTAAATAAAAGTGAGTTTACTTATAAATGTGTGCGTGATTGATTCTTGAACTTGATAATGTATGCATGGACCATTGTTGTTATGTATAACATCTATACCACTTGAAAAAAGACCAGCATGTTCTTCTGGATCACCAAGTTCATCATAAATTTGGACTTTGGAAGGCATTTTGGTCTTTCAAGGGAAGTTACAGTTGTCAATATGTGTCAAAAGTTGTGTTTTGTGTGGCCTTCTACATAAAAAAATAAAAATAAAAAAGTAAAAATAAAAAATAAAAAATCACCAACTTGACTCTTGGCCATCTTTGTTGATGGTTGAATTTGGAGTTGCATCATGCATGCCATCTGGGATTGTACTTGTGGAAATTTTGAGTGCCTACAAATAGTTCACCCTCCTTACCTCCTAGATTTTAACGACGGTTATTATTAGCTTACATAAAAAATCAAAATTTTAACATTTAACATAAGAATAATACAATATCAAAATACCGTTATACGGGTTGTAACTTTTTAGTGTGTAAAATGTAAAAAAGATTAGAAAAAGGTGGTTAAAGTTGTTAAGAATGAAGATAAATGTGTAGAAATAATGATTTAGATTCTTTGGATCATTTGGATCGATTTCCTCTTTGGAAGCTCAATAAAGTTCGTGTTTTACTTATTATTTATTATAGAAATCATTTTCTTATCTTTCCACTTACTCGTGAAACTCTATTTTTACTTCTATTGAACCTGTTTCGATCCTTTTTACTTTTCAAATCACATCCATGATCCTTTTTAGTACCTATAAATAGTATGTTAACACCTAATTGCATTTGTTGTTTGACAAAATTAAAAGGTAAACATATAGTAAAGACTATTTTGGCTAATGGTTTTATATAAGAGTCGCCAAAACAAAAGAAAATGAATGAAAGACTCAAACTTGGTTAATTCAAGAATAATGTAAAGGTTAAATCTTAAATTTGCCTCCATCAATTAAATGCATTTTTCATGTTTATGTTCTTAACACATATAACCCAGGAAGTTAAGTTCTATAACCAATTAAATAAAACTGGACACTCAAATCCAAACAACATCATGTATATATTACAGATTTTACTCCTTCAAACTTAAAATCTCACGAAACTAAAGGATAAAAGGTATTTCGTGTAAAATTGTGTAAGATTCAATCACAACACAAAACTAAAGGATTAAAGGTATTTCGTGTAAAATTGTGTAAAATTCAATCACAATGTATGAGCTACTTCAAATTCATTCTAGTTCAAAATTTTATTCAAAAAAAAAAAACCCTGCATGTATGACCTCAACAAATGATACTTAAAGAGAGAATCATGTTATCCAAATCCGAACAATAATCTTACGGGATTAAGTCACTTAAAAAAATAAAGAGAAGACTAAATCTTTCTAATATAATAAAATGATAACTATAATGGACACGTGATAACACCATATTTCTCATTCTCAAGTTTTTCCCGCGTATCTCTTATATTAAATAATCATATTAATTACTAATAATATTATCTAATTCTTTCTTGGATTAAAATGGTTTTTTAATAAATAAAAAAAATCTTTTCATTTATGTTATTTTTAAATATACACTTTTTTTATAAAATAAGAATTTTTTTTTAAACATCAAACTTTTTAAAAATGTGAAATATTTTAAAATTGGTGTTTCTAAAAAGTAAAATTTTTATGAACGAAAAATAAATAAACTTGGAAATTATAATAATAAAGTTTTTAAAAGTGAAAATTTTTTAAAATATTTGTTTTGAAACAAAACTTTAATTCTGTTTATAATAATAAAAATTTCAATCAAATGTTATTTTAGAATATCGTTTTAATAAATTTTTTTATATTTAATTCTGTGTAATACACTGTTTTACTACAGCTAGTTTTTTTTATAAAAATGAAGTACGTTTAAGAGTTTGCAAACAATTAAATATAGAATTACATAAAAAGCTTATAATGAATAAATCGTCCCATATTAAAAGTTGAATACTGTTATCATACAAAAGTGAAAAGAAGGTGAAAAAAAAGTAAAGCGGAACTTATATGTCTTATTTAGGGGTGCGCAGCAGGTTAAAACTGATCGGAGCAAACCAATTCGGCCCAAGATTGAACCCGCATAAGGGATTGCTCATCCAAACATGATATTGTAGCCCAAACCTAACTCCTTTCGTTCGAAGGTGATCTCCTTGGTTAAATCTCATAATATTAAGTTCACTCGTACTTGATTGATGCATTCATGTTATATATATGTGGCATGGAATGCATGGATGATAAATAAACCGATGAAAATATTATGCATAATGAAGAGAAATGTTAAATAAACATGAAATGACAATGTAACTAAATGAAAAGGAATTTGGGCCCTAGTCTAAAAGGCTTGCAAGCAATGGAATGAGATGAAACTCACACTTGTGCTGAATAACCAAAACGGGCGTTTATGCAGTGTGGTCAAATAGAATGAAAAGGACCTTACACTTGTACCAGCTAACTAGAATGTGTCTTGTATCATGTTTTAACTGTTAGGGGCTTAGCTAGCCATGATTGTATTCACTTGATACAGGTTAATCAATTTTGTATGTAAATGTATGGGGTTTCTTTTTGTGCAAACCCAATGATATGTCAAGTGGAAGATAAAGCAAAGGAGTGAAAGAAATGAACGTAATAACAAAGATGTGAAAGCCATAGGATATGTATGGTTAGTATGTGTGCATGAAGCTTATTTAATATTTAAAAATAGAACTCAATCAACAACGCTAACATTGTATGCATATTAGTTTGTAGGTGTGTTGCTGAACGTATAAGTATGGCATGGATTTCTAGCTACTAGCTTGTCATTGGAAGATTGACACCCTTTGTTTATGAATATAAAATGTTTATTTTTAATCGACAATTACGATTTTCCTTTATACAGACCAATTTTTTTGTTATTTAAACACAACCTCTTAATATGAAATAAATATATGTTAAGTTTTTTGTTGTAATATTCGAAGAAATGATATACATGTAAAATGTTATATTTTGTGTGTGATCAATTGTAAGGTCTCATCAGAACAAGGCCTTACAAAAATAGATGGATTATCTATATTATAATACTAATACTAATATTATTATAGTATTACTATAACATTATTAGTATTATATTATTACATGGGTTTTATGGTCAGGTTTTCCCGAATCGGCTAGAGACCAAATAAGCACAAATCCTAGGCCAGATTAAGGACCGTAACCATATATGAATTCGGTCAATGATGGTCCGGGTCAGACGGTCAACGTACCCACCTAATGCACACCACACCCCTGAACAATATGAAATAATATTTTTCCAATGTTAATTGTGTGTAGCTTGTTCCCCACATACAACTGCTAAGTAGTTATACCAAGACATTTAAATATTAATTCCTATTAGTATGAGTGTTAAATATAGGTTTGTTATTTTGGTTAATCGTGATTGTCTTGGTTAGTTATTTTAAATGGAGAGGTTGTCCTAAACTTGTCCTTTAGAGATGATTTTACTTACAATTTTTAAAATAGCAAGTCTATCTTGTTATAAAGATTTATACCGGAGTACATGAATAATCAAACTATAAGCGGAGAGTGAATACATGAAAAATCAAACTATAAGCGAAAAGCAAAAAGATAAGAAAAAGTAATTAAACCAGATGAGTTCGTGATGTTTTATTACAATTTTTCTCATAATCAAGTTTTATGTTTTAGTTATAACTACACATGTATAGAAAAGTAGATTTTTTTCATTGTGTATCTTACATAACATGTATAGGAAATTAGATTATTATATTTGATACTCTTTCAATAATATATTGGTAAAATCATGATAGACTTTCTTATGGATAAATGTTGGTGGTTATAAATAATGGATAGGTTGTCCTAAAACATGTTTTGTTTTTTGATTACATGTAAAATTTCAGGACGGGTACCAAATATGGTGTTTGAGCAGGTTTTGTAGTAGTAGGTCATTTGTTAGTTATTGACTTTTGTCTTTCTTTTGGGAAGGATAATTTGGTAAAATGACATTCTTGTCAAATGGATATTTTGGTAGTTATGCTATAAATGGTTATATTTTAATTGAAAAAGATATTCCGTAGTATATGATATTTGTAACATGTTTGAATAATGATATATTATTTCATTAATACGGTATTAAGTTAAATATTTGTAACATGTTTCCTGGCCAATCCTAGACTTTTGAGTTTTTCCCTTTTCATTTTGTTCAATACTGTTTTTAATAAAATTCTTGTTTTAAGTCTCTACCTGTACTCACAAAATTATGAAAACTTTTTTATATAATATTTTCGGTATGAAAATTTCAAATGTTCTATATAAAAAATATTTTATGAGAATTACTAGTGCCTTCATCCTTGTTTTTCTGGTAACGACAAAAGAAAAATGTTTTTATGAAACTTATTTATATGGTCTAGTGTTTGAAAGATCACGTTTAATAGCTTGGTTTACGGTTTAGAACTTAAAATCGAATGCTTACCTTTATCATTTGACTTTTAACATTTTTTAAACATAGTCATGTATACATTGATAAACCGTTCTATCAATTCTAATTAAACTTGAATGCAAAATAATGTCCGAAAAAATTTAGAGATTACTGTTGGTTTGTCCGGTCAACCCAACCAGCCTAGCCATTAGGTTTGTTATATCTGCAACCGTGGTTAATGGTTAGCAGTGTTTTGTGACTCGGATCGTACCAGCAGGTCAAACCGGTCGGATTAGGATTTGGAGGGCCAACCGGTACGATGCACCCAAATTCTTTTTGTAGCCAAATAACCGGCCGGTTAGGTGATCTGACGGGGAACCAGAAACCAGACCAGACCGGATTTTTAATACTTTATATATATAGGAGAAGTTTACTGAGAAAACCAATAGTTATATGAAAACTAAAGAAAATCACAAAAACCAATAACATAATTCATAATTTTTTGTTATTTTAATTGTTAAAATGTTATTTAAGTGTTTGTTACATATATGTTAAGCATATATACGAGAATGAATAGTCTTACGTATACGTAACACTATGTCGAATGAAAAATGCTTATGTATACGTAACCTATGCGTGACGTATATGTAAAACCATGCCACGGTTTTAATTTGATCCATACCCTTATTTATATATACTCACACACATATATTGTTGGAATTTTGGACACAAAATAATTATATTTATGTATTTATTATATAAATAATTATTTATTTATTGGTTTATGTTCTCGTTTTATGACGAACTATACCATGTCCAAACTGAAGCTAAGATGAATTAAATATCGATGCTCGAAGTTGAGTGGTCGGAATGAAGAAAGTGAAACTTGGGTGATTATAATAGGAAATTTTTGAAATTTTTTGTATAATGCTAATAAAATCATGTATTGATTAACATGGATGTTTTATGTGTTGATGAAGTTTTTTAATAAATATTATGAATGTTTATTATGGTTTAAAATTGACATTAAACATGTTATGAATGAAATAAGAGTTTTAATTTGGTCTTATAAAACATTTCATAAATCAAATGAAAGTTTTGGTTGTGAATCATAAAACTCACATTAATGTGAATTCTTTAGCATGAGTATATAAGAAATTTATTTTCTTTAGTGTCAATAAGTTTTATAGAAATTTAGGGATGAGGACTCTCTAAATTGTTCTTCCTACACCATCCTCTTTAACCTTTTTTTCATATAACATCATAACACATCTTTTTACCTGGTGATCTCTCGGTCCCGAGGCACTCTCTGGTATTACATATTGCTTTGGCTGTTGTATCCTGGGAGACAGGCGTGTTGTCTGGAGTAGAGATGCGAAATCTGTTTTAAGGGACCCGTGTCTAACATAATCCTCAGCCACAACTCTCAATCTTTTGTTTGTTAATTGTTACAGTCAAGGGGTATAGTTGAAGATTCGAACGCGATAAATACTCATGTCAAGAATACTATATGAAGACTCGTTGGAGTATATACTAAAGATGGATGTTCGAATCAAGTTTGGTACATAAATATTGTTTATATTTTTTTTCTAGTCGTATTTGCAAACGGTATTATACTAGAATATTTCCTATGGTTACCTAGAGTATTGTTGGAATTACTATTTTTTAATATAAAATTGAACCTATTTCTTACATATATATAGGGTAATGATAAAAAAATTTATAAATTATGTGAACGTTTGCATTAGTTTTCTCTAGTTTTCTAATAAAATTGTGGTTTTCTTATGATCTCTTCTCTCTCTCTCTCTATATATATATATAAGATAGAGAACGAATGTTAACCACTATTTATTGCAATAACCCATTAACCAAACTAGTGGTCCATAACATGTCACATCATCACTGTAAGTTAGAGCTACAGTGGTAAACTAGTGGTTCACAATAAACGTTAAAATTTAATAAAAAATATAACAAGACTATACTCGAATTAAAGATACTAAGATGATCTATTTAATTGTGTAATTTGTATAAACAAATAACATTCTTACAAAAAAGTTAAGACGGTTTTAAAAAATGGTGAAATTTTTAAATAAATGAAGAAAAGTTGTTACATCAGTGGTGTAGTGCGTTGTAATAGTTAGTTACATTACATAATCATGGTGTAAGTGTTTGTTACATTATTGTTAAATGGTTATCGCAATAAAGATGAGTTAACAAACGTTCCTTTCCATATATATATATAAACTTTTTTAGATTTTAATAGGTTTAACGGGTGGGTCGAACAATGAATTGAAGCGTTGGATATTTGATTACTGTTGAATTTTATATATAACTATAAAATGCTTATGTTGAATTATATATAATATGTTGAATTATAATATAATATGATATCATTCGATTCTTAAATTCGATCCGACCAGTCGGTCATTTTACTAAAGTGACTGGTTCACCTTTTGATCCGCCTCTATAAACATTGATGGTTAAATCATATATTTAAAAAAAAAATAAAAATAAGTGGCTTAGTGTAAATTACATCAGAAAGAAACTTATACATTCCTGTGAAAGAAGAAGACGAGAACTAAAACCCAAAGAATGCCAACACCAGCAAAATAAGGGGGCCATTGTGTGATCCTTGCATGTCTTAATGGCCAATTTTCGATCATCAATATTGACATTATCATGATTGTTAGTTTGTTCTTTTTCCGGTGCACAACTCTTTCTTTCAAAACAATATTCTTCCCCCTTCATTAGCTTTAATCAATAGACCACAAAATGATTTACTTTTGTCACCGTAAGTATATTAAAGTTTCACTAACAAAAAACAATTATATATAGCTAAAGTCAAACAATAATTTCAAAATAATACCCTTTTTATGGTTCTTTTATTTAATTGTAAATTTAGTTATCTTATTTGTACTTCATCCTATAGAAATTTTAGAAGATTTACGAATTACACACGGGTTTGATTTAACTTCTTTAATTAACATTGGTTTGTTTAAAGGACAAGATCGTTACAAAACATTAAACTAAAGTATGTTCTCTGTGATTAGTAAGATAAAGACCTAAGACATAACTAACTAGCATATATAAACTATGAATCATGTAATTTACTCTATAAGTAATTGTATTTAGAGACTATTTAAGCAAATTCCATTAACATGCTCCTCACGTTCCGAGCAATCCGTAGCTTGAAACAAGTGTAGCATAATCAAGCGTATGAGAAACTTTTGTCTGTGTGTCAATAAGGGTTCATTCTTTTACATTCTCTTCCTTCGGAATATTGTTTTTCTGCACATGTTTACATTTTGTTTCGTTTTTAAAATTCATGGTTGGTGTCTCATTCTTGTAGATCAATGCTACATATGTTGTCTAGTTATTCAAATTTAGAATTGATGTTTGATTTGTAAAAGAAAAACAAAGAAATTGAAAAGAAAAATTAAATAATTTGTTTCTGACGCACAACAATACTCACTTATAATGATAAAAAAATCATAATTAAAGCATACCAACTAAACATAAAGCTAAGTAACTAATTATATGATAATAATATGTTTATCCTAATATTCAGAATTTCAAACTAAAGATAAATAATAACTAACAAAGAAACTTAAAGATGAATAATATATTAAAATCAAAAATTGAAAAAATAATAGATAATGAAGTTGGCTAAAAATATATATATCATCTTTAAAATAGGATTAAATTATTTTTTAAAAGGAAACGCATCCCTTGGAGGCTTTAAAACCTCACCTAATGTAAGCCTTAGTAAAAAATAAATAATCTGCCCACAAAATCTGGACCTAATATCACTCTTCAAATGGTATTTTAGAATTTTGTAAAATTTTTTATTATATTAACTATATTTATACAAACTAGATTACAAAAAACACTCTACAATATACATTTTAAATGCCCTACTGGTTTGACTAATGAAGAAAATCTTCTCTTCACCAAATTGTCAACCCTATATGGTTCACACAGATACGAGTCTTCAATCTTTGTGGACTATATATAACAAGTATATACAGATCATCATACTCCAAAACCCTATTTAGGATCAAATAATAATCTTGAAGGCCCATGGCAGAAGAATTTCAGGCAGCCGTATATGGCGGAAGCTGGTGGATGCCGCCAAGAACCGCCGTCTACCACTCATCATGTTCATCAGATATAGAACACATGGAGAATCTTGGACCCTTTTGGCCAAAGGATATGATGGACATGAAGTCAAAGTCAACTGATGAGTCTTCGGATGGCGGCACCACCGCTATGTCGCCGGATTCCGCCTTTCAGGCGATGGCGGCAGTATTTTCGGATTCGGATTGGGATAGGAATATGTTGTTGTAAGTTTTGTGGCTTCAATTGTTTCCCTTTGTTTAACTTGATTGCATATTATACAATTATTGAGTAGGCCTAATTGGTCCATACACTACTAGTTGTATGTTTTTGGTACTTATGTCTTTGTAATCACATGAAAAAAGATGATTCAGATTTTAATCAATCATGCTGCGTATATATGTATATATTCTGTCACTTTTAAATCTTCTTGTTGTCATGTTGTAGTAGGGTACAAGAAGGGATGAACACCTTTTCCGCTAGCGGCGATCATGACGGTTTAAAGGCGGAGATAGAGGCTGAGCATCAAGCTTTCACCGTGGATCAACTACAATCTTTGTTTAATAGTATCTCACCACCACCATCACAACAACATCCTCTTTATGATTTTGATCAATCAAATTCAAATAATATTTCAAGTTTATTCCCTTCACTGTCCTCTCAAATTCTCCAAACGCCATACAAAGAGGTAATAATATTCTCTTTCTTGCTCATATAATCACATCTATTACATATTTATTTTAGTGTTTAAGCTTTAGGGTTTTTTATGAATTAAAAATTAATTAAGGTAAATTTTTTTTATTTAGCTTGATCATCAAGAAATTTGTGAATTGGGTTCATCATCAAAGAAAAGCCCTGGTGAACTTCCTTTCAAGCGACCAAGGCTTGAAACACCATCACCATTGCCTACCTTTAAGGTTTGTGTTTTTCCTTTCTATATAATTATAGAGTCTTGTGCATCGAGTTTGCCCTGTAGTATACATAAATTTAAATGATTTTATAGGTTAGAAAAGATAAATTAGGAGATCGAATCACCGCGCTACAGCAATTAGTTTCACCTTTTGGAAAGGTATTATTCTATAAATCTATGAAATCTTTTCATTCATTTTGTTCTTGTTGAAGAATCTATTCCAATAGGTTCATATTTTACAGACTGATACTGCATCTGTGCTTCATGAAGCCATTGAATACATCAAGCTTTTGCATGATCAACTCAACGTAAGTTTTTATTATTTTTCATAACATTAGTTAAATTAAATGAACAACTAATAGATAGATACAAAGATATTTTTACTTCATGATATTTAATTTCCTTGGTGTCTTTCAGATATTAAGTGCACCTTACATGAAAGGAGCTACAAAGCAACTTCAACTGGTAATTAACAGTCTTCTCCCTCTCAATGTTATGCACTTTTAAATACTTTCACATATAAATGTCAAAGGGTGGATCTAGAATTTTTTTTTACTTAGAGCATTCACAATGAAATTCCTAAAAAGATATGAATGTGTTTCATATATTATATGAAATTATTTTGAGTGATTGTGACTGAAAAACAAAGAAAATATTACTGTTAATCGGTATATTTGGGAAATCATTGTTCAATCCTTATATATTTTTTAATATTTTTGAAAGTGGTTGTGAGTGGAGAAGAGAGAAAAAAAGTAATAATGAGGGAATAAAAAGTATTATTTAGTTTTAAAGGAGAGAAAAGAAATAGTGACTTATCAGTATAATTATATAGATAAAGATGAGGAATTCACTATGAATGCTTTTATGTTATCATGTTAGAACTTGATATTCCAAGAATAATATACGCTTTAGGATCAAGTAATACACACAATGGTAATAACATAATTGATGTCCTTATTAAGCTCATGCTAAATTAAAACAACTATAAAATGCTATGATTCTTTTTCTTCTGGACTTACCGTGTTATAATCTAGTCATCGCCTGAAAATATATCATCTCATTGTGTGAGATTATATATGATGCCACTTTACCGTTGGATCCAAATATAACACTATCAAATTAATTTTCTTCTCGGTGTAGGCATGTATGTGAGTATATATGTATGCACACACAAGACGTGAGACTTTTGTTTTGTATCCTTAATTTTTATGTACAATATATTTTTATTTCTTAGATTCATGATAAAGTGAAAGATGAAGACCGATGCATACATGACCTAAGGAGCCAAGGTCTTTGCCTTGTGCCAGTGTCCACTACTTTTCCGGTTGCAACCGAGATGGCTAGTGGTTTCTGGACACCAAGCTACAATGGCGCGTTCAAGTAGATCGAGATGTCAAGCGTAGAAACTCAGACTCATAAGAATCGAATTCTATATAAAATAACACGCATATCATTCAACTCTTCACAATCGAACTTAAAAAATGTTGCATGTAGAAGCTTTTTAAATATTTTGAGTGAATGTAACTGTTCAAAATAATGGAAAGCTTAAAAATCTTCTAAAGTTAAGTGAAATAAATGTAACAATATTTCCATAATCTATAACATGTCCTTATAACCAATGTTTTCAGAACCGGATCGGACGTCGAACCGTACGCCTTACTGGTTTGGTGGTCGGACCAGATTTAAGAACCGAATGACGTCATAATTATATATATAGTTATATATATAATTAAATATAAGTAATTTATATAAGTATTTTATAGTTATATATAAAACTTAACTATATTTTTATATTCAACACACTAATTTATGGTTCAACATCCCGTTTTTACCCATTAAAATCAAAAAAATAAAAAAAATACAAAAACCGGTCCGAACCGGTCCGGTTTCCCGGTCCGACCAGCGGTTCGGGACGAACCGGCCTGTTCGACCAGTCCAAAACGAGTCGCACATAACCGGACCGGCTAGGTGGCCGATTTCCGGTCGAACCGGGCCGGTCCGATCCGGTCGTGATAACATTGGTTATAACTACTTATCTTTTATTTATTAAAAGTTATACACTAATATGAAACTAGATATTTATCGTCATGCGATGCCACGATAGGCTTGCAGTAACAGGTTTTATTACAAGAAAAGTGCGAGGAAAGATAAAGCGGAACCATGCCTGAAAAGAAATAAACTTGTATTTAACATTGTAGCCATGTACATTATTACGAAAATGTATAAGGAATATATTATTAAAATAAAATATTCTTCTCAACAAACCTTTATGTTGGAAAATTTTCAGGAAACGAGATTTATGACAAAAAAAAGTTCTTTTATTGGAAAAAAACCTGTAAGAAAGAGGACAAAATTCCAACAAAAATTAGGTGTTTTTTTTAATATTTGTCCAACAAGGGTTGTGTTCGAATTAAAAGCAAGATAATTATTAAAAATCAATTAATCAAATCTTTATATTTGATATATTAAAATCAATAACTCATTTTTTTTTTTTACTTTTTGTACACATGATTTCATAAAAGTATAACCTTCTATTTTTTTATCCAAAAAAATATAAGCTATTTATAATAATACTAGGTTATAATCCCGTGTATTGCACGGGTTAAATAAGAAAAAAATATACTAAATATTTATTAACGAACAGTTAAGAACTGTAAAACGTGGTACTTTATTAGCTGATAAAACACTTTTAATATTCTTAAAACTTTCGTTATAAAAACTTATTGCTTTGAAAAAATTTCATTTTTTTATCAATGTCTCACTTTTTAAAAACTATGGGCTTGTTTTGTAAAAAATATTTTTATGTAAAACTTTTATTTTTTAAAAAGATTGATTTTAAAATATTTTATAATTTAAAAAGGTTTTGCTGTTTTAAAAAAAAATCATTGTTTTACAAAATTTTGATTTTTAAAAAGTATATTTTTAATCAAAATAGTTTTTATTTAATGAAAAAATATTTTTAAAAAGTTAATTATCAAAAAAGGATATGGATTTATAATATATAGAGAGAAAGAGAAAATATTGAGAATTAGTTATTTGACTTTTTAAAATGTAATAAATAGTTTGGGCGGGAAAACTAAGATAAGAATGCTTGTGGGAATGCCATGTGACACCACATGTAAAGGATTATTAGGTTAGATGTGAAGATTTGATTTATTAATTTTCATCATTTCTTTTTTATTTGAACTCAACTCTTTCCAGCAAAATCACTTTTACTTGAAAAAATGTATAAAAAAGATGAAAAAACATATTTTTCTCAGGAAAAAATTTCATAAAAACATAGTTTATAATTTAATAGAATCCGTCCAAATACAATCCAAACATCGTTAACAATTCAATTCAAAAAATGTTTACATACTCCAACACGAATACAATAGACAAATTAACTAAACTACAGTGGCGGATTACTAGGCTTATAACCAAATTTACTAGAAAAAGCCATTTTTCAATCATTTCCTTCCTCCTTCGTTCCATCTGCTTCTTCATTCACCATTCCATCTTCTTCATTCCTTGTTTTGAACCACGATGGATGCTAAGACTAAAGTCGAGAAACTTCAAGGTGTCGTACCAATCAAATTTTACCGATTGTTGCTGCAATAGGATAGTTTTATAACTTAGAAAACATGGTGTTTGAAGACTTTCTTGAACACCTCAAAGCTTATGAAGAAATCATAAAATTGACCAACCTTCAAACTGCTATGAATCAAAGCATAAAAAGTAGGGTGATAGTACATGAGACCGTAGAAATTTACAACGCTATAATTACGACAAAATGGGTCATTTTTCATGTTTGATAGGAAGCAAATTTGATTGAAGAAGACGAGCCAACCTTTCTTGTGGCCTCACATTCACGGGAGGTTATAATGTTAAATGAAGAGAGAGTTTTCCCAAGAATTTACGCTAAAGAATTTTGATTATGGCACTTGGTACTTGGATGGCACAGCTTCAAACCATATGGCCGGGTAGCAAGAGTTCTTTAGTGAACTAAATGAGAAGAGCATTAGTCATGTTTGAAATGGAGATGAGGTGGAGATCAAAGGTAAAAACTCAATCCTATTGCGATGCAAAACATGAGATCAAAGGTTAGTAAGTAACGTTTACTATATATTTTCCTATTCTTTGCATTAACATCATGACATTATCGGCGATCCTGCTAGTAGCATACTGATCTCTTCTGTGGAAATGTGAAACAAACATACTTTTGTCATTGCCTTTGTTGGCGAATCTAGGATAGAGGAAGCATTTTCCTTCATATAGAGCCATTTTACAATCAAAAGCCGTGATGACAAATGATGCTGCTGCGGGTCCAAGTGTTGAAAAGCGGGCAATTCTATATTTTGAGGCCCAAGATCGCGTGTATAAAAGTGTTTCACTGAAATAGATGTAACTTGGGTAGAAAATTTCGTTTTGGGCGTGCGACCAGTCAAAACAATCGTAGGCAGTTTGGGCCCCTGTTTTGGCCCAAAATCGCCTTATTCTATGAGTTTTTTCAATTTTAAAGTTATTTTTTTTGTTTTTGTTGGGCTTTGCTTATGGACTAGTTTTTTGTCCGTTTATGTTTTGAGGTCCATTCGAATTTTGTCTTTCATTTGTTCTGGATACTTGGAATAATGGGATTTTTTTTAAGTTTATGAAAAGTCATTTTCCCTCTACACAATTGCATTTGTGTGTGAAGAATCTCTGATTATCTGTATTCTTGCGAATCAACGATAATTGGAAGAATTGTTGCTGGTATTCATTGTGAATCAACATGATCAATTTGATATCTTGTTTATTCTATATCAGATGCCAAAAACCATAGCAATCAAATGACTCAATAAGCACCCTTGATAATCAAAAGTCTCAAAAAAAAACCAATAGGTTCAAAAATAATGTTATGATATTAAAATAATCAAAAAAACTAATTACCAACGTTCACCTAAATCCCATATTTATATTAAATTCTAACACCCTAAGGATAAGCATAACCCAAATAAATAAATTAAAAAAGATAAGTAAAAAAGTTGATTCAAATTCAAACTTGTAGATGCTACTACATCACGATCACTAGGATAGAAACCGTCTTTTAGATCCTCTCATTCGAAGCTCAAAATGCATGGGAGGTTTATAATCTTGACATTAAATTGGTCTCTTTAAATGGTAATTTAAAGGAAGATTTAAATGGTGATTTAAAGGAAGATGCTATTATGTCAACATTGAAGACTATGAGAAAAAACCACGAAAGCATGATCATGTTTACAAGATGAGAAAAGCTTTTTAGTTGGACAGTACACTAAGCAGCTTGGTTTTAGTAAATGTTTAAGAGAACATGCGATATACAAATATGGGGAAGAATAGACGACATTGATAGTTCGCGTGTATGTAGAAGACCTCTCAATAGTAGGTGCAAGTGTTGAAGAAAGCTTAATGGTTTCAACAACTCTCACTCGATTGATCAGGAGGATGACATGATTAATATCTTGGTACGACAAGAAACAAAGCGTCATTGCTTTTTCATATTTTGACAACAACATCTATAGCTTGTCAAGGGGCTTGTCTAAAAGAATTACTTGAAGAAATAGCAGGAAAATATCTGAAAGCTATAAATTTATGCACGGATAACTAGTTTATTATTTTCTTGATTATAAATCATGTTTTTCATGGACGTAGCAAACCACTAATACACGAAATCGGTTTATTTGTTAATGTGTTGAAATTGCTTCTTGACATTTGAGTATGTAACTAGAAATGTGTAGAAAGTTCATATACATTTTTTTAACAGTAAATCTATTCTACTCTTACACTACACCAAATTACATCATTACTTGGGTTTGAACCCAAGACCTCCCCTTTAAAAGGCAAAGTCTCTACCAAATGGGATAGCCCACATTAGAAAGTTCATATACTTACTAAAGCTTTCCTTGCAGACGAATTTATTGAAATAAGAGAAGTTTTGGGAGTTGAGAGTACCTATGAGAAGTGAATGGGGAGATTGTTGGTAAATTTGGGCAATAACAATTATTGCAACCAAGGTTTTTTTTATTATTCATGAGTCAAATAAAAATTCTTATGGATAGCCATGAGTTATTTTTTCTAGTTATAAGTTACTTTTCTTTATAAATAAAGGCTAGTATAAGATGAAAAATGTACCAATCTTCTTATTAATTTATCGATAAAATCTGTGCCGACTATCTTGTTTTTCAATATATTCTTGTTGTTATAAAACAATCGGTAATTCAAGCAAAAAAAATTGAACAAATTAAAAAGATAGGGATTTTGGGGTGGGAAATCCCTTGACTCTTTTAATCTCTATAATAATAAATAAAAATAAATCGGCACACTTGTCATCATTTTAGACAATCTAATAATTAATTTTTCCATTTCTCTTTCCTCTTAATTATGAATGCTATAATATCTATTAATTAATTAATAACTATCAATAATTTAAAATTTCAAATATGTTAACTTCAAATTTTCAAATCTATAACATCTAATAAAACAAGGTTTTATTTGCCACTTGTCATTCTCTTAAGTCACTTTTTGCCACTTTTCATTTTTTTAGACCTACACACATCAATTTTTCTCCCAAAAGGATATTGTAGTAATTTAAATACTCATACAAGTTTCTCTCTTTTATTAAAAATGAATTTTATTAATTGCTATATTTCTCTCTCTTATTTAATTTTTTAAAAAATCAAACCATCTTTTCATCTTTTAACTAAAATCTAAATAATAAAAAATTAAGGGGCTGTTTGGTTCGCATAATGTTTTGCATAGGAATTGGAATTGGAAATGGAAATAGAATTGGAATTGGAATTGGAATCTTGTTAATATTGATAACGTGTTTGGTTGGTCAATTTTGAGTGGAATTGAAATGTTGATTTTGAACATTCCATTGTATTATTAAACATTCCATAGGTAAGTGAAAGGAATGTGAATTCTAATGAATGAGGGAAAATTTTCCAATTCCATCCATTAACCAACCAAACATGATTTTGGATGGAAAATTTTCCAATTCCAATTCCAATTACTGAGAATTCCATAAACCAAACGGGACCTAAAGTTTTATATAATATGAAATTTACTAAAACACTAAACAATTTTTAAACAAAAAATTTTAAATCGTTTGTTTTGGAAAAAATTATAAACAGGTAAAATATTTTAAAACATTCTTACTAAAACAATCAAAATAATTACAAACCAGAGTTTTAAAAAAAACAATATTGTTATAAAAAAAATTTATAAAAAATCTTAAAAACGAATGTTTAAAAATAAAACTATTTAGATAAGAGAGTTAAAAATGGTATAATTGTTTTATTTCTTGAACTATTACTTATATATAATTTTAATTATATTTTACTAAAATATTATATTATAACTATTATTGTTTATTTTACATATATATTTTACGTTAAGGAAGGATCAGGTCTTTTCGAGAGCTTTAAAATTTAATTCGTCAATTATGAGTTGGGTTTTTTAATCATTCAACCATGGATGCTTAGCGGGTCATTTCAAATAATTGTAGTAAAACCTGAACTATTGACCTCTTTCCCTTTCCGGCGATACGAACATAATTAAGTAATTGTCGTTCTGTAAGACCATAATGAAAATGCAATTTTTGTTTTTCTTCTAGGCGAATACGATAAACTAAAATAAGCGTAAAACGATTGTAAACCTCATTATACTTACTTTCTTATTTTTCTATATTATTTATAATAATATTAAATACTAATAATATTACTCATACCATTTTCAAATTAAAAAATGCATAATTTAATAAATTAAAAACCTATTTTTTATTAAAAACATATTTTTTTAAAAACAAAAATGTTATAAAATACAGAATACAACGAAATAAAAAAAACATTTTTATTAAAACAATATATTTAAAAATCACAACTTTTTTATAAAACAAAAGTTTAAGAAAAATATATTATTGTTTATTTACTTAGTTATTTATATGTAATTATAATCATATTTTATATTCAAGCATGATTTTATAAAGCATAAATTTTTATTAATAATTTTTTAATTTTATATTTATTCAATCCGTGTATTACACGGGGACTAACCTAGTGTGTAATATATAATTTTATTCCATCCGTATAATCTACTTATATTAATAAAAAAATGTTTTTGTATGCCACTAGTCAAAATTTTAGAGCTTCTAAATTTAATTTTCTTGCTTCTCTCTTTTAATAAATATCACATTAAATACAAATGATATTATTAAATTCTTTTCATATTGAAAATATTTTTTATTAAATTAAAAAAATAGAACTTTCTACAAATACAATTTGTAAAGAAATAATTTTTTTTATGAAATAAGAAATTTTTTCAATAAAAATATCAAACTTTTAAAAAACACAATATATTTTAAAACATGTGGCTTTTAAAAATTAAAATTCTTATGAAACGAAAATACAATTTGTTTAAAAACTAACTTTTTCTGAAAAAAACAAAAAAATTAAGCGAAAGTTTAAGAAATGATATCGTTCTTTTATCACTCGTACGTAATGTCAATTATATTTTATATCAAAAGATTGTTTTATAATTTTTTAATTTTTATTAATAACTATTTAATATTTTATTTATTAAACGTGTGTAATACACGGGGTACTAACCTAGTACACAATATTTAAGACATAACTTTTTATATTATTAATCATGTAAAAGTAAATTTATTTAACCCGTGTATTATACAGGATTGTAACCTAGTATATTATGAATGAGAAACATACCAAAACCAATTGAACCTAATGCTTCTAATAATTAAAATAAACTCTATTTATGGAAATCAAATAATGACACTATCCAAATTAAAAACAAATTCAGCAGCTGTCACAACTGTATTTTACTGTCAAATCATCGAGGAGTTAACTCATATTCAGCCCCTTAATTCCGGTCTTTTTTATATCCATATTTTGCTTTTTTTATTTCGTTTTAAACGTTTAAAACACGCCTGCTTAACATTCTCTCCAAACTCTATGTTTACTCCATCTACATTCTTTTTCTTTGTTGCAACCTTAGTCTTTGCCCTTCCTTTTTTAACGCTTCCTTCATCAAGGGTTTGTTGCATCCTTTCTCTCACTTGTTCATTTACTACACCAGATGATATGTTGTCCTTCTTGCTAGGCATTCTTTGACTATCTTTTTGTCCCCACTTTCCACCAAGGCGTTTTGTTTTTTACCTATATCTTGTAACTGGGTTGAGATTTCCTTGGGATGCAATGGCGGAGCATAGTTAGGGCCGGAGGGGCCGCCGCCCCCGCTCTTTTTTTCGTCGGTAGTGTTAAATTTTAGTCCAGTAGTGTAAATTTTTGGTCCGGTAGTGTAAATTTTTATATAAATATCGAGTTCGCCCCCCCTAAAATAAATTAGTTTCGCCCCCGCCCCCCCTACGGGAGTGTTCAAGCTCCGCCACTGTTGGAATGGATCTTCAAGTGAACTTGCTGGGCTTTCCTTTCTAACTTTTGGGCTTTAAAACATGGCTATTGAGACTGTCCTAAACTGGATTAGGCTTTCGTCCTTTTTTGAGTTCACCACAACAGCCACTAGATTGTTGTTTTTCACAAGTGGCCTAATATACAACACTGATCTTTCATGTTTAATATTTAAGTTTATAATCACATCAAGTTCTTTTATGTTTTGCTATTGATCTTTCGAGTTATTTGGTTCAGAAAGTAAACATACTTGAAGTTTGATCTTATACTATCTATTTTCACTTTTTGAAACTTCATTAACAGGTTGTCCAGTTGATCATATAGTCACAAAACTCCATCCTCCATAGTCATTTTGCACTCCCTTTCATCTAATTATCTCAAACTCATAATGTTGTTCTACAATTCTAGTATGTAAAGACATCAAAAAAATACTCTATCCTCACCATTCTTGTATTGCACTTGAACATGCCCGTCACCTTTTATGTCAACTATCTAACTATCTATGAACTTTATTTTACCCACCCTTCTTTCTTCGAATTCAGTGAAATAACTCTTTTGTTCAGTAATGTGGTTACTTGCTCCATTGTCCAAGTACCACCTTCCTTTCTTCACATTCATCTCATGCATACACTTTAGGAAACACATACTTTTCATTTAGAATCACATTCATCCTTGGTTTTGCTAGGAGGCAGACACTAGGCTGAAAAATGCAATTTTCTCACAACTGTAACACCGTAAATACCTTCTGTCACATCTCTCTGTCTAATCTTTCCTATTTGGTTCTCTTTTTAATTGGATCTTTCTATTTAGCCTTATGATTGTTGTTCAAGAATTGTCTTTTTCCTCGTTCATGATTGTTCCCTCTACCCTTATCAGCTTGTCTTGACTTGTGTTTTTGTCGAACCTGCCATTCTGACTTTGTTAACAGCAACTGACCTGATGTGTCTTTGATTGTATTAGATGGCTTGAGCCTTTCTTCGATGCCTTGAGATGCCCAACCAACTCTTCAAATTGCATTGTGTTTAGATCTGAATATTTTCAATCGTTGCTACGATTAGTAGGAACTTAATTGGTGCAGAGTTTAACGACTTTTTTACCTTAGCTTTCTCATCCAATGTAGAGCCAAGTTTCTGGAACTTACACGATCTCTCTAATCTTTTCTACAAGGTCACCAATATTGTTGGTCTTGTTTATGCTCAACAATTCAAACTCTCAGTTTAGAGTTGATATTCGAGCCTATTGTACCCTATCGGCACAAAGATATCACGTCTTAAAAGCGTCCCATACTTCCTTAGCAATCTTGTGTCCAACTACTTGCAATAGAATATGTTCTAGCAACGCCCCTGATCGATTCCATCTTGATTGTCCAATATGTGTAATTTGTTGCAGTAAGTAGAAGACACTAGTGCAAGATTGAATTCCCCTCCCTAATCAGGAAAATCTTGGTTATTAAGTGGTGCTGTCATTTGGACTGGACTAAGTCTTTAAATAAAAGAAAAAATAGGGCTGGTTAGAAAAGAAACGACCAAGAACTGCTGTTGTTTTGATCTAAAAATTGTTACACGAATGGGAATCTTCTATTGAAGGTAGACTAGCTTGCTGGATAGGTCTTAATCGACGGCTCTGATACCAATTATCAAAGAACAACCGGTAATCAAAGCAAGAAAAAAAAGAGAACAAAAAACACAAGGATTTTGAGGTGGACAAGCCATTGACTCTTTTAAATATATTTTGAACTAGTTAGAACCCATATATTAGATGAGTGAAATAAAAGTAGTTTGTTAAAATAAGTAGTTTTTATGAAAATTTGCATGTTAGATGTTATCAATCTTTGATAAAATAAGAAATATTAAATATTTAAGAAATTATAAATAACAAATAGTGAATGTTAATATTTATAAAATTATATTTTAAGATATGATATAACTGAAATCTTATAAATTAGTAAGTCTTAATAAATTATTAAACCATGAAGATTTACATTTTAGATTATTTAATTGTTTACTTTATTTACCTAAAACCCTATCATTTAATATGAGAAAGAAACAAAAAAAATGTTTAGTTTTCACTACAAATCATCATGTGACATCTCTAAAAACTTTGATTTATTATATAGTATAGATGATAACCGAATAATAAAACCAATTGGACCTAGTGCTATTTATAACCAAAATAAACTCTATCTATGGAAATCAAATAATGACACCAATCAAATTAAAAATAAAATCAACGGCTGTCACAAATCAACAGTTGTATTTTACTGTCAAATCATCCCGGAATTATCTCACACTTAGTACCAATTGTTCCAACACACACGACAATGTATCGTATTTGATGTGGGTTCAGTATTTCGCTTCATGAATAAACCATCTGTTATTCATCCTGGAGCGGCAAAGAGGATTCTTCGTTATATTCTAGGTAGTGTGAGTTTTAGTTTATGGTATGCCCGATCAAGAAAATTTTTTTTGAAAGGTTTTAGTGATTCACAGGACCATAAAAGCATTTCTGCAAATGAGTTTAGTATTGGTTCAGCAGTAATAGAGCTCAAAGAAGCAATTTATTGCATCACTTTCAGCCATAGAAGCTGAGTATATCTCAGCGTGTACAGCAGTGTGCCAAGTGTTTTGGTTGAGGAAGCTATAAACATAATTGGACCATGAGCCGGAGAGTGCAACTTCCATTCAATGTGGTTACAAATCTGGTGTCTTCTTGACTAAGAATCAAGGTCTCCATAGCAGCAGCAAACACGTTGATATAAAGTATCATGAGAATCGGTTAAAGATCAACAAGTTGAGCTCAAGAGCAAACTGCCTGTACAGGAGCAGTTCTGCTACTTATGAAGTAATCTTGATGTTTCTGAACCTTGAATTAAGGGGAGTTGTTGAAATACTCAAGCTTCACATTACTGTTGGATTGGTGACGTGGAGATGTAGACGAATCAAAGTTGATTGAGTCATCGGTCCTGTTTTTGAGTGAATGTATCGATGAATTAGTCATAGGTTATTAGTGTTTGTTGTTTATTTCTTTCCTTATTTCCTATGTTGTTTTGTTCTCTATATATTTAAGCATTAGAAAGCATCAATAATAATCATCCATCATTCAATCTTCAATGGTGAGTATGTGATCCTGATATCCAACTGTCTGCAGTGATTATCCATCAAGACTGATCGAATCAATTTTAATTCTCCTGGTCGTAAACTAATTGCTTCTTGAATGACAGGCTGAGTAAAGGAGAATGTTGAGGATCGTTTAGGCATACATATCACCATGTAAAAACTAAATTGTGATCGATGAACCAAAAGAAATTATCACTTTATGTTTAAATCTGCGAAGATGTAACATTACTCACTCGTACATGTTAAGTTATTTTTTCATTAAGAAAGTTCACATAATGATCTGTTAAATTCACAAGTATCCCATCCAAATCCCTTAATACCTTTGATCTTTTTCAGGAGATGTGGAACTTTTTTGTTGGATGTATAGTCCAAGAGTTATATTAAACCAGTTAAATGGGATTTCAGATCAGTTAATGATAGTATCGACTATTGATGATTGTTGGAAACTCGGTGTAATCTCTGCGTCGCCCCTTAGCTACTTGCTAAGGTGGATGTGAAATAATATTCTGTTGTTAGAAAAAAAAAGGTTGCACAAAATTATGTGCAGTATAACATTAAAAAGTTCCTTAGTAGTGTGCATACATGCCATAACAACAACTAATATGATCGACATCTGCATCCTAATTTTCAGTATAACAAACTTTTCAACAACAGTATAATTCATCAAGGATGCAAATGTCGATCATTATACAACCTGTATGCTGCTATAGATCCATATACATAGTCTGCACAAGTATCATTCTTATCTGAAAAGTATGAATTTAGTTCTTCTAAACTATCGTCCAGCTAAAGTCGTCATTGTTACCTCATTTACACTGTCAAGATCTCTTTCCATTGTAGAAAACCCTATTCCAATCAAAGACCTTCCTGCGTAAAAACCAGGTTCGTCTGGTTGGCGCACCGTAACAAAATTTTCACCTTGTTGCATGTTCACAACCTCAGGCATTGTAGGCCGATCTTCGGGCTGTTTTTGGACACATAACAAACCAATATGTATACACTTTATCACCTCATCCTCTTGGAATTTTGACTCAACTAAGATCGGGTCCATTAGTTCTAGGGGCCGTCCTGCGGTCCACAGCTTCCATGCCTGAAAGACACATTAAATTCAAAGTTTATGTGAAAATGAAACCACGTGAAATGAATAATTATAAACTGTTTTTGCTACTTAACAACATAGTAATTTAGGTACTTACATGGCCTAGGAGGTTTAGATTATGGTCAGGATGATGAAATCCCCAATTCTTTTTCCCACTTATTATCTCCAAGACCAAAACACCAAAGCTATAAACATCAGATTTTGTCGAAAAATGACCGTTCATTATGTATTCCGGAGGCATGTAACCACTTGACGAAAAAAGTAGTTTAGATCAGTAGATGAAAGTTATACTCTCATGGTAAAAAGTATGGAGAGGTGTAGAATGCATACTTACTGTGTTCCAATAACTCGGTTTGTCGTTTCCTCTTTCTCGCTTGCAAGAATTCTTGCCAGCCCAAAGTCAGAAATCTTGGGGTTCATTTCTCCATCCAGCAAAATATTACTTGCTTTTAAATCACGATGAATTATTCTGAGTCTAGAATCATCGTGCAGATACAAAAGCCCTTTCGCCACTCCTTTGATAATCTTGAAACGATCATCCCACATTAAGAGCCTTCTCTTGACTTGATCTACATTTTCATGAATCGAAAATATCACAATTTACAAAAATAAAGAACATTTTTAAAATTCGAATTGATCGAACAACTAATTTACCAAAAATGATTTGGTCTAGGCTGTGGTTTGGAAGATATTCATATACTAGTATCCTTTCATTTCCTTCAATGCAATATCCCAATAGCTTCACAAGATTCCTATGTTGAAGCTTTGCTATCAAAGTGACTTCATTCTTGAATTCACGAATACCTTGCCAAGAACTCTCAGCTAATCTTTTTACAGCTACTTCTTCTCCCCGCGCTAATTGGCCCTGAAAAAGAATGAAGCTTTTATTTGTTTTTTCTTTTCATTTTCACATAAATTGCAGCATATATCACAATATCTTTACCTTATAGACCCTACCAAACCCCCCTTCGCCGATCTCATTAGAACCAGACCAGTTATTAGTTGCAGTGGCAATTTCGTCCAACTCAAAGAAATGGCAATCTGAATCTTCATCTGGAGATATGAATTCTGTCAATGGGCTGTGTTCCTGTACTGATGCTAAATACAATGACACGAATTAGAGAACACAAATGATACGCGAAAGCATGATACGTAGGATATATGTGAAAGATGAAAAGAGTAGTACCTCTTTTCTTTGATTTGTTTAGCATACAAACACCTCGAATTACAGCAGCCACTAGAAGTAAAAAAGATGTTGTAGACAAGAAAACTACAGCCACAAACAATATTACTTTCTTCCTCTTCTTGTGCTTGATGGAATCTGATTATTGAAGCATGTTCATAAAATTAATTAGCTCGATTATAGCATTGTCATATGGCTAAAAATTTCCAGCAGACATCATTAAGCACAAAAATGATGTCTTTTGAGGTTTACAACGGCAGCAATGCAAGCTAAATAACATAAGTTCAAGCCATGTAACGTCTAAGCTAGTGCGATGAAAGAAAGACACCCACATATGAATTTGAACACCATAAATGATATAATTTCATTCGAGTTCATGCAATATATTTCAGATTCAAACGGCAGTTGCCGATGATGGTCAGCCATCAATCCGTAAACACAAAAGAATAGTTTAACACTACATGACAGTTCATTTTTTAAAACCAAAGTGCAGCTCAATAATACCATTTCGTGATGCCTATTGCTACGTTTGCAGTCTATTTTTGCATTTCCAGTGGTAGTAATTTTGTAGTTACAACTTATAAGTCGATGACAGCAATTACATAAACTATTAGGCTGCACATAACATTCACAAGAACTAAATGCTTTCAAGAACTACACTCCCTTAGACATGTCTCAGGAAGCTTCTAACTCATGATCTTTTTCAAGAACTTGCACAAATGAAGCTGCAAAAGTTAAAAACATAATAATACCTAGCTCGATGTGTGACATGCGTATGTAAAGATCATTTCCGCCTCCATGAATCACTCTCAAATCATTAAGATCATCAAACCAAACCACACACACACTCCCATTGCCATACATGTTCAAGCTAGTGTATGCCATACAGTTGCACTTTTTTGCACACTTGTTCTCACACTCTTTGGTGCCTAAAGCACCCCAAACAGTTGCATTATCAGGCAATTTCATTTGTTCGTATTTTAAAAACCCATCGCCATTCGAGCAATTCAGATCATGTTTCCGCTTGCATCCACTTGAACACTCAAACCCACACCAATCAACCGATGAAATTGCCATGAAACCTTGTTCCAAGCATCTACAACTCGGATCATCACTATAACATATACCATACGAACCACACGATCCAATCCGATCACAATTATCTTTATTCAAGGTCAGAATTGTTAGCCATCCATCATTCTTACTTTTCCACCAAAGAAACTCAAGGCTCCCTAGTGGACTCAACACAAACCTCAACAATATCGACTCGTTTAAAGGCGCAAACTTGAAAGAAACTTCACCATCATCAAACCACAACGTGGTTGACAAAACCGGATTATCCTTTAAAGAATTCATACCACTAAACTTTTCTCCATCCCACGGCCCCCATCGCGATAATCTAACCCCGTTCTCTTTTGTCAGAACCAGCTGTGGAGCGCGAACAAATTTATCAAACCCGAACTTGAAATCACCATCAGACGGATCATCTTTCTTTCTCCACGAAGTGATCGCGCTGCATCCAAATCTTGATCCATAATCCAAACTGAGTTCCATCCCAGGTAACAATGTATCTCCAGGAAGATTAAAGCTTTCCCATATATACCCTCCACACGATGAATTATCGCAATCTCGAAGAACAAGATTACCAGAATCCAAAAGCTGCAAAAGGGGTTTTCGACCCATCGAATGAACATACCCTTTAGGAGCTTTCCTCCAAATAACTCTTTTACTACCATCTTGAATTATAAGCACCCCATAATCATTTACCACCATATGAACACCTAACGATGGTCTTCGAACAGGCCTTCGTCGATTCGCTACCCAAACAACAGTGATCGGTGCTATGTTCTTGTACCAAATTCCCAAAAACTTCGTATCTTTGCATGGATTTGAAGGGCAGAAGAAACCCAATTCAAATCTTTGATTTTGAGACACTAATGTTTCACCATCGTGGAGTTGTTGAGTTGTTAAACTAGAAATGGTGGTGATCGGAGATGCATGTGATGCGTATATGTAAAGAACTGTAAATACCCAAAAGCAAATAGCCATTGTTGGGTATTCTAATTCTTTATTCTTTATACTTAATTGGGTAAGAAATCAAAGAAGATTTTCTGATTTGATGTTGACCCTTTGATTTGTTTACCCAAAATTACAGGCTGCAGCCTTGAGATTGTAGAAGATGACAGACATGCTTCTTGGTGTGAAAATTGTTTTATTTTTCAATGATGAATTAAGTGCACGAGTGTTTTGAGCTTTTTTCGAGGGTGTAAGCATGTTTCTCAGGGTTGACAATATTCAAAGTATAATAAAAAAAAATAAAAGGTCAATTTATTGAGTAAAATACATTATAATAAGTGTTTAAAAGATGATTATTGAAAAAAATATATATATAATTATAAGAAAAGAGAAGAAGAAACTTTAGATCTTAGAGATTGTGTGCCTGTGATATAGCTTTCCGATCTTAGTGATTATTAGCAATCAGAAACTAAGTAAAAGGATTGGAAGAAGGAAAGAAATATTGGAAATAAGCTTGATTCAATTTATATGATTAGGGCAAAATTTCGATGATTGTGTGAAAGAGATGGAATGATTCATCTAACCCGAAAGGAATTTTTGGGGATATTTGATTGAAACTTCTAATTTGGTATGCATTCCCCATATTTGTTGTAATTTCTGCAAAGCAATGTTATGATGCGGAAAGTATACGACTTACCGATGAAGAAAATTATGCGAGGATCGACGAAAGGGGAAACAAAAACGACACGCAAAATCAAAACTTCAGTTTAACCAGTTTTGCTACTTAATTAGAAGTAGGCATCAAATCGGTGATACATGCAATGGCGGAACGACAACTTTCCGACCGCTGGAATTTGTTATATAAAAAGCGGTATTTTAGAGGAACACGTAAGTTGAACCCTCTAAATCGTCGTTGACTAAGAAGAAAATGTGATTTAAAAAAAATGTGACATTGTAGATAAAGATATGAAATTTTACTCTATATGTAAAAAAATCATATCTTTTTAAAATAAAAACATTTGTAATTTTAGTAAAGCAAGAGTTTAGTGTATGTAAAAAGTTTTGTACCAATCCTCCCAGGTTCCATCAATGTGATATTGAAAAATAGGGTTATTGGATTTTAATAATCCAAACTTTCGTTTATTGGCCGAGAATAATCACAACTTAGGATATATTTACAGACACCATCAACTTTAAGCTTATTTTCCTCCAGTGATCCGTTACTAACTAAGAGTTAACCTCGTTAGTTTTGATGACGTGGACTACTTATGTGGACAAAACACTAAATAGAAAGTTGAAATATACCATTGGGTCTGGCGATCTGAAACTTCTACGCTTTGAAAACCATCAATCTCCACCTTCTAGAAACTCGTTGGAGGTATATTTCAAGTGACAATAATGACCAGGCAACAGAAAACGAACCTAATTGAGAGTGGAGGCGGCGGAGTTAAAAAATGACTCAAAGTTGGCCTCATTCATTAAAAAAAACTAATAAGTGTTAACTTTCAGTTAGTTAAGGATCTTTGGAGAAAAATAAACTTAAAGTTAAGAGTATTTGTAAATATTTTTTTATTTGTGATTAATTCGGTCAATAAATAAAATTTAAGATTATTAAAATTTAATAACCCAGAAAAATATGATTTTTTTTAATTGTACTTTTTTTTATGTTACTCACGCAACCGAGGTACGAGTAAACAAATATACCAAAGCAATGTAGTGAAATCCTCTTAATAAAAATTCTTAAATCCTGGTATAAATCTTCGTACAGTAAAAAGACAATGAAATTCTCAAATTTTAAAAAATCTTCATTTACCTACTCAAGTAAAAAAAAAATAACTAAAATAGACATGTGACAAAATCATACTTTTTCTCACCAAAGTTTTCCCAATTATCTCTCTTATTAAATAAATGCAATAATTACTAACAATATTATTTAACTTTTTTTAAGATTAAAAATAGGTTTTAAGTAAATTAAAAAAAAATCTTCTTATTAATGGTATTTCTAAGGAAACATACTATAAAAAATAAATTTTTTTCTAAAACATCAAACTTTTATAAAAAATAAAAAATATTTTAAAATTATTGTTTTTAAAAAGTAATTTTTTTGTAAAAACCAAAATAATTAAAACTGAGAGTTAAAATAGAAAATTTTTTTAAAAATGTTTGTTTTAAAAAAATGTTGACTTTTTTTTGGAAAAACAAAAAAGTTTAAAAACAAAAGTGCAAAAATTGATATCATTATTTTATTACTTGTAATCTTTACTTATGTGTAATTTCAATCACATCTTATATTAAAATATAATTTTATAATTAATAAATTTTTAATATATTTTTAATATTTTATTTATTCAACGCATGTAATATACGGGCTTACTAAACATAGTATTAAAATAAAATATTAACTAAAGAGGAACGTGACAACACCATAATTCTTCTCACTAAAATTTTTCCCGCTTATCTCTTCTATTAAATAATTACCTTAATAACTAATAATATTATATAAAATTTCTTTTAGATTACAGATAGTTTTTTAATTAATTAATAAAGATATGTATTTATTAATATTATTTTTAAAGAAACAAGTTTTATAAGAAGTTTTTTACAAAAACATTAAATTATTTTAAAATATAAAATATTTTAAAAAAATGTTGAAAATAATAAAATATTTATTTATTATGAAAAAACAAACAAAAATTTTAAAACAATAGTTTAAAAAATTGATATAATTATTTCATTACATATAGTCCTTACTCGTCGTATTTCAATCATATTTTATTTTAAAATATCGTTTTATAATCAATACATTTTTATTATATTTAATATTTTATTTATTCAATTCGTGTAATACATGGATTACTAAAACTAGTTAAACATATAGTAGTGCAAATTATTTGCAAATTGCAACCACTCACATAAACTACATATTTGTTACTTGGGTTTGTAGTGTGATGGTAAGAGTCAAAATTTATTTAGAATAAACGTAAGTTCAAAAGTGATAGGAATAATCAAGGGAAAATCTCAAAATGTCTTATTTTTTTCATCTAAAATGTGTCCTCCAGACAATTATCCCATAAAATGTTCCTTACAAGCCATCAGTGCTTGTACATGTAGGGTCAAGCGTCTATACAAGATAATTATTCACAAATAAACATATGTCCATCTCTAAGCAAGTGGGCACCTGTTCTCCTGCAGGCGATCACGATAATGATGTTAGAGAGGCATCTGCTTAGGACATGCATCCAAGCGTTTGCTCCTAGCACTAACACTTTGTCTGGCAAGAACATTATAAAGGATAATTATTTGAAGTGACATTTTAAAAGAAAAATAAACAATGTGAGAAGTTTCCTAATAATTAGTGGTATAGTTTAAAATAGTGTATATTTAAAGTTAAAAGAAATACATAAACTACCTATCTTAAAATCTCAACATGCATAAAGGGTATTCAAATATATGTATTTAAAATCATTATTCCTTTTAATTGTTTATAGTATATTAACTATTTTTAGAATAAAGTGATTAAAAAGGCATCCTATTCAATACCCTTTATGTCCCAACTCCCAAATGTGAATCCAATGATACGAGTAACAAATGTTTGGAAGATTAAGGTGAGCAATTAAATGCCGAGAAACAAATTCCGGTTACATTTACTTGTTAGGCTATAATAAATAGTCTATTAAATGTATTAACCTTAAATCATTATTAATATAAAATCCTATAGACTTTAACCTGTCACTACGATTTTTTTTTTTTTTTTTTTTTTTTTTTTTTTTTTGAACGGAGGAAATCACATGATTTTTACTTTACTTTTTTTTAAAAAAATTTTAACGGCAAAGACAATTTTATAAAAAAAAAACTAGCAAGGAGCTAGACTACATGATATAAAGAGAGAAAGTTTACAACTCAAATTTAATGATAGACAAAACTGTGGTAATCTTTACATAAAGGCTGAACTCATTGTTAATCATGCTTTGGGAAAGCTAGATGTTAGTAAACCCATCATTGATGGGCACTTTAGGAAAGTTCATTGATCATATTAACATTAGAGCATCATTGAATTATCACACACATAAAAGTTTGAATTAACTTTATACTTTTCAAAATTTGGGAACCAAATTTACAACGACTAAACAAAAGTTTAAAATCACTTTACAATTTCTAAAGTCTGGGGGACCAAAAGTGCAATTTGCTCAAATCCTAAGAACCATTTATATAATTTTCTCTTAATTATATAATGTTCTAAATGCTCTCGTGGGAGGTAAGTAATCGATTATTCTTAGAATGTGACACTTAGTCGGTAACGCTATGATTATAGTTAAAAACACATTTGAAGACCACTCAGATTCAAAATTCGTTAGAAGTAATTTGGTGGATCTTAAAATAGGACAGTTCTGTTGAGAAAACCTATTCTTAAAATGCTTACTTTTATAAATCTTAAATTTTGATGTTTTTATAGTTTACCACGCTATAACTTCCCATTTGCACTCTTAGAAGATGTGGTATACATACAAAGTTTAAGAATCAAGATCCCCGTTTTTTTATATGCTCAACAATTTATGGTTTTATTTTTGTTTTTATAGTTGTATCTTTCAATTAATGTTTGAATGTTACGGAAAGAGTTATAAAAAAGGATGACATAAATTGAATTTCATTTCCCCATTATTCCATATATGTTTAACTATGTTACAATCCCGTATAATATACGTACTAAATAAATTTACTGTTACATGGTTAATAATACAAAAAGTTATGCATTAAATATTGTCTATTATACAGATTAAATAAACTTATATATTACACATTTGAAAATTTAAAGTTAACATATTTAAAATTTTAATTATAGATAGTTAATAATTAATGAATAACTATTATATCATTCATAATTAAGAGGAGAGAGAATCGAGAAAACCAATTATTAGATAGTCTATAATGGTGACAATTGTTCGAATTTATTTTTATTTATTAGTATAGAGATTATTTAACCAATGTATTTACTTTTTCTTGAAAACTAGAAATTAAGCCTGCATGATACGGCACACTGCGAAGTTTGTTATGTGCGTTCGTTGCACACTGCGAAGTTTGTTATGTGCGTTCGTTGTGGCGGTAACATTAACGTCGTTAAGTACATTAAAAAAACGTATAAAGTTGCGATGACTCGGTTTTGAAGATAGAAGACAATTATATTATGGTGTTAGTGTTCTTCGGCGGTATTGGTCCCATTTTTTACGGTACCATCAAATTATTTTAGTCGATAGAACCTACGATACTGAAAAAAGTACTTAATATTAAATACTACTCCATTTTTAATATAATTTAGACCAGGTCGCCAAGGAATAAAATTAAACAAAACCACATATTAGTTTATGTTAATAGACTATATAATAACATATAAATTTTTATTTCTTGATTTTGTAATTTAAATCAAGCAGGTTTGAAACTGTGATCCACTTTACTCTTATTCATCATTTTTTAGCATCTCTCAGTAGCAAATCTGACTTTTGTAACTCAATTTGCTTCCCTTAATTTGTAATTTGAATCTCTTGAGGTCAACTATAAAGGTAATCATCAGTTTGCCGAAATAGACAGAGACATTAAGACATAACAACTAAACAACCGAACATCAAGACTTTATTTATACTTTTTGCTAACAAATGTTTTCAACTTCTCTAGCATTTATCTTCTGCTGTCAAATTAATAAATAACTATACTAACTGTATATATTTGCAATCACCAAAAACTATAAAGAATGAAAGTATGGAACTTCTTCTCTTTGTATTTATGCACACTAAAAACACACAAATCATACATACAACATATTGTTCTTTTGCCTTCTATTGTTACCTCCCAATCACTTCTGTAATTGTAACATCATTCGACGGAAGAGTGATCTTTTTACCTTTCATGATCAAATCCATTTCATCAGAGTTTAGTGATACATCCCCAACTTGTGTTGGTAGAGGGAGACTAGTGCTTTCACTCTCCAACATATACACCACAGATGACATAGTTGGTCTATGAATTGCTGAAAATTGTACACACAACATCGCTACATGGATGCATTGTAATGCTTCTTTCTCGTTACATGAATCTACAATTGATGGATCAATTAGTTCTTGTGGTTTCCTATCCTTCCATAGATTCCATGCCTGCAAATCAATGTTGTTAACTATCAATATGGTTAAAAGAAATAAAGTTGAACAATTAATTAACCATAGAAGATATAATAATACTGGGGCAAACCAACAAGCGTGACAAGTAAACATTCGACTCATAGCAAAGCTATTTGTAGGGTAAATTGGATTAAAAGGTAAATTAGTTTAAGCGAGTTTTTAGCATACACATCGAACTTCGTTTAAAACAGATCCGCTTAATGATATTATGTCCCAATGCTATTTGCCATGAGTATGGATTGTAACTAACATGTTTTGAACTCAACTATTAGTACAAGACGGAAGGGGTAAAGAAGATGATTACTTACGTGTTTGATTAGGTTTGAAGAGTCATGAGAGCGAAAACTTGTGTTTCTTTGGCCACTAATGATTTCTAGTAGCAAAACCCCGAAGCTATAAACATCAGATTTCACTGAAAAAAAGCCTTCCATTGCATACTCTGGAGCCATGTAACCACTGCATGAAAGGTTTGTTAGAAAAGGATATGATAATGTAATATTGGGACTTGTTTGATGATTTTCAACTTACTATGTGCCTACAACACGTATTGTATTTGCCTCGTTTTGGTTCCCTCCAAATATTCTAGCCATGCCAAAATCTGAAATTTTGGGGATCATGTCCTTATCAAGCAAGATATTGCTAGCTTTCAGATCACGATGAATGATCCGAAGCCTAGAATCCCGATGGAGATAAAGTAGACCTCTAGCAATCCCTTGAATAATCAAAAATCGTGTTTTCCAATCTAGAAGCACTTTCTTTTTTGCATCTATCATTACAAATACAATGATCTCGTCAATTATCTTGAGCTGGTGTGCAAATAGATGTAACATGAAAAGGGGGTGAAAAGCATACCGAAAAGAAATGTATCAAGGCTTTTGTTTGGAAGATATTCATACACTAGCATATTTTCTTCCCCTTCGATACAATACCCGAGCAATCTAACAAGATTTATGTGTTGTAATTTAGCAATCAGAATCATCTCATTCTTAAATTCCGTCATGCCTTGTCCAGACGATTTTGATAGCCTTTTTACCGCGATTTCCTGACCACTAGACAGGATTCCCTGAAAAAGAACAAGCATATAAAAGCTTGTTAAGTTTGCATTATTCTACTATATATACCAAAATCTAAAGAACACCAAATGGTATCATTTGGGGTCCAAAATGTGTAAATGAAATTTGTTCAAAAAAGAAAAGCTAACCTTGTGTACAGGGCCAAACCCGCCTTGACCAAGCTTGTTTTTATTAGCAAAACCATCTGTAGCAGATTCTAATGATACTAGACTAAACAATTTTCCTTCAAATGTTTTTCCTTCAACTGAAAGATCAACTGGTCTTGTGGCACCCGCTGAAATGTCTAAGCTATGTGATCCTTGAGAATGTAGTAGCAAATTCTTCTTTTGCTTCCACAGATTCAAGATTTCTGTTCATTATAGTACATGAAGAATAATATATACCTTAGTATAGTTCTTCATCGACATATATTCTATTTGATGAGGTAATGTTTGTAGTGTATATTGTACAAAATGTTAAACTCAGAAAGATATCATAAGATCAAATGAAGCATACCTTTGATGTTTTGCCTGTACCTCCAGATTAGCCATACAATTAGACCGAAAACAATTGCTCCAACTACTGATATCGCTATAACTGCAGTCTTGGATACTTTTTCACCTCCTAAGAAACAAAACTTGCTCAAATTAGTTAAAGTCAATTAAAATAGCTCAAGAACAATCAAATATTGTATTCAGTTCTATCCAAAGAGTGATCGAATTGACATAGAGTTAAGACAAATGCGAAAAAGTGGATAATATCGAAGTTACCTAATTCTGCATCTGCAAGGCGAATGAAAACTGTTTCTCCACCTTCGTCAAATTCTTCGATATCAATCAAATCACCACCCCAAGTTAAACACCCTATCCCAGAGACGAAGGCGTACGCAGTGCATGAACAATTATTGGAGCATACCTCTTTACACTCCTCTTGATTATCTGCGTCTAACGTAGTGGTGGCAATATCAGGCAACTTCACTCCATTTAACCTTAGGAATCCATCATTTCTGCTAGAATTTGATCCACATTCTAGAGGGGTTCTTCTAGCACATTGACCAGTAGCATTGAGTTCAAACCCTTGCATACAAGAACATATAGAAGGGGTATTCCTTGTGTTGCAGATTGCATAACTACCACACCTATTATACTCTTCGCATGGGGTCGAAGGCAACGTCAACGACACATCCCATTCGCGCCTTCCTTCATCCCACGTCAACTGCTCTATCTCACCATCCCATTTTATCATAAACCTCATAAAAAGTGTCCTATTTGGATTGTTGAATATAAAGTACATAAGATCATCATCCAATATAACTAGTCTAAAGCCTGACAAAAATACAGATCTCATCTGCGGCATCCCAGTGAATATCTGCTGGTTCCATGGACCAGATCTCCAAATACGACGACGTGATTCGTCCCAAGAGATAATCTGTGGCGAACCACGAGGATCAACTTCCATAGAGTAGTTCCCTCTTGCAGGATCATTACTACTTCTCCATGAAACAAAAGAAACACCATCTCCTCTTGTTAGATTCATGTAAACTCTCATATTTGGTAAGTAAGTATCCGTCGGATGCTCGCAACTTTGCCATAGCGCGTTTTGCTCATCTCCAGCATTCGCAACCGTTGAAAGAATAAAGTTTCCAGTGTCCACAAGCATAGCCGTAAGATTACCAGCCAACGAAAAGCTCTCTGTCGACCAGTATACCGTTCCATTCCCATCAGAAAGACTCAAACTCCCATCATTTTGAATGCCGAAAACGCCAAAATTTCCGGCGAGTGGAGCATCTCTATTAGCTACCCATGTGACTGTTTGGCCAGGTATCCTGTAATACCATATGCCAACATATCGTAAACTCGAATTCGTGGGGCTGAAGAACCCAAGCGCGAAATCCTCGCTTGGAGAGACGATGATTTCTCCGTCTCGTATCGCGCCTTCATGTCTAATAGTGCTGTTATTTGATTGAGAGAACACATGGATGTTTAACAGGAGGAAGAAGAAAGAAACAAGTAGAAGATTTGTTGGTGTTTTGTACCACATGTTCATAAACTGTTGGTAGAAATTTAATTATGTGGATTTTAGATATCATGAGGATGTTATATGGATGAAAAAAGGAAAGAGAGAAGAATATTGGAAGATATGATATATGAATGTTCATGGAAAGATAGTTTGTAACAGTGTCCTCATTTACTTTGAATATTATGTACAAGTTCGATATTTTGACTTGACTCATTTTTGGATGCTGGTGGTGGTTTTATGGGTGGATTCTGTTGACTGAACTGAGGAATTTCTTGCAAAGCATATGTATCAAATTATTATTACTTTTTTAAAGGGGTTGGTTAAAAGCAATGTTTTTAAATTCAAAAAGGGTCATATTGTTGGTTTGGTCGGACCGGCTGGACCGTTCTCAAAAACCCGAAGGCGAAATCTTATAGAGATTAAAGTATATAAATGAATAGAAAATTTTCGTAACAAAATATAATGTAATTTAATTATCATATGAACCAAATATATTAGAAATATTTGTTGTTAGGAGAAGTAATTATAAAAACGTGTGTTTTTTATGAATATATTAGTTGATGATAAAAAGAAAACATTTTTTTATAAATATATTAGTTAATAATGAAAAAACAAATGGAATTTAATACAATATACCACATAGTTTTACTACTACTGTTAAACTACTATACATAATATCATGGCCGTTTTCTTGAAATTTCTAGTGTCACGTACGAGTTGTAAAAATGAGCCCTCAAATTCATAAACATGTACTTCTCGCGTCACATATAAATCAAAGTCATAAATTTATCCATAAAAAGGTTAGCAATTTGAGTTTGTACTTCTAGAAAAAATGGGTCTTGTGCGGTTTCAACCAGCACCCTCAAGGTCTCCGCTGCATAATATATAACAACAAATAAATATAACAAAAAATTTAAGTTCAGCTAAGTTGGTAAACTGCATGAACATTTGCTTCTACCCATTTTAAAACAATATTATTATATTTTTTAGTTTCTTCGAAAACGATTGAACAGCTAGACATATTATTATATTAACGAACATTTGCTTCTACCCATTTTAAAATAATATATTTTCAACACGAGTCTATATTTTAGTTATTTTTAAATTTTAAACACCCACTTGAAGCACTACAAGATGGAATAACAAATTATCAGAGGAATTTTTGGTCAACGTTAAAAAAGAGAGTGTGAAACTGTGGATTGAGGGTTAATATAGGAAAACTTAATGGAAAAAGAAATGTAAGTTTGATTTAACGATACAAGTTATAAATAAAAGAGTATTATATTTCTGTCACGAGTGGCGGACTAATATGTGGTTTGGAAAATTACACCCAGTATTTATTAGTTAATATTATTTCAGCACAACTAAAAAATATGATTTACTTGGTCTTAATAATAATCAAATTTCTGAATGTTTTAAAAATTTAAAAATATCATTATATTTCTAAAAGCATTTACAACCTATTGTTTATCCTTATCCATATAATTACATTAAAATACTATTTTTTCTTTCACCTATTCAATTAAATAATATTTTTTTATACTTTTATCATTACCTTTTCTCTCTACTTCACTTACAACAAGTCAACAACTTTTAAAAATATTAATAAAATTATAAGGGTTGAACAATATTTTGTTAAATTTACAGATTGAACAGTAATATTTATCTCTTCTACAACCACAATCACTTACAACCATTTCATATAATATAAGAACTATACTCATATAAATATATAAAATGTGCTACGAATGCTCTAATGTTTTTTGTAACATAAAATTTTAAGTAAATATCATTTATATCCCTAACATTTATTCATTTTAATTACTTGCATTTCTATTGTTTTAAAATTGTCACCTGTCCCCTAACATTTCCTTTTTTATTTCTATTTGAGTTCAACACACTCATGAAGGTTAGATTTTTCTGTTAAATTTTATGAAATGATAAAATTAACCTTATCTATTAAATAAAATACCCCCATCCTTGCCTCGCCCTTTTTATCTTCTTTCTATCTTCTCCCGTCATATGTTTCTATAGTCCACTACCATTGCCACCGCAAGCACTGTCGCCGCCACAACTACATGACCGAAACCACCACCGCTACCTCCTATCTCTTCTCTTCTATGTGTGAGCGTGTGTGTGTGTGTGATTAGTAGTCCACAACCATCAAGATGTGAAATTGCAGATCTAGTGGTGGAAGGGTGAAACACGATGGTGGCCAATGGTTTTGACAAATATCGCAGGTTCTAGTAGTGATGAGCAGTTATGGTGGTGGAGATGAGGGTTTTTAGTGGTGGTAATGGTGGTGGTGATGGGTGGCTGCGGCGGTGGTAATGGATGGTTGTCATGGTGGTGATGAGGCTGTGGAGGTGGTGATGGTTGGATGTCATGGTGGTGATGGGGGTTGTGATGGTGGTGATGAGGGTTGTGGTGGTGGTGATGGATAGAGGAGAGAACGTGTGTGTATATGTGAGAGAGAGAGAGAGAGAGAGAGAGAGAGAGTGTGTGTGTATGGAGTGTTGGCGGCGAAGAAGATGATTATCACAAGTTTTTGTTTTTATTTAATGTTTAAGGGTAGTTTAGTTTTTTTAAGAATAATCTCGACCAATCAAATATAGGACACATAAGAGCATTCATAGTGAAATCCCTAAAAAGATTTTAGTGTGTTCTATATTATATGAAATGTTTTTGAGTGGTTATGAGTGAAGGAGAAAAAAATATTACTGCTCATCGGTATATTTGAAGAATCACTGTTCAATCCCAATAAATTTTTTAATATTTTTAAAAATGGTTGTGAGTAGAGAAAAAAAATAAAAAGTTAATAATAAAGGTATAAAATGTATTATTTAATTGAAACGAAAAGAGTAAAGATAGTGATTTAGCATTCTAATAATGAGAGTAGTGACTTATATAAAGTTTGCTTATGTATTGCTACGGTTACTAAAGGTGGAATTGAGTGAAGGTTGTGTTGATTTTCTCTTTCTCTTTTTTCGGGTTGGTATACATGTTCTCATGATATGTTAAACTTGTTTCTAATAAATTTTAACAGGCTTTTTGCAAACCGAAAATATTATAAAAGTGTTTTCATCAAAATTGTTATACGTGTTGGGTCAAGCAAGTCCCCACACATGGGCTTTGTAAGTCTACAAACCATATACGTGATGGGCCACCAATTTTTGATTCGATCCATATTTGATTAGTTGATCCTACCATTAAGCCCAAATAAATGAAAGGGAATTGCCCCACTAATTTCGATAAAGTTTTCCAAAGAGATGACTGTACCAGTTATAGGTAGAGATGGGCATAAAAACCGGGGCCGAACCCGACCTGGTGGACCCGACCCGGACCCGGGTACAGGTAGTACCCGATGGGAGGTGTACCCGGGTTGGACCCGTTTAAAGTTGGAACCGGTTTTAGATTTTGAGTTTTTTAGCGAACCCGACCCGAACCCGAACCCGACCCGAACCCGGGTTCGGACCCGACTCGGTTGAACCTGATTTGAACCCGGTACTGGGGACACACACAAGAAAAGAAAAGCAGAAAAAAAAAAAAAAAAAAAAAAAACTAAACACGGTATTGGACCCGGTTTCGGACCCGACCCGACCCGACCTGGGTATGTCGGGTATGGTTTCACCAAAACCCGGGTATGGAAAAACCAGGTTGGGCCCAACCCGGGTTGTACACGGTTTCGGGTATTGGGCCGAACCCGAAATGCCCATCTCTAGTTATAGGTTTTAATTGATTCGTCTTTATGGGAATAAGAACCATAAATGAGAAACCACATTAATCCAATTAATATTGCTCTAGAGGGTGCTACACATAAAGTCCAATTTTGATTATATTCTATGGTTATGAGTTCTTTTTTCATAACATCTAGCCATACTTTGTGTTTTAGCCTCGTGAAGTAATGTTTGGTCTTCCTCCAAATCAACTAGTTGTAATTTTTAAACATGACATAATCTACAAAATGTTATGCCAAATTAGTAGGTCTAGTTGATCTTCGAATTGGAACATTATTGCTAGATGTGCTTGGGCCTATACTTCCTTCGACCTAGATCTATTGAGACACCCTAACTGATGCTTCTGGACTCGACTAATCGTAGGGCTGCTCATTGGATCTGTGTTGTTCATTCGCTTGGATAGGTCAGCTACATCTCCTGACTTATTTTCTGGAGTTGCCGAGCAGTGGTGGAGCTTGAACTCTTTCGTAGGGGAGGGGGCGGGGGTGAAATTAATTTTTTTACGGGGGGCGAACTCGATATTTATATAAAAATTTACATTATCTGGTCAAAAATTTACACTATCGGACTAAAATTTACACTACTGGTGAAAAAAAAGGAGGGGGGGGGGGGGCGGCCCCCCTGGCCCCTATGAAGCTTCGCCCTTGTTGCCGAGTGGGTCGAGCTACGGGTAGTATCTTCGTCCGGGTGAATTATCTTCGTCTGCGTGAATGATGAATCTGATCATTTTTGTCTAGTACTTATTTGCAAGATGTCATTGTAGTATGATCATTAAAATGGTTTTGATTCTACAAACACAATATCCTTGCATAACTATGTTTCGAGTTGGAACAAATAGCCGGTAGGCTTTAATGTCACGTTCAGTTCCTACGATCATCGATGGGATCAAGTGTTGGAATTAATCTTGATCAGGTTAAAGTCGAGTCAATTTAAGGGTCATGGGTCTAGGATTTGAGTGTCATGTTTTATTTAAAGTATGCAGCAAGTTTTCATTTTGAGTTAATCAATAGGTAGTGGAGTAATGGATGTTATGTAATGATCTATTTTGTAGGAGTAGTGACTCATGTTTACATGTTTTTCTTTGGTCTAGTAAGTCCATGAAGCATGAATGAAAGTAAGAGAGATTGAGTGTAATATTGGGCCTGAATCCAACACCAAGTTCACCGAAAGAGCTTTCGTAAAACATTGCAACGAAAAACCCTAAAGTGTTCTAGGTTTGGTTTCCCACTCTTCCACGCTTCGTACGAAGTTACTGATTTTTACGCCTTATTTGATACATGGTTCAATATTTTTATTTTATGAAAAAATATAGAAACAATAGATACCTCTTCCTCCTCCAATTAGACAAGCATCACACGCTTGGATGATGTGTGAAACAAATGATATCAAAGAATTAGATACCTCTTCCTCCTCCAAGATCTTCAAAACCAAGCTTTAATATCAGTTGTTGGAAACAAATGATATCAAAATAATCACACGCAAACAAACACACGATATTTTATGAAAGGGATAACTCCCACAAAGTCCTTTTCTTTATTTATGAAAAAACATAGAAACAATACAAACTTGACACTTCTCAGCATAGTCGTGTAATTCGTAAAACGGTTGAACATAGAATTAGAAAACATCTAAGATCGAGCCGAACAAAAACTTAATGACAAAGTGGATGCTAAAGCAGCAAATGTTGAAAGAGCAAGCAGTTAAAAGACTATTAAAGCTAAAAGTTTAAGCGCATACAAAGTTAGAAGGTTAATTTGTTTTCTACTAGCCTATCATAAACTATATGTAAAACAAAATTGTTATTATCTTTGTGTTATGATAACGATCTTTTTTTTATCTCTCGAGTCAAATGTCAAGTGGCCATCTAATGAGCAATTTGTCTGCCATGAATCATTCCTTATTGGTGCCCACATGAGTAGTGTTTCAAAACATGTCCCTGCACGTGGTCAAAAAAGTACAAACTCTTTTTAAATTTCAAATAATTCTCGTCGCTATAACTCTATAAGCCTAATATGGATAAGATGATTTTGTGTCATAAAAACAAAAAATAATGTATTATATATAAAGAATATATTTCCCATGATTATCAATTTAAATCACGTTACAGTTAATTTGTTATTAGGATAACTTAATTGATAACGTTATTAGTTTACGTACATCCTGTAAGAAATATATTATCATGTAATCTAAATTTTATACATGAATATATTGTTTTCTGATTTGATGATTAGCAAATGATTGTGACTGTGAAGTTATTATAGTCTAAAGAATAATATTTTATTTTCATTAGAATAATAAAAAAGAAAGTTGCATGAAATCTTCATCATGATTTGTTTAAAATAATATATGTCTTGAGTTTGATTAAAATAACATTTCATAAACGAAAGGATAATTAAATAATTTTGAAACATGATACATTGTATCCTACTATCCTACAACCCAAAAATTAACATAAATATTTTTATAAGTTAACTAGCTTTAGTAAACTCGTGTATACGGGGTTGAATAAACAAAATATTAAACAGAATAAAAATTATTAAAATTATAAAACGATATAGTAAGATATGATATGATTGGATTTACGTATGATTAATAACTATAGATAATAAAACAATAATATGAAATTTATAAATTTGTTTGTTTTTTTAAAGATAAAGTAAACATTTTGTTTCAAAATAACGTTTTAAAAATTTTGCATTTTTAATAATTTTCTTACTATAACTTCCTATTTTAATTATTTTTTTACAAAAAATTTACTTTAAAAAACAAATTTTATAATATTACGTAAAAATAGTTCATTTTTTAGAAAAAATTCTTTTTATAAAAAACTATTTCTATAAAACTAACATTAATAAAAATATCTCTTTCTTAATTTATTAAAAAACTAATTATAATGTAAAAATGAATAAATAATATTACTAGTAATTAATGAAGTTATTTAATAGGAGAGAGAAGCGGAAAAAATTTGATGAGAATGGATATGATGCTGACACGTGGCACTCTTATTTACCATTTTATTAGATTAGTAAGATAAGATATGAATATTCAACCAATTAAACATAGGAATATTCAACCAATTAAAATATGTAAGGAATTTATTTACTTAGATTCACTGATTTTATATGCTCCGATTTTATTTTAGCAAACCTAAAAAAATTTCAGGTTTGTTCGAGTTGGGTCGGGTTGGTCACATAATAAAAATACGATACAAAGCGTTGCAAAAAACACTTGTTGCAACTAGTAAAACTAGTGATAATTTTACTAATGGATAGATTAACATATACAATTGTTTTCTTATTTTTATCATTCTTTTGTCAAGATCACTTACCTTATTTATGTTGGAGGAAATTGTTTCTTCTTTCACATTAATAATGTAGTGAGGGTGGGGGACCTCGTATCTTCTTTCGCAATAACAATGTAATCGTGTTGAAACAAAAAAAAATCAGTGAAGGGTTTAAATTAATAAATAAAAACAGTAAGTTTGAGTAGAGTACCATAAATTATTGGACCATATGTTATCAATGCACCAAGTGGCACAAAGCCCAGCCATGTCTCTCACCCGCGCCGCTGCCACTATTACAGGGTGGTCTTCATCGTAGCGCGGCCCTCGAGGCGGTCCATAGCACAATTGCTACGCAATTAGCGTTATTTTATTCAAAAAGCCTCCATTATACCTATTATAATCACGAATCAATCCCCCAACCAAACATCTTTGACCACACTATTTTAAATATTTTTTAGGAAGAAAAAATGTTGTCTAGGTTTCTATCATGTGATAGTATTTTTTTCTCTATCAAACACTTAACCAAACCCCACAACACATATCTTTATATGCATTAATTATACTATTTGTTGATATTAAATAAAATAGATGAAAAATAAAATAACCTAAATGTAAATATCAAATATGTTATTATTGTATTTAAAAACTCTCTGTTATTCCTACTCCATTTTTTTTTGTAAGTTTTGCATTTTTTGCAAAAAAAAATTCTGGGAATATTTTATTTCACTTTTTTTTACTTCAACTTAAGTTTTTCTGTTTCATTAAAATTAAAGTCATATAAAGTCATCGTTCAAAAAACATTGTTGTCACTCAAAAAATCTGTGCATGCGTCTATCTATACCAGCGAAAATTTAATTTATTCCGGTCACTCGATGTCACCTACATAGATCTGCCCATGTGAGTCACATGTTATTTCCTTATTTTTGAACGTACGTAAATTTTATTTGAGTAACCAATTGGATCAAACCGAATTCATATGTAAACTCACATATTTAAAGTAACATATTTCGACACTTTTCTAGTTGAGCTCGACAAATAAAACTGAATACATAACCTTATATATATACTAGAAATAAAGTAATTATAACCCAACTCAAATACTATCTAAATAATCAAATAAATATACAAACTCACTCCAATTGAATAAACTAATAATTATTTACTCCTAAGAGCATTTACAATCAATCTCCCATCCTCATCCTTATAATTACACTAGATATCATTTTTCTCTCTTTTTCAATTAAATACTATTTTTTCATACATTTATCATTAAATTTTTCTCTTATTCACTTACAACCACTTTAAAATATATTAAAAAAATTATGGGGGTTGTACCGTGTTTTCCCATATTGGAGAAACACAGTACAAGCCCTATATATTTTCTATCTCTTTTACTTACAACAATCCCCCATAATATAGAACACCTACTCACATATATATATATATATATATATATATATATATATATGGAGAACGGGCTATTAATGCTCTAACAACAAATAATTCTTCATATTAACAGCTTCGAAGTCAAACGTATCAAGAATAAATCCTTTTAACTTTTTTTATAGGTTATTATTCAGAACAGAAACAATTTTATAAAATCAGTCTTTTTATATTTATTATGAGTATGATATCATTGTATTTTTTTAATTTGTTCAGCTATATGTATATTCTTTTATTTAAAAATGCATTTCCAACTATATGTTATCCTCTAATTAATCAGAATTTTGTTATCAGTTAATTTTTTACTATTGATCAAATTATTATGCTCAATGGTCCAAATTACGTATCACACTTCACATCAAAACGTGATGTGTATTTAAACGTGCCATGCATAGAATATTAGAAAACATATCGACAATACTTTCTTATTGGAGTTTCTATCAATAAGTATATCAGAATAACCATTGATTTTTAGTTTAAATGGTTGAGCTGAGTTATACTGAAACTTCACTAAATAGCTAGATTGAGATCTTGTATTCAAGTCTCACATATAATTAAAAAAAAAAAAGATTCAAGTTGCACCAATGGGTTTTCTCATTTATGACAGATTTTCTTATGATCAAGGTAGTATCAGGTTCAGGACATATGAGGACGGATTAATGTACGGGTTTTATTTCACGGACATGTTGGTCTAGTTCCCCAAAATTATGCATTTAAGAAATAGAGATGATCGGATAGACTAGTGACAGAATTAGTTGTTCAGAAACAAAGTATATCACATTAGTTTTTGGAAATTTTAAACTTGTCATATTTTTATTTCTAATTCGATTTTATATGAATTAACTCGTACTCAAATCAATTTTCATATCTATTTCAAATCCGAATCGAAGTAGTTTCAAGTTCCAAAGTTTACAAATTTTAATAAATCAATTTGATTAATTTACCAAAGTACAATTAGATGAGCGTCATTATTCATTATAAACAACAGTTCAACTGCTGCTTGAATTTTTAGAAGAGTAATCATTTGCTGACCAGATAGATAAAGTTTCCTTTTTTTGTAATCTTGTAACTTGGATAATTGATTTTTATATACATAGTTCAATATAATATTAATTTTGGAACCTTCGTGCACGTGGTGGGGGAGCTTCTTCACTAATATATATAGCCGCCTCAGAATCCCTTTTACTCCATCAGTTCATGTTACTGATTGAATTCATTGTATTCCAAGAAATAATAATAATAATACCTAAAAGCAATGAGGTCTCCAAACGGTGAGATGAAGACAGATTTGAAGAAAGGTTCATGGAGCCATGAAGAAGATGAAATGTTGAAATCTTATATCAATAGATATGGCATTTGGAATTGGTCTCATATGCCGAAATATGCAGGTGAATATCAACGCTAGAAAACTGTGTATTTACGACCGCAAAATGTGGTTGCAAGTACCAATTGTGTAGTAGTGTATAAACAAATATGAATTTTTGCTGCTTGGTATATCGAAAGTAAAGAAGCATTAAGATTTACCGATTGCTTTTGCTTTCGCTTTTGCTTGTAGGTTTAAACAGAAGTGGCAAGAGTTGTAGGCTTCGATGGATGAATTATCTAAAACCTAATATAAAGAAAGGGAACTTTTCTCAAGAAGAAGAAGAAATCATACTCCATTATCATTCACTTGTGGGCAATAAGTACGCATATGTTTCAATCTAGTTTTCTATTTCATGAATATCTACACATAAGTTTTCTATGTAGACCCTAACTTTTTGTTTCTCCTTACATAATATAATAACAGATGGTCCAAAATCGCATCAAAACTTCCTGGAAGAAGCGATAATGATGTAAAGAATTACTGGCATACTCATCTGAAGAAACGTGCAAACCACAACTCCATGTGCAAAACAAAAGAACAAGGTGATGATATGAATGCATCATCATTATGTGAAGCCGATGTGGATGAGAATATAGAAGATAATCATGCAAACAATCGTTTTGGATCGCTCTTGTTGCAAACTTGTGAAGATGATAGCCCTTCCTCTAGCAGCAGTTCTATTTCTAAAGACCATGAAGTTGAATTCAATGATGATTATTATGGCCTTTGTTCGCCTGGAACCGTTAAAGATCTCCAATGTTTCTGGAAACAATTTAGCGGGTTGGAAAACTTTGAAATGGAAACCAATCAAGAGGATTTATCTGTTCATGATGCCTTTCTGTATTCATACAATGAGGCAACAAGCCTATACAACTTTTAGAACAATGATTTTGATACAATCAAACATTTAATTTGAATGTCATTACATTGATTTCATAAATGGCTTACTTAGTAATACGTAGGTTGTCACAAGTTTCATTATGCTTTCCCTTGTTGGGATGTGAAATGTTCTTGTCTTTTGAAGCTTTTGATCTGCTAATCGTGTAAAAAGTTCTTTTTAATAGTTTTTAACCTATTAATGGTTTGGATAATCGATTTTACACAATGATGAAGTTGTAGTGCTTAAAACTATTGAAGCATATGTAGGTTATATCAATTTACACTGTGTATTATGTCCCTTCCAAGATTTTACGCGAAACAAAAATTAAATTAAGCATCGGGTGCGCCCTTTATGGGTTATCTGTTTGAAATCTTATGCAAGCTTTGGTTTGCAATATAATATTTATTTACATAATTGTAATATCCCTAGTCTCGTGGCAAACCTTTGATAAAATTAATGTATGAGGGATTAATTGTGTGAAAGCTTTAAACCAGTTGTTTGGAATATTAGATAGGGAATGATTCAGTTGGTAACATAAAAGAAACTTTCAATAAGTGTTTTGTGGGTCTTATTAGCTACGGCCAAGGGTAGTTTAAGAGAAAACTTGAAATCAAAATACAGATGAGTGATCAAACCTAATTCCTTACAACTACAATGGTTTCAGTGGTGAATGGCATACTTTATAAGTTTTACCCTTCACATTGTTCTAATTTATCAGAGATTTTGGATGTGAGCAATTAATTAGTCATAAATTCACATTTATGTATATTATACTCTAAGAATCATACATAATAAAACTTGAAGGGTATAGTTTTTCAAGTAAATTTTGGTAAAGACAAGTAATCTTGTAAGCATTTAAGTTGAGTACAAGAAGAGTTCAAGAGAGAATCTGAAATTGAAATATAAAAGGATAATCGAACCTAATGCCTTATAACTACAATGATTAAGTGGTGAACAACATATATAAGTTTCATTGTAACACCCGGCCTCTCATACCACTAATATTGTCCGCTTTGCCCACGAGGAGCTCACGGATTTGCTTTTGGTTGCCCGGGTGACAACTTCCCAAAGAGGTCACCCATCCCTGAATTGCTTCCACCTGAGCACGTTTAACTGTGAAGTTTTCCTCTCATCCACAGCCAATACGCCCAAAACGCATTGGTGATATTACAGGCAGAACATTCCTTATGAACCAGGAATCTCTCCTGTCCACGGCCGATGTGGGATTCGCCTAGAGTGTTACATTCATCCTTCCCAATATTCCATTTATAAGAGATTTTGCGCGTAAGCAATTTAGTCATAAACTCTCATCTATGCAAACTATGCTCTAAGAAGCATACATAAGAAAGCTTGAATAGCATATGTTAACAAGTAAATTTGGGTAAAGACATGTAACCGTGCAAGCATTAAGTTGAGTACAAGTAAAGTTCAATAGAGAACCAAAATCAACATATAGAAGAGTGATCAAACCTAATGCCTTACTACTACAATGATTTGAGTGGTGAACGACATACTTTGTAACTGTCACCCTTCCCATTGTTTCATTTACCAAAGATTTTGCGTGTAAGCAAATTTAATTCTAAGTCTCATTTATGCATATTATGCTATGAGAAGCATACATAAAAAAGCTTGTAGGGCATCGACTTTCAAGTAAATTTGGGTATAGACAAGTAATCTTGCAAGCATTAAGTTGAGTCCATAGAGATTTCGAAAATGGGTATGCACCATAATATTCCTATTTCAAGGATATAAAAACATGTTTGCGTATTTCTTGAATTGAATTTTGATTGAACAAATTGGTATTGTTATATAGCCAAATCATACGTACCTATATCGTGTTTAGGAACTTATTAGTTCTAAATTATGCATGTTGGATGTTAATATATTCTTCAGAACATGATTTTCACTAAGATTAATCAGAAAACTATATGCAAACAACTTATCCGCTGCTTAAAATATTAAATTAAAATTAATAATCACCAGGAGACTCCATAGTTATAGTTTTCTTTTTCAGAACAATTATTTTTAGGTAAAATAATCACACAAACTTAAGAAAATAGACATACTTTAGCGCTTTCAAATTCAATACTCTATAATTGGGATTTTTACTTGGGATTTTTACCGGGTATTTTTGTTTATTTTGTGCTTTCAAATTAATAATTTGACATTCGGAATAAGTGTAGTGGTCCAAATGTTATAACCAAATATGACGACTCAAATAATGACATTATTAGCATGCAATCCCTGTCATTTACATGTTAACTCACCAAATATTGACGATTTTAGCGGTGAAACATAAATAATAAGGACATGCTATAATTATTTTATCCGTATTAACATAATAATAACAGTAATGATAACTTTTTTTTAAATCACAATAATAATAAACAAATTACATCAAATGTTCTTCATGATTTATTTAAAATTATAAAATTCATAGGTTTGACTAATATAATTTCAGGGTAGGGTCATCTTAATAACCTTTTTTTGTTAGAACTCTAGTAAACAATATTAGCCACACATTTTTTATATATCACATGCAAGTCACATGTAATTTTTTTTTTAAACGTTCATAACTTTTTTTTCAAAACATTATTTTTTCAAAAAAAAAAATTCGTCATTAATTTCAGTATTTTTTATCCAAAAAGTTACCATATTGATATACCTTTTTTTTTTTAAAATCATCCACTCATTATTTACATATGTGTAAATCAAGTTATACACATATGTAAAACCGAATTTACGCATGTGTAAATCCGGTATTACACATGTGTAAAATGAATTTCGTGAAAAAAATGAGATTATTTGTTTTATTTTTTATAATTTTTTTTATTCTTTTTATGAAAGAGAAAAGTTAGAAAAACATTTTTGTGTTTTTATTTTTTTCATTTTTATGTTATTTTTCGTTTTATAATTTTTTTATTATGTTTTTGTTAATTACCGTTTTATTATTGAAAACTAATGACTCATATTGATTTTTAGATTTCTCATAAGAAAAAAAGGAATTCTCGTTTGATCCATCTCCTATAATTTCATAACCATAAATTTAATATTGCTTTGATCTTAGAATTTGTTTTCGTATAATTAGAGTGAACAAAATAATATTGCAAAACTAAGTAATAGTTTTCAAGATACGTAGATGTACCACTTAGCATTACACGTCAAACACATAAAGATCAGATCACTTCGCGATCTAGTATATGTAGTTTTATTGTATAATGTATAGATGTCTAATTTTTAAGACTTAAACCATTAACATCAAGCTTTTAAAATAACAACCCTACTAGTTACCCCAAAACTCTTTCTCATCCTACATCTCAAGCAATAACTTATATTATTTTTATGAGTTGAAAATGCTACGCTTCCTATTTACGTTTTTACAGGAGTTGTTTTCTAGCTAGCTAGTTATCAAATACTTTTTGTAGTCTTTAGCCACTTTATATTCTTCGTCAAATAAAAAAATATGCAAGTTGATAGTGATTTTAGTAGGATAATTTTTACTTTGATTAGCCATTGCTAACCAAAATATTAATAAATTTTATAACAATACTACGCGTAACATTGTATATTAAAACAATTGTTGTATTAGAAAACTACAAACAAACAACACTTTATTGACTGCTTAAGATTCGCAATGATTTCTCCATCCTATTCACATCCTTAAAATATAGGAAAACTGTTCATAAATTTTCATTTTCACTCCTACATTTTATTTCTCACCATTGTTTTTCATCCCAAAATCTTTAAAGAAAATTAAAATGAATCCTCAAATTTAAAGACACATTATATATCCACTTTCTAAAATTATATTCTATATATTTATTGTGAGTAATTATAAGTGAAAGAAAGATAAAAAATAATTAAAAATAATAAAGAATTATTAAATTATATAGAGGATATTTATTGAGAGTGATTATAAATGGAAGAAAGATAAAAATAATTAAAAATAAATAAAAGAGTATTATTAATTTATAGAGTAAATTACTATTTTGGCTCCTGGGGTTAGGATCATTTAACCTTATTAGCCCAAAAAAAAATCTTTTGACATATCATACCCTGATATTTCATCTTATAACAGTTTTAACTTCTAACCACTAACTCTATTAGTTTTGTCAGTTAAATTTAAGGGTATTTTGGCATTTCTTACTTCAGTGGCTGTTTTGTAAGTTAAAAAGATTTTTTAACATTGAAGAGCTATTTATGTAATTATTAAATTAACAAAAACCAACTCCAAGTTAAATAAGTTTTTAATTATATATTTAAAATATATACAATTAAAAATGTCTTTTTTATAAAAAGTTACACTTTTTAAATCTTTTGTTTTTTCATATACGTCTTCTCCAGAATCATTAGTTTTTTTTAAAAAAATTAAATTTTGCAACCATTTTAATGAATTTTGTTTCATTATACAATACAACTTAGAAATTTATTATTATTTTCGTTTTCTATCATTTTTTGTAAACTTATTTTTCAAAATCATTGGTTAGTAATCTTTCATTAAATTATACAATACAAGTTATAATATTTTTAAAACTTTGATCCTTTTAAAACCTTTCATTGAATTATACAATCGTTCTTAGCTCCTTTTTTTTTTAGAACCGTTCATTTCTTAACTTCTTTTCTTAAAGATTTTGTTTTTTTTATAAACGTATCTTTTAAATTGTTCTTTTTTTAAAATCATTCCTTTGCTTAAAATTGTTCGTTTTTCAACTACCTCGTATTTCTAAAATCATTAATTTTTTGAATATTTTTTTGCTAACGACTATAAGTAAGTAATACAATATAATATATATTTGAAACGACTATATTTCTAGTGGTTATTTTTGAAACAGTTATTTTTCTAAATTGTTTAAATTCTTAACTTTTTTATCAAGTTAATATTTCTATCTTGTACTATATAATAGAATGAAATATTTAAAAAGTACGAACAATATTAAAAAAGGTTGAAAAACGAATAAGTTTGGAAAACACGTTTATAAAAACAAAATCTTTAAATAAGACATTTATTTTTATATATATAATACGTTTTATTAAATAATAATCATAAAAATAATAATAATAATAACAAAATCACAAAAAGAATATTTCTAACTTGTATTGTTTAATGAAACGGTAGATTTTAAAAAGGATAAACGATATAAAAAAGTTTGAAAAATGAATGATTTTTGGAAAGTCGTTTATAAAAATTTAAAAGCTTTAATTAAGACATAATTATTTATATATTTATAATGTGTTTACTAGATAATAAACATAAGAATAACGAAAAATACCAAAATAAAAATAAAAATTTCTAACTTGTATTGAAGCGAAAGATTTAAACTTTTTTTGAAAAATAAATTATTTTAGAGTGTCGTTTATAAAAAAACAAAAGCTTTATAAAGGACGTATTTATTTTTATATTTACATGGTGATTAATTAAATAATAATTATTAAAATAAAAAAGAATACTCAAATAACAAAAAAAACCAAAGTACAAATAAAAAATTTACAAAAATGATATTAAAAACATTTTAAAATATACAAATAAAAATATCATAAATAACAGAAAAAAAATATGCTAGGGGTTGCTTTTGTAAATTTGAGTAATTACATAAATAGTCACTTTGTAATTTACACAAATAACCCCTTAGATATAAATGGACAAAAATATTTTTATACTTAACAGAATAAACTAACAGAGCTAGTATTAGAGGTCAAAATTGTTACAACATACAACCCCAAGGTCTGATATGTCAAAAAATTTATTTTTGAGCTAATAGGGTTAAATGGCTCTAATCACGGGGGCCAAAATAGTAATTTACTTTAAATTATATAAAGGATAGATATGAGTAATGAGCTATGAAAGCTTTTAAAAATATAACTAAAATTAAAGTATAAATGTTAATTTAAATTTAAATGAAAGGATAGAAAAAAAAACTTGTTCTAAGTTTCAAAATTACAGTTACAAATGTATAATCGTTTTTGGAAATATACCGTGTATGATAATTGTTTTTCATATAGGTATTTCAAAATAATATCAACTGTATGTGGAACGTTAGTGCACGTGGGAGGGAGCTTCTTTATTCACACACGTGTTATATAGCCACCTTTCACTCCAATAGTCACAGTCTTACTTCTCTTTTAAAGGCAAACCACCCTATTTTAAGTGTACTAGCCTCACACTTTTCTAACTGACAAATATAACTATAGAAGATTTTATTTCGGAGGATATGCTTTATCTAAATCTAATTCATCTATTCAATTTTCAGTTGGAATGGCACTCCCAACTTTCTTTAGGAGAAAACCCCACAATTAAAAAAATTCACTGGATCAACCCACTACAAGAAACATGAGCTATAAAGGCAACAAAAGTCGACGTTATAGTTCACAAAAGTCGCTCAACATTTATTCTCAGAATAATATTTGAACCCAACACCTTATATTTACATGTATTGTGTATCTTACCTTAACCACTTGAAGTAAATATCATGGATCGTAGCATCGCGATCACTTTGACAATTATTGCCTTACTCATTCGTGTTTTTAAGATTGGCTGTCACATTAATTATGATTTATTTAAAAAGTTGTCACATTGTTATTTGATCTTCTGTTATCTACTATCATATGTTAATATTTTCTCGGGTGAATTGTCGTTTTTCTCATCTGTGGTTTCGTCACGTTTATCATAATATTTTTTTATCTGATGTTTTAAAAAGTTATCATTTTCATCCAAAAATATTAAATCCGTTAATTTAAAATGTTAAATATCTATCATCAAAAGGGTGATTATGTAATTTTACATATAAAAATAATATTCTAATTTATGTATATGTGATGCTAATAAAATTTTATTCATGTATCATTGCTTCATTTATGAAAATTACATTGGACATTTCATCTTTTCATTATTGAACTTGATAACTTTTTCATTTGCTGATAAAATTCCATTCATTTATCAATCATCTGTTACGAAGAGATTGTATAATGAAGACCATCACCTCTAGTTATCCACTCTTTTATTTCATAATTCACGATCACACCGATACAAACAATCCTCCTATTATGAAAAAGTAAAGATTTTATCAACTTACATGTTTCACAATTTAAATTAACAAAATTAATATTTCTAAATAAAAATGATGATTTTTAAAACCTTAGGGAGGCGGATACAAATTTAAATCTTTTGAATGAAAATACCAAATGTGATCAAACCACATAAAAAAATAACAATTCACTCTATTGTTTTAAAATTTTTGTAAATAACTAATTCACCTGCCGCCCGTACCCATCAAATAAAAGATGCATTGTGTAATTTTCACTAATCTTTTATTATTATTATTATTATTTACTTTACTTTACTTTTTTTTCCAACTTTTATTTTAAAAAAAATATCTTAAATATTACCAGGTACTAACTAATACCTTTTTATAAAATATGATTTTGTTTATATGTTTTTACGTGATCGTAGAATTATCTTCATTGGTTCAATTTAATCATCTACTTTTCTAATAAAACCAACAAAAATTATAAAACTGATAATATTTTCGTTATATTCATAGGTAAATCAACTAATATTCTAAACCGTAAAACTAATCCTTAATGCGTAGTCCATTAACTAAAATCTAAAACCTGTTAAATAAAATAAAATAAAATCTAGTTATTTCTTTAACTTTTGCTTTTTGTTCATTCTTATGTTCAATGAATGTCATCAATTAGTTTTTTACTAATCCTTGTCAGTTTCTTATTACTTTACATAAATTTTGCATTACATATTACTCTTACTCATAAATAAAAGAGCTACGGTACAAAAATGATGGCTAGCCATGTTTGTTCTTAGGTTATGTTATCTATTATTTTAATCTAACTAAATATGTTAAAAATTAAAATGTGCTCTCATCAAATGTTATATATGACATAACTAGTGTAATTTTATGCTATAAATTGATGTAATCATCCTTTGTATACGTCGGGTTTAGCTTCTGTTAAATTGTTTTTTCTTAATGAATGTCGTTAAAAAAATTAAAAATTAAAAGTTCTATCTATAGGAAGTTAGAAATTGAATATATTTTTAGCCGCCTATATGTCAATTATCATTACCTATAAAATAAAATAGTTAAGATACTCAAGACATCAAGTGACAATCAGGTGAGCAACTTGGCTGGCATGGTTGGTACCCACCTGAACATGGTCAATTAAGTACCAATTATTTTTAAAACTTTTTTCTTGTTTTTTTAATCAAATTTGAAGTTCAGCCGAATATGAATAAAAGGGGTTTTTATGACTCAAGTCGATTCGTGAACTACTGATGCTAAAAGCTTAAATAGAATCGAACTTAAACGACCTTTGGTTTAATTTGATTAGTTTGCATCCGTAATGGATAAGTTGATTTTGTATGATAGAAACATTATATAGCTTATTATAAATCAATTAACTATATATGGTTCCTACAAAAGTGGGTTCACATGGTTATCAACATAAATCATGTTGCAGTTTGTTAGAAAATCTAATATGACATGAGTTAGAATGTTTTTTTATTATAAAATGCATGTTTTGCAAAGGTATATACAATATTATAAATGACAAGTGAGTATCGCTGTCAAATATTATTATGTCATGTCAAGGTTCCATGGAATTTCATGTAGGCCAAGTATTCATTGACAGGTTTTAGCGGCAAGACGTAAACAACAGCAACAACAGTAACAATAACAAGAGCGTTGTGGGAGTCAATTTATGTAAAAATAAACACGTTAAAATGATATATTTGAAATGCAAAAAGATGATGTCACATTATTGTGAAAATAAACACAAAATAGTTACAATAAAAAAATTCAAATGATAAACTTACGAACTATAAAATTACATTGTGGTTAAAATAAGTTGTAAAATAAAAAATATACCACATTTGATCTGGCTTGTTTTTTAATAGTATTCAATTATTCATACCAAAATGTAGAAAATAAATAAACATATCACAAGGCTATATTCTATATTTAAAGGTACATGAGCGCTAAAAAACACGAGAGTGTATGTACAAATAAAAGGTGGAAAATATATTACATTTGTTCCGTTGGTTTTGAATAAGATTTAAATCGAAATGTAGATAAAATTATGAATGTCATGATGGTAAATTTAAAATTTAGAATAAAAGTGAAGAACAAATGCTACACTTATAGTAAAAAAATATTTAATCTAAAAACGCTAACAATAATTCTGGACTTAATATATGTCATATTCAATTGAAGAAGAAACTTGCTAGCAAAGATTGTGATACGTGCCACTCCCCCACGTTCATTAGCATATTTATATTTTCTTTGTTTCTTAATTTGTTTTATTGAGTTATGCATGATCTCCATGATCTTAAGTAGTGGGTTTAGTTTTGATATTTTGCATATTTAAGAGTTTGTACGTGAATTGTTGAAAAAAAAAAGAAAATTAGTATTATTGCAATGTATGAAACTTGTCTCACATCGGTTGTATGGGCAATTGATCTAGGGTTTATAGGCCAAATGGGTTACCTCATCCATTAGACTATTCTTTTGGGTTGAGTTCTTCAGTTTGGTCTGTAACAGTGGTATCAGAGCCAACCTCGAAGTGGTGGCCTGGAGAGAGCCAATCGTGACCAACGAGGACGTTGGTTCTTAAGGAGGGACGAATGTTATAGACTGAAAACATTGCAAGGTATGGGACTTGTCCCACATCGGTTGTGTGGGCAATTGATGTGGGGTTTATAAGCCAAATGGGTTCCCTCACCTATTATACTAGTTTTTTGGGTAATTGGGTTCCCTCACCCAAACTAGTCCCTAAAACCACATGCACATCTACCAAAAGTCGAACCCACCACCACCCCTACAACATCCACCGCCGAAGCTTCTTAGGGGCCAAGGGGGGCACCCGCCCCACCTCTTTTTTCCGTCAGTAGTGTTAATTTTCGGCTCGGCAGTGTAAATTTTCGGTCTGGTAGTGGAAATTTGTTAATAAATATAGAGTTCGCCCCCCACCCCCCTAAATAGTTTACTTTCGACCCCGCCCCCCCTAAGCCGTGGTTCAAGCTCCGCCACTAACAACATCCGTGTTTTGCCATTGAAGAATGAGGCACCGAAGACAATCGAAACAAGTGAATGGCGGCCACCGTGGCGTGTAGTTGAGACCGCCCTGAATGCCAATGGAAGATTCGGATGGTGGTCACCATGGAGAACAAATCCCGTCCTTGAGCACAAGGACATTTTTTAGGGTGGGAGTATTGATACGTGCCACTCCCCCACGTTCATTAGCATATTTATATATTCTTTGTTTCTTAATATGTTTTATTTAGTTATGCATGATCTCCATGATCTTAAAAGTGGGTTTAGTTTTGATATTTTGCATATTTAAGAGTTTGTGCATGAATTTTTTCTCTCTATTATTTATTTGGAGTCTAACCCGCTCAAAGAGTATTATCATTTGGGAGATTGACCATCTCGAATCGGTCTATAACATATTGTTAGTGATATAAAGGTTTTGGCTGAATTGTAGGTAAGAAATAAAATGAGAAATAAGGCTGTTGGGTTTAAATGGAGCTTTTAGTATTTTTTTTTGTCCATGTATGTTTTTTTATTTTTGAATGGTTGTTTTTATCGTTATATATATTTTTTTCTTTTTTAGGGTTTTAGCTTCTTGTTAGTTTTTTTAAAGATAGTTGTCGTTTAAAAAATTATTTAAGTACTCACCTCCACCAATAGAAAATTAATTAACAATTCTTTCTTGCTCGTGTGTTAAAAGTAGGGGTGTTCAAAAAATCCGATATCCGAAAATATCTGAAATCTGATCCGTATCCAAATTCGAATAAACTGATCCGAATTCTTATTCGGATATTCGGATCGGATCTCATCCGAATCCGAATTCCTTATTCGGATTTCGGATTTCATAATTTTTTTATTTGGATTGTTCGGATTATTCGGATATCCGACTAATCCGAATAAGAATTCAACTATGTTTTTAACCCAATACTCATTAGCCAACTACCTATTATATTTTCAACTCAATATTAAAGAATATTAACATATTTTAGTTCTCTAATCCTAAACAATTATACAATAATCGATTGTTGTTCTAAATTATAGATTATAATATTCGGGTTTTATATAATAAGCTATTATATTTTAATTTGGGTTCAAGTCAATTTTATATTTTTAGATTTTGTATTTTTTATTATGCTTTTAAACTTATAAAATGTTAAGAATAAAAAATTAGCAAAAAAAAAATTAGGAACAAAAAAATAAAAAATTTTTGTTATTTAGTTTATTCGGATTATTCGGATATATCCGAATCCGATCCGAATTGAATTCGGATAGATTCGGATCGGATAGAGATATCCTTATTCGGATCGGATCGGATCGGATTTCGAATAGGATCCTGAAATTTTCATATCCGAATAATCCGATGCGAATAATCCATTATCCGATCCGATTAACACCCCTAGTTAAAAGAGTAGTCATCAACAAGCCACAAAGCCTTCTTCTAGATCTGCGTGCAGCAAGTATCCAAAAGGTTGCCGCCGTCGATCCCCAAATGCCGCCCCCAATCATTGTTTAAATTGTAGCCCACTTTCAATATTTCTTTTGAATCCAACTTGTGTCCCGGCTTTCAATTTTTTTTTTGTTAACGAAAAATATATGACTCTACTAGCTTTAGTAAACCCGTGTATTACACGGATTTAAAAAATAAAATATTAAATATAATAAATATTTATCAATTATAAAACGATATTTTACGATAAAATATAATTAAAATTTCGTATAGTAAGAACAATATTCAAATAAAACAATTATATTAATTTTTTAAACTTTTGGTTTATAACTTTTTTTTTCAAAATAAATAATAAATATTTTTTTTCAAAACAAACTGTATTAAAAATATCATTTTTAAAAATTTTCTTATTATAAATTTAAATTTTAATTATTTTTTGTTTATAAATAATTAATTTTTTAAAACACTAATTTTAAAAAGATTTGATGTTTTGTAAAAATTTTATATTCTATAAAAATTATTTTTAGAAATAACATTAATAAAAATATCTTTTTTAAATTTATTAAAAGAACTATTATTGTTCTAATAAAAGTTAAATAATATTATTGATAATTAAGGTAATTATTTAATAGGATAGAGAAGCGGGAAAATTTTTGTGAGAACGAATATGATGCCGCCACGTGTCACCATAAGATACTCATTTATTATAGTAGAAAGATTTTAAATAATATATATTATTTTACTCAGCTTATTTATATGTTTTTCAGCCAGAATGGCACCTTAATTTTTTTAGGGGAAAATCTACAACTGAAAAAATCTCATGGTTTAATCCAGCATATTCTTGCTTCAAATGAGACTTGACTTCAAAAACTCTTAACTTTTAGTTGTCATCGTACCTTATTTTAACAACTTAGGTTAAGCATCATTAGTGAATGATATAATCACCTATGTTCCATTTACTCCTCGTATTAGAATAATAAATTCATAATTCTTATAACCTCTGAAGTAAAAACAATAAAGACTAAAGTAATCAAACTAAACCACAACCATGCAAACATGGAATGACGTTGGCTTTCATTCAAGTTTTTTAATTTTATTATGCTTTTTATAATTAAATTTATTGTTGATGACGTAAGTAGGTTTACGACCATGAAAAGGTATCACAAGCTACTAGACAACATTCAACCTTACCTTAGGATACCTTATATGGCCTTGGATAACCTGACCTTGTCATATCTCGCGTTGCCCTACCTCAAGCTATTTGGCTTGGCCTTACGAATCCTGGCATTGCCTTAGGCTGCATCGCTTGGCCTTACGAATCCTGGCCTTGCCTTATCTCGCGTTGCCCTGCCTCAAGCTACTTGGCTTGGCCTTACGAATCCTGGCCTTGCCTTATCTCGCGTTGCCCTGCCTCAAGCTACTTGGCTTGGCCTTACGAATCCTGGCATTGCCTTAGGCTGCATCGCTTGGCCTTACGAATCCTGGCATTGCCTTAGGATGTATCGCATGGCTTTACGAATCCTGGCCTTGCCTTATCTCGCGTTGCCCTGCCTCAAGCTACTTGGCTTGATCTTACGAATCCTGGCATTGCCTTAGGCTGCATCGCTTGGCCTTACCAACCTTACTTAAACCCTAACACACCTTAGGATGGTGATATCGCAGGTCAATCTCTAGATTACTGGGCCAAACACATGGCCCAATTAGTATAACTCATTGGGCTCAGCCTAACCCACATTCTTCAAGCCCATTATGGTTTGAAGTTTCCTCCCCTATAAATAGGGGCAAACTCTCCATTTGAAGGGGATCCTATCTGTGGTCTGAAACTACACACTTATCCACCAAAAGGATGAGTCTCTCTCTCTCTCTCTAGAACTCGTCCTTGCAATATCGCAAGACAGTCCCTGCTATGTCGCAATATCGCAAGGTCGTCTCTGCTATGTCGACAAGTCTTGCTTTACTCTTCACTCCTCTTCGCTGGAACCTGTCCCTGCTATGTCGCCTGGTCGTCCAATGTCGCCAGGCCGTTCTATGTCAATAAGGCTTTCTCTCTCTAACCCTCATCTCTTGTATTTATGTATCCATTTGTCTTACATATATACATATTATACTTGATTACATAATACTTGGTATTGACTTGAGCGTCAGAGTGCTTCGGGGTTAAAACTCTCGGGCCTTCTAACGCAGATCTACTTTGTGGTTACAGCCAGGTTTAGAGTTTGGGAACGGGTCATGGAGTCCAGGATTAGCCATACCCGGCGATAACGCCAGACCCGGATTTGGATGTAGCAGCAATTGTAAAGTTAGGTAATTAATATTTTACTTAGTTAACGGTCGCAAGGTTAGTTAAGTTAGAGAAATTTAGCTTATTGTCTTTTAAATTCTTAAAACTTTTAATATAAACCAATTAGACAAAATTAAAATTAAAAGCATATAATTAATTAAGTATATTTAATGGATGCAATTCACACATCTATCAGTAGCCAACTCACTAATTACAGATAGAAACACATTAATTAGAGACAGGTTGTTGTCACAAATTTGGTCCTAAAACCAGATTTTATGAATATGATTTCTTGATATGATTTTGAGTGAAATACGCTTTTGGTACATGATGTTTTGTCTTTTTAACTATTACCGTCCAAAAATTAATCTTTGACATGTTATGTCTTAAGGTTGCATTTTGTAATAGTTTTGCTCCATGACACTATTTTATTAATTTTTCTTTATGTTAAGTCTAAGAGTATCTTGATGCGTAAGACTAATTCTATTAATTTATAATGTAAAACTATTTTCTTGAAAATTAACAAACTGATTAACGAGCCAGCACAACTTGGCTCATTCATAAACAAGCTAAAGCTCGAGCTCACAATTTGAGCTTGTGAAGAGAAACGAGTCGTGCCAAGAGAAACGAGTCGTCTCGGCTCGACTCGAAGTTTAACAAGCTCGGCATGACCATCCTGATTTAGCTCGAATCGGCTCGACTGGTTTAGAGGCCTAATTGTAAACTGAGGGATGGTGATATAGTATACTTGCTATAGAAAAAGATGAAGTGGTTGCTGGTTTAGGTGATGGTCTTCGTTTAATGTCAAGTCATATAATGAAGGCATGGGGTGGGGTGAGTTATGTAGGCCCATATATAGTTTTATGATTGTCATCTTTTGTGTTATTTGAGTAGTGGGTCCCTTATGTTTTTCATTTTAAAAAAATGAGTTTGCCAAACTCGCTGACCGCCCTGTGACACCTATGCCACAGAGGCAAGACACAAACGCATGGAGATACCATAGATCATCAAAATTAACCGAGTTGTTCATTTTTTTAAAAGAAATGACATTTTAGTCATTTAATAAACACTTATGTGGTGTTTGTTTTTAAAAAGCTAAAATGTCTGCAGTCTACGGACCAGATCTGCAGACCTCTGTAGCAGAAGTGGACCAAAACTCTACAGTCTTCAAGAAAAAGACTGTTTGTTTTTTAACGTTTGTATATTATTAAAATAAACTAGTTGTGGTGTACGGATGGTGGTGATGGTGGTGGACGGCGGCGCTGGATGGTGGTGGTGGGTGGTGGCGGACAGTGGGTGGTGGTGGTGGGTGGTGGCGGACGGTGGGTGGTGGCGGAGGTGGAAGGTGGTGGCGGCGGACGGTGGCTGGTGGCGGAGGTGGGTGGCGACGGACGGTGGTGGTGGCGGCGGACGGTGGTGGTGGCGGACGGTGGCTGGTGGCGGAGGTGGACGGTGGTGGCGGCGGCCGGTGGTGGTGTTGGTGGGTGTTGGTGGGTGGTGGTGTTTAAGAAGAACTCTGCAGTCTGCACCAAAAAAAGCTCACGCAGACTTTTTTTAATGAAATGTATTCGAAAAAACAAACAGTCTGCAGATGGTAATGTCTGCGTGTGATCTGCGCGACGCAGACAAAAGAGCCTGCATAGATATTTTTTAGAAAAACAAACACCCCCTTAACTTGCTTATTAATAGTCTTTTTATCACCCAAGCAGAGCAAGACTTGACCAATTTTGGGTTTTAAAAGTGGTATAAGACTATAAGTGGAGTAAGAATTATAATACCACAACCTAATCTTGGGCCATAACCATAAAGAAAAATCAGTAAACCTCATAGCCCATATTAAATTGATAGTATTGATTGATACAAGTGAATAACCCACCAACTATTGGGCTTACTCAAGTCGGTACGTGCAATTAGCATGGAAACAATATTACCAACTGGGTCGAATCAGGGAAGAAGATTTGAGCCTGTTGACCATGAACAAACAGGCCCAAACAAAGCCGTTGACATTCCCTAAGAGAACCGTGGTCTTGATTAGAGGTGGGCAAACCGGGTCCGGCCCAATACCCGAAACCGGGTTGAAACCGGGTTCGGCCCAACCGGTTTTTTTCGTACCCGGGTACGGGGTGGAACCGGGTTCGAACCCGGGTCGGGTTCACCCAAGCTATTACCCTATCCGACATACCCGGTGAGGGTCGGGTCGGGTCCGAGTCGGGTACGGAACCCGGGTATAATCGGGTTTTTGAATTGTTTTTGTTTTTTTTTTTGTTTTTACTAATATAAATCATTATTATTATTATTATTATTATTATTATTATTATTATTATTATTATTATTATTATTGACTTGTTGTTGTTTTTGTTATTATTATTATAAATCATAATAAGTATTATTGTTATTATTATTAATAATATTATTGTTGTTTTTATTTTTGTTTGTTTTTGTTGTTGCTGTTATTATTAATAATATTATTATTGTTATTATTATTAATAATATTAATGTTGTTTTTATTTAACAATATTAAATAAACATTAATTTTTCATTTGTTTATTTAAACAACTTAAAAATACATAAATCGATCAATAAAAAATAACATAAAACTTTTATTTAAGTTATCGTCTAATGTTTATTTACTACGAGACGCTTGATCAAATGCTAATTCTTCATCCGATATGCCAGAAGATACTCCTTCTTCTACCTCTTCATCATGTACTTTAGCTTCGAGTGCAATTTCATCTTCGAGGCTTGTTTGGTCTTGTATACGATCCATCGCGCCTAAGTGATCCTTTAAACAAATGCACATCTCAACCGCTTCTGGAGTTAGTCTTGTTCTCCGTAATGAGATTACCCTGCCACTAAGAGAAAACGCAGATTCCGAAGCTACCGTAGAAGCTTGGACGCTTAGTAAATCACGGGCCATAGCGGAAAGAATCGGAAATTGAGATTCCTTTCCTTTCCACCAAGCCAAAATATCTAATGCACGATAATCTTCGGTAGTCATTGTGGAAATAAAATCCGTAGCACTATATCTACCGAGCTCACTTGTTGGGGTGTTACCCCTTTGTCGTTTAGCCGTCACATCCCGAACAACATTCAACATGGTTATAACCGGGTCTTTCATCGAGGTACTAGCATTTGAGGTTGATTCTCTTGGTGTGGTTATATTTACGTTAGGCCCATATCTATTTAAATAAAAATTATATATTGTTTTCAAGCTTGCATTAAAACTTTGTTTGGCATCCCTTGAAAAATTGGGGTTTTCGTCATGCATATCTAAATTGTCATTTATCTCGTCTATCAAACATTTAACCCCATCAACATTTAAAAACGGATTTAAAGCGGCGGCACAAGTAAAAACGGGTGGTAACTCCTCAAAATATTTTTTAAACTTTTCTTTCATTGGTTCTATCATTTGTGTAAACATATCATTTTTATATTGAAAATTTTTAAAATTCAAAGCCATGAAATATAATTCTTGAACCACCGAATAACTAGTGGGATAATAAACTCCCAATAATTTTGTTGTTGAGTTTTTAAACACCTCAAGAAAATCGGATAGACTTTGAACATTTTTCCAACCCGCATCCGAAAATGGGTCGGCTTCACCATTATCCGAAAGACTATTATGAAAAGCTTTCAAAGTTCCCTTTTGTTTTAAAGCACAATTAAACATGTGACAAGTCGAATTCCACCGAGTAGGTACATCCCAATTAGGACCTAAAAATACAGAGTCCGTATCCTTACAAAGTTTTTTATAATCTTGATATCTTCTTCTACTTTTTTTATAAACGTCATGTAACATAAATCGAAAAGCTTTAATAAAGTTATCAACAAATTGCACGGATAGACCGTCTTGCACTACTAAATTAATAATATGTGCAACACAACGAGTATGGAAAAAATCACCGTTTGCAATCGGAAGATATTTTAATTTTAATTTTTCAACCGCGGTTGTGTTGTTGGAAGCGTTATCAAATGCCATTGAAAAAATTTTATTTTATAAATTAAAAGTAGTTATTACATTATCCAAAAAGTAAAACAAAAATTCTCCGGTGTGTGGATACGGAAAAAGATCAAACGCAATCGTACGTTTCATCAATTGCCATGATTTGGGATCTACCCAATGAGCGGTGACGCAAAGGTACGATTCGGGTAAACCGTGTGGAGCCGACCAAACGTCACTAGTTAAGTTTACACCGGTATTTAAATTTTCAAATAATACAATTAAATCATTTTTTGCTTGCTTCCATAATTTTAAACAATAACGTCTAAGGGTAGTACGACTTACATGGTTGTAACGAGGTTGAAGCGTCTCTCGAATTAAGTTGGTCAAACGAGGATTGTCGAAGTGACTAAAAGGCAAAGCTTCTTGAATCACGAACTTCGCCATTCGATCTCGAACCCTATTAACGTCGTAATTAAAGATTCCACCGTCTCCACCGAATTGTGTTTGTTGCGAATCCGGATTACTTTTCAACGACTTACAAAACTTCTTGCTAATGTGTTTGCTTAAAGTCGTGTTAGAATCTTTAGCAAGCAAAGCTCCACAAAACTTGCAACGAGCCTTTACAGACCCGTCACTCAACTCAACCATGTCCCAATTGCACCATACATCCATGTTACGATTGTGTGGAAGAACACGAACGACGGTTGGAGCGTTGGACGAACTTTGACCAACGGAAGATTGTGATTGAGCCATAACAAGATTCAAGACAGTGAAAAGTGTAAAACGAGAGAGTGAAAATGTAAAACGAGAGTAAACTAGAGTATTTTTTGCGTTTTTTGCGTATGTTTTTGCGTTTGAGAGTTGGGTACTCAATCAAACCAACCCACACCTATTTATACTACCTTAGGGGGCAAAAAAAAAAAAAAAAAAAAGGGTCAAAAATGAGATCCAACGGCTATATAGCCGTTAAAAACGGCTAGTTTTTTAAAAAAACCCAAAAAAGGGTAAAAACCGGGTTGGACCCGGGTACGATCGGGTCGGGTCCGGGTTGGGTCGGGTCGGGTACGGTTCGGGTTCTAGAAAAATATAAAAACCTATAACCGGTTCCTACCCACCGGGTATTTTCGGTTCCAAACCGGGTACACCCTATACCGGGTTGTACCCGGACCCGGGTCCGGGTCGGGTTGGCCGGGTCGGGTCCGTACCCGGTTTTTTTGCCCAAGTCTAGTCTTGATAAGGGTGGGCATGAAACCGAAAAGAATTGACACAATAGAACCGCAAAAATCAAAGTCGATCAAAAACCCATGGTTTGGGTTGATGTTTTTCAAAAATACCGATGGCTTCGGTTTGTTTTTGGTTTTGCTTGTAGCAAAAACCGAAAAAACCAAACCGAAATCATACTTAATTGTTTGTATACCTGGCAAACTTGACCCATCTTCATGGTTATGGGCTGATTTGGACTTTAGAAAATGAAGCTATGGGTTGCTTTGGGTCAAGTATAATAATCAAAGAGTTAGGATGGACAACTCTTAAAAGGAAAAATAATAATTAATGGGTCGGGCTTCCTAAATATAAACAATGGATCAAGATGGGTACCAAAAAAAAAAATGGGTTCTCATCAACCCACCATAGAGTCCAGAAGAATTTCTCTTGGTGCTTTTAAAGCACAGTACTACATCATTGATCTTAGGTATTAGAAGTTAAAAAGGAGGATACTAGATTACTAGTAGTCGCCATCCCCACATCGATCATTTCAATAATTAAGAAGCGGGTCAGGATGGGCTCCCTCTTGTAGTCCACTGCCCATCACCATCCCCACATCGCCATCGCCAATTGCACAGGACCGGCTCCATCGCCATCTCTGGTTGAACTTCAGCCGCACAGAACAGGTTTTCGCTTTCTTTCTGTTCAATTTTGATTTCGATTTCTGATGAAACACTATGAGATTTGGCTTTGGTTTTCGAGTTCGATTTTGATTTCTCAAACATGAACTTTCGATTGGGGGGTTTTTGTTCTTGACTTGAAACACAAGCACCCATGTGCTCTGATGATCTGATCACCAATAATATTTTATTTCTATCTATTTAAAAATAAATATAGTATTTGGGGTTTTGATCGCACTTGTAAGCAATGAGATTTTGATGCTCTGTTATTTAATTTGGTTAAGGGTTTAGGGTTACTAATATAGATTGTTTTGATTTGTGGGTTATTTAATTGTTTTGATCAGTTTGATTGTATTTAGTTTGATTTTTTAGGATGATACTACAAATATAGAATTGAAAACTTTTAATCTTTTAACCTTAACATTGGTTATTTTTCTAGTTATGGAATGATTAGCATGTGTTTGTGAACTTATATGTTTGTGAACTTACGTTTGAACTTTTATAATACATATATTATTATCAATGTTATGGTTTATATATTTGTAGGAGACATCACATATGTCGAATAACACTGATTTTGATGAAGTAAGTTCTTTTAGTTCGAGTAAGAACCATTCTATAGTTTGTTTGAAAAACTACCGATTGGAGCTGATGGAGATAAAAAAAGCAATTTGTACTGGCTGTGCAAAAGTGCATAGTGCCAATCTAAAATCAGGGACATCTAACATGAAACGACATATTTCAAAGTGTTTTGATCTTAATAAACCTGGTCAACCAAAAAAAAGTGCCCTTCTAGATCAAGTGATGTATAGAGAGAAACTAGCATATTCGATCATCAAACATAATTACCCGTTCAGTTATGTTGAACACGAGACAACAAGAGATTTGCTTAAGTTATTACACCGTAATGCGAATCCCATAACAAGAAGCACTACAAAGTCAGATGTCTTAAAAATTTATGATAGAGCGAAAGCGATTCTCAAAGATGAGTTACAAAAGGTAACAAGTAGAATATGTCTGACTTCTGATTTATGAAGTTCTATCACAACAGATGGATTTATGGCACTAACGGCCCACTATGTCGATGAGTTTTGAGGAACTTTCGACTTATACCGCCTCCACATAGTGGTTCCATTTTAGTAGTGTACTTCATTAATTTTTTGGCAGATTGGGCATTGAGAAAAAGATTTTTAATATTACACTAGATAATGCCAAGTATAATGATGTTTTGATAGAATATCTAAAAAGTCATTTGCGTCTAAATAACACTTAGTCTTTGATGGAGATTTTACTCATGTGCATTGTTTTGCACATGTGTTAAATCTTATTGTTCAAGCTGAGTTGAAAGTAATTGAAGGAGCCATTGAGAAGGTTCGGGAGTCGGTAATATATGTTTGAGGAAGTGCTTCCAGAATGTATAAGTTTGTGGAATGCATACAACAACTTTCATTACAATGTGGGCAACATGTGAGCCAAGATGTCATAACAAGATGGAATTCAACATATCTCATGCTCGATAGCGCATTGACTTATAAACGGGCTTATGCTCGTTTAACATTAGTTGATTCAAATTATAAGACTTTTCTCTCGGAAAATGAGTGGACAAGAGTGGAAAGAATCACAAGATTTTTGAAACCTTTTTTTGACATCACAACTTTATTTTCTGAAAGCTTCTATCCTACTTTCAACTTATATTTTCGTAATGTGTGGCTAATTCAATCATTTATTGAAGAAGAAATTTATAACACAGACCGTGTTATAAGTGATATAGCGAAAGACATGAAAAAGAAGTTTGAAAAATATTGGGAAAGTTATAGTGTGGTCTTGTCTATAGCCGTTATTTTAGATCCACGGTATAAGTTTAAGATTGTTGAGTATTGTTTCTCAAAACTTAACATGCCAAATGACGTACGTGAGGAGAAGTTGAAGAGCATTTATGATGGTATTAATAAGTTATATGATAAGGAGTATGATATTCGCTTTGAGACGCACAATTCTTCATTGGTTGGAAGTTCGAATGATTGTGTTGACGTATTTGATGAGTTGGATGGGTTCGAGTCATTTGAAAGCCAATTTAAAAGTACTGAAAAAGAAAAGTCACACTTAATAATGTATCTCGAGAAACCTTCACTTGATAGAAAACAACAACTTGATGTTTTACAATATTGGAAGGATAATCAAGTAAGGTGTCTACGGTTGGCTTTAATGGCTCGTGACATTTTGAGCATTCCAATCACAACCGTTGCTTCAGAATCATCTTTCAGTATTAGCGGCCAAGTTATAAGTAAATATCGAAGTTCACTTGTATCTTCAAATGTCGAGGCGTTGTTATGCACACGTGATTGGTTGTTTGATTTAAAAGGTATTATGGTTAATTTATTATATTTGTAACTTAGATTGCATATGCTTTCATGTTTATGTGTAATGTTAATAGTAAATCATACATCTTTTATTTTTCATATATTCAGATGAGAAAGAGAATGGAAATGAGATGAAAGAAGAAATTGTAGAAGATATTGAAGCATTAATTTCGACTTTTGATAGTAGCAACTTTTAGATAATATCCATATCTACTCTTCATACACTTCAAATATTGTTAATTCGTGTATTGAGGTTTCATTAATTTTCTTGATTATAGTATTGTCTATGGAGCTCCAAATGGGTATAGATGCATCAACAACCTTCATCTTTGATTTGAAGTGGTTATCAATAGTTAACCACTTTATTGTTTAAACTTTTGATATTTTTGGATTTGACCCGTCCTGACCCGACCCATCCTGACCCAACCCATCCTGACCCGAACCCATTCTGACCCGAACAATTGTAATTAAGGTTAAAGCCGAACCAAACTGACACATACACACCTCTAGTATTGATCCAAAACACCTTGGGCCAATGTGAACAATGGATCTGGCGAACCAAGCCACAAAGTGTGAACAAACTCTCTTAAACGTGATAATCAATTCTTGGTGCTGTATGAACTAAAGAAAAACAAATGTTGTAAAGTAATTAAAAGAATTCCATCCTTATCAAACGTGATAATCAAGCCCTATTATGCAATCTAGTAGTAAACTCGCCTATTGATTGTCGAGAATGGGCCCTCGGCTCATCCAAGTTTTCTTTCGGAGTTGTTAAAAAGCGCGATGAATGTCGCTTCATGTTCATGCCCGCTTTGTGGTTCGCAATAGGAACAGTTGATCTTATTTGCTAGTTGCAGTTTTGCAAACACAATCTTGTTCATTATAAGGCATTGGTGCAAATTCCCTTCATTACAAGTTAATGCGATCTCAGATATTAGTCTTGAAAGCGACCCACTGACTTCTCTCCTATACCGATGAAAAAACATTTAAATTATTTTTTCTCATGAGGCGTTTGGAGAGTCAGAAATAAGAAAGTTTAAGAAGTGAAGCCTTGCATATCCATAACAATCAAAGACGTAAAATCGGGTAAAAAAGAAAAGCAAAACCGAGATCTAAAGTTGAAAAATTGGGGTAATTTGCGTTTAGTCTAATTGTCAGTACCATATCTCTTTGTTCTCTAACTTTTTGCTAGATTTATGTTAAAAAAAAATCCAAGGATGTAAAAAAAAAAGGCAATGATTGAATAGTTACCTTGAGCCAGTTATCTTGTGTGTTTTCCTCAATCAAAATGATTGATACTGAGATCCTTACCATATGATCATATCATTACAATTTTCGCTAAGATATTGTGCAACATTTTATTGTGTCCTGAATGACAGGAGCAGTGGCGTACCCAGAAAAATTTTTTATGGGGGCAAAAATGGGACGGTTGTATAACTTTACGGGGGGGCACTCGGGATTTTCACATATATATAACACTAAAAAAAAATTTACGGGGGCCGGCTGCCCCCCCCCCCCCCCCCCCCCCCCCCCCCCCCCCGTCTCTACTTGGGTCCGCCCCTGACAGGGAGTAACGTTTAGATCATACAACCGGTCAATGACGACTATAGAGATAAGAATTCTTTGTCTATGTCTATTTGCTTGATCTCTTCCATAATACATGTCAAGCCTTGGTACACATCTTTTAGCGTATTTTACCCTTCATAAAATAACGAGAAAATTGCATAAATGGTCCATGTGGTTTAATCAGAGTGCATGATTGGTCCCCAGACTTTTGAAAATTACAAAGTTAGTATAAACCTTTATGTAGTCATTGCAAATTTAGTTTCTAAAATTTCACAAAAGTGCAAAGTTAGCCCAAACTTTTACGTATGCGTTGCACTTTTTGTCCCTAAAATTAAATTTAAAAGTTAGTTTAAATTTTATAAAATACATAAAAAATAAATAAATTTAATGCTAAGGACCAAACACGCAATAATTACATAAAAGTTTGAACTATCTTTATAATTTTTAAAATTTAAAGATTAAACATACAATTTAATTAAACCATAGAAATCATTTATGCAGTTTTCTTTAAAATAACATTTAAGTAATATGTTTGTAACAAGTACTAAAGTCGTATGTGTAGGCATCGGTCAACTAAAGTGGCTTTAACTTATCAACTCCCTAAGTTAATCTTTGATCACCATGAGAAAAGGACTAGCACTAGTACTTCTAATTAAAAACGAAATTACAATATTCGAGTGCAATTTTCAAGAATATATCCTGTGTTCTTTTCAAAAATGATTTTCAGACCTCACGGTGTACGTGGGTTAAGAGTTCGAGATACTTCAACTTCTAACTTACATTAATCTAAGACGTCCACTTGACCTTCAATTCCCACCTCTCAAGGGTTATCAATTACAGATTTCACCGTATGGCTTCTAGTTTAATTATATTTAACGCGCATGTTTATACTAATGTCTCTTTTTGTTAGATTAAGGGTTCAGATCATATATACGGTGAACAATAGTATAGATTTTAAAGTAGGATTAAAAAGTTGTGTGTTCGTTATTGTTAAATATATAAAGATTTCCGTTTTCAGAATAAGTTGGAAGAGAATAATTACTTTTGATTAAAAAGTTCTCTAAAATTTTAAATAATTACAAAACTTTACCCTTGTGTTCAAGAGCAACGTGTTTCTTTTAAAACATTTGCTAAATCCTAAAAACTACAAGTTTGTTATTTATTTCACTACTAGAAAATAAGGTATTTGTGTGACATACGAAAGCAAAATCCTTATGGGTAGTTGAATATGCGATCAATTGTTATAATTTAATTTTAGTTACTTATTTTTTAATACTTTTACAACCAAATCTATATGGTTGTAAATTTTGCATACTTCTTTGTGTGATGATTGTTAGATTACCTCACAGATCAGAAAATTTTCATGACTATTTTTTTGTCTGTAAATGTTAGTTTTCTAGTAGTGTTAAAAGATAGAGGAGAAATGAATAAGAAGGAATCAATATTAGACACAAACCATTAAAAAGAGTTGTGTTGTGAATATATCTCTAACATACAAGCTACTTATTCCATTACCTTGGTTTTTTTATGTACAATGCATCTCATTCAAAAGGAAAAACTTAAGCATCTCAGACCTCAAAAAATATACATGCATGATTGAAGTTGTAGGTTAACAATATCTGTTATAAACCAACAACCTACAAGTTAACACCTACACGCGAGATCGGACGCCATTCCAGTTAACCACTCTAGATGCCAAACTCATTGTTGTATAAGTTGTAAAGACTCACTGAATCATGGAATGAATCTTGAAAAACCGAATCAAAAAACGGTTCTTGATCATGATTGTTTCGACCCTCCAAGCTCTCGATCGGGCAAAGTTGTTTCCAAAACCGTTGAAGATCTTCAACGGTTCCCGGGGATCCTATATCATAGTAATTGTCTTTAATGTCAACTTCTTGCTCTATGGAACAAGTGGTGCTAGTAGATGAGGAACTATCATCCTCAAAAGTAGTCGAGGACAACTGAGTCGCAATAATATTAGTTACATGATTAGCGTGCTTTCGCGTGTTGATGTTATCGTTGGGCTCGGATGCGGATGGTGTGTTTGCATCATTTGAGTTGGTTGTTTCATGCGCCTGTTTGTGTGTCGCACGTTTCTTGAGATGAGTGTGCCAGTAATTTTTTATTTCGTTATCAGTCCGACCTGGAAGTCTTGTTGCTATTGCAGACCATCTGTGAATAGATTAATGAAACGAGGACATAGATTAATATTTGATGTAGTTAATTAACAATTTCCCATTGCTAAAAGTGTCTAGATAAATTCTGTGGAAATATTAGATTAATGAAGGTGGGTTAGGGGTTTGTCCAATTAGTGATTAAGACATCTGTTAGAAAGAAATCAAATGCTTACAACTATATCGCCTCAAAGGTTTCACTATACATGATCGAGACTTATTCAAACATATGTATAATTTTTAAATTAACTCAAATAAACTTAAAAACTTAATTCATAGATTATATATTAATGTAATTACGTATTCAATCTATGCATAAATGAATAAGATTAATATGTTTAGGGACTTAATAAATAAAACAACTTTAGGTAGTTAATTGATATAACAAGAAAGTGCTAGTTTTTTTTTTTTTTTTTTTTTTTTTTTTTTTTTTTTTTTTTTTTTTTTTTGGATTTTGAAATAAACCATTGATTAATATTATGCCTACCTATTGCCAAGAAGTGAGTGAGAATGTAGTATGATTTCTTCTTCTTCCTTAGAGAAGTTCCCTCTTTTTATGTTAGGCTTAAGATAATTCATCCACCGAAGTCTACAGCTCTTACCACTTCTTGACAACCCTAAAGATCGAAAACATAAAAGATATAAGAAAATATGTCATATTAATACCATATATAATCATAGATCCAAAACACTACTAAAAAACTGACTATCACCGAATTCATCAGTGAATGTTTTTTTTTTTTTTTTTTTTAATATTCCGCCAAGGGATTAATTACGTATAAATAATTATCGATTTATCACTTACCAGCAAATCTGGGCATATGCGACCAGTTCCAGATGCCATATCTGTTAATATAAGAAATCAACTTCTGATCTTCTTCAAGACTCCATGAACCTTTCTTTAAACTTGTGTTCATGTCACCACTTGGAGTCCTCATAACTTCTTCAATTCTAGGTGCAAACTGTATTCAAGTCAATAGTATCATGAACTGATGGAGTATCTTGATGATCACTGATTGACTGCTATAAATAATCATCATTGTAAGTGTGATATATACACTTAAGCAACTTCCTCTCAACCTCCAAGAAACTTCCATATCAATAGTTATGTGTTTGCAATCACGTTGGTCAAAGGAAGTACTATATATGTAAATAATCTCTGGTGCAAAAGTATGTATAAAAATAGTATTAAAGCATTGGAATCAAAAGATAAGATAATATACTGATACCTTCGCGATGTACAATGCCTAGATTAGACACTACATACACGTGGAAAATGAAATAATACATGGGGGAATGCACATGCGTTTTAAACTAATTAAAATGAGACAGTGTGGTGCTATTTTAAATTAATCTTAGTCAAAACTTTTGTACGCATACACGTATACCGATTGCTTACAAATAGTCATGGGCAAAAAAACCGGTTCGGGAACCGGTTCGGCCGAAAAAACAGAAACCGGTTTCAAATAAAAACCGATTTGGCTCAAACCGGTCCCAAACCGACCCAAACCGCCGGTTTGTTGCCGGTTTATAAACCCCACCCTCAAAACCGGTTTATAAACCGGTTTGAAAAGTTAAAAACTGAAGGCCCAACGATCTCCAAACGAACAAAAACTATTTGATCACAAACATTGTTGATCGACACTTTTATTAAAGAAAACTTAATATTTGACACCTTAAACATCAACCAAACAACCCTATTTATACTAAATAAAACAAATCATATTATGACTCATACTCTTACTTTTTAGGAATTAAAACAACTTGATAACATCAAACTAAATAACTAGATAAACATACTAATTAAATAATAAATAAAAGACTTTTAATAAAACTAAAACTCCACCCATATAGGATCTGACTTTGACTTTTTTTTATGTGAATTAACAAAGATTAATTCCAACAATCACCTCCTTAATCTTTGTTTTTTCACAATAATACTAGTCTCTCCTTATTTCTTTCTTGCTTGACATGCTTTCCTTTTCTTTCTTTCTTCTTATCTTTTTTGCTTGACTTGCTTTCTCTTCTTTCTTTCTTTCTTACCTTCTTCTTGCCATCTTTCTTTCTTTCTTACCTTCTTCTTCTTTCTTACTTAATATCTTTCTTAATTTCTTCCTTTCTTTCTCTCTTGCTGTTTTTTTTGACTTGCATTCTTTTTTCTTTCTTCTTTCTCTTTCTTTCTTTCTTTATTCTTTTCTTCTTTCTCGTTCTTTCTTTCTGCTTTCTTTCTGCTTTCTTTCTTTCTTTCTTTCTTTCTTTCTCTTTCTTACTTAGTTTCACATGGATTCAAGGATTTGAATCCAACTTTCTTCTTGTTGCTTCTGTGTTTAAACAGAAAGCATTCTGTTTTTTTGCTGCTGTTGTTCTCTGCCAGAACAGAACACGAACAACCTTTCTTTTGCTGCTTTTGCACTCAGATCAAGAGCTTGGTATAGCTCTGATACCAATTGAAGGCCCAACGATCTCAAAACGAACAAAAACTTTTTGATCACAAACATTGTTAATCGACACTTTTATTAAAGAAAACTTAATATTTGACACCTTAAACATCAACCAAACAACCCTATTTATACTAAATAAAACAAATCCTACTATGACTTATACTCCTACCTTCTAGGAATTAAAACAACTTGATAAACATCAAACTAAATAACTAGATAAACATACTAATTAAATAATAAATAAAAGACTTTTAATAAAACTAAAACTCCATCCATATAGGATCTAACTTTGACTTTTTTTATGTGAATTAACAAAGATTAATTTCAACAAAAACCGGTTAAACCGGTCCTAAAACCGGTTTATTAAAAAAAACGGGTTTCAAACCGGTCGGAAGCGGTTTGATAGGTTTGAGTATTCGGTGAGCCCCCGAACCGGTTTGAAACAAAACCGGTTTGACCCTATAACCTACAAACCGGTTCGGTTTTGAACCCGAACCGGTTTTGGTATCTAAACCGGTTTGTACACAACTACTTACAAATACATATAAGGGAAAGCTAGCTTATTTGATAGGAATAGTAACCAAGTTTAAATTCTTGCTATTTTAAATGTCACAGAATAGTAATCAAATTTTAAAAGTGTTCGAATTTAGTCACTTATGCATATTTTTCTCAAATTGGATCACTAAACGATCAAATCGAGTTATCATTAAATTTTTTTATGTCAAGAAAGTAACAGTGGAGAAAAAGTGAGGGCAGAATTTTTAATATACAAAATTATATTTTAAAAAAAACATGTTAATTATGTAAAAAATAAAAAAAAGAACCTAAAATTTACGTCAACATTTCTAATCAGCATCAAGGAGGAGATTTTATAAAAGAAAGAAAAAGTCATGAGAAAAATAGGAGTCAAAGACAAAGACAAAAGCAAATTTAGATGTTTCAATTATGATAAGGATAGTCACTTCGAGAATAAACGCACAAGTCAGAGGGACAACAAGAAAGAATATGAGCAAGAATCCCTTCTCAATTATGAAAAAAAATCCAATCCTACTATGAAGCATAAAAGTATACATTAAAATTTGGGGGATAATATTAGATTAATCATGATTTAAGAATAGGTTTGATTATTAATTAACTTATGTGTATTACATTTAGTATATGTTTTACAAGTCTTTTTTCTTTATTTATATTCTGTATTGCTTTCATTTGTAATTACTACTTGTTTTTCTTTTATATTATCTATTGTAATATAGATATTTAATTAATAAAATTATTTATATTTATTTTGTGAATGGTATTCTTATATATCAATCAGTAGCCGCAATGTATAGACAACCCAACAATTATCATAATTGCCGATACTATTCCTACTTGGATTGCTATTGTGGATGCTTTTAATCATGTAATTAGTCACGAAAATGAACTTTTTTAAAAAAAAGATAAATTATAATTTTCTTAAACAACAAATCTATTTTATTTTTACTTTTAAATTACTTCAAACTAATTTATATCATGTCTGTGTTTGAACATAATATTTTTTTTCAAAAAATTAATACCTTCATCAAATAAGCTAACTTTCCTATCATAAAATGTAATTAGTTATATGTAGCGGTAACTTTATAAAATAGTAACCAACTTTCAAAAGTGTTCTAATTAGATAACTTAAATTTTAAAAGTGTTTCAATTTGGTCACTCAGTTTTTATATTTATACAAACTAAAAGTCTTAACATGTTTTTAGCATGTTATGGTTTTTGGTACAGTTACAAAATACTTTTTCTATCTTTTCCTTTGTTGAAGTCTCTTCCATGACTTCTACCACGAATTTGATTACCACATTCTTACCATAGTTCCAACTTTCCGAATGATTATTTAAATTTTCTATTAGGAGTTTAGTTTGATTATTTTTTTTTTTGTTTCGTCTTGACTTTTGAGGCGTTCTTCAAATGTTGTTATTCTTCCCACTACTTCTTCAAATGGCATTATAACTATTTTTTAATATTGTTTAAAAGTTGTTACAATCAGTAAGAACTCTGATACTGAGTTAAGAAACTTTCTCACAATTGCTTTATCTTTAAGAGTTGTACCGAGATTTTTAAAATTTTCTCTATGCCACTTAACTTGCTTGCAAGGTTACTTACTGTTTAATTTTCTTTCATCTTTAACATCCACGGTTTGCTTCTTAAGGTTTATAGACTTGCTTTCTAAACCATATCTACTCCAATGTATCTTTCTTTAATTGATTCCCAAACTTCCTCTGCATTTCGACATTGTGCAACTTGCATTAATATGTCTTCTTGTAGTATTTGGAAGATCATTAATTTCATAGTATTTACTTTCTTCTCATCTACTAATAAATTCCCTCTTTTACATTAATCGTTTCCTAAAACCATAAGCTTTTAAGATTGTTTCTATAAATAATGCCCATGAAGTGTAGCTTGTCTTACTTAATTTGGGACATAGAAGTGATATGCTTCGCTACTCATAAGTTGTTGTTCAACTACTAGATGCGGTTTCATGTGTTTTGTCATCGTAGCCTGCCATGCTTTTTTGTTTTACTTTGTTGGGTTTTCTTTTCCCTATCATCTTTTAAACTTGCTTTTGCTTATGTTTGTTGATTCAAATGACGAACCATCTTGCGTTGATACTTCTTGCTAATTTAATTGCCACGTGGGTCGTCTTTCTTGCTTTGCCACACAGGCTATAACTACACCATACAGGTTTTGGCTTGTTATATTGCCACACAGGCTATGACTACACCACATAAGACTAACTTGCCACACAAGACTATGATTCTTGCTATGAAGCACACAGATTTGGTTTAACTTGCTAAGAAGTACACGGGTTTAGTTTATTTGCTTTACGAATTGTTGCAATTCAATCTTCACTACCTATGTGAACCAACACGGGTTCGGTTAACTTGCTAATTATTGAAATTTTTTGAAAATTTGACTTGCTAATTTATGTTGAAATAGATTTAAAATTTTAAATTTCACACATAATATTATAAATTAATTTATTATATTGTTGGGAAATCATCTCTAGTAAAACAAAATAAGTTTTGTCATATGTCATTTTATCACACCCATTTTGTCACATGTTATCTTCTCATACACATTTTGTCGTATGTCACTAGTATTGTAAGTCAATCATTTAATGATAGCATTAAATGCAAATAATTATATTTGTATCATTTTCAAATTTTAAAACAGATTTTTTTTTAAATTAAAAAATATGTTTCTTTTCATTAAAAATAGAGTTAATTACACAAATAGTCCATGTGGTTTACTTAAAATAACAGGTTTTGGTACTAACTTTTCTGAATAACAACTTTGAGTATTGTGGTTACATTTTTGTAACACCTTTGGGTATTAAGCGTAACTGCCGTTTGTTTTTAACGGATTACCCCATCACGTGCAAAAAACGTGAGGGTAATTTAGTCCATTCCAAAAAACAACATAAAACTTAAATTTAAAACCCTTTCTTCTTCATGTTTGTGTTAAGCGACCAGAGCAAAGAGCAAACAACAGGCCCTTTTTTCATTCCCAACAAAATCATCAATCTGAGTAGAGAATGAATTTGTGGTCAATTAGAGATGACAATGAAACATTCGATTATGAAGTTGTATACAGTAAGTGACCCGCAAGCCCTATGTTTTGTTTATATGAAAACTGTTTATGAAATTTGCGGTAAGTGTATGAATGAAAACCTTTATTTGTAGGCAAGAATCATTATCCAGACTTTTTTTCCATGGAGGTTCACCATGGTGGAGAATTTGCTAAGAAGAATCAGCAGAGGGTATATGAAAATGGCAAGATAATTTATGTTGATTTTGTGCCTAAAGATGATTTCAACAACCCTGGAATGATTTAAGCTGAACGAGGACAAATGGAGGATCAATCCAAACAAAAAATTTACACTTTGATCGCTGCAAAAAACAAGTAACAAGATAGAAGCAGATGAAGATCTAATTGGGGATTTAGAAGATGCAAATGGTTTAGAAAAATTACCAGTTGTGGGCAAGAGTAGAAGCGTCATCCAGGGTTGTTGTTAGTCCAAAAGGTTTTTATTATGGCTGCTTTTTCACATTTGCACAAAACCATTGTCAACTGAAGCTATTAGGGCTCAAATATCGAAGTAGATGAAGACGGTGATGACTGAAAAAACATGAAGAAGAAAGGGTTTTAAATCTGAGTTTTGAGTTGTTTTTTTGGAATGGACTAAATTACCCTCACGTTTTTTGCACGTGATGGGGTAATCCGTTAAAAACAAACGGCAGTTACGCTTAATACCCAAAGGTGTTACAAAAATGTAACCACAATACTCAAAGTTGTTACTCAGAAAATTTAGTACCCAAACCTGTTATTTTAAGTAAACCACAGGGACTATTTGTGTAATTAACTCTTAAAAATATAAATTTTATAAAAATAAAATTTTATTTTATTTTTTTGAACGGAAAATATATGACCCCGATTCGAATGATATGTTTTATCTTAATTAAGCCCACCTATCTATTTTCCATCCAAGACCGCAACATCAACCCCCTTAGGAGAAAATTCACAACTAGAAAAACTCATTGACTCAACCCTAAGAAATTTTACTTAGAGTGAGACTTGAACACAAGACCTACTCATATTTACTTATGTTAGGTACCTCACTTTAACAACTTGAGTTAAGAATCATTGTTAAAAACAAAATTTTAATGAAATATAAAATCTTTTAATACAAAGAACTTTTTTTTTAATTAAATTGTTTAAAAGAATTTCTTTAAAAAAAAATAAATTTGAAAAGAAGAAATTTTGTTAAAACATTAAAGAAGAAAGTTTTAAAAACGTTGTTATTATTTTATTATTTATGATGGTTAATTATACATAATTTATGCGATATCTCATCTTAAAATATTATGTTATAATTCTTAATTAAAACAAAGAACTTTTTTTTAAATTAAATTGTTTAAAAAATTTTCTTTTAAAAAAATAAATTTGAAAAGAAAAATTTTTGTTAAAACAAAAGTTTTTTAAAGAAGAAAGTTTTAAAAACGTTGTTATTATTTTATTATTTATGATAGTTAATTATACATAATTTTAGCGATACCTCATTTTAAAATATTATGTTATAATTTTTAATTATTAATCACTAATTGTTAATTTTATATTTTCATTCAAATATTTATATAAACAAACTATTTTTAAATGAGCAATTCTATTTTTCTCCTTTTCGAAAGAAAATAAATTAAAAGTTAAAATTATAAACTTAAAGGCTTCTTGTCAGTTTTTTAATAATCATTAACATGCTAGCTTTTAAGTATTTATAGTAATTTAATAGTTAAACTAAAGGTCATAATATTAAGACACCTTGTTGGATGAATCAACACCCGCCTATACGTCGTTTATGGGTCCATACGCAACGTATAGGGTCGAATAAACTGAAAACGAGAAAAATTCAGGGGGCAAAGTCAAAGGGCTATGCTCCTCATATAGCTCTATATACGACCCCCTATACGAAATATATAGGGCTATACGACGCGTGTAGCAATTTTTGACACTAATTCGAGGAAAAATTCAGGGGGTTATCAGAGGGGTTATATGCCCCGTGTAAAGCTATACGACCCCCCTATACGACGCATATTATATTATACGACAAGTATTGAATTCCAAAGTTTTGATTTATAATTTTGGGATGTTTTAATATAAACATCCTAAATTAAATATTTACTTCCTAGAATAAAACTTGCATGTCATCGATATATTTTTGTCCTTTGTAGACATATGCAGAATGCACACTCATGTTTGAGGTGTCAGATCTAACTTTACTTATACATCATCATACGCAAGTCAAGTCTGGCAAAAGACAAAATAGACCTCAACGTAACAATTTGGTGTATTATCTTAACGATGGGTCTTTTCCTTGCTGCCTAAATGTTGCCGTGACATGACCTTTTGAAGTAGTATTCTTTATTGAATACGTAACCATCTATTTGTTTGGATCTTGAAAATTTGGAAGCAATAAATAAAAAATAAAAGTTAAAAATAAAACCGAGTGAAGTAATCTATGATATGTTTAAAATTTGATTTTATAGTTTGTTGATGGATTATATGCATATAAATAACTAAATTAGAGCATTCACATCCCAGTTTTTATATATTTGTGAGTTTGCTTTTTATGTTATAAAAAATAATTGTGAGTGGATGATATAGAATATATTACTGTTTATCTTTATATTTGATAAAATATTATTTATTTTTATTAATTTTTAATATTTTAATTAAAATAATTGTGAGTAGAGAAGATAAAAAAAATAGTGATAAAGGTATTATAAATGTAGCCTATATATTTACCTTAATATTAACTTGTGTGTGAATAAACAGTTATTTTTAGGGTGTACAAGTTTTAATGCTAATGGTACAAGTCCACCAATGCACCACCTAACCCTTATATTCCTTTTGTATCTCATTTTGGGTGTTGTTGCTAGTGATGCTCCTCCCTGCCATTGTTGCCGCCGACAGCCTTACCCGTCGTGCCTGGTGTTGTTCACGGGGTGGTTGTTAGCCGCGGGTGTACATCCCGGCCTCCATTTCCCGTTTCATTCTGTCTTTGTCGCCATCGACGCCATCCACCGGCCATTGTCGCCGGTGACGGCACGCGCGAACCGGGTGTTCATCACCGGTTGTTTGCGGTCGGTGCATGCCCTCGCCTATCTGCCCTTCGCCATTGTAACTGGTAGTGGCTCTCCGCCGCCTTGCGTCCTGGTGGCAGTAGCGACGGTGGTTAGGTTGGAAAGGGTTTGATTTCCTGTTTTCCTTTGTCACGGTGGCGCGTGGTGGTAGCGACGATGGTTAGGTTGGAAAGGGTTTGATTCCCCGTTTTCCTTTGTCACTGTGGTGTGTGGTGTCACGATGTTGGTGCAACCCACTTTGGGTTTTCAGATCTGCCAGCCTTGAGGCTGTTGGTCTTCTCCTCGGCGTCACCGCCCCTGGCATCAGTCGGCGTGCCTCGGCCTTGAGGCTGTTGGTTTTCTCCTGGACGTCGCCGCCCCTTGCATCACCGAATGTGCCCCTCTGCCTTTGTCGCCGGTGTCATTGTCGCCGCCGATGCGCTATCGTTTGGTCCTTCGTCGTTGCCTCGACCGGTGGTCCTCCATCGCTTCGTGTCGGGCGTAGATGGTGGCGGTAGTGACGGTGGTGACGGCGGTTTGGTCGGTTGGGGTTTGATTCCCCGTTCTGGTTTATCACGGCGTCAAGGGGGTTGGTATAACCGACTGCGGTTATCAGATCTACATTTTATGTCGTGCATCGTGACATGCAGTGCTGGTCGCTGTCCGCATGCTGCTTCCTGTGCCTATATTTGGCTTACCGATGGTCGTGGTGGCGCCGGTGGTGGCTGTCTCCAGTGGTAGTGGTGCCGGTTGATAAACTGCTATTGTTGGGTATTGTTGTCGATGACGATGAATATTAATCATCCGAGACTTATTGTTGTGGTTTCGGTTTTAGAATGTCAATGATGACGAGTTTGTGCTCATCGGAGACGAGAGTTGTTTTGTTGGGTATGTTATTGTTTTGGCGTTTATTTCCATGGAATCTATGGGCAATGATGGTACGACCGGAATTGTTTTGGTTGTTTTGACGTGGCTACCATTTATGGTTAGCAGCCGCACCCAAAAACCGGTTCTGAGCCTTGATGTAGCGGTGTTGATGTCTATTTGGTTGGCGATGATGATGCGAAGGATGATCGGACTATCGTCGTCGTGAGATAAACTGACAGGCTTTCAGCCACGACATACAGTTTGTTCATCTGAGCCAACGCGTGCAACGCGCGCTCTGAAACACGGTAGTTATATAAATGTAGCCTACATTTATGTATTTAATTTTTTTTTTTTTTTGTAAATATGATAGTAAAGTGTTGTTGTATTTTTTCATAAATAATACAGTATCCAGTTATTTCGTTGGTTGTCAAACAGTGGTTAACACAAATAATAGAAATTAAATGTAACCTGATCGACCTGTGAACTTAGGATATGTATATTTTTAACTTTTGTTTTCAAGATGGATATGTATATTTTTAACTTTTGTTTTCAAAGTAATTTAAGTTTGATTTATCATATCAGCTTTTACATACAAAAAGCTTCTTATTTTATATTTTGTTCTTCCTTTTAGTGTTGAATTTCAAACTCGCATTTCAAACTCAAGACCTAACAATCTACTCAAATAAATGATGATAAAACTTTCAAAATTATGAAGACTTACAACTTAGACTCCTAACTTTTAGTTGCATGTCTCCAGAGTGCTTTTTTTTAAATATCTTTTTGGTTTCTTTTATATTTTTCTTTGTATGAGTTTACAAACTGAAACACTATCAATCACTTTTTTTATTCACACCACACGTAATCAAGATCCAACTTTTGCACATATTAGGCTTTTATTTCGATATACCTTTAACCTTTGATAGTACGTCTGAAACATATACATGAGAGTGTTCGGCTTGAAGAAAGTAAAATGAATATAAGAGTTAATTACAATAATAATCCATGTGGTATACTTGTTTCACGAGTGTACTTTATTCCTCCTGTTTACAAAGTGTAATGCATTTGGTCGTTAGCACCAACTGACGTTATTTTTTCTAGTAAATATTTATGAAATTACCAATACACCCATTTACTTGGTGATCAAATGCGTAAAACAGACTCATGTATTTTTTTATTTTTCTTTTTTCTGAACGGCTAACATTTTCATTAAAAGGCTAGCAAGATGCTAGAAAATTACAAAAAAAAAAAAAAAAAAAAAAAAAAAAAAAAAAAAAAAAAAAGAACAAAGCAGTTACAACGTAAAACTACACCATTTTGCCCATTCTAAATTTCTCATTTTCCCTCTAACACTCAACGTAAGATTCTTTAGAGTGTTTTAATGTTACCCAATACGTCTTTTGCTTCCTTGAGTTCCCCATGAAAAACACTCTCATTCCAAGCTTTTCAAATGCACCAAAGAGATGTTAGAAAAATGGTGTGAATCAAAGATTTTTGCCCATTGGAGATTGACCATGAATTGAGCTGCTAGAACAGATCTTAAACATTTGCCACTGTTCATGTAGGTAACTTGCACCATCTAAGAGCATTCACATCACATTACTTATTTTTATCCTTATAATTATACTAAAAATCATTATTTTTTTTCTCTCCTTTCAATTAAATAATATAGTTTTATACCTTTTTCATTACCTTTTCTCTCTCCTACACTCACAATCACTTTTAAAAATATTAAAAAATTTAAAAGGGTTGAACAGTGAATCTTTAAATTTACAGATGAACAGTAACATTTTTTCTCTGCTACACTCACAACCACTTAAACCATTCCATAGAATTTAAGAACTCCTACTCACATAATTTTAGGGAACGGGTTGTGAATGCTCTAAATAATTCAGACCATACCTTATCTGAAGCCTTACATCCCAACATAACGTGGTTTGCAGTTTCATCCATTGAATTGCTTCCACTACAGCCAACATCACACGCGGAGCCTTGCCTCGCCTCTTCAAGGCTGTTTTTGATGGTATTCAGTCACTATTCTTAGCTCTCCATCCAAAAAAGTTTACCTTAATCGGCATCCATTTTGACCATTGGAGATTGCATGGATCTGATGGAAGTTTACATTCCTCAATCTTTTGCCTTATCTTTATTGTGACAAAACATGTGGATTTTTCCACCCATTTATTTGCTTCTAGCCCCATAGTTTGCATGTCACTTATATTTTGTACAATGTATTTCCATGGGCCCCTAACGGATTTTTTTTAACAGGAAAGTCTACTACTTTGTTTTTAACATAATGAATTGATCAAATGCATTTCCTCCACATCCTTTTTTTTTTTTTTTTTTTTTTTTTTTGTTAAAACCTTTTTTCTCCAACAGAAGTTTCTTCTAAGGCTTACAAAAGAATTAATTATCTTAACTGGGGCGCGAAATAGAGACAAGTAATGTAGCGGAAGGCTTCTAGCACCGTTTTGATTAGTGTGATCCTTCTTCCGATTGATAGTGTTGTCGCATTCCAAATTTAAACATCGAAGAAGACAACTTAAGTTGTTTAATAAGTTCATCTTGGAGCATTAACCCATGAACAAAACATCATCGGCATACAGAAGATGTGAAATATTTGGGCCCGTATTCGGTACTTGGATCTTATGAAAAACCCAATGAGTTTGGCCGACTCGATTACGAAGAGGAAAGGTGATAAAGGATCACCTTGTCGTAGTCCGCTTGTAATATAAAATTCAATTGTTGAGGACCCATTTACAAGACCTTGATGCAGCTACACAAATACTAATCCATGTAAAACAAGGATGGAGGGCCCAATGGGGACCCATTGTTACTTCGCAGCTGGGCCAGCCCAACTAGTGTTTTCCAGACCCACAAATAATACCTGCCTAACAAATGTTAAGTACATAGGTGTACAAACCGACGTGTACTGGTTGTTTAGTTAAAATATTATGTTGAATTTATGGACAAATCTCACCCTCTCTCCCATGTTTCTCTAATCTTTCCATCTAAATGTAGTTAAGTAGATTCAGGGTTAAAACCCCATTAAAATCAACCACTGAAACTAAGAATTTAACATTCAATTTGAATGAGTTTGGCGTATCTCCTTTGTTCAAAAAGCCTTATCATGATAATAATTTCTTTAGTCATTAGCATATCAAGAATTATATGGTTACGATTTAGTTTTTCTATTATAAAATTATTTTTATATACCATGCTTTATAACTTATATAGCAAATTATATAATTACAATAGAGCATGAATGTCAGTGGTGGAACAAACAATATTTTTATGGTGTTAGTATTTTTTGGTTATTGAATCTAACAACCCATGCGTCATAATTTGTTGTTCGATCAGAGGTCGGATTGGGTCACAAATAAAAGAAATTGTCATTGAAAATTACAATAAAAATATACTGTCATTAAAATATGAAAATATGTTTTTCCTAAAAGTCACATGTTTATATGATTGATCTTGTCTGTTTAAATCTTTACAATTTTTCAGGCTTATGAAAACTATTTTTACAAACAACATAACTAATAAATATATTTGTTTTGTTTCAATTATTAATGTTCTCAATCACAAATGCATCTTTTTTTTTATCAATTTTCTTAAATAAGTAGCAAACAAATATAACAGCCTTTATTCGTTTTATCATTATATTCTAATCAATTCTGACAAAAAAAAAAAAAAAAAAAAAAAAAAAAAAAAAAAAAACTTGTATTTCCACTAATCAATTGTGGAAATTATATGTTCTTGATTTACATGAACCGCTACTTAAATATGCACTTTTAATTTATTTATTTTTTCAATGATTGGGTCATAATTTTTTCAACAAAAACAACAGTGTCAATCGGAAAAAAAATCAAGGTCATTAGAAATTCTCGTATTATACGTTTCACATGAAACACAAAAAAGAATGATGCCAGCCGTCGGGTGACCCCATACGCTATAACCTAATTCCGCCGCTAGTGAATAGAATGTAAAGTTATTGTGGCATGAGTTGTTTTATATAATTATTTTTTTGCTTTTATTTGTGAAAAGAACTCTAATAATAAGAGCATTCACAATAGATTTTTATTTTTATGTGAGTGTGTGTCCTATATTATAAAAGATGGTTGTGAGTGGATGGGCAATAAATTATTACTATTCATCCTTATATTTGGAGAAACACGGTATAATTATCATAAATCTTTAAATATTTTTCAAAATGATTGTAAGTGAATAAAAAATAAAAGATAATGATAAACGTATAAAATAATATTATTTAACTGATAGAAGGAAAGGGAAAAAAGTTTCTTAGTACGTATGGATGGGGACAAAGAAGATAGTGTGAATGTTCTAATTACTACACCTTATTTATAAAGGTCGGTGGGCAAGGAATGTTCCACATGACTGTAATTGTTTTATAATACGCACGTTTCAGTCTTAACAGCAAAAAGGACATTGACTTTGCGGTAAGCAATTCATTTACTTATATCATCACTTCAAGTTCGAGACTTGGGCAGCCAATTTTTTTCGATATGATATTTTTGTACGCGTGTTATTCTTTTTATACCTTTTTGTGTTATTATTATTGCTTTTCTACACTTTGGGTATAACTTATATAACTTATATTAAATTTTAATTATGCATTTCAGCTGGTGCACTATCTGAATTCACGTCTAGAGGGTGACATTTGTTTTTCCTTTAGCAATTTTGGTTTTTTTTAAGTTTTATTTCTTACGTTTCGCTTTAAATCTTAGTTAAAGAGGAAAAGTACGCTGCAACGCACGGCGCTGGAAACTAGCTTATACTTAAAAGTAAAGGTCGGTGTTTTTTTTTATTCCTTCTAAAGCCATCTTATAATTTATGTTTCAAAAATATTAAGGTAGTGTTTTGTGGTTAGAGTGGTTAATGACTAGGACTTTATCCTGGGTTCGAATCAAATGAGTTGCATTTTCTATTTTTAGTTTTTTTCTTCTTTTTTCCTTTTACTCTTTTAATATATCTTTTTTTCAATCACTTCTATTTTTCTTGAGTCATTGCCGCGTCAACGTTAGGTTTTGTTTACGCCTCAACGTACTATACATAGTATTTTTTTATCTATATAGAAATGTCGCATTTACACGTTTCTTTCACGTACTTAACCACGTCGATGTCACTAAAGTAACACGCATAACAAGGTTTGAAAAAGCACCGTATCACGTGAGTTTAATTTAAAAAAAAAAAGAGTTATTTTATGTTTGGACGTTAATAATTTAGTTTAGAAATGAGCGAGACGATTGTAATATATACTCTATCATGACACATACTGTGTCGCTGCAAGTGTTTTTTTTTACGGTTAGTGTTTGTCTACGTTTCGACATATACTTTATTTGAAAATTTGTTGGGTCTAATATAAAATGTGTCCATTCAACGGTATAAATTCGAGTTCTCTAAGTTTTGACGTAATTCAGTTTGGAAATGAGTTAAGTCGATTGTAGTCTATACTTTATTACGTCGCGTCCAATGTCGCCACACCACGCGACGGGTAAAAAAAAACTAGTTACACTAAATAAGCCGGACCCTTAAATCAATGTGTTATACATTTAGTATCTTCATTTGTGTCAATTTTTATTTCTTTTTAATCCGTTTTGTCTTTTATGTCTTAATAAGTTGCAAATACATGTCTTTCATTGTCGAGGACGGTAAGCAGCCGCTCTCAAAGGTTGACTGTTCACACCATTTTATTCGCTAATTTCAGTTTAATAATCAATTCATACCTGAAATTGTTTTTTAATCCTTGAGATCGGGAATAAATTATATAATAAAAACTAGCATAATTATATGCCATGTGAACAAAATTATTGGTTGTTTTCCTGCTAATTCAAATTAATACTTTGTATACTAAAAAATGTGTATTAGAAAATATATAGCACCCAAGATTTCAGGAGTGGGAGTCGTTTCAGATTTCCCAATTTTTCGAGTTGTCACGTTATCGTCACATTAGCTTCTTTTTAAATTTCTTTAGTTTTTCATCTTTTTGCAAGATGTCATCTTATTTTTCTTTATTTTTCCTCACACTCTCCTGGTATGTCATGAAAGTTATACAGTACAACTCCCAAACACACAAAATGAACCGATGAGCCTGATGAATATTAAGCCGTAGTAGGGGATTAAAATTTGAAGCCTGAACCAGGGGTCAGGGCTTCCCAACAATCTTCCAGTCATGACAACGTATGATCTAAGAACTTTTTTTTTTCATAGGTATAATTTAAGAATAAAAATCCCAAACACTTGCACACATATTATTCGTTATCTACTATAATTAGTTTCAAAGTATAAAGGCCCAGTAACTCTCGAGGTAACTTAAATGACGTAATGCAATTAAAATATTTACATTATTTATTGTTTTAAATAAAAATATCAAAATATCTGAGGAATTAAATAAAAATTTGTCGTCACTTTATAGCGGCAAGACTGTGCACATGGCCCACCGAATATGTGAACCGCTGACCTCTCCTTTCTTATCCCAATGAATACCTTAAATTTTGTCAAATGATATACTTTAAAATTCAGCACCATACCAAATTCCAACTTAAAAAAACATTATTTAAAGATTTATGTAGATTCCCATCATAATCTTTAAATACATCACGCATTTTTTATGCTCTATAACTATACTAGGACCAAACGGTCATTTGACAGATCTTTTATAATTAAAACTTGACAAATTGGATTTTAATAATTCAAATTATTACATATTGGCTGATAATAATCCATATTATCAATTTGGCCGGTAACACTCCCAACTTTCATTATTATTACCAATAACAGTCCCATTGACATAATTTTCAATTTTTTATGTTTGATTTGGACTTGATTCGGTTCGCAACAATAATTATGAATGAAATAAAGAAACATACAAGCTAAATTGAGACTAAAATAGATATAAATTAAACGTAAAAAATTAAAAATTATGTCACTGGGACTGTTGTTGGTTATAAAAGTGAAAGTTGAAAGTGTTACAGGCCAAATTAATAGTATGGATTATTATCGGCCAATAGGTAATAGTTTGGATTATTAAAATCCAATTTGCCTTAAAACTTTAATAACTGTTATAGCATGTAGCACAATAGTCATTATGGATTACAGCCACTTCTTTTTGTTGATAGTACGACTAAGAATCATAAAAAAATTTTGAATGATGAAAGTTATGTATTTACTTTTTTAAAGTATAGATTTAAACTTTTTAACTATTATGATGACATGTTTAAAATAATTACAAAATTTAGTTTCTTAAGATTTTGATAAATTAAAACAGTTTGTAATGCATACTGTTTGAGTTCTACATTCATTTTCTAGCTATTTCAACATTCGTGTAAAGTTTTCTAGCAAGTCGATTATTGAATGTTTTTTAATTCTTACCAGACGTAATTTACTACACAATAACACTATTTTTCCGCTTGTTGTCTAACTTTGGGGATTGAATCATTAGCTTTTGCACTCTTATCAATTATATTTTGCTTTGTGAAAAACATTAGGTTTAAAGTATGCAAAATATTTTAACGTTCTATATTAAGTGGATGTGCACTATCTGTTTAAAACCGCAACCTCACTTTATACTCCTTAAAAACTACATTATGATTTTGAGTTCACAAACTGTTATCTTTAGAAGCATATGATCTTTAAAAAGTTTAAACAATTTGTGAAAATCTCATCATTGCTTGCTCATTTGCTACAAGGATATGTACATTAGTTTGTCATTTTATTATAAATGTATCAAACAAATTAAATACTTCTAATTTTGCTAATAACGTGATACAAAACAACCGCAAAGCACACGGGCGTTTTGATATTCGAGTTTAAAGAAATTCCCCGTGCAATATACATGTGAAACACCTTTTATGGTTATTTATAAAATATGATACAAAATTAGTCGGTTTATTTTCTTGCCTTTGTATTCACACCTTTCTCTTATTATAAAACTTAAATTGTTAATAAAATAAGTTAAAGGTCAATATCATTTAAAATCATATTTATTTAATCATATATATACACACCCAAACGGTCTCAAAAGCAATTGGGTATCTTTCCAATTTTATAGAGTTTTCAACTCTTATGATTCCACTCACACCCTTCCCTTAAACACACAATCAACCCACTTGACACCATAATTGGTAAGTTATCATCTTCTTCTTTGCTCTTGTTTTGTTTCTTTTGGTTACAAAAATTGTTAATTATTGAACCTTGAAACATAAATCTTTATGAGCTTTCATTTGTTAAAGATCAATAGTTTCATTTTTCTCTGTTGATGCAGTATGGCAGCCATGAATGTTGCTGGTCCGAATGAAACTCCCGTGAAAGTCGAGGTCTATGCTCAAATCTTCTTAATCTTTTACGAATTTTGAAGTCTTTTAAATATTACGAGAACTCGCGAGATCTGTTATTTGATGTTTTTGATGATGTTGAATTTATAGGGGAAGGTGATTGCAATTATAGTATGTTGGATCCTTGGTTTTGGATCTTTGGTATCATGGAATAGCATGTTGACTATTGGAGACTACTACTATGTATTATTTCCTGTAAGTAAAAGGCTTCAAGATTCATCATTTCAAAATGTTTATTTATTTATTCATATTGGGATTCTTTTTTACAATAGTTCACCGATATTAATAAAATAATTAGATCTTGCGGGTTCAATCTTGACCCATGGGATCTTTGGGTTTTGGTGACGGTTACTACAACAAAACCAGAAAAAACCGATATAGAAAAATGATAATCGGTTTTTTAGTTTGGTTATTTTGATTATGGTTCAGTTATTTAGTTGTCGTTTTTTGTACAGGATTACCATCCATCGAGGGTGCTTACCCTGGTCTACCAACCGTTCGCTTCAGGTACAATGGCGATACTTGCATACCATGAAGCAAAAGTCGATACAAGGAAACGTAACATTGCAGGATACATATTATTCTTTCTATGCACTCTAGCCCTTATTGTGGTAAGTCAAAGTTTGATCTTTTAGAATGAATAATAAGAAAGAAAGTAATGAGCGAAATGTAATAATAATTCAATGCTTAGACTATTGCTTAATAGCCTCCCTTATAGAAAAAAATTAAATTTCACAAGTCGACCCAAATTTTAGAAATTTCAAAATTAACTTCATAAATATGAAATTGACTTTTTAGATAAGTCAAAATAAATATTATTCAAATCAAAGATTAACTCATATTTATTCATAAAAGGGAATATAACACAACTTGTAATCGGGGAAACATATGAGTCCAAAATCGAGGCTCTACATGATAGAATTTGGGCACAGCTCACGAAGAATTTCCAACCATTACTTAGGGTCTTGTAACACCACATGTAAATCATGTTATACTTTTTTCTTAGGTCGGCCTTATCTAGACTTTATTGTTGTCCAATTGCAATATTTATGAATCTTTTAATTATTTCCTCGCTAGCTCTTATCATGAGGGATGAACTTTGGAGTAATGGTAAAATAATTGTAATGTGACATGTAGGTCATGAGTTTCGAGTCATAAAGATAGACTTTTACAAAAATACAGGGTAAGACAACATATATAAAATTCAAGTTAGCCCCATACTTTCTTAGAACTCATGCGTGGGGAGCTTTGTAGCATTGGAGTTGCCCTTTATGAACTCTTATCATGACTTGTATGCTATATTAACAAAACATTATTCTAAACGATAAACATGTTGACAGATAGACTTGGCCTCATCAGGGAAAGGTGGAATTGGCAATTACATTGGCATATGCGTTTTTGTGGCGGGCTTTGGAGTTGCTGATGCTCATGTTCAAGGCGGAATGGTTGGAGATTTAGCCTTCATGAAACCACAATTCATCCAAGTGTGGTTTTTCTTGACACAATCATTCTTTAAATACGTATTTATTTATTGTTTATTTTTCTAAAATAACTAATAATACCATTGTTCTGGCTTTGCAGTCATATTTTGCTGGTTTAGCAGCATCAGGTGCTCTAATCTCAGGATTAAGGCTAATTACAAAAGCTGCATTTGACAAATCTTCCAATGGTTTACGAAAAGGGACTAGTAAGTGCTTATTTCCACTACAATGAAAAGAGTATTTCGACAGTCACAGTCGTCACAAACATGTGGCGATATTGTGAGAGTGTTGCATCGCTTTTTTAATGGAGTCTTTAATCAACTTTAGGGACATACTAGAGCTATTTTTTATCTTTAATCTTGGTTATTCTTTTTTTAATATTTTTTGCAGTGTTATTCCTTGCAATATCTACATTCTTCGAGTTTTTATGCATTTTCCTCTACGCCTTTGTATTTGCTAAATTACCGGTTGTGAAGTATTATCGTGCTAAAGCAGCACGAGAAGGATCAAAAACTGTTGCATCTGATCTTGCTGCAGCAGGCATCCAAACTGAACACAACGAAACAGTACTTTTTCTAAATTATTTCTTGCATATTATACAAATTTAAAGTTTATAAATTGTTGCAAAGTGTTAAACTTTGCTCTTTTTGAACTTTTTCAGGCTGACATCAACGCCAAACTTCCTACGCGGTTGAGCAATAAAGAATTGTTGTTCAAGAATATCGATTACGCTTTGGATTTGTTTTTGATATATGTCCTTACCCTTTCCATTTTTCCTGGTTTTTTGTATGAAAATACAGGAAAACACCAATTGGGCTTGTGGTAAGTTCTCATAAATCTAATCTAGATTGTGTTTCATGATCAAAGTCCTCCCTATCTTACATATATTTAACCAATTACTTATAAATGAATTGATCAGGTTCTGTTCTATCTTAAATTGGTTAAACCAATAAACTTTATCAAAAATAATTAACATAATAACTTAGAAGTGACCGAATGTTAATCCTTATTGCATACAACCTCAAGAATTGATATTATTCTAATTATAATAGTACTTTTGTAATTAAAAGATTTTACTTATCTAACTAAAAAGGGTTAAAACATGTTCATTGATCAACCTTAGCTAGCTAGCCCAACAACCTAACCCGCTCACCTCTTGGGACTTCTAGGTAGAGCTTTTGTTATAGTTGTTTATAGGTTTGACATTTACTTTTCAACCTAATGATCATGTTTTTCATAGGTACCCTCTCGTTCTAATTGCTATGTACAATGTTTGGGATCTCATTGGAAGATACGTTCCTCTAATTAAATCTATTAAGATCGAATCGCGGAAGGGGTTAATGATTGCTATATTATCACGCTTCTTGTTTATTCCCGCTTTCTATTTCACTGCAAAATATGGTGATCAGGGTTGGATGATCATGCTTATATCTTTGCTTGGATTAACAAATGGCTATTTTACTGTATGTGTCATGACCATAGCTCCTAAAGGATGCACGGTGAGTTCACATTATATGTAAACAATTATTTTTTTTTTCTTTTAGAAGAATTATTTGAATTTCTTGACTAAGATCGTGTTTTGATGTGGATTTTTTCAGGGTCCAGAGGCAAACGCTTTAGGAAACATTTTGATTGTGTTTCTTCTAGGAGGAATTTTCGCTGGTGTTGCACTTGATTGGCTGTGGATAATTGGTAATGGAAGCTTTTGAGCAACAAATTATGGTTGGAAATGATTTTATCTTTTAATGAATCTAGTTATTTTTTTTGTTTTTGTAAAGAAAAGATCATAACAATATATTATTTTTGTTAAAACAAAAATAAAATTTATATAGAAGGCATGTGATATTTGGCGGTGGGCCCATAACGGCAATAGAAGTCCATTTTTCTAAAATAAGCCACAAAAAGTAAACTGTTTTAAATAGGGAATTAAAGATTCGTGCGACTAGAAAACAAAAGTATCATTGGAGCCAAAATAAAATACACTAATAAAAAATAAAATAAAAACAATTTACAAGAGGATAAAAGTATCATTGATGTCCAAAATCCTAAAAGACAATATATACAAAGGATGATTTGACATAAACTTTGGCGTCAAGTTCGTACATGCGTGATGCGTTTTACAATTTTATCGGGATTAAAATCTTACTTTATATACTTTTTATTTGAGTTATTTGATTTTAATAATATCAACTTTCATTTATTGGTCGATATTAAACCCAACTAAGAAAATGTTTACAGACAATCTCAACTTTAAGCTTATTTTTCTTCAACGATCTCTTACTAACTGAGAGTTAACACCATTAGTTTTTCGATGACATAAACTGTTTATATGCCCAAAATTTCAGCAAAAGTTGAAATCAACCATCTGGTCCGTCAATCTGAAACTTCTGCACCCTAAAAACCGTCAATCTTTACCTTATTATCTGAACCAATTAACTCATTAGAGGTAGATTTCAGGTGTCGTTGGAGGCTAGACACCGAAAAAAAAAGTTGATAGAGGCTAGGCGGCTGCGTAGTTAAAAAATGGCTTAATATTGGCCCCATTTCATCAAAAAAACTAATGAAAGTTAACCATCAGTTAGTAAGTGATCGTTGAAGGAAAATAAGTTCAACGTTGGGAGTGTTTGTAAATATTTCCTGAGTTGGGATTAATCTCGCCCAATAAATAAAACCTTAGATTATTATAATTCAATAACATTTTTTATTTTCATAACATTGACGGATTGAATACATAAATATTAGTCTTTCTATATGTTGTAAATTATATTAAAAGATTAATTATATGTGACATTTATAAATCCCTATAATAATAAATAAAAATAAATCCGGACACTTTTCATCATTCTAGATCATCTAATAATTGGTTTTCCAGCTTCTTTGTACTCTTAATTATGAATACAATAATATCTATTTATTAATTAATAACTATTTATAATTAAAATTTCAAATATGTTAACTTTAAATTTTCAAATGTGTAATGCATGTGTTTATTCAATTGGTATAATATACAATATTTAACACATAACTTTTTTATATTATTAATCATGTAACAGTAAATTTATTTAGCCCGTGTATTACACGGGATAAATCTAGTTGTTTAATATTTCAAAATGATATCGATGGACCGTTTGCTTTTATTCTTCCTTTATTCCTGGGAAAAGTCAACGAGTTTATAAACTTTTGGATCTTATGATCCAATAGTCTATATATGTTTTACATACTTTTTTGCCTGTGAGAGTTAAATAACATCAAGATCGGATCAACATCGAGTCATTTTTACAAACTGTGTACATATCATTACGTCATATTTATTCCAATTCATTTTCTGTATAATTTTACTCAAAGTCAAGCTACCGTAACAAATCCATAAGATGACTCACATCGACGAATCAACACATTTTATATAAACTAGCTGACGCTTTGTACCGTCTTGATTTTGACTAAAGTAAATATTAAAACGTAAATAAAAATAAATTCGTCGCAATAGCATTTTCGCAATATGAACACGTGTTGTGAAAATGCGCTAAGAAACATGAAAATGAGCTAAGAAACATGAAAATGAATTTAAAATATATTATATTTGACATAACTCGGTTGACAATAAAATAGAGTAAAATCGACATTTTAGTTCCTATAGATTAAAAATATTTGTCATTTCAGTTCAAAAAGTCTTTTTCTCATCTGCGTCTGTTAGTAATTTTTTTGCATTCTTGTCCAATGCACTAACTCCGACAAAAAATGTGAGGTTCCTCACATGCATTTTTGTACTTTTAACTAAGGAACAACATATTTAAGCTAGGTACAAGCTATTAATGCACACAAAAAAAATCTATAACATCTAATAAAACAAGATTTCTTTTGCCACTTGTCATTCTCTTAAGCCATTTTTTGCCACTTGTCATTTTTCTAGACCTACACATATTAATTTTCCGTTCAAAATGGTATTATAGTAATTTAAGTACTCATACAAATTTCTCTCTTTTATTAAAAATAAATACATTAATTGTTATATTTCTCTCTCTTATCTATTTTTTTTAAAAATCAAACTATATTTTTATCTTTTGATTAAAATCTAAATAACAAAAAACTAAAGTTTTATATAATATGAAATTTACTAAAACACTAAACATTTTTTAAACAAAATATTTTAAATCGTTTTGTTTTGGAAAAAAATTATAAACAGGTGAAATATTTTAAAACATTCTTACTAAAACAACCAAAATAATTAAAAGCCAGAGTTTTTAAAAAACAAGATTTATATAAAAAATATTTTTTTATAAAATTTTTTAAAACGAATGTTTAAAAATGAAACTATTTAGATAAGAGAGTTAAAAATGGTATAATTGTTTTATTTCTTGAACTATTACGTATATATAATTTTAATTATATTTTACATTAAAATATTATATTGTAACTATTAGTGTTTGTTTTACATATATATTTTACGTTAGGAAAGGATCAAGTCTTTTCGAGAGCTTTAAAATTTAATTCGCCAATTATGAGTTGGGTGCTTTAACCATTCAGCCATGGATGTTTAGCGGGTCATTTCAAGTAATTATAGTTAAACCTGACCTGTTGACCCCTTTGCCTTTTCGGTGATACGAACGTATTTAAGTAATTGTCGTTATATAAGACCATAATGAAAACACAATTTTTGTTTTTCTTCTAGGCGAATACGATAAACTAAAATAAGCATGAAACAATTGTAAACCTTATTATACTTTCTCATTTCTTTATATTATTAATAATAAATTGAATACTAATAATATTACTCATACCATTTTTAAATAAAAAATGCATAATTTAATAAATTAAAAACCTATTTTTTATTAAAAACACACTTTTTAAAAAAAAATTTATAAAATACATAATACAATGAAATTTAAAAAAAAATTTCTTAAAACAATATATTTAAAAATCACAATTTTTTTTATAAAACAAAAGTTTAAGAAAAATAAATTATTGTTTATTTACTTAGCTATTTATACATAATTATAATCATATTTTATATTCAAGCATTATTTTATAAAACATAAATTTTTATTAATAATTATTTAATATTATATTTATTCAATCCGTGTATTACACGGGTACTAACCTAGTAAATTAATGTACTAAAAAATTACACACAACCCCACCTTTATCTACTGGCGGAATCAAAAGCCTCCTACCGGTGATCAAACCACTGGTACATTTCCAGTAAAATAGAACCCCCTGTTGTAACGGATTTCGCTTTTGGTCTAAAATCCTAAAATAAGATTACAGTGGGAATCGAAGGAGAGACGAAGACGACAACAGTTACAATACCGGCAATTTGACTATGATTACGAGGAGTTTGACTTTGATTCCCTACAAGTTTGAATACGATTTTAAAGAGACGTGGGGTTGTGTGTGTTATTTAAATAACATTTTTTTTGTTTTTGTTATGAACTGGTTTTATTATCATACGTGTCGTGATAAATAACAGACTACAATCGACTTTACTTGTTTGCGAACTCAATTTACGCCAATACCCGAAGCGTTTACAATTACTTCCATACGTAGATTTACTCAAAATTTTACCGACATGTATACAAAAATATGAATGTGAGAAAAAAATTTTTTTAATATATTGTACAAGAGTAAATCCGAAACATTAAAAACTCGAGGGGGATAAAATGACATTTTACAAAGTTTTTAAAAGGTTTTAGGGGGTGATAGTGCAAAAACTAAAAGTAATACGTATATAAAAATAGGCATATAGGCATTTTACATTTTACCGAGTTAATTCGTAAATGAATATAAAAATACACACAACTAAGAAATATGAAAATAACTGTTTATAAGTAATACGTATATAAAAATAGGCACATAAGCGTTACATTCGACCCGAGTAGTATCCGATTACGTCCAAACATAGACGGACTCAAAATTTTAACAACACACACACAAAAATACGAACGTAAGAAATTATATTTGTAGGTAAACTTGTACAGGGGTAAAGCAGAACTTTATAAACTTGAGGAAGTGAAAGTGACATAGTATAAAGTTTTTATAAAATGAAAAATAATAAATTTAAAAAGATGTATGTTGTGGGGTTCGAACCCACGACCTCTCACACAAAAATACGCCTTTAACGACACAGTTAATGTTTACTGTACAAAAAGAAAAAAAGAAAAGAAAAAAGTTACTTGAAACAACCAATGACCATGTGACACGTGACAAGGCTAGTGGAACCCTCCACCGGCCTTGCTAAATGAGTAGTAGTTTAATTAATATATTGTATCAAGTGTTAATATGTTGTATCTTAGCTAAAAGGACAAAATTGTTCCTGAGTTAACTGACATTTTTTAATGAAGTTAGTGCATTAGATGAAAATAACAATAAAATTACAAACTTTGGGGAAATAGATGAGGAAAAAAACTTTTTGGGCGTGACAAATTTGTCCAAAGTATAGGAACTAAAATAAAATTTTACACTAAAATATATTATATTTGATTTGCCTTAGTTTTGAGTAAAGTTTATACCAAAAAGAAAATAAAAAAAAAGGCAAATTGTAACGATTGATGCAATGTATTTTAAAAGTTAAAAGAGAGTAATAAAATATATATAAAATAAATAATAGATATCAAAATAAAATAATTCTTAACAACAAAAAAAAAAAAGTGGCTTATAATATATAAAAAGTTTAAAAAATTAAAAAGCCAAAAAAATAAGCATAGCCAAATTGGTAGAGGGGATATATGTAGGAAGATGTTAATCAAGGTAAATAAGAAAAATCGGTTTAATTAGATAGTTAAACAGAAAGTCAAACTCAGTTTGTATGAGTCAATTAGGAAAGTCAAAAATGATTGAAATTTACAGGAATTTAAGGTAGTTATGGTAGTTGATAACCGTCAAATTTAGATGTATAAATACTCCATCATGTATCAGTATTAAGTGTCGAATTCAATGTATAATTGTGGGTGTGTTGTTTCTGATTGTTCCCCGTGTTTTGTCGGGTTGCCCGCACATTTGTCTAGATCCCAAGCTTATTGTTCATCCATATCATGATCCTAATTCCTTAACTAATCATGAGCAATAACAGACAAGGTCTAGGTGAGAACATGGTATTATTTGTCATAACAACTATTTTAGACTTTTGTTTAGAGCATTTACAGTTTTTCATCATCCTCAGTCTATAATTTACAAAATAAAACACTATTTTATAAAGTTAGCTATCTTTTTTTAAACCTCACACGTCCTATTCAACATATATATCCTTATCTCAATTAAATAGTGTTATTTTATTTATTTTCCATTATTATTTCTTCTTTTTTTTACACTCACATTCACTTATAAAAAATTTTAAAACAACATTGGAGATTAACAGTGAACCACTATATTTGAAGGATGAGATTGTTTTTCACTTCAAATATGAGGATTTAGTATAGGGATGAGGAATTGGATGGAACGTATGTTTTGATTATTTTGCTATTATTTGAGGATGTGGATGCGGATAGGAATTAAAGATGGATTGGGAATGCTCTTAGCCCTTAGTTGTATCATATATATCATATACATATTAAAGAAGAATTTAAAAAAAGTCAGTTGTATATCAACATAGTTTTTAATATCAACTAGTGGGTTTTATCCCAGTCCTGCGACGACTTAGTTTTAAATAAAATTTATATCGAAACGTAAGTAAAAACAAACACTTTGCAACAATGTATTTAGAGTTTTTTTAAAAGAATTATATTGCTGTGAAAAAAACTCAAAATATATTATATTTGACAAGTGGGTTTTGCTTGCGACTATAGTAGGCTCGGTGTTAAATAATATTTATATGGAAACGTGTGCATTTATATTGAAGTTTAAGTAGAAATAATCATGTTGAAATTATATATTCGGTATTTAAAAGCTAAAAATTTGTTGTACTTGATCCGGGGTCAATTTTTAAAAATTTATTTTCTTATTAAAGAAAATTTAATCTCGTTCTAAAACATCCATTAGCGCTTATTGATAAGCAAAGGTCAAAATCATATCACCAATATTGAGTAGAAAGTCAAAATAACTCCAAATCAAAGTGGATAAATGAGCCTTTTGATCAGTCAAATACTTATTTCTTAAGACAATTAAGTTCTTAGAGGTCTCTAAGAGTCAAAGATTCAAGTTTACAAGTTACATTGTTTTCAAAAAAATAATGAGTCTAGATTGACCAATGTTTTCAGAACCGGATCGGACGTCGAACCGGACGCCTTACTGGTTTGGTGGTCGGACCGGATTTAAGAGCCGGATGACGTCATAATTATATATATACTATATTATATATATAGTTATATATATAATTAAATATAAGTAATTTATATATGTATTTTATAGTTATATATAAAACTTAACTATATTTTTATATCCAACACAGTAATTTATGGTTCAATACCCCGTTTTTACCCATTAAAATCAAAAAAATAAAAAAAAATACAAAAACCGGTCCGAACCGGTCCGGTTTCCCGATCCGACCAGCGGTTCGGGACGAACCGGCCGGTTCGACCAGTCCAAAACGAATCGCACCGAACCGGACCTGCTAGGTGGCCGATCCCCGGTCGAACCGGTCGGACCGGCCGGTCCGATCCGGTCGTGATAACATTGAGATTGACGGTTGTCATATAGGAATCAAGTTTCTTTGTTTGAATACTTAGTTCTTTTAAGAGTTAAATGTTTTTTTGGTTCGTGGTTTTATGTCGTTTTTGTCATTTCAGTATTTATGTTTTAGTTTTTGCGGTTTCAATCCCCGTGTTTTAAAAAAAATCACCAAAACAACCATTCTATCCAAATCCCTAGATAACATCAGTTACCACCAGGGGTAAAACCGTCATTTCCTTTATTAAATTGTTATTTTCGTCCCTGGTTTTATATCATTTTTATCATTTCAGTACTCGCAATCAAATACACCTATAAAGTATTTTATTTTTTAATATGTATTTTATTTTTATAAATACACCTATAACGTATTTTATTTTTTAAGTGTTATAAATAAACTTTTTTTATATTTTATAAAAGATTCCGGTGTAAATAAAGTATCTTATTTTTTAATATGTATTTTATTCACGAAAAAATATGTATTTTATCCACGGCTCACACGGGTGTAAACTTACTAGTTAATAACAAAAACTAACTAATTTATTCATAATACCCAATCGATCTTTTTTGTCACCTCCTTCTTCTAGACTAATTTAGATAACCTTAATAATCATATTTGAGGATTCGCCTTAATCTTTCACCATTAGAAATTCTTGTCTTTCATAAGTGTTTTAATGAATTATTAATAAAAATTAAAGGGGAAAAGGCAAAGGCACAAAACGGAAAAAAGAAGAAAATAAAAAGAAGCCACATACGTGAACGCAGGGCAAAACCACGTAAGAGCAAAAAAAAAAAAAAAAAACCAAACCTCCAAACTGGTGCAAAAGACGTATGAAACCAATCTTGAAAACGAGTTAGGCAATAGAGAAATTGAAAACATAACCAACAACTAGACAAACAACTTGCTATAAAACCTACCTATAAATTATACAACCATTAACAAAACCAAGCAACGTCTCACTGTTTTTTGAAAGTTTTAAAATCAAATAGAGATAATAATCATACTTAAATTATCATTAGTGGTGTTGAAGAAGAAGAAAAGATCGTGCTGAAAAAAAAGAATAAATGATGAACGTGAATGTGATTGATCGCGAGTACTGAATTAGCAAAAATGATATAAAACCAGGGACGAAAATAGCAATTTAATAAAGGAAATGACGGTTTTACCCCTGATGGTAACGGACGTTATCTAGGGATTTGGACGGAATGGCTGTTTTGGTGATTTTTCTGAAATACGGATATTGAAATCGCAAAAACTAAAACACAAGTATTGAAATGACATAAACGACATAAAACCAGGGACCAAAAAACATTTAACTCTTCTTTTAAATATACTATTAAGATCACTTAAACTTAATATGTAAATAAAAAGCACTTCAACTTTCGTACTTCTGTTTTAATATTGTGAAATTTGATGTATTTTGTAAATTACAAGCTCACAAATTGATGACATTAAAGACTTAAAGAGGCAACATGAATAACGTGAATAATGTAACTTGGTGTAATTTAGGAGTAGAATTAGTATAAAATTTGTCGTTTAAAAAAAAAGAATAAAAATAAATATTTGAATCTTATTCATTAATACTGTTTATGTTTGATTTTCATGTAGGCAACATCATTTTATACATCAATTAAAAATATAAAAAAATAAATAATATATTTTTAAATCTTTCGTGTAGGGAACTACTAGGTTAGTACCCCGTGTATTACACGGGGTTCAATAAATAAAATATTAAATAGTTATTAATAAAAATTAAAAAAATTATAAAACGATCTTTTAATATAAGATATGATTGATATTACGTACGAGTGATAAAAGTACGTTATCATTTTTTAAACATATGTTTAATTTTTTTTTTTTTTTTAAGTTTGTTTTTAAACAAATTGTTTCAAAACAAATTGTTTCAAAACAAACCATTTTTAAAAAAGTGTCATTTTTAATAATTTCTTTATTATAACTTTGAAATTTAATTATTTTCGTTTCATAAGAATTTTATTTTTTAAAAGCCACAGGTTTTAAAATATGTTGTGTTTTTTAAAAGTTTGATATTTTTTTGAAAATATTTCTTATTTTATAAAAAAATATTTCTTTACAAATTGCATTTGTAGGAAGATCTATTTTTTTAATTTAATAAAAAATATATTTTCAATATGAAAAGAATTAAATAATATTATTTTTATTTAATGTGATATTTATTAAGAGAGAGAAGCGGGAAAATAAAATTTAAAAGCTCTAAAATTGTAACAAGTAGCATTATAAAATCTTCTTTTATTAATATAGATTAGTTTATGTAATAATCAATCCAACTCAAGTGGTTAGGAGAAAAACGAGCGATGGCCAACCAAAACGCGAGGATTGCTCAGATTCTTTCTAAAAATAACAAATATAAATAATTAAATCTTTCTCTAATTTCAAGTGCTAAATTTTGATTACAAACATGGGAAAAGATCATATTATTTTGTGTATAAATATATTTGCGTTTCTATCAGATAATTGTTGCTTGAAATTGGAAACTCTTACATTATTTACAAAGGCATCTTAGACATATGTAAGTTCAAACTCTTCAATTTCTTTTTGATATTTGTTTTGTTTTAGTAGAGAGACGAAAGAATAATTCGTTTTTTAGAAAATATAAAAAAAATTCTATTTGAGGTTTTTCCGATCTAAATTATTTTGAATTGTAATTTCTGGAACTCATTGGCTTCATCTCATGAGTTCTTTTTTTTATATTTTAGATTGTCATGATTTTCTTTTTGAATATTGTTTGGCATTTTTGAGGTTATATTGACAAGGTTTAATAATATTTCTTTTACGTTTTTAAGAAACTAGTTTGATGTTGGATTTTCATTAGATACCATATCCGATGAATATGTAAAATTAACTACTTTTAATGTGTAAAATAACTACTTTTAATGTTCTGATTCCATCCTTTTTGACAAATTTTTTTGCCAAACCACTAACTATAGTTTCCGAAACATTTGAACAATAACCATTGGCCAGTCCATGAACCAAACCGCGTAAATCTTGAAGAGACCAAACCAGCATTCTTAATTTGGTTTTGATGGTTCGGTCAATTGTTAACGGTTTATTACTTCATATAACATAAACAGGGGAATATGTCATGGGTACATAAAGTTTCTTTGAAACTAGAATTAACATAAAAATTTACATCTTATAGCTTATTTTTTCTTTGATTTGGTGGTAAAAAGTTTAGAGTTTTCTTATTAATGTTAGTCACCTCATGTAGTTTTTCACTATGAACACCGTTTATGTTTTTTTTTTTTTTTTTTGTATTTTTAATCCTTTTATATGTCAATCATCACTCTGTGCCCTAAGAAGTTTGACTTTTGGGTCAAAGTAACTGGGAATTAACAGCAAGAAGTGAATGAAATCATATTGATTCAGAAAAATAAAAATGTTACTAAATATATATAACATATCTTTCAACTGAAAATACTTTAAAAGTTGAATTTTCACATCATATTCTAATCTGGATTTAACAATAACAAGGCTGATCATTGAAGTCCAAATGCACATCAAAATTACATTACAAACTTAATTTTCGTAAAAATAAATACATCTTTTAGCTTAATTTTCAATAAATCTTGTGATATAAACATGCTTACTTTTTATTTTTAGTTTCATATGATAAAATTTTCTAATGGTTTCTTTGAAACTTTCTGCAAGTTAATCATCACTTGCTCAGTCCGCTAGTATTGGAAAGTGTTTTGACTTTTGAAGTCAACGTAGAACTTCAATTTTCCCAAATTCAAATTAAGTTATATGCTTAAAATTCACTAAAGAAAAGTGGCACCTTTATTAGCTTAATTTTCCTAATACATTAATATCCCATTTTATTTTAATTAGCAAATATAATCTTTTAATCTTTATGTCATTTTGTCTATGTAGGACTTGATTCTAAACAACCAAGATCTCTTTAAATTTCTGCATCATGGCTGCTGAAGATTCAAGTCAAGTTTCTATCAGACTTGAGGTATCTTAATTCAATCAACTATCGTCAAAAATTCTTAATTTTTTTATAAAAATAATAATAATAATATGGCGCGCTTGCATTTTGCAGCATCTAAGCGAATTATATGTGCAGGGAAAGTGTAGTGCAGTCATAATATGTTGGATTCTTGGGCTTGGATCCCTCATCTGTTGGAATAGTCTTGCATCTATAGATGATTATTATTATGACGTATTCCCAGTGAGTTTTCAATACCAAGAAAGTCAAGAGTCAAAAGTCAACATCTTAAGTTTTGACTTTTTTTTTCAATATGCTTCTCTTGATAAAAGTTGATTTGTTTCCTTCAATTTTCCAAGGACTACCATCCTTCTAGGGTCCTTGCCCTTGTCTATCAACCTTTTGCCTTTGGAACAATGGCATTTCTTACATATAATGAATCCAAGATCGATACTAGGAAACGTAACATTCTTGGATATTTCATGTTCTTCCTTGGCACTCTAGGCCTCCTCTCGGTAAGTTTTATAAGTACCACAAACTTGGTTTTAAAAAGCGTGTCTGAGGTGATCAAGAAAACACCTAAGGGCCTTGATGAGGCGGTGCCTCATGCGCCTCTGGATCAGAATTTGTCAAACTTTGTCAAATTTAGGGTCCCAATAGTGTCAAATGTAAGAAGCTAAAGGGATACTACTGTTTTACTTGATGAAAAGACTAATATGTAAAAGAGATGAGACTCATGCAACGTTTAGTTATACATAAAGCTTATTTGGTTTTGGTTGTACGCTCAGCTCTCGCCTCACAGCTAACGCCTTTGGCTTTCAGGACCTAAAAGTGTCGAAGCACCTTGTGCTTTTTAAAACCAAGATCGATCTTCACATTTTTGGCTTGCGTATAACTGTGCATGATTATGTAACACGTACAGTTGGATTTGATTACATCTGGGAAGGGTAGCATTGGATCTTATGTGGGTATATGTCTTCTCGTTGCTCTTTTCGGGGTAGCAGACGCACTAGTCCAAGGCGGGATGCTTGGTGATTTGGCTCTCATGTGCCCTGAATTTATCCAAGTAAACTATCAACCTACAGTCATCTTTGTTTTCTAGTTTTCCTGTCTTCTTAAAGTCCTCAAAAACATCATCACACATATTCAAATTCTTGATCTAGCCCTTCTTAGCTGGCTTGGCTGCATCAGGAGCTTTAACTTCTGCTTTGAGACTACTCACTGAAGCTATTTTTAATAGTATTGACGACGGTCTTCGCAAAGGGGCATGTAAACTTCCTTGTAACATGAATCTATCTTCCTTTTTCTAATTTAGATGAATTTCTAAAGTTTTTTTTGCAGTGCTATACCTATTAATATCTGCACTCTTTGAAGTTTTATGCATTTTTCTCTATGCATTCGTGTTCACTAAGCTACCAATCGTGAAGCACTACCGTAGGAAAGCAGCGCTTGAAGGCTCGCAAACTGTTTCAACAGATCTTTCTTCTGCAGGGATCACTCATACAGATCTAACAGCAAAACTAGTGTGTATCCTAGCTTTTTCAAGAATTATATTGCTTATCTAAATTAACTAGAATTTCATTAGTTTCTAATTTTTAAATAATTTAATCCCGTAAGTTGCAATCTTTTCAGGTTGATGGTGATCCTAGTAATCTAGATAGGCTTAGTAACAAAGAACTCTTAATTCAGAACGTCGATTACGCATTAGATTTGTTCCTGATATTTGTTGTCAGTGTGTCGATTTTCCCAGGTTTCTTATACGAAAATACTGGAATGCACCAATTGGGTTCATGGTAAGATCCCTCATTTTACAATATAACATTGTTTTATAATTTTAACCAGAAGAACCCCTATGTAACCATATTATCAATATACACTTAATATAAAATCCCGTTCGTGTTTTCTCTTGGTATCTAAGCCAGCTTGCTCATAAACCTAGTAGAAAGAACATGCTTTTCTAAACCCTAGTCGCTTACATGTCGCTTCTCACCTGAATATATTTAATAGACAATCCCCCTTGTGGTTAATCTTATAACAAGAGCAACTAGTGAGATTGTGTGAAGGTTTGATTCATTTTGATTTCAAATCCTTGATAATCTTCACATATTCTTATATTGTATCTTTTGGAACATGTTTTGTAGGTATCCACTTGTTCTAGTAGCTACATTTAACCTTGGGGACTTCATATCTCGATATATTCCTCTAATACAGTGCCTCAAGTTGGAATCGCGAAACGGGCTTCTGATCATAGTCGTGTCACGTGTTTTGCTTGTCCCGTCATTTTACTTCACTGCAAAATACGCAGATCAAGGTTGGATGATTATGCTTGTATCCATACTAGGATTATCTAATGGTTATCTTACGGTTTGCATCCTCATGACCGCACCAAAAGGTTATAAGGTAAGTTTACGTGCATTTTATTTCAACTTTTCACAAAAATCATATCATGTTGGAAAATTTACCAACTTTTTCGGGTTGATCAGGGTCCGGAGCAAAACGCATTAGGAAATCTACTTGTGTTTTTCTTAATGGGTGGCATATTTTTAGGCGCAGCTCTTGACTGGTTATGGCTTATTGTTACGTGACAAATAGTGTAAGGTTCCTTTTGTAATTATTGTATTGTCAAAGGATTGTTTGTAACTACTAGGTTAGGTGTTTATACTTAGACGAACCTAATGAATGAAGAGGTCAGCTATTGATTTTGAGAGTAATCTTTTTTTTTTTTTTTTTTTTTTTTTTGTGTTTTCTTTTTCTTCTCGATCTTTAGCTCTTGAACTTTTGATCACCATTTTTGTATGTAACAATATTTGCTTAGTAAGGTCAAAGTTTTTGAGGAAATTTCTGAAGATTATGCAGCATATCTCGTCATTTTCGGCCTTAATCCGGAAATTATTGATATTGTTATGGGATATCATAATATGGGCAAAGATTTAAAGTTGGAGAAGGTGTTTTCTTTAGCCAGATTGCAAGAAATGGTTCTTAATGGGATTTTAGTTTAGGAGTCAATTTACGAAGGATCATCAAGCATTGAGGTTGGTATAGTTGACCGACACCAAGCAAGTGGCCCTGTTATCTTTAATGATGATGAACGAGTTCTTGAATCACCCTAGTCTTCTCAATTCACAAAAGTGGAATCTACCCACCAAGTGTTTGGAAAATACATATAACAGTTAGAAATGATATTCAAAAACCCATTAATCACGAATATAAGTCTGAAAACAAAAATCAAATTTGAAAATCAAGTAATGAATATGAAATTGGAAATGAAATTCATGAACTAGTAAATGATGACAAGTTAAGAAAAAGTGAACATACCATAAGCATGTTTCAATATGAAGTTGGTTCTCTAAATCAAGTTTTGAATACTCAAGAAGTGGACTAATTGAATTTGGTAATCAATTGGTATTATTGTTGTATGTTACATTGAGGAATACAAGAGGATATATATAGAATAAATATTTACACTCTAGACCCTCTATATTATACTAATATTAATGTTGACTAATAGGACTAAGCATGAGGCATACTTGCTGATATTGCTTTTAGAGATCTTATTAAGAATGCTAAAACACTTGACTTGGTAGAAAGTTGCAAGGGTAGCAAAAAAGAATCAAGTACTTCATAGGAGGGCAAAGCATATTGGGAGGGCAATCAACTATATTGTGACTGTTGAGGTGTGAAGGCCTTTTGGGTTTTTTGGATGGAGTTATGGTCCTAGCCCATTGAAGCTTCTTGAAACCCTAATTTATCTTTATACATAGAACATACCATTGTATTATAATCTTGTCTCTTGAGCTTAATAAAAAAAATACCTAGTTGCAGAGTGTGGACGTAGATCATCTTGACCGAACCATTATATATTCTCGTGTTCTTATTGCTTTCGTGTGCATGCGTATAATAGTGTGTTTATTTCCGCTGCGTAAAGATATCTAACAACAGGTATCAGAGCATCAGGCTCTTGATTACTGTTAAAGCCGTCGCCGCCATCTAGGGTTTCTGCCACCGCCACCTAGGGTTTCTGCCGCCACCGCCGCCACCTAGGGTTTCTGCCACCACCGCCGCCACCTAGGGTTTCTGCAGCCGCTGCCACCTAGGGTTTCTACCGCCGTCTATGGTTGTCGCCGCCACCGCACTCGCCTAGGGTTCTGCGCCCGCCTAGGGTTTTGGTTGGAAGTACCGGATCTAATTTGTCTATCCTTTATTGACTGGTTATCAACTGTTCAGCGTGCCTGTTTCGTCTTTTTTTTTTGTCTCTGTTTTGCTATTATGGTTGAAGACGGGAAGACTGTGATCGAAAAGTTCAATGGCACTGATTTTGGTTGGTGGAAAATGCAAATAGAGGTATTACTGTGTCAAAAGGATTTGGATATGGTACTGGAAAAGAAACCGGAGAGTATGGAGAAAGCTGAAGAAGCAGTTTGGAATTCCAAGGACAAGAAAGCTAGAGCAGCTATTATGTTATCTTTGACGAAGAGCGTTGCTTTTAACATCATGAAAGAAACCACTGCAGCTAACAAGGTGTTCTTGATGAGGGAACTGTTCATGACGAGAATGAAAGAGGGAAGCTCAGTCACCTCTCACATCAATGATCTGATGTCTATTCTAACCAGATTAGAGTCAGTGGGAATAAAATTCAATAATGAGACTCGAGCCCTGGTGTTGCTATCTTCACTGCCTGATAGTTGGTCCGGGACAATAACTGCTGTTACAAATTCTATGGGGGCTAACGAAATGACATTTGAAAAGATCCGAGACATTGTGATAGGTGAAGACACACGTTTGAAAAGTGCAAATGTTGGATCATCTTCTGAGATGTTACATGTAAGCAGGGGAAGGGAAAATAGCCGAGGCAGTGGGAGTCGGGGAAAGAGTTCAACTCGGACTCGGAAAAATGTGAGGTGCTGCAACGAGGATGGATGTGTTAAGAGTCAATGTCTAAAGAAAGGTCTGAACACTGCTGCTGAGGATGTCAATGATGGTGACGTGTAATTCTTGAGGCTGAAAACAGTGTGGATTCTTGGATCATGGATTCTGGTTCTTCGTTTCACGCCGTACACAGCGGTGAAATGATGGTGAATCTGAAAACAGGCGATTTTAGGAAGGTACGTCTCGCTGATGGCAGAATGCTTGATGTAATGGGCATGGGTGATATTGATTTGGTGACTTCCTTGGAAACTACATGGAACTTGAAGAATGTCAAGGTGATTCCGGATTTGAAGAAGAAATTAATTTCTGTTAGTAAACTGGATGAACAAGGACCGGAAGTCAAGTTTGGTGGTGGTAAATGGAGGGTAATCAATGGGAACCGGGTGATTGCTCGTGGTGATAAGCATGGGTCATTGTACATGGTGGAGGTACCTGCTGAGGGATTGATCAACCCGGTTAAGCAAGTCAAAGTCGGGTTCGCTAAATCTGCTGCTAAGAGAGTTCATTTTGCAAACATGAAGTCTGGAGTAGAGATTGTAGCTGAACGGGGTCATAAGTCTAAACCAGTCAGAGGATTTTGTGACAGTGAGAGCATGGGGCATGTTCCGGGTACAGTCAAGAAGAATCGTTGGGTTTTTAAGACTACGACTAGAAAAATCTCTCCTAGTGATTGTTTGCTGAATTTGGAGAGTGTTAGTGGTTCTCGGTGTATCTCTGAATCTGGTGGATCGTGTAAACCAGTTGAGACAGAGGATGGGTCGTTGGTGGAATTTGCCACGACTGGGTTGGAGCTCGGGGGAGCTTCAACGGGCCCTTTCAAGTGATTGATGAAAATGGGCCTCTGCAACTAGGGGATTTTGATTGAAATCTTAGCTTGTTCTTTGGAATTGGAGGCTTGGAGGATTTCTGTTACTTGAAGATTACTGATAATACTGGATGACAGGATTGCTTTGTACTTAGATGGCTAGCTGGAGTATTCGCAAGGCCTTCAAGTGGGAGATTGTTGAGGTGTGAAGGCCTTTTGGGTTTTTTGGATGGAGTTATGGTCCTAGCCCATTGAAGCTTCTTGAAACCCTAATTTATCTTTATATATAAAACATGCCATTGTATTGTAATCTTGTCTCTTGAGCTTAATAAAAAAAAATACCTAGTTGTAGAGAGTGAACGTAGGTCATCTTGACCGAACCACTATAAATTCTCGTGTTCTTATTGCTTTCGTGCGCGTGCGTATAACAGAGTGTTTATTTCCGCTGCGTAAAGATACCTAACAGTGACAGTCAATCAGCTATGTGTATAAACAAGATTCAAGTATTTCATGAGAAGAGAAAACATATTAAGGTTGAATACCCTTTAATCAAAGATCGGATAGTAAGCACTAAAAAAAGCCCTCCATTTATTCAACTGATACATATTAAGACAGAGTATCAACTTGCAAATATCCTTACTAAATCTCTCCAAAAAACTCAGATTGATTTTATTTGTAATCAATTGAGCATGATTAACATCTATACTCCAACTTGAGGAGTGTTAATATATTACTAGTAAATACGTGATTTACTAGTTTATGGCCCATGGGCTAAAGCATAGGAACTAGGGCTGCAAACGAACCGAACGTTCAACGAACAGTTCGTGAACCGTTCGGCGGGAAATTCGTTTATGTTAGTAAATAAACGAACACAACAAAAAAATTTTATTCGTTTAGTTAAACGAACGAACATAAACACAAGGCGTGTTTGTTCATTTATGTTCGTGAACGTTCGATAATGTGTTCGTTTATGTTCGTTAATATCTGTTCGTGAGCGTTCGATAATGTGTTCGTTTATGTTCGTTAATGTGTTCTTTTATGTTCTTAATTTTTGTGTTAGTTATTTTTTATGACAATTATATCAAGTATTTTTTGATATTTATGTTAAGTACTTGTTTATTATTTGTGGATTTATGTAATGTTTGTTGTTTGTGTTCGTTCGGTTCATTTGCAGCCCTAATAGGAACATCTAGGGTATGTTACTTGTATATATTGAGGGTTTTACCTCATCAGTTAAATTGCCCTCAAGTTTCGCATGTTCTCCTAGTGAAGTCACGAGGGTTATGAATGAAGATGGACAAATTGGTTAGTTTCGCGGTGACAAGCTTTGTCACAAAAGCTAACTAGTCACAATAGATGATCTTTTGTGACGAAGATTTTCTTTGTTTTTTTTTAAATCAGTTAAGACCTCAAATTTTAATTCTTATTCTCATCATTATTAATATAAACTATTATCTTTAATGTTGCGGTTTAAGCCTTGTTTACTTTGACCACAAAAGTCAACACTAAGACTAGATGGATTACATAACTAATGATTGACTGATTACATAACTGATTATTGACTTGCTATTCCAAATATAGCAATAATAACTACTACGTATTCATGTTTTAGTCTCCAAATTTTGATGATCTTTGTTTCAACGGTCAAAATTATTATTTCTACATCGTTAAAACTTCTTCTAGAAACATATTTATAAACCTCTATAGTTTCTTTTACTTTGACTCAAAAGTCAAAATCCATTTAGAGAATATACCGACTTTTATGAACATAAAAAATGAGATACAACGCGTACCTGCACTTGATTTAGCTCCCGCTTAGCGTAGGGGCCATGGCTTAAACTCATGATCTTAAGGTCACGAAGCAGCAATTCCTTACTGGTTGCTTCTAGGTCCGCCCTCATAAAAGAATATGAGATAAGCTCACAGTAAATGCACAATAATTTCATATAATTCTTTGCCCCTCCAAATTTAAGCTAAAAGATTCATGTTTTAGGAAGTTGAATAAAATCTATACCCCAATGAAGTGCATTTATCCCAAGAATCAAATTTGGATGGATGTTTGATCCCTTTTGATCATATGCTAAAAGCTTTTCCAGGCTTCAAGTGACCAAATCAAAACTATTTGAGCACATGATTAAGAGAGAGCAAACATCCAACAAAAATGTTTGCTTCACATCCTGAAACCTGCAATCAATAATTTTTACACAAAACTGGAGCATTACCATACGAAAATGTGTGTTTTACGTATGAAATTCTCCGGTGCAGCCCACTGGAGGTTGGCTTCAGAATTTAAACACCTGCCTTAAATATCAAGAGCTAAATCAAATTTGAAGTATAAGTGAATAAAAACTAAGATTTCACCTAAACTAAAGAAACAGAAGGTATGCATTAGCATTTTCAATTTATTAGATTTTGTTGTCATCTTCAAGTTGCTGCAAAAAAACGTCAGCATAACAATGTGATACGAGCCCGCTAAAAGTATATTTAGGCGACAAACATAAAAAGAAAGAGGGTGGGTCAATTAATTTGGAGCAGCTCCAGAGTTTGGCGGGTATTTGAAAAGACCCACTCGGTCAACCACAGGAAGTGGCTAAGTGGGGGAAGTGGAAGGCAGTTCTTGTAACTGTTCTAGCTGCTTAGTATTTTGGTTTTGATTTAGTTCATGTTGTTCTCCATTCAGAAAATTTGCTTTGTTCTATCAAACTTGTAATTGGACATTTGCCCATCTCGAATCAGGCAGACTCTTTTGGTCATTTCTATCAGCAATCTAAGATTAAATTTTCTCAGATCCTAACACAATGTCAATCGTAAATGCGGAAGAACAAAATAAACCACGCCTGTAAAAGCTTTTTCTTCAGAAGGTCCAAGGTGCATTTGAGCTTGACACACAATGAAAGGTTTTGTCTCTTACTTTTGACCGTTATAACGAGTCTATTGTAAAAATATATACATTGAGTTGGGGTCTGAGCACGAGCAGCTTTCCCGTCCCGAGATAGAAGTAAGGGTCGCCCTCTATCACACCCTACCCAGACCTTACTAATAGCTTTGTTATAAGTGGGATTGCATAGAGTACGCTCGTTTGATTGTTTTCTAGAGTATATAACTCAAAAGTAGGAGTTACTGATTATTTGCTTTGTTCCCATGCCCTTTTTTAAAGACCTTTTAGGCTTTTATATAGAAAAGGCAAGTTCCTAATTAAAACACTAAAAAGGCAACTAATTATTCACTAATACGACACATATGCAGTTTGGACCATATGTCAAATGAAATTCCCTATAGAGGAAAGGTGGACGTAAGTGGTCAAATATGTTTGCATTTTATTATAACTAACACCTGAAATGGCACCCATGGAACGTAACTTGTGTGTTTTACCTGGTCTCATAGGTTAGCAGGGTATTGGTGAGGCAGGTTATCCAATAAAGCACCTGAAAAAAGACTTCATGCAAAATCAAACACAACATGTGATAAGTGAAGTGAATAATATTAAAGAAATGATATCTTAAAACTTCACTTAATTCAATATACCAGGAAAGGAAAGAAGTATTAAGAGGGGTATATGGTTTACTTCGAATTCAACTTAATGTGATTTTGATCATGCAAAGTGAAAGTCAAACACGATAACAAGTTAATTCAACATCTATGTACTTTAAACTATGTTTTACCTCTATGGTTGTAACCATTGTTAGTTTTACCTCTTACGGATGACTCATTGTGGACCATTTACACTAAAATACCTGGCCTGAAAACAGTAAATACATGAAAGGCCAAACATCCGTTGCTGCAACTGAAATCGATGAATCTCTGCTTTATACGGAATCTGGATAATTAAATAGACTGCCATACCATCATGGCTGATGCCATCATTCCCCTGCAAAATAATCACAAAATAAGTTTCATGTAAAAGGATAACCAACACTCTTTAAACTTGCCATCCATTTAAATTTCGACATCGCTAGTTAAAGCTGGTTATGTATTCAACCATAATAGTAATAGAGATTATGTAGAAGGAAGCCACCAATTACAGAAATTACTTTATAGCCAACCCAAAAAAGCATGTTGAATGATGAAAATTTCCTTCAACCTTGTGACCATATACATTTTTTAGTTTTCTGAATAGAAATAGGAACCAAGCATATATTTTTAAATATTAAGACTATGCGTCATCCACCATGTTTTTTTCCCCTGGATTTGGTATAAATGAAACCTAGTACATACTTGAGTGAAATTCACAAATTTCTGTATTTTTTTTCCACATCATATGCATTGATGATTTTATGTCTCCATATCTACCCCTTAGCAAAGAACTAATACTAGTGCATTTAAAAAATACTTGATGTTTCCTTATAAACCCTTAGTGAGAACTGTCATGTGATTTAACAAATGAAAAACTATGCTTCATACTCCTAAAAATAAAATTCAAACAGACTACTAAGGAAAGCAGTTTCTAGTTACAGGATATAGATATCTTATACAGAATGTTGGCATTGTTGACCATCTCTTGGACTTTCAGCAAAATCGTCAAGTCAGTTGAAACACTTAAAAGGGAATATAGTTAGAGGGATTATTACAAACAAAGGATTCGAATGTGTAAGACGTCAAACAAAACCATGAAGGATAAAAGAGTCAAAGGTAATTTATTAATGGTAGTTCACAATATAGATCTTTGACCATATCTTGACCTTTTGGAAAGATCAAATGCACTAACTATAGGGAAAATTTAGGATGGCTTCAAATTATACCTTATTACGTTTGAACAAATTAACGTTACAGCGCTTGCCTGCAGCTTTTATAACCCAAGAGAAATAACAAACAGCCAATACCACCTGCAACACAAAATTTATGTGCACCATGTTAGTAGAAATATGGATAAAGACAATGACAACCAATAAAACAAACGAGAAAATAGCATTTGTATTACAAGAATATTGTCATTGCTGATGTCATTATTACTATCCATTTTCTTTCCACATGTAAGGCAATTCTAAAGTGGTACATTCAAGATAAATAGTCCAATAAGACATCTTTGGTATTTTGTAATAGCAAGTCTTGGCTCAATTTTAACCATTCTGGCCCTTAATTTAAAAATTAACCAAAACAAGTTTGGCCACCTTCCATATGAACTTTTAAGTTCAAAAACACTTACAGAAATATAATTAATCGTTGAAAACTACGTTAGTCAATTCACCAAATTTTCATTTTGGGTTAAATTAAGCCAAAATCACCATATTTTCCAAAAACCACAATTTTTGCAATTAAACCATGAAATATCATCCAAATTTGTTCTAATGGTGATTACAATCAATTTTCATCAACTAGCGATGATCGTAAAATGACCTTACACAAAAGTCCATTCTAGTCCAAAATTTGTCCATGAATAAAGTACTTATTATCACAAAATTTACTCAATGAATAAACAAACAAACATACCTAGCAAAATCTCACTCATAGCACGACAATCTGTAGAGTCTAGGCAGGGTGGGATGGGACAAACCATTCCTCTAACCAAGGGGGTAGAGGCTGTCCAAGTGAGACCACCGACTCCAAAAACCGTTTTTTAAGTACTAATAAATGATGTTATTTAAACTACCGCTAGCATAAGGTGGTGAGGAAACTATAGTATCAACGTGTAGAAGAGCAAAAACTCAAGAAAATTTAGAACTAACCACTTGGGAAGTACCTATGCACTCTCCTAAAAAATGTCTATACACCAAAAAAATGCTAAGGCAAGGCTACAGCTAAGTCAGACAAAAGTATAGAAAAATTTCTAGCCTCATGACAAATCTAATCTATACACTCCCCAAAAAGTCCATAATATTAATCCGACGTCTACAAGAACTCCTATTCCTAATCATGTCCTTCGAGAGTTGCAAGCCTAGCAAATTTTGCCTAATCCACTCATCCCATATCAAGTTTGGGTCTGCCTATGCTCCTCTTCCCCTCGATTGTGAGAGTTATATTACTCTATATTTTGTTCCATTGCACGAGACTTAATGTGCACTATTTCAAGATTTAAGATGGAACGTGTTCATAATTTTTTGCACGTCCTTCTTTGTTAGTTTTATTCCTAAGTGGGACCCATAATCACATGTTCACTCTCGTCATTTCATATAAATAAGACCCATAAATTGAAAACGTTAAACAACGCAATGAGATAAAACCAACATTCATTTCCAACGTGATCATCAAAATTAATGATAATATTTGGTGAAGCATTAACAAACAATAAAAATCCTTCAATATATAGTGTAATTTCACACATAATCAAATTTCACCAAAAAAACGTTACAAGAATCTCCAAGTTGCTATATCAAGATGTAAGGTGTTCCCCATAATACGGCTTACATGTGTATAATCACAAAGAAATATCACTAAAGTTCAAATCAATACTTTTTATGTTTCTTCTATAAACTAAACAATAAACTACATTCCCCAAGTCCAAGCTCTACTTTATTTTTTGGTTCACCGAGGTCCAAGTCCACAACCACAACCTCTACTTTTTTTTTTTTTTTTTGGTTCACCGAGGTCTAAGTCCACAACCACAACACTAAAACCAAGCAAAGCTCTCCCCACAAAAAGAGTAAACTAGAAGGGCTAATTAGGATCTCAAAATTTTAACGTAAATTTTGGCTATATTTATTAGATTGTTGTACAGTTTGATTTTTTAGAGATCGATTAAAGGGAAAAGAACTTCTTGGCTAGGTTAACAGGAAAACCTTATAGACTTGCAATTCAACCGGTTATGCTATATGGAACAGACTATTGGGCTATCAAGAAGACATAGACATGCAAGATAAAGGTAGAAGAGATGAAGGATGCTAAGGTAGATGTGTGGGCACATAAGGTTAGATCGGATAAGAAATGATGTTTTAAAGATAGATAAGGAGTAACTCGTATAGTGGTTATGATAAGAGAGGAGATTAAGATGGTTTATGCATGTCAAAAAGAGGCTAATGATGGCACCAGCTAGAGTAGTCGAGACCCTTAGACGAGATTTGTTAGAGTTGCACCTCTTTAAGAACATGGTTCAGGATAAAAGTATTTGGAGACATATGATTAAGATTAAGGACGTTTAGGGGAGGGTGTGTCTTATACATGTCTTAGTTATGTCTTGGAGATTAGTTTTAGTTATCACCCTTTTAGTAGCCTTTGCTTGTTATCACTTGACTATCTATTGGCACTATGTGCTTCTTCTTGATCATTGTAATTGTATATGGATGGCTTATGATCTTGTGGATATGTACTTATTATTGTATAATGTATATTGTGTATAGATGGCTTATGATCTCGTGTATATTGTTGTGCATTGTATATTTCTTATCGCCTACTGTATACTGATCACCTACTATGTGCTCCCCGTTTGCCTATGGCTATTATGTGCTCCTTGTCTATATTGGTTGTACATGGTGGGCTTCTAGTGGTCTACCTTATTTTGATGGTGCATTGTGTTCAATGATTTAAAGTTAGGGGTCTCTCTAGAAGCAATCTCTCTATCCCCTCTAATAGAGTAAGGTTTGCTTGCATCCGCCCTCCCCAAACCTCATCAATAGCTTGGCCTTGGATGAGATTTACGATGTTTGGTTATGCTTATGGATGAACAATTTAATATGGTGTATAAACTTAAATTTCATCAAGAGTTTAAAAGGTGATAAATGTTAATTAAAGACCTACAAACAAAGCATCAAATGCTAGATTTCTAACCACAGATTTGATACACATTAGCAATCATGTCAATCATTAATCAGATTCTTACGATATTTTCCGTATCCTACATCATTATACACACACACATTTATCAATATAGAATTTGTGTTCTAAGACATAATTCATGATATGAGAACAAAAAAAAACAATGCTGCAAAAATCATGGGGCATGGACCCCACAACAGGCCATAAAGAACCAAGTAAAGTTTACACCATTAATTATTAAGTCACGAGCTATGGCTAAGTCTACCAATTTACACAAGCCAATCTTTGAGCCAAAGCAACAACTTACTCTGTTTGTGAGACAAACACCTCATGCATTTCTTTAATTGTTGCATGCATTCGATTAATCACCATTTCCTTCACCTAAAAATACAACTTTCTAAAAATTAGACCACAAAAATATGCTTTAGTTGCTAAATAATAATAATGAGTCATAAAATCATAACCTGCACGATATTCCGTTTGGCTTTGTGATTTACAGGAAGTCGGCGAATTTCATCACTCACTTTGATGCCCTCCAATGCACTTTCCGGTGACATGAATTCATAGACCACATTAACACATGACTGCACAACATTAAACATCTTAGATCTTAACTTTGCTTTAAAACTGAATTTGACATTCTAGTTGATAACAGCAAAAAACACGTTACCTTAATTTTCTTCATCTGGTAAGGACAACCAGCAGGAATGATAACAGCTTCACCAATGTGTTGCTTAAACGTCAATGCATCCACATCTAGTTATGGTAATAAAAAGTACCAAAAAAAAAAATAGTCCTTATGACCCAAAAAGAATTAGAACTTAAAACTAATTTGCTGAAAGATTAAAGGACACTAACTGAATTCTTCCTTGAGTCTCATTTTATGGTCATCATCTAAGTAGAAGACTTCATCAAAGAGTGGATGAACAACCTGTAGTCGAAAAGCAAGTAAGTGCATATCCATGTAATTCAAAAGATTATGTTTTATATGTTAAGTAAGATATAAAACATTAATTATACCTTTTTGGGAGAACCATGAGATCTACTAAGCTTATCAGAATACTTTCTAAGATACTCTAAAAGCATTGGAGCATCTTCTCTACGAAAAATATTCCAGTGGGCCCCACAACTATTAACACCTTGAGAAAAATCTTCATCGTCTGATTCTGATTCAGACTCATCAGATGCTAAAACCACTTCATGGTTGTGTGCGTCATCCACCTTTGATGTGCCAGCAAACATCGCCTCGAGTTTATTGCGATTTGCGATCTTATTTGAGGACTTAAGATGGTCGTGTGAATTGTACCTATCCATCGACATCTTCACTTCATTGAGCTTTCTCTCAGAAATTGGATGATCGCTTGCATGTACAAGAATATTAACCTGAATTCAAAAATGCAAATATTAACAGGTGATTTTGATGTGATCATTTACATAAAATTCTATGATTAAAAAAGTAAATAAGAACTTAAAAAGTTACCATGTCACATGCATGGACACGTAAATTCGACAAAAGATCTGCATCCATTGGATTATCCAATCCACCATAATAGATCCTAACATAAGAACCCAAGTTAGGGTTTCTAGTTTGACTTGGTGAATATGCTCCAAGGTTCAAGAATCCCGTGAATGGGTTCATATATTCTTGAACGGGCAGTGATTGGATGACAGCATTGTAATGATTCAGGAAGTTATCTTGAAGAAAACTCGAAGAAAACCAAAGTTTGAATTTTAAAAACTCATTCCACACGTTTCCATGCGTTATGCCCCCTGAAAACGTCTGTTTTCTTTTAAATTCAATCTCACACCAGTCACGAGTGCCTTTTTCTGATCGGGTTTCAGTGTTGTTTCGGGATTCCGCACTCTTTTCGAGGTACTCGCATAACATGAACCCAAAATCCCAATTCAAATCCTGTTGGCTGTGAAACACGTCTCTTATAACAAGCGGTTGACCTTTTCCCCAATGCATCATAAAATGTTCAAGAATATTATCTTTGAATTCTTGTTTTGTAGAAAAATACAAACCCGCTTCATCATTTTCATCACATAACAAGCATGGTGACGAATCAGATAACTCGTTTAGCTTCTTGAAACTAATATTGCCAAGTATTTGCTTTGCATGTTCTTCAAGATCGTTAGTGAAATAAACCGCGTAGAAAGATGTTAATTGTAAAATACCATCCTCACAACCACCCAGATTCTTAGGGGGACATCTTATATTTCCATCCAAACTAAGCCCCCAAGATATGTTACTTGTATTTTTGCTTCTAATCATTTTTGTTTCTTTCAGATTTTGTAGACGCAAATGTAGAGTACCATCACGAAACTCATCACAACAGCCTATGCACAGAGTATAAGAGCAAGAAGTGCACCTTCTGTGAAAATCTGGAATGCAAGCCTTGCAAAAACTGTGGCATCGCACCATATATATAAATAATTTGTGTAAGCCACAAGATTAATTGAAATTGATTGATAAGGTGAAGATTATTTCAGTAATGATGTTTGAATATTCACCTGCATTCCTTCTTCTGAGGATATCTTGCAACTTGAACCAGTTGCTCCACATCACTGATTCCTGTAACAATATTTACACATTAACTATTTAAAAAACTAAAATACGACAAAAGGTTGTTCGCAGATAAACTCTTATGTAGTCAAAAGCACAATCGACTTCTGGTCCTACTCATCATCTGGTGACGATGATGATGAACAACTAACGATTGTATTAATTTCTATTACTTTTGAACTTTTGGTGGTAACCGCATGTATTAGTTGCTAATTATAATAATTTTTTTTTTGTTATATTTGGGGAACAGTATTCAAATTTAATGCATTTTCTATATATTTTTATTTTCCCATTATGCCTTTTCTTGTCTCGGGTGTGCATTTTTTTGTGCCTTCGGCCTTAGACAGCCTAGAATAAACCCAACCCTGCGTAGGATGACACATACTAAAAAACTTAGCAATTTTGCCATCATATACCTTTGTTTTTAGATTCAGTCTGTAGCTCAATGAACTTTTCTTGATTAATCTGAGTAATCACTGGAAGGAGCTTTTTGATCATGTGAAGTCGTTCACTTTTGTCAAAATCAGACTTGTTTTCATGATTGACAACAGTCATCTCCTTTTCAGGATCACATCTAATCGCATCCAATTCAAGATCATAAGACTCCTAAATCACGAAAATAGTCAGATCATCAGAAAATAAGAACACTATAAGTGACACCACACACATCATTTTTTACTGTTCTGAGTCAAAAAATTGTTTTAGCTTGTTCAAATTTCCTCTTGTGTAGCAGGATCACTTCCCTCGGCACCTAGGACACTCTCATGAATCATGATTGTATTCTTACAGTGAAACCTAAATTTATTCAAATAACAAAGATTCGAATTCTACATCAAATATAACTTAAAATAGTAAGTTAAACTTCATTTATCGCTATGATTCCTAATCAGGAATCACACCAAGTGTTTCAATGGATTAAGAACATAAAGCATAAATCTTTAATTTTATAACCAGTACATGCTTTTTGAGGAATGTATAAGCACTAATGGTATCTTATAATGTTATGCCGGTAAAACACAACTTTGTTATACAATCTTGAAAAAATAAACTTTTTTTTGCTGGTTGAACAGTTGACAAGAACACAAAAACTACCCAATTTACACCTTTCGCACTTCTTTGTTATTTTCATTACAAATAATGTTACATTTGCTTCTATTTCTGGTAAAGTATGATACATAAATGAAAATCAATAAATACACTAAAACAACAATGTGGTCATGCAGACGCAAACTTTGACTATATGGGTAACAAAAGGTAGCACCCATTGTAGTGATATACCAAAATTAGAATAGAAAGACAACACATAAATGATTAAAAAGAATAAAAAAAAGTAAAAAAAAAAAAATAAGAATAAGAAATATAAATATATAATAAAGAATTACAATGAATGGAGAACGCATTTTGGTTTTATTGAAAACAATATTCAATAATTTCGGTTGAGGGGGCAAATTCAACCCATTTATGTGAAAACCAATTAATAGCAAACATATATTATTACAGGAACCAATTAATAGCAAACATATATTATTACAGGCGGGTCAAATGGATTATAAGTCACCCATAATCAAATTTTGGAAACCCTTAACTTCTTCATTGGAAATTTGTTTGATTAGTTCAGTAATAATTTCTTCAAAACATAGTTTATATCATCAAAGGAAAAACTGTTGATGGGTCACCCGACCCGTTTGAACCATCCGAAAATTCTGCCCAAATTGGCATGTTATTGAACCTAATCAACCTGTTTTTCCTGCTTGAAAAATTGGGATAACTTTGCAGAATAGTAATCAATTCTTAAAAGTGTTCTAATTTAATCACTCAAGTTTAAAAAAAGTGTTCCAATTAAATCATTCGGTTATTGTGTTATGTTTTATTTAATTATTGATTTAAACTTGTTTTTTAGTAGGCTTTTCTTTTTATTTCAATTAGAAAATTTTTTTTTTCCTTTTTTTATGCTTATGTAGAGTGGCGACATGAATTTTAGGCTTTTTCATAAAAAATATAATTAACTTTCTTTTAAATTTTTTAAATATAATCACATATATTGAAAATTCCTGTCCATTTCTTTCTTGACCGAAAAAAAAAAAAAATCCGACCCAGTTTGGGTAAAATATACACGAGTGGCCTGAGTGACCTAATTGAAGCACTTTGTAAACTTGATTATTATCGTGACATTTTCCCCTAAAAAATTTTACCACCTGAAACCCGAACCACTGGACCTATAGATCCTAAAATTACAACCGTTTTGACCAGTTTATACAAAACACACATGACCCATCTGACCTGCCCTAAAATCAAACCTTTTTTGCCCGATTTGACCCATCAAAGAGGGCAAACTCTAAACGATTTACAAGAAAATTTACATTTTTCTTCTCCACAAAAACAATCCGCCACAAAAGTGAAAACCCCAAATTCAAAAATCAAGAAATTAGGTTACAATCAAGCAAATACACACCAATTAACATGCATATACAACAAATTAATCAATAAGAAGCAACCTTGGATGCAGCATTCGAATCAGGTACCGAAGGAGCACCGATTTCAATCGGCGAAGAAGAAACTGAACCATGAATCCTCTGTTCGTCTGTCATTTCCGCCATTAACAGAATATCAAAGGTGGTGTTGAAGGTTTGATTGATGAAAGAGGCTGAAAGAGGGCTTGTTTTTCGCTTTTCAAAGAGGGAGAGTATGAGTACGTATGAAAGTGATAGTATAGAACGTTTGTTTTGTAGTGTATATATAGTATATATATGTTATTGTAATATTATTATATCTGATTCTGTTGGATTAGATTACACTTTTAGCCCGGATAATATTTTGAACCATTTTATTTTTTGAATGGTAAGTTAATGGTTATTGGGTTAAATTTTATTCATTTATGTTAAGGATTAAACTCATAAACTCTAAAGAAAAAATAATTTTTTTCATATCTCTTTTAAATTATTAGACCAATAAATTATTGTTAATAGTTGATATAGTTCAATGGTTGGAATGAAACAGTATGTGAGTCAACATGTTATATGAAATAATTAGCTTTAGTAAACTCATGTATTATAAGGGTTAAATATTAGTTTTAGTAAATCCGTGTATTACAAGGTTTGTAATTTTTATTTATGTTATAAACTAATATCAAGATCCCGTGTTACGGCAAGACAAAAAACCATGAAAAAAGCTAGTGAACTCGTACGTTGATAGTAAGAAAAACAAAACATGTGAAATTATATATATATATGTATATATATATATATATATATATATATATTACAAACTTGTGTTCTATGTCAAGACCGTTAATAATGTTTGAAACTTAATACTAAATGAAAACTTTTATAAAATTAACATGAGCATTAATAAAAAAAAATAACATATCGCAAAAGGAAAGAATAACAGTTGTGTATTTATACTTGTGTGCTATGTCGAGACCGTAAATAATGTTTGAAACTTAATACTAAATGAAAACTGTTAAAAAATTAACATAAGCATTAATAAAAAAAATAGCATATTGCAAAAGGAAAGAATAACAGTTATGTATTTATGAGATGATTGATATATATAATTAATGATAATAATATATGCGTATTTTTCACTATTTAATGTACCTTTTCGTAGATGTTTATGGGTTGGAATGTTTTCTATAACTAAACCCTACATCATTTTCTAGTTACACCCTACTTTATAATCTTAAATATACTACTATAGTATTTCGTATAAAACACGGATTAAATAAGTAAAATAATTTATTTTGTAATAAATATAAAAATTATAAGTACGTATTTCAAGTAAAATACGATTGAATTACGTATAAGTATGTATTTCAAGTAAAAACACAGTAATATCATTTTAAACTTTCATTTTATAATATTTGCTTTTTTAATTGTTTTATAAAACATTTTGGGTTTTTTATTCTAATTTCATTTTTTTTAAATCATCCTTATCAAACTTTAAAAAAATGGTTTAAAATAGCTTGTATTTTCATAAAAGATTTTTGTTCAAGAAAATTTTTGCATCTTATATATTTTTTAAAGTGTGTTTTTTAATAAAATTATCTAGTTTTTAATTTTTATAATATCTATTTTTTGAATTTAAAAATGTTTTAAATAATATAATAAATACTATCATCATTTTTAGGAGAGAAATACCAGAAAATAAAATTAAAAAGCCTAATATGTTGACATAATACATCTCAAAACCATCTTTAATTATAGATAATAGATATATTTTAATGTAACTTAATGATAGGAGTTTAGTTCCAGAAACACATGATTGACCAATTATATATATATATATATATATATATGTGTGTGTGTGTGTGTGTAGGCGCGAGCGCGTGTGCACTGCTAATTAAAAGAATTATTTTGGTTATATTAAATGCACCACTGTTATGTTTTTCTTTTCCTTTGTAGTTTTTTTAATGTTTTCCTAATCATATTTATTTTTATAAGAATTTATTATCTTTCATAATTTAATTTATTTCTTTAATTAAATTATGCTTAACAGTTATAAAAATTATAATAAAATACTTAAAAGAAAACAATAATTTTAATTTTATATTTTATTTATATTAAATAATGTTCACATTTAATGATAACTAGTGTTTTCTCCCGCGCTACGCGCACGGGAGTTTGGTTGCTTTTCTCTGTCTTACGCGACTGTGACTTTCTTCGTTGTCGGGTTGGCTCATCGAAAACTACAAAATCATATACCGATACCAGTTCGATTAAATATCGAATACCGATACTAATGTTTGACGTCAAAAACAAAAAAAAAAACAAAAAAAAAAAAAAAAAAACTTTGTGGTCAAAAGCAAAAATATAAAAACTTTGTTGTAGCACCTCACTTGTCTTTATCATTAAAAAAAAAACCAAAAGAATAATCCTAGTTAGGATTTGGATTTTAATATCAATTTGTAAAAAGATGTGGCCAATATATTAAAAAGTAAACTTCACCGGCGTTACACGTGCGGAAGTTTGGTTGTTTTCCTCTGTCTTACGCTACCGTGACTTTCTTCCTTGTCGGGTCGGCTTATCGGGAACCACAAAAACGTATACCGATACCGGTTCTGATAATATCACTCAAAGCGGACCGATGAAAGCATTGAATAAAAAAAAGTGTCAACAATCGAAGAGTGTATATATATATATATATATATATATATATATATATACTACAATAAAAAAGACAAACATGTGGGCTTGAGGCCCAAAATTAAAACCCACAAATAATACAGAGACCAAAATCATTAAACAACAACATCATAGCAAAAATGTAAAACCTATAAAAATTACTGTAGTAACATGAGTTGCTTTTTAATATAAGTTATAATGTGATAGTTGATAAAGATAACTAAAAAATGGTTGCATTTATTGAGAGGGAGTGGTGGTTGGTGATTTCTATAATTAATTACATTTATTATTTATAGGTTATAATGTTATAGAGTAGGGTGCTAATACAATTTCAACTAAATTAAGATCACAAATCTCATGTTCGAGTTAGGAAACATGTTCATATTTTAGTTTGAGTTCGTATGTGACTAGGTGAGTGGTTCTTTCATTTTTATTTTTGTTGACCTTGTGTATATTTTATGTAGATGTTAAATAATAAATTAATAACAATCTTAATTTATATATATTAAAAATCACTTTCTAAAGGTTTTTGCATTGTTATTCCTCTTAATCTCCGCTCTCTTTGAGTTTTTATGTATTTTTCTCTATGCATTCGTGTTTATCGAGTTACCAATCGTGAAGCATTACCGTAGGAAAAGCAGTCCTCGGAGGTTCACTAATCGTTGCATTTGATTTGTCTTTTACTAGAATAATTCATACATATTATAACAGAAAAACTAGCTGCATTCTAGCTTTTTAAAGAATTTTATTGTTTATATAAGTTAACTAGAACTTCATTAGTTTCTAGTCGCTTGCATGCCACTTCTTTGGATATTAAAGCTATCTGGTAAACCCTAGCAAATTTAACCTAATTTTCTAAACCCTAGTCGCTTGCATGCCACTTCGTACCCAAATACAATCAATAGAAAACCTTATTTGTGTATTATCTGATAACAAGTGCAGCTAGTGAGATTATGTGAGGGTTTGATTTATTCAAATTTTAAATCCTAGATAACTCTACATATTCTTATATTATATCTTTTGGAACATATTGTTTTGTAGGTATCCATTTGTTTTAAAATTTTTTACAGTTTTACGTTACCCCTGAGAAAATATTACGTTACCCCTAAAAATTTTTTAAACTCAAAACTTTATAGAAAATTTTAAATTTTATAAAAATTAGTTTAATATTTTATAAAAAATATTACCTTTTATAAAAATATTGTAACAAATTAACCCAATTACCCAAAATACCCAATCAAAAGCCCAAATATTAATTCAGTCCAAAATTTATTTCAGCCAAATTAAGTTTTAAAAGCCCAATTTATTATAAAACTCATTTAACTTGAAAAAAGAAACCCCCCCCCCCTTTAAAAAACCCATTCGACCGTTGCTGCTTTGCCTGCGGCCTTCTGGAGTTTCGAGTTCTGCTGCTCACTGCTCGCTAGTTGGCAGTTGCTGCTACTGGCCTGCTACTTGAAGGTATTCTTTTTACTTTCTAAGTTTTTTTTTTTGCAAGATTTCAATGTTATTTGCAAGATTTGAAGAGTAGGTGATTGATTAATGGTATATGATTTAATTTTTAGGTTTAATTAGCAATTAGGGATTTGTAATGAAATTAGAGATTTGTATTGAAATTAGGGATTTGTAATGTTATTGTGAATTTGATTTAATTTTTAAGTTTTATTGGCAATTAGGAGATTGATTAATGATTAATGAATTTGTAATGTTATTTGAAAGATGAAATTAGGGATTTGAAGATGTATTTGATTTAAAATTTTATGAATTTGAATTGTGTTATTTGGTTAATAACTAACTAAACAATTAACAAACCCAAAATACCAAATAACATTAATAACTTAATAAGTTAATAACTAAACAAATAACATGACCAAAATTATAATAAGCCAAAAATTTAAATAACTAAACAACTAACAAACCCAAAATTGCATATAACATTTTATAAAAACATTAATAAGTTAATAACTAACAAACCCAAAATACCAAATAACATGACCAAAATTATAATAAGACCAAAATTATAATAAGCCTAAAATTTAAATAACTTAAAAACCTAACAAGTTTACAAGCTCAAATACCTATTACCCAAACTAAACAACTTGAAAAATAACTAGTTATACCCATAACTTTCACCGCCTCACCCTGTTGCCGATCACCCTACAACCTTTGTCCCTGTCGCCAACCAACCATCACCTGACCAGAGTGACCGCCCCCCGCCGTCCGTCGTTCTGTTACGGCGGTGGTATTTATATAAATGTACGGTAAAAAAAAAATTTACGTTACCCCTGAAATTTTCTTCTAGATCCGCCACTGGTTGCATTACGGTTTGCATCCTCATGACATCACCCAAAGGTTACAAGTTAAGTTTACACTACATATTAGATTAGATCTTAACAAAAATCATGCCCCATTGGAATATTTACCAACTTTTTTAGGTCATGGTCCGAAGCAAACGCATTGGAAAATCAGCTTGTATTTTTCTTGATGGGCGGCATATTTGTGCTCAGCTCTGAACTAGTTGTGGCTTATTGGTACGAAAGCTTTTTAGGAAGAAGCATGGAAAAGTTCATCTACATTACTACCCTTTAAATCAACCTAATTGGACCGGTTTGTGTACATATATGCATGCATATGTGTAAATATAAACTAGGTGTGCGCATGTGTATTGTGATCATATATGTGTCGGGGAAATTCATCTAACTTTTATTATACAACATAAATAAGGATAATATGGTATAGAAAAATATAACAATAAAAAATATACAACGCATGATACATATTACTTAAACATATCATAATCATCCGTAGTTTGAAGAATAAATCAAAAAAAAAGAAAACTAATGTTGTTGTGAACATGTAAGGGTCCGAAACCCTAGAGAACACTTACAGTTGATTATTTATAGCATAAAATATTTATACACGTAACGTTCGCATCGAAAATCATAATTTCTTTTTATTTAAATTATAATATTTGTCTTAGAATTTCATTCTATTTCTTTTAAACATCAAAAGTGTATTAATATAAACATCATTTCAAAACTTTAGATGCTAGACTTGAACTATCCCAGTAGCTTTCACGTCTATGCATGCATCTCCTCAGCACCATCAACTACCTGCCAACTATTATGCATACAAAATCAGCACGCTAAATGAGTTGTAGTTTTATAATAAAATACTTTGCATACTTTAAAACCCTTTCCTTTTCATATGAGCACACATCAATACGTAAATATTAGCATGTTCATTTCTTTAACTTTCATCATCGTTTCTTTCATTCATTCATCTTTATCTTTCGCTGTAATAGATCGGTGTCATAACTTAGCCCCCAGCATAAGTTATGAGTCTGATCATAATCTCAAGATCAAGCGACAAAGATCCCATTCCGTTCATGATCAATCACATGATCAAACCTTTGTGAGTATCCTCATGGGCTAACAAGCCACCCACAATTGAGCTAACAACTGATTGGTTGTGAACTTTCATTCATACATGGTCAATCTCAAGGATTTTGACCCATGTGTGCATCCTTCTTACGGAAGCTTTTTCTTACCATTCAAGTAGTACATTGTATCTTATCTTATAGTAAAGTTTATAATAGAACCTTTATCATTTTGAAGACAATTTAAGTCATAATAAGATACCACATAGCATTAACACTTAGTCAAGCGGGAACCTCTTTAACAAACTTAACTATACGAAAACTATAGGGCCATGCGAGAAGAACATGTAGCGCGAAACATCATTGTCGGCGCGGGAACCTCAATGTCACGGGAAAACATACTAAAATTTGCAACCCTTGCAACCCAAGCTACTTAACTCGCACAGGAACCTTCTATCACGTGAGAAGATCTTAGATTTCAAGCAAAAACATCACAACCCAACCGAACATCGACTTAATCTCGACGAGAGCCTTCTATTTTTCTTTGATTCTCTAGAAATTTCGGGGTGTTATAGAACAGAACTTGATAACTGGCATAAAGAACCAATGAAGGTTTCATTGGCCGGAAGAAACTAAGCTTTGATAAATCGTTCAATGCAAACGTGAGTCGGGTAAAGCACCCATACGAGGTATAAGTGACCACATGCTGAATTTTTTTTAGGATATGCTAAATCTGTTGAGAAAATATAAAAATCACTATCATAGACTTTGCATCCCTTGAACAACATTGAGTTGATTCTTTAAAAAGGTTACAATAATACTAATCATTCAGCGATAATCCTAATTATTGGCTGAAGAGATTATAAAACTTCGGTGTTGGAATATGAGGGATTAATGTGTGTCATTGTAATAGTTAAGGTAGACTTTTGTAAGTAGTCATAATTAGTAAGTCATCACTCGTTTATAACCAAATGTAACGAACTCAATTGAGTATACAGTTGAATGAATAATTCCCTCCCTTTCTCTCTCTAGTTTCTCTCTCTACCATTCTCATTGCATTAGTTGTATCAAAGCTCTCGATCCTCATCGGAACTCTGATTATTTTTTAATCATGATGAATAACACTCGTAATCAAGAGATCGGCAAGACTTTGAAGGATCATGATTGAGCTTTTTCAATCTTGGTAAGTCAATTCATGATTGGCTGTACAAGTGCGAGCAGCTCTTCATAGTTGATGAAACTCCAGAGAATTTGAAGCTTTGATATGCGGTGATTTTTATTGGGAGGATGAGGCGTTATAAGATGATATATGATGCAATAACTTTGAGCATATGAGACATCAGTTAAAAGTTTGGCATGTTCCTCCCTAGTAAAGTCTCAAGAGTTACAAATGAAGATGGCCATGTAATTTGTCAGTTTTGTGGTGACAAGCTCCTTCACAATAGATGATCTTTTGTGAGAAGATTCTTTTTGTTTTCTCTAATTAGTTAAAACCTCAATTTTAATTCTTATTCTTATTTAAATCTATAAACTATTATTTTTTGTTGTCGTTCTTAAAGCTCTGTTTTATTTTGACTTCAAAAGTCAATATTTAAAACCAGTTGGATTGCATAATTGGTGGTTCACTTGCTGTTCCAAATATAAAAATAATAACTAATAAGTATTCATAATTTTTCCTCCAAATTTTGATGATCTTTGTTTCAATGATCAAAATGTTATTTTACATTGTTAAACTTCTTGAAACATGTTTATAAATCTCTAACACTATCTTTTAGTTTGACCTAAAAGTCAATTTAGAGAATATGTTGACTTCTATGAACATAAAATAATATATGATAAAAGGCGTACTCGGTACTTGATTTAACTCCCGCTTTGCGCAAGGACTACGAAGAAACCAGATCGCTTCATGATCTAATATATACAATGTTACCTTATATTTGTGTAGTTTTTTCACGACTTAAACCCATAACTTCAAAATGACAAAGCAGCAATCTTACTAATTGCTTCTAGGTCCTAAAAAAATATATATGAGATAAGCTCACAAGTAAATACACAATAATTCCAAATACTTCTTTGCCCCTCCAAATTTAAGCAAAATCTATACCCCAATGAAATGCATTTATCCCAAGAATCAAATTTGGTTGGTTGTTCTGTTCCTTTTGATCATATGCTAAAATCTTTTCCTAGCTTCACATGACTTAATCAAAACAATTTAAGCATATGATCAAGAGAAAACAAACAACCTACCACAAATGTTTTCTTCACATCTTGAAACTTGCAATCAAGAACTTATACACGAAAATGGTTACCATACAAAAATGTGTGTTTTAGGAATGAAATTCTTCGGGGCAGCCTCTATGGAATTTGACTTAAATATTTAAGCACCTAGCTTTACCTATTATGGCTGGCTCATTGCAACATTTTACATTATGAAACTTTGCCTGTAAACACTAAATACATGATGAAAGGCCAAACACCTGCTGCTGCAACTGAATTTGATGAATATTAAAGCTGCAACTTTACATGGAAACTTGGAAGTATATGGAATATGACCATTTGCTAGGAGACGTGTAGAACATCTTACTACAATTAGTACGCTTTCATACACAAGTGAAAATACATACGCGACATATGAATTCAAAATGTAAAATCTGAGATCTCATATAAGAATACTATGCTGCACACAATGCTAACCGTAAACATGAAATTAAAAACGATACTGGTCCTTTGTATACCATATTCTTAGTCTGATAAGACACAATTGTTACTGTTAATTATTTTACCGGTTTGAGCCTCACTTCACGACGGTTGGACGAAGACTCTTAGGAATGAGAAACCCTAAAAGCAACTGTAAATTACAACTATTTGATATTATGGGGGCTGAAAGAGCTTCATTATTTGTAGTTTTAGTTGTACAGCATAACACAAAACCCCATAAGCCCAGAACCTAAAACAGTGCAATACCCATGTGCAAATGGAGTTTGGCTGTTTTTTTCTTTTTTTCTTCACATTATATGAGGACTCAACAAGTTCATTGGATCACAGTTCATCACTTACACTTTCAAACCCCTCCGAATCACAGTTCATACCCTCACCATCTTCACTAACCTTGTCATCTGATTCATCATCTACAATAGATATATATTCAGCCATGTCAACTTCCAAGCTTTCCACAATGTTATCTTCATCTTCATCTATTTGGAAATCAAAGTCATCAAAAGCTGATCCATGAGCTTCAACTGTTTCATCACCTTTTTCATATTCTCTTTCGTTATCTGTTTCATCACATAATGCTTGCTGTTGAGGTCCTCCTTGATCATCAACTACTTCTTGTTGTTCAATATCAACACGTACCTCCGTTACTTTACAGTTCTCCATAAATCGACACATTTCAGAAACATCTTTATCACCCAACAAAGGTCGAAGACTAAATTCCAAGTCCAATCCGGGAATCTTATAATGATAGTAAACTACTTGATCATCCGGATAACCTAAAGTCCTATACATTTGACCTAATGCAAAATAGAGAATTCATCCAGATCTACCCCATCAATATAGTTGATTTTATCATTTACATGGCTCTTTTTAAGGCAAATCAACAAAATGACCTTCATGGTAGATTTTTATAGTAAACCATGTAGGGTCTTATGCTGTGATGCAAAAAAAAACATATACCATCTCAAAGACGGATTCAATTTCTACATAAACGATGGAAGAAGAAAATTGGAAACAAGAACACTTACAGTACATTTCAAAAGGATCAAAATTATCATGTGGATGTGAACCATGAAGCTTCGATTGAAACTTCATACATGTAGCGATGTGCAGATGAAGATGAACAATTTCGATGAAGAAGGATGAACAAGAGTGTGCAGATGGATTACATAACTAACGTTTGACTTGCTGTTCCATATATAGCAATAATAACTAATAAGTATTCTGTTTAATCTCTAAATATTGATGATCTTTGTTTCAATGGTCAAAATTATTATTTCTACATAGTTAAAATCTCTTCTAGAAACATGTTCATAAATCTCTACAGTTTCTTTTACTTAACCCAAAAGTCAAAATCCATTTAGAGAATATACTGACTTCTATGAACATAAAAAATAAGATAAAAGGCGTACCGCTACTTGATTTAGCTCCCTCTTTGTATAGGCCCAGGGAGAGGCCAGCGATCTGATGTATACCACCTTACCCTGCATTTTGTGCAACTATTTCCCATGGCTTAAACCCTTGATCTTAAAGTCACAAAGCAACGACCTTACTAGTTGCTTCTAGGTCCGCCCTCATAAAAAATATGAGATAAGCTCACAAGTAAATGCACAATAATTCCAAATAAATCCTTGCCCTGCCAAATTTAAGCTAAAAGATTCATGTTTAAGGGCTGAATAAAATCTGTACCCCAATTAAGTGCATTCATCCCAAGAATCAAATTTGGTTGGATGTTTGATTCCGTTTGATCATATGCTAAAAGCTTTTCCCGGCTTCAAGTGACCAAATCAAAACTATTTGAGCATATGATTAAACGAGATCACACATCCATACAAAAATATGTGTTTCAGGTACAAAATTCTCCACGGCAGCCTCTATGGAAGTTGACTTCAGACTTTATGCACCTGCGTTAACTGAATCCATAGAACGAGCTATATCAAATTTGAAGTTTAAGTGAATAAAAACTAAGATTTCATGTCAACTAAAAAAACAGAAGATATGCATTTCGCATTTTCAATTTATTAGATTTTGTTGTCATTTTCAAGTTGCTGCATAAAAACATTAGCATAACAATGTCAATCAAAATGTGGAAGAACAAAATAAAACCCCGTCTTCTAAAAGCTTTTTTCTTTACAAGATCCAAGGTGTATCTCAGCTCAAAGTTTAGAATAAGCCTCGAGGCGTTTTCCCTTCGCCTCAAGAGGCGTAAGCCTCGAGGCGAAATGATAAGCCCGAGGTGGAAATAATAAATAAATATAAAAAATATATCTTATAAAAAATAAGTATGATTTATCTAATCACATACCAGTCTTAATAAATATCAACATATTGATTAGCTATCTTGCAAACAATTGAACATGATACTTTTAAAAGATGATACTTTGACAGATCAAGTTGTATATAGTATGTATAAACAAAAATGTCAAGAAACAAAAAGGAAAAAAAGGCAAAAGAAGAAGAAAGAAAACAAACACCAGGTAAAAACAACAAAATAAGAAAATATTTAAAATAGTCTGCACTTCTGCAGCTCTTCTGTAGCACTTCTGCAGCTATAGTGACTAGTCATGCTTGCATTTACTTTCTTTTTGTTGCATTTAATCATCTTGTTCTCCTTCCTCTTCATCCTCCCTCACTTCTTCAAACACCTTCCAGCAACCTGCAGCTTCGACGACTCCGGCACCTACAACTCCGGCACCTACAACTCCGGCAACACCAGTTGTGTCCTTACCGCCCGCCAACATTTTCTCCTCAAATCACATCCCGCCTCTTCGTTTTTTTACCACTTCACCCCTTTGAGGCGTACGTACCAGATGAACCCCATGAGGCGCGCGCCTCATGTATAGTTTTTTTCCGCCTTGCCTCAAGGCGAGCTTCGAGGAGCACGTCTCGGCCGTTTTTTTAAACCATGTCTCAGCTTGACACAGTTAAAGGTTTTGTCTGACTTTTGACCATTATTAATAAGTCTCTGACTCTCTTCTAAAGAAATGTAAATTGAGTTAGGGTCACAGCACAAGCAGCTTCTTTGTCCCCAGGATAGAGGTAAGGTTTGCCCCCTATCACACACTTCCAAGACCCAACTAGCTTTGTTATAAGTAGGATTGCACAGCGTACGTTAGTTAGTTTGTTTTCTAATAATATATAAAACAAAAATAGGAGTTATCTATTCTCGCTTTGTTTTAGTGCCATTTCTTAAGGACTATTTAGGGTTCCAAATAGGAAAGGAAAGATCCTAATTAAAACGTTGAGCATCCAACTACTTAATTACTAATAAGCATATATGCACTTTTAACCATAGGTCAAATGAAAATCCCTATAGAGGAAAGGTGGCCATATGTGGTTAAACATATATGCATTTTATTATATCAATAGAGTTAAGTAAAACCAACACCTGAAAAGGCACCCTCGTAATGTAAGGACTGTTTTACCTGCTCTCATATATGCCATTTTTTAAGGACTGTTTTACCTGCTCTCATAGGTTAGCAGGGTACTGTTGGGACAGGTTATCCGATAAAACGCCTGACAAAGACTCATGCAATGTCAAACACAGCATGAGGTAAGTGAGTGAACAATATTAACAAAATCATCATATCTTAAAACTTCACTTTATTCAATATGCCAGGAAAGGAATGAAGTATCAAGGGGGGTAAATGGTTACTTCAAATTCAACTTAATTACTATGTAATTTAGACTATTCTAAACCTCATGCAAAGTCAAAGTCAAACACAATAGCAAGTTAATTCAACATATATGTACTTGTAACTATTTTTTACCTCTATGGCTGTGACCATTTTTAGTTTTACCTCTTACGGATGACTTGTTGCGGACTGTTTACACTAAAATACTTGGCCTGAAACCAGTAAATTCATGAAAGGCCAAACACGTGCTGCTGCAACTGAAATCGATGAATATCTGCTTTATAAGGAACATAGATAAAACAAACTACCATTACCATATCATCATGGCTGATGTCATCAGTCCCCTACAAAATAATCACAAAATAAGTTTCTTGTAAACGGATAGTCACGCAAAAAGCAAGAGCAATACAAACTTGCAATTCACAATTTTCCATCTAAATTTCGACATCAGTAGTCGATTCAGGTTATGTGTTCAACCAATAACATTCATAGGGTTGTGTACAAGGAGCCACCAAACTACTGAAATTAATTTATAGCCAACCAAGTATCAATTTCGTTTATACAACCACAAACATGCTGAATGATGACAATTTCCTTTAACTTTTGGCCATTCAATATTTTTTAAATATTCAGAATAGAAAAAGGAACCAAGCATATGTTTGTTTTTTTAAAAAGTATTAAGAATATATTTGTCATCCACCATGTTTTTTCCCCGATTTGGTATAAATGAAACCGAGTACATACCTAAGTGAATTTGACAAAATTTCACATTTTTTTCCACATCATCAACCTTCTAAAATGATGATTTTATGTCTCAATATCTACCACTACTGGTACATTTGAAAAATACTTAATGTTTCCTTATAAACCATTAGCTGAGAACTGTCATGTGATTTGAATAACATTTATGAAAACTATACTTCATATTCCTAAAAATAAGTCAAATAGACTAATAAGGAAAGCAGTTTCTAACAGGATATAGAGACTGTATACATAATGTAGGCATTGTTGATCATCTCTTGGACTTTCAGCAAAACCATCAAGTCAATTAAAACACCTTAATTGTGTGAGACGTCAAACAAAACCATAAAGGTTAAAAGAGTCAGAGGTAAGTAATTTAGGATTTAGAAACTGCTTTCCTTATTAACCTTATCACAAATATAGGCCTTTGACCGTATCTTGACCTTTTGGCAAGATCAAATGCACTTACTATAGGGAAAATTTAGGATTGCTTCAGATTATACCTTATTACGTGTGAACAAAATTAACATTTTAGAGCTTGCCTGCAACTTTTATTGCAGCTTTTATAATCCAAGAGATTCTAAAATGGAACTCGACTTAAATACCCTTTTATAGAACACTATGAAGGAGGCTTTGCCGAATGAGAAATAACGGGCCAATACCACCTGCAACACCGCAACACGGAATTTATGTGCATTACATTAATGGAAATATAGTTAAAGACGGTATCAACCAATAAAATTAATGAGAAAGCAGCATGCGTATTACAAGAATACTGTCATTGCTGATGTCATTATTACTATCCAATTTCATTCCACATGTAAGGCAATTCTAAAGTAATACATTCAAGATAAATAGCCCAATAAGACATATTTAGTATTTTGCAATTGCAAGTCTTGACTCAATTGTAACCAACATGACCTGCTAGTTTATAAATTTAACCAAAACAAGTTTAATCACCTTCAATATGAACTTTTAAGTTTAAAAACACTTACGGAAGTATAAGTGATTGTTTAAAACTACATTAGTTGATTTCGCTAATCAATTCACCAAATTTTCAATTTGGGTTAAATTAAGCCAAAATCACCATATTTTCCAAAAACGACAACTTTGGCAATTAAACCATGAAATATCATCCAGATTTGTTTTAACGGGGATTATAATCAATTTCCATCAACTAGCGGTGATCGTAAAATGACCTTATAGAAAAGTCCATTCTAGTCCAAAATTTGTCCAAATCCACAAAAATAAAGTACTTAATTACTTATTATCACAAAATTCACTCAATTAGTAAACAAATATACCTAGTAGATTGCCACTCATACCAGGGCTATTTGTAGGGTCTAGGGAGGGTGGGATGGGGACAAACCATTCCTCTAACCCAGTCACCCAGATGGTAGAGAGGGTGCTCCCAATGAGACCCTTGACTCCAAAAACCGTTTTGTTAAGTGCTACTAAATGATTATTATTTATACTACCGCTAGCATAAGGTGGTGAGGAAACTATAGTATTAATGTGTAAAAGAGCAAAAGAGAGGAAAAAATAGCACTAACCTGTTATATACCGGGTAAGTAACGGATATGAATTTTGAAATTTTGAAGGAGTAGAACAATCAAACACTCGTGATACAGAAACACCACACGAGAATTCGATAGGGCTAGCCCGCACAACCCTAAGGATACAGATTCACCACCTTAGATTGAATGGGATCCAAAGAACACCACACAAATAAGCCAAATTTGTGCTAGCAATGGAAATGTATCTAACGAAAGAAAACCAAAGTAAAAAAAATAAAGTTTAACATAATAATCACCACCTCCATTCATGAAGAAACAGTCGTACATATAGGTCCTAAGCATCTACCCACGTTCAAGCTATTAGAAACAAAGAAACCAACTAATACTACCCTATTAGCTAAAAGTACAACTATGCAAAGCATAAGAAATGAAATAAATATAGAACACATGAAATTGAAATAAACTAAATAAAATTAAAAATAGCAGATGGTGGAAAACGTGGGGTTGTACTCTTGCATGGGTTTTAACCTCCATCATCATGGGCTCCTACTTGATTCATGCATGCACCCGGATAATTTGATCCGACCCGCTCACCTGATCCGTCGCTATGAAATAACCCGCATTCGATCTTTCTAGTCGTTGTGAGGATAACGGAAGTGGGATTTATATAAAGTGGGTCTTCATGGCTATCATAACCCCTTTGGAAGTACCTATGCAGTTTCCTAAAGAAAGTCTATATGCCAAGCAAAAGCTAAGGCAAGGCTACAGCTAAGGCAGACAGAGGTATAGCCTCGTGACAAATCTAATCTATAAACTTAACTAAAAGTCCATAATCTTAAACCAACGTCTCCAACAACTCCTATCTTAATTATGTCCTCCGAGATTTGCAAGAATTCACTCATCCCATGTCAAGTTTGGATCGGCCACTGCTCCTCCTCCCTTTGATTACGAGTTATAAATACTCGATCGTTATATTTTTGTTCCCTTACACAAGACTTATTGTGCACTATTTTAAGATTTAAGATGTAACTGGTTTTATTATTTTTGTAGGTCCTTCCCTTGTTAGTTTGATTCCTATGTAGGACCCATATTCACATGTTCACTCTCCTCACTTCATATAAATACCACCCACAAATTTAAAACGTTAAACGACTCAATCAATAGAACCAACATATCTAAATTAACAATGAGAATTTGTGAAGCATTAACATTAACAAATAATAAAACATCCTTCAATTATCATGCAATTTCACACATAATCAAATTTCACAAAAAAATGTAGCGAGAATCTCTAAATTGCTATATCAAGATGTAATTTATTCCTCATAATACGGTTTACATGTGTATAATCACAAAGAAATATCACTAAAGTTCAAATCGGTATACTCATCCAATGATGATATAAGAAGGAATCAATAGATAACTAAGTACATTAAAGAATTTAATCAAAATTTGTACTTCAAATAACAGACCTTGTATTCTTTATATTTCTTCTATAAACTAAACAATAAACAACATTCCCTAGATCCAAGCTCTACTTTTTGTTGGTTCACTAAGGTCTAAGTCTAGTAGTCCACACCCACAACACTCAAACCAGGGAAAGCTCTCCCACAAAAAGAGCAACTAGAGGGGCTAAATAGGATCTCCACATATTAAGGCAGATTTTGTCTATATTCATTAGATCGTTATACATTTGATGTTTTAAAAAGGTTAAAGAGAAAAGAACTTCCCAACTAGGTTAAAGGGAAAATTTTAAACAGCTAGATCCGACCGGCTATAATATATGGAACACTGTTGGGCTATCAAGAAGACACATGCACACAAGATGAAGCTAGCAGAGATGAGAATGCAAAGGTGGATGTGTGGGCACACAAGGTTAGACCGGATAAGAAATGATGCTTTTAGAAATAAATTAAGAGAATATAACGGATAAGATAATAGGAGGCAGATGACATCACCAGTCAGAGTAGTCGAGAAACTTACAAAAGACGAGAGGAGGAGTAGAGGCAAGCCCAAATTGACTTAGGAGTAGACATGATTTGTTATAGTTGCACCTTTTTAAAAACATGGTCCTGGATAGTAGTATTTGTAGACATAGGATTAAGGTTAAGGATGTTTAAGGGAAGGTGCAGATATGTCTTATACATATCTTAGTCAATGTTGTAAAAATCGCTAGGCGCTAGTTGGGCGGCGAGGTAGGGACTAGGGATTAATCGGGATTAGTCGGGATTAATCGGGATTAATCGGATTCGAATTTTATATATAATTTTTAGTTTTATATATAAATACACACATTTTAATATGTAATTTTAATAAAAAAGTTCAGTTTTATAAATAAAAACACATATTTGGCCGGATTTTCCGAGTTTTGGCCGGATTTTTTGAAAGTCGCCGGAATCCCACCGAAATTGCAGATTTTTGGCCGATTCAGACCTCCTGGGTCCGATTTTGACCACCGTTGACCGCCTAGCGGTTAATTGGCCGATTAGCAAAAATCTACTAGGTGGGGGGCCGATTACCGTTTAATCGGCGATTAATCCCGATTTTTGCAACACTGATCTTAGTTATACCTTAGGGGATTAGTGTACTTTATCATCCTTTAAGTAGCCTTTTTTTGTTATCACTTGAGTGTCTATAGGCATTATGTGCTTCTTATTGATTATTGTATATTGTATACGGATGGCTTATGATCTCATGGATATGTGCTTTTTACTGTATAGCGTGTATAGATGGCTTATGATCTCATGTATATTCATGTTCATTGTATGTTTACTATCAATCACTATGTGTTGCTTGATTGCCTATGGTCATTGTGCGCTCTTTGTCTTTATTGTTGTACATGGTGTGCTTGTGATGGTGTACTTTATGTTGATGGTACTTCGTGTTCTCTAGTTTTTGTATGATAGATGTAAGGTTTGCTTGCAATCCACTCTCCCTAGACCTCATAAATAGCTTGGATATGGTTGAGATTTATAAGGTTTAGTTATGGTTATGGCTGAACAATTTGATTTGATGTTTAAAATTGAATTTCCATCAAGAGCATAAAAAGGTGATAAATGTTAATTAAAGACCTACAAACAACCCATCAAATGCTAGATTTCCGACCACAATTTTGATTCACATTAACAATTATGCCAATCATTAAACTTCTTACGATATTTTTACACCTTTAAATACACACACACACACACACACAAATTTATCAATTTAGAATTTGTGTTCTAAGATGTAATTCAAGATATGAAAACAAAAAAAAACAAGGACACAAAAATAATTGGCATGGCCCCCATAATAGACCATAAACAACCAAAAAGAGTTTACACCATTAATTATTAAATCACAAGCTATGGCTAAGTCTACCAATTTACAAAAACCAATCTTTGAGCCAAAGCAACAACTTACTCTTTTTATGAGACAAACACCTCACGCATTTCGTCAATTGTTGCATGCATTTGATTAATCACCTGAAAAAACAACTGTCTAAAAATTAAACCACACAAATATGCTTCAACTGTTAAAGAATAAAAATGTGATGATAATATTAACCTGCACCATATTCCCTTTAGCTTTGTGATTTACAGGAAGTTCAAGAATTTCATCACTCACATTGATGACCTCCAATGCACTTTCTGGTGACAAGAAATCACAAACCACATTAGCACACGACTGCACAACATTAAACATTTTAGATCTTAACATCGCTTAAAAACTGAATTTGAATGTCTAGTTATTGACATCATATACCCATTATGTTACGAATCAGCAGCAGCCACTTCGGGTCTACCAAAGGAGAAACAGAAAGTTCGAAGGTCAGGCCCAACTAGACATGCTGGACCAGCTAAAGATCATCATGGGCTTCACTTTGGATCCACTATCAACTGTTCGTGGCTAAAAGAAATATTAGAGACAGTTAATTAGTTTTGCGCGGTAGCCATTAAGTAGGAGATCATGTGTTTGTTTCTGTATTCAGTTTTTCAGATTGTTCTTGTTGTTTTGGAGATTTCCCCTTCTCGAATTGGGGCAGACTTTGTTCTTGTTTTCATTAATCAATCATTCGGCTACCGTTTCGTTAGATTGGGTGTATCAATTGGTTCCATTGCCGGGAATTTTCGAACATGGTGCAGACTCGGGGTAATTCAGGGAACGACGGTGAGGGCACAGCCCTTGATGCTTTGGCTAAACAGATGGCTGCAATCGCTGCCACAATGGAGTCTCTTAAAGAAGAAGTTGGAGCACTTAAGAAGGAAAAATCCAGTGGGGATTCAGGTAAGGACGATGAGGCAGAAAGCTCTTGGCGTTCTGCCAGAAATTTTCGACCATACAATAAAATTGATTTTCCGACGTATAACGGAGGAGAAGATCCTCGTGGATGGGTTTTGAAGGCAGAGAAATATTTTCGGTATTATAGCATACCGGATGATGAAAAGGTTACTATTGCTTCGATGCATTTAGAAGGGGATGCACTGGATTTGTATTCATGGCTTTCGGCGGAACAACCTCTTCAATTTTGGGAGGAACTAACGCTGACTTTTCAAAAGAATTTTGGACCCGCAGAATTTCAGAATCCAGACGAATACCTCTGTAGTATCAAACAAACAGGGACAGTTCAAGAATACAGACGAGTTTGCGAGGCGATCCTCCCGAGTATCGAATTGGTCTGAAAACAGTCTGTTGGGGGTGTGTTTAAATGGTTTAAAGGATGAACTCAAGGCAGATGTGAGGATACAGAAACCGAAGACAGTGTACCACGCCATGAGCCTAGCCATGGAGTATGAGGCAAAGGTAGGGCACGGTAGGTTGGCAAGGGTGACGACTTGGACTCCTAGTTCCAAGCCTACAACTGATTCAAGGCCAATAGTGAGTAACACCTCCACGATGCCGATCCACCCGAAAACAACTTCCCGGCTCTCAGAGACTGAAAAGCAGGCACGTTTCATACGAGGAGAGTGCTATCGATGAGGGGATAAGTATGGGCCCGGTCACCGTTGTAAAACGGGTTCACTCAAATTGTTGGAAAGTGAAGAACTTGGAGATGGAAATAAGGATGAGGACAACGATCAGGGCAATACTCTTGAAGAGATGGCTGAGATAAGCTTAAATGCTATTTCTGGGAAGTCTAACACTACTACCATGAAGCTAAATGGTACCCTCAATTCAACTGAAGTTCTTATTTTAATAGATAGAGGATCTACCCATAATTTTATTTCAGATACTCTTGTTCGTGAGCTAAACCTAACCACCCAGTTGGTCACTCCGTTTGGGGTACAAATTGGCAATGGTGACGTGATACGATGTAATAAAATTTGTCGGGACTTACCGATCCAACTTACTGATCTCAAAATCTCCCAAGATTTTTACCCCTTTTCAATTGGTAGTTCCGATGTCGTTTTGGGAATACAATGGCTGGCCTCATTAAACACCGTCCAGGCTAACTGGAATGAGATGTTTCTCATTTTCACTATTGATGGCAAAAAATATAAGTTACAGGGAGTAGCCTCGGGACCCCAAAAATCAGCAGCATTCCAACATCTATGTGTCGAATCCAATACCGCAACCGACATTCCAGAATTTTTACAGTCCCTAATCACCTCATACCAAACCGTGTTTCAAGAACCTACCTCCTTGCCCCCCTTCCGGACACATACACACTCAATACCCCTCCTACCCAACACCCCACCACCCAACATTAGACCATACCGTTACCCACATTCTCAAAAAAATGAAATAGAAAAACAAGTCAGTGCATTGCTGGAGGCTGGATTCATACAAAACAGTAACAGCCCTTTCTCAAGTCCGGTTCTTTTGGTGAAGAAAAAAGATAATACATGGCGCATGTGTGTCGACTATAGGGCTTTGAATCGGGCCACTATTGCTGATAAATATCCTATTCCAACTATTGATGAATTACTTGATGAGTTACATGGGGCTACAGTGTTCACCAAGTTAGATTTGCGCTCAGGGTATTATCAGATTCGCATGAATCCTGTAGACATTGCAAAAACAGCCTTTCGTACACACTCGGGTCATTATGAGTTTCGGGTGATGCCCTTTGGGTTAACAAACGCCCCTTCCACTTTTCAGGCTGCCATGAATGACCTCTTTCGACCTCATTTGCGACGATTTATTTTGGTGTTCTTTGACGATATTTTGATCTACAGCCGTGATCGAGGCTTGCATTTGCATCATTTGAGGACTGTCCTCGAGTTGTTACGGACACATCAGTTCTTTGCTAAATTGACTAAATGTTATTTTGGTCAACCCAAGGTGCCATTCTTGGGACACATTGTTACAGCAACAGGGGTCCATGTAGATGAAGAAAAAATATCGGCCGTCGTATCATGGCCGGTCCCAGTTAATGTCAAAGCCGTCAGGGGGTTTCTGGGTTTAACCGGGTATTACCGGCGTTTGGTACGTAACTACGGTATTATCGCCCGCCCATTGACTGATCTGACAAAAATGATGGCTTTAAATGGACTGAGAACGAGTCTGCAGCTTTCGAGAGGTTGAAACAGGCTCTCGTTTCTGCTCCTGTCCTCCACCTCCCGGATTTTGGCATACCTTTTACTATTGAATGTGATGCTTCATCGGATGGAATAGGAGCAATTTTGATTCAGCAGGAACACCCGGTGGCTTATTTTAGCAAAGGGTTTGCCCCATCCACCCGTTTCAAGTCTGCGCACGATCGCGAACTGCTGGCGCTGGTGTTAGCGGTTCAGAAGTGGAGTCATTATCTACTTGGTCGACATTTTTACATCAGGACAGATCACTTCACCTTGAAGTATCTGTTGGAACAGCGGGTTACAACATCCGAACAGCAGCGTTTATTATTGAAGCTTATGCCTTATGATTTCACAATTATATACCGTTCCGGCAAGGAAAACAGAGGCGCTGATGCCCTTTCACGACGCCCTACCCAAGCTGATTTAATGGTGTTAACCACCCCATTTTGCTCTGATCTTTCTGACCTTTATGCAGGATTACAGGTGGACCCCTATACCACCAACATTCTGTCGGCTTTGGCTACAGACCCTACCAGTGTTCCTGGTTATACTATTGTTGGTCAATACCTTTTCTACAAAGGTCGAGTGGTGGTTCCTAATTACTTGGGTCTTCGTTCTCAAATTCTCCATGAAGCTCACTCTGTACCCATGGCTGGACATGGGGGATTTCTTAAGACATTAAAGAGGGTTTCTGCTCATTTTTATTGGCCCCAACTGACACGTGATGTTCGTACCTTTGTGCAAAATTGTGTTGTATGTCAACAAAATAAGTATGACGCTTTATCGCCGGCCGGATTGCTTCAACCGTTACCGATTCCCGAGCGAATTTGGGAGGATTTGTCTATGGATTTTATTGTCGGGTTACCGCCTTCCAACAAAATTGACACCATATTGGTTGTGGTTGATCGATTAAGTAAATACGCACACTTCCTGCCATTATCTCACCCGTTTACCGCCAAGTCAGTGGCTAGTGTGTTCTGTAAGGAAATTGAACGTTTACATGGCATCCCCCGGTCCATTGTCTCTGATCGTGATGTTATTTTTTTGAGCAATTTCTGGCAGGAAATGTTTCGTCTCAGTCAAACTAAGTTGAAAATGAGCACTAGTTATCACCCCCAGACAGATGGCCAAACGGAGGTGCTCAACCGATGTTTGGAGGCATATCTACGCTGTTTTGCACATGAACAACCCACCAAATGGAGCTCCTTCCTTGCTTGGGCAGAATACTCCTATAACACTGGGTTCCATTCAGCCACTCGTACCACGCCTTTTACTGTTGTCTATGGTCGTGATCCACCAGCCCTTCATCCGTATGTCTCGGGAGAGTCCAAAAATGCTGAATTGGAGGCCCAGTTAATCGACAGAGATGATATGATACGGTTATTGAAGGATAATTTGACCAAGGCTCAAAATCGAATGCGTGCCCAAGCTAATTCCAAAAGACGTGACTTATCCCTTAAACCTGGGTATTCCTGAAACTCCAGCCGTACCGGCAACGTAGCTTGGCAAAACGGCGATATGAAAAACTTGCCCCACGGTTTTTCGGCCCCTACAAGGTTCTCCGACAGATCGGTACGGTCGCCTATGAATTAGAGTTACCTCCGGATTCTAGGATCCATCCCGTCTTCCATGTTTCCATGCTCAAACCAGCACGGGGAATTATTCCTCCTCCAACTATTGCACCGCTTCCTCTTACTCGAGATTGGGAATATGACGTCCAACCTCACTCTGTGCTTGACCACCGTTGGGTGCTCCAGGCGGGCCATCCCGTACTTGAATTGCTCATTTCCTGGAAGCTTCGTCCACGAGAAGAGGCTACTTGGGAATCCTATGATTTATTGAAAGAGCAATTCCCCACTTTTCCACTTGAGGACAAGTCGGCTTTCGGGGACGGAAGTATTGTTACGAATCAACAGCAGCCACTTCGGGTCTACCAAAGGAGAAACAGAAAGTTCGAAGGTCAGGCCCAACTAGACATGCTGGACCAGCTAAAGATCATCATGGGCTTCACTTTGGATCCACTATCAACTGTTCGTGGCTAAAAGGAATATTAGAGACAGTTAATTAGTTTTGCGCGGTAGCCATTAAGTAGGAGATCATGTGTTTGTTTCTGTATTCAGTTTTTCAGATTGTTCTTGTTGTTTTGGAGATTTCCCCTTCTCGAATTGGGGCAGACTTTGTTCTTGTTTTCATTAATCAATCATTCGGCTACCGTTTCGTTAGATTGGGTGTATCACATTACCTTAATTTTCTTCATTTGGCAAGGACAACCAGCAGTAAAAGCTTCACCAATATGTTGCTTAAACCTCAAAGCATCCACATCTAATTATGGTAACAAAAAAAACAAAACAAAAATAAACATTCATTTTGACCTAAAAGGAATTAGAACTTAAAACTAAATTGCTGAAAGATAAAAGGACACTAACTAAATTCTTCCTTGAGACTCATTTTATGGTCATCATCTAAGTAGAAGACTTCATCAAAGAGTGGATGAACAACCTAGAGTCCTAATGCAAGTAAGTGCATATCCAAGTTCCAAAAGATTATGTTTCATATATCAAATAAGATATAAAACATTAATCATACCTTTTTGGGAGAGGCATGAGATCTGCTAAGCTTATAAGAGTACTTTCTTAGATATTCTAAAAGCATTGGAACATCTTCCCTACGGAAAATGTCCCGACGGGCCCCGCAACAATCAACATCTTGAGAACCCTCTTCATTATCAGATTTTGATTCTAACTCATCGGATACCAAAACCACTTCATGGATGCTTGTGTCCTCCAACCTTACGGATGTCAAATCCGAATCACTGCAACGTGTGTCATCCAACTTTGAAGTTCTATCAAACATCACCTCGAGTTTATTGCGATTGACAGTCTTCTTTGAAGACTTAAAATGGTCGCGTGAATTGTATCTATTCATCGACATCTTAACTTCATTAAGCTTTATTTCGAAAATAGGATGACCGCTTGTATTTCCAAGAATATTAACCTGAATTCAAAAAAGAGAAAATGATTAAAGATGTGATCATTTACATAAAATTTTATGATTAATAAAGTAAATAAGAACTTAGAAAGTTACCATATCACATGCATGGACATGTAAGTTCAATAAAAGATCTGCATCCATAGGGTTCTCCAATCCACCATAAGAGATGCTAACATAAGAACCCAAGTTAAGGGGTTTAGTTTGATTTGGTGAATATGCACCAAGATTCAAAAATCCCATGAATGGGTTTATATATTCTTGCACAGGCAATGATTGGATGAAAACCGAAGTTTGAACTTAAGAAACTCCGTTATTGCATTTTCATGAGTTAAACCCGCTGAAAACGTCTGTTTTCTTCTAAGCTCAACCTTACGGTCACGAGTTCCTTTGCTAATCGGGTTTTAGGATTGTTTCGGGATTCAGCACTCTTTTTGAGGTACTCACACAACATCAAGCCAAAATCCCAATCCAAATCTTGTTGACCTTAGAGCATGTCCCGGATAACAATCGGTTAGTACTTTCCCCAATGCTTCATGAAATGTTCAAGATTATTATCCTTGAACACAAGTTTGGGCAATGTACACACCAGCTTTGTTAGACAAGATATTATTCCATATTTAAATAATGTCTAATTGTATAGGGTCTAGATTGTATTATTCTAGTCTATATATATCTTGTAATCTCCTTATTATTATTCATAATAACAATTATCATTCCCTGTGATTAACTCACCATTTTTATTGCATAACAAGCATGGTGAATAATCAGATAAGCTATTGAGTCTCTTGAGCTGAAAAGTACAAAGTATTTGCTTTGCAATTTCTTCAAGATCTTCCGTGAGACTGAATGGGTAAAAAGATGTCAATTGTAAAAGACCTCTCTTAAAACCACCTCCAATCTTGAAGATGTCAAATCCATGTCACTGCAATGTGTGTCAATCACCTTTGATGTGCTAGCCAACATCACCTCAAATTACAATTGGCACCTTCTTTGGAGATTTAAGATGGTCGTGTGAATTGTAACTATTCATCGACATCTTAACTTCATTAAGCTTTCTCTCAGAAATGGGATGACCACTTGCATGTACAAGAATGTTGACCTAGATTTAAAAAAAGAAAATAACAACAGGTGATTTAAGATGGATAAAATTCTACGATTGATAAAGTAAATAAGAACTTAAAAAGTTACCATATCACATGCATGGACACGTAAATTTGACAAAAGATCAGCATCCATAGGGTTATCCAATCCACCATAATAGATGTTAACATAAGAACCCAAGTTAGGGTTCTTTGTTTGATGTGGTGAATATGCTCCAAGATTTAAGAACCCCGTGAATGGGTTCATATATTCTTGCACGGGCAATGATTGGATGACCACATTGAAATGATTTGGGAAGTGATCCTGAAAAAAATCCCATGAGAACCGAAGTTTGAACTTGAGAAACTCATTCCATGCATTTTCATGAGTTAAACCCCCTGAAAACATCTGTTTTCTTCTCAACTCAATCTCACACCAGTCACGAGTTCCCTTTGCTGATCGGGTGTTTCGGGATTCAGCACTCTTTTCAAGGTACTCGCATAACAAGAATGCAAAATCCCAATCCAAAGCTGGTTGACTTTGGAAAACGTCCCGGATAACAATCGGTTGGCCCTTTCCCCAATGCTTTATGAAATGTTCAAGATTATTATCCTTGAACTCTACTTTGATAGCAACAGCTTCACCATTTTCGTAGCATAACAAGCATGGTGAATAATCAGATAACCCGCTGAGTCTCTTAAGCTCAAAAGTACAAAGTATTTTCTTTGCACTTTCTTCAAGATCTTTGGTGAGACAGAACAGGTAGAAAGAAGATAACTGCAAAAAACCTCTCTTACAACTACCTAAATTCTTAGGTGGACAACTTAGACGCCCATCCAAAGGAAACCTCCAAGATGTGTTTTTTGAACTTTTGCTTCTAACTATTCTTGTTTCTTTTAAAATTTCAAGACTAGAATGCAAGTATCCGTCACGAAGATCGTGACAACAAACTAAGCACAGCATTAAAGAACAAAAATCACAGCTTCTATGAGCATCCGGAATGCAAGCCTTGCAGAAACTGTTGCACCATGTAAATGTATAACTAAAATGTAAGCCACAAAAGTAATTAAAATCGAATGATGAGATGAAGAGTATTTCATGAATGAAGTTTGAAATTCACCTGCACTCCTGAGTATATTCTGCAATCTGAACCTCTAGCCCATCATGACATAACCCTGTAATCATATATACACAATAACTATTTATAAAATTATAAAAAAAAATAAAAAATGCTCACAGATAACCGAGCCCTACTGATTATGAGCTACGACCATACTAAAAATTACCAATTCTACCATCATATACCTTTATTTGATGCTTCAATATCTAATTCAATGATTTTTTCTTCATTCAGCTTCGTCATAATGGGGAGAAGCTCCTGGATAATATAAAGCTGTTGACCTGTGTCAAAGTCATAGGTCTTTTCATAATCTGAAACATCCATCTCCATTTCCAGATCACAGACAATGATATCCTTTTCAAGGTCATGAATAACAGGCTCCTGAATCATAAAAAGAGACAGATTATTAAAATTCAATGGTGCTAAAAGCGACAATACCCACATCATTTTTTACGGTTCTGAGTCGGACCTTTGTTTTAACTTGTTTAGGTTTCCCTCTCGTGCAGGCTCGGCAGTGGCACTCCCCTTGGCACACTGGACACTGCTTCTCGACAGTCTTCTTGCAGTAATACCTAGATGTATTTATATAACAAATGCTTATATTATATCATCAATTTAACTCTGAAAAGGTAAATTCAACAAACTTTATTTACTGCAAGTTTCTCAAAAGGAAAGAACATATTATACGTCTTCAATTATGCAACCAGCATACATTAATTGAGCAAGAGTATGAATATATACACATGAATTCCAAAAATAATCGGGTATAACAAACCTTGTGTTGATGCATTCTTCACAAAATAAATTCTTGTTGCATGCTAAACACTTGACGAGAACACAAAAGCTACGCAATCCACACCAATGACATTTCTTGATGATCTTCTTCTTTTTAGCTTGTTTTATGTTTTCTTTTACACTAGGTAAAACCTACATCCATAAATTAAAAACAGTAAACACACTACATAAGAACTAATGCGAACAAAAACAACTATATAATTAAGTACAAGCAAACTTCAACATTTGTCGTAATGAAGAATAACATGCATCATAGCGATTTAAGATGTGATCATTTACATAAATTCTACAAATAATACAGTAAATAAGAACTTAAAAAAGTTACCATGTCACATGCATGGACACGTAAATTTGACAAAAGATCCGCATCCATAGGGTTGTCCAATCCACCATAATAGATGCTAACATAAGAACCCAAGTTAAGATTTTTAGTATGATTTGGTGAATATGCTCCAAGATTCAAGAAACCTGCAACAAAATTTACACATTAACTATTTATAAAACCAAAAAACGACAATAGGGTGTTCGCAGATAAACCCTATGTAGTCAAAGGCGCAAGACACACTCTATACTACTTGTTAGTTCACCAAAGAGTTAGAGGCTGGATTCCAGTTACCGTGATAGACTTCTGATCTAATTATGTTCTGTTTCAACCCCATCCGTGCAGGTAAATTCTCTTTTTTTTTTTTTTTTTTTTTTTTTTGTGATTTTGACCTTTTGCGTTATACTCAAATCTGAAAGAAATTATGTATTATGTCTCAATTTGTTTCACCTTCCAACCTGGTTTGTGTATTACTTTATGTACTACGTTTCTCAGTTTTTCTATGCCAAGTTAAAATTTGTGTGTGTGTGTATATATATATATATATAGAGTAGGGATCCTAAGAAAACTACAAAGTTATGAGAAAACTAGAGAAAACCAATGAAACCGACCACATAATTTATAAATTTTTTTATCACTACCTTTATATATATGTGTACGTATATATAAATAACGGTATTGATCAAATGAAAACCGTAGCATGGTTTTACATATACGTCACATATAGGTTACGTATACGGTATACGTAACCATTTTTCATTCGACATAGTGTTACGTATACGTAAAACTCTTCATTCTCATATGTATGCTCAACATATATGTACCAAATACTTAAATAAAATTTTAGCAATTAAAATAACAAAAAAATTATAAATTATGTTATTGGTTTCCGTGGTTTTCTTTGGTTTTCACATAACTATTGGTTTTCTCAAGAACCCTCCCCTATATATATATATACATATACATATATATACATATACATACATATATATATATATATACATATATATATATACATATATATATATATACATATATATATATATATACATATATATATATATACATATATATATACATATATATATATACACACATATGTATATATGTTTTTTCTTCATAGAATCACATAAACATGAAAAAGATGACATGGTCAAACTGTGAAATAAATTCAAGTAAGGTGATGATGATATGTATTTGAACAGAAATCAAACGATGAAGCTTTTATTAACTAATCATAGATAGCCATAATGATTTAAGTGATTTACACAAGTCGATCTTGAGATGAATTGAAATTAAAAGGTTGACTTTCAAATAGAGGTTTGAAGATAGAAAATTATATAGATGTTTTAAAAATCTTTTTGACTCTTTTATTTTTGTTTGAATATAATGTAACCGTTCAAATTTGAGTAGAATCATGCTGATTTTGTATAATAATCTGCTGTTTTTTATGCTCACTGTTTATCGTCTTCTGTTTAGTATGCATAGTGTTTTGCAAAAACAATCTGCTGTTTTAGCTTGTCTAGTATGCTAACTATTATCTCCTCCAATTTTCTTATTATAACTCCAATTTGCCTTTCTTTTTCTTGGGCGTGCAATTTTATGGGCCTTCTGCCTTCGACTGCCTAGAATAAACCCAACCCTGCCTAGGATGACACCTACTAAAAAATTTGACAACTTAGCCATCACATACCTTTGTTTTTAGCTTCATTATCTAACTCGGTGATCTTTTCTTGATTCATCTTTGTCATCACTGGAAGAAGCTTCTGGATCATGTAAAGTTGTTGACTGCTGTCAAAGTCAGACTTCTTTTCATGATGGAGAACTGTCATCTCCTTTTCAGGATAACATCTAATTGCATCCTCTTCAAGATCATAAAGAACGGGCTCCTAAATCACGAAAATAGGCAGATTATCAGAAAATAATAATACTATAAGTGACACCACAAACATCATTTTTTTTACTGTTCTAAATGCAGCAAGATAACTTCCCTTGGCACATGGGACCCTCTCAGGATTGTATTCTTACAGTGAAACCTAAATTTATTCAAATAACAAAGATTTGAATTCTACATCAAATATAACTTAAAATAGTAAGCTAAACTTCATTTATCGCTATGATTCCTAATCAGTAATCACACGAAGTGTCTCAATGGATTAAGAACATAAAGCATAAATCTTTAATACTATAACCAACACACGATTTTCGAAGAACTATATGAATATATAAGCACTAATGGTATCTTGTAATGCCATGCCGGTATAACACAACTTTGTTCTACAATCTTGACAAAAAAAAAAAAAAAAAAAAAAAAAAAAAAAAAAAAAAAAAAAAAACTTTTATTTTGCTGGTTGGAACACTTGACAAGAACACTGAAACTACCCAATTTACACCTTTGGCATTGTTTGTTATTTTCATTACAAATATTTTTACATTTGCTTCTATTTCTGGTAAAATATGGATACATAAATAAAAATTAATAAATACACTAAAACAACAATGTGACCATGCAGACGCAAACTTTGACTATATGGGTAACAAAAGGTAGCATCCATTGTAGTGATGTATCAAAATTAGAATAGAATAACAAGACATAAATGATAAAAAAAACAAAAATCTTTCTATTCTAATAAAAAGGTAACTATGAATGACATGTGACACCATCACATTCCTTCTAATTAAAATTTTCTCGCTTCTCTCTCATATTAAATAATTACATTAACTACTAATAATTTTATTTAATTTCTTTTTTAGATTAAAATTAGTTTATAATAAATTAAGCTAGAAATCTTTTTATTAATGTTATTTCTAAAAAAATAAATTATAAAAACATCAAACTTTTTTAAAAATATGAAATATTTTAAAATTAATGTTTTTAAAAAGTAAAAATTTTATAAACCAAAAATAATTAGAATTAGAAGTTATTGTAAGAAAATTTTTAAAAATAACATTTTTTTGAAACGGTTTGTTTTGAAACAAAATGCTTAATTTGTTTTTTGGAAAAACAAAAAAAGTTTAAAAACAAAAGTTCAATAAGTTGATATCATTGTTTATTATTTATAGTCCTTGCTCGTACGTAATTTCAATTGTATCTTATCTTAGAATTTTATTCTATTTAATATTTTATTTATTTAACCCGTAACTCGTGCAATACACGAGTTTACTAAAGTTAGTAAAAATATATAAACATATAACAAAAAATTACAATAAATGGAGAACAACACTTTAGTTATAAAGAAAACAATATTTAATAATTTCGGTTGAGGGGCAGGTTCAACACTTCAACCCATTTATGTGAAAATCAATATATAGAAAATATACTTTATTACCCATAATCAAAGTTTTAGAACCCCCTCAACTTTTTAATTGAAAAAATTGTTAGATTAGTTTTTTTTTTGTTTTTTTGAACGGTAAATGTGCGACCTTAGTTCGAAGAATAGGTGTTATCTTAATCGGGCCCACCTATTCGTTTCCCAGCCGAGACCGCACCCCCAACCACCTCAGGAAGAAACCCATTGATGAGAAACCCCTGGCTCAACCCTGAGCATTTTTTATCAGAGTGAGACTTGAACCCATAACCTTTTAATATTTAAATGTCATGGGCACGTCATCTTAACCAGTTGGGCTAAGGATCATTGGTAATTGTTAGATTAGTTCGATAATAGTTTCTTCTAATGATAGTCCATATTTTCAAAGGAAAAACTATTGGTGGGTCAACCCGACCCATTTAAACCATCCAAATATCCTACCCAAATTGACATGTTATTGAACCCAAACCACCGGGCAAAACGGAAACAATTTACAAGAAAATTACATTTTTTTCTCTACAAAAACAATCCCCAACAAGAGTAAAAACCCTAATTTCAAAAATTGAGAAATTAGGTTATAATCAAGCAAAAACACACCAATTCATATGCATATACAACAAATTAATCAATAAGAAACAACCTTCGATGCAGCATTTGGATCAGGTACCGAAGGGGCACCGATTTCAATCGGCGGAGAAGAAACTGAATACTGAATCCTCTTTTCGTCTGTCAATTCCGCCATTAACAGAAAATCAAAGGTGATGTTGAAGGTTTGATTGATGAAAGAGACTGAAAGAGGGGGTTTTCAGAGAATATATGAGTGCACATGAAAGAGATTGAGAGGGGTTTTATAGTGGTGAATTGATGATGTTATTAGATGCAATATCATTACATCCTGGCGTTTAAACGTTGTCACGAACCTTATGCGTTAAAGGTAAGACCAACAAAACATAATACGTGAGAGAAAAATAGAAACAAATAAAATTTTATGAGATAATTAAAGAAAATATTAATTGTATGTGGGTGTTTGGGATTACTTATTGAAAACTCCTTTTAATTTTTAAAAAAAAGATAAGTTGAAAGAAGGTGAAAATGTGTTTGGATGGAGATGAAGATGTGAGAATGAGAATGAGTTTTTAAGAAGTTAAAAATTATAACTTCTCAAAACTCCTTTTAAGAAGTCAATAGGAGGTGAAAATAAGCAATCTCAAACATGACCTATATAGAACCACACTTTCAGAATATCAAAATATAAAATTTTAAGGTAATTTATGCAAATTGAGAATGCTGACGCAAGCGCTGACGAATACTCGCATTAAAGCTTGTGTGATATGCATAAAAAGTTTTGCATTTTCATTTCTAATATATAAAAATGTGTATGGTGATTAGGTGGAATAACTATTTTTTAAAGTTTATTAAATATATATGTTTTTATAAATAATTATATTATATATTAAAAAGCAACTTCACTGCTACAGTGAAGTTTGCTTTTTAATATTTTGGCCACACAAATTTACAAAATGTATATATAAGTTTGTGTTTTTATATATTGATCACATATTTTTACAAAATGTATTTAAAACCTAAATTCTAATTAGGATTAACAACAAGGTTTTATATTTTTGCTTTTTGACACAAAAATTTATTTTTTTTTTTTGTTTTTGGGTTCAAACATTAGTATCGGTATTCGATATTATCGGAACCGGTATCGGTATACGCTTTTGTGGTTTCCGATAAGCCGACCCGACAACGAAGTAAGTCACGGTAGCGTAAGACAAATGAAAACAACCAAACTTCGTTACGCGTAACACAGGTAAAGTTTGCTTTTTGACCACAAACGTTTATTTTTTTGTGTTTTTGACGTCAAACATTAGTATCGGTATTCGGTATTTAATCGAACTGGTATCGGTATACGCTTTTGTGGTTTCCGATGAGCCAACCCGACAACGAAGAAAGTCACGGTCGAGTAAGACAGGGAAAAACAACCAAACTCCCGCGCGCGTAGCGCGGGTTAAAACACTAGTTCAAACAACAAAGTAACATCAATTAGTGTGTATCCATGTTCAAACAACAAAGTAACATCAATTGGGTGAAAAATAATACCTATACATAAAAAAAACTCATAATTAGGTACAATTTAAGGGATCAATTTGTAAATATCTTTAAATTCTATACTTTTTGTTCAAATGACACGATTAACCTTAAAAATAGTTTTTTAAGTTGTATCTTGTGCTTAAATATTGTAAAACTCTTAAATTTGACTGGTATCCCTACTTCGTGCATTATAATATAGTGTGTACATATATATAAAAGAACGTTACGAGATACTTAATGATATATATAATTAATGATAATATTGAATGCTATATTTCACGTATTTAATAAATACTTTTCTCAGATGTTTATGAGTTGGAACGTAGAAATACATATGAAATTTTGACTAAATTAATATTACAAAATCTTTTGTCCGAGCTAGAAAACATGTTCATATTTAGTTTGAGTTCGTATGTGACTAGGTGAGCCGCTCTTTCATTTTCAATTTTATCAACTTTATAGTTAACTAATAACTTAAATAATATTCTTAAATTATAGATATCCTATTAATTATAACATCAAACTACAAGTATACGAAGAAAAGTCGAAGATATAAACTTATCTAAACAAATTAACTATTTGTCCATAACCTTCTACTCTAATATAAAGTAATTAAAGATAACACATGTTATCATTATATTTTTTCTCACCAAATTTTTCCGCTTCTTTATTCTATTTATAATTGCATTAATTAATATTATTATTATTTAATTTTTTTTAGATTAAAAATAGTTTTTTAATAAATTAAAAAGATCTTTTTATTAATGTTATTTCTAAAGAAATAAATTTTTATAAAATACTTTAAAATTAGTTTTTATAAAAAGTAAAATTTTTATAAATAAAAAAATAATTAAATTAGGAGTTAAAATAAGAAAATTTTTAAAAATGACATTTTTTTAAAACTATTACTTATATTAAAACATTGATTTATTATTAATAAAATTTTATTCTGTTTAATATTTTTTATTTAACCCGTGTAATATATGGGTTTACTAAAGCTAGTTTTTAACTAAATAAAAGTAATATTAATTATTAATTTTTTTAATCAATGATTGATATCAAATTATAAAAAAAAAGTTTGTTAAAGGGTATTTGAGGCATAATATTTTTGTTGACTTTTATTAAGTTCTCCTAATTTTTTTTGTCACACCCTCAAAATCCATGTATAAGATTTTACCACGAGGCATGTGAATAAACTAGCATCCAAGTTATTAGTTACTTTGGACGACTCTACATGTGACGTTTAAATAAATTCAGAGTTTTAAAAATTTAAATATTGCGGAAGCGTTTAATAATCGTCCAAACTCAAAGTACTAAAATGTAAAATGGGCAAAACGCGCGCCCAAACCATTCTTTAAATGTATGTATAAAACCAAACATAAGAAATGCAAGTGTGAAGACAAATGCTCGACCTGTGTTGTGCTCGTAGGGCACCTGATATTAACGACCTGACCTGAGAAAAGCATATTAAAGTGTCAACACAAAGATTGGTGAGTTCAAGAGTATGCAATTTATCATAAACAATATCAGTTGTAAAACATAAGTACGCGCATTGAAATAGATAGCTAGTCTATTTTCATAAGTAATAACAATAGTGATTTCGTGATCGAAGCTGACTATGTTCATTATTTGCCTTCCGCCACGACATACCATGTCGTGACAATGTTAGTCGTTTAGGACAATATTGCACCCGCTTGACCTCCAATCGTAAGGGTGGGGCTTGTCAAACCCAGTAGTACTACCTAAGATTTTTCGCTATATTTCTTAATTAGCGATCCGAAAGTGTAAGGGTTTTCAATGTTATAACACACTACGTTACACTATACACAACTTGTAATAGTAAAGCGTTTGAAAATACAAGTATGCTTTCTCATCCAAAAAAAGAGTGAATAAAAGTGGTGCATTGAACCCACCTGATGCGCAACAAAACAATAAAGTGAAATTAAAGATGAGCAGAAAGATAACCTGTCAAAAGTTATCTAGAACACATGAGTACATAAGTACGTGTAACCAAAATAGCTTACAAACCCTAAGTGCTCAATCAACACATTGACCCAAATGATGTGGAAAACATTGACATGTTTGACCCCGTTGACCCGTTGGTGACATATTAGGTGAAATCTTGTTTAATCAAGTACAGTAAGTCATTAATAAAGATTATCATACAAAGCATCCATATATGTCATATTATGATCTCTAGATTCTAGCAAAAATCATCATACTAAATAACTTATCTAACAACACATACGGACCTCAACAAGTCATCATTCTCAACATAACTAGAAATAAATCCCAATTAACCAATCTCACATTGAGTCTAATCATGCACTACATGCCATGTGAAGCAACTCACTACTTCACACCCTAAGCCCTACAAATCCTACTAAAAAGGGGTCTCAGATTCGCACGCGTGTATGATGTTCATCATTATGTTCCCAAACATAGTTCCTACGAACAAAAAAAATCAAATTGCAAGATGATCACATACTATAATTCAAAGTTCAAACACAAAACTATAACCTTCTAGCACAAACTCAACCATATTGCACAATATCCTTCATAAGTCCCAAATTTCCCAAACATCCGATGTAGCATTAAACTATGCACTCTAACACCTTAGACATCACCAACAAGCAACCTAAAGTGATTCTGACACAATGAGCATGCCCAATTCACAAGATCCAATCAATCATACCAATAAAGTTTCCCTTTCGGGTAAGTAACATCCAACAACTCAAATTTCATCAAACCAATCATTGATTCATCAACTTTATGCCTAATCTAGTTCATAACAATCGCCTAAGCATAATAAACATCAACAAATCATCAAACTCCAATTTCTCAAAAATTAAAGTTTCCTCGTATAGTAACATATGAACGAGACATTAATTGACGAAATTAATGCATAATCCACGTAAACTAATACCAATACAACCCAACTAACATCATAGCATCATCAAACAATCATCAATTTTGAATTTTTCAATGTAGATTGAACTATGGTTTGTTCTAGAATCAAAACCATGAAAACTAATCAAAATCTAACTTTTAATTGTGTGATGATTGAGAAAAACACTTGCTAACACGTTGGAATGCTCGAACTTAGCCAAAATCAATGGAGATGATGTGTCGTTGGATCAAAATCGTGAGCATGGGGGGTGGGGTAGCTTTGGCCGAATGGGGGGGGGGGGGGTTGGGGATTACGGGGGCAGGGTTTTTGATTTGTTAATATTAAATTTAGTAGTAATTACAAAATTAACCCTCATTGTTTATACTTTGTAAAGAGAAATTTTTTTAACACTTTTAAACTAGTTTTAGCTACAAACACATGAATTATTATTAACTAATAAAAATCATATAATCCAATTAGTAAACACAACTCATGAATTATACACATCACATGATAGTCACTTTATAACGCGAAAACTGTAAATAATACTTAAAATCCATGAATCACATAGCCACAAATTAATAATTATGATACTAATTAAATTATTATTTGTTAACCATTGATAATTATAATTAGGTCACCAACGTTCAACGACTACTAGCGTGTGCCCGCGACACATGTACGCAAGACCCAATAGAACTAACGGAGTTTCGGTAACGGAAATGTACCTGATATCATATTTTTAAACGTTCATAACTTTTATATATGTTATTATTATTTAATTAAAATTACACTATGAAAAGGAGTTTTTTATCTTTAAAATGAGTACACTATTATTATACAGATAGGGAACAATTTTTTATTATTTTTTAAGCTTATTAATTGTCATTGTGTCTTTATACAATTCATTTTATCTTGGTGTTAGCTATTGTGTCTTTTTTAATACTGTTGTGTTTTTCTAAAACGATTAATTCTAAAAACATATAATAGTGGAATAACATTGTTATGTATCTATACTATGTTAAACACAATAATAAATAAACAACTAATTAATTTAATACATTAAAAATAATAACAAAATAATACAATGTCTCATTTTGTTTTTTGATAGTAACAAGTAGGATTCATCCCCGCGCTTCGCGACGGGTTTAAATCAATTCTAGATAACCACTGAATAAAATTGTAGATTAGAAGGCCTGAAAATGGTTGTTCGTTTTGACCGTAAACACCCGCTTACCACGTCAAAATAACAAACTCAAAATCCATTAGTTTATCGTCATCCCCTTTCACCTGTCAATATTCCAGTGGCAAAAAAAATACTAACATCATGCTGTTAAAATTAGTTCCATAAGCAACAGCATAAATTAGTTCCATAAATTGTTAGAAAACAATAGGAAACAAGATTTAGATGGAAACCGACTGACCATCATAACCAAAAACACCAAAAATATGTCATCGTTCACACCCGATATGAAAGCAATGGTTTCCCCATAATGCTCAACAACAAAAGCATATCCAGGTCATCGATTAGATATGACATCGAACATCAGTGTTCATCAAACACCCAAAACAAAAACCAAATCCAGATCCAGATGAAAACATGAGAGCAGCAGTTACTTATGTAGCAATAGGATAGGAGCGGCACTATTCGGCCTATCCAAAATGGGGCCAATCAATCCTCAAGACCAACAGGCAATGGTTCTGCATACTTGAAGACAACTATTACACCCCAAACTACATGTAACCTATGGCTTTAACAACAAACACGTAGAATCTTAGGTCACTTAAGTCAAATACTATTTATTCTATTTCTAGTAATAGAAATCTAGCTACACCAAAGAGTTTGCATTTGAAAGTACATGAGGGCATGACAAGTAAAGTAAGCAACTATCCAATCAACCATTGTTTTTACCTTTTATCAACTACCAAAATTCAATTGACAAACTTGCCTAAGCAAGTAGAATCAAGATTTGGGTTCAATCGATTATACAATGTGAAACAACCAAAGTCGTGTAAGTAGGTTTGCTCTTTTTTGTTTCCTTGTTTTGCTAGTTAAGAAAACGATTATGACTTATTTGATAGAGAACAATGAGGATAAGATAACTGTCACATAAGTTTTGTAAAAGCAGGAGTACTAAAACTAAGATGATTAGTGCTCTAAAGTTAGAAAAATTCTAAGGACGTACATTCAAATAATCACATTTTGCATACAAAAAATGAAACGAATTATAATAACCTATGCAGTCCCATACAAATCATAGCAGCAAAAAAGAGGTTTGAGTTATTAAAGTTTATACTTTCTCCTTTCCGAGATCTATAACAAACTCACGTTCCACCTGTGACACTTAGAAAAGGCTAATACGATTCATAAAGTCTTGGCAAACCTCGCTTGATTATGACAAACCCTTTCTAGTCTGCTCTCCAAGTCTCCAACTGCCTCAACTCCTTTGCACTTAAACGATCTAATCTGTCACCCATGAGATGCCTACTCAAATTAGGTAGTTGTTATAGCATAACACATACAACACACAAGCATGTTGAGTCTAACTCCAAACTGGTTACCAACATGCCACATATTCATTGATACACTCATCCATAACATATACCATATTAAATCATAGGAAGTGTAACTGTACGTAATCAAGCAAAGGGTTGAAATAAAACTATCTCTAACGTGACCTGATTAGTTGCATAAACGCATACATCATTGCCTACAAACTGTTATGATTTATTTTATCGACATAAAGCTAAAAGGTATACACTTCAGGCAACAAATACAGGCACATATTGAAAAGGTATGCATACAAAGACTCTGAAACAACTCAAAAAGCTTAAGAACCTTAACATCTTTAAATATGAGAAAATACCCCAAAAAATGAGTCTACAACACTCCATTACATATAGTCTGAAACCTACTGTTGCTTTATACGGTGAAAGGACTAAAGTATATTTCACATTAACTTTCTAACCGAAATCATCATTTATTTTTGGTATTAGTTGCAAGCAATTTCCATTGAAGGCTTAGATTTTAGTATCTCCAAGTCAGACTCAACATGCACATCCAAACCACCCCTAGATTGAAGGCTTAATATTCATGGGGATTAATATGGCAAACCATCCAATATATATCCCTTTCTCAAAATTCAACAACTTTAAGGTAGTAATTCTATGACAACCACACCCAACAATATAATCAAAAGTAAATCAACCATCACTTTCCCTTAAACTATAAAAAAATGAAGCAATTAAATAAGAGCCGGACTAATCCTCACTTACAATTGGACGGGACCTGTAATCGTCAATTCTTCCTGTCAATGAAGAAAAGGAGATCAATAAGTAAAACAAAAAACATCAAAAATAAACCATACAACAATCTTTGTAACCTAAACTCTAACGCCAAAATAACAATAGAACAGGACACGGTACATGCAATGGCCGATTAACCAGCAATACAAATGGAACAAAAGAAACCAGAACAAACGAAACTAAACCTCAAGAGTAACCAAATGCAAGACCCAAAAGCCATACCTAAACCGATGTCACCTAATTAAACCTTAATTTTCAAAATTTAGGAATCAAAGTGAGGCATTACTCGAACTACCGTCTCCATCAAAGATCAAATTGGTGTATGACACACCTAACCCACTACCGCCGGCAAGGTTGAGGATCAAAGATGATAGAAACACAAAAGATCAAAGAGACACGTGAGTGGCCTTGCCGAAAATAGGAGGCGGAGGCTAATCGGACATGATGGCTGAGGGCCACCTCGCCGGAAACGGGCAGCCAAAAGGCGAATGCCCTCACCCCGCGGCAACCTCCCACCGCCGGCGAGACCATGCACCGACGGCAAAGGGCCACAGCCTTTCTGTCATCAGGAACTCTAAAATAGGTTCAAACCCACCGGCAACCCCCACAACGCTCGTCGGTGCCTCGACGATCGGAAAATGGCTCTATGTCTATAGAATATAAATGAAGCACATGTACCGACTAAAAGTTGGCATGTGTCTTGAAGTAGATAAGAATCAGAGCATGCGTGGATACAAATTAAGCCACATATTAGAACACTTAAAATACCCGAAATGCCCTCAACATATGGAGCTACTGTTCATCAAAGTTCTTTTTTCATAAATAGGTAATTGTATTATTTTAAACACTCTAAGTTTTGAAAAATATATTGGTGAAATAACAACACTATATACCTTTATTTGTAAAACTTAATAATAAATATTATATAAGTTTATATAATTTATTAAAATAGCAATAACAAAAATAACACATTGTGTTATCTTCTACATTATGAGTTTTAAAAATTACATTGGTGAAAATATATCATGTGTACCTTTAATTGTAAAACACAATGATAGATAACAAGTTTATATAATATATAGAAACAATGACAAAAAACAACACAAAATGATCAAAAACATAAAACACAATTATTAATACATATGACAAATAATATAAAATATATGACACAATGAACAGATATTTGACATAATGAATGTATAAGACACAATGAGCTGAATTATTTATCACAATAACCAAAATATTATCTTTTTTAAAATAATAAAATGACATGTGTCAAGGCCACAATTCTTCTTAACCTTTGTAGATTAAATTTAATTTTTACTATAACCTTACTCGTATAATTAACTACTCTAGAGTCTCACGTGTTTCACAGATTTAATAAAGAAAATTAAGTATTTATTAATGCACACAATTTAATATATGATATGATTTAAATTAGGGGTAACTTTATAAAATAGTAACCAACTTTCAAAAGTATTCCAATAAGGTAACTCAAGTTTTAAAAGTGTTCCAATTAAGTCCCTCAGTTTTTATATTTTATATAAATTAAAAGTATTAACATGTTTTTTAGCATGTTATACTTTTTGTTTCAATTAAAAAATATTTTTTTCTATCTTTTGATGATGATATGAACCGTTGACGTAAATTTTAGGTATTTTTTTATTTTTTCATAATTAACATGTTTTTTTATTTTTTAATATAATTTTATATATTAAAAATTTTGACCCTCATGTCTTCTCCACCGTTACTTTCTTGACATAAGAAAATTTAATGATGACTCGATTTGATCGTTTAGTGATCCAATTTGAGAAAAATATGCATAAGTGACTAAATCAGAACACTTTTGAAACTTGGTTACTATTCTGTGACATTTTTCCCTTTAAATTACATATAAGTAAGTACTTTATTTAGTCAAACATTATTATTATCATTTAAAAACTTTCATTAAAAAATTAAAACTTCTCATTCTAGGAAAATTGTTTTTGAACAAATGTTTTTTATTATAAAAATCCCATTGTTGAAAAACTCAATTGTAACATCCACCTCCCAAGACACATCCGTGCAATATTATGCATCGAATATACTGAACACATGATAATTAAAGCATTCACTATGAAAGTTTAATTTAAATAAAATTTATAGTGTATTTACATATATCATATAAGATAATAATATACATCAATTTAACTATACTATGATTTGCAATCATGCAATCAATTGCACCAATGATGTGTGCCCATAAAAATATTTATAACTCTACATGATGCTGATGAGTTCATAAACATAACACTCTTCAAACACATATGATTATTGATTATGACATCAAGGAGATACATCCATGACAAACAGATTGGAATAGAGTAAGCACTATATGTTCACATAATGAGGCTATGTATACAATATCCACCGGCTAAAGCGAAATCATGCAAGAAACCCTTAAGCATCCTACACATATCACAGATGCTATACATAGTCAATTTTGTAATTATTACCAATTAATATAACAGAACATCTATCCCGTTAAGTTCACAAGGACTCACCTTAATCAATCAAGTCTATAAAATCATCTACCAAGGTTGATAGCTATCATGTATTATCTTATGGACAAAATAATATTACTTAGGTTATATTTTGGCTAATAACTATCTTAATTATGATTTATTATCCCTCTCTCTTTATTAACATTATCCGGCACTTCCTCATGCCCCATGCTAACACTATGGTATAACTCTTACTAGTTGGCATATTTTGGGCATATCCTTTATGCATGCACCAACTCTTGAGGCTACCTAATATCTTACCCAACAATAACTCTATTGCCTAATAATATAAAATAATTAATTAGACATACATTGCAACACTTATGAAATCACGACTATGTTTAAACGAGAGATTCATGAATAAGTTTTAGATAAAACCTTATTGACTAAGTTTTGGATATAATCTAAATAAAACTTAATAGTTAAGTTATGGAAAAAAACTTAACAATTAAGTATTGGATAAAACTTAATACCTAAGTTTTAGATAAAAATCTTGATAAAACTTAATGGTTAAGTTTTGAATAAAGCTTAATAGCTAAGTCTTAGTTCAAATATAAACTTCATGGCTATGTTTTGAACACAATATAAAACTTAATAGCTTAGTTTTGGATAACATTTAATAAGTAAGATAATACTTAATGAGTAAGAAATATCCATATATAAATAGATGTCTTCTGCTTCATTTCATTTCATAACCTTTAAATCGTATTCCCTAATTTCATATACGAAGCTTTCTCCTACCTTTTAAACACCACAAAAATTTTGTACTCGTAATAACCAGGGGTTAGGAAACCGGTGTAGATTATCTAGAAAACAAGTATAGAGGTTATGATAAAATGTCATCAAGTTTATAGAAGCACGTAACTTAATCATTAAGTTACTTCAAGGTTCGAGAAACAAAAACTTATCAAGTTTAGAGCCTCTATTCAACTTACCGGGTAAATACGTTTGATACTTTCAAATTAACCAAATGATTTTATTTGTGAAATTGACATTAGTACGTTAACCATGTTAATGCATAGAGGTATTCAGCTAAAACATTTAGACAAGAAGTTTATGCATGTTTAATCAAATTGTATCCTGGGGATAGATGAATATCCCATACTCCGAAGAGTCCTTTAGTTTGACTATCTGAGCACTAATACCAATATACATGGAGGGGGACTTCCGGTTGAAATAGACAGCTAGATGTGTGGCTTACCATAAATTTATGACTGACTATTTATCGTTATTCATGCCGAAATATTTTTGTGTCAAATTAAATATATTCACCGGCGAACAACTATTTGCTGATGTATCATTTTCAAATATTTTCAGATAAACATGTTTAAGTATGTTTAGTAAGGTGTTAGTGTCGGATGAAATATGAATCCTAGGTATGAAAACCCTATGATAAACATATTAGCAAGACTAGTGCTGGAAGAACTAAGTTTTTTAGATTTAGACCTTGTGGTAAGTTTTGAATATCTGTTAGTAAACCAAAAGTTTTGTAAACGTTGTTTTGAACAATTTTATATAAAATAATGGGTATTTAATCCCAACAAATATATGAAAGTTGTTCTATAAATCATCAGAGTTATTTTATGTTATGAAATAAATTGTCAAACGATTTTTCACTGCGTAAACATCTTTCAAGACAAACAAATAAAAAATGAACATTGACCTGTACCAATCGGTTGCACTCTCGGGGTGCCTTAAAATTGGGGTGTAACATAAACTTAAACGAAAATATACCTAAAAAATATCTATGACAATTTGATGTAGGGTCTCCCCAACTGGCGCTCCAAAAACGTCAAGTAACGCACCCGAAGGGGTAGTGGGTTCATGATTCTTAGTATTAGAGTGTTCGTGTTAAAACTGATAATCTAAATTCAATCATAGGATTTTTATTAATAGAGACTTATAAGATTTGATTTATTATTTATATGTCGATTAGGATGGTAATACTTCACTTTGAGCAGTTTCCTCACTCTTCTTCGCATACTTGTTTGTAAGTTTTAATTTATTATTAATACATTGTTATAGTTATAGTTGTTTATCTCGTTTCTTATAACTTTTAATATGATGTTTTATAAAGTTTTTGTTGGGATGAGCTCATTATTGTCTACGTCTAGACCTAAGTTTCACTAAAAACAGAGCAAGATCAAATACGATATATTTTATTATTATGAATGGTCTCCTGTAATAATAAATGTTTGCCCGAAATTTCATATCACTAATAGTCATTTTACTCGTTACTTACTCGTTTGACAATATACAAAATATAAGTTTCATGTTTATTGTGGTTTTAACTACTACATCAGGATATTACACCACTTCCATCCCTAATCGACCATCTGCACCCCCTTCTAACCCTAACCAACTAACACTCACAATTGGTTTCACCAAATCAGTCAGTCATAATACCCGATGGTGTACATGGTATCCTTGGTCGTTGACATGGGAGAAACAACATGCTCTTCTAAATCTCATGGCATACAACCACTTGTCTTAAACCTTAACCATGTATCTGCATACCCCTACTCACATCAAGAGCGCCACAATCAGCTTCGCCCTTAACAAGCAACCTCTTATCAGAAGTACACAAAAAATCCGTTGCCTACACCCCGCCAAAAGGACTTGTCGAATAATCGATTTCTAACCAATTTTCTATTTTTGGCTTCCTCGTCTAGTGTCGTCACGTGCTTCGTCGTCTTCGATGAACAAAACCAACCTAGACCCACTCGATCACGTTCGGACATTGTTTGTCGCCATGAGTTTTAAGACCCAATGAAATCTCTTTATGCTCCAAGCTACATGTTGTTCTCATGGTTAGCTTGCACGGGAATATTAGACTACTTATGTAATTATCTTATCTTTTTCTATAGGGTAGCTATGTGTAATATAGTGCTCTACGTGGAGCCTCTAGTAACCCTATTACATTCAAATTGACATACATTTACCTTTCCACATCCTACAAACAAAGCATCAAATGCTAGATTTTTTACCATAAGTTTGGTTAACAATAGCAATATTGTCAATCATTAAACAATTCTTACTATCTTTCTTTCTACTTTAGCATTTGCTTTAAATACATACACAGTAACCAATTCTGAATTTGTGGTGTAAGATGTAACTCATGATATGATTTAAAAAGAATGATGCAAATATAATAAGCACCACCCCAAAAATAGGCCATAAATCACACAAAAAGTTTACACCATTAATTATTGTTAGAAATTGCACACAAACTAATCACACTCACTAAAAGCAATTAAATGAACACGAGAATTTAAAGTGGTTCGGTCGATGCGACCTACGTCCACTATGTTACAACTAGGTATTTTATTATGTAGGTGCTCAAAGATTTACAAGTACAATAACATCAACATATAGAGACTAGTCTAGGGTTGGGAAACTTAATCTCCAAGTTAGACCCAACTCATGATGTAGAACCCATTGGGCTGGAGGCCCTTTCTTACGAGCCTACACCGCCCAACAATTATTAGTCATGATAAACACACACATAAACTAGTTTTGAATTTGTGACCACCAGCTTTCACAAGCCAACCTTTGAGCCAAAGCAACAACTTACTCTGCTTGTGAGATAAACACCTCATGCAATTCTTTAATTGTTGCCGATTAATCATTAATCGTCTTTTACTTCACCTGAAATTCAACTTTAAAAATTAGATCACAAAAAATCTTCAATTATTAAAGAATAATAATATGTCATAATAATATTAACCTGCACCGTATTCCCTTTCGCTTTATGATTTACGGGAAGTAGACGAACTTCATCACACATTTTAATGGACTCAAGTGCACTTTCAGGTGACATGAATTCATTTATGACATTAACACACAACTGCATAACGTTAAACATACTAGAATATTAGTCACATGGCTTAAGAATTGTATGTAGATTTCTTGTACTAAAAATTATTTAACATGTTACCATAATCATTTTCATCTGGTATGGACAACCTTCAGGAATGACGATAGTTTCACCGGTATCTAAGTTGAATACTTCATCAAACAATGGATGAACAACCTGTAGTCCCGATGCAAGTAAGAACATTTTTGAATAATCCCATAAATATGTTTTATATATTAAATAAGATATAAAACATTCATTATACCTTTCTAGAAGAACCATGAGATCTGCTAAGCTTATTAGAATATTTTCTAAGATACTCTAAAAGCTTTGAAACATCTTCTCTTTGAAAAATATCCCAGAGGGCTCCACAACTATTAACTCGAGAAAAATCTTTATCATCTAATTTTGATTTATTAGATAGTAAATCTAGTTCATGATTATGTGTGTCATCCATCTTTAAAAAGCTAGCAAACACCCCCTCGAGTATATTTTGATTTGCAAATTTCCTTGAATACTTGAGATGGTCTTGTGAATTGTACTTATTCATCAACATCCTCACATCATGTAGCTTTCTCTCAGGAATATGATGACTGCTAGCATGTACAAGAATATTAACCTGAACCAGCAGCTCGGCACATTTTATTCCTGTAACAATATGTACACATTAACTACTTGTATAAGTTACTAAAGGACAAAATCGTATTCGCAGACTATCTATCACACTCTCACTTGACTTCTAGTCCTACTCGCCTTCACCTTCTAGTCCACAATAGACTTCATTTCATTATGTTTCAATGTTATTACTGCAGGTATATTTTCAAATTTAGCTTGAATTTTGACGCTTTTTTTGCTCGAGCGTGTACTTTTTTTTTTTGCCTTCTTACTTTTGACTACCTAGAATAAACCCAACCCTGCCTTAGGATCACCCATACTAAAAAAAGTTTTTTTTTTCCATCATATACCTTTGTTTTTAGCTTCAATATCTAATTCAATGATCTTTTCTTGATTCATCTTTGTTATCACTGGAAGAAGCTCCTGGATCATGTAAAGTTGTTGACTTATGTCAAAGTCAGACATCTTTTCACCCCTCATCTCCTTTTCAGGATTACAAATAATCACATCCTCTTCAAGATCATAAATAACTGGCTCCTGAATCATGTAAATAGACGGATAGTCAGAAAATAATATTACTATATATAGCTGGTAAATTATGGATACATCAAACAAAAGCTATACATACACAAACAACAATGTGATCATCATGCTGAAGCACACTTCAATAGTATTGGTAACAAAAAGCAAAAGATAGCACCCATGACCCATTCGCCATTGGAGTGATATATGAAACTTAAAATAGAAATAGTTATAATGAATGGAGAAGAACATCTATCTATACTAATAAATAAAAATCTTAAGCGACACGTGTCACTCTATCATGCATGCTCAACATTTTTTTACTACTTCTTTCTCTAATTAAATATACAAATTGTCTTTAATTGTTTTTATAATTTCTTTTGTCTCTATCCTATTAAATGATTTTTATAATTATTTTTATAAATTATTTTATTATTTTAAAATAAATATACGTTAAAAACTATATAATATTTCATAAATATGTAATATGAAAAACTTATAACTAAAAATATAGCCTTAAATTTATACAACCCGTGTTCTACACGGGGTTTATATCCTAGTTTTGGTTATAAAGAAAACAATATTCAACAATTTTGGTTATAGTAAAGAACGTGTTAAGTCAAAGTCGCTCATAATCAAGTTTTAAGAACCCCCTAAACTTCTTCATTAAAAAATTATTTGATTAATTCAAAAATAGTTTCTTCTAAACATATTTCATATTCTCAAAGGAAAAACTATTGATTTACAAAAAAAGTTACATTTGTTTTATTTTCTTTTACAAAAACAACCTGCAATGCAAACGGTAGCCAGATAACGCAAATAAAAACCCAAAATAATCCACAAATCACGTTATAATCAAGCAAGAACATAACAATTTATATACTAATATAACAAAATTAATCAATAAGAAACAACCTTCACTGCAGCATTCAGATCCGGTTCATTGTTTGCTGAAGAGATCCGCCTTCTCGAATGATCATCAATATTAATCACCAGAGAAGAAATTGGATCCTCTTGTTTGATTGTTTTCTGCCGACGAATGCCTTGCTGGTGGTGTGGTGATTCACAGTATACTTTTTCCTCCATCACGAGTAGTCGGAAGCATCGTTTGCACCTCTGTTCGTTTGGAATTTCCGCCATTAACAGAAACTCAAAGGTAATGTTGAAGGTTTGATGGAAGAGACTGAAAGAGTGCACATGAAACTGATGGTGCATGAGGTTTGTTTAGTATTGATGTTAATATATATGTTTTAAACGTGTGATATTAAGTAATCTATTAAATAAGATATTAAATGCAAGATTAGGTTTTATGATTTAGTTGCATGAGAGTGATGGTTTGCACTTGACATTTTAAGGTTTTAAGTTCAAGGTTGATGTATGAGAGTTTTTATTTTTATTTTTATTTTTTTAATGGCGATGAGTTTTCTTTCTAATGGAATTTCTAGGTGACTAAGGATTGAAACGCCAAAATTAGTATAAACGGCTGACATCTTGTTTTAGAAATGCTTACTCGAATATTAATGATGGTTTCAAACGCCGTTTAAAGAAAAAGGTAATATATTAAACAACAAGTTAGTAAAATATTAAGTTAAGTAATTAGTGGAGAGAGAGGCGGAAAAAACTTGGTACGAATGAATATGTTAATGCCATTTGTCTTTTATATTTACTATTTTATTAGAGTAAAAAGATTTATATTTATAAAAGTGTATTTTAAAAGAAGCAAAGTTCTAATAAAATTATATAAAAAAATTCGTTGGATTGTTAGATTATATAATTAAAAAAAAAAACTCTATAACTCATGCAAACGATGTCTTAAACTCTTTGATTTATTTTGTTTCTAGAATTTTAATAACCTATTTAAAAATATAAACTTAGTTTGATCCTGATAAATTATATAACATTTTTAAAACACATATTTGTATTTTTATTAAAAATGCTTTTTCTTAATACATGTTAAAGTATTAATTTTTTTAAAATGTACTTAACATTTCGCTTGTTTTAAACATCATTTTTAAAACCGTTCGGTTTTTAAACGTTTTTTTTATCCATCAAGTTTTTGATACATTATTTTTAAAACCGCTCGGGTTTTTTATGAATCTTTTTAAAACCTTTCGGTTCTTTTAACGTCCTTTATAAAAACGTTTGGTTTTTAAACGTACTTCTTAAAACCGTTAGTTTTCTTTTAAATACCCTTTTTTAGAACCATTCGTTTTTTCTATACGTCTTTTATAAAAGCGTTCATTTTTTCTAGGCGTCTTTTTTAAAACCATTCTGGACGTATTTTTTAAAATCATTCTTCTTCAAAACGTCTTTTCCATAATCGAACGATTTTAAATTGGACATTTAAAAATATGAACGGTTTAAAAGAAGACATTAAAGAACAACAATTCTAAAACCGGGAATAAAAGACGTTTAGACTTAGAGACGCATCTTCTATAAATATTTTTTAATAATTTGAGACACGTAATAACAAAAAACATTTGTAATAGATAATATCAAAATGCAAATACAATTTTACACATGTTTTACATAATATCACGATCAAACAAAATGCATATTTTTTAAATCCTTTTTGAAAAATATTATAAGTAGTTTAATTAGTTATTTCTTAAGAAATATTTTTGCCGTCACTTAAAAAAGAAATGCAAAACTTTAATAATCTCACAATTCTAACAATTTTTTGTTAAATCTTTATTACAAATACTTTCCTTAACTTTTTCTAAAGAATACTTTTTTAAAACGGAAATTTTTTAATCCAATAAGATTTAAAATGATAAAAAAAAAGTTGATGAAAAACATTTATTTTGATAAATATTTTTAAAATCACCTATTTTGATAAATAATTTTTTCACCAACACTCTTTTGAATAAAAAAACTCTTCAGAATACTATTAAACTTATGCAAGAATAAGAATGAAAATTCACTTGAAAGAGCGAACAAACAAGCTAACGTTGATTTGAATAATTAAGTTAGTCAACTGACATATGTTTTGAACTACGAGTTGCCGTAAATCACGAGTTAGCTGAAAGATGGGTTTTGATTTTAAGTTTCACCTGTGATGAAAAAAAGGTTTCAGATTGAGACATAGCGTTTTCTCATCTAAAGTGGGTTTTTTTTCTTGAGAGTGGTATCATGTTCAAGACTAATGAGAACGGATTGATGTACGAGCTTCACTTTAGGAATGTGCCAATCTAAAGCCCAAAAGTTTCGTATTCGAGTAATAAAAATGATCAAATGGACTAATGACTCGTCAATAATCCAAATCTATCTATTATAATAAAAAAAGATTTTAAGATAACACTTGACAAAATTCTAGATTATCTAATTCTAATTTTCTCGCTTCTCTCTCTCCTATTAAATAATTACATTAAATACTATTAATGTTAATTAATTTTTTAAAATTAAAAATAGATTTTTAATAAATTAAGAGAGATATGTTTTTATAAATGTAACTTCTAAATAACCAAAAAATTTAAAAATAGGAAAATTTTCTAAAACATCAAACATCTTAAAATTACAAAATAATTTAAAATTGGACTTTTTCAAAAATATTTTTTTATAAAACAAAATAATTAAATTTTAGTGTTAAAATAAAGAAATTTTTAAACTTGAAATCTTTTAAAATGGTTTGTCTTGGAACAAATTGTTTAATTTTTTCTGAAAAGAAAAATATAAAAGGCTTAAAACTAAAAGTTTCAATAAATAATATTATTGTTTTATTAATTATATCCTTACTTATATGTAATTTCAATCGTATCTTATTTCAAAATATCGTTTATAATTAATAAATATTCATAACTAATTATTTAATATTTTATTTATTCAAGCCGTGTAATACACGGGATACTAACCTAGTAGTCATTAAAAAAAGTTATATACTCAAATGTGAATGCTATCTTGATTTAATAAATTATCATTTGAATATATATTTTTTATGGAATTTATGAAACAATAAAAGATATAATTAATGATAGTAATTAATATACCTTTTCTAACTTATTTTATTTTATTTATTTTACTTAAATGCGAATTAGTCCGACCCAAGAAATGTATAACGAATTGTAATTTATAGTGGATTACACTCAAGCCTTGTAATATTCTATTCATGTTTTAAAGATCGATGTTGTTCATTGTATTCTAGTCTAATAACTCATTGCATTTCAAAACTAATGATTTATTTTAACTCATTAATTATTTTAGTATTCATGAAATAAAAAATTCTATTAATTAAAAAACCTGGATATATAAGGAGTTTTAAAAACTTAAATTTGTGGACATTAGGTTCTCATAACAGGGAAAATAATGATATACATGGGCTAATAAATTATATAAAATAAATTATCCTACAACTCTAGTAAAAACTAGATTTAGTAAACTCGTATAATACACGAATTGAATTAATAAAATATTAATATAATAATAATTTATTAGTTATAAAACGATATTATATCAACTTTTTAAACTTTTATTTTTAATTTTTTTCTAGAAAAAAATAAATATTTTGTTCTAATACAAACCATTTAGAAAATGTCATTTTAAAATTTTTTCTTATTATAACTTCCAATTATAATTATTTTTTGTTTTTAAAAATTTACTTTTTAAAAACACAAATTTTAAAATATTTCATATTTTTAAAAACGCTTGATGTTTTAGAAAAACATCTTATTTTATAAGAATCTGTTTCTTTAAAAATAACATTAATAAAAAGATCTTTTTTTAATTAATTAAAAACTATTTTTAATCTAAAAAAATGTTAAATAATATTAATAATAATTAAGATAATCTAATCTAATAAAGCAAAATCTCTATGTGTCCACGTCATTGCCACCTAGACACCACCTGAGATTGTTCATGTGTCACAATCACAATAAATTATAATTTTGGTAAAAATCTTAACTTTAAAAAAGTTTCCTTAATAACTCTAATTTAATACCATACTAATCAAGATAAATAAATTATAATTTTGTTTTTTCCTCAAAAATAAATTAAATATTTTGTTTCAAAACAAACGGTTATAAAAAACATATCTTTAAAAATATTTGGTGTTTTTGAAAAGTTACTTATTTTATAAAATTATTTTCTTAATAATAACACTAATAAAAAGATCTATTTCATAATTTACTTATAAAACTAATTTAGATATAAAACAATTAAATAATATTATTGGTAATTAATGTAAGTATTTAATAAGAGAGAGAGGCGGGAAAATTTTAATAAAAATGAATGTAGTGATGCCAAGTTTCCCACATAGACACCTTTTTATTAGAGTAGAAAGATTATATAACTTTTTATTTTTAACCCATGTGACACACACGTATCTAACGTAGTTATTTAATATGAGAGAGAAACGAAAAAAATTTGTTGATAAGGATTGTGATGCTGCCACATGTCATTAAAAGTTACTCTTTTATTACAGTAGAAAGAAGAATCTCAAGATGACACATGTCATAATTTTAGACTATTAAAATTTGTATTTTTCCTGCCCAAAGTACTTTCACTTTTTTATGATAATACTTAATTAAGGAGTAATTAATCACTCTTTTATTACTACCGTTTCAAAATTTTTATTTAAAAAAACTATTCAATGTTTCTTAGTTTTTTCTCGTTTACAAATGGAAAGATACCATATATATATATCGTATATTAGGTTATATCCCGTGTATTACATGGGTTGAATAAATAAAATATAAAATAATTAGTAATAAAAATTTATAAATTATAAAACCATATTTGAAGTTAAAATATGATTATAATTGTATATCAATAGCTACTTTAAGTAAATAAACAATAATGTATTTTTCTTAAACTTCTATTTTATAAGAAAATATGGGTTTTAAATATTTTGTTTCAAGAAAAATTTATTTATTTTAAAAAAAGTTTGTTGTATTCTGTATTTTATAAAACTTTTGTTTTTAAAACTGTGTTTTTAATTAAAAATAGGTTTTAATTATTAAGTTATATAATTTTTAATTTGAAAATGGTACGAGTAATATTATTAGTATTCAATATTATTATTAATAATAAAAAAATAAAAAAGTTAGTATGATAAAACTTACAATTGTGTCAAGTTTTATTCTAGATTTTTTTTGTTATAGATAGATAGATATACAGATAAATAGATAGGATAGAAATCCATTTATTAAACGGATTATAGTTAGTAATAAACACGAAAAGTTATAGTACGATGTTTTAATATAAGATATGATTAAAATTATATATGGTAATAGTTCAAGAAATAAAACAATTATACTATTTTTTTAACTCTCTTATCTAAATAGTTTTATTTTTAAACATTCGTATTAAGATTTATTTTATAAAATTTATTGTTTGTAAAACACTTGTTTATTAAAAATTTGGGTTTCTAAATATACTGGTAATTTTAATAAAATTGCTTTTAGAAAATTTCAAATTTTTTTATAATTTTTTAAAAAAGGACCGATTTAAAATATTTTGTTTCAAAAATGTTTAGCGTTTTAGAAAAATTTAATATCATATAAAGTTTTTTTTATAATGATTTCTATGTTAATAAAAAGATGTGATTTTTGATTTCCATAATAAAGTTTAATTTTAAAACATAGCTTTTTAAAAAATCTAGATAAGAGAGAGATATATATCAATTAATAAAATTAATTTTTATTAAGGGAAATAAATTAATTTGAGTGTTTAAATTACTATAATACTCTTTTGGAGAAAAAATGAAGTAATATTGTTTAAAATAATGACAAGTGTCAAAATGATAGTTTAAGAGATTGATAAGTGACAAAAAAAACCTTTTTTTATTAGATACTATAGATTTTGAAAGTGTTTTATATAGAATAGTTTACTTTAGTAATTAAAAGTATATACAAATTTATATTTATGTTTTCTTACTATCTAACACGTGTAATACATAAGGCCTTTAAGGCTTGTTGAATATTAATTTGTTAAATGTTTTTCAACTAACACCCATTCGATAAATAATTATTTCACAAACAACTGTTTGGAAAAAAAAATCTTTTTCATTTTATATTAAAATTTATTGGTTTATGTTATACTAGCTTTAGTAAACCCATGTATTACACTGGTTAAATAAAAAATATTAAATAGAATAAATTTTTATTAATTATATATCGATATTCTAAAATAAGATATGATTGAAATGTTTTTTATAATAAATAAAATAAAATTTTTATTTTAAAACAAGCGTTTTAATCTATAGATTCTAATAAATTAAGCTTTATAAATCCACATGTCATTCTCTTGGCATACCTTTTTGCCACTTGTCATTATTCTAGACATTATCACCTCATTTCTTCCTGCAAAAAAGTTAATATAGTAATTTAAATATTAAAACTAAATTCTCTCGCTTATTAGATATCAATTTTATTAATTGCAATATTTCTCTCTCTCATTTAAATTTTTTAAAATCAATGTATCTTTTTAAAGTTAGATTTTATTAAGAAAATAAAAAATCACATTTTTTAATTAAAGTAGAACTAAAAAATTTTATATAATATGAAATTTTCAAAAACACTAAACCTTTATGAAACAAAATATATTAAATCTGTCCTTTTTTAATAAAAATATAAAAAAATATGAACTTTTCTAAAAACAATCTTATTAAAACAACCAGAATAATTACAAACCAGAGTTTTTTATAAACAAGATTTTTATAAAAATAATTTCTTTTATAAAAGAATCTTAATACGAATGTTTAAAAAAAATAATATAATTGTTTTATTTCTTGAACTATTACGTATATAAAATTAATATCTTATATTAAAATATCGTAGTGTAAATATTTGTGTTTATTACTAACTATAATCCGTTTAATAAATAGGTTTCTAGCCTATCTATCTATATGTCTATCGATCTGTTTGTCTATCAATCTGTAAGGAAAAAATAAGATAATAAGTGATGCAATCGTAGGTCTCATCATACTAACTTTCTCATTTCTTTCTATCATTAAAACTAATATTGAATACTAACAATTACTCATACCATTTTCAAATTAAAAAATATATAATTTAATAAATTGAAAATCTATTTATTTTAAATCAAAAACACACTTTTTAAAACAAAAAAACAACGTACTTTTAAAAAAAATCAGTTTACTTAAAAAAATATTTACAAACCATAAATTTTTTATAAAACAAAAGTTTAAGAAAAATATATTATTGTTTATTTACTTAAAATAGCTATTTATAAGTAATTATAATCATATTTTATCTTTACGCATAGTTTCATAATTCATAAATTTTTTTTACTAATTATTTTTTACTAGTAAGTCATACTTAAAACTTTTTTCTTATAACTCTTAATAATTAATTTTTATTTATAAAAATTTTACTTTTAAAACACCAAATATAAAATATTTTCTATTTTTTAAAAAGTTTGATGTTCTAAAAGTTTTCTAATTTTATGAATAATTATTTTCTTAGAATAACATTACTAAAAATATCTTTTACTTAATTTATTAAAAACTATTTATAATCTAAAAAATCTTTCTACTCTAATAAAAAAATATCTAGAGGGGACACATGGCAGCATCACATTCAATCCCACCAAAATTTTCCCGCTTCTCTCTCCTATTAAATAATTACATTTATTGCTAATAATATTATTTAACTTTTCTTTAGATTAAAAATAGTTTTTTTTTCATAAATGAAGAAATAGATCTTTTAACTAATGTTATTCCTAAATAAAAAAAGTTTTTATAAAGTAAGATGTTTTTCTAATACATTAAAAATTTTTAAAAGTACGAAATATTTTAAATTGATGTTAGATTTTTTTATAAAGAAAAAATAATTAAAAATACGAGTTATAATAAGCAAATTTTTAGAAATGACATTGTTTAATACGATTCTTTTAAACAAAATATTTAAATTTTTTTGGGGGGAAAAGTTCTAAAAAGTTGATATCATAGTTTTATTACTTATAATCTTTACTCATACGTAATTTCAATCATATCTTATCTTAAAATATTATTTTATAATTAATATATATTTTAATATTTAATATTTAATTTATTCAACCCGTGTAATACACGGGTTTAATAAAACTAGTAAATAATATTATTAATAATTAATGTGATTATTAAATATTAGAGAGAAGCAGGAAAAATTATTGAGGAGAAATATGGTGTTGACATAGGTCCTTACTAGATAACTTTTTATTAGAGTAGAGAGATGCGTTTGGATCAATGTGACATTTACTTCTTTATTAGTTTCTAGTTATATCTTTTAGATTTATTTATAGAAAAACAACTTTAATTGGTTTGTTATAATTAAACATAAGCGTATTAATATTTGCATCTTGGTCTATAACACTTATTTTATAATAATTCATTATTACTCAGTCATATATTAATTATTAACTATAACTATTGGTGAGAGATGTTTAGTTAAGTTTATGAATATTGCATTTGCATTAAACGCAATATCTTTTTAATAAAATTTAATAATGAGAATTAAAATTAGAAACTTTTCGTAATGTATTTTAAAATATTTTATGAATATTTGATAAGAACTATTTAAGAAAAGCATAATCATTTTTAACACCAATTTCTACGTGCATGTATAAAAAAAATCTTCATAAATGGATCAAACTTCTATAATATGTTTCATTTATAAGCAAAACAATACGAAAACACATAAAAAGTTATCTTTATAATTATTGGTTTACATGCAATAAAACTTTTTTTTTTTTTTGGGTTAAAAATATGTTAAACTTATTTTTTTTACTTCATTTTGAACGTGACAAAATTGATTGTCACGAAATGATTTAAATAAAACTAAATGTAGGTAAGTTATATACAGTTTATAAGTGTGGTTATTTTATACATTTATTTTCTTTTCTTTTAAAAAACCCTTCTAAACCAATAATAGAATATAACTTTGCATAAATTAACGCAAAATATTGTGAATTCTAAAATCGCATATACTCATTTTTAATTTATTAAAAAAATAATTATAATAAAAAATGGCTCCTGCATTTTTTCCCATATTAAAAACATATTATACACACAAAGAAATTGAGGCTACGTAGTACGTAATTCAACGTTGAACATATAAATTATGTTTTAATTTCATAACTCTTAAAATATAATATAAATGGAATTAAAGAACAAAAAAGTTAGTGTATGTAACTAATATAGTAGACTAGGGTGCAAATTGAAAATTACTCACATGCAATTAAAAAAACTCTAAACATAATTTATTCATATACATAATGTATAAACTAGGTTTTAAATGAAAAATAAACTAGGGTGTTTAGAAAAACCATTTAAATTTGTATAGTGACAAGCTTAATTAACTCGTTTTTCTCAATATTAATAAATTTTTTTAAGTTATGTAAATATTAAAACTCACACCACTAAACTATCAACGTAGAAAAAATAAGAATGAAATTTTATCTGGCTGAGCAAACAAACAAGCTTAACGTTTGCTTCAATATTTATACGTATGAAGTAGCTCTAGCCAAACTATAAGCGGTTGTAACTCACATGTTAGTTGTAGTACTCTTGATTACAAATATATATATATATTTTTTTCATTAATTTTATAAGATAGTTATTACACATAATTGATTATAACAGTTAATGTATTTTTTTCACTAGCTTTATTTATCACTTTCCTTAGATGTATATAAGGTGGATTCTTGAGATGTATATATGATTTTGATTAAAATTATCTATATCTATATCTATATCTATATCTATATCTATATCTATAATACTATATAATACATATTAGAAGGATAAGATGGTAATTTTATTTAAAGTGTAACACACCTATACAACATTTTAAACATATCTATACTACTATATAATACATATTAGAAGGATAAGATTGTAATTTCATTTAAAGTGTAAGACACCTATACAATATTTTAAGCATAGAGTACAAATGTTTTATACAATAATTCCACTTTTTTCCCTATTTAATTAACTACTTCTAATTATTGTATTATTTAATACACATTATTAGTATATTATTTAATAATGTGATATTATTTATCATTAAGTTTTATTTTATAATAAATATAAATTGACATTTAAGTTTATAATTACTAATCATATTTTTAAAACTAAAGTTTTATTTATTTAAATAATATAAATTGATATTTAAATTTACAATTACTAATCATATTTTTTTAATTAAATACTATTTAAATTAAGTATTCTTTTATTTAAATACTTATATCTATACTATTTTATAATAAATCTCTCTTGATAGAGATATAATTTTGCCAAGCATACAAGTTTTGAATCAATATGTACAAAGAAATGCAATACATTTAAGATGGGTAGAATAGATATTTGATTAAGATTTTAAGACACTTTAGGGGCAATATGGTAAATTTATCAATTAAATTTTATATAACTTGATATTTTTGCCCATGTCTCTTCCATGTATTTAATAAACATTATTAATACATTATTTAATAATATGATATTATTTAATTCACTTCATTAAATTTTATTTTATTTATGATATTATAAATTGAAATCAAAATTTATATTTACTAATTATATTTTTATAACTAAATATTATTTAATTTAAATATTTAAGTATATAACTTATATATATATATATATATATATATATATATATATATATATATGGAAATTTTATGGTACAAAGTGTTGTTTTCGTGCGAATGGTACAAAGCAACAAGGACCATTGATTTAAAAGATGAACGATTTAGATTGAAGATGTAATAATCACGTAAAAAATGTTCCTTAAGAGGTAGAATTGATAATAGGCTACAATTTTTGACTTTTTTTTTTAACTTTCTCCCGTTTTTTAAATACATATAAATTTTCATATGGTATTTTTTTTTTAAAATACCACCATAAAAACAAACATGTTATCCTCTTTAATATGAGTATAGTATTGTTATAGTTTTTTTAATAAAACAATATTTTTTAAGAAAACGTTTATGGGTTGTGCGTATAACTTGCGTGTGCGTAATTATCAACATAACTTGCGTAATTATCAACATATTTTGCGTAATTATCATATAACTTGAGTAATTATCAATATAACTTGAGTGATTATTTTTTATAAATGAGTAATTTTTCTTTGCGTAATAATAGATATAACTTGCGTAATTATGAATATAACTTGCGTAATTATGTAACTTTTATGCGTAATTGTAGCGCGGACGAAACTACCCATCCGCTAAAAAACATGTGTCACACTCTTGTGACTTCGTACGTTTCGCATGAAAATTACACTTTGTATAGTAACCAGCCCCCATATATATATATTTTCATGTTTATAATAACTATAATACTAATATTTTTCTAGTGGCATATTATGAATTTAATAATTTTAATATTTATCTATATATTTTATAATAAGAGTGAAGGAAGTATTGAATGATAATTTTACATATGAATTTAGACACTTATATGAAAAGTCAGGCTTAAATTTCAAAAAATTAACCATAAAATTAACCATTTTATTTCATTTATACCCTTACAATCTCTGTATTTAATAAAAGAGTAAATAAAATAACACACGTCAACGCTATATTCACTCTTATCAAAATTTTCTCGCTTCTCTCTTTTATTAAATAATTACATTATGTCACACCCCAACCTTAACGGCGGAAACGTTGAGATGTGAGGGTTAAGATTGTTCAAAGCCACACAGCGCTACCATCAAGTGTAAATATAATTAAGCATAGGTTATTATTGTAACATTACAACCATAAAAGTCTCAATCAAACATTCAAAACATAACACCAAGTTTAAACATTCCAATTTAATAGTAAGTCTTTATTATTTCTAGGTCCAATCCTAGATGTGTCCAATCTTCAAGATCAACAATCAAGCTTGGACATTCCCTGAAACATGTTAAAAATAAGGTCAACAATTGATGTTGGTGAGTTTTCTTGAGTTGTACATACATATAAATAATTTTTAAAAAGGCAATTCATGTCATAGGTTAAGAAATAATGCAAGAATATATAGATAACATAATGATAGAATCAAACCTTGACAAAAGTATGGCCACGATAACATATACGATTAGCTAAGTGTACTTGTTTCCCATGATGAACAAGAATATGTCATCAGGAACCGGCAATAACCTCGGCTTTAGCACCAAATAGGCTTGTCAAGCCCATAGATCTATGACGTCACTAGGCTAGCAATAGTTAATGATTGCTTTTACAAGATGACTATCATATAATGCTCATAATTATCCCAAATAACCATGACGGAATTTACAAGATGAATTGCTCATGCATTACAAGTATTAAGATATTTTACAAGTGTGCATTTATACGGTTAACATGCTTCACCCCAAAAGGTATGAAATAAAAATGAAAATGGGGTATGAAAAACTCACATGATATAAGATGATCTTTAGATAACAAAAATAAGAACTAGATTGCTCCAACGATTCCTTCACGGATTACCTAATCGTGTATGTTCCAAGATTAAGTTATAAACGATTTAGTTCAAGAGATGATTCGACGAGAATCTAGGGTTAATTATAAGAATTTGGGGTTTTTGATAATTGAGTTAAACAATATAACCAATTATATTTTTGATGCAAATAGATATAATAATTTGGTTAAATCATTGGTTGAAGATGGTAATAAATTATTAAAGAAATTGAATAATTTTCAATTTATAATAATTGATAAATAAGGAGTGAGTATTAAAGTGTGAAAAATAAATAAGTTTCCTAATTAGTTAAATAACGACTTGACCAAAATAATCAATTGAATAATTGATTATTTAAATAAGTTATTAAATAACTTATTTGATTTTAAAGACCATTTTATAAGGTAATAAAAGAAATAAACTTCTAAATAACTTTTGTCATAGTTTTTATATTATTAAACTATTTGTTTTTAAATAAAATATAAGATTACATTGTTTAAAATTTACAGAAATTATTTGATAATTTATGGGATAAATTTAATTAACAAAATTTTTTTTTATTTAGTTTCATAAATAAATGTTAATTTCTGTAATTTAATTAATAAGAAAAAGGCTTTAAAAAAAAGAGTTAAGGGTGCCCGGGGTCGAACCCGGGACCTCTGCTGTGTATGTGCATGATTTTAACCTGTAGGCTGGGCGCCTATGCCTGTTAAAAGAATGGATTTTAAGGTTTAAAAGTACACAAACGATGAAACCCCCAAATTCACCAAGAACCCTAGAATGGTTTGAACCAAAATTGAAACATCAAACAATGTTGTTAACAAGAATAATCATGGGGCTTTTGTTCCCCATGTATAAACAAGTACAAACCCATATGCAATTACCCGAATTGGTGTAGAATCAGCTGGTACCGAGTTGAGCTCTTCGCGATGAACAACGGTGATCGAAGATAATGTTCGAGAGAGTTTTTCGATAAACTGGTGGTATAGAGAGTTGGAAGAGGTCGAATGTAAGCCTTCCCTTCTGTTAAGAAGCCTCGGCAAGAACCGTTTCGAGTTCGACGGTTTCGATTTGTGTTCCGGGGTTACAAGAGGAATTCGAATTGTAGGGAACGGTTTCAAACAAAATTAAACATGCCAATGATTTCTAATTGATTAAGAGAACGTATATGCTCGATTAATTGAACAGTTAATAAGATTTAAGTGTAGAAACTGTTTTGATTTGTTGAGGTTCGGTTACGTGACCCAAAGATCCTTACAACCGTGTTTAATTTCAAATTAAAACACATCTTCAGGTTCGAAATGAGTTTGCGAAGCGATTAGGGGTGCAAGGATTGAAAAATCTAGGTTTTTAACGGGGCTTTTGGCCTCGCCGGCACCGCGCCGGAGCTTCGCCGGCGGGCGGCCGGAAAAATCGGGGGAGGGAGAGAGTGTAGTCAATTTTTAAAATAATTTACACTTTTAGCCCCTATTGTTTCTGTAATTTGCCATTCTAGGTTTAGCTTAAATAGTTATTTTTTTATAACTTATCTTTTAAAACCTCATTCATTAAAATACTTAAAACAAATCAATTTAGTTTACATACTTCATAAATTTTATAAAACCCCATTATTCAATTATTTATTTGAATGCTTGTAATATAGGATATTATAAATTGTAAAATTTATAAACTTATCAATAAGCTTTATAGTCTAATTATTTGTTTTAATTATAAAATTAAAACTCATAATTACCACCTAAAATTTATAAAGATCTGTTATTTATTATTTTTTTCCGATAACTAAACAAGTTATTATATTTTAAATAAGAAACACTACAACTAACAAGTTATCACGAACAAAGAAAGTAGGCACAAATGAACCCCCATAGTTTCATTATTGACAGAAATGACCCTTACAAGAAAAAACGAGGGTAACAATTAGTTAACAAAAACCCGAAAGGTCACAGTCTCCCTAACTTTAAGAAATTTCTTCCCGAAATTATAGATAAGATTAAACGAACAAATATGGATATTTCTTCTTCATATGGTCCTCGCGTTCCCAGGTAAACTCGGGTCCGCGTTTATTCTCCCAGCGAACCTTGACGATTGGGGTGGTAGTGGTTCTAGTCCTCTTCATGGTGCAATCCATGATCTCGACGGGCTTCTCAACAAAATGTAAGGAATCGTCTATCTGGATGTCATCCAAAGGGACATGCAGACTTTCATCGGCCAAACATTTTCCCAGATTCGAGACATGAAAAACAGGATGAACCACGCTAAGTTCAGAGGGTAGTTCCAGCTTATAAGCCACTTTCCCGACTCTTTTTAGAATCTTGAAAGGTCCTACACACCGTGGAGTTAATTTACCCTTCTTCCCAAAGTGAACAACTCCCTTCCATGGTGAGACCTTAAGAAGAACCATATCCCCGACCTGGAATTCTAACGGCTTGCATCTTTTATCCGCGTAACTATTTTGTCGACTTCTAGCTACTTCAAGATTTTTACGAATTGTGGAAAATTTATCGGTCGTTTCTTGTATAAGTTCAGGGAAGTGATGAAATTTTCACCAATGTCTGTCCAACAAATCGGGAAACGACATTTGCGACCGTAAAGTGCTTCGAAAGGTGCCATCTTAATGCTCAAGTGGTAGCTATTATTATAAGAGAATTCCGCTAATGGTAGATGCGTATCCCAGTCACCACCAAAATCAAGAACACAAAGGCTTAGCAAATCCTCAAGGGTCTGAATAGTTCGCTCAGTTTGACCGTCCGTTTGAGGATGGTAAGCTGTGCTTAAATCCAGTTGAGTACCCAAGAGTTCTTGCATAGACGACCAAAAGTGCGAAGTGAAACGAGCATCTCGATCGGATACGATGTACAAAGGTACACCGTGACGACTCACAATCTCATTGATGTATATGCGAGCCAACTTTCATGTTTTGTAAGTGTCACGTATGGGTATGAAATGCACTGATTTGATCAAATGGTCAACGATCACCCATATACTATCATGACCGCGTGAAGTGCGAGGTAACTTGGTTATGAAATCCATGGATATATGTTCCCATTTCCACATAGGAATTTCAGGTTGCTCAAGTAATCCACTGGGACGTTGGTGCTCTGCCTTAACCTTTGCACACGCAAGACATTTGGCTACGTAAGCTGCGATGTCTTTCTTCATCCCAGGCCACCAGTACTGTCCACGCAGATCCATATACATTTTATCGGACCCAGGATGAATAAAATAACGAGTTTGATGAGCTTCGTTCATGATGAAAGTACGAAGGTTATCACGGTTAGGAACCCAAATCCGATTTAAGAAATATAACAATCCATTAGGTTTCGTTTCCAGTTGAGCTCGAATATTATACTCCAATTCTTCATCCATTTTCCCTTCCGCTTGAACAGCTTGTTGAGCTTCCATGATGCAAGTCTCAATATCATTTTCAATCCTTAAATTTTGAAGCAATACAGTAGTCTCATTGATATCCAAACGAATCTCCATGTTGAACTCCCCCAGGGTATCAAACCATTGCCGTCGATCACGAATTTCTTGAAGTGAGACCATCTTGTTATGGACCTTACGACTTAATGCATCAGCTACGACATTCGCCTTTCCAGGATGGTAACGGATATCACAGTCGTAGTTACTAATCAACTCGACCCAACGACGTTGTCTCATATTGAGATCTTTTTGATTGAAAACGTGTTGAAGGCTTTTGTGATCAGTGTAGACTATGCATTGTGTCCCATAAAGGTAATGCCTCCAAATTTTCAAGACAAAAACCACAGCACCAAGTTCAAGATCGTGGGTCGTGTAATTCACCTCATGGACCTTTAATTGTCTCGATGCATATGCTATGACCTTTCCTCGCTGCATAAGAACACAACCAAGGCCTTGCCTAGAGGCATCGCAATATACGGTGAAGTCATCATTTCAATCGGGAAGGGTTAAGATGGGCGCATTACACAGCTTGTGTTTTAGAGCCTCGAAGGCCTCTTCCTCCTCAGGCCCCTACTCGAATGGTTTATTCTTTTGGGTCAGGGATGTAAGCGGTTTCACAATTCTTGAGAAATTGGAAATGAAGCGCCAGTAGTATCCCGCTAGTCCAAGGAAAGAACGAACTTCGGTTGGGGTTTTGGGGACACACCAATTTTTCACAGCTTCCATCTTTGCAGGATCAACATGAATTCCTTGACTATTCACCACATAACCTAGAAATTGGACCTCCTCTAGCCAGAATTCGCACTTTGAAAACTTTGCGTACAGTTGTTCTTTCTTTAACAGCTCAAGAACTTGTCGCAGGTGGAGTTCATGATCGGTTTTAGACTTTGAATAGATAAGAATATTATCTATGAACACAATCACAAATTTGTCCAAGTAGGGCTTGCATACCCAGTTCATTAGGTCCATAAAAACAGCAGGAGCATTTGTCAACCCAAAGGGCATAACCATAAACTCATAGTGCCCATATCGAGTGCGAAACGCAGTTTTCGGGATATCATCGTCATGGTCTCGTAGTTGATGATAACCAGAACGTAGATCAATTTTTGAGAATTGAGTAGCTTCTTGGAGTTGATCGAAGAGATCATCTATTCGAGGAAGAGGGTATCGGTTCTTGATGGTGAGTTTGTTGAGCTCCCGGTAATCGATGCACATACGAAACGATCCGTCTTTCTTCTTCACGAATAGCACAGGTGCACCCCATGGCGAAGAACTAGGACGGATAAAGCCTTTATCAGACAGTTCTTGAAGTTGACTGGCTAACTCTTGCATTTCCGATGGTGCAAGTCGATAAGGTGACTTAGCCACAGGGTTCGCTCCCGGAATCAAGTCAATCTTAAACTCAACTTCACGCATGGGAGGTAGACCACTAAGATCATCGGGAAATACTTCTGGAAAATCTTGTACAATAGGAACATCCTTAAGGTCTTTCCCTTTGACTTTCGTGTTGACTACATAGGCCAAGAAGGTCATGTAATTCTTACTTAGGCATTTTCGGGCCTGAGTACACGACATAAGTTTGAGTCCTTTAGAGGATTTTTCACCGAAGACTTTCAAGGTATCTCCCGAAGATAAAGGAATCCGAATGCATTTCTCGAAACAGATGATTTCCGCGTGGTGTTTGGCTAACCAATCCATGCCGATGATGATGTCAAAACTTCCGAGTTTCATGGGAATAAGGTCAATAGGAAAATCATGCTTGTTAAGACTCAAGATACAACCACGAATAATGACGTCAACGGTGATGGGTTTTCCATCGGCGACTTCAACCGTGAATGGCTTTTCTAACTTCGTATGCGACTTAGCAAGTATGGGTTCAAATTCTAAGGAGACAAAACTCTTATCGGCTCTCGAATCAAACAAGACATAAGCATTGGAATTATTAACAAGAAACATACCTGTTCAGTTTTAAGACGTTTATTGGTACGGGTAAAACAACAGAAACTTAGAGTATAAAGGTTAAACATACTGTTCACCATGTCGTTATTCGCCTGTGCTTGATTTGCGTTAATGTTGATAGCACGGCCTCGAGCTTGTGGAACGTTACCTGCAAGACGAGGGAATTGTGGGCGAAAATGGAAGGTTTCCCCACAGTTATAACAAGCACGGTTGGCAATTAGAGCAGCATTGTTTGGTGCACGGTGACATGTAGCAACCAAATGACCATATTTCCTGTAAAGTGAGTAGATACGACATGGATTATTCCCCGCATGATGATACTTGCAAATGTTACACAACGGCTGAGGACCGTGTAGGCTCTAGCAGTAGGAACTTGTGTAACAGGAGCAGGTTGCCTCTGGGGTACCTTGGGTGTTGCCACGGCAAAATTCTGGGCCGGTGTAAACTTACACTTCTTGCCTTTGTACGAGGGTTCACCCTTAACTTCCTTGGCTGTTTCAGGAACCACTTTTTCGGTCTTTTTAGCACCTTTAACAGTCAAGGTGCCCGCCCTAATGTGATTCTCCATGAGTTGAGCGGTGATAGTAATTGCTTCTTCCAGTGTTGTGGGCTTGCTTCCCACCACAGCATCTTGGATTTGAGGTGGTACCCCCTTGATGAACTTCTCAATATTACGAGGGACGGTATCAACCATGTGAGGCAAAAGGATACTCAGCTCATGGTGCCTGGTTGAGTAAGCCAAATGATTCCCACCATCCTATTTAAGGTTCCAGAATTCCTCCTCAAGTTTTTGTAACTCGCTCCTTAGGCAAATATTTTGGATCGCAATGTACTTAAATTCATCCCACGACAGTGCCAATGCATCATCAATACCTCGGTTCCTCTTCTCGTTGTTCCACCACGTAAGTGCCCTTTGTTGGAGGACACTCGTGGCATAACGAACCTTGAGTGCCTCAGGACACTCACTATTGATGAAGGTATTCTCCATGCTCTCAAACCACTCAAGAAGTCCAGTGGCTCCTTCTTTTCCACTAAAACTGGTGGGTTTACAGGAATTGAAGTGTTTGAATGTGCAGGTTTGGGTATTCCTTCCTTGATTTTTGTTATTTTCTCCTTGCCCATTGTTGCCATTTGTGTTATTACTAGCATTTGCCATTAGAGAGCTATTCAGTTCAGCGACCATTGTAGGAAGGACGGCAGCCATTTGTCGTGCGATCATAGCGGCGATTTTGCGATCGAAGCTACCATGCTTTCCATGATGACGAAACATTCTGAATATAGAATAAGTTAGACGTGTAAATTTTTAGGTAAGGATAGTAAATCAAAACAATAATTTTTCACGACTTATAAAACACACACGGGATGGTTCCATTTGGTAACACATAGCCAACAGGAACATTGACACGTCAAGTTAATTTAACTCCAATTTGCCTTAGGAAGCTTGTGTATTTTGACCATAGTTTATCACTCATCCTGAAAATCCCCAGGTAAGCATAACTAGTCCCGCAGTTGGTTGGGATTTATGCGAAATGCTTACCTTAGCCCGAAGGCTTTTTGCCAGGAAATCATGAGTCACAAAATTTTCCTTTTAGGCTAATAGAATTAGAACCTTGATAAGATTTTCATAGATAAGACATAGAGTCTAGAGATTTGAATCTTTCGATATAATGCATACGATCCCACGTGTCATCGAGAATAAGTTTAAGAAATTTCATCGCCTTGAAGATAAGAGGTTGAAGATATGCATAAAGAAAGGCTTGACAATCAAGTTTTTTCCACTTAAGGAGCAATTCTAACTAAACTGCATCAAGTAGCACATAAAGGGGCTCTCCTATAACACGTAGCATCATGTAGCATGCAATAGATAAGCTTACAAGATCATAAAGATTTTTCATGTAGGGTTCCTACATTAACTATAGTCTAGGTCACCATTTCTAATAACCTAAATCCCTATAGTTATGGGCTCTGATACAAATCTGTCACACCCCAACCTTAACGGCGGAAACGTTGAGATGTGAGGATTAAGATTGTTCAAAGCCACACAACGCTACCATCAAGTGTAAATATAATTAAGCATAGGTTATTATTGTAATATTACAACCATAAAAGTCTCAATCAAACATTCAAAACATAACACCAAGTTTAAACATTCCAATTTAATAGTAAGTCTTTATTATTTCTGAATCCAATCCTAGATGTGTCCAATCTTCAAGATCAACAATCAAGCTTGGGCATTCCCTAAAACATGTTAAAAATAAGGTCAACAATTGATGTTGGTGAGTTTCCATGAGTTGTACATACATATAAATAATTTTTAAAAAGGCAATTCATGTCATAGGTTAAGAAATAATGCAAGAATATATAGATAACATAATGATATAATCAAACCTTGACAAAAGTATGGCCACGATAACATATACGATTAGCTAAGTGTACTTGTTTCCCATGATGAACAAGAATACGTCACCAGGAGCCGGCAATAACCTCGGCTTTAGCACCAAATAGGCTTGTCAAGCCCATAGATCTATGACGTCGCTAGGCTAGCAATAGTTAATGATTGCTTTTACAAGATGACTATCATATAATGCTCACAATTATCCCAAATAACCGTGATAGAATTTACAAGATGAATTGCTCGTGCATTACAAGTATTAAGTTATTTTACAAGTGTGCATTTATACGGTTAACATGCTTCACCCCAAAAGGTGTGAACTAAAAATGAAAAAGGGGTATGAAAAACTCACATGATATAAGATGATCTTTAGATAACAAAAATAAGAACTAGATTGCTCCAACGATTCCTTCACGGATTACCTAATCGTGTATGTTCCAAGATTAAGTTATAAAAGATTTAGTTCAAGAGATGATTCGACGAGAATCTAGGGTTAATTATAAGAATTTGGGGTTTTTGATAATTGAGTTAACAATATAACCAATTATATTTTTGATGCAAATAGATAAAATAATTTGGTTAAATCATTGGTTGAAGATGGTAATAAATTATTAAAGAAATTGAATAATTTTCAATTTATAATAATTGATAAATAAGGAGTGAGTATTAAAGTGTGAAAAATAAATAAGTTTTCTAATTAGTTAAATAACGACTTGACTAAAATAATCAATTGAATAATTGATTATTTAAATAAGTTATTAAATAACTTATTTGATTTTAAAGACCATTTTATAAGGTAATAAAAGAAATAAACTTCTAAATAACTTTTGTCATAGTTTTTATATTATTAAACTATTTGTTTTTAAATAAAATATAAGATTACATTGTTTAAAATTTACAGAAATTAGTTTGATAATTTATGGGATAAATTTAATTAACAAAATTTTTTTTTATTTAGTTTCATAAATAAATGTTAATTTCTGTAATTTAATTAATAAGAAAAAGGCTTTAAAAAAAAGAGTTGAGGGTGCCCGGGGTCGAACCCGGGACCTCTGCTATGTATGTGCATGATTTTAACCGGTAGGCTGGGCGCCTATGCCTGTTAAAGAATGGATTTTAAGGTTTAAAAGTACACAAACGATGAAACCCCCAAATTCACCAAGAACCCTAGAATGGTTGGAACCAAAATTGAAACATCAAACAATGTTGTTAACAAGAATAATCATGGGGCTTTTGTTCCCCATGTATAAATGAGTACAAAGCCATATGCAATTACCCAATTGGTGTAGAATCAGCTGGAACTAGAGGTGTTCAAACCGGTTTTTCAGCCAAACCGGTTTGGGTTCAAAACCGAACCTGTTTTTTTGTGGTATAGTCAAACCGGTTTTTCTTCAAACCGGTTCGGGTTACAAACCGATTTGGCTCACCGAATACTCGAACCTGTCAAACTGGTTCGGACCGGCTTGAAACCGGTTTTTCTTACCGGTTTAACCGGTTTTTAACTTTTAAACCGGTTTATAAACCGGTTTTGAGTTCGGGGCTATCAAACCGGTATAGAAACCGGCGGTTTGGGTCGGTTCGGAACCGGTTTGGGCCAAACCGGTTTTTCTGTGAAACCAGTTCTGGTTTTTCAGGCAGAACCGGTTCGGGAATCGGTTTTTTTGCCCATGCCTAGCTGGTACCGAGTTAAGCTCTTCGCGATGAACAGCGGCGATCGAAGATAATGTTCGAGAGAGTTTTTCGATAAATTGGTGGTGTAGAGAGTTGGAAGAGGTCGAATGTAAGCCTTCCCTTCTGTTAAGAAGCCTCGGCAAGAACCGTTTCTAGTTCGACGGTTTCGATTTGTGTTCCGGGGTTACAAGAGGAATTCGAATTGTAGGGAACGGTTTCAAAAAAAATTAAACATGCCAATGATTTCTAATTGATTAAGAGAACGTATATGCTCGATTAATTGAACAGTTAATAAGATTTAAGTGTAGAAACGGTTTTGATTTGTTGAGGTTCGGTTACGTGACCCAAAGATCCTTACAACCGTGTTTAATTTCAAATTAAAACACATCTTCAGGTTCGAAATGAGTTTGCGAAGCGATTAAGGGTGCAAGGGTTGAAAAATCTAGGTTTTTAATGGGGCTTTTGGCCTCGTCGGCACCGCGCCGGAGCTTCTCCGGCCGGCGGCCGAAAAAATCGGGGGAGGGAGAGAGTGTAGTCAATTTTTAAAATAATTTACACTTTTAGCCCCTATTGTTTATGTAATTTGGCATTCTAGGTATAGCTTTAATAGTTATTTCTTTATAACTTATCTTTTAAAACCTCATTCATTAAAACACTTAAAACAAATCAATTTAGTTTACATACTTCAAAAATATTATAAAACCCCATTATTCAATTATTTATTTGAATGCTTGTAATATAGGATTTTATAAATTGTAAAATTTATAAACTTATCAATAAGCTTTATAGTCTAATTATTTGTTTTAATTATAAAATTAAAACTCATAATTACCACCTAAAATTTATAAAGATCTGTTATTTATTATTTTTTTCCGATAACTAAACAAGTTATTACAATTTAAATAAGAAACACTACAACTAACAAGTTATCACGAACAAAGAAAGTAGGCACAAATGAACCCCCATAGTTTTATTATTGACAGAAATGACCCTTACAAGAAACAACGAGGGTAACAAAATTTTAAAATGATATTTTTTTTTATTAAAACAGTTTGTTTTATAACAAAATGTTTAATTTTTTTCTTTTTTAAAAAAATTTTTAAAAATTGTTATCATTGTTTTTATTACTTATAGTATTTACTTCTTTGTAATTTTTATCATATCTTATCTTAAAATATTATTTCTAATTAATAAATATTTATTATATTTTTGATAGTTATATATTCAACCCGTGTAATACACGTGTTACTAAATCTAGTAAAGTATAATATATGATGTTAATAATACAAATGCTAAAGCGCATACACGTGGCCAAATAAAACGGCTATTTACTTTTAATTCCGTTCATTCACTACGATTGAGCACTAATCATTTTTTCCCTTTCCCTTGCTGGTTGTTAAAAACTCAATAACAATCAAGATGATAATTTGTTGTGAAAATTTCTCCATTAACTTTCTCCGGTCTATGCAAATCACCACCAAAAGCTGCATCCGATGATCATTAAACTCTAACCTACATTCATAAAATGAAACCCCCTTAAGATCTACGTAATAAGTGATTTCCGACCACAAATACCACCCATGCTTTCACTAATCTTGTTGGGATAATATAGTTGTTTTAAAGACATTTGTAATGTACGTAATTGTTTTCTTTCATTCAATATTGAATATTTTGATTTTCTACTTTATATCATAACGCACCAAGCCAATACCAACTAAAATCGAATTCCCGAAAAATCGCGCAACAGTCGTACAACTGTAATGCGCGGGCGTTTCCATTAGTGTACAATAAGGCGTGTAACGATTCATGTTTTAGACGTTTATGGTGAGTACGTGAAGAAACTAATTTATTTTTTATCTTATATAATATAGCTATTTTATATAAACTATAAAACAACAGTTAATAAAACTCATAAATGATTCAAATAATAAAAATCACACTACTAAACCATTAATATACAAGAAAAACTAAGAATGAGATCTCATCAAGTGAGCGAACAAACAAGCTATCGCCGATTTGAATATTGATACAAGTTGAGCAAGCCAAATGAAACTATGAGTAATTGTAAATCACGACTTAACATGTGAATGCAATCTTAACTATAAATATATATTTTTCTATTGGATTATATGAGATATTTTACTTATATACTTGGTGATAATAACTAATGTATCTTTTTCACTTATTATAATTTTTTTTTATCATTTTCCTTAGATGTGTATGAGTTGGATTCTAAAGATGTATATCATATTTTGATTAAAATTAGATTACACTCAGGCCTTGTAATTTCTGATTCATGTTTTAAGCGTGTATGGTGACTAGGTGAATTAACTTGTATATTTTTAGTTTTATTAAATAACTAGCTTTAGTAAACCCATGATTACACAGGTTGAACAAATAAAATTTTCTACTCTAATAAAAATGTATTTTTGGGGTACACTTGGCATCACCGCATTCATTCTTATCAAAATTTTCTCGCTTCTCTCTCCTATTAAATATTTACATTAATTACTAATAATATTATTTAATTATTTTAGATCTAAATTAGTTTTATAAGTAAATCTTTCTACTCTAATAAAAGAGTATCTTGAGATGATACGTGGCGGCACCACATTCATTCTCACCTAAATTTTCCTGCTTATCTCTCCTATTAAATAATTACCTTACTTATCAATAATATTATTTAACTTTTTTTAGAACAAAAATAGTTTTTTAACAAATTTAAAAAAAATCTTCTTATTAATGTTATTTCTAAAAATAATTTTTATAGAATAAGAAATTTTCACAAAGCATCAAACTTTTTTAAAATTAGTGTTTTTAAAAAGTTAACTTTTTATAAACAAAAATAATTAAAATTTAAATTTATATAAAGAAAATTTTTAAAATTGATATTTTTAATACGGTTTGTTTTTAAAATATTTATTATTTTTTTTAAAAAAAAAGCTTTAAAACAAAAGTTTAAAAATTGATATAATTTTTATTACATATTTTTCTTACTATACGTAATTTCAATTATATTTCATCTAAAATATCGTTTTATACTTGGTAAAATTTTATTATATTTAATATTATATTTGTTTAACCCGTGTAATATACGGGTTTACTAATGCTAGTTAAGAAATATATCTTTTTATTATTGTTATTTCTAAGGAAATAAATGCTATAAAATAAGAAACTTTTCAAAAACACCAAACTTTTTTAAATATATTTTTTATGGTTTATTTTGAAACAAAATGTTTAATTTATTTTTTGGGAAAAAACAAATAAAAGTTTTAAAATAAAAGTTTAAAAAGTTAATATAATCGTTTTATTACTTATAGTCCTTAAGCATATCTTATATCAGAATATAGTTTTATAATTAATAATTTTTTATTCTATTAAATAATTTATTTGATCAACCCGTGTAATACATGAGTTTACTAAAGCTAGTATTAAATATAATAAAAATTTATTGAGTATAAAACGATTTTTTACGATAAAATATGATTGAAATTACGTATCTGTACAAAAAATATGTAATAAAACAATTATATCAATTTTTTAAACTTTTGTTTTATTCCAAAAAAATAAATATTTTGTTTCAAAAAACCATATTAAAAAATATCATTTTTAAAAATCTTATTATAATTTTCAATTTTAATTATTTTTGGTTTATAAAAAATTTACTTTTTAAAAACATTAATTTAAAATTCTTGATGTTTTGTAAAAATTTATTATTTTATAAAAATTATTTTTTTAGAAATAATATTAATAAGAAGATCTTATTCTAAATTTATTAAAAAAATATTTTTATTCTAAAAAAAGTTAAATAATTTTATTGGTAATTAAGGTAATTATTTAATAGAAAAAAGAAGCGAGAAAATTTTGGTAAGGATGAATGTGGTGTTGCTACGTGTCACCCCAAATTACTTTTTTATTAGAGTAGAAGGATATGCTTATATTATATACAATTTTTTTTAAAAAATTAATAAAGATATTAAATTATGCAAATAATAGATATCACAATACTAAACTATCAATATACAAGAAAATTTAAGATTGAAAATTTATATGAGTTAGCGAACTAGCATGTCATCGGCAGCCTGAATATTCACACGAGACAAGTAACTCAAGCCAAACTACGAGCCATTGTAATTCACGAGCAAATTGTACAACCAAGTGTGAGTGCAATATTGATTAAAATATTATGAATTATGATGTATTTAACATGAAATTTATAAGATAATCGATGATATAATCAATAATAATAACTAATTAATATTTCCTTTATTTTATTGATTACTAGTAGTATTCCATTACCCTTGTAGCAGGAGTTTTGTTTTGTTGTTTGATACAATGCGTTTTTTGTGTCTCCACGGAACCACACTTTTATGTGCAAGTTGTTACCTACACCAAAAGTGGTTGGCTAAGTACCTATATGGCTAGATGTTCTGCTCTTTAGTTTATACTAGAATTAAGCTTCTCGCATTGCGCCGAGAGCGTAAAACCGTGAGAAATAGTACTAATGTCATAACATTGTTAGCGACCCTAACACTAAAGTTGCGGTGTATTAATGCGAAGAAGTTAGACCGAAACGTAAAAGATAGAAGAATACAACTAATTATGAGGTTATATTGCAAAATATTAAAAGTTTTAAGTTAAAAGTAAAAAAAATAAATTTTTTTTTGGGTAAAACATCCTAAACATGATGTATAATCTCAATGCACAAAGCAAGTTGGTAATTAGTATATATTAAATATATAAAACTAGACGTGTTTTTCGTATGTTTAAATCAATAGACATTTTAGAACATCAAAAGCAAAACACATCAAGTTATTCTAGGTGAAGTAAGCTTCCATCTTGGTTGTTTTATTTGCGTGGGTTTCATCACCTGAGGTGTTGTTAGTTACCTAGTATTGTGTCCGAGTAGGAATTTGATGGCGTGGTCGTTGTAAACTTTCCAAAACTTTTATAAGTTTATTATTATGAATATTTTGTTACTAGTTTATACCCCGTGTAATACACGAATTTAATTAATAAAATATTAAATAGTTTATAATAAAAATTATAAAATGATATTTCAGATAAAATATGATTAAGTTACATATAAATAAGTAATTCAAGTAAAACAACAATAATATCATCTTAAACTCTCGTTTTATGAGATTATTTTTTTTTTACATTTTGTTTTTCAAATATAATTCAATTTTTTAACCACCCTTAAAATAAAAAAAGTGGTTTTAAAGAAGTTAGAATTTCTAGGAATGTTTTTTGTTTAAGAAAATTTCTATATCTTATATTGTTTTAAAGTTTGTTTATTTTTTATATAAAAATCTAGTTTATAATTTTTACAATATCTTTTAATTTGGAAATGTTTTAAATAATATAATTACTATTTATTATTATCATTTATTATGAGAAAGAGGCGGGAAAATCAATATGAGAAAGCATAATATTTCGAGACGTGACGCCTTAAAACCTTCTTTTATTATAATAGATAGATTTTTTATTTTATTCATTTATCATATTTTATTTTTAGTAAAATTTAAGTTGAATACTTAAGATTTAATATACACACAAACAGACATATGTAGAAAAACTCAAAAGCTAGTGTTATTTTGTATATAATTATAAAATTAAAAATTCAACGTATACACATTATAAAGAAAAGTAAAATAAGAAAATAGATTGAAATAGGGTCACTTAAATTTTTTTTTTTTTGACATAACAATACAACTAGTAAATTCAAGCGGCTGCCTATAATTTGGAAGAGGCAAAGCCTCCAGGAGCACCATTTTTAGAAACATCGAAGGTTTAATATTTAGCAAGTGTGATATTGTGGTGTGTAGTTTAGACGTAGGAGTAAGATACATTTGCGGTTAAAAAACATTCAAGTGGCTGCATACTGATCACCCAATCAATATAAGTACCACCTTGTGACTGATGACTGATGACATTCTTGTGCTAATCCTTTACATAGTTGGTAGTGGAGAGTCTATAGTTTACCATGCACTAATGAAAAGTTGTTACACATGATGAGTGCTATTCATTTCCTTTGAATTCTAATTTTCTTATTGAATGGTTAATTGGATTACTGACAGACCACTGATACATCCGATCATTTTTATTACTCGAGTACGTAACCCAAGATTACTCTTAGGAGAAAACTCACAATAGGTGAGAGGGAACTCTTTTTTTTGTCACAAGTAGGATTTGAACCCAATACCTTCCCTTATTTAAATGAAGTCTTGGATATATCACCGTAATCACTTAGACTAAGGATAAGAAAATTATTCTAAGATGTGTATGAGTTAGATTCTAGAAACATATGTTGAATTACTACTAAAATTAGATTACACTTAAGTCATGGTGTCAGTTGCAAAAAACAATTGGGTGATTTAAAATTCTAGTATTATACATCCTACGTGAAACACAAAAATAAAAATAAAAAAAATAAAAATATAGTGTCATGTGATCTCGCCTCGCTAACCTATCGCTGCCACTATGTCTTGTAATTTGATTCATGTTTTAAAATTTAACAATGTATGCTCATTATACCAATTTTGAATGCAATATTGATTAAAAATAGGTTTAGGATAAAAATACACCTAGGCATTATTATCTATACACTTTGAATACAAGCTAATTAACCAATACGACTTGTATTGGCATGCAAATATCAAATTGGTCAAGTCACGATTTTATACTGCCCATATTAGTTTTTTACAGCTCGTAATGACTTTACTTTAATTACGAGAACGCAATGAGCCTTATGGCCTTAAGAAAGGTTTTCTAATTTTTTTTTAATTTTAGATTTAAATTTTTAGATTTTTATTTAAATTTTGTTTTTAAATATTTATAGTTCATTATATTTTTTTTGAATTTATTTTTTTATTTTGTAAAATATTTATTTACAAATTTAATAAATAAATTGATTCATTATATTAAAATGTTTAATCAAATGATTTCCCTCGAAATCCAAATTATGACTACCTTCTTCGCAATCACCATGGATCTTTTACTCTAACCTGAACACAACCTACTCCCGTTCTTGCCAAAATCAAGCATATATACACGTATAGAGTCGATTAAATGGGAAATTTTATTATTTGTGATAATTCTAAAAGTGTTTTTTTACACAAATGTAGATATGTGTAAAAATTAGAACTTAAAATTGTTTTGCACGTGTAAACATGTGTAAAATTAAAGTTCATGACAAGTTACTCATTTTTATAATTTTAAAGTTACAATGAATTATCCATTCTAACATTTAGGTATCTAAAAACAAAGCACATTAAGATATAACGTTAGACAAATAATATTAATGTTGTAAATCTAACATTTAACGTTGTATTGTTCATCTCAATTTTCCACATTCAAAATTGCAACATGTCCACAATTCATTTATTCAATTATTATGCAACATTAATTTGAAATAGGAGTCAAATATATTAACATGAGCATGTGACACACTTGAAATCTTGTGTTCTCTTTATTCTATATATGTTATCCAATTTTGTTTTCTACGCTACTCTTTAATTCAAATAAGTTACACTAAGATTCGTAGTAAGTGTGTCACGTCTTAGCTATAAAAGTAAAACTTATAAAAACACTTTGTAATATTTTGTTACGAGTGGCCAAAGAATCACAATTCGATTTGATCTTTTCTCTTTTTAGTTAACCATTAATTACACTAAATAAAATTCAGTTTTAGGCTCTCACATGATTTCCACTGCCAACGCATTAAATAAAATTCAGTTATTATTCCTCACATGTTTAAACAAAAGATTTGTATGGAAAAAATATTGAATTTCAAATATTTCATAATATTTTGAGGATCGCATTCACATGATTTCCATGGCCAACACATGTAAACAGATTAATATGCCTCGCATACTCTCCTCCTTTATAAGACTCCATCCTTAGCAAACCCTTTGCAATTCATAAAAAAAAGTTTTTTCTTCTTCATAAAAATGCAAACGATCCGACGACAGAGGATGCGCTTACATTATCAGCAAGTATTCGTCAGCAGAAAAGCAACACTCGAGTCTGTGTACCGATTTTCCAGCTTCACATGCTGTCTTTTCTGCCGACGAATACCTTGCTCATAATGTGCTTCAAAATATACTTTATCATGCAACTCAACCATTTTGGGAGCGTAAATTCAAAATCAAAGGCGTTTTTGGTGTAACTGTTGGCCGTAACACAAAGAATTTACAATCAGAATTAGAATTATAACATTACGATAACCACTACACGAGATTTCTTATCTTAACATAAGTTAAATGCTTTTTTTGTCCATGGTTTTATGTTGTTTTTGTCCTTTTAGTACTTATGTTTTCGTTTTTGCGGTTTTAGTACCCATGTTCAAAAAAATCACCGAAACAGTCATTTCGTCCAAATCCCTAGATAACATTCGTTTTCACCATGGGTAAAATCGTCATTTCCTTTATTAAATTGCTATTTTCGTCCCTAGTTTTTAATCATTTTTGTCATTTCAGTACTCGCGATCAATCACATTCACATTCATCTTTTCTTCTTCTCCGACACGATCCTTTCTTCTTATTCAACACCACTAATGATAATTTAAGTATGATTATTATCTATATTTGATTGTAAATCTTTCAAAAACAGTGGTATGCTGTTGGTTTTTGTTAATGGTTGTATAATTTACAGTTAAGAGTGTGATGTAAGAATAATGTAAGCATGAAATTATCCTTGGGTGATGTAAGTGCGGGCTTTGTAGCAAGTTGTATAATTTATAGTTAAGAGTGTGATGCAAGAATAATGTAAGTGCCTTAGGCCTATGAGACATGCTCACCTTTGCGCCTTAAGTACGCCTAGCGCCCTCTACTAGCTAGTTCAAAAATAGTTAGGAGAGTTTGGATCCTCATTGCTTAGATATCGGTTAGTCATTTAAACCAGCAACATACCACTGTTTTTGAAAGTTTTGAAATCAAATAGAGATAATAATCATACTTATATTATCATTAGTGGTGTTGAAGAAGAAGAAATGATCGTGCTGGAGAAGAAGAAAGGATGAATGTGAATGTGATTGATTGCGAGTATTGAAATGACAAAAATGATTAAAAACCAGGGACGAGAATAGTAATTTAATAAATGAAATGACGGTTTTACCCCCGGTGATTACGAACGTTATCTAGGGATTTGGACTGAATGACTGTTTCGTTGATATTTTTGAAACACGGGTATTAAAACCGTAAAAATGAAAACATAAGTACTGAAATAAACGACACAAGGACAAAAAAAGTATTTAACTCTTTTAACATTTTCATCCTTAAAATAAGCAGTTTGCATAACCAAATCCCACGTAATCTTCAATATTTAAATGTTTTCTCAATCTCCCATCTATATATAGAGGGATCATGATGATTTATGATGAGTCATACACATTATTTACATCACCATGATTATTCACTGAGATTATAATTGCATAAAAATGACTTAATTTCTATGCACAGATACGAGAGATGGTCTAGCTTATTTTAATACTAGGAATGTGCATCACAACTCCTTATACGTCACATGAAAATGATATGTAGCCGAGAGGAAGAATTAAGCTAGAAAAGAATGATTAATTCCATGTTATCCTATTTAAATTTGTGGCTTGCTTAAGATAAAAGAAAAGGAAAAATATGTTTGAGTGTCGAAGAAGGTCTAAAAACTAAGCTGAGACAAAGTTGGTCCCAATTAACTCAGACAAAACCTAATATATAAGTAACTATATTTCTATGTGACTAATGCGGAAGTTGCAAGTTCGTTTAACAAACATTGCTTTCTTGCTTACAAGAGGAGATTACAAGCGTCTGGAAACGTTGCTTTATGTTTTGTAGACTTTTGGGTAGCCCTAGACGCCTCAAAACATGTCCAGAAACTTCTAGAATCTGAAATATCCGACTTTATGTTGTCGTTTGATCTTCTACAAAGGCTTAGTCTCGTATTATGATTGCAAGGGTTGGGCTTAAATGAAAATCAAAATAAATTTATTAAAACCAATAAACTAAATCTTTATTTTTGATGTATTAAGATCAATAACTCATATTTTTTTAAATAAAAAAATAGAAGGTTGAACTTTTATGGGATTATGTAGAAGTGAGCATTGTCGGGTAACCGAGACCTACTTGGTACTACCCGACCCGACCCGATACCCGATTTAAAGGAAAGTTAGGTACCGATACTGGGACCTAGATAACATATTCGGGAATCGGTCTTTAAAATAATCGGGTAGTCGGTATTAGAACAACTACCCGATTCCCGATTATATAAATTAAATCACAATCACACCATAACAAATATTAGTCTTTAATTGCATAAAAATATCAAACAAAAAATCCCAACAATTATCCATAAAAATAAAATCCAATGCACATGTCTTAATAATCAAAACAATAAAATAATAGCTTATGAAAAAAACATTAAATAACCAACCAAATGTATATAATTAAAATTGCTAAAACAATGTCTCCATTTATTCCTTCATACGCACCCGCGGGTCGCGGCCACCATTAATCTCTATCAACATGTGTGTTACTTGGTTCCAAGTTATTAGAAATTTCTACAAAGAATAATATACAATTATTAATAAGGTTACATAAACAAACTATATAAAAATAAAATTGTATGTTAGCTTACGTGATCCAAGGTCATCAAATGTTGTCTAATCCTCGTCATAATTGATTTCCTTACTTGACTTATGAATCCAGTTTTGTGAGCATATGAGTGCTTCGACAACCGGAAGGGAAAGAGAACTTCTATGTGTTTTCACAACTCGTCCACCAAGCTGACTCGGAAGCTACACTTGAAACTTGAATGACTAAAAAATCTAAATGTGTAATACAAAAAGTTAGAAATTAAAAGGCTCGAAAGAATTGCTAATAATATATATTTAAACATACCTTTAGCCATTTTTGCTAATATTTGATATTTTGAAGAAGAACCTTTCCACCATTGTAGAATATTAAATCCCCGATAATCAGCCTCTTCCTTATCTTCAAGATACCTTTAAAGTTCTGACTTGGTGTTGTACACTGTGAAACCACAATCCGATTTGAAGTTCTGACCCGATCCCGATTTTGTTAAAAAATAGGTACCGAGTACCTACCTTGCGTTGTAATATCGGTTCGGTAATCGGTACTATATCGGGTCGGTTGTCGGTAATAATCGGTATTTCCCGATAATTGCTCACCCCTAGGATTATGTGTACAAAAATCAAAAAATATATATAGAAAATAAAAAAAAAATGAGTTATTGATCTTAATATATCAAAAGTGGATATTTGGTTTATTGGTTTTCATAAAAAAAAATTTTATTTTCATTTGAACCCAACTCATGATTGTGATTACCTGTGAGATTGTTTTGTTACGCTCGCTTCTTGCAGATAAAGGGGTCAATATTTCTCAGCCTATCTCCATATGTTGTGACAACAAAAGTGCGATACAGATCACACTATGTTTGTAAGAGTCACTAAGAGATGTTATTGACGTCTCAAAGTCTATAATATACGTTAGAAGATTGAATGATGTATATGATGTGCTCAAATTCCATAATAACTAACACATTAATGCCAAAGTTTAGGCCACAACATCCTTTGCATTGGCATAACCATAGGAAGATCAGACAGGTCATTTGACACTTCCACAGATCGAATTATTCCGATAAGAAAGAAGACTAAAACTCACATTATCGGATTTCCAACAGACGTTTGAGGGCAGCGGACAATGGCGGAGTTCAACTCCAAATGGTGGTAAAGTGTGGGCAGTGGCTTATGTTAAAGAGGAAGAGGAGAAAGAAAAAAATAAAATTGTTTGTATTTATTAATGGGCAATTCATTAATTTGACTATATTTTCATAGTGATCATTAATTTAACTTATTTAATATTTAAGTTTTTTTACATAATTACTTGTTTTTTAATCATATGTAAATATTATTTTATAAAGATATTTTTTTTATCACATACCATTTCTCTAATAAAGTTCATTAATATCAATTTATGAAGCGAAATGAGTAGTATTATTTTGTTGAGATTTATTACTGTGTTATCGAGAAAAAACTTGTTTCTACAAATGTTAAAATCAATTACTTTAACAACACGCTCAAAATGAAATATAAAAGGTTATATATACTATGATTGAAAAAATATGTTTTCCATCATTTGGTAACAAAATGTTTATCCATATACGCTAACGAAGGCAAAATGTTATATTACAACCCCGAATTAAAAAGTTTGGAGTTTCACCACTAATCCTTTGTATATCCCGTCTTTAAGATCTTTGACTCCAATGCTACTTTTATCCTCTTGTACGTAATTGTGTTTTTATCTAAAATGTTGTATTTTATTTTGGCTCCAACATAGTACTTCAATTTTTAAGGCACACCAACCTTCAATTTCCTATTTAAAACAATAGTTTTTGGTAGTTTATTATAAGATATGAACATCTATCAATAATGTTATGGGCTGAACGCCAAATATTAAATGCCTTCCTTATACTTCTAGCTAGAATTGTTGTAACAAAAAATATCTATTGTTATGATTGTTTTTTGATTAACAAAAGGAAAAAAAAACTAACTACATTCGTTAAAAAGAAAATTTATTTTTCCAATCATAATTTGTTACTCAAAAGCTTCCGTTACCAATCATCCACAACCAATCAATCATGACACCTACGAAAATACCTCCTGAAATAAACACCATCAAGATGTTTCCTAAAGCGTTTGCCTCCGGACCCTAAAAAATAACACCAAAACACAATTTGAACTCAAGAAACTATACTAAGTTCTTTTCAAATGGAAAGATGACCGTTTTTTGTACTGTGAACTCACCGTGCAACCTTTAGGAGCTATTGTCATGACACATACAGTAAAATAACCTTTTGTCAGTCCGAGCAAAGATACAAGCATGATCATCCAACCTTCATCACAATATTTTGCGGTGAAATAGAAAGCGGGAATGAACAAGAAACGTGATAATATAGCAATCATTAACCCATTTCGTGATTCAATCTTAATAGATTTAATTAAAGGAAGATATCTTCCTATGAGATCCCAAATATTAAACATTGCGATTAGCACCAGGGGGTACCTACGAAAAATACCTATCATTAGTAATAGTACTAAAGGTCGAGCATATAAGCAATCGATAAAACATGTACTAGAGATCCCAAAAGGAGAGGATAAGGTTATTTGCATAATGAGTTGACATATTTTGGTTGAAGCAAGCCACTAGGCTAGCTAAAGGTAGTTTGGATTTTAATAAATCAATAGATCCCAATAGAAGAGCGGGTAAATTGGATTTTTATAAACAAAATTGTGACTTATTAGTCGATAACAATTCACCACTAGCAGTTTGACTAACAATATTTTCAACTTTTACTTCTGTTGTCAAAGGTCAACCAAGTAGTATAATCATCATAAATTTACATTCGATATCTACTTGATTTCACGTGTATCTTTCCCCATTTCATCCTGATCCATTTTGATGAAAGGGAGAGGAAACCACTAGGATGATTATGCTACTATGATTACCTATGACTACAAAAGTAAAAGGTAGAAGTGTCACTAGCAAACTTCCAATATGAACTATTATGAGCAATATGCGAGAGAGTTTGAATGATTAAACTTCAATTTGTCTATTTTTAAAAATATAATATGCGATACTTGTTATTTTATTTAATTTGAACAAAATTGATAAATTTTACCCATTTTAGATATAACAAAATGTGAATCAACCCTTTTGTAAGTAAGCGGATAGAAATTGATCTCTTTATGGCATGGGAGATTTTGATCAAGAAACATACTCGAGATTTATTTTGTGAGTAATTACCATGAGCCCAAATGATGTTTTCCTGTATTTTCATACAAGAAACCAGGAAAAATAGAGAGAGTAAGAGCATATATCAAGAACAAATCCATCACATAATCAATGTTCATGAACAACAATTCTTTATTGCTCAATCGCATAGGAAGCTTATCCTCGATATCGGCCTGTAAAAGTACAACAAGAGCAATAAATCGTTTCTTAAACACACTGTCACAATTTTTAAACTTTAAATTTACATAATCTCAAAGAAAAATACTAGAAAAAAAAAATACTTTTTCGTTTGGTTTAGTTTGGATGCCTGCTGCAGCAAGATCAGATGCAACGGTTTTTGACCCTTCTCGTGATGCTTTAGCACGATAATATTTCACAATCGGTAATTTAGCAAACACACATGCATAGAGGAAAATGCATAAAAACTCGAAGAATATAGATATTGCAAGGAATAACACTACAAAAAAAAAAAAAGAATAGATCGGTGATTAAAGATTGAAATGACAATCAAAATAGTAATGTTGTTGTGAAAATAAACACTTACTTGTCCCTTTTCGTAAACCATTGGAAAATTTTTCAAAAGCAGCTTTTGTAATTAGCCTTAATCCAGAGGTTAGAGCACCAGATGCTGCTAAACCAGCAAAAAAAGACTGCAAGATAAGAAAGATGGAACTTTGAATAATTTTGAGAATTACTCTAGTAATACATTAATATTCAAATTTTAAATGTGCTAGAAGAACTCACTTGGGTGAATTCTGGCTTCATGAAGGCCAAATCTCCAGCCATTCCACCTTGAACATGACCATCTGCGACACCTAAACCCGCCACAAAAACACATATGGCAATGTAATTGCGAATTCCACCTTTTCCTGATGAGGCTAAATCTATCTGTGAATATATTTGTTGTTCAGAACAATGTTTTTAAAAAAGATAACAAACTCATACTAAGAGCAATTGGAAATAGTAAAGTGTTGAATTTTAAGTTAATATGGATAGATTAAAAGATATGTGCTAGACATAAAATACAACATTTTGGTGAGAGGGAGCAACAAATCACCTCAACGATCCATTAATATCAAGATCACAAAGGCACTGGAGACCGTAGACTCATGTAATGGATGGATGGATCTATTGATTTATTATTTTTTTGTTAGTTGTATTTATTGTTACTGTTACATTTAGGGTTGTGCGTCTTATACACGTTTTTATACACTATATATAATGGCTAGCCACCATTATAGTGTGTGTTAGTAGACATACTTCATGATTTCTTGAGTGTAATACCCCATGGATGAATAATCCATGATGGATGATGAATCTACGATATATGGCTTTATTCTTCATATCTCTTCTTGTACATGATGAATGTTTTATTTAAATTTATTATTTGTTTTAAAAATTTTATCACCACTACACCCATCTCGTGTATTTTCATGTTGTTAACATCAATGTTAATTTCAAACAGAGTATAATTCCATCATTTAGAGTCGTAATAACTTATCTGATTTTCTTTATTTTTAAGTTTTATTCTATTTTCTTTGTAAAATCAAGTGAATCTTGGTTATCACCTTTAGTTTTTCTACAATTTGACATGACTTGTCAAAAGTGTACTTATAAGTCTATCATGCCAATGCCAAAAGGGTCAAAACATAAACTTACCATGATGAGGGCCAAAGTGCATACAAAGAATATTACATATCCTGCAATGTTACGCTTCCTCGTATCAACTTTTGCTTCGTTGTATGCAAGTAAAGCCATTGTTCCTAAAGAAAATGGCTGATAGACAAGGGTGAGTACCCTTGATGGATGGTAATCCTGTACGACAACATCAAAACTGAATAACTGAAACATAACTAAAAAAACTAATCTGATTGTTTAGTTCTTAGTTCTGACTTTCCTACAACCAAGTTTTGTGATTTTATTAGGGTTTTTATCTGTTTGAATGCATGGTTAACCGAACCATCTTCTTCCATAAAACAAAATCTTAAACGTTTTGTAATCGCGACCCATTAATTATAAAATCTAAAAGTGAAACATCGGTTATAAGCTCCGTTTTAACCATAACCAAACTAACTTATGATAAATTAAGCTGCGGATTTGCTATCAATTATTGGTATACAAATGCCAACAATGCAAGATAAATAAATAAACTTACGGGAAATAATGCATAGTAGTAGTCACCAATGGTTAACATACTATTCCATGACAACAAAGATCCAAATCCAAGAATCCAACATATTATAACCGCAAGCGTCTTCCCCTGAAAATTCAAGATACTATAAAACATGAAATAACTGTATCTCGCGAGTTCTCACAATATTTACCGGACTTTAAATTTGTTATAGTCAAAGGGTATTTGAGCTCAAACCTCGACTTTCTCCGGAGTTTCGTTAGGAGCAACAACATTCATGGCTGCCATACTGCATCTACAAAGAAAAACATAAGTACATTTCATTGAATCTTTCAATGATAAAAAGATCATAAAGATTATGTTTTAGAAAACCCACATGGATTCATGTTAATAATTTACCATTTGTGTAAGCAAAAAAAAAACCAAATGAAAGAAGGTGATAACTTACCAACGATGGAGTGAAGTGTGTGAATTTGGTCGATCTTTAATACTCCACAAAATTGGAAACATAACCAATTACTTAAGAGACCGTTAGGTGTGCATATCTATGATCCAATAAAAATGATTATTAATTTAAAAATAAATTTTTAAACGGCTGATTATTTAAATGATCTAAGACTAACGCATATTGTTACGATTGATACCGTTTAAGATCGTAAATAACGAAAAACAAATGACCGAAAGGGTAAGAATCTGGTTTATGTTTTTCGTATAAATTTAATTTTATTAATCTGTAAGATTTAAATAACTTGTATGTGTATTAATTTAACTTTAAAAACTTATTGTATCTTTAATTCTAGTATATATACTATTATATAAAATAAAAACTTAAAACACAAGTGTAATTTTATAAAAAAATCAAGACACCTAATACAATTTCTTAAGTATTAGATAAAGTGTTCTATCCAATCATTTTCATTTTATCTCTTATTTAATAAACTTCTTCTAATTAATATATTAATTAAAACATATTATTAATATATTATTTAATAATATGAGATTATTTAATTCACTATATAATATAATATTTATAATACTTTAAATTAACATTTAAACTTATTAATAAGTATTTTTTATTTGAAAACTTAACTATATAACTACTAAATACTTTTATAACTACTAATTATTATTATTATTATTATTATTATTATTATTATTATTATTATTATTATTATTATTATTATTGTTATTACTATTATTATTATTGTTATTATTATTATTATTATTATTATTATTATTATTATTATTATTATTATTATTATTATTATTATTATTATTATTATTATTATTATTATTGAATTTATAAATAACTATTATCTTTCTTGAAAACTTAAGTATATAATTACTAAATACCTCTATAATAATGATGATAATAAATAATCTATATCTATATTATCTATACTATTATATAAGCATTTGATTATTACACACTTGTAATTTTACTAAAAGTTTAAAACATCTAATATAATATTTTTAACGTAAGGTACAAGTACTATATACAATAGTTTCTAATTTGACCATATTTAATAAATTTTTTCCAATTAAATTATTTAATATACATTTATTTTAAGTATTATCTTATTTATAATATTTTAAATTAATATTAAAATACATATTTTTATTTATATGTTTATAACTTAATATTATTTTGTTTAAGTATTATTTTATTTAAACACTAAAGTATATATTCACTAAATATTTACATAGTTATATTAATAATAATACCCAAATATATAAACATTTAAGAAAGGTCGGAATAGTTACTCGATAATAATCGTCGCTCACTATATATAACAAACAAAAAAATTATAAGTAGTAAAGGTGTAAGTTTTCTCAATTTTATCATAATATTTTTCTTTTTCTTTAAACTAATAAAAACCTACTTTGTTTTTTTTATAAATTACATTTAAACTTCTTAGGATTTTTTGAAACTAACCACAATATTTTCTCTCTCTTTGTTTTTTTTAATTGATACCTACTAATTTTGTCTTTTTTAAATTTTATTTAAGCTTTCGAGTTATATTAATTTACATTTAATCACGTGAACTTTTATTAAATTTTATACATAAGCCTTCGAGTTATATCAAATTTACATTTAATCACCTGAATTCTTTTTAAGTTTTATACTTAAGCCTTCGAGTTATGTCAAATTTTTTTAATCAATTTACAATAGAGTTCATTAATTATAGTAAAGTCACTATTTACGCATATGTTATTTATCTTTTCTATTTTGAGGTACTTATTTTTTTATAGTATTTTTTATAATACTTTTTATCAGCGTTTCGCACATAATTTTTTTCCGGGTGGTTAGTACCAATGTATAAATCACTAGAATTAAATCTTTCACCTTTTATAACACTCGTTGCATATCACGGGTCATACCGAGTAATATATTATTAGTATATTTAAACAACGACTCTTTTTTAAAAGTTCACGTGGGATAATTGGGAATCTAAAATCTTGAAATATTTAAATATTTATTTCAAGTTAAGTCAAACTAATTTAAACTTGAGAGCTAAGAGGGACTGCATAGTTTGAAACTGATTATGAAATTAGAAAATGAATCAACCGATCGTTATTATTTTAATCACGGGTGTTTTTATCGTTTACAGTATAATAAACTGATGAATTTAAAGCTTATAAATAACTGGTGCATAACATGACATAAAACAATGTTTTGACATGATGTTAAGCTACCTAACTTTAAATACGATCGTTTATTTTCCAGCAACTGTAATATAACTTTCGCAAAATATCACATAACACTAAAAAAGCTTTAAAGTTTTATTAATTTGATTATTTATGCATATTTTTCATAAATTGGACTACTAAACTATCAAATCGAATCATTATAGAATTTTCTAACGTAAAAAAAGTAACGGAGGAGAAAACGTGAGGGTCGGAATCTTCAATATATTATTTAATATTAAAAATACAAAAAATATATTAATTACATTAAAAAATAAAAAATTACCTAAAATTCATGACAACGTTTCATATTAGCATCAAAAAATGAAAACATATTTTTTTATTAAAACAAAAAGAAAAGCATGCTAAAAAACATGTTAAAACTCGTAATTTAAATAAAACATGAAAGTCAAGTGATCTAATTGGAATATCTTTTAAACTTGAGTTAACCAATTGAAACACTTTTAAAATTTGGTTAGCATTTTGCAAAGTTACTCTTATAACTTTTTATATCATATTTATAAATAAACTTAAATAAATAATATCATGTGTGGCTCGGCACGGATCAATCTAACGGATAGACTCAACCAAGTCCTCCCGTAGGCTACTCGCTCCATCGAAATTTTGTTCTGTAAAAACAACGCTTTTCTAGCATCAAAACGCCTCAAATGGGGCCGATGGAATAGTGTAACTTGCATGTCATCCTAATGCTATTTCCCTTCGAATTTCTTCAAATCCTTTTCTTTCTTCATGATTTTGCATTAACAACTTGTGATGTGTTTGTTGAAGTTAAAGTAAGTTTATTAGATTAATTTTATGTTATTATAAAACTAGTGTGACAAACTGTATAATTATATTACTATTGGAAGGGGCGAAGAAGATCAGAAGAGTAATAAACATGGGAGGGTTCAAACCGAACTAGAATCAGGTTGCACAATATGATTACAGAAAGTATATGGTAAACTCAGTTATTAGAAAGAGAAAATATCTTAAATTATATAAAGAACAAGACAAAAGGATCGATTATGAACATGTTTAGTTAAATTAGTTAAATATTAGATTGTTAGATTACACTCAATTGGCATATTCAAGGCATCAATTGATTTACTAATTAATTTCCGATGCCAATCTTCGAATCTGATTATGACAAAGCCAATTTTGATGTTAAAATCAACATAAATGTTCGATGTGTAAGTTGACTGAAAAGGTAAACAACGGTTTAAAGATTTGGCTGGTGGATTAAAGATCATTAGCTGTAAAACAGGATTGATCGAGATCAACAGCGGAGAAGCAAGTTTTATTGTCAAGATCGGGGAAGCGGGATTGATTGTTATTAGTAGAAGACGAGATTGCCTATCATTAGCGAGACAATTTGATTTTCAATCGTGTGACGGTTTGATCAGGCCCTGGATACCAAAGAAACTAGTCTTTTTTTTTTTTTTTTTTTTTTTTTTTTTTTTTTGTTTTTTAGCAAGAGAATTCCGACCAGCAGTAAAGAAAAAAACAAGCATGATTCGGTAGCTTGTGTTTTCGGTCGGTGGTAGAAGGTTATCAAATTTATAATGTGAGTGTGTGAGCATTGTTGTTGGAGTTGTATTCTAGAAATCATAGGTTGTGGCCAAGAAAGAGGTCGAGGTTCAGAAGAAGTGAGAATGGTGAATAGGTTCAACGGCATACAAGCCACATAAAATGATTAAAGAAAAATATATTAGTGAAGAAGAAAAGGATGGTTTGTTCAGAATTGAATATATTTAAGACCTTCAAAGAACTTTAGTTTAAGTGAGAGTGTTGAAGTTAAACTAAATTTATTAGATTAATTATATGTTATCCTAATGTGACAAAGCGTATGTTTATGTTTAAGATAAGTAAACTAGTTATAGGGTAGGCATGGCAATTAACTTGACGGTTAAGTAATCAGGTGTAAATAACCCATAGCCAACCCGCTAAACTACAAGTATAAACATCTTGTAAATGAATTATTTGCAAATCTATGTATATATGTATAATGTGTGTTTAAGTCTGTGATTCAACCCCTTTGATCCCAATAATTGGTATCAGATTGGTGTTTAAGATCCATTGGAAGTGGTAATCCAAGGGAAAAAATATATATATCACTAATCAGTTGGTTGGTTTACACGATCCAATCAATAATATTCAATCAAGGAAAGCACCTGTTATCATCCTCAGGAGTTTGCGATCATAAGAACAATGAAAAAGGGCGATCCGCTAAATCCAAAACTACAAAACATTATTGAAGCGCTCGTTAATTCAAATTAGTTTCACAATTTGAAGCGATTAGAATGAACAATCGATAGAAGCGATTGGAAGGGGCGAATGATCGATGTCATGTGGTTGGTCAAAAATATAAGTGAAAGAGTGCATAATCACCCTTATTAGTAAATGATAAGTAATTTGTCGAATCCACAGGAAATCAATGAAAAATGTTAGTAACAAAGAAACTATAAAAAGTAAACATTAAAAAGCAAATTGGTTGATTGATTAATTTAAGTAAATGTGAAATTAGCAAAAGGAAATATTGGTTTTTAAACAATCTAGGAGAAAAAGTAATCCACTTAGGGATTTCGGTTTCGCAGAGCAATGTAATCTTAGCTTAACCTAGCAAGAATTTATTAATTGTGACTTCACTCACATAATCACCTATTCAAGAACGTAAACCTAACTTCAAAAACTAATTACACGATGATTAAAAGAACCCAAAGTCATATGAGATTAAAATTAAGTTTTAACTAAAATCAAATCATTTAAATGATAAAGTCACAAGTTGATCATCAAAGGTTCATAACTCAATCCCAAAACAATGTTACAACTAAGAAACAAAAATACTTGCACAAACTTGTCCCCCGAAGTAAATCACAATCGAATTAGTCTTGCCTCATTATTGATTCTTCAACACAAGTCGAATTAAGAACGTGAATCCAAATAATTTTAATGTTGGATTGGACTGTCGAAAAATGGTCACTTTTCGTCCTTGATCATTGTTGTGGAAGGTGTTTTTAGTTCTAGGGTCAATCTCCTTTTAAACCTTTCAAGATCATGACAAAATATGTTAAAGCGCGTGCCACAGCGTCGGTGGCACCACTAGTGGCGTTGGTGGCGCCCCGGCATCAATAGAACCAAATTTTAGTGATCAACGGTGTTTCCATTGCCAGTTGCGTCGATGGCGCTATTGACTGCATCACTCCTTAATTTTCACTTGCAACTTTTTGAGAGCTTTCGTTGACAGGTTGAGGTCCTATAACACTTTTCCTAGCTCAAGTTATGCGCATTTTAAATTACCAAGGTTCCGCAACGTCTTTATCTGTGTTTCTTCACCTCTTGCCTTTTGATTTGCACCCCGATTCTTCCATAATCTTCATATTTGACCTACAAACACAAGAACATTCCAAAAGTAACTCTATTTATTACAAATTAACACGTAAAATATGATAATAAAGCATCTAAATATTGAACTTTCACCATCTGATCTTCGAAGAAGATCAGAAGGGTAATAATCAAGGGAAAACAGAACCAGAATCACATTGCACGATCCGATCACAGAAAGTATATGGTCAGCTAAGTAATCGGAAAGAAAAAAACATTTTAAATTAAAGAACATGAAAAAGGAAGGATCGATTAGTCATTGGTTTGGTTAAATTACTTAAATATTGGATTGTTGATTATTCTCAATTGGCATATTCAAAGGCATCAGTTGAGTTACTGATTTATTTCCCATGCGAATCTTCGAATCTGATTACTACAAAGTTAATTTTGATTTTAAAGTCAACATAACTGTTTGTTGTGAATGTTGACTGAAAAAAGAGAACAAACGCTTAAAAATTTTAGTCAGCGGATTAAAGATCATTAGCAGTGAAACAGAATTGATCGAGATCTACAACGAAGAAGCAGGTTTCAAAGTCAAGAGCGGAGAAGCAGATTAGCAAAAGACGAGATTGACTATCATTAGCGATGCGGGTGTAACTTTTAACTACGAAATAGATTTGATCAGACCAACGAGTCAAAGAAACCAGGTTCTTTTTAGCAAGAGTATTCCAACTAGCAAGGTAGAAAAAAGGGGATGATTAGGTAGAAGTTTTTGGTCAGATCTCGTTTGATAGGTGCAAGAAATTAGTGGAAGAAGGTAGGTTTGTTTTCTCAGTCAGTGGTAGAATGTTATCCAAATTTTAAATGTGATTATGTGAGCGTTGTTGTTGGAGAGTTGTATTCTAGAAACTTTTAGGTGTAGCTAAGAAAGAGATCGGTGTTCAGAAGATGTGAGAAAGTGAACAGGTCCAACGGTACACAAGCCACATAAAATAATCAAAAAAACACATCAATGTAGAAGAAAAAGATGGTTGATCTAGAAGTAAAAAAATTAAAGACATTTTGTCCACATAAGTTAGTTCATGTGGGATGTTGAAGTTAAACGAAATTTATTAGAATATACCTTATCCTAAAATTAGTGTGACAAACTGTATAATTATATTTATTATATGTAAGATAGTTACGTTGTAGTGTAGTTGTGATAATTAACTTGGCAGTTAAGTAACCCAGTGTAACCTATGTATAACCCGCTAAACTACACCTATAAATACCTTGTAAACGCCCTCATTTGACCCTTTAATAAAATCCTATTCACTAAATGAATTCTCTGCAAATCTATGTATATAATTTGTGTTTAAGTGTGTGATTCTTCAGTGTCACTGTCAGTGAACTTTTTAGTGGTTTTACTCATGATTTCTTATTAATTTAAGGTTTCTTTAAGATGGTTGTTCAAGGTGTTAAGTATATGAATCCAAATGGAAAGGTTTTGTGCTAGCTCTCATTATAATGCATTTTATCTTGTAATTATGAAGTTTTTGGTGGCTATGTAGGTAGATTGTGATTTGCCTACGTTATGTTTTAGCGTCACACCTGATATAGGTTTTGTAAATTTTAAACAAAATTGCTAACTATTTTCAACTTTTGTTCATGAATAAGGAGCTATGATTGATTGATATGGATGCATTTTGATTAACATGTTTTTTGTTAAGTATTTTTAAGATGGTGGTAGATTACACCTTAGTAATTAACTTATTTTTAGAAGATCTTGGCTCGAGCATTCAGAATTCTCATGCTGCTACAATATAGGCAAGATCTCATCTTGCAAAAGCATCAAAGACACAAAGGTTAAACTCTAGCATGGTAAAGTTTTATGTTAACTTTTTATTGTTAGAACAAGTTCGATGATTTTGGTTTATAACGACTACTAAAATCTGAATATCATCAATGGTATCTCGGTAATTCTCCAATATGTTTTATGTACATAGATAAGTTTTCAAAACATTTAAACATCCAACGTTGCCTTTTAATATCCAATTCACGAATTTTACTTTAAAGTGACTTTGTTTTTGATTCTCAGGTTTCCTCATGTCGTTATTAAAGGGTAATTATGGTCACAATGAAAACTACGATCACCATAATCACCAAAAGCAACAGTAGCAACAACAATAGCAGCAGCAACAACAACGACAACAGCAGCAGTTGCAGCAATGCTATTAACTTCATATTCAAACACCATTTTAAAGAACGTTAAGGTTTGTTTGAGATAAGAGAAATATGGATAATACTATAAGAGTGATAAAAGCGGACCCAATGTATTGACTGACATAGGAAAAAGTTATATATGCATATCGCAATACCTAAATATAAAAAAGTACATATATGCATTAGATGATAATCTTTATAAATAATTTGCATAACTGAAATAACGAATGACATGTTATGATGTATACAGTCCACAATCATCCGGCCCAGGATCCCACCCATGATGCCCCAACTCACAAACCTAGCAAAAGATCCAGAGTTCCACCGACCAATTTTGCGTGATTACGTTTGGCATGACGCATTAGCAAACATTTAGAAAGAAGGGACCACCCGGCCTATAAGAAGAATGGATAGAAGTCTAAGTTTGTTAAGTATTTGGTTAGATAGTTGTATTCTCTCTCTAATCTTATTTTGTATTCTTTTCTCATCTCTTTCATTTCATCATTGTCCTTGCTATTTTAGTGATTAATAATAGATCTAGCTTACTTTAGCCCAATTTGTATGTGTACTACAAGAAACAAAGGCTATGGAGACGACATTTGTCGTTGATGTGTTGGTGATATTTGTGAATTTTAGATGTTTAAAAAAGTATTTTTTTTAATCTAATTTTGATATCAAATACAGACACTTTGTTACGTGCTTAAAATGTAGGTTAAATGGAGCTTAATAAATGTTATTTGAGAAGGATACGAAAGATATAAATACTATAGCTAGAAAGGTGCTGAAAATTAATAAAATTGCGCAAAATTCAAGGAGGTCGTAAGTTACGGCCCTATGCTGAGTTCGTTTGGAATCCCGTAAGACAGAAGGTTTGGCCATTTGGTTAATTCAAATTTTAAATCCTATTTAAACCCCATTCATTAGGGTTTGGGGACACACATTCCTTGTGCCCCAAAAACGACTTTTTGGACGAAATTCAGCCCTTAGAACCTTCTCTAATCATCTCAAATCATCCATATTAATCATCAAATCAAGATTGAAGACATAATTAAGATGATGAGTGGCTAAGTTTGTGGTAGTTGCTTTCGGGTGGAAGATTATTGTTATGAGAGATAATTGGTATGTATGATCATGGTTTTTCTTTGACACATGTGTACTGAATGTAATTACATGCTTTGATTAAGTAAAAAGTTTGTTTATAAATAAAGTTGCTTATTAGTTTATCAGTTTTTGGTTTTCTTGCATCGTCAACTCATTAAGCTTGATAGGTAACATGATATAGATGAATTAATAACATTGTGAATAAACGAGTCTTAAAAGTTTGATCCTTTGTTGTTACATTAATCAAAAGTTGAAATCTTGGAAATTGTTTTAGCAAACCCTAGTTTAAAGAAACAATTGTTGATCCTATGTAATTGAAAACCCGAAAATGATTGTTTTTTTATTAATTATTAAATTCATTCCAAAGTTGATTGCTTTTTGTGTAAGTTAATCGCGTTTGTTTGTTAAACACTTTCCACTAATTACCTGTGGAGACGAACTCACCTACCCTTACGTAATAAAGGTAGCTAATACCAGTTTATTAACTTGTTCTATAGAGGTTTTGAAACCTGTTTGGCCCGAATCGATTCCAAACTGGCCTAACTATTCGGTTTCTGTATCGGTTTGGCCTTCCACCTTTCCCAACGGATCCCAAACCAGTTTTAAAAACGAATGTTACCAAACCAGTTCTAAACCGAACTATACGAATACGAAGTAGAGGGTGGATTGACACCCAAAATGACCGATGACGAAATGACATATGACGATTATCTCCAAAATAGCTCGGGGTTCGGGGGGGGGGGATTAAAAATATCTAAATACGGAACGAATGGAGGACCAAGTAGTTTTGTTTAGTTAAAAATAAAAAATAGAGTTTTAGTTACTTTGTAATCTTTCTATGTTTTTTTTATGTATTTCATTTTGATGTTTAAAAATTTAAGTACCGAATAAAATTAAAAATGTGAAATTCTAGTTAATTTTTAATCTTAAAAAAAGGGAATGGTTTGTGCCCAAACCAGTCCAAATCGGTTTGTATAGGGTTGGGTTTTCTTGGATCCAAACTATTTTCAAAACCGAACAGATTTGAACCAAACCGGTTTGAGTTTCAATAAAAAACAGTTCGGTTCCCAACCCGAACTAGTTTGGCAAAAAAAACCCGCTTTGTACACCTCCATTTTGTAACTCGTTCACCTACAATTTGTCCACATGTTGTCATCATAATAACCTATTATTTTAAATGAAAAATAATCATGTCAAAAATTTCTCAATATAATTCCAAAATTTAAGTTTTATTTTTAGGGTAAGGTTATAGTATAAAAGATGTTTAATCTAAAAAATCTAAGAAGGATTATGGGCTTGACACGTGTTCTTTTATTGTCTTACAGAGGAGGGCATTTTTGTTATTATATCAAATACATCATCTCATTGTGTATTATACTTCATTGTATCAAATATCAGTTTATTATGTTATATATTTTACAACATTTGTTATATGTATTTATTATTGTGTTTTATATTTTAGATCATTTTATGTTATTTTTTTTATTGTTTCAATACATTATCTAAGCTTGTTTTCTATTATTGTGTTTTACAATTAGAAGCACACAATGATATATATTTTTACTAATATATTTTTCAAAACTCATAATACTGAAGATAGCACAACGTATTATTTTTTTCCTTGCTTTTTTTATAGATTATATAAACTTGTTATTCTCTATAATTATATTTTACAGTTACAAGTACATAATGATGTTATTTCACCAATGCATTTTTCAAAACTCATAATGTTCAAGATAACATAATAACGATAAAAAACACGATGAGACACTGTGTTACTTTATCATTATTTTTAATTTATTAGATTAATTAGTTATTAATTTATTATTATGTTTTACATATTTGAAATACACAACAATTTTATTCCACCATTATATGTTTTTAGTATTCATCAATTTAGAAAAACACATCATATATAGAAAAACACAATAATTAACAATAAACTACACTGAAGACTAAAAATGTAAAAGAATTATTATTTTTTATATAACAATACACTACTCATTGTAAGATTAAAAACACTCATTTTTATGGTGTAATTTTGTATAAAAAATATATCATACAGAAAAGTTACGAATGTTTAAAAAAAATAGAGAAACTTTCAAAAAGTCGACAAAAGTGACTATTATTAAAATACCACTTTAACAAAAAAAATTCTATAATTTTAATCTTAATCATTGATTAAAAATACTGATACTTCAAACTATTTCTTACACTTTTTAGTTTTAAGTTTCTTTTTATTTTAACATTTCCCTTATTTTAAAGATTATAAATGAAAAATCAATTATGTCAAACATTATAATTTTATTTTAATTTTTTGAAATAAATAAATGTTTATTTTTAACATAATATCCTAATGGTAAAAATATTATTTTCTTTTTCATATAATCACATATCAATTCTTACAGTTTTTAATTTGATAATAATTTTCTTAACCAAGATTTTAATAATGTCTTTTAAATAAAATATTTAGGCCTTTAGATAATGGTTTTGAATCTCATACTTTCCCAAACCTAATTAATTATAAATTTTCCATTTCAATATTCGTTATAATTATAATTCAATATGAGGTTCATTAAAATATATAAGGAAATATTCAAATAAAAAAGAATCTAAACTTAAAAGGTGTAAAATGTAATCTCGATAATCTATCTTCTTAATTAATGGTTGTGATCACTTTGAAAGAAAAATTTTGTTAGAGTGGTATTTTCGAAATAACTGCTTTTGTTGACGTATTACAAGTTACCTCATTTTTTTAAGCGTTCATAACTTTTATGTACGACATTATTTTTTTTTATAAAATTAAAAAGAGTGTTTTTTTAATTTTAAAATAAGTACAGTATTGTTATTTAAAATTTTAATAAATTTTTTACTTTTTTAAACTTATATCTCGTCATTGTGTCTTTTAGTGCAGTTAATTATATCTTTTTGTTAGTTATTATGTTTTTCTAAATGCTATTTGTTTTTCTAAAATGATGAACTTTTAAAACAAGTGTAATGATGGAATTAAGATTGTTATGTATCTCTAATATGTAAAACATAATAATAAATTAACAACTAATTAATTTAATATATTAAAAACAATGACAAAATAACACAATGGCTCATTGTATTTTTTTATCGTCATTGTGTAATTTTGAACATTATAAGTATTGAATTGGTGAAATTACATCATTGTGTACTTCTAATTGTAAAACATAATAATAGATAACAAGTTTATACAATATATAAAAAACAATGACAAAAATAACACATTGTGTTATTTTCAACACTATGAGTTTTAATAAATACATTGGTGAAAGTATATTATTATGCACTTTTAATTGTAAAGCACAATAATAAATAACAAGTTTTGTATAATCTAGAGAAATAATAAAAATAATAACACAAAATTATCTAAATTGTAAAATACAATGATAAATACATATATCAAATGATGTAAAATATATGACATAATAAGTGTATATGACACACACAACTGATATTTGATATGATGATCATAATGCCCTCATCTTTAAAATAATAGAAGGACACGTGTCAAGTTTTCAATCCTTCTTATACTTTTTTAAATTAAATACCCTTTTTACTATAACCATACTTAAATATATAATACACTAGGTTAGTACCCATATATTATATAGTTGAATATATAAAATATTAAATAATTAATAATAAAAATTTATAAAACCACATTTCAAGATAAAATACTATTGACATTACGTATAAATAGTTACTGTTAGTAAATAAACATAACATGTTTTTCTTAAGCTTTTAATTACGTATAAATGTGATTAGCAGTTAATGTAATTATTTTATAGGAGATAAAATCAAAAAATTATAAAATTAGGAGGTCTAGTCTATACATCTATGCATATTAATAAAAGACTAGCTTGAGTACCACATGACATTTTATAATGTGTTCACCTACAATTTGTCTACATGTCATCATCATAAAAATCTATTATTTTAAATAAAAAGTTATACTATAAAAGTTTCCAATTTAATTCTAAATTCTAAGTTTCATTTTTAAGGTTATAAATGAAAAATCAATTATGTAAAACGTAATAAATTTGTTTAACATTTTAAATGTATATGTTTAATATGATTTTGCAATGGTCAAAATATTAATTTCTTTTCCATATAATCACAACTCAATTCTTTAAATTTTAATAATATATTTTTAATAAAATGTTTAGGCCATAAGATAATGGTTTTGAATCTTATATTTTTCCAAACCTAATTATAATTTTTTCTTTTCAATATTCTTTATTATTCACTATGAGATTTATTAAAATATATATATTACATTAAATTAATAAATGTACATAAAACTTTCAAATTTGAATTTTTTTTTTCAAAAAACATGTGTTCTTTAAATATTAATAACTTTTTAAACTTTTATTTTAAAACTATTCTTTGTTTTTTAGCAAAAATAAATTAGACATTTTGTTTCAAAACAAACCCTTATAAAAAATATATATTTAAAAAAGTTTGATGTTGTTAAAAAGTTTCTTATATTATAAAATTTGTTTATATTGAAATAACACTAATAAAAAGATTTCTTTCTTAATTTACTTATAAAACTATTTTAGGTCTAAAAATAATTAAATAGTATTATTAGTAATTAATGTAAATATTTACTAGGAGAGAGAAGCAAGAAATTTTTTATAAGAATTAATGTGGTGATGGCACATGTCCCCCATAAATATCTTTTTATTAGAGTAGAAAGACTAGCTGTAAAAAACCAGTGTATTACATGGGTTGAATAATAAAAAGTATAAATATAAATCTATATATATATAATTTTAATTACTAAATAACTTAGTGTGTATAAAATAGTTTTAGAATATATGATATACTAGGTTAGTACCCCATGTATTAAACGAGTTAAATAAATAAAATACAAAATAGTTAGTAATAAAAATTATGAATTATAAAACAATGTTTGAAGATAAAATATGACTATAATTTCATATGAATAGCTACTTTAAGTAAATAAATAATAATAGATTTTTCTCAAACTTTTATTTTTTTTTAAAATATGGGTTTTAAATATTTTGTTTTAAGAAAAATGAATTTATTTTAAAAAAAGTTTGTTGTATTTTGTATTTTATAAAACTTTTGTTTTTAAAAAGTGTGTTTTAAAAAAAAGAGGTCTTAATTTATTAAATTATATAATTTTTAATTTGAAAATAGTATGAGTAATATTATTAGTATTTAATATCATTAATAATAATAAAGAGAAATGAGAAAGTTAGTATGATAAAACTTATAATTGTGTTAAGTCTTATTTTATATTTTTTGTTATAACTAGATAGATATACAGATAAATATATAGGCTAGAAACCCGTTTTTAAATGTACTATAGTTAGTAATAAACACGAATAGTTACAATACGATATTTTAATATAAGATATTATTAAAATTATATATACATAATAGTTCAAGAAATAAAACAATTATACTATTTTTTTAACTCTCTTATCTAAATATTTTCATTTAAATATTCTCTTTAAGATTTTTTCTAAATAATATGTTGTTTATAAAAATATTGTTTATTAAAAACTCTGGTTTCTAACTACTCTGATTGTTTTAATAAAACCGCTATTAGAAAACTTTGTATTTTTATAATTTTTTTAAGAAGTACCAATTTAAAATATTTTGTTTCAAATAGGTTTAGTGTTTTAGAAAATTTCATACTATACAAAAATTTTATTTTTTTTATTTCTATTTTAATAAAAAGATATGATTTTTAATTTTTTTAATAAAATTTATTTTTAAAAGCATAGCTTAATTTTAAAAATATCTAGATAAGAGAGAGAAATGTGTCATTTAATATAATTAATTTTTACTAAGAGAGAGAAATTAGTTTAAGTGTTTAAATTATTATAATACCCTTTTGGAGCGAAAATGAAGTAAAAATATTTAAAAGAATGATAAGTGTAAAAAATATGGGTTAAGAGAATAACAAGTGGCAAAAAAAAATTTATTTTATTAGATACTACAGATATGATGTCTTTTCATTTATAAATAATAAATAAATTAAAAAAACATTGAATTATTTTTTTAAATAAACAAAATTTTAAACGGTAATTATAAATGTCTAAATTAATTACTGTTTTAATTACTAATTATTATAAACAAGGTGAAAATAATGATATATATATATAGGTATGAAGAGCAAGGTAATGATGTGTACATTAGACCACACCAACATAAAGAACTAAGTCCCATGTCTACATTGGACCACACCAACATAAAGTGTAACAAATAATAATTAACAAACTACTTTTAGTAAATATACAAAAATATACTGAAATAGGTTAGTACACGTGTATTACACATACTAAATAAATAAAATATTAAATAGTTAGTAACAAAAATTTATTAATTATAAATAATATTTTAACATAAGATATGATAGAAATTAAGTATGAATAAAGACTCAGAATAATAAAACAATGATATCATATTTTAACATTTGTTTTTAAACTTGTTTTGTTTAAAAAAATTGAACTTTTTGTTCTAAAACAAAGCGTTTTAAAAAACTATCAGTTTTAAAATTTTTCTTATTATAGCTTTGAATTTTAATTATTTTGGATTATATATATTTTATTTTCTAAAACATTCATTAAAAATGTTTCATACTTTTTTTAAAGTTTGATGTTGTAAAAAAATTATTGTTTTATTAAAATTTGACATCTAAATTAAGTTCTCTTTCTTAGTTTATTATAAAACTATTTTTAATCTAAAAAACTAAACAATATGTTTATAGTTAATGTAATTATTTCAAAAGAGATAAAAGGGAGAAAAATTAAAATTAAGAGGGCTAGTGTATACATCTATACATATTAATAAAATAGTAACTTGGGTGTCACATGAAAATTTGTAACGTGTTCACCTACAATTTGTTCACATGTAATCATCATAATTATCTATTAGTTAAAAAAAATTATGTCAAAATTCCCAATTTAATTCTAAATTTTAAGTTTCATTTTTAAGATTAGTAGGCTAGTTCCCATGTATTACACGGTTGAAGATATAAAATATTAAATAATTAGTAATAAAAATTTATAAAACCACATTTTAAGATAAAATATGATTGATATTACGTATAAATAGTTAATGTTAGTAAATAAATAATAACATTTTTTTCTTAAGCTTTTAATTATTTTTGATATTTTGATAAGATTGTTTTTAGAAAATTTCACCTATTTATAGTTTTTTATAAGAAGAATGATTTGAAATATTTATTTAAAAAAATTTAGTGTTTTAGAAAATTTTATATTTTATAAAAAAAGTTAATTACTTTTATTTTTAATAAAAAGATGCTATTTTTAATTTCATTAATGGAATATGTTTTTAAAAAAGATAGCTTGTTTTTAAAAAAAATCAAGATGAGAGAGAGAAAGAGGTAATAATTAATTAAATTAATCTATCTATATTAATAAAAAAAGATTTTTATATGTCACTTGTCACAATTTTAGAGCACTTAAATTTTATTTTTACGCTTCTCTCCCCTAATAAATATCACATTAAATACAAATGATATTATTTAATTCTTTTCATATTGAAAATATTTTTCATTAAATTAAAAAAATAGATCTTTCTATAAATGCAATTTGTGAAGAAATAATTTTTTTATAAAATAAGAATTTTTTTCAAAAAAAATATCAAACTTTTAATAAACACAATATATTTTAACTTCTGTGGCTTTTAAAAAATAAAATTCTTATGAAACGAAAATAATTAGATTTCAAAGTTATAATAAAAATTGATTAAAAATGAAAATTTTTTAAATACGGTTTGTTTTGAACAATTTGTTAATAAACTAACTTTTTTTAAAAAAAAAACAAAAAAAAAAAATTCAACAAAAGTTCAAAATATGATACCGTTCTTTTATCACTCGTACGTAATGTCAATCATATCTTATATCAAAAGATCGTTTTATAATAAATTTTTATTAGTAACTATTTAATATTTTATTTATCAACCCGTGTAATACACAGGATACTAACCTAGTTTTTAATAAAGAGAGAAATTAGTATGAATGTTTAAATAACTATAATAATTTTTGACGGGAAAAATAATATTAGGATATCTACAAAGATGACATGTGCATTTTCAAAACTTCTTTTATTATATGGTATAGATATTGATAAATGAAAAATATATTATGTCAAACTTAATAAATTTGTTTGACATTTTAAAAGTGATAAAAGCTTAGTTTTGACATAATATTATAATGGTCCAAATATTATTTTTTTCCATATATATACAACTCAATTTTTAATTTTACGTGTCATATAATTTAATTTGATGATAAATTAATAAATTAAATTATTAATAATGTTTTTTAAATAAAATGTTTAGGCCATAAGATAGTAGTTTTTAATCTGATACTTTTCCAAACCTAATTATAAATTTTTCATTTCAACATTCTTAATTATTCAACCAGCCAATAACTCGTGTGTTACATGGTTTGAAAAAAATCTTTCTAATATAATAAAAAAGTAATTAAGATGGACACATGGCACTACCATATTTGATCTTACCAAAATTTTCTGCTTCTCTTTCATATTAATATCACGTTAATTTTTAATAATAAATTAAGAAATATATCTATTTATTAATATTGTTTCTCAAGAAATACATATTTATAAAATTAAATTTTTTCTAAAAATCAAACTTTTTTAAAAATATTAAATATTATAAAATTAATGTTTTTAAGTAAAATTTTATAAACAGAAATTAATTTAAATTAGGAGTTATAATAAAAATATTTTAAAAATTTAGATTTTTTAAAATGTTTGTTTTGAAACAAAATTTTTAATTATTTTTTAGGAAAAAGTAAAAAAATATTTTAAAAACAAAAGATTAAAAACTTGGTATTATTATTTTATTATTTATAGTTTTTACTTATACATAATCTTAATCATATTTTATCCGAGAATATTGTTATATAATTATTAACATTTTATCATATTTAATATTTTATTAATTCAATTCGTGTAATACACGGTTTTATTAAATATAGTTAGATATAAAACATATTAATTAATAATATCTTACAACTCTAATAAAATAATAACTATAAGTGAGCCATATTTATTCCCAAAAAATTTTTCACTTCTCTCTTCTGTTAAATAAATACATTGATTACTAATAATATTATTTATTTTTTTTAATATTACAATAGATCTTTAATAAATTAAGAAATAGATCTTTTTATTAATGTTATTTCTAAAAAATAAAATTTTATCAAATAAATTTTTTTTCTAAAACATAAAACTTTTTCAAAAATATAATATATTTTAAAATTAGTATTTTTAGAAAGTAAAATTTGTATAAACAAAATAAATTAAAATCATGAGTTATTATAAGAAAGTTCTTAAAAATGACATTTTTTAAAAATGTAAATTTTTTAAAAAGTAAAATTTGTATAAACAAAAATAAATTAAAATCAGGAGTTATTATAAGAAAGTTCTTAAAAATGACATTTTTTAAAAATGTTTGTTTTGAAATAAACTTTTTATTATATTTATAATAAGAAAGATTTCAATCATATCTTATATTAAAATACTAGGTTAGTATCCCGTGTATTATACGGGTTACATAAATAAATATTAAATAGTTAGTAACAAAAATTTATGAATTATGAAACAATATCTTGAGATATGATATTATTAAAATTATGTACGAGTAATGAATTTAAATAATAAAACAAGGATATCATTTTTTAAACTTTTATTTTTATTTTTTGAAAGTTTTTTGTTTCAAAACAAAATGTTTTTAAAAATGCTATTTTTAATTTTATTTCTTATAAAAAGTTTGAATTTTAATCATTTTTGTTTCATAAAAAAATTTATTTTTTAAAGACACAAGTTTTAAAATGTTTCATATATTTATAAAAGTTAAATCCGTTTAGTAAAATTTCTTATTTTATAAAAAATTATTTATTTACAAATTACATTTATAAAATTATCTCTTTTTTTAATTTATAAAAAAATGTTTTTAATATTAAATAAATTAAATAAAATCATTAGTAGTTAATGTAATTATTAATTAGGAGAGAGAAGCGTGAAAATAAGTTTTAAAAGCTTTATAATTGTGTCATGTGTCACCTTAAAAGCTTATTTTATTAGTATTGATAGATGATAGATTGTTTTATAACTAATAAATTTTCACTATTTTTAGTAGGGTTATCTTGAGAATAATCTTTTTTTTTTGTGCGAACTCTAAAACCAATATAAGCCACACTTTTTTCATCACATGCAAGTCACGTGTCATTTTCTCTCTTTTTTTTAAAATGGTCATAACTTTCTTTCACAACATCAATTTTTTAAAAAAATTACATCATTAATTTTAGTATTTTTATCTTTCTAACGCCTACCATATTAATATAGCTTTTTTTAAAAAAATCATCCACTCGTTATTTACATATGTGTAAATCTGGTTATACACATGTGTAATACCGAATTTACGCATGTGGAAATCCGGTATTACACATGTGTAAAATGAATTTCGTAAAAAAAGAGAATTTTTTTATTTTTTATAAATTCTTTTTATGAAAGAGGGAAGCTAGGAAAATATTTTTATGTTTTTATTTTTTTATTTCTATGTTATTTTTCTTTTTATAATTTTTTTATTATGTTTTTATTAATTATCAATTTGCCATTGAAAACTAGTGGTTCATATTGGTTTCTAGAGTTTTCACAAAAAAAGTGAGTCTTATTTGATCCTTCCCCTATATATATATATATATATATATACTATTTTAGTAAACTCGTGTACTACACGTGTTGAGTAAATAAAATATTAAATATAATAAAAATTTAATAGTTATAAAATATATTCTAAGATAAAATATGATTAAAATTATGTATAAGTAAAGACTATAAATAATAAAATAATGATATCAACTTTTTATCTTTTTTTTTAAACTTTTTTTTATTTTTTTCCAAAAAAATTAAAACTTTTGTTTCAAAACAAACATTTGAAAAAATGTGATTGTTTAAAACTTTTTTATTATAACCCCTAATTTTAATTAATTTTTTTTATAAAAATTTTACTTAAAAACATCAATTTTAAAATATTTAATATTTTTAAAAAATTTTGATGTTTTAAAAAAATTCTTATTTTATAAATATTTATTTCTTTTAGAAACAATAATAATAATAAAAAGATATATTTTTTAATTTATTATTAGTAATTAATGTGATATTAATATGAGAGAGAAGCGGAAAAATTTTGATGAGGTGAAATGTGGTGGTGTCGTGTATCCACTATAATTACTTTTTTATTATAATAGAATGATTCAACCAATTTAGAACACGTGGCACCAACCTAGTTTTAAAATTTTATTTTAAAGTAAAATGTTTAATTTATCATTGAAAAATTCAAAAAAAAAATTCAAAAAGTTCATATTTTTTTTAAAAAAAATTTAAAAAGTTCATATTATTGTTTTATTACTTATTGTTATTACTCATACATAATTTTAACCATATTATGTCTTAATCTTTCGTTTTATAATTAATAATTTTCATTTTATATAATATTTTATTTATTCATTTTAAATAATTTATCATCTGATTATTTCCCATAAAAAACAATTTTGTATATCATATTTTTCTTAATATCAACATCAGTTGTAAGTTTTTATCAAAATATAACACTTATAATTTTGCAAAAAAATAGTTATAGAACCTAAATAAATTCCAGTTGGCTTTCAAATTCATAGTGATTTGAAAAAAAAAAGTATTGAATTTTATTGCTATTTACCGATCTAATTTTATTAAAAAATGAATAATTGTTTTATTGTCAACACCAATAAAAAAAACTTATTTATTAAACACTTAACGCTTTTTATATTTGTTTAAACACAAAGTAAACAAACAGCTAGATTAGATTACGAGATGATATGTGAAATAAAGCACACAATAGAAGATTATAATAATTGGGCTTACTTTATATATATATATATATATATATATATATATATATATATATATATATATATATATATATATATATATATATATATACTAGCTTCAGTAAACCCATGTATTACACGGGTTGAATAAATAAAATACTAAATATAATAAAATTTTAATAGTTATAAAATGATAAATTAAGATAAAATATGATTAAAATTATGTATAAGTAAGGACTTTAAATAAATTGATATAAACTTTTTAATTTTTTTTTTACTTTTTTTTTTGTTTTTAAAAAATTAAAAACTTTGTTTCAAAACAAATATTTTAAAAAATATAATTTTTTAAAATTTTTTTATTATAAAAATTTTCCCTAAAACATCAATGCTAGAATATTTAAAATTTTTAAAAACGTTTGATGTTTTAAAAGTTTCTTAATTTATTAAATATTTATTTCTTTATAAACAATATTAATAGGAAGATATATTTCTTAATTTATTGTTTGAAATTAATATTATATTAATAAAAGAGAGAAGAAAGAAAATTTTGGTGAGATGAAATATGATGGTGTCATGTGTCTATCATATTTACTCTTTTATTAGAGTATGAGAGAGATCAAATGAAAATCATGTTTATAATTGCACCACCAGTCAATCACATAATTTATAATTAATTTAACTTTCTAATTGTTTAAAGTATATTTGAGTAAACTTCAATATTATTTTTCAAGGTCATTGTATTTTTTTTCATATAAACTCAAAGGAACGTCGATGATGAAGAAACGACTTACATATACGTAACTTGTAGGAGCTACATGTACGTAACTCTTAGTTGTACACTTTTGATGTAAAACTGTCATGCGGGTTGGACACATGTTCCCTATCTTTTTTTCGAGATCCACATGTCATTCCTCAGTAAGCTTTCTCAACAAACTTGAGGTAATTTTCATTGTATTTATTGATTGATAATAGTATCAATACATTTGCCATATATACACATGAATAGGAAGGTAGTGATGTTTGCATGGGACCACACCAACATAAAGCGTAACAATTAATAATTACAAACTATCCTCTGTAAATATACACAAGTATATTATACTAGGTTAGTACTATGTGTATTGCACGGATTGAATAAATAAAATATTACGTAGTTAGTAATGAATTTATTAAAAACTATTTTTAATCTAAAAATGAATTCAATATTGTGATTAGTAGTTAATGTAATTATTTCATAAGAGATAAAAGAAAAAATTAAAACTAGGAGGTCTAGTCTATACATCTACACATATTAATAAAAGAATAATTTGTGTACCACGTGATATATTTTTAAGATGTTGATTTAGGATTTGTCCACATGTTATCACCATAATAAACCTATTATTTTAAATAAAAAATTAATCATGTCATACCTTTCCAATTTAATTCCAAATTATCAATTACAAGGTTATAAATGAAAATTCAATTATGCCAAACTTTACAATTTTGTTTAACATTTTTGAAATAAATAAAGTTGTATTTTTAACATAATATCCTAATGGCCAAAATATCAACTTTTTTCACATAATCACAATTCAATTCTGAAAGTTTACATATCATATAATTTGATGTGATAATAATTTTCTAAAAATTAAAAATTTAATAATGATTTTGAAACAAAGTTTTTAGGCCTTAAGATAATGGTTTTAAATTTTATACTTTCCCAAACCTAATTATAAATGTTTCACTTCAATATTCATCATCATTTAATAAGAGATTCATTAAAATACATATTAAGAACTAATTTTAAATGTTCATTTCAATATTCCTTATTAATCAACTCAATTAGTATTTTTAAAAAAGTTTTATTTTATAAAAATTTGTTTCTATAGAAATTACATCTATATTAAGATCTCTTTCTTAATTTTTTATAAAACTATTTCAATCTCAAAAAATTAAATAATATCATTAGTAGTTAATGTAATTATTTAATAGGAGATAGAAATAAGAAAATTAAAATTATGAGGTCTAGAATTATGCCATGTCCACCCCAAAACCTTCTTTATAAAGGGCCTGTTCAATATATTTAGGGGCCTAAAGCGAAACAAAATTTTGAGGCCCTCATCTACGTCATAAATAAAATTGTTTATAGTTTCGTAGAAAACTAATTAAGGCAAAATACAACTTAATTAACTAGAACAAAATCAACTGCAAAGAAAAGATTAAATGATAAAAAAAACAACAATCGATTAAAGTAAAAAGGAAAACTTAATTGTAAATATAAATTAAAATCAAAACAGACAACAATATATTAAATTGGCAAAAAAACAATACTAGATTATAGCTATTGAACATAAATCAAGATCAGACAATAATAGTTAGCGTATTAGATTATTAATTACAAAAGACAATTTAGAATTGATGAACCTAAAATAACCGTCAATAGTAAATAGTCGATGAACTTTTGATGAACCAAGTTTCGTAAGTTCTCCTCGATGAACCAACTTTTGTAAGTGTACATCGATAAACCTTCAATCATTATGTTATCCTTTTTATTTATCTTTAAAAACACAAATACTAATTGTATTATCACATATATTTCAGCTTAGAATATAGATAAAAGTATATATATATATTTTTTAAAATTTTGGGGCCTTAAAATTTTGGGGCCTAAAGCGATTGCTTTAATTGTTTGTACTGTAGAGACGCCCCTGTCTTTATTATAATAGATAGATGTCTAGCATGCCCTCTCAAGCAAAGCATACGCAATGACGTGAAGCATAGACCTAAGAATGTCACAATGTGTAGATGACAATCCTTTTGGTCAAACTATCAACAAGTTGAGATACAATGGAAACGTATCAACAAAGAGAGAGTCCATGCTAGAACCATATCTCTAATGAAGTGTATATCAATCTCAAGATGTTTCATTTGCTACTGAAATTCTTCATTGGTTGCTAAAATATGTGGTACCAAGATTGTCACATCAAAGTAAGAAGTTAAGATATAGTATTTCAAAACTCATGCAAAACATACATAATCTAATGAAACTCTATTGTAGTGAGTGCTAGTGACCAATACTCAACCTTCATACTAGATTGAACAACTATATGTTGTTTCTTAGAACACCAATTAATGAGGTTAAGTTCAAAAAATATGTAATAGCATGTAAGACCCTATTTCCATGCAGCCATACAATTGGATTTGAATGTTAAAAACACAAGTTCTTTAACTCAAAATTTCATAGACTATAAACAACAGAATTAAACTTTGTCAATATTCAACGAATACATCATAAGGAAACTAAAATTAAGCATAAGTCTCAAACTATATATGATTAAGCTATGCAAGGACGCCGGTCTCTAAACAAATGCTAAATATCTTTAAAGTTTATGCTAGGCTATAACCTTTTATCCCATCACATGCATACCTGGCAAGCTACTATGCAAACAAAAATCAGTGTTGCTGAGTGAGCTTAAGTTTTACTTTAACAAAATACTTTAACCAAACTTTATCTTTAACTAATTTTCCTTATCATGCTTTAGCAATACTTTAAACTTTAGCCTTTAAATCATACTTTATCCAATATTATACTCTAGACTTTATCAACTTTATCTTTGTGCTTACATTTAGGTAAGGCTTCTTTAGCTATTACTATGTTCATTCTTTAGCCATGGTTTAACTTTCATTTTATCGTTGCTTTATCTTTACTTTATCGTGAGGTCGTACTTCGTACAAAACCTTCTTAGCCATTGCTCGTGTAAAGCACAAGACTTCACTGTCATTTACCATTACAAAAGACTCTTATCTAGCTTACAACACATGTAATACTATTGCCGTTTGCCATTATGCAAGACTCCTATGTCGAGGCTTGAAATAAATCAAGACCTTTATGCTTGCAAGACTTTTTTAGCATACTTTAACTTTTTCAAAGCTGTGATTTTACGGGGTAACTATTCTTGAATTATTATTCAAGTTCTTTAACGTTTTACATGTGAACTTTACTATGTACATTGTTAGTTCTTTTCTTTCATTTTATTTTAAGAGTAGTAATACTTATAATATTCTTTCTTACTTCATCTATCAATCATCATTCATAGTACCTTTATTTGATGTGGAACGTCATGATATTAAATAATTAATGGCGAAAAATATGGCAAACTACAAAGCTAGTGCATGTTGTTAGACACTTACCATTATACTGTGAGGATTTATGTGTGTAAGTTACACAAATTTCATTCCTTTTATATGTATAAATAGTTTCCATGTTAATAGTATGTTCATCTTGCTTATTTAAAACCATGTGTATTATGAACTTTTGTTCTTCATAACTAAATGAAAACACAAGTAGCTCTATTTGAGTGACAATGAAGCTCAAATGGTGTTAACATTGACAAAAAGTCCTGGATTAGTTTGTATCGGTGCGGGTCCTAGAGTGGTGACTAGTCCATTGGTTTAGCTCGAACAACATTCTCGTATCTAAAAAAATATAACTTTCCTTTAAAGTTTGATAGTTGATGTTAACTTTCAAATATCTCATAAGATCTACATTAGTTACATTTTGGACGTGGCGCCCCCAAACATTCATCAATAAAAAATGACGCTTGTTTGCGCATCATAAAAATTCAGCCACTTGTAATGACACTTGTGGATGTCCCACAAATATTCGACATGACATTTGGATACATACAAAAATCATTCAACCACAAGCCACGACACAAGTACGTCACATAAATGACCGACCTTGACGTATACAACCTACAAACATTCAAGAAAAAGCCATGATATTTGGACGCACTTCAATAACTTCCGATTACAAAAATATTACACTGGGGTAATCATGTACTTTCATGTTAATGTCTTAACTAATCAAATATACATATATTCAATAAACACATGCTTTTATTTTCCAGATCAAGAGTTGGATAGTTAATAATATGAACATTTGCTTTTCATAGTTAACACACATGACAAGTTACTCATTTCCATAAGCTGATTTATCCTGATCAATGTTTTCGTATCTAGAAGTAAGATCACATCAAAACTTTCTTTATAAGCCGTACTAGTTAAGGTTGTATTATTATTCATCTCAAGAATCTATATTCAAATTTATAATACGTCAACTTCATTTCCTTTGTTAGTGTTCAACATAAATTTGAAATCTGAACCAAATATAAGCTGAGTAACACACTAAAAAACATATTGAAACTTGTGATGTTCTCTGCATTCTATTTTACCTGACTCGTTTTTTACATTACTGTATAATTCAAATACCTCACACTTACAAAAACACAAAAACACAAACACTTCTAACATCATTTTAGGTGTGATCAAAAGATTCAAAATTTTGATTCAATTTTCCTCTATTTTAGGTTAAACCTTAATTACTTTAACCACAATTTAGTGCTCAAACATTAACTATTTGAGAAAAGAAACCCTATTTGGAATAAAAAGTAATCAAAATTCAAAAATTTCAAAAACATTGTAAAAAAAAGATTGCATTCACATGAAATCCATTCTTATTACACAAAATATGTCAATATGATTCAATATTACAAGAATCCAACACATGTAATCTGATATACTCCCCCCTTCTTAAACCCCACCTTCACCCTCTTTCACCCTCACAATTCACCAACAAATTTCTTGTTTCCCTTCACAAATCTTCGAAATTCATCAACAAAATTCTTGCTTTCCTTCTCAAATCTTTGAAATTCATCAACAATGGCTGAAATTGCTGACGAACAACGGTGCAAACGATCCGACGGAAGAGGGTGGCGCTGCCGCCGGCCGGCGGCGGAGGGGAGAAGCTACTGCGAAACCCACATTCAACAAGCCCAACTCCGGCAGAAGCGGCAGCCGGTGCCGGATTATCTGAAGCTCGATAGAGCAAAACGGATCCCAATTGTGCCCAAATCGGAGCAAGAGTCCGACGGCGGAGATACCGAGGTAAATGCACCCGTACAACAGGGTAACAAGAGGAAGATGACGGAGGCAATTGGAACATCGGGCGATGTTTCCGATGTTCGCCGGAAAAGGGGTAAAAGGGTGGAGAACGTGGGTTCTGCAGGTGGGAATTCCGACCAATTGGTTGATGTTTCCGATGTTCGCCGGAAAAGGGTGAAGAAAGAGGGTGAAGGATCGGTTGTTTTGAAGTTGAAGCTGGGGAGATTGGAGATTACTCCGGGGGCTTCTTCATCGTCTTCACAGGTGATGGTGGATTCTCCGGTGGTTAAAGTTGGAGCTCGTCCGGCGGGGTGTGTTCTCCGAAGGCCGAAAAGGTCGAAAAACAGTGAGCCGATTCCGGTGCCGGTGTTGAAGGTTGTTTTCTTACCTACATTTGTTGTTTATGCAGTGGATTGATGTGTTTTTGCTTGTTTAGGACTATTTTTTTAACTTGCTGTAGTTCTTGATGCTTTGATTTTGTGGTTTAACTTGTTTTATGTTGCAGCGGGTCGCGGCGAAAGCTTGTTTCTTTTGGGAAAGTTTGTATTTTCTTTGTGAATTGTTTTAGTTTTTGCTCTATTTTGTTACTCATGTCTGAAGGTCGTTAAATGGTATGGTCTGTTTGGTTTAATGGGTGAAAGGGGGTAAACTTTTAGGGCACGTTTGAGAGGTGAAGGGACATTGGGGATCCAGTCAAAGCTGGTATTTTTTGGGGGGGGGGGGGGGGGGGGTTTAAAGAGGTTGGGTCACAGGTTGGTGGGATGGCTAACGGATCATAACGGTCTTTAGTGTCGGTGGGCGGTTGGGTTACGTGTCAATGTGGGTAAAGTTTAGGACGGGTCGAATGGGTTGATACCTTTTGTTTAATGGATCATAACGGTCTTTAGTGTTGGTCAAACGGTCGGTTGTTGGGTTACGTGTGAATGTCTGTAAAGTTTTTGAATGGGTCGAAACGAGTTAATACCTTTTGTCTTCCATTTATTGTAAATCTTGTGTTATACTGTTCCGTATTCATGTTTCATTAACTAAGTGTGGAACTTTCCGTGTGAACTGTTTTATAGTTGCTTCTTTACGACACAATATGATCTACTTTTCATGTATATTCATCATTTCTTTGGTGTCTTTTTATTTTATATGTTGTTTATCACTCTGATGCATGTTACCTTCCTTACTAAATTGTTGAAGTTTGCTTGTACTTAATTACATAGTTGTTTTTGTTCGTATTAGTTCTTATGTTAGTTTACTGTCTTTCATTTATGGATGTAGGTTTTACCTAGTGTAAAAGAAAACATAAAAGCAGCTAAGAAGAAGAAGAGCAACAAGAAGTGCCATTGGTGTGGATTGCGTAGCTTTTGTGTTCTCATCAAGTGTTTAGCATGCAACAAGAATTTTTTCTGTGAAGAATGCATCAACTCTAGGTCTGTTTTACCTGATCATTTTCGGCATTCATGTGTATATATTCATACTCTTGCTTAATTAACATATGATGATTATATAATTGAAGACGTATAATATGTTCTTTCCGTTTGAGAAACTTGCAGTAAATGAAGTTGAATTTACCTTTTCAGTTAAATTGATGATAGAATTTAAGCATTTGTTATCTAAATACATTTAGGTATTATTGCAAGAAGACCATCGAGAGGCAGTGTCCGGTATGCCAAGGGGCGTGCCCCTGCCGAGCCTGCACAAGAGGGAAGCCTAAACAAGTTAAAACAAAGGTCCGACTCAGAACCGTAAAAAACCATGTGTATTGTCACTTTTAGTACCATTGTATTCTAATAATCTGTCTATTTTTATGATTCAGGGGCCCCTTATTCATGACCTTGAAAAGGATATCATTACTGGTGATTCGGAAATGGAGATGGATGTTTCCGACCATGAAAAGACCTATGACTTTGACATAGGTCAACAGCTTCACATTATTCAGGAGCTTCTTCCTGTTATGACGAAGCTGAATGAAGAAAAAATGATTGAATTTGACATTGAAGCATCAAAAAAAGGTATATGATGGTAGAATTGGTAATTTTTAGTATGGGTCATAGCTCTTTGTATTTTTTAAATATTTTTATAAATACTTAATGTGTATATATGATTACAGGGTTATGTCATGATGGGCTCGAGGTTCATATTGCAGAATATACTCAGAAGAAGGAGTGCAGGTGACTTAAACTTCATTTATGAAATATTCTTCATCTCATCATTCGATTTTAGTTACTTTTGTGGCTTACATGTTAGATATTTATTTACATGGTGCAACAGTTTCTGCAAGGCTTGCATTCCGGATGCTCATAGAAGATGTGATTTTTGTTCTTTTATGCTGTGCTTAGCTTGTTGTCATGATCTTCGTGACGGATACTTGCATTCTAGCCTTGAAAACTTGAAAGAAACAAGAATAGTTAGAAGCAAAAATTCAAAAAACACATCTTGGAGGTTTCCTTTGGATGGGCGTCTAAGTTGTCCACCTAAGAATTTAGGTGGTTGTAAAAGAGGATTTTTGCAGTTATCTTCTTTTTACCCGTTCTGTCTCACCAAAGATCTTGAAGAAAGTGCACAGCAAATACTTTGTACTTTTGAGCTTAAGAGACTCAACAGGTTATTTGATTATTCACCATGCTTGTTATGCTGCGAAAATGGTGAAGCTGTTGCTACCAAAGTAGAGTTCAAGGATAAAAATCTTGAACATTTCATAAAGCATTGGGGAAAGGGCCAACCGATAGTTATCCGGGATGTTTTCCAAAGTCAACCAGCTTTGGATTGGGATTTTGCATTCTTGTTATGCGAGTACCTCGAAAAAAGTGCTGAATCCCGAAACACCCGATCAGCGAAGGGAACTCGTGACTGGTGCGAGATTGAGTTGAGAAGAAAACAGACGTTTTCAGGGGGTTTAACTCATGAAAATGCATGGAACGAGTTTCTCAAGTTCAAACTTCGGTTCTCATCGGATTTTTTTCAAGATCACTTCCCAAATCATTTCAATGCGGTCATCCAATCATTGCCGGTGCAAGAATATATGAACCCATTCACGGGGTTCTTAAATCTTGGAGCATATTCACCACATCAAACAAAGAACCCTAATTTGGGTTCTTATGTTAGCATTTGTTATGGTGGATTGGATAACCCTATGGATGCGGATCTTTTGTCGAATTTACGTGTCCATGCATGTGATATGGTAACTTTTTAAGTTCTTATTTACTTTATCAATCGTAGAATTTTATGTAAACCATCACATCTTAAATCACCTGTTGCTATTTCCATTTTTTAAATCCAGGTCAACATTCTTGTACATGCAAGTGGTCATCCCATTTCTGAAAGAAAGCTTAATGAAGTTAAGATGTCGATGAATAGGTATAATTCACACGACCATCTTAAGTCTTCAAAGAAGGTTGCCAATCGCAGTAAACTCGAGGCAATGTTGGCTAGCACATCAAAGGTGGATGACACACATTGCAGTGACATGAATTTGACATCTTCAAGATTGGAGGACACAAGCATCCATGAAGTGGTTTTGGTTTCTGATGAGTCAGAATCAGAATCCGATGATGAAGAAGTTTCTGATGCTGATAGTTGTGGGGCCCGCTGGGACATTTTCCGTAGAGAAGATGTACCAATGCTTTTGGAATATCTAAGGAAGTACTCTGGTAAGCTTAGCAGATCTTACGCCTCTCCCAAAAAGGTATGATTAATGTTTTATATCTTATTTAATATATGAAACATAATCGACGGATTACTCAAATATGTACTTGCATTTGGATGCAGGTTGTTCACCCACTTTTTGATGACGTCTTCTTCCTAGATGACGATCATAAGATGAGGCTCAAGGAAGAATTTAGTATGTCTCCTTCAGTCTTTAAGCAAGTTGGTTTTAGATTCTAACTCCTTTTTGTTATCGTTAACGTTATTTTTCTTGTATTCTCTATTACCATAACTAGACGTGGGTGCATTGAGCTTTGTGCAAGATATTGGTGAAGCTGTTGTCATTCCTGCTGGTTGTCCTTACCAGATGAGAAAGATTAAGGTAACATCTTATATAAACTTTAGTACTAATAATTCACATTCAATTCTTGAGCCATGTGATTAAAATTCTAATATGTTTAATGTTGTGCAGTCATGTGTTAACGTTGTTTATGAATTCCTCTCACCTGAAAGTGCACTGGAGTCCATCAAAGTGTGTGAGGAAGTTCGTGCACTTCCCGTAAATCACAAAGAGAAAGGGAATATGGTGCAGGTAAATGTCTTTAATACACAGCATTATTCTTTTATAATCTAAGTACGTTTTTATGGTCTAATTTAACGAAGTTGTATTTTTTAGGTGAAGGAAATGGCGATTAATCGAATGCAGGCAGCAGTTGAAGATATGCGAGAGGTGTTTGTCTCACAACCAGAGTAAGTTGTTGCTTTGGCTCGAGGGTTGGTTGTGAAAATTGGTTGACTTATCCATAGTTTGTGACTTGATATTAAAGGTGTAAACAGTTTTGTGGTTTTTTGGCCTGTTTGGGGGCCCATGCTTATGATATTTGCAATGTGGTTTTTTTAGTCATATCGTGAATTAAATCTTACAACACAAGTTCAGAATTGATTAGTGCATACATATGCATAATATACACACACGTATATATATATGCATATTCATGTGTATATATGCATGTATCTATAATATATTGATGTACACAAATTCTGAATTGATCGGTACACACACATATGTATATGCATGCACACATACTTATATATGAATATGTGTGTGTCTGATATAAGTACATATATATACATACATACATACACGTATACAATATTGAAGAAAAAGAAGAATATCGTAAAAAAATCATTTAATGATTGACATGGTTGCTACTGTGAATCAATTTGTGGTTAGAAATCTAGCATTTCATGCTTTGTTTATAGGTCTTTGATTAACATTAGTCACCATTTCAATCTCTTGATGGGAATTTAAGTCTACAATCCAACTCCAATTGTTCACAATCTAATAAATATGGCCAAAATCTACCTTAATATTTACAGCTCCTATTTTTACTTTTGAGGGCCACACCAATCTTTCCATAGGGAGAGCTTTGCCTGCTTCTAGTGTGTGTGATTGTGGATTTCGACCAACAAGAAGTTAGTAGAACTTGCATTTGGGATTGTATTATGGGGAACAACTTACATCTTGATTTCGCATCTTGGAGATTTTTGTATGTTCTTTAGTGATATTGATAATGTATGAAATAGCAGAGGTATATGGAAGGAATTTTTCATTGTTGTTAGAGCTTCATGCATTCTCGTCGACTCGTTGTTGATGAATTCGATGAACGCGTTAGAAATGGATGTTGGTTCTATTTGTTTGAGATGTTTAATGTTTCGCTAGTCGTATATATATGAAGTGAGGATAGTGAACAAGTGACCCATTTAGGAGTAATAATCGATATAGATGGGACCTACAAAAAGGTTATGGACTTATTACATCTTAAATCATGGAGTAGCGCATAATAAGTTTTGCGAAAGAGCTTAATAGAACACACTTTGTGCTTTAAGTAAGTTTTGTAATATACTTAGTTCTTGTTGTTAAAAACACACCAAAGATGTCCTATTTGTGCCATTTATCTTGAATGTATAGACGCCAGAATTCATTTCACTTTCTTGTCAATGCTCATTAAGCATTCTCTTACATAATGCTAACTCCAACTTTGTGTTGGTTTGCATCTTTTAAATGGCTTTGCATTTTAATTATTATGTCCTAAACATAATTAGTTTTCTTATAAGCTAGTCACAATAATTACATTTCTACTTTATGATTACATTGCAAAATTCATAGCTAGATTGGTTCATAGTTTTAGGAGAATTTTTGAATGCAAGGGCGTATTAGTTCTGTTGGTTGGAATGTAATGTGATTAAATGGATTAACTATGTTCGTAATTACTTTCCATATTTAGCCTCTGATGTTTAGGCTTACTGCCATGATGCAAAATTTGATAAAATAATTGAGGCTGATGTGGAAATTCGTAGTAACTTGTGAGTATTAGTTCTGTTGGTTGGCATGTAAGATGATTAAATGGATTAACTTCATCTGTATTTTCTTCCCTTATTCAGCCTCTAATTGCTAGGCTTTACCTCCTTGACATGAAATTTAAAAAATTAATGATGCTGATGTGGAAATTAGTTGTAACTTGTGATTGTATTAGCTTGGTTAGAATGTAATATGCTTAAATGGATCAACTACGTTTGTATTTACTTCCCTTATTTAGCCTCTGATTACTATGCTTATTGTCGAGAAGCGAAATTGATAAAATTATTGACGCTGATGTGGAAATTAGCTGTAACTTGTGAATGGAAATTTGACCAAGTGTTTCTCTTGCTTTTTTGCATGACTACTCAGATAAGTACAAAAATGTTTTTTTTCTCCGCATTAATATCATAGAAATGAATTTTATTGCCATGTGAAAAGAAATTTGTTAGTAATGACATCAGCAATGACAATATTCTTGTAATTTGTATCACATTTCCTCAATTACTGTATCGGTAGTTACTGTCTATCTATATTTCTTACTAATATACACAAATAAATTTCATGTTGCAGGTGGTCTTGGCCCTTTGTTATTTCTCATTCAGCAAAGCCTCTTATTCGTAGTGTCTATAAAGGGTATTTTAGTCAAACTCCTTAAAATCTCGTAGATTACATAGAAGCTGCAGGCAAGCATTGTAATATTAATTTTTATGAATCAAGAATACGGAGGTATGAGCCTATAGACTAGATCCTGTTCAAGTAAGGTGGTTAATGTAAGTAAGGTATAATTTGAAGCAATCCTAATTTGTCCTATTACATGGAACATTAAATCTTTCCAAAAGGTCGAGATCTGGTCAAAGGCATATCTCTGTTGAATTAACATTGATCACTTACCATTGACTCCTTTTTTTTCCTTTCAGGGTTGTGTTTGACCTTTCTCAAAGTTCAAGGTAAGGTTAAAGTTATATATACATTGCATTGATTCTAGTTTATTCACATTCAAATCCTTTGGGATGCTCCATCCAGCTATATTATCTTTTAGGTGTTTCAATTGGATTGATGGTTTTACTGATAGTCAAAGATATGATCAATGATGAATATGTATAAGGCTCTCGTATCATGTTATTAGAAACTACTTTCCTTGTTAGTCCTATTGAATTACATTTCTAGTTTAGGAGTATGTAGCATAAATTTCATTAATTCTATTTAATCACATGACATGGCTAAGGGTTAATATGGAAACATTAACCATTTTAGAAATGTATGAGTACTAGTTCTTAGTTAAGGGTACATATGGAAACATTAAGTTCATTTTAGAATGTTGATGATATCGGAAGAAACATTAGAAATGTGAATCTCACCCAAGTATGTATTTAGTTTCGTTTATACCAAATTTAGGAGAAAACAGGTTTGATTAAAAATATAGCCATAAAAAGTTTGAAAAAGCAAAAACATGCTCGGTATTTTTTTTTTTCCTGAAAGTGAAAAGTTATCGTATGGTCAAAAAATTGAAGAAAATATTTGTCATTCAGCACGTTTTATATCAGTGTAAACAGAAGTTGGATTCATACCAACTGTTTGATGGCCTTGATAAGAAAAGTTGAATAGTTGGGTGGCTTCTGTATGCAAGTATGACTATTCATTTTTCTAGAGACTTATTTTGTAATTTTTATGTAGGGGAATGATGACATCAGCCATGCTGTTATGGTAGTCTGTGTAAATATCAAGATTCCTTGGAAAATAAAATTTTCATTATTTTCAGTAACAGCAGCAGTTGTTTGGCCTTTTTAGTATTTTACCATTTTCAGGTAAACTATCTTATGTTAAACTCCTGCAATGAGCCAGCCGTTAAGAGGTAAAGCTAACAATGGTCAAACCAATGAAGAACAGTTAAAATTGCATTAAATCGAATTTGAAGTAACTGTTTACCACCCTCCTTAATCCCCTTTTCCATTCCAGGTATTTTGAATTAAGTGAAGTTTAAGATATATGATTCAATTAATATTTTACACTTCACTTATCCTCTTATTGTGTTTGACTTTGCATGGAGTCCTTTTCAGGGTTGGTTTGACTTCGAACCAAGTTTAAGATATGGTTAGAATTACATATATCATATATGATAAACTAGTATTAATCACTTAACATTTGACATATGTCTGCTGATACAGTTTTAATTACATATATGCTTTTACCAGTTGCTTCCACCTTTGGCCTTTTAGAAAATTCCATTTGACCCATAGTTAGAGGTTTATTTATGTGATTATGTCATAGAGGGCGCATTCAATACAAAACCAACTTTAAGTTGAGAACGGCGAGGATCACATAAGGTGGTTATGTAGCTGCTTACCATACTCCCTTTCTAATTCCCATTATATCCGTCAAGCACTATGTGTAAATGTATTATGCAATTCTTGCAGTTCTTTACTTAAAATTGGTTTTGTATTGAATGCGCCCTTTTCGTCGTATCAGTGATTGGTCAGTTTTCTGTTTTAATATTTTCAAATAGGGACTTGCCTTTTCTCTTTGAAACCCTAAGAAATCCTTAGAAATGCACTGGAAGTCTGGAACAAAGCAGCAGAAAACTCTTTTATGATTATTTATTTAAAAAAAAATCCATAATTAACAGTCAAAAGTCAATCACAAATCCTTCGACTGTGAGTCGAACCGAGATATCCCTTGACCTCATGAAGAAAAAAGTGTTACAGGTGCGATTTTACTTTATATTTCCTTGATGCACATCTTCTGTTTCTTTAGTTGATATGAAATCTTAGTTTTTATTCACATAATAATCAACAATGATTTTTAGCTCTTGTTCTGGATCCTAGTTAATGTTGTTTTTAGACCTTGAGGTCATAGGTTCAAGCCATGGTTGGTAAACAACCTCCTACACAAAGTATAGGGTAAGACTATGTACGTCACATCACAAAGCGATCCGGCCCCTCCTCAAGATGCTGCCCAAAGCGGGAGCTAAGTCAAATACTGGATACGCTCCGTACATCTGGCTAAGGCAGGCTCCTAAATTGCGAAGTCAACTTGCATAGACGAGAGGTCGCCCCAAGGAAGTTATACCCATGACGCATATTTTGTATGGTAAATGACAAGCCTCCATTTTGGGCAAAAAGTTTTGATTGCAGGTTTAAAGGTACAAAGCATACGGCGAATCGATGCCCAAGTTTGAGCGAGCTTGAATTGTTTAATGTAACGTGATTAACTTGTTTAAATTTCATGTTGTTTCACTTGATTAAGGAATCATCTTTTTTGATTTTGATTTGGTCTCTTGAATCTTAGCATATAACCAAACATTGTATCGCAATCATGAAGTCTTGGTGTTTTCTTATTTCTATGTAACAAGAGAAACAGGGAACTAAATATCCATCCTAATATGTTTTGTATTAAATAATTGGGTGATAATATATCCTAATGGTTTAATAAATGCTACTGTTTTAGACACTTATATCTATTGGTTTACCCCTAAGATGGTTTTTTGAATCTTCTTTGTCTTCTATATGAATGCTTATGTGATTATCGTACTTCTCTATTTTTAATTAAAAAAAGGTTCGTAAATCTAAAATAAAAATAAATTGTGACGTCAGTAGATATATGAATATAGTCATATAGATTAAAAGATATGCATATTAGACAAATTATATATAAGTTAGGGTTTTGAGTGGTATTAGTATTGCTAGAGGTTAAAAAAATAGTCTTAAATTAAAACCAGGACCGAACTTGAATTGAAACCTGTTTAAAACAGGTATGCTAGAAACTATTTTGGACCAATAAAGTTGGGGTCGACCAGGTTTGCAACTTGCGAGGATGTTGGTTTTAATTCGAGTAAATTGTTATTTTTGTTCCTGGTTTTATGAAAATTTTTATTTTTGTCATTTCAATGCTCATGTTACAAAAAAAAATACCAAAATAACCATTCTATCCAAATCCTTTGGTAACATTAGTTACCACCAGGGCAAAAATATCATAATTCTTTATAGTAAATTGCTATTTTCGTCTTTGATTTTATATTACTTTTGTCATTTTAGTACTCGTGTCCAATTACATTCATGTTCATCCTTTCTTTTTCAGCACGATCTATCCAACTCTACAAAGGTTTGCAATTCTTTCTTTCAAATTATTCATATGCGTATATATTCTAAGCTTTCTTTGAAGATTTGCTAGCTTTACCAGGTGATTTAGGCTCATTTGTAACAGTGTTCTTCAATAATAACTCAGGGTCAATGTTAAAAAGACCATCATAAGTAATCGTTACCCCATACAACAATCATAATTTACGACTATAAGCACGCAAGCAAAATGCTACCCTGCTATACTAGTTTACAGACAAATAGATATAAAAATCTTTAAAAAAAAGAAAAAGAAAAGAAACTCGTCAAAAAAGTTAATCTTTTGTACAAATTCACTTTTGCGACATATTTCTTAACAACCAAACCTGATCTTACATTAACTATCTACAACAAATTATCTCATACGAAGAATAACATTACCATTTGCATCTTCATTTATAATCCCCACAACTTCACTAGGAGGAACATGCCATATTTTAGGCCGTTCCAACTGATGTCCGATACGCGCGAATTTATCAGCGACTCTATTACCTTGTCGGTAAACATGCGTCACTAAAAAGTTTCTAAACTCGGGCATAAGTAAATTAATACAACTAACATGTTTTTGCACTTCAACACATTTCACATCCTTCTTTAGCAATATTATCTCAACCAAAGTCCTATAATCACCTTCAACCCATATGTCACCATTACCATAACAATTTTCAAGAACCAACTCTAGACCGCGACGAAGGGCTGCAAATTCAGCGACGGTACTGGTACTTTTCCCGATGGATTCAGCGTATCCTAGCAAAAATTCAGCGTTGTGATCGCGTATAACGCCTCCAATGCTCGAATTACCCGTTTCCCATTTGCATGATCCATCAAAGTTTAGTTTTTTCCATCCGATCTCGGGTTTTTTCCATGACACCTTAATTGGTTCTTTATGCCAGTTTCTGATGAGAACTCGTTTGAAAATGTCACTTCTATGAATCTTGCTAAATATCGTCAACATAATATATGTTTTTACGCGATTATGATGCGAAAAGACCAATTTGCATACATAAATTCATCAAAATGTGCAAATGGGAAGAGAATTTGAGCCAAAAGTTAATGAAAAATATGATCTTGATGAACACAATGAATCTTTAGGGAACTTGGAGGATCAAACAAGAAAGGAAGATTCTGAATCATATTAACAAGAAATATGAAATGATCAAAAGTTGATGATTAAAAATGTTTGTTATTTTTGGAGTTTTGAGAAGATATTAAGGAGAAAATATAGAGGGAGATTTGCAATGAGGAATGAGGGGTTAAAATCATCAGGAAATAGTGACCATGAAGTTATTAACCGTCACAAATTATAAATAACTGCCTTCATTCATTTCAAATTTTGAAGTGAGAACATGCGTGTATATATACGAACACACAAAGTTATATATATATACACACGTGTGTTAATTCAACTGCAATTAATATTAATGAATTTTATCGCGCTCTTGCATGATTCTCACTACAAAACTAATGACTTTCACTGATGGTTAAGTTTGTCTGAAATGCATTGTTGAAAGTCGTTACTGACAGAAATTCATCGGTTATTGCGCCTTCTTAAATTAAGGTGTGGGTTATTTGATTTCTGACGAATTACGGACTATAAAAGATAGTCATTAACGATGGGACTGTTATTGTCATGTTAATGTTATGTCTTCCAAGATTACCGACAACTACCTACCTATAGCTTACTGACGACAATTTACCAATGGATTACCTAAGGTTTATAACGGTAAGTTTCGATTTCAAGCAAGCTTCGAGTGAATGATGAGCAGCGAGTTTTTTGAACAACCCAATTCCATGACTACACTCCCTAACCACTTCTCACCTCAACATCAGCACCATATTATACTTATTTCCTCTCTCTAAACTCTAGTTTTCATGCAAAAATGACTATCATAACAAATGACTCCACTCATTCACCATTTAATAGTTTAAATTATCTTTAACAAATAATAAAAAAATTAAAAATATGATAAAAAAGATAAAGTAAGTAAATGAAAATTAATAATAATAAAAATAAGTGTAAATTATAGTTTTCATTCTTTTTGTGTACATCTAATTATGGACCGGGTCCTTAATCTTTATTAATTACCCTGATCGTCTTTAAACTAAAGGGTTTGTAACATTTATGCCCTTTAACTATATGACGTTAGATTTTTGGTTACTTAAGTATATATGTAATGCACTTAATGACGAAACTTACCCCTCAATTAATCTATTTGGTTCAAGGCTTCAAATGCTAGTATGAGTACATTATACAAAGGGGCTTCACAATCAACAATCTGAAATAAAATTTTAATCTTATTGAATTTCCGTTTGGGGTTTTAATTTCTTAGTCTCATTCATCTAGTAAGAAGATTTATTTTTTGAATTTGTTGTTTCGGTTGTTGGGTAATTTGGAATTTGAAGTGGGATTTACACATAGAGTTATGTTATTAAAGTTGCAGAGGGTTTGATGTTAGCATTTTGTGTAAAAAGTCTCAAGCAGATGGTGAAGTTAGATGAAGATAATGAAGTTGGGATTAAAGATGACACTTCATATTATGTTTTTATCTTTTAGTTTTTAATGTTTTAAATATGAGAAGGAAGGGTAATTATTTGAAAAAAGTTTAACAAAAAATTTAATCCTTGTTAGTGTAAGGGATGTAAATGTTACAAGCCTATTAGTTTAAGGATATCTGTTGTAATTATGAAATATTAAGAAAAGGATGTAATTCTCTAACATATGGGGCCGTTTAAAACAACTTTTGTTTAGATTGATATGTTTCACCACTTTTGTGCCCATTCTTTTCTAGTAATTGACTAGAACACTTCTTACAGGGTTGAGCGGTAAATTGTCATAACTAAGCAACATGCTGCAATCGGCCCAAGATTCCCGAGATCCTGATTTCATATTGTTTAGACTTTTGTAAGCTTAAGTGTATCGCCGAGGCACATGCACTTAGGAGTTTAGATAAATCTGTTCAAATGTCCCAAAGTAGAGTGGGATAGGTATATCAATTTCAAAAGGGGTTTATTTAGTGTTTGCCGATTATAGATCAAAAACACTTTATATAACATATTGCATGTTAATTTGTTACCCGTGTTTATAAAGTTCTTAATTTTATATATGGTTCATCATTCGGATAAACCCGTTCATCTCACTTACGCTTAATGTTAATATCTATTAATTATATATTCGATACCTGATTTTACTTTTATAATAACTACTTCATTTCAAAAACCTTTCACGAGATTACTAAAATCTCTATTTTAAACCTCATTGTTTTATTGTGTTGTTTAGCTTCAAACTTTATGGTCGTTTTATTGTTTTATTATAGAATAAGTTTACCTTAAATGTCATGATACAACCACAAACAATACATGTAAACCATGCCTTTTTGGTGTTTGGTTTTGTTAGCAGCCAATAACAAAACTAAACTGGTAGATGGGATATAACTTGAGACACAATTTTTGGTCTTTGTAAAGCTCCCACTTGTTTCAAGATCTCCATCTTGATTTTCGGGTCATCTTAGTTTCTTGATCTTAAATTTTCATCCTGTCTTGATCTGCTTACAATTATAATCTATAGATTCTAATAAAACAAGATTTCTAAAGGCACATGTCATTCTCTTGACCTACCTTTTTACCACTTGTCATTTTTCTAGACATTATCATCTCATTTTTCCCTCCAAAAGGGTATTATAGTAATTTAAATATTAAAACTAATTTCTCTCTCTTATTAAAGATCAATTTTATTAATTGCAATATTTCTCTCTCTCATTTAAATTTTTTAAAATCAATGTATCTTTTTAAAGTTAGATTTTATTAAGAAAATAAAAAATCACATTTTTTAATTAAAATAGAACTAATAATAAATTTTTTTTATATAATATTAAATTTTCAAAAACACTAAACCTTTTTGAAACAAAATATTTTAAATCCTTTCTTTTTTTAAAAAAATATAAAAAATGTGAACTTTTCTAAAAACAATCTTAATAAAACAACCAGAATAGTTACAAACCAGAGTTTTTAATAAACAATATTTTTATAAAAATAAATTCTTTTATAAAAGAATCTTAATATGAATGTTTAAAAATAAAACTATTTAAATAAAAGAGTTACAAAAATAATATAATTATTTTATTTTCTTGAATTATTACGTATATAAAATTCATATCTTATATTAAAATATCATACTGTAAATCTTTGTGTTTATTATTAACTATAATCCATTTAATAAATGAGTATATAGCCTATCTATCTATATATTTATCTGTCTGTTTTTCTATCAATCTATATATAATAAAAAAAAATAAAATAATACGTGACGCAATCGTAAGCCTCATCATACTAATTTTCTCATTTCTCTCTATTCTTAAAACTAATATTGAATACTAATAATATTACTGATACCATTTTCAAATTAAAAAATGTATAATTTAATAAATTGAAAATCTATTTATTTTAAATTAAAAACACACTTTTTAAAAACAAAAAAGCAACGAACTTTTTATAAAAATCATTTTACTTAAAACAAAATATTTACAAACCATAAATCTTTTATAAAACAAAAGTTTAAGAAAAATATATTATTATTTATTTACTTAAAGTAGCTATTTATAAGTAATTATAATCATATTTTATCTTTAAGCATAGTTTTATAATTCATAAATTTTTTTACTAATTATTTAATAATTTATATATTCAACCCGTGTAACACACGGGGTACTAACCTAGTTTACAATAAATTAAAAAAACTTAATCTCTTAAGATTTCTAAAACAATCAAAAACTATAAACATAAAACATAACCATAGGTTTAGGCTTGATTAACACAAATAACAAAATATCAAAATAAATGTAAATGATGCAATCTTTTGTTAGATAAAATTTTGGCAAAATCAAACATGATTGTAACTTTTAATGATTGTTCTAGTTGTTTGCAAAATCGGCTTTTATACCGCTATTAGTATTTGTACATAAATTTCAAATTTAGATTTCAAAATGCAGCGGACTAAATTTGTATGAACCAATCTACGTCGAAACCCTAGATTACTCATTAGATTTAGAACTATATCTCTCAAGAATAAGGCAATCAACCAAACGAGAACATCACGAACAATGAATCCAATCGTTAGATCAAGTGAAACGTGAAACTTTAAAGAACTAAACTCCTTTGATTGCAAAACTCGTCTATCCAATCGTTAGATCAAGTGAAACATGAAACTTTAAAGAACTAAACTCCTTTGATTGCAAAACTCGTCTAATTAAAGATATTAATCGTATCAGTGGGGGTAGCATGACTTCGACGGTGCGCAATGATAGCTGGGTGATGGTAGCAGGCATTTACGGTGTCGCGAGGGGTGGGGGGGTGGGGAAGGGACGCGGCAAAGATGGAGAGGATTATGCTTCTTCTTTTTCACTCATTGTTCCTTTTTATACTAATCAATATCTTTGAGAACAAGTTATATTTAAGTATAACTAGGACTGACGGACTTGAAACGATTTGAAACTTTAGGCTCTGGTTAAAAAATGGTAGTCGATTATGGTTACTAACCATAATAGGCAGCAAGGCCTAATCAACCAACACCACTTCGGTATCTCACCACTGCCCTAGGAGCTCATCTGGCGAACAACACATTAGTAACAAACCAAAAAGAAAACAAAGAAACCAGTGATGAACATCTATCAAAATCCTATTCTCAGATAAAGTTGTCTTCATTATCATCAACATCACAAAATCGAACCCATTAGTCAATGACACATACCAACCGCATCATCTAGCAAACAACACAAAAATGATAGTTATGCATTAGCCGATTGTACAGTAAGCATCATAAATAGTACACAAAACAAAATATCTAAAAAAGAAACCCAAAGGAGGTCTCAGATAAGGCGGTTGTCATCATAACCAAAACAAAGAAACCAAATAGTTTGTTGGTTTAAGATTTCTTTGATATCCTAGTTAGTCATTATCAACAATAACACTTAACTAACGGAAATCAAAATACATATCTAAATGCAGAGGTGGAGTATTAGTAGACTTGGCGGACGTAGGACAAACACATCATGGCGAAAACTTGACAACAAACCTAGAACACAGCCGCCACATCAAGGTCTCTATTGAACATCCACCGAACCATCACCAACTAAGGTTTGAGAAACCAAGTGGCGAACCCAATTGTCGAACAACGATGATAAATAAACATTTGGTGCACAAAAGAGAGATGCTTGATTTGGTGGAGCGACAATAACCATGGTTGAATATACACAAACATATATATATATATATATATATATATATATATATATATATATATATAAATATATAGAGAGAGAGAGAGAGAGAGAAAGAGATTATATAATCAAAGACATTTTGATCAATTCACATTAACTTTTAATAGAAAATCTGAAGGTGTTAAGTGTTTAGACAGAACATGAAACAAATGGTAACCAAAATGTTGAAATAATGAAAAATAGGATTTTGGATTATTAATGTCACTTCTCACCAAATCTATAACAACTCATCCGCTGGACTGCATGAAATGCACAGTTGATAATCAATGAAACCAACTAGTAAATTTTATTGATACTTGAAGTACTATTTACAATCAAATAATCTAGTTTACAAAATTCATATGCTCTAAAAATCTTTCAACTATATACACAAGTATACTAAAAAGTAATGTTAGCTAATGTCGGTGGACTCATGAGACACAATTTATAAACAAACAAATTAGTATTCATTATAATGTTGGTTATACTTTGACCAAAGGCTTGGTGACTTTTTTGGCTTCCATAACAACTCATCGATAATGGATTGCATCCCCTTGGTTGTCGCAGTACATAGTATGGATATACTGTTATAGGGGCATTCACCCGTTACCACCTAGTGGATCCTCGTGGGTTCTCACACCCATTAAGAATAAAAGGATCCAATAATACCCCCACCAACATATTGCATATTATAACATTCTTGTTTATTAACATTTAGACTAGTAGAGTGTACTGTACTTTGTAAAATAATCATAATAACTCAACTGAGTTTATTCTGGTCTTTGGTTATATGAGAGTATTTGTACTTCTTGATCATATTGATTATCTAGACAAGCTTAGATGTTTGGCTAGGAATAGGATTTGGAAATGGATAAACATCACTAAAATTTATTTTGGGTGGCTAGTCATACTTTAAGAGTAGCTAATCAGGCTATGCATAACCTAGGACCACGTTAACTATTACATGACCTAGTCATGACCCCCCAAATCCTGTTCCCGAACCGAATCAAATACATCATTTGATTCCTTAACCACCACGAATGCGACCCATATGGTTTTTGATACAGTCCGCCCCTTTGCTAGTGTTATGGCCCACATCGTTTTTCTGATGATGTTTGCATTGTTTTTAGGAGGTTAGGGTTATCACAAAATCACAAGAATTATATTTCATTAACTAAACTTCACACGAACTGGCCTAGTAAAAACATTTAAGAGCTAAAAAATCTAAATACTCAAAGAATAGACTAAGGAAACAATTCTAGTTTAAACTAAAATGTTATAAAAAGTTACATGAAAACATTATTATCCAATTCTTCTTGGAATTCATACTTAAGCATGTTGCTACAATAGCTTATCTTTCTATCTTCTTCAACATTTCTCTCGTTAACGTAAGCCGAATGTGGAGTTTTGCTTGACGAAGGTGTACATGTTGATGAAGGCAAGAAATTCGACATGAGACCAAATTTGTTACTGAAGTTTGATAGAGGTTCCATACGATGACAATCATCTAAGGTGAATGTTTGACATATGTTGGGTCTCAAATCCAAGATATTTTGGTCTACATCATGTTCCATGATCTTGGAAGAAGTTTCAGTAGCATATGAAACACCACATGAAAGAGTAATCAAAGGGGAGCAACTTTGGATCATTTCTGGAATTAGAGTTTGGTCTTGAACATGATGGTTGTTTTCTTGAACTTGTAGGGTATTTCCAAGATGGTTGTGTTGAAAATTTGGATAACTAAAATCTAGGTTTTGATTGCCTTGTCTTGCAAGGATAGCAGCTAACCGCAACAGCTCAACTGTGGGTTGAGTTCCTGACAAACTTAAAATGGATGAAACATCAACTCGAGGTTTATGAGTAACTGGGTCAATTCCCATCCGAATAAGTTTTTTCCTAATGTGAGTGTTCCAATAGTTTTTAATTTCATTATCTGTTCTTCCAGGTAAACGAGATGCAATAGTGGACCATCTATTCAACAACCAAAAATTGTAATGATTAGACAATAAACAACATCAAAATTATAAAGTCTAGAAGAATATTTAGAGAACCATCAATTAGAAGGTTGAAAAGTACTTTCACTTACTTGTTTCCCAAGATACTATGAAGTTGAATGATGGTTGCTTCCTCATCAAAGGAGAACTCACCCCTTTTGATATCAGGTCTAAGATAATTCGTCCATCTTAATCTACAACTTTTTCCGCATCTTTTAAGACCTACATGTAGTCAAATTAAACCAAAAACCTATTAAACCCTATCATATTTTTTGTGAAAAATATATAAAAAGTTGTATTTTTTAGAACAGGACTTCTTGGTCTGGTCAACAAAGAGGTTTATTTCTAACAACTACAATTAAGAAGGTCTAAAACTCAAGGTTCCGACACACACATATGACAAAGACTAACTTTTACTACAATTCAGAAATGTAATTGGTTTTTTATACTAGCTAGGTAGTCGAAGGCATTCAAAACAAGGGGGCGAGTTTGCCGCCTGTGCATATGACACTCAAAATGGCATTATTTTTAAGCAAAACACACAATATAATCAAGAAATATCTAATAGTTTTACACATGTCCTTGTTTATTTATAGTTAGTCTAGGCTAGTTTTGGTTTGTGTGCATTTGACTATATAGTTTTTTCACACAAAAATATTGATCCTTGTTGCAAATTTTCAAAAGAAAACATAGTTCATTTCTAGAGTCATGAAATCAACCAAACAGGTGGTAGTTAAAACAAGAAACAAACGAACTAAAGAAACGCACCTGCATTCTTAGGAAGAGTTCTCCAATTTCCATAACCATATTTCTGAATGTAATCAATGAGCTTCTGATCTTCTTCAGTCGTCCATGGACCTTTTCTTAGACCACTGTTCTTTTCACTATCTGGTGTTCTTCCCATAGTTATGGTATGACACTACCACCAAAATAGACAAAAACTACTGAAATTTACGAATGACGAAAACAATAGCAAAATTAGCGACCGTATAGCGGCCAAAACATATAGCTCTATCAGTCTAGTCTAGTCTAGTCTTGAGGAAAATATGATTGTTTGTGGAGTGGAAGCTGTACACATAAATATGGATGAAGAAAAATAAAAGTCAATGGGATTGAGATAGGTAGCCGTCCATTTTGTAACCTCCTTGGGTACGTGTCCTTCATGAAAGATTTTATGTAACTTATATATATATGCTGGATAATCTCTAGCACATTTTTATAACTAATTATATAGTTTTTAGCAACACTTTTTGACTTTAAGAACAGTTTCTCTACGTGTCAAAACTATACATATATTTTAAGAAACTACCTCATTTAGTCAAGCATCGTAATTTCTTTTGAAAATGTTAACTCTTTGTTCACAAGATTCATTCTTCTTCGGGTAAATATAAAGCCATATATTTTTTAAAAACGAAAAATATGTTAATAGTCACCAGGATTACAAAATTCATCTTTTTAACAACAATTTCTAGAATTTATAAAATAAACCCATCACAGTTTTAAACTCCTAATATTTTAGTTGTTAGCCATAACACCTAACCATATTCCCTTAAGGTCTTAAGGACACATAATTCATTTCATTAGTAGTTGTTACTTTGAATGTGATATAAAAAATAATTGCATTTACTTTCTCTTTCTGGTTACCTTTTATACATTATATGCACGTGCATCATACATATCTTACGATTCTAGATATATTATTGGTTTTAAAACAAACATCTATAGATAAATGCGCACGGTGCATGTGTATACACGCATATGTTCTTGAAGAATACATTATACAATGTATTTGCGATTTAACTATAATGTTTTTAGACATACTCCATTTCTTAATGTTTGGTTTTCTTAGTGACATCAAGGGTAACAGTCACATACATCGTTTTCCAACGAGGTGTGGGCGGTGGAGGTGGTCTAAAATGTCGTACTATAATACATCATTAGCTGTACTCATCCGTAATAAAATAGCCACGTACCCTTTAAGTCAATTAATTATTAATTAAATTCACGGGTCTCTATGATAAATTATTCATTTATTTCAATCATATCGTATTCATATGCATGGTTTCGAAATAATTAACATTTGTAATATACAAGTCATGCATCGCTCACTATGTCAATCTGGCTTAAAATCACGGGGTCGTATATCCAACCTCGAATTCATGGGTTGAAGTATGAGTTCGCAGTGCTGGATGTTCTTTTAACAATGGCCTCAAACAATTGTTTTTGCTTTTGTCAAAGTTGTATGAGGTCGATGAGTGAATATTTAGGGGCTAAACGAGCCACACCGCTCGTGAACTACATGAGACCAGCCGGATAAAAAGGAGCTTGAGTTCAAGCTCAAGCTTATACTAAGTCTTAATTTAAAAAAAACCATGAGCATGAGCTTCAGTGCTTTACATATCAAGCTTGATTAGATTTTCAAACTCAAATGAGTATGTAATTTTGCTTTAATATAAGGGGTAACTTTGTAAAATAGTAATCAAGTTTCAAAATTTTTCTAATTAAGTCACTCATAAAGTTTTTTGTCCCAATCAAGTCATTCATAAATTTTTTTTGTCCCAATGAGATCACTAAAGTTTTAAAATTGTTCTAACTAGGTCATTTATAATTTGCAAAAAGTTTTGAAAATTTTAAAATGTTTAAAAATATAAACAGTATTTATAAAAAAAACTAAATTATTTTAAAATTTTTGTGAATTATTTAAAAAATTATAAAAATATTAGTGACTTGATTGGAACACTTTTAAAACTACAGTGACCTGATTGGAACAAATAAAAATATCAGTGACCTAATTAAAACACTTTTAAACTTTAGTGACCAGATTGGAACAAAAAAAAAAAATACGAGTGACCTAATTAGAACACTGCTAAAATTAACTTGCTTACTATTCTATGAAGTTTTTCCTTAATATAATATAATATAATATATATATATATATATATATATATATATATATATATATATATATATATGGGAAGGTTCTATTGTAAACCACTAGAAATTGTGTAAACTAAAAAACCAAATCTCCACCTTTGATGATTAAGATTAATGGATCAGATTTGTTTGACTTTTTCAACTAATGATTGTACAAAAGTACAAACTTCTGAATTTTTTATTCAAAAAAATCTGAGTCATTGATCTTAATAAATCAAATGTGAAGATTTGGTTTACACAATTTCTCTTGGTTTTCATTTGAACCCAATGCTATATATATATATATATATATATATATATATATATATATATATATATATATATATATATATAGGGGAAGGATCAAATGAGAACTCTTATTTTTTACGAGAACTCTAGAAACCAATGTGAGCCACTAGTTTTCAATGGCAAAATGGTAAATAATATAAACATAATATAAAAAATTATAAAACAAAAAATAAGATGAAAATGAAGAAAATAAATACACAAAAATGTTTCTGTCGTTTCCCTCTTTCATAAAAAAATAAAAAAATTTAAAAAAAAAAAACTCGTTTTTTTTTCGAAATTCGTTTTACACATGTGTAAAACCAGATTTACACATGTGTCAAACCAGATTTACACATGTGTAAAATAGCAGGTGGGTGATTTTTTTTAAAAAAATATATCAATATGGTAGGCGTTGAAAAGATAAAAAAAATACTGAATTTTATGATGTAATTTTTTTGAAAAAACAATGTCGTGAAAAAAAGTTATGAACGTTTTAAAAACAAGGTGGAAATGATATGTGAGTTGCATGTGACTTAATTTGTGTGGCTGAGATTAATTCCTAGAGTTCTCACAAAATAGGGTGGTTCTCAAGATAACCCTACCCTATATATATATATATATATATATATATATATATATATATATATATATATATATATATATATATAGGGTTAGGTTCTTTGTAGAACTTTTTTTAAAATGAGAACTTGCAGAACTTTTAATAATCAATGGTTGAGATTAAAAAAGGTAAAGATGTAAATTCTCATATTAAATAATTATGTAATTTAATCACAAAAGGGTAGATCAGTAAAATTATACAGTTTTGATTTTGGAAACCTGCTAAAGATTGGGATACCGTATATAACTACTCTATTAATTTTATCAAACTAATCCATGTTTTTAGTTCAATAGAATTCCATTGCCAAAAGGGGTTACAAGTTTTGTGAAAGACGATCAAAAGGGTAAAAAAAGAACGAAGCAATAGTCAATATACAATTGTGAGTGGATTAAGATAATCATAATTTACATTTTATCCATCTTTTAGCAATAGGCAATAATGATTTTTGGTGATCCATCTTTTGGTGTTAAAGTGTGTGTTTTTACCTCGATACATACATTTTTATTTTCAAAAAGAACATAAAAGTTGAAAGTTGTTGATTGCTTTATGTTAGAACTTCGTTTAAGGTTACAAGGGCATGGTAAATGTACATTAACATATTCAAAAAATAAACAATTTTGCAGTGGAAAAGTGTTTTACGTTTATGTAAAAGTTCCAAATCTACATATGTAAAACTTCTCTTTTGATGTGACGAAATTAATAATAAATGGATTTCGAATCATGGTTGTACAAAATTCTATAAAATAAATTTAAATTTTGCTAGCAATTTATTAAAATGTTATTGATTTAGTTATATGTAATAAATAAGTTTATAATATATTTACAAGTCAACTGTTATCATAAAGTTAAGAGACTCAAAATTAGAAACTAAAAATGATTGTTTTGTTTGCTATATGTATGTTAAGTGATATACATGTATGTAAATGTTATGAGTGCTACACGCTAAAAATGATTGTTCTATTTATTATATTAATGTTAGCTGTTATACATATATGTCAAAGTCAAACCGCAAACCAATTGTTTTGTATAAGTACATATTAATTTGTAACCTATATAGAATTAGTTCAGCACAATATGTAAAGAAATTAAAGCATAATCCTTTTGAGGTTTAAGAACTAGAAATGTACCTAAAATTTCCTAGAAGTTTATTATAATTAATATTTGATCTACATACATGTAAACTATTTATATAAACTTACATATATGTAAACCTATATTTAGCATTTGTTGTCAGTTTGTGTAATATAAACAGATCCTTTATAGTACATATTAATAAGAAACATGGTAACATGCACATTCAGTATTCAATTGTAAAATTTGTTAGTGTAGTAACCTATATTGCAATTCGTAGACCATTGTATGTAACACTTGTAAAATCAGAGTAATTACTTTAATATTAAATATTTACATTTTTAATTATTCTAAATAACGTTAATATTCACGTTAACATAGGATTGTTAAATAATAAATAAGTTAAAAATCTTAAAATTATTTTGTACTAACTAAAATAATAACAAACTTAAACTGAAATAATGATCCTTCTACATTTCATTTTTTACATATATGTAGTTTGGCTATTTGTATGTGTATACATTATTCTACATAGATGTAAATTGATTATTTATATTTTAATGACAAACCTACCATACTCCTACTCCTAAATTACACTAAATTAATATACATCATACCTGAGTTTGAAGCCAAGACCCCTCATCTAAAAAGGCAAAATCTTTACAAAATGAGATAGCTCCACATTAGCTTGTAAATTGACTATTTACGTATATGTAACATAATCTAAATCAAGGTTCACATGCCCAATGCGACTCGACTTGTTTACTATTGTGTATTAAGCACATTCTATTTTAACCCATTTGGTAAAATTTCATGGACTAAAATCATTCAATTATGGTTCTTAGAAATGACTAAAAGCAAGAATCACTAATTCTAGTGGAAGCGCTATTAATTTGATTAAATATAACAAAATACTAAACACTGCATGACCCTTGTATCAAAAATATTAAAGACCAAGCAATTAAGAAATAAAGTCAACAAATACATACAAACCATGCTTTTCTAGCTGGTCATTATGCTGAATCTATTTATTCTACAAGAACCTAATATTACAGTTTAACATCTAGTACTTGAAATAGCAAGATTTACATTCTAAAGGTTTATTTACAAGAAGAGAAATTCTACGTTAGGCATTATTTCAAGATGGTGAATATAATAGTAAGATTAAAGGTCTGATTTTGGAGATCAAAGAATTACAATACAAAATTACGCTTAAACCATGTTATACATTAATAGTTAGGTCTAATTTGAACTGTTCATCGATGCATCAGGTGTTCACATTTTATAGATTGACACACCAGCAGTGAATACTAGCTGCAACTATGTGGGATCATGTCAAGGTTTAAGAATGAAAATTTGAAAACATAAGAATGGCACAAAGAAGGATTAGGTCTAAATATTTACAAACCATTGTAACTCACATTTATATCTAGCATAGATTCAATAGGCAAAGATACATACCATGAATAATTTATGATGACATATAAACACACTAATATATAGTTATACACATACAAAGATACTGAATACAAAACACATCATAACTATAAATGATATATAATCAAAGGCAACAATACACGATTACTTTTTAACTATAGTTAAATTTAGTGAGGTTTATCTCTTATTGTTATCGGAAGAAGACATGTTTGAGCTAACAAGCATAATGTAATGGCATATAACCAACCCAACACTAGCAAAGCTTCTTAGGGGCCAGGGGGTGCCCCCCCCCCTCTTTTTTCCATCGGTAGTGTTAATTTTCGCCTCGGCAGTGTAAATTTTTGGTCCGGTAATGGAAATATTTTAATAACTATAGAGTTCGCCCCCCCTTAAAATAGTTTACTTTCGCCTCCGCCCCCCCAAGCCGTGGTTTAAGCTCCGCCACTGCAACCCAAACCATTGAAGCTTCATGTTCCGTTATGTTTTTTTCCAAGCTTTTTCATGTCATTTGTTTTGAAACAGTTGACCAAACCGAAACAATGATGATAAAATTTAAGCCGATTGAAGCTCTTTGTTATTGTTTTTATGAAGCTCTTGTTGTCGTCGACATTATTTCAAACAGAAATGGAAGAATGAGAGAACATATACAATTACCAAACAAATCTCTCGTGGGAATTGCCAAATCAGAGAGATAAGTATACTTTGAATTTTGATTTTTGGGTTGAGTAATTAAAGTTGCCGACATATTCATGGAGAGAGACTAATATGGAGATAATAATTACAGAAATCAATATTTAATATAGAGAGAGAGAGAGTGAGTGTGTGGTTATTGGGAAAGTTAATTAAGGAATTAAACTAAATTACTTTTTTACCCTTTATTATAAAATAAATATCAAGTTAAAATTATATAGATCAATGATTAATATTGGTTCTCGCAGTTCTCATGATCTCTATAAGTTCTGAAAAGATTTTGTACTTATATATATATATATATATATATATATATATATATATATATATATATATATATATATATATAGGGTTAGGTTCTTTACAAAAGTTCTCTTAAAATATGAACTCACAGAACTAATAACAATCATTGATTGTTTTGATAAATGGTTGTGATTGATTAGGGTTATAAATGTAAACTAGTATGAGATTTATTAAGGTTAATTAATTAAAAGGGTAGTATGGGAAATTGGTAAATATGGCAATCAATCAAAATCCCTTAAATTTTGATATACCACGTAAGTTACTTCCATTATTTTTTCTAATATATCTTAAATATTTCAATATACACAAAATCAAGTACCTATAAAGATAGGATTTTTGAATTCGGGTGTTTAGACTTTAGAGTGAAGGTTGACGAAGCGGACGTGAAATCACCTTTATAGAATACAGGAAGGTAAAGTTGTTATTTAATCACCAACATATGCATAAAAAGATGAAATCTGTGTACTATTGAATTGTCGAGAGTTAATAAACACATCAATTAGAATATGTTGTTGAATTAAGCAAGGTATTTCAATTATTATAACGATTAGCGGGTTTGTATAATAATAATGCTTGAAAAGTTATTTTCTTTATACATAAAAATGAATAAACTATACAATTATATTTAAATCGTTGTTCGAACATGCTTTCCATTATACATCATGTAATGTATTTTCAGTGTTTTAAGTGTTAATTTAAGATTTAAATATGGGTAAAAAAACAAAAATTGATTGTTTTTAAGCTATTTTGTTGATAAAAGAAACAACAAACATATTGTAGTATTCATTTAACAAGAAGTTGGTAATTGTTTTATATACACTAATTAATTATGTTATTTCTGGTTATTCAATACATTTGAATAATGACTCGAAGTAAGGCTCATAATTTGAGTTTAGAATATATAATGTAACTTTATTAAATAGTTTTGTACACTTATTAAGTTCAAGATACGAATGAAGCATGTAGTTACTGGTTATCCAATACATTAAAAAAAACAAAAAACGCTTTGTTGTTAGACACACGAGTCAAAAAAAATAGCCAAAAAAATAAGTTTAAGATACGAATGAAGCAAGTAGTTACTTGCTTTGAAAGCGAAGCACATTTTTCATGTGAAGCTACAAAGCTACAGGTAACCTATACATTGTAATTACATACATGCAACTTCTAATTATTAGTCAAAATTTAAATGAACTAAAATTCAACAAACATATTAACAGATAAAGAGTTCATATTGGACGAATCGATGGTATTTACGGATATGAAAAAACAAAGTGAACATGTTAGTGACAAAAGGTAGCAGATTGACAAAAAAGAAGGATGTTATAAGCAAGAGGAAGAAAAAAAAAACATAATTTTTTTTAATTATCATGTGAACTAGGAAAATTACGCATATTTTAAAAACTAACTTTTACAATCATATAGTTGTGAATTATTTTTTACTCCTAAGTTATGGATTTAGTAAATGTAGGTTGTGAATGAATTTTTACTCCTTTAGTTATGGATGTAGTATATGTAGGAAAATGAGCATATGTCAAAACGTATCAGTAATGCGTGTTTGTAAATAATTCTATTGATGTATTTTTTTTTGTTTACATATAGGTATAACTGAACAATTCATTATGTTGTTTACGAATAGGTAAAAATGCATAACATTATGTGTGTTTATGTATATGTAAAATTGCATCAATAATGTGTGTTTGTAAATAATTCTATTGGTGGTTTGTTTACACATATGTAAAAAATACATAACACCCTATTTGTTTATGTATGCATAAAAATATATGATTAATGTAGGTTTGAAAATATTATATTGATATATGTTTTGTTTATTTACATATAGGTAAAATTGAACGATTCATACTGTTATGTACACATAGGTTAAAATTACATAACATTATGTTTGTTCACTCATATGTAAAATATATCATTAATCAGATGTTTTTAAATAACTCTTATTATTCAGGTCTTGTTTTTGTATAGATGTGAAAAACTGAAAAATACATTCTATTGGTTTTTGGAAATTATATATTTATGTTAAATTTATTTTTTACAAGTATGGGGAGTAAGACGAGGAATATTCAATGATGGAACATGCTATTAAACGAAGCAACGAAAACACTGTTGTAAAAAGTATTAGAAAAACATTCTGTAAAAAGAAACGAAACATTAAATAAAATAAAACTATCGTATTATTAAAACATGTTATAACATTAAAACAAAACTTATTAATTCAAGCAATTACATCTATCTATTATAATAAATAAAGGTTTTTGAGGACACGTGTCGTGATTCTATGCATTCTCGGGTTGGTTTTCCCGCCTAAACTCATATACAAATTTTAATTTAAATGATTTTGGACACTTACTAAAATCATATTCTTCTTTCCTTATATAATTTCAAATTTCCTTTCCTGCATTTTTTTATTTCATTTTAGATTAATAATTTTTTATTTCTCTATACAATCAAACGACCTAAAATTTTTCAATATTAGTTACAAAATCATTTGCTTGATATTGTCTGAATGATTTAAATACTGGTAAGTAATTATCTTAGTTACTCGTAAGTTTTTTAAGATATTAAATAATAATGGTTTGAAGTAAATAAACTAAACAATTATATATCTAAATATAAATCTTCGTATGCTAATAATATATTAAGATTTACTAAATTATAAGATTTCAATCATAACATATTTTTAAATTTAATTTTGTAATTCATAATCTTTATTATTTGTCAATTATAACTTCTTATATATTTATTATTTCTTATTTACCAATGGTTGATAACATCTAATCTATAAAATTTTTATAAAAATTAATGATTTCAAAAAGTTAATTTATTTCATCCATGTAATACATGGGTTCTAACCTAGTATCATATAAACATAACTATAGATACCTCATTCGACAATTCCTAGAATTATGGTAACCCGAAACATCCCATTACGACAAACTTGAACATTGTTTTCTTGTTTGTTCCTAAGAGTGTACATTATACATCAACACTAACACAATAAATCTTGTTAATAATAACATACGGTGAACTATAATCAGCATTCCTCGACAAACCCTATTCTACAATATTATCCAAGGTGTTAACATATAATATTTTTTTTATTCATACGATCATCACTATTATAATATGCACTATCATGAAAATTCTTGGATGTCATCACTACAAAAAAAAAAAAAAAAGAATAAAAAAAGCAATGATAAAAAACCATTAATGGTGCAAATCGATAATATGAATAATAAACAAATCAAATAAATCAAACTTGGAATCACTATGGATCGTGTCTTCATTGAAACAAGAAAAACAAAAAACCCGAATGATGAACACTAGTAAATGATATTAGTAGGACTTTTATTGCTTAAAACTAATATGTGAATTCAAAATTTTTTTTGGCGAACAAACATTCTATTTCTGGAAGAATTTAAAATCATAGAATCATAACAAATTAGATTGAATATATTTTGAAATTAAAATAATTAAAATTGCCTATTATGATGGAGATATATTAGGCAAATGCAACTCGTTAATATGTTAATTTACATTCTTATCCTTTAATATTAAAAAAATAGAAAGTAAAATATATTAAAATCAATGGCTGAGATGAGTTCTCGTGGTTCTCGCGATCTTTAAGAGTTTTGAAAAGATCCTATCCCTATATATATATATATATATTTACATAATAGTAATCGCATTACGTATAGATAAAATGATTATATAACATATATGAATTTATAGATAGAATTATAATCTTAAATGTATTAAGAATTAATTAAAACGTATATAAGTGAAATTTAAAATAAGAGTAAATTAGACGGAGGGTCCCTAACGCTTACCTAAATTTCACATTTTGTCCACAGGTTCTTGAAACTACATGTTTAGTCTAATTGTTTAAAAAAGCATAACACTTAAAGTCCCTAATATAAATGTGAGTTAAATTTTCTGTTAACTTTTTTATAAATGAGATTGTAACCCTAACTTTCATAAGAAAAAGAATTTCACTTCCTAATCGGACTCACGCCCAGTTCAGAATTAAAACTAAAAGTTATAAGTAAGAAATTATAATAATTAAATATTGAAAAGATGTGATCACATAATGTGGGGCTATGATTTAGCTTCTTTCTTTATCTTTAGTTTTGGCGACTAATGTTTTTAGAACCGGATTGAAAGGTGAACCAGACGTTTTATTGGTCTGCTGGTCGGGGTCGGATTTAAGAACTAGATTACATTAAAATTATATGTCACCCTCCGGTTTCCGGCACTTCCGGGTTGTATAACCTGTTAGTTTTGATCGTTCGTTTTGTGATTTCAAAATCATTTACGCAGCAAAATTTGTGTCAAAATCTTATTTTTTGTAAAATGTGTACATTAATGTTACATAAAAACTTTTGATTTTCATATGTTTCAAAATGGGATTTAAAACCCATTATATACAATCAAACATTAGGTTTACAAACATCAGTTACAAATATACAGCTATAGCGAATTTATGTGCATAGAGAGTCGTGATCTTTTCGACAATTCACTTGGCCTATATGTACAACTATCTTGGTTATCCAGGTCTAGGGAGTCGACATCTCTTGAGCCATAACCCTAGCTAACATATATTATACGTGTTTACCTGTAAAAGATTTCGAAAACATTATTAGGAAAAGCTTGTGAATATATATAATTGACTCTAAAACGTTTCAAGCATGCATGTTATTTAGAATCTCAAATCATAATTTTTATAAGCAAACTATACAATTAGCAGTTAACTTTAACTGCGGAGTTCACCCTCTATATATACTAATTATATGGCTCAAGCAGTCTGTTTTTAACGGGGGCCTCCCGGATTTACACTAAGACCTTGACTAGTTCTGGTATGGGATTTTCACTCATCTTCAAGATATAAATTTAACCAAACTATACATAAACTTCTGGTCTAAATGTCTTATTCATAGAATGTGGGTCATGATTTAAGGATTCATTGTTTCATGTATGCAAATTTCATAAATTAAGAGAATAAGCTTTTGGTTTATAAAAAAGTACAATGTATTCACCTTGTTACGAGCGGTTGAGCAAATAATATCTTAGGAATAACGAAGGTAGTTCCTAAGCAAGTAGCACTTCGACTTAAGATGAGATTCTATAGCTTTGGGACTTTGTTTTTGGCGTCGTTTCTTTGTGTAGCAACTTTTGTTTTCCTATAATGATTCTAGTATGAGAGGAGTTAAAATGGAAGAGATTTGAGAGAAAGATCAGAGGATTTATGACCTTGAAGGCTCACATGAGCTTTCTTTTATAGTTGAGTTCTGATGGTCGATGCACCCCGCAGCGCAAGGAAGATGCATGCCACATCATCTTGATGTGCTACATGGTTGACACATGTCGCAAGATCATCAGCCTCAAGCCCCCTTTTTTGGGATGCACCCTATGCTAAAATACGCATGTTAATTTTCATCCGTTGGTCATAAGACACGTGTTGCCTCCACATTGATTCCTTAGCCTAATCGGTGCACCCCACATCCTTTTCTGACGCGAGACGTATTAGATCTAATTTTAATTTTTCTTAAATTTGGCCCTTGGACCTCACCTAGGGTTGCTGCCCCTTGGACCCTACTTTTTAGGGGTTGGCGCCCCCCAACCCTCATTGTCCAGTGGATGGTTTGAGTCCGGTTTGATCGAGTTCGGATTCAGAAATGTTACACTATATATATATATATGATTTGATATATATAGTCATATATAATTCAATATAAGTATTTTATTTGTGTTTTTATAGTTATATAATAAACTCAACCATAATCTTACGTCTAACACTATAATTTATCGGTCATCGCACCCACTAAATCCATTAAAAACAATACCCAAAATCCGGTTCAGCCACCGAACCGGGATGAGCCGGCCGGTTGAACCAATACAAAATGATCTGAGGCTACTCAATTCGATCCGATTTTCAAAACATTCTAGCAACTCCATGACGGCCCTAATGTCCAGCATATTTGATGGCGCGTTTATCTCGTGTCACTTGTTGTCCTATAGCTTCATGCAACTATAAAACCCATCGAAAGATCGAAACTAATTTTCCTACATAGATTGAAAACCACCATTCCTTGAAACACATCAAACAAACTCCAAAAGATGATCTGAAACTAGTTACACGCTATATATCCATGTCCCTTTTTCTTTGTTTTTTCTTTTTTAATTAAAGGGACAAATAGTAATTTTCACTCACATAACAAAAATTTTTAATAGATGTTCATCCAAGAGATTAAAATGTTACATTTCTTCAAACAATTGGACTAAACATGTAATTTCTAAATATAGGGATGAAAATGAATTTTGGATAAGCATTAGGGACCATCCGTGATCTATATAATTTACTCTTGAAATAGTCAATAAATAATAAGCTAGTCGAGCTCAAATTATATGAATACATTTTCTAAATTAGCCGAGCTTGAGCTCTCATGTTTTACGAGTTTGGCTCGCTTGTTTACCCCTTAAACAGAATGATGTCGTTAAGAGAGATGAAGAGCTAGATTGACTTATGCTCCACCATTTAATAATCCCTTTCAAAAATCTTTCGCTAAATATCTAAAAGGTTGAAAATTTGAAAGATGGTTTGTACAAAAGGAATGACTCGCTAGAGATACCCTCAAACGCACATGTTAAAAAAAATAACATTGTTGGTCTCATCATAGGAAAGGGCTTACGACATGAGAATCAGTGGGATTGATCTATAGAAAGAAAAAAGGATGATTTGAAAGAGATAAATGAGAATGAGTATAAGTGGATGTGAATGAATCAAACCTAAAATGTGATATCTTGTTTGTAATGAAGGGTCTGATACTATGTAGATTCCCTTGATGTTTCGTTCTTTCTTATTTGGGGGAGCTGATCTTCATGTAACTTACATCTAACCTTCATTTCTAGAAAGACACTTATTCTTGTATAATAAGTAAACCTTTCTCTACAATATGATTTGGCTTTTGCAACCTGTGCGTTATCTAGCCTATCAAGGATAGGTGTTGACTTTACTTTCTTATGATAAAAACGGGCGAAGGTTTTGTCGAAGCACATCTTGTTATTTGACATCCTTCCTCTCTGTGGGCGCCTCAGTTGTGGTCAGGTATCCTTGCCATGATGCTTGCCCATTCTTGTTACATGTGCCTAGAATGGGATCGGATAACTGTCCTTCCTATCAGTAGGGTTTGGTGTCCTAATTGCCTTTGGTCTAGGATAGTCCATATCCTTGTCAAGTGAAGTCTTTATCCTTGTTGTATAATCATGTGAGATTGTGGCAAGAAGGTTGGGTGCTATCTCGTGTTTGCTTTGTTAGACCTTTAATGTTTGCCATATGTTGATGTACGGTTTATTTTCCTAGCGCCTATCCTTGCCCATTATAGGACGAGGCTTATATCATGAAGATGATGTATGAACATGCTTAAAGCATCAGCCCCCACTAGGGGTACATACAACCACAAGAATGACTAGCTCGTGACTCAACATGTACTTGTGTTGATTATGCTTTCTTAGTATTTCGTATGGTGGATATTTTCAATGCGCTATTAGTGTATTAATTGCACATCAATTTTTTAAGGTTAATCATTAGATCATTAGACATGACAAGGCCTGGAAGAGGCTGTTTGTTCCCTGCTCACGTACATGGAAAGAATACCATTAGGTTAGTAGGTTAGGAGTTTGAGGGTTTAAGAAATTATTAGAAGTACGAAGAGTATCGTAAAATGCTTTACATTTCACTTTATTTCAAATTCTCTTTCATAACTAGTGGATATGATTGAGAACTTAATTAAGTTTTTATTTATCTTGCTAAATATTTCAAAATTTTTTAATTATTTTGAAAAAGTAACTTCAAAGTAATCTTGACATGCCATATATTATACAGAATATTGTTTTAGGTATGTCATCATCGTGCATGCAAAACTAATAATAACCTGAACAAAGATTGATATTTAAGAAATGAGAAGCTCTGTGAAGTTAATCAAGCGGATCATTGATTCTTGGTATGGAATCCTTGTCAGAAAACTCTTGAAGTTGGCTAGCAAGCTTTTAGATCTCAACCGGTGAAGACGATAAGGAGATTTTACCATGGGTGTTGCACCAGGCACCACGTCAATACGGAACTCAACTTGGCAAATAAGAGGAAGATGTTTAAGACACTTTCGGATGAAAGAGGAATCTGGATAAACTTCTCAAAGCAGACAACTTCAACATGGTTCTTAGATAATTAATTCATGCCTACTATGACATCAAAACTTCCAAGTTGCATTGGTGTAATATAGATAGGAAAATTGTGCTCGTTTAGATTAAGGATGCATTTCAGGATATCAGAATCAATTATGATGGGTTTTGCCAAAACATGAATAATTTTATAACATCGGTCCTTATATTTGCTTGATTAAACATTAGCATTTAAATACTGATCCTTATAACTGCTTGATTAAACATCAGTATTTAAATCATTTCAAAGAAAAATAGTTCATATTGTCGGCCAGTGTTACATTCATGTATGTAGAAAAAACTCACATGTGATTGTATAGGGATACATCTTTTAAAACCATAAAATATTGAAAACAGTTCACATGGAGGTTAATATGTCTATGCGTTCTTTGAAACCTAAAAGTTATAATGGGTATCATTGTAGGAGTTTCTTGATAGATGGTTGAATAATTCTTTAATTCGTTGTGAGAGTATGTTACACGTATGATATGTGTTTGATAGCTAAAAAGACTTACGTAGATGGTGCTTGTTCGCATCGTCAATTATTCATCATACATCTAATTTTAAGTATATTTAACTTATACGTTTATCTTTTATAACTAATTAAATATTTGGGGTTAATTAAATATAAATTCACCTACCACAATAGCAAACAAACAAAAAGTATTTATTTTTTACTCCAACTAATCCATGTAAATATGAAGGGGTCAACTCTATACCTACATCATTCCAATCTAATCCTAATTGCAAATAAACTTATAAAAACATACAAAACAAGCGTTTGAGATTTTGAGCATAAGTTAAAACGATTGTTTACACATTATATCAAATCTCATTACCCTTTGAATTTTAACTACTATTTGAAATTTAAGGATGTTTTTAATTTGGGTGTGGTGTGGGTATAACAACACCAATATATAACATGACTTAACTAAATTCTTTTATTCTTATATATTTACCTTTACTTTCACCTCTTTTTTCTTGTTTTATTTCGGGAATGATTAATTAAACCTCCATTCATATTTGAAATAAAATTGGGATAGAAGTCAACGAGGTACACGTTTGACATTTTGGCACAGAAGCATCATACGATGCCGTTTCAGGTGTGGAAACAAACACGCGGACACGTGGGACCATTATCATGATTAATTAAACAATAATATCCAGCTGCTAAAAGCTACTTTTTGGTGTAATATTCACTTTACACCCCTTAACTATACACGGTATACAAATTTCTACATTACCTTTTCTAATTCAAAATTTGCCCCCTCACTTATGCTTCCCTATAAGTATATCTATAGTGTCTTATTTCTATACGATAAGCGAAGAGATTATTGGTTAAACCGTTAAAAGGAAATACATGATACGTGTCAAAGTATATTATGAATTTTTTTTTTCTAGAATTCACACGTATCATCATTCATTTATTTTGTTACGAGTTTTTTTATAAGTTCTTGTGATGTGTTTGTTTATGTGATGTGAGTGCATGTGTTTTTTTTATATTTTTCGTTCAAAGATTTTGTTCAATTTTGAATTAAAGTTAGAATATTTGGAGAGGATGAATTAAACCAAAACCATAAAGCAACCAAGTATTAAACATATGCTTAGGAATCATATCTATTATGTAATTAAAAACTATATTGATGGAATATTAATGAATGATGACATGCTTTCATATTTTAGGATGCTTATCTTTGTCAATGCAGGAAAAAATGATTTGTATTTGAGATTTTTGTAAAACGTCAATTCACATAAATATTCAGTTATAAAGGGGAATTTTGACGGGTTTTAATGAAAAAGTTGATTTCGATTATATTTTCCGATCAATTTCGCGTATATGTTATTTTTTTCGTTTATAATCATTATTGTGAGTGAAATCGAGTGCAAAGCAAGCGCAAATATTTGATGATTTTGTTACTAGAACTGTTATTGGTAAAAAAAGTAAAAGTTCAGATTGTCACCAGCCAAATTAATAGTATGTATTATTATCGGTCAATACGTAATAGTTTGGATTATTAAATTCCAATTTGTCATAAAAACGTTAAAAATTAAAAAAAAATTAAATTTTAATAATTCAAACTATTAACAATCAACCTGTAATAATCCTAACTAATAAATTTGGACAAGTAACAAAACATTAACATTGTTTATTTCTAATGATGAGATATATGATGTAACAATTACATTGCATTGACTTGAACTTTTTTCAATTTAGTTTTTAATAAGTTCAGTTTTTTTAAGGTGTTCAACCATGTGACGTATGTTTCTCTTCAATCTTTTTAATTGATTGCGTCTTTCCAATCAGTTTTATTACTTTAAAGTTCTAATCAATTTCTAAAAGATAAGTTTTGAATCAATTTCATTTGTTCCTATTGTCTATTCTGATATGTAATTGCTTCTACTTTTTGTTCATTTGAGCAAGATATTTTCATATGATTATATATTTAACAGGAATTGCCTGTTTATAAGACATGTCACATGCCACACCATTAAAATAAACCCAATTATCGATATGTTAGATTGAGATTACTATTGATAACAAAATTAAAAGTTAGGATTGTGACTGATCAGATTGTTAGTTAAAATTAATATTAACCAATGGTTAATAGTTTGAATTATTTTAATATAATTTTTCAAATGATCTAGGAACTTAATTATTTTTAATTATCTAACATATACTTCTAACGCTAGTCATATAGAACAAATGACAATTTTACTGAGATGATTAGAAATATTTGTCGTCAAATTCTTACGGAATAATTAATTTTATTTTTCGCTATGTGCATGTAGGAGTAGAATTAGTTGAATAATAACATAACTTTACCTCCAGCGCTATTTGGGCGCTTGTCTTAGTAGAATAGAAGAGCCGCTATTACAACTACTTGGTTTCATCGTTTGGATTGTTCTAGGCTATGGTGCCTATAGAATGATAATACATCTTCCTTCCCTCACTCATGCTCTCTTGTTTTCTCTTTATCTCTAAATAAGGGATGACGAAGTGAACACACTTGGTCAAATTGAAAAAACACAAAAATTTTATGGCAAAATTAAAAACATCCTAAAGTTAATATTCTCTCGGCATCTCTTCAAGTACTTTAATACAATCAAAATAATGGGTAATTTTTTAAAATAGTAATCAACTTTCAGAATTGTTCTAATTAGTCCACTCATAAATTTTTTTGTCACAATTAGATCACTCGTATAATATTTTGTCCCAATCGAATCACTAAAGTTTGAGGATTGTTCTAATTATATTATTTATAAATTACAAAAAGTTTTAAAAAATTGAAATATTTAAAAAACTAACAATATTTATAAAAAATTAAATTACTTTAAAAACAATTTGTGAATTACTCAAAGAAATTTTAAAAAATATGAGTGACCGTAATTGAAATATTTCTAAAACTTTAGTGACCTGAATGAAATAAATAAAAATATTAATGATCTAATTGAAATACTCTTAAAACTTTAGTAATCTGATTGAAATATATAAAAATATGAATAAACTAATTATAATACTACTAAAATTTACTTACTATTTGTGAAGTTTTCCCATCAATATAAATATGGTACACAAATCTAATCAAATGTCTTCTTGTTTTCATAATTCATCTAACTTTTTTCAAAATAACTCATAAACTACACCTTTAAATCGACCTAATACCCATTAGGAATCAAACCTTCATTCCATAAGATAGAAGAAGGGGCACCAATACCACCCTACCAAAACGCTTCGATTCATAACTTCATAATTCATCTATTTGTCACCAATATCTGTTACATATAAAAGAATTTGTAAAGGATGTTAAAAATCCAAAAATCAAAACATAGGTGTTTAAATTCACAATCAATCAAGTGTATAAGGGTGCAAGAGGAATATATCTAAGAGAGTAAAGAAAACATCTTCACACAGAGAGAGAGAGAGAGAGAGAGAGAGAGAGAGAGAGCTATTGTTTCAACAGTAAAATCACGCTTGTGTTCATCTGATCGACCGGAGATGGCCATCGTTGACGATAGACACCCGTCGGACGGCGGCGGAGGTGGCAGTGGCGGTGGCGGTGGCGGTGGCGGCAAAGTTTGGGGATTATTCAAGCTACCGTTTCGAAACACCAACAGTAGCACACCACACACACCTTCATCGTCTTCATCCTACCAAATTGAAGGCTACAACGCTCAGAATAACACCACAAACACCAATAATAACCATAGCTCTAGCTCCGTATCGTCCGTCGCTAGATCTCTGCTTCCGACACGACGTCGTCTCCGCCTTGATCCGCGGAATAAGCTCTATTTCCCCTGTAAGAACTCTCGCGTTTGCTACGATCCTTTTTTTCTCCGATTACTGATGGTGATTTGGTGTTAGTTGCTGTATTCGATGAGATCTGAATGAATTTGTTGATTGATTTGAAAATTTCTGTGTTTAATGTTGGATTACTTGAAGATAGAGAAATCTAGCAACATTAGCTCTTGGACTTTGTGATTTGTGAGAGTAGTCATGGCGAATTTGATGATGCTGTATCGATTTGATCAGCTACTGGTGGATTTGTTTTTCTTGTTTTGATAATCTGTTCAGTGTAACTAGGTTATGATTTCTGGTTTTAATGGATTTACGGTACTTGTATTGTGAAGTTTTTCGAGTAAAAGAAGTAGTTAATGAGGCAAATGGTAGATTAGCTGATTAAGTGAAGTTTGATGACTTCATTAGGCGTTGTGTTAACTGTTAATTAGTTGTGGGGATGAGCATGGAACTTATTTAAGGGAGAAGTTAGAAACAATCAAATTGAAGATTAAATGTTCATCTGGGCCAAGTTCATAAGTCTTTGGACACAGGTTCAGGTGAGGTGTTACTTGTTAGGTGGTGGATATGTTTTTTTTGGGCAAGCCTCATGGTTATGAGAATGTGGTCTTTTACCGTGTTTTTTAACCGGAAAAGTTTAAACTTAGCCAAGCATTAATTATAGCCAAACAATATGGGCTATGACTTGTAGGTTTTAGTTATAGGCTTGGCAATTCAAATATTATTGAAGGAAATTACATTAAAGAGCATTAGAATCTTAAAAATAAACAACAACACGGAGAAAATGGAAAGATGAAGGTTGGTGAGTAGGTGACAAATAAGACAAGGTAGAAATACCAGGGACCAGATGTATTGGACCATATTCCTCAAAAATAAAAAACTTTAAAGTTAAACTTTCCTTCATGAAAATTGCCTAATTACCATTCACTTGGGAATCTTTCCAGTTAGATACCAATTTGTTCTCTAATGTAGTGATTTTACTTTGGTCAACTATGTGGTATTGACTTTGGTCAACTATGTGGTATTGACTTTGGTCAACTATGTTGATTTTACTTTTAGTACAAAGAGTTTGTTTAAGTCAAACACACTTGTTTTATATTCTAATGATTGAATGCTATATTGTGTTCTTATGTGTCATGAGCCGATTGTTGTGATTTTCTTAGGATGGAAGGAGTGCCTTTTCCTTTATCTCATAACTAAAGTGACATAATAAAGTTCTGTGTAACTTGGAAGCTGAAATCTATTGATTGATTAAACCTTTATTCTAATCGGAGTGAGGGTCATTATGCTTTGAAATCATGTTGCAGAAGATTATGCAAGGCGTTTAATTTATATTACCTGTGCCTGATGTTGGGTTACTTGGGTTCGTTCACGGTTTAGCGGGTCAACGGGCAAACTGTTCACGGGTCGAAGTTGTGGATCATTTCATGAATTTAGCAGATTTTTTAGGTCTTTTTATTTGATTTATTATCACATGTTTAATCGATGTTTAATTGGTCAAAGTGTTGGACTTGTTTTCCGGCTTTGATGCACTTCACGTAGTAGTAGTGGGTTAGGTATTTTCTTTGGAATCAAGTTTCTTTATTTCCTATTTAATGTAAAGTTTGCTATCAATGAAATATAAGTTCAAGCAGTACACATTACGTGAGTTTAAGTGTGTGAAATCCAAGGCTTAATCCAACACCCGATTAGCAGTTACTTCACTGTTGATAATTAGTTGTAGGGAGAACTGGACACAATACTTCTACTAGAGCCCAGGTGCAAATTAGCAATATTTATTATAATGGTCTCTCTGCAGGTTTTTTTCATACTTCTAGTAGTTACCTTATCAAAAGAAAAGCTACAGAACCTCCTTTTCTCTCTACTTTACGAGTGTATGTAAACTATTCATTGCTCCTGAAAAGTTCAGTCCAGTGTACAGGAAATAAATCTGCGGATGTGAACATTTATGTCCACGTGATACCAGCAAGTCTGTAACGTATACCCACTTATCATGGTCCATTTTGTAATAAATATTCAAAAGAAGTGCTTACATTTTACTTTATATAAGGAATCACATAAACAACACTTGATGCTCTATGAAACGATTAGGTGGAACTACCTGTGTCTTTGCTAATAAATCTAGCTTGCTAACATCAATGTGATAAGTTTATTCTTCAGTTAAAATATTCACATGTTGACGATCATTACTTAATTTAGCATAATACAACTAATATAAACATAGAATATGTTGTAAACTTCTTTGTAGCCATTCTTCCATCTAGTTGTTTGTGTGTAACTATGTATAAAAGAAATCTAAATGATGACCGTGTGTGGTAATCTTCCATTGTACTGTATAAGGAGCTGGAAAATAGAATGAGTCATTTTTAACACAAGAAAAGAGTTAAAAAAAAATTATCTATAGATTCATGTGGACTGTGGTTAATATGGTACGTGGGACAGTGACTTCTATTCATGTTTGGGTTTCATATTGTATAATTGTATTAGTAATAAACGTCTAATAAGTAATAATTTTTTACAAGGTCTAACATCTTTACAATTAACAACTAAACATCCTTGACAATCCTAGAAACTAGTAAGTATTCATGTGACTTGAATTTGTTTAACGTTAGAAAAATCTTTATCAGTATTGATATGAGCTTTGGTTAACAACTATAGCCTATAAATGGCAAACATGTTTGCTATTTCAACTTTTATGTTCATGAGTCATGAGCTAGTTGTCAGGGACTCATCTGCAAGCACCGTGCAGCGTTCCTGAATCACCAAGGACCAGCCATCTAATGCCGCTTATGCACGGGTTACTAGTTTCGTCCTGTATGGACTCATTAAAGAGTGACCCCACCTCCTGACTACTGACTAGTGAGGTACCGAGAAATGCATGCACTTACAGCCTACAGGACGCACCTTTCCATTATCATTGCGGCACTCGCAAAAGATATGCATGAGTGACTAGGAACCCACACGTTTAAGCATGTTTCTGATTAGACTCAATCCTTAAACACTAGGCATGACACATAGTGCTCCTTTAAACTGTTTATATCGATTTTATTTTTAGCTTTTGGCTTCATGTATATATATGCTGCTTTTGTACCTCTGTGTAATGACTTGAACATACTAGTATTTTTAGCTTTATCTATATGGTTAAAAATCATTTTCTATTTTCATCTCTTGACTTTTTAGATGAACCTGGTAAGCAAGTCCAAAGTGCTATTAGGATCAAGAACACCAGCAAGTCTCATGTAGCTTTCAAGGTATGATCATAAACTTATTAAAGACTACTAGTAGGTTTATATATATTCTTCTATTTAGTTGTACAACTATAATGTTCAAGTTTTACTTAGTAAACTAGTTTTTTTTGAAACTTAAATCCATCTTTAGCATTAACTCCTCCATTTTTAATGAATGTTTTTTTTGTTTGCTAAAGTTCCAAACAACCGCGCCAAAAAGCTGCTTCATGCGTCCTCCTGGTGCTATTCTTGCTCCTGGCGAGTCTATTATTGCAACTGGTAATAAGATGTGTTTACATGCTTCTAAGGCTATAAATATCAAACATTTTAACAATAAGGTTTATTTTGTTTAGCAGATATAAAACCATTCAGTTAATTTAACTTTTTTATTTTTTAAATTTAGCCTCTTTCTATGAATGTTGCTTATGAGATAATCTTTCGTTTGGATAGTCTTTAAGTTTGTGGAGCCTCCAGAGAACAATGAAAGACCGATGGATCTAAAGAGAAAGGTGAAATTCAAAATCATGAGCCTGAAAGTTAAAGGGATGATGGATTATGTACCTGAGCTAGTGAGTAATATATCCTCCAATACTGTTTTCTTTCTGAATTAGGATTATTGATCTACAAACAATTTATGATCTTATTTTGTTGTGTTTTTATGTTTTCTTATGTTGTTTTTAATTGAATATACCGTGTGGACTCAGTTTGATGAGCAGAAAGATCAAGTGGCAGTGGAACAGATATTGCAAGTCGTTTTTCTAGATGCGGAACATCCGAGTCCTGTAAGTTTAATTATCATGCATTCTTATATATCAGTAAAAAACATTTATCATTACTGAATTAAAAAAATTATACTGAAGGCCTTGGAAAAACTGAAGCTGCGGTTAGCCGAGGCAGAGGCTGCTCTTGAATCCCGCAAGAAACCTCCAGAGGAAATTGGGACCAAGATCGTTGGTGAAGGCCTCGTTATAGATGAATGGGTGAGGATTAATTTATATGAACTAAACGATTAAAGTTTATGCTTGCTAGGGGTGAGAGTTCCTATAATGACCTGCAACATGACACTAAAATAATCTGGTTTGGGGTTGTCATTTCTAACCAGTTTTATAAAAGGGTCGTGCTTGGATTGACTTGTTTTGTCCGTTTAGTTAAACAAGTTGACTTTGGTTTTAAATGTGTGCATCCTGCCCGCGTAATGCGCTGATGCGGTGTCCAGAGGCTGCAATTGCAAGATGTGGTAGATGCATGCAACATGGAATATTTAACTGGATTTGACTTTCTCTTGAACAACTATGTTTTTTTTTGAGCATTTTAAGTCTGTGTTTTGACTTTTCTAAGCATCCAAGAAACTTTTTAAGCATCCACGAGACTTTTTTTTGACCTTTCTAAATTGTTTTTATGTCTTCTATCATGCTGCGAATGTATATATTTTTTTTTGTTATTCTTAAAATTCTTGTGAAACTTAATGTTTTTATGTGCATATTACTTTTAGTATTTTTTTTATTAACAAATGCATCGCATAAGTGATGCGTGCGCATCACGCGTCAGGATTTTGGATCGAATGCATCAGAACGGATCACACAATTTAAAACCAAGAAGTTGACCCACAAACCATTTACCACCTGTTTAACCCATTTGTTACAACCCATCAACCCGTTTAAAATGCTTATAACCAGTTTACAACCCATCAACTCGTTTATATAAATGGGTTAAATAGGTCGTTTTCTGGTTACACGATTTTTAAGTGAGAGGGTTCGGGTTGATGTCTTTGACACCAATATTGGTTAGTGTTTGTGTTCAACGAAGAAGTTGACAATTTCACACCCCTAATACTTGCTAATGTTCCTTTTGCCATTTTTCATGCTTCTTGTAGAAAGAAAGAAGAGAGAGATACCTGGCCCGACAACAAGTTGAAGGTGTAGACTCAGCTTAATAACAAAAAAAGGTTGGTCGTTTCTTAAATCGAACAACCAATCTCTTTTAAATTCGTTTTGTATCATTTCATGTCTAAGAGAATTAATTGGTGAAACAGAAGTGTGGAACAAGACAAATTGTGAAAACATGTTTACGATGTAAAAAGCTTTCGTGAGTTTGAGTTGTTTCTAGTTTTGTTTAAAGTTAAGGAACTTGTCGGTTGAACGGGTCAAACGCTTTGAACTAAATCTTTAAAACAAAAAACATCATAAAATACTCGTAAAATTATATTATTACCGGTCGGGTCAACCCACACCCGACCTGTTTTAGCTTGTACAACATAAACCAGACAACGAGTGACAACATGATACAGAGCTCTTGTTTTTCAGGCCAAAACATGAAAATGTGAAATTACAGAACTTGTAAATGTGAAATTAAACATAAGCTAGACCTGATTGGAGATCATCCAGCTCATTATTGACTCAGATACTTCTTGACTACATGTTATTGAACCCTTGTTTTTTGAGCAATCAATTGGTCACAGTTCCGTCAACGCAGACCCATTGACCCACGAAGATCGAAACACAGTTGATATTTGGGTTGATTGCCAAAAACGCCTGCAGACCTAACTTAGATGACTTGCTAATGGAGGTGCAGTCGTCACCCGATTTTGCACCAATAACTTGGTTACATGTAACAACCGATTCTGGCCTCTTGAAACCTGTTCATAAAAAAAAAAAAAAAACAAGACGGTTTGTCGATGTTTTGAAAGGATAAGAAATTTCTCACATTTTTGTGTAAACTGGACCACCAAATGGCTTTGAACGGTTATGTTGGACCAAACAGGCTAGGTTGGCTGGGTCTGTCAAATCGGCTTAAAACGGTTCTCGTTGATGGTTTGGATCGTTGTAATTTTTATTTTTCAAGCATAGTATTGTGGATATCACTTATACATAGCTATATTTATCAAACTTAAGAACAAAGACATATAAGAGCATTCATAGCGAGTTTGATATATTTATGTGAGTGTAATCTTTATATTATATGGAATGTTTGAGTGGTTGTGATTAGAGAATAAAGAAATATTACTGTTCAATCTGTAAATTTAAAAAAATATTGTTCAATCTTTATAATTTTTTTAATATTTTAAAAAGTTGTTAGTGAGTGGAAGATAGAGAAAAAGTAATGATAAAACTATAAAAATATAATTTAATTATAAAGATAAGAGAAAAAGTAGTGTTTTTAGTGTAATTATATGGATAAGGGTAAAGAATGGGATGTGAATGTTCTAAGGAAAGTTAACTATATCGGTTTCATAACATAAACCGTCAGCAAAACCATTAAAATTTGTTTTTCAAACCGTAAATTGTACTTGGACTTTATAACTTCCAAACCTACGAAATTTGTTCAGTCTGATTTAACAGTTTATGAACACCCCATTTTAAACAATAAGGAATTAAGTGACTTACCATTGAGGGTTGATCGACTTTCTGCCAATGCAACAAGCATCAGACAAAGTGAAAGTACCGTGACCATCTTTACAAACTTGGAAGCCATGGTTTCTAGCTGCTTGTTTCCTTTTGGACACAAAGATGATATCTTACTCGTGACACATGATCTGAGTTTGGTATTTATAGCCTAAGATTTTATGATAAAAACAAAGATTGTTACGATAGAATTTAAGATAACAGAGATAACTAAAAGCAAACCAAAGATACGGACGGCTATTGCCGTAATTAGCCTTGTGTCATAGGATTCTTGCCATCATAATCGGTATGATTATTGAAAAAATCTGGTTATTTTAATTATTGTTAGCTTTAAATTGTTAAATGAGTATAATTTGAGAATGACTTTAGTTTGTAAAATCCTATACATAGCAAACTAAAATCCTATATATAACAAAGTTATTATTAGAGTTTGGGTTATACTGACGTAAAGATGATAATTTAGGACAAAAACTAACCAACATACACAAAATAAGCAACATATATATGAGACGGTTACTATACAAAGTGATTTTTTCGTGTGAAGTGTATGAAGTTTGGGGAGAGAATTATCAGACAACAACAAATAATATTCATACAAAAACAAGTAATAATCACACAAGACGAATTACGCTCGTGTGGTATTATCACGCAAAGATGGAATTATCACACAAGAAAACCTTCTTGCGTAATAATTCTACATTTGTGTGATAATTATACATCTACATGATTAATTTATACATCTACATGATTAATTCTTATACTTACGTTATAATTCCACCTGTAACGTTCATTATCACGTGATAACTTCGTACGCTTCGTATGAAAAAATATTTTGTACCGTAACGTTTCTCTCTCTCTCTCTATATATATATATATACACACATATAATATATTGATTGATGTTAAAAAATTAACACAGTTGTCACAATAATATACTGTTATTATTTGATACATACCTTATATATATATTTGTATCTCAAGACTCAAGGGATAAAGATGTCCCCATGAGACTTTTGGCTTCACGAAACTTTTCTTTTCTTTTTTTCTTTTAACAACTAAAAGATTTTATATATCAATGATGGTTACTTGGTTACGTATTATCATACAAAAAGAACACTTATAAAAATAATAAAAGGTAGGGTTTCTCAACCACTCGGTACAACTAATGTTGAGGTTTCTATTTTCCCATAAATAATCCAAAGAGTCAAAAAAATGCAATATAGAAGCAAACATCAATTTTTTTTTTTAAATCATTAGCTTGAAAAAAATACTTCACTCCTTCACTTTCATATTACCCACCATGCCGTGAAAAAACGGCTTCTATGACCTTTTTCTTGCTTTGAATTCTAACTGAATCTAGCCAAGAAGCAAATGAAGATATGCTTGTATCCAGCACCAGTAGATCTAACCATACCACAATCAAAGACCATTTAGTACGAGCAATGTCACACCCACAAAAAATATGGTCAACCGTTTCAATCTCAATAGCGCAAAACGGACACATAATGTTAGCGATTTCAATATCTTTTTTACACATGTTATCCCCGGTAGGAAGCTGATTAGCTCGGATTCGTTTAAGATTATCTCTAACCTTCTTTGGCATGAGAAACTGACATGACAAGTTATAACATTATCAGTGCCAAAAAGATGGGAAATGATTAAGTTGCTACTACATACTTTAGCTTCTTTGAGTTCACCATTAGCGATTAGTTGTTCAATAACCACATGTAACCATCAGTCCATCACGAACCTTTTCTTGATGCGTACATTAAAGTAAAGTATGTAACCTTTAAGTATTTATATTCTACATATCAATTACTACATGAGAAATAAATCTTCGTACACAACTTAAAAGAAACAAGTAGAGTGATGAACTAACATTTTTAATATCTCACAGTCTAATAGCTAAAGGACCATGATTACAATATGATGGTTGAATTAGAGAAGTTTTGTAACCCAGCCTCAAATCTTGATCTCTGGCTTAGCTTGTTCGTATAACTATGTGCGATTCTTTTCGTATAAATGAATACATATTTATAGTACTTTCCAATCATGCTAAACACATTATTTGAGACAAACTCAAATATTGAACGGTAGGAGATATTGAAAAGAAATTATCATCCAACTTTAACTAGGATAGTAGGATACGACTTAAAAACTTAGGAATTCAAACAAAGCATGAGAAACAAGGAACTTTTGTACAATTTCGATTTATGTGAAATGTCATATGTTCAAACCAAAGCTCGATGCAAGGCTTCTTGTATGTTTTTAAAGTGGGATTCGAACACTACTTTAAGAAATCAGTTAACAAAATACTGCAGGTTGTTGAAAAGCACACCAGCTCAAGGCCAAACAACAATCGGAACTGGCGCTGATACGTGGAACTTCGACGTAAATATGGTTCGTGAACAAATGACAAAGTTCGTAATTCAAGCAGTTGTTCGACCACTTAGACGACCCTTGGTTGACGCGATTAACTCAAGAAACTCTCAAACCACGTTACGCTCACGTCAGTTGTACTACACTTATATGTAAGAGTCTGTTTGGTATGGGGTAATGTAATGGATAATGAAATGAAATGGACGATGGAATGAAATGGATGAATAAATGAAATGAATCATTGCATTTCATTAATTGTTTGGTTAACTATGATAATAAAATGAATTATTACTTTATATTGTTTAGTAGATTGAAAAAGAAGAAGGAATAAAATACAAAACTAGTCATGGAGGTGATCAGTGGTGGGTGGTGGTCGATGGTGGTTCCCAATAGTGGTGGTCGACGATGGTGGCTGGTGGTTGCCGGCAATGATGGGTGGTGGGTGGTGGGTGGTGGGTGGTGGTTGGTGGGCGGTGCTGGTTCCGGATGGTAGTGGGTGGTGCTCGGTGGTGGTGGCGGGAAGTTACAAGTGGTTGTTGTCGATGGTGATGGGTGGTGGTGACGGGTGGTGGTGGTAGGCGGTGGTGGCCGATGATGGTGGTTGATGGTTCCGGGTGGTGGTGGGTGGAAGTCAGTGGTGGTTAACGATAGTGGTGGTCGGTGGTGGTGGCCATGGTGGTTGGTGGGCGTGGTGGTGGTGGTTGGCGGTGGTGGACAGTGGTGGTGGTAGGTTGGGGCGGCCATGGTGGTTGGTGGTGGTGAGCGTGGTGGTGGTGGTTGATAGTGGTGGTCGGTGGTGGTAGTGGTGGTCGGTGGTGGTAGTGGTGATCGATGGCGGTGGTGGTTGGTGGCGGTGATGGTCGAAGGTGGTGGTGGTGGTCGATGGTGGTTGGTGGGTGGGTGGTGGTGGTGACCAATGATGAAAGAAAGAATGGAATGAAAAGAAGTGGGTGGATAGAATGAATTTAATGTGTTTGCGGGAATGTGATTACATTTGTGATGGTTTATTTCATTCCATTCACCAACCAAACATCATATTTTTCATTTACCCTCAATGGTTTATTATATTTCGGCCCTTGTTGCTGCATACCAAACACTACCTAATTGTTTAAAATAGGGTTATTGAATTTTAATAATCTCAAGTTTCATTTATTGGCTGGGATTAATCCCAACTCAGGATATATTTGTAGACACTCCCAACTTTGAATTTATTTTCCTCCAACGATCCCTTACTAACTAAAAGTTAACCGCCGTTAGTTTTTTTTTTTTTTTTTGATAAAATGGGGCCAACATTGAGTCATTTTTCAACTACGCCGCCGCCTAGCCTCCATCAAGTCTGTATTTTGGTGTCTAGCCTCCAACGTCACCTGAAATCTACCTCGAATGAGTTATGTAGTTCAGATCAAAAGGTGGAGATTGACGCGTTTTAAGGTGCGGAAGTTTCAGACTGACGGACCATATGTTGATTTCAACTTTCTGCTTAGTATTTTGGGCATAAAAACAGTCCATGTTATCGGAAAAACTAACGGTGTTAACTCTCTGTTAGTTAGGGATCGTTGAAAGGGAATAAACTAAAAGTTGAGAGTCTCTGTAAACATTTCTTGAGTTGGGATTAATCCCGACCGGTAAATGAAAGTTAAGATTATTAAAATCCAACAACCCTTTAAAATATTGAAAACAAGCAAAAAATGATTTAAATATATTATTTGAAAATTTGCAAATGGGTGTAAACTAAACTACAGATGTTTGGTCGGCTACATATGGTTTACTAGAATCGTATATTTGCGTCACCGCCCATTCTCTAGATTCAAATATGTGGCAAACAATAAAACATACAATAACATTTTAACCCAATTCAGTTTGAACCTGGTTTGGACTTGATCCGGTATGGACGGAATGCACCTAGTTTGATTTTAGTGGGGCTATACGCTTCATAAACCTGGGTTGAACAAAGACCCGATACTCGATTAAACCTTGGCAATATTATGTTGATCATGACCCAAATCGAGATCAACCGGACCAGATATGGAATTCTAAACCAGGTTTGTGCACCTTAAAACCTAGTGGCCCACATGGAGATCGCACATAACCTTGAATTATTTATTTTTATTTTTTATATATACAAATCAAGCCTAACCAACCTTAAAGAATTTCGACACTGACCCATAAAATTTGATACCGATAGTCATAAAAGTGTAACATCGACTTTCAAGAAAATTTTGATCAAGAAGAAAACAAGTTGGGATTTTAAACTTTCATAATTATAAAACTTTATACTAATTAATACATATCTTAAAAGTTTCATATTAGCCCGATAACTTTTAACAACAAAACTCATTATTCCTTTAATTTTTATAAACCCAAATACAACTATTCAAAAGTTTAAGACCATTATTCAATTAGACCAATCACTTGAAAATTAACCTAATAAACAATAAACAATTCAATTATAATTTACAAATACAAAATTAGCGATAATTGATGGGTCGATTAGTTTGATCACTAACCGGTCAATGGTTACATGCCCCCCCCCCCCCCCCCCCCCCCCCCCCCCCCCCCTCCTCCTCCTCCGGTCAATGGTTAGTTTGATGGGTCAATGGTTACATGCCCCCCCAAAAATCCGATTCTATTCAATCCTAAATCTTCAATTTAGGCAAACTTTTTTTTTTAAATCTACTTTCTTATTTGATTAATTGCTTGATTATTTGAATATTAGCTTGAAACTTGTTTGTTGGATATTTTGTTAATGATAATTTGATTATTTAATATTTTTGGGTACTATATAATATATTTGTAGATGATTATTTGGTGATGAGAATTTAAGTGATAGTTGTACATGTAGAACCATTTAGAAAATGTAAAACCGTAGGGAGCTACTGTAGGGTGCTGACATAGGTTGATTATGTATCTAAAAGTAAAATTGATTTAATCTTTTATTATATGATCTGATCCAACTTGAACTAACAATACTTAATATTTAATGATAAATGTTGGCTTCAGCCCTAATATCAAACATAAGAACAGAGGGAATTATATTGTTTTATCTTGCTCACAATATAAAAATAAATTATAAACTTTTAGATAGGATAAAACCAACTAAAACCACTATTCCATTGAACCTAAAACATGCCCGTTACTTGTTAATTACTAATCTATACAACTATATAATACATATTAAAAGGATAACATGGTAATTTAAGCATAGAGTACAAGTGGTTTATTCAATAATTTCACTTTTGCTTCCATTTAATTAACTTTTTCTAATTATTATATTATTTAATACACATTATTAATACATTATTTAATAATGTGATATTATTTAATTGACTTCATTAAATTTTATTTTATTTATAATAATATAAATTGACATTTAAATTTATAATTACTAATTATTTTTTTAAAACTAAACTTTTTTTTTATTTATAATAATCTAAATTGATATTTAAATTTATAATTATTAATCATATTTTTTTTAACTATATACTATTTAAATTAAGTATTATTTTATCTAAATATTTATATCTATACTACTTTATAATAATTCTCTCTGTATAAACATGTAATTTGCCAAGTATACAAGTTTTGAATCAATATGTACAAAGTAGTGTAGGACATTTAAGAAGGGTAGAATAAAGAATTGATTAAGATTTAAGACACTTTAGGGGTAATATGATAAATTTATCAATTAAATTTTATATACCTTGGCATTTTTGCCCTTGTCTCTTTTATGTATATAATAAACATTATTAATATATTATTTAATAATATGTATTATTTAATTCACTTCATTAAATTTTATTTTATTTATGATATTATAAATTGACATTTAAATTTATATTTACTAATTATATTTTTATAACTAAATATTATTTAGATTAAGTATTATTTTATTTAAATATTAAGTATATAACTTATATATATATATATATATATATATATATATATATCTCTTCATGTTTATAATAACTATAATACTAATATTTTCCTAGGGGCATATTGTGAGTTTAATAATTTTAATATTTATTTATATCTTTTATAATAAAAGTGAAAGAAAGATTGAATGATAAATTTACATATGAATTAAAACACCCATATGAAAAGTCATGCTTAAATTTCAAAAAATTCTCTCACATCATTTCGCCCGCCCATTTCACTTCTGTTCCAGAGTAAATGGGATTAACCATTTTATTTTATTAATGCCCTTACAATAAAGTATAATAAATGATGCTTATAATACAAATGTTAAGGCATATACACGTGACCAAACAAAACCACCATCTATTTTCAATTCCGTTCATTTACTGAGATCGAGCACTAATCCTTCTTCCCATTTTTCTTGTCGGTTGTTAAAAGCTCAATAACAATCAAGATGGTAATTTGTTGTAACAATTTCACCATTAATTTTCTCCGGTCTATGCAAATCACCACCGAAAGATGCATCCGATGATCACAAAACTCTTACCTATATTCATAAAACAAAACCCCCTAAAATCTATGTAATAAGTGATTTCCGACCACAAATACCACTCATACTTTCACTAATCTTGTTGGGATAATATAGTTGTACGTCTTGAAGACTTTTGTAATATACGACTATACGTACTTGTTTTCTTTCATTCAATTTTTTCAATAATTATATTTTGATTTTTTAATTTACATCATAACGCACCGAGCCGATACTGAATAAAATCAAATTCCCAAAAAATCACGCAACAGCCGTACTGCCGCAACGCGCGGACATATCCACTATATTAATTTAAAATGATAACTTGTTGTATACTTAAACAAAACATGACTCAAATACTAGATCCATTACTCGTAACTTGACCTAACTTGATCCATCAAAATTAACCCAACAATAGATAGCCGATCCCTATAAAAATGTTGGGTTCGATGGACGTCGCCTGTACACACCAAGAAGAGAATACCCGAGCCTGATGTTCAATCTCTTGAGCACTACTTACTAGTTCCAAACCCAACCAACTTTAATATTATTATCAATAGTTTTTCATGAACAATTTCACATAAATCAAAATCTTAAATACTACTAATTTTTATATTGAAAATATGGTAAAAACAAATATAACCAAACCAATGGCCGGCTGTAAATTAATTCTCAGATTACAATGTGAAATTGGCTCATCTAACGAATCACACATGAATAACTTATCTAAATCATTCACTATATATACCAACAACACAACTAGTACTCATATCATCAGCTAATTCAAATCAAATCATCAATAACAAATTATAAGAATTAGCTTGAGATCATGGCCATCAATGCTTCCATGTTTGTGAAAATGGCCACCATCCTCTCACTTTGCCTGATGCTCGTCGCATTTGCAGAAAGCAGAACCACCCTAACTGGTACGCATTCAAAACAAAAACTTCTTTAATCAATCAATGTAATCTTTGACAAACTATACCTTTGTTTTGATTGATCAATGAAATCATGAACATACAGATGACGTCCAAAAGGCAAAGCCAACTGTCTTCTGCAAGCAAGTCGTTGGTGCTGAGCGTGGGGACGACTGCGAGAGCATTAGCCGCTTGTTTACATTGGATTTGAAATCCTTTTTGGCGATCAACCCCAACATCAACTGTGAAGACATCTTTGTGGGTCAATGGTTGTGTATCGAAGGAAGCAACTGATGTTGCACAAAAAGACAGTTTGCGATCATCAACGAATATCTGAACGAATAAAGACTTCAGTTTAACATTGTCATTTGCCATTTTAGTTTTTATAGTTTGTATTTCAGAATGTGTGACAATACTTGAACCGTTAGATTGATTACTTATTACGGTTAAAAGCTTTGTCGTTTTAATGTTCTATGGTTTACCACATTTAAAGTGCTTTGTCCACTTAATTTATAAAATCTTTCTATTTCTCTATTTACATAGAAGAATGCGTGATTCCTAAAATTTTCATTAGAAATTTAGAATGATTAATCAAGAATTGAACAGGAATAATAAATTTGTGTAAAACAAGTACGAGTTATTTACTTTTTTTAAGAGGGAAAACTAAACTACGTACACCACCTAACTATCATTAGAGAAGGCTGTATATTAGATGCAAACGGGTGTAACTGAGTCTGCTAACTATAAATATAAGTAAATGCATGAAGTATTGAGGTGGAAGCTTGTTTGATGAGCATACCATGAGAATATGGACAATGCCTTTAACTGCTAACAAACAATTTTCAGTTGGGGAATATATTATACATATACCAACACAATTTATAAACGGCAAAGGTGATATGTGGTCCGGAAATAGTGACATATTGTAAGGCAGCGGTAAGTTGTTCGTATCTAACTAGATTAGATAGGGCTGCACTATCGCCAAGTGACAATGTTGAGGACATTGCTCATAGGAGACATGAGAGGCTTTGACGACGTGCTCATAGGAGACAAGACACGCTTGGATATTATCTTACAGGTAGGATTTATCTCGAGTATTAAACCATTTAACATTTACCAATCGAATGATCGATCAAAGATGATGGTATTTTAAAATTGTTCATGAGTCCTGACGAAAAGATATAGAGCAAGCATTTGAAGTCTTGAAGAAAACATGGCACATCATTGCCAATCCCTCGTATACATAGCATTAGAGGAACATCCGAAATGCAATGTGTGCTTTAAGAGCAACATCCGAAATGCAATGTATGCTTGCTTGGTTTTACATATTATGATTTTAGATGATAAAATGGCTAGTGGTTTGCGAAAACTATGACCAAGACAATACTAGTCGTATGAATATAACTTCAAAAAAGGACAAGCAAATCGTATGAGACTGAATATATATATTTTAGAGTGGATTCGATGGAACAACCCGGAGAAATCGTGTGAAGATTAAAAAAAAATATTTTATGCAATGTTTAAAATTAAAATTTATGTATTTTTGTTACTTATTTTTAATAATAATGTTTATTCAGTAATTACTATATGTATTATAAACGAAGGTCGGTTTGTACAGTAATTCAAATATTTTTCTACGTTAGTTATAGATATTGTTTTAGGCAAAGAGCAGATAAAGTGGATCTTGTGTTGGTCGTAAAAGCCATATGCATTCAGAGGCTGCACGCACCTTTGATCTCATGATTCGTCAACACCTGGTTTTGCATTTTCCTACATGACTCTCAGTGTGTCATGTGGAGGTTTAGGAACTTAGGATTATTTCATTCCCAAAATTAGATAAATAATATATAAAACATTTCTAAATAAATTTACATCCTTTAAAAACTATATAAGTTGTTAAGATTGAATAGATATTTAGATGGTAAGTTTATATTAGTTCTACCACAATAATATTGCATCTTATTATAATGTATTTTATCAATGTTTCAACTTTAATATTCTAACACTCATTTTTCGTTAAAATTTCAAATATTTATAACGACGTTGACGTAGCACACGGTTTTGCGATTGTTGCAACGCCATGGCTTTGTTTATATAAAGTTACATAAGTTATCAATGTGCCCTTCAATATGTGGGTTCGCGACGACGTTTGAACGCCATTTTTTTCACAATTTTACACCCTGCTGCAACGCGGCGGATCCTAACACTAGTTATTTTATTAAAATATTGAATTTATGAATTATTGTCTGTAAAATAAATAAGAACAACAATTTATAACTAATGATCAATATGATTGTCAATGAGTCTTAGATACACTGGTTTAGGAGGAAGCAATGTACTCAATTGATACAATGTATTTTAGGTGAGTCAAGGTTTATCACAGTTAACCTTTGGGCAGTGAATTTCCTCTAAAATGAAAGGCATGCTAGGTTATCAGCGTTGTGTGTGTTTGCAAAGCGTGAATACCCTTTTGCCAATATGAATTTACGCAGTTGGTCGGACTTAGAGTACTCATTGGCCATTTAAAAAAAATCCTAATGATATGATTACACAATCATTAAAATCTAGATGATAGTTTTCATTACCACTGTTATTAACTTATTTTTCTTCTTCACACTAACTGATGTGACTATATTATATCATTAAAATCTAGATGATAGTTATCACATCGCTACCATAGTTTTTCTCACATTATACTGACGTGATTATGTATTACAACACTTTTTCTTATTAAAACTCACCACTACTAGTGTTGCAAGTGTCATGATTACCTTTAATTTCATGATATAGTCAATATAAATATGTAAAATATGCTTCGACCGGCATTATGTCGAATGGTCACGTAGTCAGGGATATAGCCAACAAGCAAAAGTGTGAAATTTGCGTAGTTTGGCCGGTGATAAAACAAAAACCACCTCAAAAGGCATCCTGTGATTTAATATTTCAGATTTATATTATAGTATTATTAAAATTTCATCCGTTTTATACATAATTAAACTTTTTCCACGGAAATTATTTTGTATGAATTTATTTAATTAATATCTGAATTTATAGAAAGATAATGCTAATTCTTAACTTTTTTTTAATGAAATTTATTTATTTAAAGTTCAGGAATGTCTTTACAAAATTTTGACGATATGAAGCACATGGATGCATGTTAAGCATTGATGCAATTCTGAATCAACTTTGACCACAAAGTGTGTTATTTTTAGAACAAATAGTATGTTAATCCCTTATATTATTTATTATATATATCAAGTAAAATGCATGTAAATTTTAATACATATATGAGTTATTTAGAAAAAAATGTATTGGTAGTTATTTATTTATAGGGTAAGGTTATAGTAAAAAATGTATTTAGTTTAAAAAGCCTAAAAAATTATAGGCTTGACACATATGATTTTATTGTTTTAAAAAGAATGGTATTTTAGTAATTATGCCAAATACGTCAGATTATTGTGTTTTATACATTAATTGTGTCAAATATCTGCTTATTGTGTCATATAATTTATATCATATGTTATATGTATTCATAATTGTGTTTTACATTTTAGATTATCTTATGTTATTTTTTTTATTGTTTCTATAGATTATATAAACTTGCTAACCAACATAATTTTCAAAACTAATAGTGTTGAAGATAACACATGTGATGTCTGTTAGTCTTGATAAGGTGAAGAATGAGACATTGTGTTATTTTGTTATTGTCTTTAATGTGTTTTACATACTAGAGATATACAACAATGTTAATCCACCATTAATTTTTTTAGAATTCATCATTTAAGAAAAAAACATAATAATCAGAAAAACACAATAACTAACAAAAAATACAACGAACAACACTAAAAACACGGTGAAGATAAAAAATCATATGAGCTTAAAAACAAAAAAAAATTATTATCTTTCTATATTACAATATGTAACACCCGGCCTCTCGTACCACCAATATTGTCCGTTTTGCCCACAATGAGCTCACGGATTTGCTTTTGGTTGCCCGGGTGAAAACTTCTCAGGGAGGTCACCCATCCTTGGATTACTCCCACCTGAGCACGCTTAACTGTGAAGTTCTCCTCTTATCCACAGCCAATACGCCCAAAACGTGTTGGTGATATTAGAGACCAAACAATACTTATGAACCAGCAATCTCTCCTGTCCACGACCGATGTGGGATATATGCAGGGTGTCACACAATACCATGCTCGTTTTAAAAATAACACTCAGATTTATAGTGTAAATTTTATGAAAAATCATGTCGTATTTAAAAGTTATGAACACTTAAAAAAATAGAGGGAACTTGAAATAAGTCAACATATGCTTAAATACCTATATAACAAATGTTTTCTCCATAATATTTTCTCAAGCATTGATTAATAATATTACTGATTGAGTTCACTTATATTTTTTAGATTATCTATATATATGTATTTTATATCAATCTATAATCTATATCTATATCTATAATCTGAACCCATATAAGAAGATTAGATGTGTAAAATTAGAATTTTTGAAAACTTAAGTCACCAAATACAAATTCAAAAGCATATACTAAAATTTTTTTACGTATAATTCCTAGTTTGCCTTCATTTAATAAAGTTTTACTAATTAATACATTAATTACTACATATTATTAATACATTATTTATTTATTTATTGGTCTACAGTAAACATTTTTGTATTTTTATATAATTTTCTTTAATATGTACATATTATATAATTGAGATTGAAAAAGAAATGCTGATGGTGGTCTGGTGGTTTTTTTCCTTACCTTTTAATCCGTTTAACATGAGTTCGAACCATGCTGTTGGTCTTTGCCCAATAATTTATTTTAATGGATTATTGTTTGTGGCCAGTATTAAATGGTTTTATTTTCAGATTTCTCACAATACTCTTTTTCTTTTTTCCCTTTTTACAATTAGATAGATAAATAACAAACATATTGTATTAAATGGTTACAAAAATTAAGCTTCACGTATGAATACAAAGAATAGTATTTTAAATTTTTTACAATTGGACTCAGATGTATAAATGAGGATATTCTAATTTTTTTTGTTTTAGTTTTGGTATTTATAATTAATTATTAGCAACTTTACTTTTCTCCTATAACTTTAAAATTAATATACTTTTAGTTTCTGAATGTACATTATGACGTACTTATGCTACCTATGTTTTGATACAAACTTTCTTTTAAAACTGTTGAGATATAATATTTATAACTTCTACATTCAACTTATCAAAAAAATTAATTTCAGTTGTATCATGATCACTATAATTTGATAAAAACTTTATCCAAGACCGAGTTATCGTTGTGACATACTTTTCTTATCTAAGTTACAATATAATTTTTATTTACAATCGAGCCATGTTAACATGGGTTTCCCGAGCATCGCGCAGGTACAACTGCCTGCTACATATACAACGATAGATTAGATAGTTTTTTATTAAAGTAATTTAGTTTATTTTTATATATTTAATTCTATTGACAACTCAATAGCAAGGTAGATCAAGTGGTTAAGCTTTCTGATTATACCTGTAAGATCTTAGGTTCGATACTTGGATTCAATAAAATTTACATGTATATTATTATTTGTCTATGTCGGTTAGCGTAGTGGGTTTGTTTGGTTTATATTTTAGCCATCAAACTATACATCTTGCAAAATCCTCCCAACCTCTTCAAAAGCTTCAAATATATTATTTATTTGTTTTTTTGGTTTGGAAAAAAGATTCTAGAAAATCATTTCATGAGGTCAAAGAGATAGCACTTAAATATTATAAAACCACTTCAAAAGTTAAAAAGAAAATATAATTTGATTAAACTTTATACAATTTAAAGAGATACCACTTAAATTTTTTAAAATCACTTTAAAAGTTAAAAAAATCAAGGTTAATTAAACTTTATACAATTTAATTGTCTCAAGGATTTTTAAAGTGATGTTTTGAATCTCACCTTCATTTTAGAAATTTGTTTGTTTTATTTTAATTATTTTTAGTATGGCTTTATAAATATCAATTGTCACTAGATTTAATATATGTGAGTTTGAATGAGATGGTTTACACCCTTTTGATTGAGACTTGAGAGCATCCAACCGTAATCTATGTTAGCATTTAAAATAGTATTTTTCAATCGTACCAGTGCACGAATCACAGTTTCGTAAAATAATGAAATCAAAAAGAGACCCGCGGCAATGCACGGGTCTCAATTTCTAGTTATTAATATATTATTTATTAGTGCGAGACTATTTAATTTAATAAACTAAATATTATATTTTATATAAACTACTTTAAACTAATATTTAGATTTATAGTTACTATTTGTATTTTTATAATATTATACTATCTAAATTAATTATTATAGTATTTAAATATTTAAGTATATAATTACTAAATATTTTCAAAGTTACAATAATAATAGTAATACTAATTATTATTATTATTATTATTATTATTATTATTATTATTATTATTATTCCTGTGTGTGTATACGTATATATATATGTGTGTGTGTGTTCGTGGGGCTGTTTTGTATGGGTGGTTTAGGGGGAGAATGCTTATGGGTTAATGTACCTTTTTCTTTATGTGATTTGTGTGTGCCGTGGGTGTTTGGGAATATTTTTATTTTGGTGATTTCATGTGAGTGATACCATTGTGTGGGTTTTCTTTCTTTTTATTTTATTGTGGTGAGAATGAGATTTAAGATACAGGATAGTTTGTGTGCATGTATTATGAGTGATTTGGATGATGGCAAAAGGTGATTATGGGGGTTTGCAGATATGGATATGTCAAGCATGCATGTGAGTGTGGTTGTGTGTTTTTTTTTTTTTTTTTTTTTTCATGATATATGAGTATGATTATAAAAGGTGTGTTGTAAATAATTTATATAATATATGTGTGCTATATATATTACATATTATCATTGTGGGGGTTATATATATAATGTATATTGCATATAAGTATTTTATACACATATATTACGTTTGTATATAATACCATAAGTGTGTTACGTATGGGTTATTTTGCGTTATGATGCGTGAAATTGTGTGTGACTGTATTGACATGTGATTGGGGGAAAATTGATGGTTGGTATTGAAACCGAGCCGTGAACGCGAAACCATATAATTTAATAGTTAATACTTTATATTAATTAAATATTAATTGAAATTCAGGTTAATCGGACCCTAACCAATTGTGCTTGCATTTACTCGTTACTGTGCACTCAATGTGAGTTCTCAGCCCCACTCTACTTACTTTCTTTGGGGTGAAAAAAACGTGTGTTCTAAACGTATTTTCATTTGATCAGTATTACTGTAATATCACTTGTTTACTAGTGTTGTATTAACTTAAGTCCTCACTTTCGAACCGTTAATGTATGTACTTTAGCGAGGTAATTCTGAGTAGATCTACTGGGTTTGACAAACCCCACCCGGGCTAGTCGCGCTAGCACAACGGTACGTCAAACGGGTGTTTAATTGACCTAATTTCAGTTGCTGTGACCTGGTGTTCACAGCCGAGGCATTCCTTTACATTGTCAGCTTCGGTTGCGAACTTCATACACTTAGTAACTTGTTGAGTAGACTAGCTATCTACTGATTTTACTTTGTTTACTGTATCAGTTTACTATTATGTTCTGTTTATCAAAACCTGTGAACTCACCAACTTTGTGTTGACACTTTAGCATGTTTCTTTCATGTTCTTAAATCGAGCACGACTAGAATCATCACTTCATATCATTCATCATTTATTGGGTCAACAAAGAACAATTGCATTTTTCTACACATTATACTTATCTGGTTTTGCGCGTGTTTGCGCCGTTTGAATGATGAATTTATATGCTTCCGCATTACTTTCATGTTTTCATTTTTAACTTTGACTTGGGAAATTTTAATTTAAAATAAGCAATTATATTTTTGTACTTGTTGCGTCGTTTGGTGTAACTAATGGCTGAGATCCTGGTATGTCACTAACGGTATTACCCCGTTCGTGAAAATTGAGGGTGTGACAAATTTGCCGGACAAAAGTTTTGTGTGGTAATCCTTTTGTAAGAGGGAGGGTCTACTAGTATTCTTTTAAGGCAAATTGGATTTTAATAATCCAAACTATTAAATATTGGCCGATAATAATTTATTCTATTAATTTGGCCGGTAACACTCTAAACTTTCACTTATATTACCAACAACAGTCCCAAGAATATAACTTTTAGTTTTTTACGTTTGATTTGGACTCGATTCTAGTCGCAATAGTGGTTATGAACGAAATAAAAAAAACATACAAGTTAAATTGAGATCAAAATAAATACAATTCGAACGTGAAAATTTGAAAAATATATTACTAGTACTGTTGTTGGTAACAAAAGTGAAAATTAAAACTGTTGCTGGCCAAATTAATAGTATGGATTATTATCGGCCAATAGGTAATAGTTTAAATTATTAAAATCTAAATTGACTTTTTTTAAAGGTTATTAAATTTTAATAATTCTAACTTTCACTTATTGGCAGGATTTAATCTTAACTCAAGAAATGTTTATAAACATTTCTAACTTTAACCTTATTTTTCTCAAATGATCACTTACTAACTGAGAGTTAAACCCGTTAGGGTTTTGATTACGTGAACTGCTTATGTGGCTAAAACACTGAACGGAAAGTTGAAATCTACCATCAGGTTCGTTAATCTAAAACTTCTGCACCCTGGAACCCGTCAATCAACACTTTTTGATTTAAACCATTTGACTCATTGGAGGTAGATTTCGGGTAACGATGGAGCTAGACATCGAGAAACGGACTTGATGGAGGCTACGAGGCGACAGGGTTGAAAATAAGCTTAAAGTTGGCCATATTTTTTCAAAAAAACTAATGGGGGTTAACTCTCGGTTAGTAATGAATCGTTGGAGAAAAATAAGCTCAAAGTTAGAAGTGTTTGTAAATATTTCTTGAGTTGCTATTAATCTCGACCAAAGTTTAAATTATTAAGTCCAATAACCTTTTTTTTTAATGTATTAATATACTTGATATTTATACTTTTGTCTTTTATCTTTCTTAAAAAAAAGATATTTTGTGTCGAGATATGATCCAACCCCCAATGAATGGTTGTTATCACAATAAAGCTTTCACAACCTCGGATGAAGTTTCTACTTTGATTCCGCGAAATAAATTTCTTAGTAGCATTCTTTGGCAAGTAGCATAATTACATGGCCCATATTCACCCATCATGACTACATTGTCGTTAATTCTTGCTTATGGCTCCTTTTGACATGTAACTATTACAATGAAAATGTATCTCGATTTTGGTATCTTATCCTCTTAGTATTTTGCAAAGTCTGAGTCATAATAGCCAACAAAGTCTAGGCTATATGTTCGTTACTCATTAGTATCGTATAGATATTGTAACACTTTCTTTGGCAGCTCTCTTATGGCCAAGTCTCGGATTAGAATGTTAATGACCTTGTTAGGTTATATGTTACGGCTAAATTGATATTGGGTATGGTTTATTTAGAAGACTAGGCGACCATTTATGTTTTTTTTTTGTAATTCCTCAACACAAGTAGTGAGAGGCATAAAGTAACAAGAGATTTTTAGTTGTAAAAAATGTAGATCACACCGACTTAACCATTATAAATCCTTGTGTTCTCTTGTTCACCTATTTTTGTGTTTTAATCCTTGATAGTGTGTTGTTGCCTCCGTATGCATATACCCTGGTAGACCTAAAATTCTAGTGACATAGGGTATATCAGGTTGAGTACGTACTTGAGCATACATAATGCATCTAACTATATATCATTTTAGGCATGAGATTCACGGCACTAATGAAACCTACTTATAGTACCTTTTACAACAAGTGCCATTGAAGGTAAGCAATTCCTCATTTTAAACTTTAACATGCATTCAATATACACTTCCTGGATTACACTTAAAATCTTATGTGCCTAATTTTGATGAATTTTTATCTCTATTACATATGAGGCTTCATTTAGATTTATCATGTTAAAAACTTGAGATGGTAATCGTTTTGTCTCATGTAGCATGTCTAAATTATTGCTCATTGTTAATATGTTATCGCATACAAAAGATAAGATGGATCTACTCCTACTCATCTTAAGGTTTAGACATTGATCTACCTTGTTCTTAATGAACTTATTTTACTTTATGACCACAACAATTCAAGATACCACTGTTAAGATTCTTCTTTGAATCTATACGTGAACTTCTTAAGTTTGCACAACAAATGATCATAACCTTCTGTCTTAAGTCCTTTGAGTTATTTCGTATAGACATTTTTGTGGAAATTATCATGCAAAAGGATTGTTTTGACATCCATTTGAGGTTGCTCAAGATCAAAATGAAAATCCTAAATGATTATTTCCATGAAATAAGAGATAATATCTTGTTATAATTTACTCCATCCTCTTTTGTATACCGTTTTGCAGCCATTCATGCCTTGAAATGCTTGATGTTCTCATTGGATCTAATTTGGACCGTCCAAATAGCTCACGAATCAGAGCTCGCTCGAATTTCGCTCGGAAAAAATTCGAAAAATGCTCGTTCGGAATAGCTTGGTTTAAACTGAATTGAACCGAGCCGGCTCAGTTTAGCTTGCTTTTTAATTAGCTTGGATCTGTATGGCCTGGATTATTTTACTTGTAATATATATATATATATATATATATTTATGTATATAACATATATCATTGTGTTTACTTATTTATTAAGAATATAATATATATTTTTAACTAATTTTCATGTCAAAGTATTAAACTATAATGTTTGTATTGAATCGTTTCATGTGATGCTTCTATATATTTATATATTATAGAATGAATTTTTCAAACATACATTATTTTAATTTACCAAAAGTAGACTACCGGTAATTATGTGGTATTACGGGTTTTGTTTGTTCGATTTAAATAATTATGCAGTTATTTGTGTTTTATTGAAGTTGAAATTAGTTTATTTAAACTAATTAATATTTTATGAAACTTAATATAAACCGATTATAAGTTAAAAAGTATTTTGAAATTATTTTACATTTGATTTTTCTAATTGTGTACATGAAATTAAAAGCGAGCCAAAACGAACCAGGCCGAGCCAGCTTGGTTAAAAACCAAGCCAAGCTCAAGCCCAGATTTCCAGCTCGATTCTAAAACCGAAACGAGCCTAGCTTGCTTGGCTTAAATTCGAGCCGAGTTTTAGCTTGCCCTGACTCGACTCGGTTCGGTCACGAAGAACCTAGATCTAATTTAGTTTCTATAATATCGATATCGGGGATAGGCTAGGAAGATGTTGAGGAAGAAAACCTAGAACTCATGCAATCCCTATAATTCCATTAATTTTTTTAATTCCAAATACCCTATAACTATTTACAAAATTAAAACCATTCTTTCATTAGCCCAACAATTAAGAACTTAACCTCATAAATAATAAATAATAAATAATTCATTTATAATTTATAAAATTATAATATTATCGATAATTGAAGGATCGATTAGTTCTATGACTGGTTTGTCAATGGTCACACCCCACCCAATCCTTTTCAAATCTTGGTCTAATCAACCTTGAATCTTCAGTTAAGGTATTTTTTTATAAACTTTTCTCTAAAATCTACTTTCATATTTGATTATGTTCTTAATTATTTAAATATTAACTTGAACCTTGTTGATTAGATATTTTATGTGATAACTTGGTTAATATTTATTTTAGGGTACTATCTAATATATCTATAGACGACGTGATTAGATTGGTGATGAAAATTTTAGTGATAGTTATATTTGCACCATCAATAAAATTTTTTTTAAATCATAAGGAAAATGTTCAAAGAAAAAGTGTAATAAATCTAAAAAGTGTAAGAAACAATCCCAACTATCAATCTTTTTAGAGGTCGTTTGATTCGCAAAATATTTTGCAAAAGAATTAGAATTGGAAATAAAATTGTAATTGGAATCTTACTAAAATTGATCACGTGTTTGGTTGGTCAATTTTGAGTGAAATAAAAATGTTAATTTTGAACATTTTATTGGATTGTTAAACATTCAATGGGTAAGTGGAATAAATATGAATTCCAATGAACGAGGAAAATTTTTCCAATTACAATTCCATTCATTGACCAAACAAACATAATTTTGGATAGAAAATTTTCCAATTTCAATTTTAATTCCTAAGAATTCCGTAAACCAAACGGGACTAGATCTTTTTAATTAACAGTTGAGCAAATTATAGGAAAAAAATTTGTTAGATAGGTATTTTACTCATAATCACTTTTGTTGATTTTTTTTTAAAATCCCCGACCTTTTTACACATTAATAAGTTTTATATGTGACATTAATCTTTTATAAAATAAACACAATAAAAACAAGCATTTTTTTTATTTTTATAACGAGTACGATATCACTATATAAAAATGTAGTAAATTTTTTTATATTTTTCAGCTCATATGAAATCTACTTGTTATTGTGTTTTTTTTTTGTTAATTATTATAATTTTCTAAAATAATGTATTCTAAAAAAATATAATAGTGTAATAATATTGTTGTGTAATTCTTGTATGTAAAACGCAATGATAAATTAACCACTAATTAATTTAAAATAGCACACAAGATATAAAATGTAAAACACAATGATAAAATGTCTCATTGTGTTTTTTACTCATCTTTGTGTTATCCTAGACATAATAAATTTTGAAAAACACATTGGTAAAACAATATTATTGTGTAACTTTAATTATATCACACAATGATAAGATGGCTACAAGTTTATATCATATATAAATTAAAAACAATGATAAAAATAATATGAAATGATTTAAAATGTGAAACAAAATAATTAATACATATAATATATAAATGATGGAAAATAGTTGATACAATAAACTTATATTTGACACAATTACTATTAGACATAATAACCTGAATTATTTGACACAATAATTAAAATACCATACATATTAAGCTTAGAATTTTTTTAAGAATTTTTTAAATCAAATTCTTTTTTTTTTACTATAACCTACCCAAATCATAGATAGCTACTTTAGGGCTATTGACGTATACTCCTTATGTATTTAAAATTTAAGTTGGTTTATCTTTTTATTATGTGACTTGACTTTATTGGATAATGCCACAATTACTTCTTTTAAAACAAGAATATTACATGCATGTCTTTAAATATTAAATGAACAAAAAAACTACTACTACTAATATGGTTCTCATGTGTGGAAACAATCCCACGTTCACATCCACAAAACTTAGTTCCTTTTCCAACATGTACTCCAACGTCCATTTTCAAATGATCTCCAGCAAACGCGGTCAACACTCAACACTTGACTATTTCTTAATTAATGTGTTGGCTTATTCAAGACTCATTTGACAAGACTTGAACCATGACTCGTGTGACCTGTGAACGAACCCAATTAACCCAACAAACTCAAACCGAACCAAAAATACTTAACAATAAGGGACAGAAACCATCATAAAAAAAACTCTCGAGTCCGCCAATGCCAATGATTCATTCTTCACCTTATCGAGACTAACAGACATCACCTGTGTAGATCAAGAAGAGAATAATCTCTTGAGCCCTACTAAGTTCCAAACCGAACCGCTTGGATATTATTAGCAACAGTTTTCGCAAACAATTACACAGCCTTTGGCAATAGTTTTGTTCAAGTGAATCATAATCTTAAACATGACTAAAATTTTATTTTGAAAAGTAGCAACAAATATGACCAAAACAATGGCCGGCTCTAAATTCGCACATTACAATGTGAAATTGGCTCATCTAATGAATCTTACATGAATAACTTATCTAAATCATTCACTATAAATACCAACAACACAAATATTCATATCATCAGTTAATTCAGATAAAATCAACAACAACAAAAGTAAGAAATAGCTACAGATCATGGCCATTAAAGCTTCCATGTTTGTGAAAACGGTCACCATACTTTCACTTTGCCTGATGCTTGTAGCATTCGCGGAAAGTAGAACAATCCGTAAGTCTTTAAAACTGTTTTGATTAATCAATGTTATCGTTGACAAAATACAACTTTGTTTAGATTGATCGAAGGAATCGTGAATGTACAGATGGCGTCCAAAAGGCAAAACCAACTGTTTTCTGCAAGCAAGTTGTTGGTGCTGAGCGTGGGGATGATTGCGAGAGCATTAGCCGGTTGTTTACGTTGGATTTGAAATCCTTTTTGGCGATAAACCCCAACATCAACTGTGAAGACATCTTTGTGGGTCAATGGTTGTGTATCGATGGAAGCAACTGATGTTGCACAAAAAGACATCTGCAATCATCAACGAATATCTGAACGAATAAAAACTTCAGTTTAACCTTGTTGTTTCTCTTTTACAGATTGTAAGAATGTGTGACGACGGTACTTTAACCGTTAGATTAATGGTTCAAGGTTAGAAGCTTGGTAGTTTTATGTTGGATGATTTTCCACGTTAGAAGTGTTTTGTTCACTTAAGTTATAAAATATTTCTATTGATCTAGTTGCAAGCAGCTGCATGCGTTCTTCCTAGAAGCTCAAATAGAAATTTAGTATGATTAATCAAGAATTGAATAGAATAGTAAATATATGTTAAACAAGTAGCAATGGTGGTATGATTGCGTTAATATGAGGTTACAATGAGGTTCTATATATATGTAGACTACAATATGACAATTAAGTAACATTTATTTACTCTTTTTCAAAAGGAAAAACTAAACTGCGCCACCAAACATGTTTTGTTCAAGCATGCAGAGAGATAACTCGTACCCACATTATCACGCCGTAGAGTAGGAGTTGAAATTGTAGTAACACGAAGTTCATGAAGTAGATCTCACAACAAAGTTAGTCTAGCCATTGTGTCAACAAGAGCTTTCAGTTGAGGACCAAGAAACAGTTCGTTTCTTGCCAGTAGTCCAAGAGATAAGATTAAAACTCAAATAGATAGCAAATCCTACAGTAAACCGATTGTCATTCGGATAGTTGACCAAGTTAGCATTAGCGAAGGTTGTATCTTAGATACAGATAATGCCTTTGACTACTGATAAATGAATTTCTATTGGAGACTACATATACCAACATAATTTATAAACTACAAAGATGATATGTGGTCTGAAAAAAGTGACATATTATAAGAAACCAGTAAATTGTTTGTAATTAACTAGATCAGATAAGGCTGAACTACACTATCACCAAGTGATAAGATTGAGGATGTGCTCATATATAGGAGACAAGAGAGGCTTTGAGGACATGCTTATAGGAGACAAGACATGCTTGGAGTTAGAATGGCCCGCATAGTGTAGAAGTTCCAAAATATATTTTTTATGAAAGAATGAGGTTGGGACCTTGAGGAATAATTTCAACACCCAAAAATAAATTAATATCCCTAAGGTCTTTCAAGGCAACGTCTTTACCAAGTTGTTGAACAACTTTACTAATGGTGGGGTTGTTGCTTCTAGTCATGATTATATCATCTATATATAAAAAAAATTTGAAGCTGTGCTTTTGTATGAGTGAATTAAGAAAGGAAGGATCAGTTGTAGCATGTTTAAAATTAAGAATGTGTAATGTTTTTGATAGCCAATGAGATCAAGCTCTCAAATTGTGTTTGAGAAGGAGGTTGTCATAAGTAGACTGTGTCTTTTAGATCTGTGTGTAGAAAAGCATGCTGCACATCTAATTGATGCAACTATCATTTTTTAGTAACATCTAATTTTAGTCTTTTATTACTAGGTTACAACCAAGTGGCATAATCTATTTACTACAAAAACATTGAAAGTCTAATAATCCACCATAAGCTAAGGACGAGAATGACATGCAGCTTGTATTGTAAACATAAATCTTATAGTTGCTAATGGCTTTGTGAAGATATCAACAATCTGATCATTTGTTAATATGAATAACACAGAGAGGTTTCCTTGCACAATCCTTAATCTGACAGAGTGAAAGCTAGCTTTAACATGTTTGGTTTGAACATGCAAAAAGATAACTGATAAGTCGCACCCACATTATCACTATGTAGTGTAGGAGTTGAAATTGTAGTAACACCAAGTTCCCAAAGTAGATCTTCCAACAAAGTTAGTCTAGCCATTGTGTCAACAAGAGCTTTTAGTTGAGGACCAAAAGATAAGATTTGAACTCAAATAGATAGAAAATCCACTAGTGAACCGATTATCATCCAGATATTAGCCAAGTTAGCATTAGCAAAGATTGCCATCTCTGTCGGGAACAAACTTCACTTCTAATTCAATGATTAATCCTAATCATATCACTATCGGGTCATGGAAAGGCCAACGATCATCCGTTTCTATGAAAATCCAATCTACAAACCTAAAATGTTTAAGCATTGGTTTCGTATAAGCGAGAACTATTTCTACAAATAGTAGGAGATATGGTGAGTTAGTTTGAGTATTTTCAACAAAGACATGACGTAAATTTGTTTCATGAGTTTATAATAGTGCATGTTTGCAATTCATCAATTGGAATATGATAATACAAGTGAATCATTCAACAAAGATTTAAAGATGATAGGAAAAACATTGCAAGATACGCTATACCAATTCTATCAAGGTATAATTATTGAGTGGCATTGTTGTTGTTGTTGTTATTGCTGCTCTAGTTGTTGTTGTTGGTGTTGTTATTGTTTGTTGTTGTTGTCGTCGTCCTTATTCTTATTATCATTATTAATAATAATAATAATAATAATAATAATAATAAATTATTATTATTAGTACTGCTGCTATATTTTTTTATTTATTATTACTATTATGTATATTTCTAAGGTATCATTAATCTATATGAGAAAAGCTATTTGAGAAGACCAACTTGGAGTCACATTCAACAAATATACTCGATGCATTAAGGGGTACATGGTTTTCTCAAGATGTTAGGTAATATCGATTGTACGCATTGGGAGTAGGCAAACCATCCCATTGTTTTGTGTGGTCAACACCAGCGAGGTAAACATTCACATTGACCATTATACTTGAGGCTGTTGCATCACAAGATCTTTGTATATGACATACTAGTTTTAGTAAACCCGTGTATTACACGGATTGAACAAATAAAATATTAAATATAATAAAATTTTATTAAGTATAAAATGATATTTTTTTTCCAAAAAAATAAAATATTTTGTTTCAAAACAAACCATTATAAAAAAAAATATCATTTTTAAATAAAATTTTATTATAATTTTTAATTTTAATTATTTTTTGTTTATAAAAAATTTACTTTTTAAAAACATTAATTTTAAAAAAGTTTGATATTTTATAAAAATTCCTTATTTTATAAAAATTATTTTTTAGAAATAAAATTAATAAAAAGATCTTTTTTTAAATTTATTAAAAAACTATTTTTATTCTAAAAAAGTTAAATAATATAATTCGTAATTAAAGTAATTATTTAATAGCAAAGAGAAGCGGGAAAATATTGGTGAGAATAAATATGATGATGACATGTGTCACCCTAAGTTACTCTTTTATTAAAGTAGAAGAATTTTCTTTGGTCTTACAGGGTTAAACGCCAATATAAATCTTTTGGATCATTTGTCCATTTTTGGAGACTTCGTTAATGGTTTTACACCCGGGTCTTCCTTTAATGTAGATGATACGATGTACAACCATGGGTATTATCTTACATGTGGAATTTATCATGAGTATTCGACCTTCAAAAGTTATTTGCATTTTCCAATCAAATGATCATAGAAGATGGTATCTTAAAAAAGCTCACAAATCCTCCAGAAAAAATATCGAGCGAGTGTTTTGACTCTTGAAAAAGTGACACATTATTGCCAATCCCGCATGTATATGAAATAAGAGAAATATCTGAAATACAATGTATGATTGTTTGGATTTACATGATATGATCTTAGACGATAAATGACTAAAGACATGCCAAAATCATGAAGAAGACAACACTAATCATGTAAAGATAATCGAATAACAAAGACAAGCAAATCAAATGAAGAATGAAAATAACTATTTTAAAGCGGATTTGATCTTACAACCATGGAAAAATCCTGTGAAGATTGAAAATAAATATTTTATGCAATGATTAAAATTAATATTTATGTTTTTTTTTGGTTTTTATTATGTATTATTAAAGTTTATTTAATCTTTTTTTTAATATTGAATGTATGAATAATTGTCCAGAACATAAAAATAATTAATAACTAATGATTACACAATTATCAATATCTAAATGCTAGCTATCACATCACTACTATCTTTTTCTTCACCACACTATACTAAAGTGACTATACAAGTGACAACGCTTTTTGTTAATTGAACTCACCGCTGCTAATGATGCAAGTGTCATGATAACCTTTATTTAGGCGGTATGTTCAATAAATATGTAAGATATGCTTCGACCGGCATTATGCCGAATGGTCACGCAGATAAGGAAATAGCCAACAAGCAAAAGTGTGAAATTTGCATAGTTTGGTGATAAAACAAAAACCACCTCAGAAGGCATCTTGTTATTTAATATCTCAGATTTATATTGTAGTGTTATTAAATTTTAATTGATTTTATACATAAATTAGTACTTTTTTCTACAGATATTATTTTGTATGAATTTACTTGATATCTGAATTTATAGAAAGATAATGCTTCTAGCTTAAATCTTTTTTGTGAAATTTATTTATATAAATTTCATCATGTTATGTCCTTACGAAATTCTGACGATATGAGGCACTTCGATGCATGTTAAGCATCCGAAAGAAATGCAATTTTAAATCCACTTTAATTTGTCTATAAAGTGTGTTTTTCTTAGATAAGTAGTATGTTGACTACGGCATTAACCCCTATTTATACTGTATAATAGAAATAACTTAGGTGGCACGTGACGTGTTTTTAGAGCACATCCTAATTTATTTTCTCGTCAAAATTATGTTTCATGATTGGTTTTTATTTTTTCTAAATACATTTAATTAAGTTAAAAAAATGCACATTTATGGCATTTGTTTTCTTCATTATTCTTAATTCAATCATAATTTAAAATTTAAAATTAAATCATACTATACATAAGTCAACTTTAGAATCTATAGTTGATTTTCAAAATCAATTTATGAAGAACCATTATATAGTTTTGATTTTCAAAAGAAATATGAAAAATGAATAGGATTATATAGTACTTTAAAAAAAGTATTAATTAGTATTGATGCTAAACTGTCCATGAATTTTGGTCATCTTTTGATCAACGATTTGCCACATCCATTTTTTATTATGGCTATTCAATGTTTATTTTATATTTTATAAAAATACAAAAACAATTAATAGTTATTAAACTGTAACAAATATCAATCTGTTTAAACTAATTTCATATACTTTGATTATTTCAGATTATGTTTATTATTTTATTATTAATTACTAATTTAATTATTAAAGAGTTTTTTTTTTTTACTAATTCTAATAGTGATTCAATCAGAAGTTTATAATATTTTTAAAGTCAACATCCATATTTGACTTTCTAAATTAATTTATTTACACTAGATTACATATACTGAAGTTATTTCAAATGTTTGGCAAGCTAGATAATTATAAATTTTTATAATAATTTTAATTATCAAATAGTAAATGTTTTTATATTGCTACGCTTTGTGATTTTAACAAAATTTTCTAATTATCTTTGAGATCTATATAATAAAATATAAATGCAATATAAAGGAAAAATATTAAAGCTACTAAGCTTATATAAAGATGGTAAATTATAAATACAATATAAAATGTTGTATACAAAATATTATTAAATATCTACAAATTATGAAAGTTTTTTTTCATTTCATATTTTCTTATTTATTTGGTTTGTGTAGTATTATATATATAACAATTATTAAAAGATGTCAATAGTTCTTGCATCTTATTGGTCCATGTGAGCACTACATGACTTTCTTATTATTATTATTTTTCGTTTTGTTTGCTTTATAGTTTAGACGTTTTAAATTTTATTTGACTTTATTAAGAAACTGGGTTGGTGTATTGATGAGTTGATGGTATGCAAGGTTTGTATTGAACCTATAACTTTTTTATCACACTGGTTGGATCCTTGAGAACCGCTCCCCCTATGTTTACCACACTGGTTTGATCCTTGAGAACCACTACTCCTAAGTTCCTTTATGGTTTTTACCCTCTACATGCATTTGGATGTTTTTTAATATACTATTTTTTTATAAAACTTTTCGATACCTATATAGCTGCTACTATTTTATAGTATTTATCACTACTCCCACAAGCTGCTTTTTGGTACTTTTTTTATATAGTCATTTATTAGTACTTAAAATGTGCATAGAATAACTATTTTTCTTACTGATATTTATATAACATCAAAAAGAAGTTTATTTGTTATCTTTTCAACTGTTTAAGATATCTTGCCTTGATACTTTTGTTCGTTTAAGTTTTATAAAGTATTTATTATCTTATGTTTTTAAAAAGAATTTTGGATTTTTTAAATTTCCTTTTTGTTTTGTTTTCTGTTTTAAAGATATCTATCGCATTTTCTAGCATACGTTTCTACAACGATGTGACTATTTTGTGCTTTCTGAATATGTTATCATGAAGTGTTTTCTTTTCTACGTTTTGATTATCAAAAACAATTCGCCGCAACACGCGGACTATATTTGCTAGTTATTTATTATATATCAACTTAAACGCATGCAAATTTAACACATGGGTAAAAAAAACAATACTCAAAGGTGATTTTTCCTAACATTTATCATTAATGGTAGGGGTGCTCAAAAATATCTGAGTCTAAAACAGAATCCGAAATATCCGAAAATTCAAAATTCGGATAGTGATTTTGAAAATTTTCAGATATTCGGATATCCGAAATATTTTTTAAAAAAATTATATAATATTAAATATTTATTAAAAATTTCGTATATTTTCAAATATTTTGGATATTTTTGTAAAAACTTCGGATATTCGAAAAAATTTTCAATAATAATTATTAAATTTTTATAAATTTTATTAAATAATAATTTTTTTGAAATTGGGATATCCGAACGGATATCCGAATCCAAAATTTTGGATATCCGAATTTCAGATATCTGAAAAATTAAATTTCGGATTCGGATAGTGAAATCCACTATCCGAAATTTTCGGATATCTTTAAACACTCCTAATTAATGGTACATTCTTTTCTATATTATCACTCACAAAAGCTTAATACCAAGGAAAAGTAGATACATAATCAAAGATTCGCATATTGATTTTTTCTATACAAACACAAATTAAAAATAACGTAAAGCTACAAAACAATGGCCGGCTTGGATCATGTAAGGAATGAGTCAATGACATGAATTAATTTATTCAAATCATTCACTATAAATACCAACAACACAAGTACTCATATCATCAGCTGACTCACAATCATCACCAACAAAAAACAACAAAAAGCTCAAGATCATGGCCATCAAAGCTTCCATGTTTGTGAAAATGGCCACCATTCTTTCACTTTGCCTCATGCTTGTCGTCGCAGAAAGCAGAACCACCCTAACTGGTAATTAAGTCATTCCAAAACAAAAACTTTTTTAATAGATCAATGTAATCCTTGACAAAGTATATGTCTATAACTTTGTTTTGATTGATGAACCTATAGATGGCTTCCAATCAAAGGTTGTTTGTGACCAAGTTGTCGACGCCAAATCTGGGGACGACTGCACCAAGGTTAGCAAGAAGTTTAAGATGAGTTTGGATCTATTTTTGGTGATAAACCCCAACATCAATTGTAATCACATTTTTGTGGGTCAATGGTTGTGTGTCGCTGGAACCGCCACTAATTGATCTAGCTCAAGAAAGAAAGCTGCGATTATCAAAAGCATCCGAACGAATAAAGAGCTAGGATGACTTCAGTTAGCTCCAGTGTAATGTTGTTGGTTGTTATAACAGTTTGTATTTCATAATGTTGGTGTCAACTTTAATGATTCAAAGTTAGAAGCTCTGTCGTTTTTATGTTATAGGATTTTCAAGGGTGGAAATAGTGGTCAACTTTATAAAATCCTTCTATATATTGGTCTAGTTGTTATGTAGCTGAATGTCTTCTTTGTGGACTTTAAAATGCTGATCACATTTTCACAACATAATTTCCCAAACAAAATTAGTTGCATTCTAACATCCGTAGCAAATAAGTTGAGATCACAAGACCCTCAATATAACTAATCCTACTAAAGGAACAAAAAACATAATTTCGCTAACCAAATCAGTAGTATAAGCAGTTTGCTTATTTGAAGAGAGAATGGCGGTTAATTTAAAAATACGAAGAAGATTTAAGAGCACAATTAGAGAACTTATTGACTGGAAGTTCGGTTTGCTACTTGATAATGATTTCATGTCTGTAGTTTCTAATCTTCTTTAATGGCTTAAGTTATGATAGATGAGAGTATGTAAGTGATGTTCTTCTTTCTTCTCTTAGTTTACATACAGGAAAAAAGTGTATAAGTGATATTTCAATTTGACATTAACAAGACTTGGTTAAATAGGCTTACATATAAATTTAAATAGAGGTAATATTGTCGATTAAAATATTACCATGGAGTGACCAAAGTGTATTTATTAATAAACGATAGTTGCTTTACTTATTATAATTAAGGGGTTATTGGTTATTTTAAAAATATGAGAATCAAACTAACTTAAAGACGGTCACAAGGTTATAATAATAAATATAATCCTTTCACTTGACTAGTTGACTACCAGTTTGAAAATAAGTTGGTGATATCACTACAAGAATCAATGGCTATAGCGACGACATCTATAGCGACAGTAGGTGTCACATCTACAGTGCATGCTATAGCAACGACTTGTTGTGGCTATAGGTCTTTAACTTTTCTTTTTTTTACCAAATCTCATTTTTGGTGTGGGGGAGGGAAATCTTCCCGCATTTTGAAAAAGTTTTAGTCGTCGCTAAAACTATTAAGACGACTTTTTGAGCTATGGTGATGACTTTTGTGAGCTATGGCAACAACTTTTGTCGCCTCTATAGCTTTTGTTCTTACAGACTCGCAGTATATGTTAGTTTAATGATATGCCACAATTTCATAATCATATATAAAAGTAAAAAAACAAAGATACGTTCAACGATGTTAATTTTAACACAAGACCCGTGTCAATTATAAATGTAGTTCTCTTATGATGCTTATGACTGCATAATTCAAATTTACCTTTAATTGTGGAGTTATATCTATGTTTGTCTATAAACTTAGTAAGTGTGCATAACATTTAATATACACAAAGTCATATATACAGAGACAAAGTAGTAGTGTAGCTACAATCACAAAATATGGTACTGATTAAGTGATGGTACGTTTGCAAACTTCCTTACGCGCATTGCAATAGTGATGTTAACATGGTAAGGGACATAAAACAACTGTTTGAAGTTATGGTGACGGTTTTGAAGATAGAAATAGAAATAGAAATAGAAAAAATTTATATAACGGTACCGATTTTTTTTTGTCAATATTAGCCTTGTAAAATAGAAAGCAGTTATACAATGGTACTTTCATCTTCTATATTTTCTCGCATAAAAAGATAATTTGTGTCAAAATATAATTGTGCAGCTGATGAACTAACACCATTTGCAAAACTAAAGGCAATATTGTTACAACATTAAAGCTTTAACAACGTTATGGAGTTTACAACTTTGAGTCCATCAAGTAAATTTCTTAATAACATTATGTGGTAAGTAGCATAATAACATGGAATATATTCGGCCATCATGGCTGATGTTATAGTCGGTTACTACTTAACTTCTTAACATATAAGGCCTTCTTCTAGCATGAAAAGGTATTAATTTTTTTTTCTATCACTTTTGCATCTTGTAAAACCCAAGCATAATAGCTAAGTCTATGCTAGTTGTTCACTTATAAATTAGTTTTTATTCTCTAGTACACTTTCTTGGTGGCTTTCCAATTGTCTAGTCCCATATTGGATTGATAACTACCTAAAACGCTAGCAACATATGCGATATTAAGTCGAATACATACTTGAGCATACTTATTGCTTAACCACATATCAACTAGAGCTTCAGATTTGTAGTATCACTATGAAGATTTAAAGTATTAATGGTGACAAAAGTCACCGCAAAAGAGTCCATTTGACACCGCTATTACCTTTAGCGGCGATATTTGTTGCCACTGAAGATATAACAAACAAATTTTAGGAAGACTATTAGCAGCGAGTCTATCGCCACTATTGGACATTGTTTTTCAATCAAATTGCGTTAACCATTCTACTATCTATTATTTTATATAGAACTAGTTTCAATTTTAGAGCTTGAGAACTATTGGTCTCTGTTTCTACCATTTTTTTAGGCAAGTTATAGAATTGGATAAAAGCGATTAATTGAACTGTTATGCGTGTTTTTCTAACAACTTTTGAGTGCTCGATTTCCTTTGCATGTGTGTTTTTTTTTTTTTTGTGATTGTAAGGAATCTTGATCATGAACATTAAAGGAAAAAAGAAAAGAAACCAATCTGCTTGTATATATAAGTAAAAAATATATGACGCATTAAGTTTAATACATCAAATGTAGAGATTTGTTTATAGGTTTTTACAATTTCTCTTGATTTTTATTTAAACCCAACTCTTTATATGTACATATACATATATATAGAAAGATTATGCGAGAACTAGATTTAATTTGAGAACTAATTCCATTTTTTCTTTAAATGCTTATAACATTTTTAAACGATATTATTTATTTTAAATTACATCATGATATCAAGAATTATTTTTATATTTAATCTGGGTATAATATTCATGTATTACATAATTGCATATATGTAGTATATCAAAGAGCATACATGCAATAAATCATATTATATTTATGTTGCATCTAATACTACATATATGTAGTATTGACGTATAATTTTTTGTTCTTTTTGATATAACAATATTATACTCAAATTAAAAATATTTTTTTTTGATTTAATGCTTTTATTTAAAAAAAATAAGAATGTATGAAAAAGTTATAATCTTTTAAATTAAAAAAAAAAGTAGTTTTTAAAAGTTCTCAGAATAGATTTGCTACTCAAGTGAACCCTAACCCGTATATATGATATATCGATTAAAATACATGTTAATTTTAATATGTGTACACTTATTTTTAGAAAAATAACAGTATATATAGTCTTTTATCAAAATATGCATGTATATATATTTGTGTATATGTACACTATATGAACGTATATATAGATATGTGAATCTAGCCCGGGATTAAAATTTATTTTATAGGGAGTACGTGGGTAAAAATCAGATACTTAAAGATGATTTTCGTAAAATTTATTAATGTTATGTTTTTTCTTTATTTGTCACTTCCTAAAGCTTAAACCCGAGTAAAAGTATATACATAGCCAAATGTTCGCATATTGATTTTCTATAATATACAAAAATTTCTATTCAAATCCCAAAACAACATAGGCTACAAAACAATGGCCGGCCAGGCTCATCTAAGGAATGAATCAATGACGTGAATCATTTACTATAAATACCAACAACACAAGTACTCACATCACCAGATAACGCAAATCGAGTCATCACTTATAAAAAAGAAAGAAACTCGAGATCATGGCAATGAAAGGTTCCATGTTGCTGAAAATAGCCACCATACTTTCACTTTGCCTGATGCTTGTCGTCGCAGAAAGCAGAGCTACCCTAACCGGTAAGTCATTAGAAAACAAAATATTGTTTAATCGATCAATGTAATCGTTAAGGAACAATATCTTTTTTTCTGATTGATCCTTGTGAATATACAGATGGCTTCCAATCAAAGGTTGTTTGCGACCAAGTTGTAAGTGCGAAATCTGGGGACGATTGCACGACGGTTAGCAAGAAGTTTAAGATGAGTGTGGATCTATTTTTGGTGATAAACCCCAACATTAATTGCAAACACATCTTTGAGGGTCAATGGTTGTGTGTCGCTGGAACTGCCACTAATTGATTTACCTCAAAAAAACACAGTTGCGATTATCAAGAAACCTCTCAACAAATAAAGAGCTAGAATTAGCTCCAGTCTAATTTAATGTTGTTGCTTTATTTAACGGTTTATATTTCAAAATCGGAGACACTTGAATTATTAGATTAATGATTCAAGGTTAGAACCTCCGTCGTTTTTAACTTTTTATATTGTATGAATTTCCAGGTTGGAAATGATTGTGTCACCTTTATCATATATATCTATATATTGGTCTAATTATTGTGTAGCTGAATGTGTTCTTTGTGGACATTCAATTGTTGATCACATTATCATAGCCTTATTTTCTCAAACAAAATCGGTTGTATATGCATGTCGCTTATACAAGGACCAAATGTCTGTAAATTTAACATATGGGGGAGATTTAAGAACACAAGAGAGAACTTATCGAATGGACGATTAGATTTGCTACATGATGAAGATGCCACATGTGTGTAGTTTCTAATCTTCTCTAATGCCTAAAGTTATGATAGATAGCATAGGTAAGTGATGCTCTTCTTTCTTCTGTCAATTTAAATAAAAGAAAAAAGTGCATGAGTGATATTTCAATTTGGCATTAAGAGGAATTAGCGTAATAAGCCTTCATATTTATGCATTTACGTGGAGGCCATATTGTTCATCAAAAAATTACCATGAAGTAACTAAAGTGTAATTATTAACAATCTCATAATTGGCCAAATATATTTAGTACTCTTATTAAGCTTATAACTTCATAAATTTAATTTGCCTTATAAATGTGGAGTTATATCTAATGTATGTCTATGAACTTAGTAAGTGTGCGCAACATTTAAAACATACACAAACTTATATATATAGACAGAGACAGAATAGTAGTGTAAGTAGAATCACATATTATGATACCAATTAATTAAGTGATAATGATTGGATACATCTCTAAGCTCAAATAGTCATTGTCACGAACTCATATTGATAGAGTGCTCGGTAAAGTTTTGGGTGGTAACTCTTTTAATTTCTAAGAGGGTCTACTAATAATTTATTTATTACACTTGATATTTATAATTTTCTTTTATTCTTTCTTACAAAAAAATTACTTTTTTGTCAAGATATAATCCAACACCCAATGAACTATTTCCATTCGCCAAACTAATAACTAGGTTGCTATCACAATAAAGCTTTAACAACCTCAGACGAAAGTTACAACTTTGAGTCCGTGAAGTAAATATATTTCTTATTTAATAGCATGCTTTCGCATGTAGTGTAAGGACCTAGTATTTTTGAATTACAATATCAAATAAAAAGCAAAAGCTCAAAACATGCGAGAAATACAAGGATGCGATAACTCCAACATGTTTGATGAAGATCTTATCACGCGACAACTTGTAGTGAGAGAGTAGAAGTTGTGAGAGAGTAGTAGTTGTGTGATAGGCCGTCTGATATGTGGATAAATATACTTTTTAAAAATACATATTATTCTTTATTTGAAGCATTTTTGTTAGAAATTCATTTATTTATATACTTATTTGTGTTATATTTGAATGTTATAGTCCCTGATGGTTATTTGATGATTTTGATGAAAAGTAGAAAAAAACTGAAGTTTTGTGAATAAAAGTCTCTAGCACGGGCATGTAGGCACCCCTATATGGCTATGTCGCTGTAAAGCATGATTCAGTGGAAAACTGTAGACTACACAATCTACTCACTTACTCCACACACCCATGTGCGGACCAGAAGTAGGGTTTTAACCTAAATTCACCTCCATTTCAACATAACTTTCAAATTATCTCAAACCCTAGCCTCTCTCACTCTTTTAGGTGATTTTGGGTTTACTTCAAGAGTTTTTAAGAGATTTGAAGGCCAAGATTAAAGATTTCACACTTTCAAGAATGATCTAACATCATCCACTCTATTTCCACTCAAAATTGGTTTAAACTCTTCTAGATCTACTATGAGTTCTTCCATGTTCTTGAGTTTGGGTGTGTCTTTTGTAAGCCTAATGGGCTAAACACTTATTATCACTTGGATTAGATGAAACCTAGCACGATTTAACAACTTGTACATGATTCTTGGTGTTGTTTATATTAAGCTATGATGAAGCTTGATTATTCTTTAATGATTGTGTGTGTTCGTTCTAGTTTGATGAAATGTTTAATCTTGTGGGTGTTGTAAGCATGTCATGTTGGAAAACCTCATGTTCTTACAAGACTTATGCATATAATTGCATCTTTTTTTTTTGTAATCTTGTGACATTTGACTACGAATGGTGAATGAAGGTTGAAGGTTTAGTAGAATTGGTCAAATGTGCATCCTTATGCTTATGTTTAAGAAAACTATGATGTGTGTCATGAATAAGTAATGTCTGGCCTCTAATATCACCAACGCGTTTTGGGCGTATTGGCTGTGGATGAGAGGAGAACTCCACAGTTAAGCGTGCTCAGGTGGCAGCAATCTAGGGATGGGTGACCTCTCTAGAAAGTTTTCACCTGGGCAACCAAAAGTAAATCCGTGAGCTACTTGTGGGTAAAACGGACAATATTGGTGGTACGAGAGGCTGGGTGTTACAAATCTCTCTTTTCATTGGTTATGAATTGTTTTATAATCATGGTATGAAGTTTATGAGTTAAAGAGTAATTGAAGTTTTGTCTATTTTACGCAATTTGAGGTGGTTATCATGTGTTTATCGTGTAAATTTCCAAAAATTTATTGAATTCGGTAACCCTAACGGGAGTCTAATTCATCTTTAACATTGAAATAATTATATCATTACTTTCTTATGGCATAACTTTAGCTGGCTATTGTGTGTTTATCGTTCTAGATTTCCGAATGATTATATGTCTAGATATCCTTCACGGGGGTTTAGACTACTTCCATGTATTATGTGTTGATAATGATCTCACCTTGAGTTTGTGCTAGTTGTTATTTTTATGCTAGGTGGAGTTAAAATCCAAGTTGTATCTTTTACTGATTTTGTATCTTCATATTCATTTTCTTGTTTTATTAGTTTAATTTGCTAATTACTTTACTTTTTTTAATATTTGCAAATCCAAATTCAATTGATTGATTAAATAGTGATGATGATTTAGTATTGGGAGCCATTGTGTCCACTGATCGATATTCGGTTCTTGCTTAAAACTATACTACTATGAGATATGTGCATTTGCCTATTGTATGTAATTTGTTTAAGAGTGATAATCGTTTCTTAAATTAAAATTCAATTGTGTGAAAAATCTTTACTAAAAATATATATAACTTTACATACATCACCATCCGAGGGAAGCTCAACTCGGATGAATTGATAATAACGTAAAATCCTTTGGTATTGTAATCGCTTGATTAATAATATCCGTTTGAGTTTTTTAATGTTCATTGATATCACACGCATACATCCGTCTTAATTTGATTATCAAGCGCAACATATTGTGGATTCGATCATTATGAAGAATTTACATGTAGCATAATTATATGGCACATATTTAGCCTTCGTGGTTGATGTTTCGTCAATTTTTGCTTACGACTCCTCCAAAATATACAAGCTCCTCTACTACCATGAAAATGTATCTTGATTTTGGTATCTTATCCTCTTAGCATATTCCAAATTCTGAGTCATAATAGCCAACAATGTGTAGGCTATTTGTTCATACATTTGTTAGTTTATACTCTTTAGTACCATGTAGATATTGTAACACTTTCTTTGGCGACTTTTCAATGGTCTAATCTCTTATTAGAATAATGACCACTTTGTTGGGTTATGTGTGGAGGCTCAATTGATATTGGGTGTGGTCATTTAGAAGACTAAAGTGGTGCAACAGATGAAAAAGGTGGAGGCCCATTTATGTTTTCTTGTAATTCCTAATCGCGAGTGATGAGAGGCATAAAGCATGAAGAAATTCCTGGTTGTAGAAAAGTAAATGTAGGTTACACCTACCGGGCCATTATAAATCTATGTGTTATTATGTTCATTTATTATTAGTGTTCTGATCATTGATTTTGTGTTATTGCTTCCATGTGCATATACATTATATGCTATATGAGGTTGAGTGTGCATACATACTTGAGCATACATTATGCTTCCAACTACATATTACTTATAGAATTATATAAGATTTTGGGCTTTAATGAAACCTACATATATGCATATAGCATCTTGTACGAGTGCCATTTAAAGGTGTGCACTTCATCAAGCATCTAAAATTCTTGAATTATTGACTATCAATAGTTATAGACTTGAATATGAAAATTAAAGTTTTGTAATTCAAAATTATGATGTCTGTGGTATGAACCAGTGTATATAAAATTCTGCTAAAAGGAAATAGACCATTTTTGACCTAATTCTTCTCATTTTTCTATATTAAGGAATAAACCTTAAAATTGTTTTGTTTAAAGTGCATAAAAATATAGTTGATATGAATACCTAGCGGACAAGTACAAAACTAGTTGAAATTAGTTTGTTAATGTGTACTTGGGTAATATTAATAATACAATAGAACGCTTTTTTAAAGAAAAGTTAAAGCTTTGTCTTCTAGCATGCGCAAATATATTATTTTGGATAATTTTTTTTAGATTGTTTTAAAATGTTTCTCTAGATAATGCAGTGACTAGATTGCAAAAAATTAAACTCGTAGATATCAATTTTAAAAATATTTTATTTCCATTATTAATGACCATTGAAGGATTTTTATTGTGTATTTTGATATTTTACATGGTTTCATCATTTTATTGTGTGACTCGACCCGACCTAACCTGATACGAATTAGAACAAAAAATTTTATAGTGTACTATAGTCAATGAACCCTTATCCATCCGTCATGAAAAAAGTTCTTAGAGCCCGTCAGTGAAACCGGCCAGATACTCAAAACTCATTACTCATTCTGGTAATATTTATTTATGATATGCATATGTTTTTACTTTAATAAATCACTTGTAAAGACTTATACACCTATAAAAGTAAATACATAACCTTGTACGTCCTCATTACACATGAAGTTATTTTAACATTAAAAAGACTACTTTGTTTTCTCTAATTAATATCTTAAATATATATGGTTAAGAAAATGTATATGTATATACCAAAACTACAAACAACATAACCCGCAAAACAATAGCCGGCTTTAAAATCTCAGATTACAATGAGAAATTGGCCCATCTAAGGAATGATATGCATAATTCATCAAAATTATTCACTATAAATATCAAAAACATAAGTACTCATAACATCAGCTAACTCACAATCATTATCAACAAAAAGCAAGAACTAGCTCAAGATCATGGCGATGAAGACTTCCATGTTTGTGAAATTGGCCACCATGCTTTCACTTTGTTTGATGCTCATCGCATTCGCAGAAAGCAGAACCATCCCAACTGGTAATTCTTTGATAAACAAAACTTTCTTAATCGATCAATGTAATCATATCGTTGACAAACTATATCTTTTTCTTGATTGATCATCGTGAACATACAGCTAGCTTCCAAACAAATGTTGTTTGTGAGCAAGTTATAGGTGCAAAATCTGGGGACGATTGCGCTAGCGTTAGCAAGAAGTTTAAGATGAGTGTGGATCTGTTTTTGGTGATAAACCCCAACATCAATTGCGACCACATCTTTGAGGGTCAATGGTTGTGCGTCGCTGGAACTGCCACTAATTGATCAAGAAATACCTTAACGGAATAACATCTCCATTTAATTTAACGTTGTCACTTTTTATTTTTCTGTTTGTAATTCAGAATCTGAGACTCTTGAATCGTTAGTAGATTAATGATTCCAGGTTACAAGCTTTGTCCTTTTTATGTTCGATGATTTTCCACGTCAAAAATTTTAACTTATAAAATGCTTGTCTTGATCTTATTTACTTTGTTACGTAGCTGAGTGCATTCTTTTTGGCCTTTCAGTTGCTAATCACATTTCACTACATAATTTTATAAACAAAATGAGTTACACGTTAACATCCGTAGCATATAAGTTAAGAACTTGCGATTAGAAGATTCTTGTAGAGATTGTTTAAAATGGTTTTCATTACTTTTCTTCCTAGAATTGGCGTCGCATTTTTTTATTTTTTATTTAACAAGTTCGGATTAAGATGTAACCTAAATCCATTCATTCATAAAAAATGGGGTGAAATTGCCACACTAGCGAGGGCGTGAGAACCGAAACATATGGCCGGTGCGAACCTTAACATTTGACCTCATCCATAGTTTAAGAGAAATGTTTGGTCATTAACTAATTAGTGTCCTCTATGCCTTTAAAAGAGTGACTTCACATGGAGTCCTTGTAGCAAAATCATTGATGTACATTGTGTTAAGGATTCACTTAATTAATTGAACCTTGTGATTTTATAGAATAATGTTGTGGATTCATATGAGATTTTTAATCTTGGTGTTTATTTCTTTATCCCACTTGAGATGGCTAGAGTGTTTTGTAAAATTAGCTTTCCATAAAGTAAAGGAATATGATAGCATTGACGGAAGTGGTATCTATCTTATAGCATAAACATAAAGTCCTATCATTTGGTCTTTGTTTTACGATCCGAGGTGGTTTTGGTTTCATATCACTTTAGCTTTCCAAGTGCTCATACGATTATGTAGCTTAGATGGATCATTTTCTCCTTATGCATTTGTAATCTCCCCATGTGTTCATATAAGTGATCATTGTAACACCAAGGGGATTCGATGCGAATTGGTATCATTCTTTGATTGATAGGTTCCTTTGTTTATGTTTATTGTTGGTCAAACAATAACAATTATTAAATAGTGATACAACTAAAAGATCATTGCATCATAAAGATCATTGCATCATAATTGTTGAAGAACAAAAACCAAATCAAAGCATGAAATTGTCTTTGTGTTAGAACCTATTTTATAAAATCTGATTTTTCTTCACAATTTATTTTTTTTCATAATTTTTTGCAATATAAACCAAACTTTTTTTTTTTTTTTTGATAAACATTAACGCGATCATGCAGAATTCTCTTTATGGTTTTAGCAAGATCATGTTAGTTTGCAGGAAATTTATGAGATTTTATAATTTTTTAAAATTTTAGTTTCAAGTTAAAATCATCCCTCTTCTATAATTAAAAGCAACCAAAGTAAATACGCTAAAGCATTTTGTTATTCAATTAGTTAATCGTAATTTCTGAGAATACAAAAATCCTACTTCTATACATATTATTCTTAATGTGTGTATGATATGTTGTATTTTATATTTTATTTATTAAATTCAACACTCAACGGATAAACATAACATATATATTTATCCTACTTGCTCACAATATTAGCAGAAGCATTAGCATATATACTTGAGCATGACTAAGATAAACAAATAGAGTTTCATCCCCTTTCATCTCATATATTCTTAGAAGGTGTATTTTCTAGGTGTGTTCTCTAGGAGATGCACATTTACACACAAGAGCATCTATGAGTATAATAACACAAAATATATATATATATATATATATCTATACTAATAAAAGAAGATTTTTGTAACCCACATGTCACAATTCTAAACCATCTAAATTTTATTTTCCCGCTTATTTCTCTTAATAAATATTATATTAACTATTAATGATTTTATTTAATTCTTTTTCATATTAATTTTTCTTATAAATTAAAAAAGAGATCTTTCTACAAATGCAATTTTGTTAGAAATAACATGTATAATATAAGAAATTTTTTTTTTTAAATATCAAACTTAAAAAAATAATATATTTTAAAACCTGTGTTTTCTAAAAAATAAAATTCTTATGAAACAAAATAATAAAAAATTATTAAAAATGATACTTTTTTTAAAAATGGTTTTTTTAAACAGTTTATTTAAAAACTAACTTTTTTCGAGAAAAACAAAAAAATATTAACAAAAATTTTAAAAATGATGTTGTCCTTTTATCACTTTTACGTAATGTCAATCATATCTTATATCAAAAGATCGTTTTATGATTCATTAATTTTTATTAATAAATATTAATATTTTATATATTCAACTCGTTTAATACACGAGGTATTAACCTAGTTTGTATATGCACAATCATTTACGCACTAAATGTAAGTTGTTAAATCGTGACCTTTTAAGGAGCAAGTTGCTATTATAAAGACTATTAGGTTAGTGTCGTGCGTGTTACACAGGTAACGGGTTGACAAATACTTATAATGACAAATGAAAATAAACCCATATAAATTCATAGTATAATATATATATATATATATATATATATATATATATATATATGTTATGATTGTATGATATTAAAGAGATAAATTAGCATAAAAAGATTATCATAATATGATAGTATAAAAAATTATGTCGTTCCATAATAGTAATAAATAAAGGTAGAGTGGTTGAAAAGAAAAATAAAAAAAAAATATCAACTAATGAATAAATTTGATAAAATTTACAAAAGCATGTAACAATAATATGTAACAAAAAAATAAACAATTAAAATTAAAAACTATTTATTCATAATAATGTAAATACATCTTTCTATAATGGTATTAAAAAATAAGTATTACCGAAAATATGATTTATGTCATAATTAAATTTTAAAAATTAATTAAAAGAAAATTGTTAGTTCGAAAGAAATATGACAGAAACCTTTATTTTAATAAACAAAAAATTGTTAACGGAATTTAAAATTAATAATTTAATCATTATTTGTTAACATAATTAGCAATTTCTTATAACTTTTAGAAAAATGTTAAATAATATAACATTAATAAATTATCATAAATATAATATTCGTTGAAATTGATATGAGTTAATAGTTTTTAAAGTTATTGTAACACAAAATTGAATAATGTAGCAACACGTGACAATGAAGACGTGGCGTTTAGGTAAACAGACTAGAAAGAAACCATTTGTAGCTATAGTTAATCTTTTATTATAAGTTATAAATTTCTTTTAACACTAGAATCTGTCATAAAAATTATATCTCATTGTAAATGTTTTAGTTGACCATTTTGTCATTTTTTTGCAATTCATATTGTCACTGACGGAAAATGAACATATATACATGGAGCCGAAAGTCATGAAAACGTACATTGTTTTCTTATCATTATATCAGGGGGTAGGGTTTAATACGTATAAACTTTCGAACGAAATAAATATAAATTTTCACTTTTGCGTGAAACAATAGTCTCCCCGGGCCACTTCAAAGCTCCGTCCTTGATCATTGTAAGTTTTATTGTTGTGGAGGCAAAACTTGAAGGCCGAACTAAGTTCTAGTCGGGTCTAACTCAACTCATCCATCAACACTTTTTGTAATTGTTCAACTTTCCCAAGTTTTAAGAATAACTAACAGAAAATATTATGCAAGTAATTTTAAGGTTGATACGAAATCTGATATTCCTAACATTGTTAATTTGCTTTATTATTCTTTGCAGAGGTTTACAGCCAAGTAAAAATAGATATAAACAAAAGATTCACATATCTTATAAATATATATATATGAAATTATTTTAACATGAAAATGACTACCTGATTTTTTATAATTAATATCTTAAATATGATTTGAAAATATATATACTTCGAATCAATACTAAAATCAACATAACTTGCAAGACGTTGGGCCGGCTATAAAATCTTAGATTACAATGTGAAATTGGCTCATCTAAGAAATATTACATGAATAGTTTATCCAAATCATTAACTATAAATACCAACAACACAAGTACTCATATCATCAGCTAACTCACAATCATCACCAACAAAAAGCAACAAACAGCTCAAGATCATGGCCATCAAAGCTTCCATGTTTGTGAAAATGGCCACCATTCTTTCACTTTGCCTCATGCTCGTTGTATTCGCAGAAAGCAGGACCACCCCAGATGGTAAATCATTCATCAACAAAAAAAACTTTCTTAATCCATCAATATAATCATAGTTTAACAATGTCTTTGTTTTAATTGATCAATGGAATCATTAACATACAGATGGCTTCCAAGCAAAGGTTGTTTGTGACCAAGTTGTCGGTGCGAAATCTGGGGACGATTGCACGACCGTGAGCAAGAAGTTTAAGATGAGTGTGGATCTCTTTTTGGGGATAAACCCCAACATCAATTGCGATGACATCTTTGTGGGTCAGTGGTTGTGTGTTGCTGGAACCGCTACTAATTAATCTACCCGCGATCAAGTCTGAACGAATAAAGAGCTAGGATGGCTTCAGTTAGCTCCAGTGTAACATTTGTTGGTTTTTATAACAGTTTGTATTTCAAAATTGGAGACACTTGAATTGTTAGATTAATGATTTAGGGTTAAAAGCGTCATCGTTTTTATGTTCTATGATATGCTGTTAAAGTTGGAAATGTTGGTGTCAACTTTATAAAATCCATCTATCTATTAGTCTAGTTATTATGTAGCTAAATGTGTTCTTTGTGAGCTTTTTAATTGCTAATCACATTATCACAACATGGTTTCTCAAACAAAATCAGTTGTCTAAGCATTTTGCTTATACATGCAAGGAGCAAATGCGTTAATTATAACATATTGATCTGGAAGATTTGATTTGCTGGAAGATCTGATTTGCTATTTGATATGATGCCATGAGTGTAGTTTCTAAACTTCTCTAATCCCTAAAGTTACGATATATAGTATATGTATGTGATGTGCTTCTTTCTTCTCCCAGTTTACAACATTTGGGCTTTAAAAAGAATTAAAAATTAAACTCGATCGTGCGATGTGTCGCGTTTGTAAACCTTGCCACACACGTTGTGGTTGTGACATTAACAACATAAATTTAAGAAACATAAGAAATTACAACGAGTCGGTTAACGGTACATTTTGGGCGACAATAGTTTCATTTTTGTTGTACTAACATGTTACCGTAAGTCGATATGACTTACAATATCAAAAAACACCCTATTTGAATAAAGTTTCGTTTTTAGCTAAATTTATAGTTTTATACGATGACACCAAGTGAAGATTAAACACATCAACAAATTTGGTTTTTATTAAAAAAAAAGGGTTATTGGATTTTAATAATCCCAAGTTTCATTTATTGGCCGAGATTAATCCCAACTAAGGAAATGTTTATAGACACTTCTAACTTTGAGCTTATTTTCCTTCAACGATCCCTTACTAACTGAGAGTTAACACCGTTAGTTTTTCGATAACGTAGACCGTTTATATGCCCAAAAAACTAAGCAGAAAGTTGAAATCAACCATGTGGTCCGTCAATCTGAAACTTCTGCACCATAAAAGCCGTCAATCTTCACCTTCTGATCTGAACCACTTAACTCATTGGAGGTAGATTTCAGGTGTCGTTGGAGGCTAGACATCAAAAAAAAGACTTGATAGAGGTAGGCGGTAGCGTAGTTAAAAAATGGCTTAATGTTTGCCCTATTCCATCAAAAAAAACTAACGGAGGTTAACTCTCAGTTAGTAAGGGATCATTGGAGGAAAATAAGTTCAAAGTTGGGAGTGTCTACAAACATTTCCTGAGTTGGGATTAATCCCGATCAATAAATGAAACTTGGGATTATTAAAATCCAATAACCCAAAAAAAAAATTAAAGAACGAGAATTATTAAAAATTCAAATTAAGGAAAAATTAATGCATTAAAAGCGTATTTTACATACAGGGGGTGAGTTGAAATTTTAAAAAGTTAAGGGTTTAGTTTGAGAATTAGAGATAGTGTCAAGTTGAAAGTTTAGAAAGTTGAGTGTTTAATTTTAAAATTCACGATGATGAATAATGCCTCTGTATTAAACGTGTTATCACAATATTTTTTGTCATAATTTCGATTTCATGATTTAAAGTTTCTCGTCTCCGCCATCAACCGGAAATAAACTACCACGGTATTGTCGTGAAGATGCCCCCTTAATGTTGGGCCGGTCCGTTATTTATTCATGCTCCGTTAGGCTATTATAATTTGTAGAGTTCACAAATAGAGATTTGGAAAATCAAACAGATTATGTTTTGTTTAAACTATTCAGAAACTATTGAAAATTTAACAGTTTGTTAGTCATATTTTTAAGCATTATTTTTAATAGTTATAAAGTATATATTGGGGCATATTTTGTAAATATTGCATGCATTTTCTCTTATTTTATACAACACTTGTTTTGGTAGAATGAAATCTGCTTTGGTTTGTTTCGAGTGGTTTTGTAGGGCTGATGAGCTCGTGAGAAGGATGGAAGATCGGGAGCAGCAGAAAAAGTATTGTTGAAGAAATGCTAGAGCTGGAAGCAATTTATATAACAGAAACTTCAAACGGCCGCGTGAAAATTCCTTCACAAATTTTACACGGCCATGCAAGTTCGTTGAAAAAATTCCTAAGATTTAGGAATTCTTGTTTTTGATAATTATCACCAGATTTTCCTGAATAAAATAATAAAAACTAAAATCCTAAAAAAAATATGGAAAATCAATACACTATTATAAATACAATAGTATGTGATAATTAAAGGATCATCTTGGAGCATCTTGGAGAATTAATTGAGAGCATCAAGTTCAATGAACAAGGAAGAACTGTAGCAAATTAGTTTTTTTTTTTGTTGGTGAAATTATTTTCATTGTCAAGATACTTAGTTCTTCGTGTTTGATTCGTAAGTTTTTATTTGATTTTGATTTTGATTGATCTAGCCATGTCCGGCTAAAACAATATAGTTTCAACATTAGGGTTTAATTTTCTTTGATTTGAGTTGAACTTATGTGAAACATTTATGAGATGTTTTTATTTTTAATGATTTGTTTGTTTTGTTCTTGCTTTTAAACCCGGATCTAATCCGGTATATATTAGATTATAAATAAAATTGCCCACATTATTAATTTTTCTAATAAGGTTCATTAAGATTTGAAACCCTAATCAAGTTTTAATTTTTGATATAAGAAACAATTAACGGTTTGAGTTTGTCTATGAATTCACCATCGTTATGGGATCACACAATCTATTTAAGCATACCGAATGGCGTGTGTGTTTAATTATAATTGATACTTCTATCATTGTAACTCGCACGCTAAGATCCGAACGACGTGAGCTTAGAGTAACGGGTTGGCTCTAATCAACGAACTGCTCTTGATTAAACATTAGATAGAGTGGATATCTGAACGTCGTGATGTCTAGTATCGATAAAAACCATTAATTAAAAAGTATCATTGCACCGTAATCGTTAATAATCGTAAGCCAAATCGAATCAAGAATTACCTTAATATTGGAATTAATTTCATATTTGAATTTACTTCACAATTTAATTAACGTTTTTAGTAATCCCTTTTTCATAATTAAAAAAAACAAAAAAATATCAATTTTCGTTTTTCTGGCAGAATCTTAACACGGCTGCGTGGAATTTCTTTTACAGTTTTGACACGGTCGTGTCAGCCTATTGGAATTTTTCTAGTTTTTATAATTTACTTTTGTTTTTAGTTTTTAATTAAAACCTCTATCTTTCTTAACCCAAATTCAATCAAAGTAACTGTGCTAAAACATTTTTGGTATAAAATAATTGACATGTATCATTGAGTACACGAACCCTACTTCCGGTCATACTATTATTAGTGTGTATAATGGTAAGTTCACATTATAATTAATTTATTTGCTAGATTCGACACCTAACATAATTGTTGCTTGTGATACTAGAACTTTCTGCTATTTAGTATAAATTTGTGTTCTGTTTGTGTATTTCGTATGCTTGTTCATTTTGTCAATTTCGTATTCACCGTAACAAACATATTAATGAATGAGAATGAGTAGAACTTATTTACTTGTTTGTTTTTGTATTGTTTTTATATATCTGATATAGATTCATCACGGTATGATCACATTAATATCAATTTTTCGCCTTTGTGACTTGATATCGGTCATAATTGAGTGAATTAAAGAAAATTCTGATCCTTCACGTGGTAAATTTTAGTTCTAAAAATTGTATTTATAAGTTTTAGTATGGAACTTTGGAACTTAGGGGGCGTTTGGCTCATAAAATTCTCAGAAATAGGAATTAGAATTCGAAAATTTTCCATCCAAAATCATGTTTGGTTGGTCAATAGATAGAATTGGAATTGGAAAATTTTTCATCATTTATTGGAATTCACATTTTTTCTACTTACCTATGGAATGTTTAACAATCCAATGGAATGTTCAAAATTAAAATTCCAATTTCACTCAAAATTAACCAACCAAACACGTTGTCAACTTCAACAACATTCCAATTCCAATTCCAATTCCAATTCCATTTCCGATTCCAATTTCAATCCTTTACAAAACATTCTACGAACCAAACGTCCCCTTAGTCCCCCACCGGCCTTTATATTTGTGGTTATAATAAATTAGCGTAAATAAGCCTCCATATTTATGGATTTACATAGAGGCAATAGTATTGATCAAAATATAACCAAGGAGCGACCGAAGTGTAATTATTAATAATTTGATTGTTGTTATAACTTATATAAGGGATTATTAATTATTAGAGTTAATTTTAGTTTTACTCCCTAAGGTTTAACTCAAATAATCATTTTACTGTAAAATATTAAAAATATCAATTTACCTCCAAAAATTTCATACGTTGTTTCAGTTTAACTATAAAATTTTTATTATTTTGGATAAAATTAAAACAACTAACGAATTTTTTGAGTTAAAATTGAAACAATTTATGAAACTTTTGAAGATAAATCGATGTTTTTAATATTTTGAAGGAAAATAATTATTTTTAACAAATCTCAAGTAGTAAAATTTAACTTAACTCTAGTTATTATTATAACATGATAACTAAATTAACTTACTGATAGTCACAAAGATATATGATAATTAAAAAAAGGGTTATTGGATTTTAATAATCCCAACGTACTTTCATTTATTGCTCGAGATTAATCTCAACTCAGGAAATGTTTGTAGACACTCCCAACTTTGAATTTATTTTCCTCCAACGGTCTCTTACTAACTGAGAGTTAATCGCCGTTAGTTTTTTTTATAAAATGGGGCCAACATTGAGCCATTTTTCAACTACGCCGCCGCCCATCCTCGATCCATCAAGTATGTTTTTTGGTGTCTAGCCTCCAACGTCACCTGAAATCTAGCTCGAACGAGTTAAGTAGTTTAGATTAGAAAGTATAGATTGATAGTTTTAGGGTGCGAAAATTTCAGATTGACGGACCAGATGGTTGATTTCAACTTTCTGCTTGGTGTTTTGGCCATATAAACAGTCCACGTCATCAAAAAACTAACGGTGTTAACTCACAGTTATTAAGGGATCGTTGAAGGAAAATAAATTTAAAGTTGGGAGTGTATATAAATATTTTTCTTAAGTTGGGATTAATTCCGACCAATAAATGAAATTTGATATTATTAAAATCCAATAACCTTTAAAAAAAAAAAGTCCAACATAAGTAGGGTGATCGACCATGAATTTTAAAATAAGTTTGCCATATGTTAGTTTAATGCTACGCCACAAATTCTTAATCATGCGCACAAACTTTTAACTTAAAACTTAAGTTTTTGAGTTAAACCAAATAAAATAAAAACAAGTGTCAAATTAAATTAGTTAGTGGGATATGATTACTAAATCAATTATTAATTCGATAAAAAAGTAAAGAATAAGAATAAGAACTTACGATTTTAAAGCAAACTAGTAATGTTCCAAAAGAACTTCAAAACCAAGAAAATTGATTGTTTCCTTTGTTGTTTCTTTTTTTCTTTTTCTTATGGGCGGCTTCGAGTATGATTCCCCCAAAACCTAGATGATGATTTTTCTTAAAGTTTGAAACTTGAGAGTTCAAATCAAGTTTCTACGATAAAACTTTAAGTTCAATTTGGTATTATGTTTTTCAAATATTCAAAAACAACCTTTTAATGAATTTAATAATATTTCAAGAGCATCCCAATATTTTATTTCACCTTTCTGGATCATTTTGCACCAAAAATAAAAAATAAAAAAATATATCATAGTAGATTTCATTGCATCAAAACTTGTATATACAAAATTTTATGATACGACTCAATGTTGGAATGCAATAGAATATATATGCGCTAAAAACATGATAAAATACGTATAAATGAACTTAATCGTTACTCCGGGCTAACAACTTTTTTGATACTGTAGGGTTTCGATTAATGACTCTTTGCTTAATCAGTTGGAGCATTAAAGTACATAGTTTTAATGGGTCAAGAAATTGCTTATGTTGTCAATAATATTTATCAGTTTATTTAGAGAAACTACATAGCTAAATGTATTTCTTTGCTCCAATCTTATCAACTATTTGAAGAATCAGCGCACTTATGTGCGGTCTAGTATCGAGACTAGCTATCGGGCTGTTGCTCATGTTGCCATTGAGATCAAATGGATTACATCAATAATGTATGAGCTTTGTTTATTTTCTAGTTCTGCATCTACTCTTTGGTGTGACAACATTGGTGCCATATATCTTACGGTACGTCAATCCTATCTTTCAGCAAGTCATCAAGAATCTTGAGATTGATTTTTATTGTACTCAACATATGGTTTTGGCTCTGTCTCTCACAATTTGTTATGATGCTACCACACATCAACTTGTAGACGTTCTCGAAAAAGCGTTTGCCTCTACTGAATTTGCTTATCTTAGATTCAAGTTGCACATCAAATTGCCGTCTAGGTTGAGAGGGCATATTACATATATGCTTAATTTGTATTCTCTAGTTGTTTCATATTATATATGTCCTTTCATATATTTGTAGAAGTCACACCCAAGCATTTCACGCTTCCGCCGGGTTTGGTTAGGTAAATTAATGTTTTAAGAAAATTTTATAGAATTATACTTTATTGAGGAATTGTTAAGGTAAGTTTTATTTGACTAACTCTTTATGAGTTTTATGTGTTTATTATGCATATGTTACGTGAGCATGCATGCATATATATATATATATATATACCAACTTGTGAAAACTAAATCATCAAGGATATTCAAGGACTCATAAACACCTAATTCTATTTAAAATCAGTTAGAAATGAGGATTCAAGAGCTGAAAACTTAAAAGTTTTATATATAAACCAAGGATTTAAACAAAAGATTTCAAATAAAAGGTTAAAAACCTATATATATTCTTGATGAATTAGATTGAATATCTAAATGATTGTGATTGTGGGAATAAAATTAGGAATTTGCTGAGAAATATTAGAAGTAGTAATCTGTAAATTTTGGTATAATAAAATTGGGTAAATTAATTTATATAATTAATTCAAGAAAATGGAAGAAAAATTTTAAACTAAAGCTCCGAAGCTGATAAAAATCTGGAAAAATTATATAATAACCCAAATATTTTATAGGAATTCCTGAATAAATTTCGTGTTTTAATTCATATATATTATCGAGTTTTATATTTTAGAACATTCTGTAAACAGAAAATAAAAGGAAATATCAAAACAGTGAAATAAATTATGAAAAATTTACATAAAATATTAAATTTAGAATAGAACAGTGTGTATGAATTTCGGAATTTTTAGTAATGTTTTATTATTTCTTCCAATTTATATGAAAATTGTGAAAATTCTAGAAATTTGCATGTTATGAGTCGTTAATCTAAAATTTTATGAGATAATATAGATTTCAGAATGATTAGATTGGTAAATTTTGGTAATTTTTGAATGACAGGAACTATCAAATTATAATTTTGAAAATTTTTGTGATTTAAATGCTGAAAATTTTAAAGAAATTAGATTTATTCTAACAAATAATTATTTTATAGGAATTGTTTGACTTATTGGCTGGAATTAAGGTGAGTAACATAGCCCCTTTTTGATTTATAATTTTTGGGGAAAAAAAGCATACTGTTTTGTGTTGAATTGGATGCATTTTTGAGAAATTTTGGATTTGTTACTGTCATATTGACAAAACCATTAATTCGGATGAGGAACCGTCAAATAATATTGGTAGCGCTACTTAGGAAATGTCAACCTACACAAGCTGATATGAGGGCAACGGTGTTATATTATTTGATTATGTGATTTGTATTTGACAGTTATGAATCACTTGACATATGCGTGTAGGTTTGGTTGTGAGTTTGATTATATTGCATCAATTCAAAATAATTTATATTGATTAAACCTATGTTCTCACCAACTATTTGTTGACTGTTTTGAGTATGCTTTTTCAGGTCAGCAACATGTATTATAATCTCGTGTATTTCTTCAACATGTATAGTGATCGGCACGGCTACCTAAGGAAGCTGTGTATATGGTTGACTATTGACTTGTTTGACTTCAGCCTTTACGTGGACATTCACGTTCACTATTAGCTGAAGATATGTGATATGTTGAAGATATGTTTTGGCTAGGATTACAAATGTATAAGTCTAGAACGTTAGACTAAATTTTGTATCATGTAATCCTATAAACTAATGAAATTAATATTAAGTTATTGCTGTGATTTATATGTTGTGATAATCAATGCGTTTTGAGCTAACGAGTCACACCCAAGCATTTCACGCTTCACGGGAGACCAATCTCCGCCCGTAAAAAGAATTTCGTCCCGAAATTCACTTGCTGTTACCATCAGATGATGTGGAGGGTTTATCTCTATGATTGCCCTTTTTGTTTATGTTAACCTCAAATAGAGAAGGATATTTTCTTTTGATCTCATCTTTCCTTTCCCATGTAAATTCAGGTCTTCTTTTTGAATTCCATCTAACCTTTACGATTGGAATCTTACTTCTCCTCAAACTTTTCATTTCTTTATCCATGATTTCTATTGGTTCTTCTACAAAATGAAGTTTCTTATCTATATTAATTTTTTGTAATGGAACTCTTAATGTCTCGTCAGTCAAACATTTCTTTAAGTTGGATACGTGAAAGGTGTTATGTATTTCACTTAATTCCTGAGGTAAATCTAACTTATAAGCTACAGGACCAATTCTATCTATTACCTCGAAAGGGCCAACATACCTAGGGTTTAGCTTATTTCTTTTTCCAAACCTAACGATTCCCTTTGATGGGGATATCTTCAAATATACCCTATCTCCTATTTGAAATTCTAAAGGTTTTCTTCTTTTATCAGCATAACTTTTCTGCCTATCACGTGCTGCTTTTAACCTATTCTTAATTTCGCTGATTTTATCAGCTGTCTCTTGTATGAGTTCTGGGCCCGTAAGTTGCCTATCTCCTACCTCATTCCAACACAAAGATGAAGTAAGAATAGTGATAGGGCAGTATAAAGACCTAGAAGCTATGTCAGATGGAATTTTGAGATTTGGAGGAAGAATTTGGATTCCAGATAATGATCTGCTTAGAGAAACCATTCTAAGGGAAGCGCATAAGTCTAGGTATTCAATACATCCAGGAAATAATAAGATGTATAAAGATTTAAGAAACCAATATTGGTGGCCAGGAATGAAGAAATCTGTTGCAGAATTCGTAGAAAAATATGATATTTGTTCTAGGGTAAAGGCTGAATATCAAAAACCTTCAGGATATTTGCAACAACCAGAAATTCCCGAATGGAAATGGGACCAGATTACCATGTATTTTATAACCAAATTACCCAGAACAGCAAGTGGGTATGACACAATATGGGTTATAGTAGACAGACTGACTAAGTCAGCTCACTTCTTGCCAATTAGAGAAGATTATCAAGAATTCAACCAAGTCAATCTCTTTGTTCTCTTCAAACAATCAAGGTTAGATTTCTAAAACATCTAACTATCAAGATTAAGAAATGAATATGTGTTTCAATAAACATATATATATATATATATATATATATATATACCAACTTGTGAAAACTAAATCATCAAGGATATTCAAGGACTCACAAACACCTAATTCTATTTAAAATCAGTGAGTCTAATCTAGAAACAACAAGGAGACAGTGGAACCTGAAGCTATAGAAGTTTCTAGTTGTTTGATATCACAATTAAATAATGTATTGTACTCGACATGATGTAAGTTTTGAATGTAAACTCATTTTGCTTCCGCTGTAAGCTGTACTGATTGTGGACGCCCGCCCGGGTAACGGGGTGTGACTCGTTAGCTCAAAATGCATTGATTATCACAACATATAAATCACAGCAATAACTTAAAATTAATTTCATTAGTTTATAGGATTACATGATACAAAATTTAGTCTAACGTTCTAGACTTATACATTTGTAATCCTAGCCAAAACATATCTTCAACATATCACATATCTTCAGCTAATAGTGAACGTGAATGTCCACGTAAAGGCTGAAGTCAAACAAGTCAATAGTCAACCATATACACAGCTTCCCTAGGAAGCCGTGCCGATCACTATACATGTTGAAGGAATACACGAGATTATAATACATGTTGCTGACTTGAAAAAGCATACTCAAAACAGTCAACAAATAGTTGGTGAGAACATAGGTTTAATCAATATAAATTATTTTGAATTGATGCAATATAATCAAACTCACAACCAAACCTACACGCATATGTCAAGTGATTCATAACTGTCAAATACAAATCACATAATCAAATAATATAACACCGTTGCCCTCATATCAGCTTGTGCAGGTTGACATTTCCTAAGTAGCACTACCTATATTATTTGACGATTCCTCATCCGAATTAATGGTTGTGTCAATATTACAGTAACAAATTCAAAATTTCTCAAAAATGCATCTAATTCAACACAAAACAGTATGCTTTTTTCCCCAAAAATTATAAATCAAAAAGGGGCTATGTTACTCACCTTAATTCCAGCCAATAAGTCAAACAATTCCAATAAAATAATTATTTGTTAGAATAAATCTAATTTCTTTAAAATTTTCAGTATTTAAATCACAAAAATTGTCAAAATTATAATTTGATAGTTCCTGTCATTCAAAAATTACCAAAATTTACCAGTCTAATCAATCTAAAATCTATATTATCTCATAAAATTTTAGATTAACGACTCATAACAGGCACATTTCTAGAATTTTCACAATTTTCGTATAAATTGGCAGAAATAGTAAAACATCACTAAAAATTCCGAAATTCATACACACTGTTTTATTCTAAATTTCATATTTTATGTAAAGTTTTCATAATTTATTTCACTGTTTTGATATTTCCTTTTATTTTCTGTTTACAGAATGTTCTAAAATATAAAACTCGATCATATATATGAATTAAATCACGAAATTTATTCAGAAATTCCTATAAAATATATGGGTTATTATATAATTTTTTCAGATTTTTATCAGCTTCGGAGCTTCATTTTAAAATTTTTCTTCCATTTTCTTGAATTAATTATATAAATTAATTTACCCAATTTTATTATACCAAAATTTACAGATTACTACTTCTAATATTTCTCAGAAAGTTCCTAATTTTATTCCCACAATCACAGTCATTTAGATATTCAATCTAATTCATCAAGAATATATATAGGTTTTTAACCTTTTATTTGAAATCTTTTGTTTAAATCCTTGGTTTATGTATAAAACTTTTAAGTTTCAGCTCTTGAATCCTCATTTCTAACTGATTTTAAATAGAATTAGGTGTTTATGAGTCCTTGAATATCCTTGATGATTTAGTTTTCACAAGTTGGTATATATATATATATATATATATATATATATATATATATATATATATATATATATATATATGTTTATTGAAACACATATTCATTTCTTAATCTTGATAGTTAGATGTTTTAGAAATCTAACCTTGATTGTTTGAAGAGAACAAAGAGATTGACTTGGTTGAATTCTTGATAATCCGGATGAGGAGATGGTCCTTGATGTTTGATCTCAATTAGTTGATGATGAACAAAGAGTGGTGATGATGTTTGGTTGTTATGGTGACCGAGAGGGGAGTAGAAGGTGGCGGTATTGGTTGTTATTCGGGAACCGAGAGAGAGAGTTGGGAGAGAGGTCGAGAGGTGGTGGTGGCGGTTGTGGTGAGTTGTGTTCGAAGGTGATGATGGTGGAGATCCATCGGCCGAAGGTTAAAACACTAGGAAGATCATCATGATCTTCATTATTACCTCTAATCATTAGGTTGGTGAGGTGTGATTTTAGAGCTAGGTGTCAAGCTTAAATGAGTGCTTAGTGTCCAATGTGCTAGGTGTCATGATCTCATGCTAATGAATTCTTAAGTATTAAGTTATTGTTAGTTGGTTTAATTAGTTGCTTAATCTTTGTCTTAACACCTTAAGTGAGCCGAGTTTAGGTTAAGTTTGATAGGTTAGTTTAAGTGTTTATGATTAGTTTAGTTTTGTTGTTGATATTAATTCTTCCATAGGTTAATTTGTTTGGTAATGTTTGATTTTAGTTTATTAAATGATAGATGAGAACATTTATCAATCAAGTAACTAATCACTTAGTCTTATGATTCAATAACTAACACACATGGTTCAATAATCACAAAGTTCACAAGTACTCATATACATACACACGTAAATATTCATGCATGCATGCTCACGTAACATATGCATAATAAACACATAAAACTCATAAAGAGTTAGTCAAATAAAACTTACCTTAACAATTCCTCAATAAAGTATAATTCTATAAAATTTTCTTAAAACATTAATTTACCTACCCTTTGGTTTAGGGTCGTCACAGTAGATTCTGTAAGTATAGAGTTCTAGCTTATGGTTATTGTTGAATATATAAAAGAACGCATTTTGATCATCTCTTCCGCTCCGTATATTTCTTTATTTGTTTTGTAAATGCTGATTTTTTTTTTTATTTGTGTCCGATTTTATAAATTTTCATTTCAACAATTTATGCAAGCACAAAAATATATAAGGAATCTAGCTAATCATTTTTAGGGACGTATTACTATAGATAACACCAGATACTCGATCGAAACTCATCCTCATAATGTTTATTAATGATATGCATGTGTTTTTGCAATGTTATCGCTTGTAAAAATTTGTACAAGTAAAAGTAGAATACGTAACCAAATACTCGCCCATCTTTTTACACGTGAAGTTGAAATTATTTTAACATGAAAAAGACTATTTGATTTTCTCTAAATATAATATCTATAAACTGGTTAAGGAAAAATATACATACATACACACTTCTATTAAATACTAAAAACAATATAACCTGTAGGCCGGCTATAAATTCTAAGATTACAATGTGAAATTGGCTCATCTAACGAATCTTACATGAATAATTTATCTAAATCATTCACTATAAATACTAACAACATAAGTACTCATATCATCACCAAGAAAAAGCAAGAAATAGCTCGAGATATCATGGCAATGAAAGCTTCCATGTTTGTGAAAATAGCCACCATCCTTTCACTGTGCCTCATGCTCGTTGCATTGGCCGAAAGCAAAGGCACCACTGTCGCATTCGCTGAAAGAAAAGCCACCCTTACCGGTAAGTCATTCAAAACAACAACTTTCTTAATCGACCAATGTAATCGTTAAGTTGAGAAACTATATCTCTGTGTTGATTGATGATTGTGACCATACAGATGGCTTCCAAACAAATGTTGTTTGTGACCAAGTTGTCGGTGCGAAATCTGGGGATGATTGCACGAAGGTTAGCAAGAAGTTTAAGATGAGTGTGGATCTATTTTTGGTGATAAACCCCAACATCAATTGTGACCACATCTTTGCTGGTCAATGGTTATGTGTCGCTGGAACTGCCACTAATTGATTAAGGAATTAATACATCAAGGAATGAAGAGCTAGAAAGACTTCAGTTAGCTCCAGTTAATTTAACGTTGTCGCTTTTTCTTTTACTTTTTGTATTTCAGAATCTGAGACACTTGAATCGTTAGATTAATGATTCAAGGTTAGAAGCTTTGTTGTTTTTATGTTCAACATTTAAAATGTTTTATCAACTTAATTTATAAAATCCTTGTGTTGGTCTTGTTATGTAGAATGTCTTCTTTGTAGCCTTTCAGTTGCTGATCACATTTCCCAACATAATTTCCCAAACAAAACTCGTTGCAAATAAGTTTGAGATTAGAAGATATATACTCAAAATGATTCTCCCAACTGTGGTAAACATTTGCCATGTAACGATTATTTCGAATATTTATCATCACTTTTTTGTGTCTTTTGTTACTTTGGAAATACAATCTAGGAGACTTTTGGCCAATTCCCTTTTCAAGCTATTTTTTTCCATTTTTTTTTTTAGCAACTTAGGATTAAGACATAACCGGAATCCAACTTTTTTTTATAAATGGAGTAAAATTGCCACATTAGACATGACTAGTGAAACATGTAACATTTTTCACTATCCTAAGTTAAGATAAATGTTGGTATTGATTCCTTTATCCAACTTGAGGTGGTTAGAGTTTTTTGTCAAACTAGCATTCCAAAGAGCGCCAAGGGATCTATCTTATAGCACTACCATAATGTCCTCTCAATTGGTCTTCGCTGCCTAATTTAAGGTGGTTTTAATGTCACATTATTTTAGCTTTCCAAACGCTCATAAGATTAGTTAGCCTTGACAAGAGCCATTTCAACTTATGCATTTGTGACCTCGCCATATATCCATATTATTGATCATTGTAACATCAAGGTATCTGAAGGTAAGTGATATCATTCTTCGATTGATGACTATCTTGTCCTTTATTTATGTTCATTATTGGTTAAACAATAACAAACATTAAGTATTGAGAGATTTCATGTCCTTAGATCAATACTTGGTTGTTATCAAGATTATACTATCTATATGATAGGCACTTCTCTTTGCTATGGTTGTATTGATGTGAAGATAATTAGATAAGTCGGCTAGTTGGTGAATGTTATCTCAAGGGATGGTTGGAGGAAATCACAAGTCAAGGAATTAATTGTCTCAATAAGTAGTAGTTTAGTTAATTAAGTCACTCTTTATAATTAATGGTTTGTGTTTATGTTAGTTTCTAGTTTTATGGTATTGGAATTGTAATTAGACTAAGATTTTTTTTTCTCCTATTTAAACCTTGTAACCAGTGTAATCATTGCGGTAAAGATTGTTCTGATGTGTTCTTAAGCCACTGGTCGAAGATTGCTCTTCAAGAATTGAATTTAATTACTTTTTGTTGTAGCATTCTATTCCGGTAAATGGTGTTTTGGGTAATTCTGTATTTTTAGCACAATATGTTATTTTTTAATGTTGTTTTAAAATAATTACATCTATATGTTATGACTGATCTTTACATGGTTATGCATGTTGTTTGTGGTTGCTACAATGTTGAAATGTCAATATAATTTTTTTTAAATCAGGCGAGGAAAAACAAATAGTTCAAAGTCGGGTTCATGCTAACAGTCAACAAGTAGTTCAAAGTTATAGAGGTTATTATGTGTGTTCATGATTTCAAGCTGCCACCTGTTGTTAATCTTGATTCTTGAAGATGTAATTTTAAATTGTTGGTGAATTAGTGTGCACTTTTACTCCTGATTTGTTCTTATTACAAGCTTGCTTTTGACTAATATGGATGAAAATGAGTTGTAAGGAACAAGAATGTGAATTTCAAAAATAAAAAGAGTAGCACAGGTAAGTTGTATTATACTGCCAGGGATGATGATAAATAATAATTAAGGTTTTATGTATCATGATAACTGACTTTTGATGAAATTAACTAAGCATGATCTTTTTCAATTGACTCAATATGCAAGGAACGATTTTTGGTGAAACATGACTAAAAAAATATTATGCAAGCCCGTTACTTTTGTATCTATAACAAAAATCAAATATTTTGTAGTTAAGCATGTATGTATGTAACAGTCAAAATTAAGTAGTCTTTTTGTATTTATAAAACGCTTCAAATGCAAATGACATAGAAATCATGCGACGCGCGGTAGAACATTTCTAGTTATTAATTATATTTAATAAATCAATAATAGTATTATTGTTTCTTTTCTCCTGACTTAATATATATGTAATGTAATTAGTTATTTATATGATTAGTTACATTAGTTGGTCTTTTATAGTTCATATATATAAAGTTTTACGTGTTGAGAGAGCATTTAATCATCTTCATGACCAAATCATTTTGACCACATTTTGTAGTCACGTGTCAAATGGTCGTGGTTACTGGTTTGAAGTTTTAATTTATTTTATGATTTTATTTGGTTTTAATGTTATGAGGCATAAAATGATCCCTCACTACCGAATCAATTTCCTTTTCTCGTAGTTATTTAGGTGGTAACGTTTGGTAAGTACAAATAGTAGGCGGAATATAACGTACCATTGTTATGGAATGAAAAAAGATGGTTGATGGGTCAACGAATTAGAATCACTTACCACACAAGAATTCTCATTTACTCCAAAACACATTAAAAGTATTAATATGATCCCCTATATTTTTTTCTTTTCATTGCATTCTTTTTTTCATATTACTTTCTTGACATCACCATCTAACCATCACCACTTGACCACCCACAACACCATCACCACCCCCACCAAATTTTGCACCACCATCACCACCGTTGTTGTTACCTCCCCTGCCTGGCCACAACCACTACTTCAGCACCACCATCATCACACCACCACCACATTCACCTACCCACTGCCTTGCCACCACCACCACCATCATTATCGTTGTTGCGACCACCTTCGTTACTAAATTTTTTGTTTTGGTAAAATTTCTTTAATTTAAGACAGGGGTATTTCCATCATTTGTATTATATTCTTTTTTCTTTTCTTTTCTACAAACATGATAGTGATAATTCAATATATTCTCATAGGTTAACCAAATAAGACAATAAAATGTTATTGATTCATTTTATTTTCTGGTTTATCTCATTCTTATTCATTTCATTACCTCATATATCAAGGAGACTCTTAGCTAGTGTTTAGTATTCAAGAATGACAGGCAGAATGAAATCGACCATTGTGAGGAAACTATATGATAAAAGAAGGTGTTTGCTTTTCCATGGAATGGAATCACATACTACATAAGGATTTACATTTCCTCTATGCATTCCAAATCCAACCCCCCCCCCCCTCCCGCGGGTCGCAAATATTTTTTTTTCATATCATTATTTCATTCTCGCTGACAACCAAACATAGTAATAATTATCTACTTCATTCTTTTGTATATTTTGTTGGCTCGCCCATTTCATTCACCACTCCATTTCATTATCGTATACCAAATACACCTTTAGTTTAGAGAAGATGTAGAAAATCAGAGAGTAACAAATCATGTTGCTTTTGTTTCTATAATTGTTGTTCAAAATGTATTCAACATTCTGTCAAGTTGATGAAGAAATCAGAGTACAAGAACGTGATAGAAGCAACAAATAATAGAAAAATCAATAGGTGAGAATTTTCAAATAAAAAAATAGAAATAAAATTGAGCATTGGAGTTAGATCCTTGCATACTTCTTCCTTGCTACTTTGAACTTTTTTCGGTTTTCATCTTGTGTACAATTGAATGATTTTATAAATACAGATATTCAGGCTATATTCTATGGTATGGCTTTTACCATACTCCTCTTGATTCATACAAAGAGTCATTTTTCTAATCGAATATGAGGTTGGGATTATCCATACTCGTCCCAAACCCGCCCCATTGTCATCCCTAAGCATAACATAAAGCACAAGTGTCTCACATAAGACTGTCATTACTCAAATTGTTAATTAATATGGATTATAATTATCGGCTACTAGGTCATAGTTAGGATTACCTAAATCCAATTTTCCTTAGGAAAAATACAATAACCGGCTGTAACCGTCAAATTGTCAAATCCAAACTGTTAAACAGTCATACAATAAAACAAGCTGCTTTGACCCATCTACCCAACCTCGTGTTTAGTTTGTCCTTTCTCAAAACCATAATTTTGGTTCAGCCAAAAGTTTTTATCAAAATCAGCCAAACCGATCAATAATCTATTTTCACTTTTAATAAAAAAAAGTTACATTTAACTGTTTAAATTAGATACAGACTTAACCATTTATCCGTCAACTATGAGCATAATAGCACTGAATTTGATGATGTATGATCATATATGCACTAATAATGTAAATTGTTATATTGTGACGTTCAAAGAATAGTTGCTAATATAGTCTATTTCTTTTTAACACTAAATCCGTAATAATAATCATATATCACATTTGTTATATCATTGTAGATTTATTGTTGTGGTTTGATAGGGAAAACATAAAGGCTGCACTTATGCTCTAGTGTCTAGCTTGTTAGGGATCCGGGTTTAGAGCAACACACAAACACAATCAAACCGTCAGAGAAAATAATAACAAAGATGAACACGCAAGATTTAACGTGGTTCGGTCGATGCGACCTACGTCCACGGGAGGATAATACTTTTATTGCTTTCTGCCTCACTCGTGAGGAATTACAAGTACAATACACGATATAAATAGAAAAAATTAGGGTTTACAACTTGGTCTCCAAGAAAACCCTAATGGGCTAAAATTAAATAAAAACAGGCCAGGTCTTTAATTTAATTAATCTGCCACTAAATTGTCTTTTAACTCGAGCCCAAATCAAGACTCCACAAACCCAACAATCTCCCACTTAGAGGCTTGATCATCTTCAAACTACCTTCCGCTATGAACACTTGTACCTCTTGTAATCTTCCTCGTCTTCCTGGTTGCAGCGGCCTTCTCATCAGTTAACCTGAAGGCCCGTTGAAGCTCTCCCGAGCTTCAACACATCAGTCAAGACTGTATCTGCCCTTGACCCATTCTCTGTCCCTACCGGCTCCCACTGAAACAAACTACCAGAACCTGAAACTCACTGAGAACAAACACTCTCCATATTTAGCAAGTAATCTTCTGAAGAGATTTTATCAGATGAAATAGTAGTTCTTTTAACCCACTGTTGTCTAGGAACTGGAACTGAAGCACGATCTGTGCTCCCACTGCCACGAAATCCTCTAACTAGTTTTTCTGAACTCTTCCATGCACATTCACTCTGAATCTTTTCTGTGACTCTAGGTTTCTTACTTGCAAAGTAAACCTTCTTCTGCCCACGAGATTTTGTGAATTGGACTTTAGTCTTTTTCTGAATTGGAACATCACTTCCTTCAGATAGTAAACTGACCATATACAATGAACCCATTTTCTTTCCACGAGCAATGACAAGATTTCCTTTAACAACTTTCCACTGCTTATTCTCGAACTTAACCTCATGTCCCTGTTCATCCAACTGACCGACAGAAATCAACCGTTTCTTCAAATCAGGAATTACCCTAACATCTTTCAAAGTCCATGAACCAGCTGAAGTAACTAAATCCATGTCAACCATGCCCGTAACATCAAGAACATCATTGTTCGCCAATCTTACCTTACCAAAATCACCTTCTTTTAGATTCTGCAATGCTTCGCTGCTGTGGGTAGCATGAAACGAAGCTCCATAATCCATTACCCAGGAATCCACACTACTCTCCACGCTACAGATTAAAAAATCATCATTTGAGTAGTTTGCTGCAGTATTAACTTCTTTTTGATCATTCGGACATTGATTTCTGAAGTGTCCCACTTGTTTACAGTTCCAACAAGTCACATCATTTCGAGCCCTAGACTGACTCCTTTTTCTGTTCTTGCTCCCACTACCTCTGTTATTCTTTCTTCCTCTGCCAACATTCAGTAATTCACTTGATGATTCACCTGAATTTCTTCATCTAATGTCTTCGCCCAGAATAATATCCCGAATCCCATTTAAAGTGAACGTGCTGGTACAACTAGTAATCGCTGTAACTGTACCAGCCCAGCTATCAGGCAATGATGATAACAGCAGTAAAGCCTGAACCTCATCCTCAAATTTGATGCCAACTGACCCAAGTCTTGACAAAATTGAGTTCAAGTTGTTGATGTGCACTGTAATTGAACTTCCCTCTTTCATCTTTGTATTAACCAGCTGTCGAATCAAGAAAACTTTATTTGCTGCCGAAGGCTTCTCGTACATATTAGATAACGCATCCATGATACATTTTGCTGTAGTTTCCTTCAGAATATTGGACGCAACATCCTTTGTCAGCGACAACCTAATAACCGCCTTGGCCTTTTTATCTAAAGTTTTCCACTCAGATGGTTTCATCTTTTCTGGTTTATTACCCAAAACAACATCCAAGTCTTTCTGAACAAGCAAATCCTCCATTTGCATTTTCCACCAACCAAAGTCTTTTCCATTAAACTTCTCAATCTAAAGTTTTCCGCTCTTAGCCATTATCTCAAACTATAATCTGTTTACTAATCGAGTCAAGACTAAAAGTAGTGTCAAACACAACTATAGCCGGCTGCCTGAACTTGAGTGTTGTTCTATTGAGCACTACCCTTTTACTCAGTCCCAAAAAATAGTAAACAAACTAGTTCAATAATGCAACTGAGAGTTCTCGACTTTGAATCTCGGTAACTATATCAAGAATACTTGGATAACCCAAAATAATCAATCCCACTTATCTTGTCTACACTATAACAAATCTTTTTTGTTTCTTCTAATTGGTACAGAAAACGGTAACGATATGCGGCCTACAAAAAAAAAAGGGCAACAACCTGTTGTCTTTTTTTTTCTTTCTCTTTGGGCGACACAACAAAAAAAAAAAAAAAAAAAAAACAGTAGCAGGTTTGTGCTATATATATATTTTTTAATTTTATTTTTCCTTGTTCTATAAGAAAAATAAAGCCTCACAAAAGAAAAGAAAAAAAAACCTCAACAATATTGCTTCTGCTCCATTGTTCGATGCCAACTACTCAAAATAAAGAAACTTTTTCTTTCTTTCTTCTTTCTTGATTTGCGCGAACAACAGCATCCACCAAGAGAAACCCAAATAATTTTTTTACTTTATATTTCTTGATCAATAAATGTGTTGATGAAGGCGATTGGCCAGAAACGGCGACGGTTTTGCTTACGGCTAACCCTAGATCGTAACTCTCTCGCGTTGTGTTTCTCCCGTGTGTAACGAGCCGTAGCTCTGATACCACTTGTTAGGGATCCGGATTTAGAGCAACACACAAACACAATCAAACCGCGAGAGAAAATAATAACAAAGATGAACACGCGAGATTTAACGTGGTTCGGTCGATGTGACCTACGTCCACGGGCTGAACCAGGATAATACTTTTATTGCTTTCTGCCTCACTCGAGAGGAATTACAAGTACAATACACAATATAAATAGAGAAAATTAGGGTTTACAACTTGGTCTCCAAGAAAACCCTAATGGGCTAAAATTAAATAAAAACGAGCCAGGTCTTTAATTTAATTAATCTGCCACTAAATTGTCTTTTAACTCGAGCCCAAATCAAAACTCCACAAACCCAACATAGCTCAACTCATCAATCACTAAATCTGATTCTCGTAACATTGTTTCTTTGCTTTATTAAGTTTACATACGCGTTTAAAATTAGACATGTAACCAAAGAATTGCATATCTAATAACTATATATGAAATTATTTAACATGAGAATGAGGACTTGATTTTTTCTTTTAAAATCTTCAATATGGTTTAAAATATGCATGCTTCTATTCAAAACTAAAAACAATAATATTATAACCTGCAAACCAATGGCCGGCTTTAAAATCTCAGAATACAATGTGAAATTGGCTCATCTAAGGAACGTTACATGAATTAGTTATCCTAATTATCCACTATAAATACCAACAACACAAGTACTCATATTGATAACTCACAATCATCACCAACAAAGAGCAATAAACACTCAAGATCATGGCCATCAAAGCTTCCATGTTTGTGAAAATAGCCACTGTACTTTCACTTTGCCTGATGCTTGTCGCATTCGCCGAAAGCAGAACCACCCCAGATGGTAAGTCATTCAATTATAAAAAAACTTTCTTATTTAATCGATCAATGCAATCGTTGAGAAACTATATTATCTTCGTTTTGATTGATCAATGGAATCATGAACATACGTACAGATGGCTTCCAAACAAATGTTGTTTGCGACCAAGTTGTCGGTGCGAAATCTGGGGACGATTGCACTACTGTTAGCAAGAAGTTTAAGATGAGTGTGGATCTCTTTTTGGGGATAAACCCCAACATCAATTGCGACGACATCTTTGTGGGTCAATGGTTGTGTGTCGCTGGAACTGCCACTAACTGATCTACCTCAAAAAAAATACAACTGCGGTTATCAAGAAAAATCTCAACGAATAAAGAGATAGAATGACTTCATAATAGCTCCAGTTAAATTTAATGTACGTTGTCGGTTTTTTTAGGGGTTTGTATTTCAGAATCTCAGATACTTGAATCATTACATATTGATTCATAGTTAGAAGGTTTGTTGTTTTATGTTCTATGATTTTCAAGGTTTAAAATGTTTGTGTCAACTTTAAAAAATTCTTCTATATATATATTGGTCTACTTATTATGTAGCTGAATGTGTTCTTTATGGACTTTCAACTGCTGATCACCATTCATGACATAATTTCCCTTTAACAACATAAGTTGCATGCTAACATCCGAAACCATTAAGTGATAATTACAAGATGCATCAACAAAGGCTTATATATTCATTTTCACATACCCATGTTGATGACATGTTTAGTAAAGGTGTTGGGTGGTAACCTTTTGTAAAAGGATCCTCTAACATTTTTGATGTTATATGCGTCTAACCCGCATGGATCATGGGTTTATGCATATGTCTCCTGGTTAACCAACTAGTACGCACAACGGGTATTTAACACGTCCACTAGGTTTCTCACCGACCATTCTATCGGTCCTAAAACTATATTTAAGAAGAAGGGTTATCTCTCAGGCCACCGCTTTTTTGTTAGGTAGTGTTGCTCATAATCTACTCCCAATCTACTTGTATAATTTTTTAACTTGCTTGTTAGTTTGGTTGTAGTTCAAAATCTTTCTACTCTAATAAAAAAGTATCTTGGGTGACACGTGGCGGCACCATATTCATTCTCACCAAAATTTTCTCGCTTCTCTCTTCTATTAAATAATTACCTTAATTATCAATAATATTATTTAACTTTTTAGAACAAAAATAGTTTCTTTAATAAATTTAAAAATTATCTTCTTATTAATGTTATTTCTAAAAATAATTTTTATAGAATAAGAAATTTTATAAAACATCAAACTTTTTTAAAATTTGTGTTTTTAAAAAGCTAATTTTTTATAAACAAAAAATAATTAAAATTGAAATTTATAATAAGAAAAATTTTTAAAAATGATATTTTTAATACGGTTTGTTTTGAAACAAAATATTTATTATTTCTTTTGAAAAAAAAATTTTAAAAAGTTGATATAATTGTTTTATTACATATTGTTTTTACTATACGTAATTCCAATTATATTTTATCATAAAATATCGTTTTATACTCGATAAATTTTTATTTTATTTAATATTTTATTTCTTTAACCCGTGTAATACACGAATTTACTAAAGCTAGTCTTTGAAATATATGTGTATGTTTATAATTTCCAAACTTAACGCTCAACTTTCTAAAGTTTCAACTTAACCCTGTATTTTATATAGTATACTTTTTAACACATTAAATTTTTTATCAATTTGATTTCTCTTCGATATCTTTCATTAACTAACATTTTTTAAAAGATTAATTTGTGAACGTGTTTAATTTTTGTCTTAGTTTTCCGATATAAATTTTATTAAAAACATAGTTGTATCCAAAATAGGGTATTATTTGGGTATTGTAGGATCTCGACTAACGGTGACGTATTGATACCGGGAATAATTAAACCAATACCGATCAAAGAATTGAACATCGCTAGAGTTATATATTTATTTTCACTATATGTTTCAACTGTGTCGTCACAACTTCATAAGTTTCTTTTATGTGCTTAAAAACACATAATGAAGTTCGTAAATGTGTCGCATCACGCAGGTTTAATTTCTAGTTTATACACAAAAGTTAGCCGCCACCGTGAAGTGTCATAACCTTTTCTTCATGTGTTTATATTTTTTCAAAAAGTTTTGTTTTACCGCCCCCCCCCCCCCCCCCAACTTATCTCAAATGATAAAACGTATCCTTAAGTTTCATTTTAACATTACTTTATTATTACTATTATTCTCATCATCATTAAAAGTAATTTATGACTTAAGCGTTCGTCTAGAATTCTCATGTTTTGATAGTTAATTGAGTCAAAACGTACTCATTTATAGATAGATAGATAACCATCATGGTTGATGTTGTCCTCAATTTCTTGCTTGTAATTACTCCTAGATAGATAGATAGATAGATATAGGGCATCTATGGACATGAAAATATATCTCGATATTGGTTTCTTATCATCTTTCTATTTTTCAAAGTCCATATAAGAAAAGCCAATAACATCTAGGATATTTGTTCGTAAGTTATTTTGTACTCTATCGTAGCTAGTAGATATCGTAACACTTTCTTGGTGGTTTGACAATGTTTAGTCCTAGATTATATTGATAACAAACTAACATAGTAACATTCCAGCCGCATGCGTTATTAGGTCGAGTATATAGAAAAAGCATGTATCGTTATACATTAAAAAAACATGTATAGATTGTTAGACCTGAATCTTAGTATTTGACCTACCCCAGGTTATATGCATCATGCCTGGAACAATTGATGACATTTTTACGTTATAAAATGATAGGAGTAACATTAGTTTTACCAATTTTTGTGTCCTAAAATGATATGTTGTTAATGATTTTGTGAATTTCTAAGTCTTTACACACTTATTAGATATATTAATGTAACCGGATTGACTTGTTGGATTAAAATAAATCATAACATACATCTAACAAGTTACGAGGTGTGTGAATACACGCTTGTTAGATATTTTTAGTATTTTAGAATCCCATTGATTCTTAAGGTTGAAGCACCTTAGCAATGAAGGTTCCATAACAGTGACACCCTCTTGACGTGGATACAGGGGACGAGTGCCCTAAGCAATGGTGTTACAAGAAGACAATATTCCAAGAAGCGGGATCAGTCCAAGAGGCGGCAACCCTGGCAGTGTCGTCCAAGGGGCAGAGCCCATAGGGTCTAGCAACTTTTTTATTTTGATTAAAGTTGTTTAATCAAAATGCATTATAATTTTATTTTTTAAATTTCACATGTGAAATTTGGATTAGAAAATGACTCCAATTTGTGCATTTTGAATTAAAAAACACTTAATGGATAGTAGTTTCTAGTTTTCAACACCTTGAAGACGTAATAATTCTTTTAGTCGTACTCTTTGGTTCACAGAACTAAAACAAATTCATATTTTGTTCTTGAGACTTACATCTTGGTTTTATCCGATTGAGAAACTCGGATGAATCATCGGATTGTTTCAATGAAAAAGTGATTGCAAGTCTCTCAGATTATCCAAGCATTTGAATTACAAATCCCCTACATATACGTTAAAACCATATGGTTTATGCAAGATGTCATTCCTTTAATCTACTTTCTCATGGTTGTGTGTTATACTATCATGGGTTGTTGGGCATGAGTGTCGCATAGCTCATGAGTAAGAACTACCGCCTCCTGAAACATAAGACCAGGTGTGGGGCCTTTGTGGTGACTAGTCTCATGAGCGTTGGGTGCCTTGGGTCAAGTAATCTGGTCTTCAATGGCTACTTTGATTAATAAAAAAATTAAAACATAATTAATTTGTAAACACAACTTGTATATCGTCAACCAATCTTAAATTCTACTCTTAACTTTTATATAATCACTCTTCCAAGTTTGAAGACATTTGGAGGAATCAGGATGGTCGAAGTACTGTACTTCTTTTCACTTTGTAGTGTTTTAAGAATTAGTATTTTATTATGCGTTTTTTTAATATTAGCATTTTATTTATATGTTTTTAACAAATATAAGTATTATAACATAATTATATGTTTAATATACATAAAATAGATATATAACGGCAATGATTAACCAATCACTAATAACGTGGTTACACTCACAAACCCATAACATAAAATACTTTTTGTGTGTATATTATGATTATTTATTAGTTTTAGAAAGAGTTAATATTATAAAAATATATTATACTATATATACTATATTGTATTAAAAAATCACTTAATATATTTATTTATATATTAAAGTTACCCAACTTGTAAATAATATATGTGTGTATCGACAATATCATGCGTAATCATAAACTTAGAGGTATATCATGTACTTTCTTGCCGCTTCTTGCTCTCTCTTGAATGATAAGATTGTTTTGCGATAAGTACCCAAAGGACTTGAGCCATGTTACTTCTTTCGCTGAATGACCATATGGCCCCTCCCTTGCTCGTATATTCAATAGGCCTAAAGGCCCTATACCAATGCAAACTTATACTCAATATTGTTTACCACAAACAGGCACTTCGGGCTAGATTTTTAATGGCTCAGGGCTGCCGAGAACACCAGTATAGAACTTTTGGGCAGTTCCACTATAACATTATTGAACAAATGCAATCGGTCAAAGACATTGATGTCGCTGTTTGTTCCTCCAAATAAATGCATGCAAATCCATAAATCTACAGATGTCGCTGCTTCAAGCATTATCGTCGGTTGCTTGTGATCACCGCTCATCTATTTCCCTCGCCTTTCGATTGGATAGTTCTTCCAGGCCTAGTTTGTACAATCTTAGCTCCCCAACATTCCTAGAAAACTCGGTCGGTGCTCATGTTAGGCGTATAAAAGTTGTACATCATTGTAAGTTGATTAAAAAAGATATTCCTTTGAGTACAAAGTAATAACACCATAAGAAGTGTTGCAATCATGTGATATTCTCTTAAACATATTTAAATAATCATCAAGCGAGTCTAGAATAATCTCATATGCTAGTTGTCATGGAGCGAAAATGCATTTTTGTAGCGAAGTAAAACTCCAATGACCCGCACGTCTAAAGTAGTTCGAAAAAACTAAAAAATCATTTCCATTTCACCGTCGATAATTTAAAATAGGTCTTTGTCCATTTAAAATCTTCTACGGAACATCATCGGTAAGAATGTTGGACGGTTATTAATAAATTATTGCGTTAGTAATAGCTTGAGCTTCTTTACAGTCATTTCTATGCGCTTGCCTCAAAAATTAACATAAATATATATATATATATATATATATATATATATATATATATATATATAATGATATTTTAAAAATTAAACATAAATGAAAATGTTAATATTTTAAAAACCTTTTAAAAAAATACGAGTAGATGGTGTCTTACACTTCCCCAATGATAAAGAAACACCATAGTCAAAAACTTAAATAAACTTACGCGTATAGTATATTCCTTCTCCGAGCTTGACGAGTCGTAATTTTAAAATTCAACGGATTCCAAATGTTTTAAATAGTAGATAATTTCATAGTAGAGAATAGTAGAAGTAATGGGTAAAAAAAAATATGTTTGGGCGGTATTTATAATAATTAAATTAATTTTTTTATAGTGTAATGGTCAAGAGACCATTTAGCAACGGTCACATCAACAACAAAAGATGGAGCCGGTGATGCCTGGTAATTTTCCACCGGGTTTTGGGGATTTGGGTGTCACTCGGTTCAGGGGTGGTGTTCCTACCCAGGGCTAGGTTTCCCACACCCTCTCCGGGTTCGACACCTAGTCCTCTAAGATACTGACTAATGATTGGTTTGATTGTAACCAAGATTATAAAACTTAGCTTTAATATTAATACATACATGTTTCCAATTTTATATGTTTCTCATTTCACCTCTTGTGCAGTTTGTGCCACTAACACGTGTGAAAATAATCCAACACATATACACAAATATAACTTGTTTAAAGTCCAACTTTAAAAAATCGCCGGACTAAGTTTACTAGATGGCCCATGGGCCATGGCTTTGGGCGAGGTTCAGAAAGCCCAAATGTCAAAACCCTTTAATATACTTGTTACCAAAGTCCATTAACATGTCTACATGAACATGAGCATTATATTATATTTTATGGAAATTGAAAACACAACAGTAAGGATACGCGGAGCGATAGTCCGATCCGTCATCGGGTTCAAACGGGTAGCGGGGTAAACTGTTTAGGGTTGGCGGGTTGGTGCTCGAGTATGTGAACCCGTTGGTGAGTCTTGGATAGAGCCGGTGAATGGCTATAAAGATCTAACCGTTGAAGGGGTTTTTAAAAAAAAATTTAAATAATCATCACACTATAAATACAACTAAAATATAAACCGTTTTTACATCAAAAAATCCCATTCTTTCTCCTACCATGCTCTTATATCTTCTACTCATATTTTAATATATTTTACACCAAACTACCATGTTGCAACCTGCAAAGAGATTTAATCGAAGCCGACTAGTTCTAGCCTATCATACCCACAATTACAATATTACCCGCAACATCCAGTTGTGTCTAGCATTTCAACTTAATATGCCCTCAGGATCATTCAGCTATCGTCCAACCTGTCTAGCATTTCAACTTAATATGCCCTCGGGATCATTCAGCTATCGTCCAACCTTTGACCAACGAGCATACTGTGAACCGATCTCACCTTATTGAAACAAACCGTACCATAACCCAACCATCAACTACATTCCAAACTCACAAAAGTAAATGTTATAATGATGAACTGACAAAAGAATAACAGAAAAATGAAGAAGAATGAGGAGAAGGAGCAGGGTCAAAGTAAACCAAAATACATGAATCAAGCCCCTCATAAGCCTTGAACTCCTTCCAAGGGTTCGGTCGGTGTTTCCAATGACCCAAACATTGGAAACCATCAAAGTCCGAATCTTTTAGGGCTTGAGTTCTTCTTTACTTCAAGAATAAAATTCAAGGAACAACAAGCTCGATGGGTTCCTTGAATACGAAGTATAGGGACTTGCTTAGTAAAGTTAACATGTTCAACATCTACATCACAATGGTATACTTTATAAAACTTTGTTTTATATTGTTTAATTTTGTTAATTAAGATATTTGTTATTCATAATTATCTTATAATTGTAGAAACAATGATGGCTTAGTTGAGTGTCGGATGCAGATAATATTACCAAGGCGTTGATGGAGTACAAAATGAAAAATAAGAAACCTTTCCAACGCTTGAAGGCACATTGTGTTGTAAAAGACCATACGAAATGGCAATGTGTTCTGTTGACGGGTGAGGAGTTTGAAGATCACTCCGAAAAAATAGCAAAAACCTCAGAGTCGGGTAACTATATAAGTTCAAATGATGGTTTTACAAGCAACCTACCTGACCTCAACAAAGATACAACAAACCTCTCGGCAAAACCAGAAAGTGGCTGAGTTGTCTTACTCACTAATTATTTATTTAATATATACAGATTATTTTAGTAATAACCGAGGTACTAATACTTTATAAATTATTTAAAAATGAAAAATAAGTGCAGCACAATCGAACTCGACAAATAACAAGATTTATTAAAAACTTCCACGTTTTAATTTTAATATGTTTTGATCGACTTGATAGCTCGTTTATCCTTTTATTTTATACCATTTAATTATGTCTTACGTGCCTTTTTCTTCAGATTTTGTTATTTTAAACAACTTGAATGTCATAACATCCAAATCCTTTGTTGTTTCAAAATTAAAAATTACCTACACAAACTAACAAAACAAAAAAGATTAAAAAAATTGTAAAATTCAAGCTATCTTCATCAAGCATCTAACAGTCATTTTGATATTTATATCCCTGTAGTGAAATCAAACAAATTATTTTTTTATTGTATATCTACTTTTTGTTTGTCTATAAGTATTCATATATCCGGTTTATTTTCACATATCTATTTTAATTTTGCTTAAAAACTAGTGGGTGAAACTTGCACCTTGTGACTGAGGTTTTAAAACGTTTTACCTAAAAATCAGTCAATCTTGTATGTTTCAAGACATTCTGTAATATACACATAATTAGCAGATGCCTAAAATGATTTTATATTTTACAGATGTGAAATTTGTAAGAAATAATGCATACCCAAAAATTAATATTTATATAGTTTTCTTTGTTATAGAATCTATGAGCATGCTAATGCAGGATGTATTGTTTTTGTTTCTGCAAGAGATGTAACAGGAAGTGGTGCATGTATCATCCAAAACCAGAAAGAATTTAATGCCACATATATCAATACACCATAAGAAGGTGAAGAAGACAAAAAAGGACACCAACAACAGCTACTACTCATAGTACTTTCTGCTGTCTTGACTTGTACATCATCACAGGTAGACAAAATATTGATTACTACATCACTTCACATGTCCCCCCTTCCCCAAATACCTCCCCATGTGCACCCCCTAATCACTAATCACCATTAGTTAATCATCATTAAGTTTCATAGTTCCTTTTTTTTTTGTTATAAACATCTAGCTAATTTTAAAAAGATAAATGTGATAACCGTACAAACACTTAACTGTGATACATAACTCGGTCATCCAATCTTATAACCGACTAATTTTCTTTCACTATATATATTTAAAGTGGTACATACGTACGGTTGCTTACGTATTTCTTATGATTTTCTACTTGAAACTGATTCTATAACAAAAGAAACCAGATCTTATTGTTAAAAACCATGCTTAGCATAAAGTAATACTGAATATATGTGTACAAATGCATCTAGTAGTAGTATTATACTAATATATGCTTTTTGAGATGGCTTAGAAGTTATCAAGTCATCAAAGTCATATTATTAACATTAATTAGTGTAATAATAATTCAGATGTGTCACATCATCATTCTGGTAGATTTGTCAACAATAATCAATGAAGAAACTATTAATTTTAAAGCAATAAACCTTATAATTACATTCAGTAAATACAAATTATATGGATATCAAGAAAGATAATTCAAGAAACAGATATAAGAGCAAAATCAGAATTAGATAGCATTGCCTAGTTTTATTTCAATTTCTACAAATGGGTACAGACTAAACACAAAGGATCTAATGTTCATTGTTTTCTTTTTAGCAAAAACAAAACAAAATCAAGATTTACATGCAATTGACAAGTGAATTACAGTTCAAGAATGCCAAATTCCCCTGATTATGCTTCGAATTCGCCCCAATGATAGGTTTCTAACAATCTTTTTCGCGTCTAAAACTTGATCCTCAGCAAGTTTTTCTATGTTTTTCAAGTACCCAGAGCTTAATATTTTCTTTCTACCTTCATGACAAACAGATAATGACATGATTATTGAAAGTAAAACTTTTCTGTTACTCGAATTACCTTCTTCTGGATCAATCAACTGCAGAAGCAAGTTCACATTTTGATCGTTTTGCACGAATCTTTTTTGATTCCTGGGCACTTCCATCAGTCGCAGAATCGTCTCTGCTGCAATCTCCCGAGCCTCAAATGACTTTGCATCAAGAAATTTAACAAGTTCTGGGATAAATCCTGCATCTCCCATTGCTTTCTTGAACTCATCAGAAGTTGCAGAAAGCCAAGATGCAGCCATCAATGCACATTCTTGAATTGAAACCTCACCATTGTGAAGATAATAAAGTATATGATCCATGAACCCATAGGTTCTCAAACTGTTCATGTACCCAACTGAATCTGAACATAAGATCAAGAGAGCCCTCATCGATTTCTCACGGGCTTTGGATGAATACGAAGATTTTGGATCTAACACACGAACAAGAACACGAATACCCCCCTCATTCACAATCAAACCCCTCACGAATTCGTTCCCAGATGCCAAAACTTGAATAAACTCCATAGCACTTATCTGTGAAGCCTCATTCTTAGACCTAACAAGCTTAATAGCCAATGGAATCGCGCCTTCTTCAACCACAAACCTCCTGATTTCATCAACACCAACCAGATTTCGCAACACCCCACACGCCAAACCGACCAATTCACCACCATTAGCACCATCATCACCACCATTCCCACAAATCTTCAACAATGCAGACGCACCACCATGAGCTGAAACCGACCACGCGTTATCAGAGTTAGCTGTGACTTTCATCAAACACCTGGTGGACAACTCTTTCCCCAACTCACTCCCACTCTCCAACACCTTAATCAAAGGGGCAACAACACCAATTCCTACCAAAACACTCTTATACGAATCAAACCCACAAATTACAACCACTGATTTCAACGCCTCTTCTTGAATCCCAATTTCATTCGAACTCAAAAACTTCATAAGAACATGAACAAGCCCATCAATTTCCATTGCAATTCGCACATACCTTTCATCTTCTTGAATCAATTCATTGAAGCTAATCAAAGCCTGCATCTTCATCTCAATTCGCCCAATTTTAAACCTACACAACAAATCTTTAACATAAAACCTGATATCATCTCTCGATGCCGAAACCCCAGGTCTCAAAACCACAATCGCGTGATTCCCATTTGCCAAAAACCCATCTCCATTAACAAATTCCGACAAACACTTAACGTAATTATCAAATTTAACCACAATTATATCAAGATCACTCTGCATCAACAGCTTCCCACTGTACGAATGCTCAACGCACTTCTGCGCCAAACCGTTGCAACAATCTGTCGTTTCTTCAATGGAGTTGAAGATAGCGGAGAGACCCATGTTATCGCCGGCGGAGGCTTGAATTTCCGGCGGTAGAGAGGTGATAATCGAGAGTATTTCTTCAAGTTTGAGTCTTATCATCTTCCATTTCGATTGGAAGACTTTGATGGAGTGAGAGAGAAAGATTAAGGATGAGATTTGATCGGTGGTTCGCCGGAGTCTTGAAGCTCCGGTGGGGGTTCCGGCGAGGTGGGTGTCGTCTTCTACCATGACTCCGGCGGTTTAGTGGCGGAGGAACGTCATTTTCCGGCGAGATGAGTGGTGTTAGGGTGAGGGGATAGATAGATAGATAGATAGATACAGGGTGATCTTATCCTGTGTGTATGTAACAGAAGTGAGGGTGTGTGTAAATTACGGAATTGGGCTTTGGAGGTTTCCCATAGGTCAGGAAATTGTTGTGTTGTCACTTGTCGATGATAAAAAGCAAGGAAATAAAATATTATATTTTTCGTAATAGATTCGGGATAGTGATAAAAAAATAGGTGTTAGTTAGTTGTCATGTTTATGGTATTTGCTATCATACTTAAGAGGTTTAATGGTGTTGATGTGATTGTAAGTTTGACTTTAGACGCATGATTATTTCTCATAGGTCACGATATTGTTGATGATGATATAAAGAAAGGAAATAAAATATAAGGGTACTCGGGGCAACCTTTGGGTACCCCATTCGGTTCTTTGGGTAGGACGGCAACACTGTCACCAGCCCTTAAGTTGGTGGTTCGGGTAGAATTCGTGTGGTACTAGTCGAAGGAGCCAAATGAATTGTCAAGAGTGGTTTTTGGGATTTGGGGTAGTAGGTAGTTTGTGTTGTAACTTTGTCAATTTAAATAGTTTTATGTAAATTTGAATAAAAATAAAATGACAGACTACCATATGTTGATGTAATTTGGGTAGCTTGGGTGCTTCGGGTTGTGCCCTCGTACCTTGAGAAAGAGTCGTGATGGTGATAAAAAAAGTAGTTTTGTTTTTTTTAGTGGCAACCAATGAATATAATAAAAGTATTCTTAGTTAAGTGTCATGTTACAATAGTAGTTATTATATTTAATAGGTGTAATAGTGTTTATGTAAATGTGAGACTTAATTAAAAAAGACGATAAGATGTTCAGTTATAATTAATAAAATTAAAAAAAAAAATTTAAGTCAAAACTTTCGACTCACACCTATTATGGCCATCATCAATCGCACCATCATCCCCCTATCACACCCTTGTTAGTGTTATCGGCGAGGTAGGGGTACCACTTAGGAATTTTTTTAAAATCTAAATACTATAGTTATTTTTAATCTATTTAATTGTTTTTTTATATTTTTTAATTTTTATTTTAGGTATGATTGTATTATGTATCTAAGCATTATTTATAAGTGAATGCAATGGATTATACGGACATAAACAAAAGATATAATAATGTAAAAACTAGAATATTTAAGAAATGACATACATACAAAAAGTAAATTAATAAATCATGAACTTATTCTTTTGTGAAAAGTAGTTTGTCTGGTGTAAACTAAGTTTTATGTTAAATCGCAATCAAACTGTATTTTACAATTTTATTAATTTTTAATTACTTTTACTGTTTCGTTTAGCTTTTTCTAATAATTTTAAAAAACACACACTCAGATGTAGTGTATATGTGTACTATAGTTATATCTTATGGTAAAGAAATTGAGTATTCTTAGGGGAAATTTGATCGCTAGAATTTATCAAAAAATTTATTGTTGACGTATCGTATTGCATAATTTACTAAATTTAAATTTTAGATTATAAAATAACATGTCTGATTAGAAACTATAATAAGAAATTATATTACTTCTACTCCCTCATCATCTCTACGTATACTAAAATCATCACCATCAGACCCTCACCATTGTGGACCAGCTTCGTCATGTCACCACCATCTAGACAACCATCACTATTACATTCCAACTTCTTTAATATAGTTACAAACGAGTTAGAATGCAAGAATTATAATGGAATAATTGATGTAATTTTGTTTTTGGGTTTGATCACTACCATGTGTATGTTGTCTCTGGTCTTAGCTTCTTGATAGGCTCCTCGTTTTGTTTTAATGAAATTCAATTTCCAAATAAAAGTTACAATTGTTATTCTTTTAGTTGATGTTAATTATATTAAATTTTATTCATCTTGAACATTCTAATTCTAAATATTAATATCACAAATTCCAATTTCTATAAAAAGTTATACCCAACACCCCCTTACTTTAATCATTAAATGTCACGCCATATTATATTTACCCTTAGTTGCCATCAAACAAATGAACTATAGAGTATAGACCACTCCCATCCCTCAAGCTAAGCAACATAAAGTTCCATAAAATATGATATTTAACCACTCCAATTATTGTTGTATGATTTGGAAGCAAAAATAATAAAAAGGGCGTGTGCAAATAAAGGAAGCCTTATCTCATTTATATATTTAACCACCTTAAAATAAATCAAATAAATCATTTAATTTTAAAAAAAATGTTTATAAATTATAGTTTTCGTTTAAATTGTATTTTGGGACATAGATTTTTAAATTATAAATTATGTATACCATAAACTTTGCACATTTATACAAATGATTAAATCTTTTTACCAGATACGAGTTCGATGAGTGCTTCTCTCAAAATAGTCTTCGAACACAAAATTTGTGAGCATAAACCTGTATGTGTTAGAATAGGAAGAGGGTTGATCCACTTTTTCAAAGGCAAAAGGGGATTAATAGATTGTAAATTGTTAAAATCAAGATCTTAGCATGAATTGTTTTTATGTTTGTAAGATGATCGAAATAAAATGAAAGATAGGTTCTCTAATGTTATAGTTTCTTTCACATCTTTTACAATGTTATAGTTTCTATCGAACAATTAAAAATTGATTACAACAAGAAACTCGACGTTAAGAGTTTAGTTTTAAGGTTTTAAACTAATAAATTAATTGATTACACAAGGTACACACTTGTGGCCGGGCTTCTTTAACATGTTCAATATTTTAAAATTATATATCTTATTAAAAATACTACCTCATGAAAATGTTAGGTTATTAGTAGTTTTTAATTCACCAATTCAAGTCAAGCAAGAATGAATATAATCAATATCATACGATCCTATTGTTTAAACAAAGATTCCAAAAATGTTTATTTTATATCTAGGCATCTATACACATCCAAGATAAACTTAATGTTCTACAATTCACAAAAGTTGATAAATTATTATTATGATAAAAAGGCATAAACCTATCATTGGTAGAAACATTCTAAACTCATGATCCATGGAGATAAGAAGGTTGGGGTGGAAAAATACCAATTGCAAACCTCTCACCCTACCATGTGAAGCCCATAGTTAGTTTGCTCAACACCTATGAACTAACTTTTGGATAAGAAGCATGGGGTCAATTTTATTTAATATATTTGAAAAAGTAATAAACTATCTTATGAATTTCACAAAATGTAACCTTCATGCAATAAGTATCTTTCTACTATAATTAGAAAATAATTATGAAGGGCACGTGATAGCATTACATTTCTTTTACAAAAAATTTTCCGCCACTCTCTCCTATTAAATAATTATCTTAATTACTAATAATACTATTTAACTTTTTTAGATTAAAAATAGTTTTTTAATAAATTAAGAAATATTTATTTTTATTAATATTATTTTTAAAGAAATAAATTTTTAAAAACAATTTTTTGTCTAAAACATTAACATTTTTTTAAAATACGAAATATTTTAAAATTAGTACTTTTAGAAAATAAATTCTTTATATACAAAAAAAATTAAAGTTAAGATTTATAATAAAAAAAATTTTAAAAAATGATTTTATACGGTTTTTTTAAACAAAATGTTAGAAAAAAAATTTAAAACAGTTTAAAAAGTTGATATTTTTATTTTATTAATTATAGTTTTTACTCGTATGTAATTTCAATCATATCTTATCTTAAAATACCGTTTTATAATTAATAATATTATATTATATATATTATTTATTCAATCTGTATAATATACGAGTTTGATAAATCTAGTTTTTTTCTATAAAAGGCTATAACCAATATCTTCTTCAAAAATAATTTTTTTTATGAGATAGGTAGCTTGTTTGTTTAAAAATTGGTCGCTTGTTTGCAAGAGTTACGAGAAACGGCCTGCAATGTTTTTGTTTGATATTAAAAACTTAATATTGAATGAAACGGACGTATTTATCTATTATTAAATATTAAATATTAGTTGATTGTTTCTTTAAAGAATTATTTTTTTTTGGTGCTAGCCCGGACAAAATGTAATTATGAGTAGTTGGGGTCGTTGAAAATAATTTTTATTATCTATTTTACTCCCCTCTCCCCTCTCCCCTCTCCTCCTAACAAGTTTTACACGACAAGAGAAATAAACTTTCATGTGACATACACATGTTTACAAAATATATCATAAGATTTTTCAAAGATACGTGAAAAAAACACAAATATGCACTATAAAACAAAATATATGTGAAACAATAAATGTAACTAAACACATTATATGCTTATGTGTACAAAATAAATAAGACAATAGGACACATTTGTGCATCTCATGTATATACACAAAACAACCAAAAAGTGTATAAATAAACATTATTTTCAGAATAAAACACTCTATCATCAAGATAAAGAACCAAATTTAAGTTACGACCAAATTTAAGTTGAGAACCAAAAGAATCACATATCAATAATATATAATAACGAACCGATATAATGAGAGACAAAATGAGATGGTTATATAGTTATCTAACACTTTTTATAAATGTTTATATGATTCTTGAGATTCTCAACTTAAAACAGGTACAATTGTTATTATAAACGCTAGAGTATCAAATTCAATGATTCACTCATATTGAACTCGATTTTCAATGATTATGATGGAAAACTGAAAAAGAAAAATAAACTCACATCACATCAATACTAAGCTCTTCACTTTAACAACCATCAAAGTCTCTAAGTAACTATTTAACAAACCCTTCTATTTTTCAAAAGCCTCATATTTTCCCTTTTTGCACAAAATCTTTTTCTAGAGTGTATGCCCCTTAAACTTTACCCTACGAGTCTTCCCCAAAATACGATTTTCACAAAACTCTATGTCTCCTCAAATTTCTAACAACATACATTATGCTTGTTTAATTTAACAATTCCTAGGTGAATAATGTGTCCTAGCCTTTTGTACTACAACAAGGTTGCATTATCTTGCTCTTTTGAAACTAAATACATAGATCCAGTCAACACTTCACTATCAAGAAGGTAAAGGTTGTTATCTCTTCTTGTGCCTGACAACACTATTATTGATCTTTTAACCACCCTTGCTTTCCCCTTCTTTAGAGTTACATGACACCCATTCTTTTTAAATGTACCCATGTACACTAGAATCTTCTTAAGATTAGAAATATATCTCTCTAACTTGAAAGTAACAATACAAAGTCTATCATCCCCAAGCTTGACTAGTTGACTGCACCAAGGTCTTCATACCTAAATATTTTAAGAACTCTATACTAGGAGTCATATGTAAAGAAAAGCCAGAATCCATGAGCTATTCACCACTACTACTATCATTAGTGACAACTAAGACATCAATACTTTCTTACCCATCTAAAAAATCTTTAGTTTAAGTGTAGTACACAAAACTCATATGAATGATTCATTCTTATTGAATTTGCTTTCCAATTATAACAATGGAAAAACTAAAAACCAAAACACATCATACTAATACTAAGCTCTTCTCCTTACCAACATAATAGCCTCTAACTAACTGTTTAACAAAGTTACAAAAGTAACCCTTCTATTTTGACATATTGTCTTTCACATACTTTCATACGCAACATATTTGCACGCGCATCTAACTTTCATATAACTACTTAACAACAACTGTAATCTACCTTAAACAAAAATATTAACAAAATATAAAATATATGAGTAGAATTACTGTTCAAATTTTCCTACTTATAAAACATGAGTTACAAGCTATTGATGCACTGCATAATTAAATGCATGCGAATTTATCGCTGCTTTAGTGTTGTCACGTTTTCTCTTCTCTCATCTTATTAATCAAAATACTAACAAAAGTCTACAAGAGAAAATAAAACATTTATATATATTCTACTAACTTTACTAAACTCGTGTATAACATAAGTTGAATAAATAAAATATTAAATAAAATAAAATTCTATTAGTAATAAATATATATTTAAAAATGAGATATGATTGAAATTTTACTTATTATAAATAGAATAAAAAATTTTATTTCAAAACAAACGTTTTAAAACTTTCTTATTATAACTCCCATTTTTTATTATATTTTATTTATAAAAAAATACTTTTTAAAAACACCAACTTCATCATATTTCGTATTTTTTAAAAAGTTTGATGTTTTAGCAAAATTCTTATTTTATATAATTTTGTTTTATTTAGAAATAACATTAATAAAAATATATTTTTCTTAATTTATTAAAAACTATTATAATAAAAAAAGAATTAAATAATATTATTTGTAACTAATATGATTATTTAATAGGAGAGATAAACGGAAAAAGTTTAATGAGTAGGAATATCATGTTGCCACGTGTGCTTATATTTACCCTTTTATTAGAGTTACTAGCTTTGATAAACCCGTATATTACATGGCTTGAATAAATAAAATATTATATATAATAAAATTTTATTAGTACTAAAATCAGATTTTAAAATAAAATTTGATTGAAATTACGTATTAGTAAAAACTATAAGTAATAAAACACTAATATCAAATATTTAAACTTTTGCTTTTAAACTTTGTTTGTTTTGTTTTTAATTTTTTTGATATTTTATTTCAAAATAAACCGTTTTAAAAAATATCATTTTAAAATTTTCTTATTATAACTCTCAATTTTAATTATTATTGGTTTATAGAAATTTTACTTTTAAATAACATCAATTTTAAAATATTTTGTATTATTAAAAAAGTTTGATGTTTTGGAGAAATCTCTTATTTATAAAAAAAAATTTAATAACATTAATAAAAAGATCTCTTCTTAATTTTTAAATAAACATTTTCAATCTAAAAAATATTAAGTAATATTATTATTAATTAATGCAATCATTTTAATAAGATAAAAAGGCCGGAAAATTTTAATGATGAGTAATATGGTGCTGGTACGTGTTCCCCTTAATTATTTTTTTATTAAAATAGAAATAGAAGATACAAATATAAAACAATTATTCCGTATGCACAAAAGAAAAATGACCGAGATTATTTTTAGTTTGTTTGAAAATAACACGTTTTATTTCCAAATTTTGGTGAAACTGATTTGACTTGGGGGTAGTTAACAGGCTTCTCAACTTTTTGGAGAACTGTTTCTGTTATAAATCATACAAGATTTAATAAATTATAGTGTAAATCAAACCTTTCATCAAAGTGGAAAGCGACCTTGAATTCGTTATATATTTTATACTTTATATCTTAATTTGCAAGGGAGGCTACCTTTGCCGACCAAAGCATGTGCATTTAATACCAACAAACAAATATTTTTGTTTTATTTCGGAGACATCTTACGTTTAATCAAGTCTTTAAAGTCGTTAAAATATATTAAAATATAAGAAAAAGAAGCCATTTGGTCCATTAAAAATCATATCGAGATAAACTAAAAAACTTATTTTATAAAGTGTGTTATGTTTTGATAACTTTGATCACACATATACATATATACATTGTATATACGTATATATATAAAGTGTGTTATGTTTTGCTACCTATATATAGATAGCAAATTGATACGTTTTTTCAAGAAGTGTGGAAATATTTCAAATCATTGATCACACTAATTTAATGATTAAGATTAATTAATGTCTTAATCAAGAGAACTCTTTTTGGAGATAAATCTAGTTCTATCAATTTTTTCTCAATCGAATCACTTTAATATGCTTTATAATTCTCTTAAGAAAGTTATATCATTAAATAAAAAATCATATTATATTCCATTTAAGTATAATATTGTTGGTTTTATAAAACATTTTCAAGATGAAGCGTAGTTATATACTACCTTAAACAATTATAATAATGCGTGATTTTATATATGTGATACGAAATTATAGTGCATGATTTTGAAAAATTTTAATGATGCATGATTTTATATACATGATACATAATTACAAACATATAGTGTGTGACTTTCATAAGATAATGAGTATTTATGTATGTGATACGTAATTCTGGTGTAAAATTTTAAACAATTATAATAGTGCATGATTTAATATATAGACGTGGTACGTGATTACAAACATATAGTGCATGATTATACATAAATAGTACATAATTATATATAGACGTCTATGCATCTCGCCTAAAATACACATATTGTGTTTTTATGGCTTTCTATGTGTGCATGAAAATAAGCCTTTGTATGGACAGATTTTATATAGTGATATTTTATAAACTCTGATCATGTAACACATATCTTTTAAATGTATATGTTAAATTAATTTAGATCACTAGCTTGTGTTAAAAAGAAATGTATCTAGCAAAATAAAAGTATATAAGAGCTTCTTTAAGAAAGTAAAATATATGTTAATTACATGTTTTTATTTAAAAAATATTTATTAATACTTATGATTTCATAATCATACCAATTGCATCATCTTCTTCATCATCAGATGTTAAGTCAACCAAATGCTTTGAAACATTATACCTGATTGTGATTATTTCTGTTAGGTATTTAACTTAAAGCTTATATAAGTTGCATAATTAATGTAATTATACGAATATAAGTGTATAATAATTTCTGTTATTAATAATATTTATTTTGGCTTTCTTAATAATCCATCAAATTGAAAGTGTGTTGAGTGGAGGTGGTACCTATCAAAGGTTTGGTAAATATGACCAAATATGTGAAAAAAGTTATTGGACCTAGTGATTGTGTTCTTGGATGAATCATATCCTTTGAGTGAATTACAAGTTTTCAATAAGTAAAATAATTTAATGTGTTATTTTTTTTTTGTTAAATCAGTTTCAAAAGTTTATATTACTTTATAACAACCTAAAACCTCATAGTTCTGTTATCCAATATGTTAACATGGTTGCAACTTGCTAGGGAGGTGCCAAAATGTATGTACAAAAGGGGCCCAAGTCTAACACTAAAATAAAAATGTCATTTCGTGACATTAAAAATTATCTCTAAAGTCAAAATTAGTTATGTGACCACCTATACATAGAGAGGAATTGATCAAGAATCTTAAAAAGTTAGTACATGATAAAATTTATATAATTTCACCTACACTTTTTAAATAGTGCGTTTGAAAAATAAACCTTTTAATATTCTTTGAGAAAGGTGACACTAAAAACATGGTCATGGTGCTACTTTTTGTGTGGGTAGTAACCGATTTGTAGCTAGAGTGTTCTTCAAGCTTGGGTTTTGGCACTAGTGTTGTTTTTACCCGGCGTGTCAGTGGCGTATCTTCTTGAGATTTGAACGAGTCTTGTTACGACATGGATGCTCGACGGAGAAGAAAGCGAGAAAGAAAAGAGGGTGAGATTTTCTCCTAAAAAGAGGACACAAGCGGGAGACATGGTGGAGGAAGTAGGTTGGGAGGGTTGCCGTCAACAGATGCCAATCTTTTTTTCATCCCTTGTAAAAAGTATAATACAAGACTCTCGAACGACCCTAATATTTTCTTAAATATTTTCTTATTAATTGTCTATTATTGTTTTATGAAAAAAAAATTATGAGTATATTTCCCACTGCTTTTATGAAAAAGTTATACAAGTTTTTTGGTAAATTTAAAAATTATTCAAAAAGTTACACAAAACCTAGATAAATAAAAGAATAAAAAAATTGTTTAACGAAAGATTAAAAGCCCAATAGAATTGTCTATATGTCCAAATAACATAGCAAAACCCTCAAAATTTTTTCTAGAAGCCCAATCGTGATCCAATTATTAAAAAAGCCACAATTTTTCTATTTGTCCAATTTACAAAAAAGCTTCTGACATTGAAAGATTCACGATTAAAAAGAACCAAATTCATCCGACTTCGTCGGAGACATGATGAATCGGTTTTAAAACATAACTCGTAAGAAAAAAAAAACTATAAAAACTATTTTCTTATGTTTCAATGATACTGTATTTATAGTGTTTTTTTGTTTCCAGCAACAATATCTTTTATTTTATGACTCAGCCCGACTCGAACTTTAACAAAACCTAAAATTACAACACAAAATATAGATGTGGAGAATAACTTGTATGTACGAATAACTTTCATAAAAAATAAATACAATATAAAAGATATCTAAATGTGGATATAATATAGTCTAGATAAACATTATCTAGCAAAAACGAAATAGGAAACAAGAATGACCAATGGATGTGATAAACACAATTTCCTTTAACCTTTTCTCAGGATACAACCACCGAAGTAATAGTTTTAAAAATTGCATCAAGCATTAAAACACGACTTAACTAGTTTAGTAGACGGTTACAAGTCGATTAAAATGCTTTTCTAGCAATTAGCAACAATTTGAACTGCATCAGTTCAGCCGACGAGTAAGTGTAGCTCAGAGGAAAATCAATACCAGATCGTTCCTATCCCGCATTTGTGTCACCAGCCAGGATGTAATATGAAATAACTTGTAGGAATTATGTAAGAACATCAAGACACCAAAATCGAATTGAAATCTCGCAACTTTTCTTAGCAACTCTTGTCTAAATGTGATATACAATTAACGATATCACTTCTTATTGTTAACTCGCAACATAACAATGAACAAAAGCATCATACGTTTACAAAAGAAGAATGAATTGGGTAGAATGTAATGATCATAAAACAAAACTTGCCTTCATGGCAACCAGAAAATTCAGGACTTATTGCATATATTGAATTTTCCAAGGTCAACTCATATTTGACTCGAATCCCTCCCGAAGATGAAACGCCTCATCCAGTCTGACACCACCAACGACCTTGTACGCCAACTAACTTGCTTGCTGTAAATGTCGGGTCAAACAAAAGTAAATAAAGTCAAACTACTGTCGTAGATTAACCCTGTTTTATTATTCAATGGTGTCAGGATGAGGGGGATTTACCTTGCATACACAGAGTACCAAAGCCACTGAGAGCTGTGGCCAATAGACACCCAATCACCTGGCAGTTGTGCAGCTGTTTGCTCTCCTCCTAATGGAGCAAATTGACCAAGATGCCTATACCTGCATGTAAATCATAAGGCTTTAGGTTTTCCATCCCAAAGTCAACTTCAAGTAGACTTTTAAGAGTCAAAGATGTAAAGATCGAATGGTGGGTTGACACTTTAAAGTGAACGGGCGCTTAAGAAAGGCAAGGGAACGAAAATGACTGGAAAACGGGTATCACGTGTTGAAGCGTACCTGAAGGGACGGAATCTATGTCTGCCAGTCTCTCTAAAACGCAGAGGACCTTCTGGATTTTTTGTGCATTCTTCCATGCGGTTGAAACAATCAGCAAGATAGGAACCTTGCTGAGCTGCAACCTGTGAAACCATCATAAACCACATAAGCACAAAAAAATGATAAAAAACTGAAAGCTTAATGATGAATCTAATGATGTTATACCTGAGCTGTGGCTGGAAGATTCTTCATCTGTGAATCAACTTGAGAAAGAGCTGATTTGAATTCTTCAACATTCAGTTCGATTGATTCTTTTGCAACATCTCCTTTGGATTCCTTGAGCAGATCAACAAGACTGCTCATGTGTTTATTATTCAGATAAAGTTTCACCTGAGGATACCTGTCACATATGTCATCAAGTGCTTCTTGAAACTCTTTAACCGTAAGAGTTCCTGAGTTGTCCTTGTCAGCTTTTTGAAATATAGCCGAAATATCCTCCTGATACATGTGTTTATTTCATTATATTTTTAATCAGTGTATATTATATAACTCAAAAGGGTGTATTTGTAACGCACCATAACTTTACGTTGATTAATGGTTGCACAATCTCCAAGTGCATATATGCTGTTGGTCCCTTCAACTCGAAGCCATTCATCAGTAGCTAACACACGTCTATTTGCCTATATATAAAGGAAAAAGAACAAAACTTGATACAAGCTATCATAATTAAAATAGAAGCAGAAATTGGCAATTCAATGAAAAATACCTGCCCAATCTGCTTCATGAAATCCATTATAACAGGACGAGTTGCAATACCAGTAGACCAGACCGCCATTCCATAGGGTATAGTAGAGATCTCCCCTGTTTTAATCACTTTAGTTGAAATTTCTTTGTCCGAGACTTTCACAACCATCGCCCCGGTCCTCAAATCTATACCATCTCTGTGAAACTTCTCTTCTGCAAAAGTAGTGATTCGTTTGTCAAACCTGCACGAAATAAGGAACTAGCTGCATAAGCAAACATGGAAGCAAGAAGAGAAAACAAAAGGTAATATTGGCTATTTTGAACCCAAATAAAGTCTTACATGTTCAAGATATGGTCGGTTGCCTCAAGAAGTGTTATTTTAACCAAATCTTTAACGGATGGGTACAGCTTCACCAAATCCTCAGACACAAAATCATGAAGCTCGGCTGCAAACTCCACTCCAGTTGGACCGCCACCAACAACAACAAATTGAAGAATTCTTTTCCTCTCATCATCACTCAAAGTAGGCAGGCTCGCCCTTTCAAAGCAGTCTATTACATTCCTCCTGATTTTCTGAGCATCTTCAACTTCCTGAATCGAATTTGAAATACAGATAAGATTTGTTCCAGCTACTAGATGTAGTTATGATATTATTTGTAGTCGAATCAAGGTATACTATGTAAGTGGAAGAATTGATAAAGAGTGATTTACCTTCAGGTAGTGACAGTTTTCTTCTACACCAGGAGTGTTAAACGTATTAACACGAGCTCCCATTGCAACCACTAGGTAATCATAATCTACAACAAATTCTTCTTTATCCTCTTGACTTGAACGACAGTAAACTTTCTTATTTTTTGCATCAATCCTATAGCATTCAGCTTCCCAGTAGTTAACATTTAAATTCTTCTGTAATAGATTAAAAATGCATTAGTTAGTAGCCAAGCTTTACATACTTTTAACTCCGAACTACAAACTTGTTTGTGCATACATGGTCACATATCATTAAGGCTCTCATTATGTTCATGAAACTAGAAATATGAACATGTGATACAAATGCTAAATATAATTATTTATATGTTCATGTGCTACATTCTTAAACCATCTACTAGAAATACGAACATGTGATACAAATGCTAAATATAATTATTTATATGTTCATGTGCTACATTCTTAAACCATCTACAACAATGTCTTTGGTAGCCTCTTAATGATCATTAAGAGGCTACCTCTTAATGGTTAAGATTAACCCTAATGCTGAATGGTTTAGAGATTAAATCTTAATGGTACCTCTTAACCATTCAGCATTAGGGTACCTCTTAACCATTAAGAGGTAGCCTTTTTATGACCATTAAGAGGCTACCAAATAAAAGAGCAAACATGCAAAACATCAGATGAAAACTGCTTCTCTCTAGCATATTAAAAATTACAGGGCAGGTGTAAAGGCTATTTCTACTCTCATAGAAAAAATACTATTAATCTCTACCAAGATTAAGGAGAAGTTTACGAATTGTAATCTGTATGAATTTAGAGAGTATTAGACTAGGTTATTATTAGTGAATAGTTTGGGGTTAATTATGTAACATTGTCCTCTATATAAAGGACCTTATATTGTAAACCTAAACACACAATTACTCAATAGAATTACAATTACAAGGTTTAACTTGGTATTAGAGCCAAGAGGGCTCGATTATCGCCGAAACCCTAATCAGGGCGGCTGGCTGCCGCCGCTGCCCTGTCCAACCATCCATCATTGCTTCTTTTATAATAACCACCACTACCATCTTCACCTTTAACAGGCGAATACAAACCACCATCCTTTCACACTACCACATCCGCCGTAAACCCTAGCCGTCACTAAACCCTAACCCTAGCCGCCGCTAAACCCTAACCCTAGCCGCCGCACACAACATACAATCGCCGCTGCTTCTTCTCTTCCATCTCACCCGTCATCGCACGCGATGCTTCACCTTAATCGCTGCCGCTATACAACAGCGGCTTCGCCATACAACGGCGGCGCACCTTCATGCGAAGGCTTCATGTAAGAAGAACAACCATTGTTCACATTCGGCGACTGGGGCAGAAACATGGCTGTCAGTTAAACAACGAAGACAACTGGGTGCAAAACCCTTATTTTTTGAATGGACACGGTGCGATCGGATGGGGAGGTTTCCCGCACATGGATCGAATGGTGGTGTTAGGACTTACTGACCTGGATCATCTTTTGAACAAGACCAATAATTTACTTTACTTATTTTCTTTCTTTTTTATTGTTATAGTTTTTTGGTTTTAGATTTCAAGCTAAATCTCTCACGAGCTTAGCTTGCGGGGGAATATTAGACTACTTTATTATTAGTGAATAGTTTGGGGTTAATTATGTAATATTGTCTTCTATATAAAGGGCCTTCTATTGTAAACCTAAACACACAATTACTCAATACAATTACAATTACAAGGTTTAACTATGTGGTGCATCGCCTTAGTCAATTATTTCCAATACAAGATATGGGGCCCTTATCTTACTTTCTAGGCATTGAGGTGGCTCGTAAGGGTTCTGATCTGATTCTTTCACAAAGGAAATACATCACTGAGTTGCTGGACCATGCCAACCTGTCTCAGTCCAAATCAGTTCCATCCCCATGTGCTACGGGTGCTTATCTATCTTTGGGTGATAGCTCCCTTTTTCATGACCCGGTTAAATACCGACAAATGGTTGGCGCTTTGCAGTATGTTACCCTCTCACGGCCAGATATCACATTTGCAGTTAATAAAGTTTGTCAGTTCATGCATTCCCCTACTGACAATCACTGGTCAGCTGTAAAGCGCATTCTATGATACCTTCATGGGACTGCTGATCATGGTCTCTTAATCTCTAGCTCATCCTCTCCTATTTTGCATGCTTATACGGATGTCACTGGACCGCCCGTAACTGCCTTCTCTGATGCGGACTAGGCTGGTTGCCCAGATGACCGTCGATCCACGGGAGGTTATGCTATTTATCTTGGGTCCAATCTGGTTTCATGGTCAGCCAGAAAACAAAAGACCGTATCTCGGTCATCCACTGAATCTGAATACAAGGCCTTGGCCGATACGGTTGCTGAACTAACATGGCTTGAAACACTACTGACAGAACTTCGTGTCCCACTGCCTTCTGCTCCAATCCTATGTGTGACAATTTGGGAGCCACATACCTATCTGCTAATCCAGTTTTTCATGCCCGAACTAAGCATGTGGAAGTGGATTTCCACTTCGTTCGAGAGAAGGTTGCTCAAAGAAAGCTATCTGTCCAGTTTATTTCTACAAATGATCAAATTGCTGATGTGTTCACAAAGCCACTACCATCAGAGCGTTTCCTATTCTTGAAGTCCAAGCTAAGAGTTGGTCCCTGGCCTTAGCTTGAGGGGGAGTAATAGTTAGTATACCTAAGTCGTAGTGGGCCCGGCCCTAGACATATGTTAGCCGGCCCTAATATAGATCTATAGCCGGCCCTAGTACCCCTGTATTGATCTATATATATGACTCTATTGTATTCTTCTATTCAATACAATCAATACACAATCAATATACAATCTTTGACCTTGTTATGAGTAAAGAAATTCCGGTTGAAGAACACTAGAATGGATCAAAGAACATTAACATCCACCCAAATCACTGTCTGTGGTTATGCTGTGATATATCTCAGTTCTTTAATTGACTACTTATTATGGTGAAATATGAACTTTTCTTACAATTATCATCATATCAGCAATTAATGAGTTTTATAAGAGGTGGTCATAAATTTTAAAGTAACATATTCACCCCTGTGGATTCCTGCAACATAAACCTTTCAAACTCCAAGAAAACTATCCAATATTAAGATTCAGACCGAGGGCAAACACCATGTATAAACAATTACAATTACCTTCTTGACAATGTTGCGAATCGGTTCAACAACACTACGAGCTTCAACAGTACCAACAGTAACACTTGGTAGTAAAGGCGTGAACGCAAAATAATTCCTTGGTGATATCACTTGCACATCATATGAAGGATTCTTGAGATTCTTCAAGAAACTTGTTCCAGCCCAACCGGTTCCAAGTACCACCACCCTCTTTTTCTCACTTCCGGCCTCCGGTAAATCATCAATCTTCGCAACATTTTGTATGTTTGCCTCAGAATAAGCCACCAGACCCCCACCACTACAAAGTTATCATCACATAAATAACTGAAAAACAAGTAATTGAAGTTTCTGAAGATTAAGATCAGCAACAGAGAACATCATCTACAACTAATCAATACACGAAGATAATCCAACAGATGTAAATGATCTTCCATATGGAAACCTAAAGGACCTAATTCAAGCAAATTTTCAATTCATAAAGTTTTATAACTTAAAGTGCATTCAAACACCTAACAGTTAACTATCAGAAACAGAGAACATCATTTACAACAAATCAATATAGCAAGATAATCCAACAATTGTATATGTTCTATATAGAAACCTAAAGGATCTGATTCAACTCATTCAAGCAAATTTTCAATTCAAAAAGTTTTTTAACATGAAGTTCATCCAAACGCCTCACAGTTGATGCTCACAAACACAGAACATAATCTACAACAAATTAATCACAAAACTAAACACCTAAATGGCTAAATCTGAACAATCCTACAACAATCACCAATATACGATCTATCACCAAACAAATCACGATCGATTTTCACTACAATCCAGATCTAATTCACCTAAAACTGCCCTTCATCATTGCAAATCAAAACAAACTATCTACAACTAATCAAATCGAAGAAATCAAGCTGAAATCGACTATACCTCACTGCGAAAACAACCAGAAACCTCGATAAAGAAGGATATTCACCGATCGTGGCGGAAAATCTCTTGTAGAAGTTGGAATTCCTCATTTGGTGGTTCAAAATTAATCAAAATCTCACGATTTCAGATCTACAAACTTCAACAACAGCACGATCAATTGTTGTTCATACGTATATATATATATATATGTGTGTGTGTGTGTGAAACTGAAAGCTGAGAGAAAGTTGGAAGGATTTGCTGTAATTGTACTTTTGCAGATTAATAATATTATTCTACGCTATTTCGTCGGAAGGATGCGAATGTTCGTCGGAAGCGGCTGGTGTGGGGGTGACGTGGGGTGCAAGAAAGCTGACCACGTGGATATCGGTGGCCGTCAACGGAAAGGCGTGATTCCGTTCTATCTGGAAGAAATAATTGCGTGTTAGTTAACGTGCCACGTGAACGGCCTTTTCTTTTAATTATTCTCATGTTTAATAAAGTTTTTGGTTAACGGCAAGTCTAATATCAATTGGTGGTTTAGAATGACATATTTTAGGGTTTTTTGAAAATTTATATTCGAGTTTTAGTTGGTGTAATATGTTTTATATGAGTCAGGATTTTATCACAGTAGATTTTACGTTATGAGTTTCTAAGGTGGGCGAGCTGAGTCACTAACGTTGCTTGTGTTCGCAGTCGTGGGTGGACTTTGACATTATGTTTACTTGATTGAGCAGGCTTAAAAGTATTCATTATTCCTTCAAAAAAATAATAATAAAGGTTTCTTATTTTTTTATTGATCCTAAACATCAAATATACGATCTTACTTCGGAGTATAAGTGTTATATTAATCAGGCTTACCTATTCGTTTTCTTGTCGAAACTACACCCACACCCCATCAAAAGGAAACCCACAACTTAAAAAATCTACTGTCTCAAATTTTTAATTGTGTGGGTTACGTGGGAGTGATAGCGGTTGCGAGGAGTTTTTTTTATTAGTGTAAGGATATTTAGAATCGTGGTAGAACACCCCCCCTCCACACACACACACACAACATGTGGGGACGAGTGCGTATATGACAAACGCGGTTATCTTTATTTTTTTATTTTTTTTTGTGAACATTCGTTTTTATGTTTTCTGATGAGACGAGTCAATAACGACCTATGTCATGCCACGTAGAGCATTGGAGAAATGACTAAACTTCTGCCACGTAACGTGAACATTGTCATAAATGATCCCGTGTAGTGCGCGGGTGAATTAGAACTAGTTTCTCATCATTTCCATGGCTCTTATGAAAATTGGAGGTGGTGTGTATATGGTAGTAAATATTTGTATTTACTTTTAAATTTTTGCTTAAAACCAGACTTATAGTATTATTCATTATTAAAAAACATTATAATTGAGCAAACAAAATTACGGAGAAGAATTAATATTCAAATATACTTTTGATAACTATAATCTTTTAATTAAAATCTATAGGGTTTATTTTTTTATAACATCTTGGCCTTTTTTCATATGATACGGTATAAAACAGGTAGTGGAAGTAATTTAAACTTTTCTATCCTTATAAAACCAACAAGTTTTGTTAAAATATAAAATTTATCGAGATATGGCAGCAGAAGTGGATGAGAGCTTGGCTACAAGTATCTCCCTTTCAGTGGTATGTGGTAGGAGATGATTTTCTGAGTTACCATAATTATAAGATTGTAAAAGAAGTACGTTGATCCTCTACTAACAAGCATGAACACATGAAGCACAAGTGAAGACTAAACATACTGACTTGAAACCGAATTAACCATGAAGTTAACCGACTTCTGGGCATGGTTGCAAAAATTGCTAGGCGTTGTCAGGTCTGTTGGCTGGATAAACAAAATAAAAAAATTATGATATGTAAATAACTACCTGTTTTATGATATTTAAATAAGACAAAATAGAAACATAAAAGACTTTTTTATTTCCTTAGTTCAAAAATAGAAAGTGTAATTTAAAGTAAATTTAAAGGATTAAGAATATAATAATAATAATAATAACATGATATCATAATAAACGATTATAGTGATTGTCTAGCATGCCCCTACAGGCTCAATGAAGTCATTAACGTGAAACTTGGACCGAAGAGAACTAAAAAATGTAGTGCAAAGACCTTGGATCAACAAATTAGCAATCCGATGAGCAGTGGATACACAATGAACCCGACGTCTCTAGGCAAGGACCATGACTTGTATGAAATGGATATCAATCTTTAAATGCTTGGTGCATTGGTGCATGGCCGGCCCTGAGGAGGGGCAAGATGGACACTCGTCCAGAGCCCACTCGCTCAGGGGGCACAAAATTTTTAAATTATTTTTTATATTATATATATATTTTTTATAAACAAATAGTTATAAACTATAATTCAATCATAAAAATTAACCCAATTATATTTTAAACCCAATTTAATTTTTTAGGCCCATTTTATTAACCCAATTACTCAATTAAAGCCTCTTTTTAGAAAATAAAATATTTAAATCTCATGTGTCATGATTTATTATTACTTGTTTAATTATTTAGATGATCAATTGAACAGTCAAAAAATAAATGATTTTGTTATGTTTATTGTAATACCTGAACCTCATGAGTTATCGGTAAACAATTACGCTATGTCATTGTAATACTATGATTTTGTTATGTTTATTTCTAAAACGTTTGTTTTTTATTAAAAAAAAATTAGTTTATATAATTCAATTCGTTAGGGCCAAAAGGTATTTTTTTTTTCGGGCTCGTCCTGGGCAATAAAATTCTTAGGACCGACCCTGCATTGGTGGAAAACTAGAGTAGCTATTAAATAAGTGACACCAATATTATCACACTACAATAAGGGTGGACTAGGTAGTGTAATTGAGTTCATGTAGCGAAACATAATCTAACGAATCTATGTTGTAGTGTGGGCAAGACCCTATACTCTACCTCAATACCGGATTTGATGATTGTGTTGTTACTTAGAGCTATAATATCATGTAAACTTGTGAATATATTTTCATGAAATAGTTAAAAACAGTTAACTCACAATAATATATAAAGTGCTATAGATAAACATGAAACACAAGTATTCATATTTAATACTTTTATAATCAAATGCTAGATACTAATAACAATAACAATAATAATATGTTGTTGCCGCTGCTGCGGTGTTAATATCTAACATCTTTATGTCTAAAGATAATTATTCTTGTGGCCATAACTTCTTAATTGTCCTCTGTGAAGTAGTCCCAACCAATGAGTCATTTACTCATTTCCAATACTTGTGTGCGACAAAATATATATAATTTAATTGCAACCCTATTCCTAATTCATCTTATGATAATTATTATTACCACCAAATTTACCCCGGTCAAAAAGGAAATTTTACTTAATGAATCCCCACGGTGGAGTTCTTGGTCTGTAGAGGGGTTAGACAAGCTAATCCCATTTCACCCTCTTTTTTTTATCTATTTGGAAGAGCTTCATATAGCAATGAATTTGACGGTTAAATTCGGTTTATTTCCTGGAATTTTGTTTCCAAAGGGTGGTCTGACCTTATCAACTCATAAGGGCCTAGAATGTTTAAGGAGAGAATTATTATGTGGCGGGTCTAATGGAAATTCAAAATTCATTTTTTTATAAACTAATTAATATTAGTGATTTCTGTTGGAAAAATTTATTGACAATATTAATATGGTTATTAATATTTAGTAAATAAAATTAATGTGTTGAATAAAAATTAATGTGTTGAATGGCATTAGAAATTAATGGTGTGCGAAATTATCCCACATTGGAAGAAAGAAAGAATGTAAAATGTTTTATATTCTATAACCTCTTAATATATTGTTTCCAAAAGCATCACACTAAGTAGACTCGCGAAGGGTGCGAAGCTCCCTTAACACGCACTCGCACACGCGCGCGGGGCATGGGCATGTGGGCGCAATGTGGCGCTTTGATGGCGCACTTTGTACTTCTCACCAACACAGCTCTAAAACTTGCAGCAAACAGGTTCTCTAGACATCTTTCATCTCTCTCTGGTTCTATTCTACAAACAAGTTCGGTTCTAGATCAATCCCGGCAGTAAAATCTGCTTTGGCTGTTGTACCCTGGGAAACAAAACGAGTTCTCCTGGGAGGCTCGGAATTTGTTTAAAGGGCCCCGTGATAAACACGATCCTTAGCTTTTATATATCTGTTCATATATTTCTTTAAAGATTTCAATTGTAAAGAGAATTATGATTGTAATTTATATTTCTTTGTATTGTATATATTAATAAAGATTGTTTTATTTGTAATTTTATGTGAATGGTTCCTACGATTTCGTCTAGATGTCTCCTAAAGAATCTAACATATAAGCCTAACAATTTTAGCTATACACCTTATAAGAATGAATATCATCTAAAACTAAGTTACTAACTTAATTACTTTCTGTTTAAAGTGAATAACTAACATTAATTAGACAATGCAAATGTGTGGCTGCAATTATGTAATTCAAATCAAGATTTCACAAATCCACAATTGTGGAGGACCCGCTTAATCTTTTTGGTGTCCAAATCAGATTTTAAAACCGGGGCTATTTCCTTAATAAAATATATACTTTTTGCTTAACACATAGAAATATGATGAAACACAAGGATTATAAGCGAAAATTTAATATGTGATAAAAGTTTAAAAAATTCGGGTCAATCTGATCGTTTTTGTGTCAACCCGTAAATTTTCGTGTCATGTTCGGGTTGACAGTTCTGACATAATTTTTCAGTTCGGGTTCATGTAAATTTTCGGGTTCGGATCAGGTTGAGCCCGACAACCTAAAAACACGACCCGTTTAACGTACACCCCTATGTAACCCTTTAAACAAAGTTTTTCGTGTAGATTACCGAATACCAAAAACATATTTGTGTTCCTTCTCAAATCATTAAGATTGTTATTGACAGCCAACAATTGCTTCTCATCCCACTGGATTAATATATGTTCATACTGCTAAATGAAAATGTGACATTGTGTTTAATGATGTACATGATTGAAATAATTATCTAAGGATATGATACACCTTTCACATACTCTTAATTATGATGTATGGCATGCGATACAATATCATAATAAGGCATACTTAGACTACACAAGCATAATTACACATAATACAAAAGATTATATCCTAAAAACATACGGTAATGCTTTTATTGTAAATGTATCATTGAACTTAAATATATAATAACACTTAATGTTACATTTATCAATAAATATAGTATTTTATCTACATAATAATACTTGTAAACTTAATTGGGCTCGACAAATTTGTTTGTTTAACTTACTTTGTGTGATCCTATAATTGGATCACGTGTTATTAGTCTTGTCGTTATATTCACATACAAGCAACAAGTTCATGGGATGTTGAGCTAATAACGGAGTCGGGACCATATCACTATTCCATGAATTGACTAATTTTAAAATGATTCATATATAATAACTTATTAGTTAAGTAAACTAATTTCAAAAATTAGGCATACGTGTTGCACTGCGTAATGAAACTTACGCGCATTTTAATGATAATATTAATATAGTTAAGTATATAAAAGAAACGTATGTAGTTGTTGCGGTCACTGACGGACTTAATAGGGAGGGGAGAAGTCAACCGATCCAACGGACTTTTTTTTAATCTTTTTTCTAAGAGAATCGTATATTATTACTTTATATATCGTATTTTATTCATGTGATTCAAATCAACCTGAACCAAAATTTCTAACATCGAGTTTAGAACGCGAAATACACTCAAGAACCAGAATTCGGCCCTGGAGGAAAAATTCTTGAGTCCTCCCCAAGCTACGGCTCGATTCTAGAAATTAAAACATAGATTAAAACACAATATCATGTCTCATACATAACAACTTAAAGTTTAAAAACACGCAATTTAAAAGAAAATTATATATAAGAATTATTAAAGAAATAATAATAACAAATAATTGTAGCCTGAGGGTTCGAACATTTGCGACCATGCTCAAAAATGATCGAGAACTCTAACCAGCCCTACCAACTTTGTTGTTATCATTTGAAAGAAACATATTTAAGTAGTTATCAAGTAAATAAGGTATAATAAATACTCCATCAATCTAAAATTAATACATTGTTAAGTTTAAAGATTCTTAGACTTTGGTGGTTCTATTGTTTTGCACTTACAAATTAAATAATACTATTATACAAGTTATAATGTTTTGAGTTTATGATATATTTTTTATGCTATGTGTTCTAACATTCTTTAAGTAAATGTTCTTTTGTCCTTAAAATGCTTCATAACTTCTTATTGTCATGGGAACCACAATAAAATTAAGTTTCCTAAAGAAAAGATAAATGCATATTCATGAGATTATATGTTAAGAGTCTGCAAACAAAATCACATAGTTCTTTGAAACAATCAAACAAATGATGGAAAAATTGTATTAATCACTATATGTATCTTACTAGTGAGCTATTGGCTCAAGACCTAAGATGTTTGAGATATCAACACGATGAACATCAAATGTTTCCTCATATTGTCTTGACCAAACGTTAATCCGTAACTAGGTGACAAAAAAATCAATGGAAATTCATTGAGAGTCATATAGTGAGATGTAAGTGTTCCATATAAAATATATACATCTTTAAAATTTATATTTTTGGGCACTCAACAAACAACATTGAAGAAACACATGACTTGTAAGTACCTTTCTATAAAAACGGTTTAAAATTAATTTTTTAAATCTAAAAGCTACCTCTTACTACTAAACAAACGAGTAGCATAACTAATAAATAAACAAATGTCATTACAACACACTTTATTTATCTACTAATTTATATACTTGTAAGAAATTCAGATTAAATAGTCCAAATTACGATTAGAAAGTGGAAACGATAAACGATCAAGGATAAAAAGAAATGTTCTAAACAATAACTCACAAACAAATAACTACAACCATAATTGATTTAAATAAAAATCTTTTGGCATTAATACAAGTTCAATTCTTACTTTGCAAACCAAGTATTGTCGTGTGACTCGTGTCCAAAACCGCTTTGTATATATTATCATTTTATGAAAAAAGTATTATTTATACATAAGTAAAACACTAAAATATGATAGTTCTTATGTTAGATCACGTCACCAAATTTATACCTTTGAAGTTTGTTGAATAAATTGTTCCCCTCAATCTTCAATATCTCTTGGGAAATATGTCGATTTCAATCAAATTATCTTCCTCAGCATGACAAAATTCAATTCTTTTATTGTACTGATCTACTGAAATCTCAATAAGCTCTTCGCGATCATCATCTTCCCAATCGGGTAACACATTCTTATATGATTCCCAATTTTCGTTCATGAGAAAATCATCATCAGGCGAGCTATCTGTCTCACTCTCAGGATAATACATCGATAATGATGGATATCTCTCCAACCCCAAAACATGTTTATCACTAGAAACCATATTAATTCCATTACTGTCGTCATCGTCATCATCATCTTCTTCTTCTCCTTCGTATTCTTCATATATGATCTCCAATGGTGCTTTCATGTTCCATTCAAGAAACTCCATCATTGTATCCACTTCATTTGACTCCATTTCCATTCCTATCTCTTCTTTTTCAACCTCTTGTGTTGATTCCATGGAATATGCATCTTTGGAATACGATTCCAGGCCCAAATCGCGCTCGAATTCCACCTTCATTTGATGGGATTCTGATTCGGTTTGATTACGATCTACCAACTCAAGAAACCTTCGTTCCAAAGAAGTTGAATCAAGAACAATACTTGAATCCAAAGGAACTTGTTCATAATGTTTATCTTTATGATCAAGAACTTTTGGTTCCGAATGATTGGATTCCTGTTCCGATCTCTCATTGGCACCTAACTTGAGGAGGAAAAGGAGTATAATTCCGGTGGAATTGAGAACAGGAGAAAGAGCTATTTTAAGGAATAGAGAAGGGGCATATAGGAGAATTAAGGAGTGTAGAGTTACAATGGTGGAGAAGAGAGGGTGTGAAGAAAGGGAATGGAATTGGGAAAAGAAGTGTTGAATGGAATTGAATTCCATTGGTGGTAAAGGGCTCAAGAGGGGAATGGAGAGTAATCCATTAGTAGGGAGACCTTTTTGAGAGTGCGTAAAAGCAAGGTAAGGAAACTTAAAAGTTATGTCTTTATAGAGTTAAAATAGTAGAAATAATTATTGATTTTTTATTTGCTTTTTATTTATATATTTATATTTAATTTTGAATTTTTGTAAGTTTTATGCGTATTGCTTTCATTCTTATTTGATAGTTAATGCCCTATAATTTTAGTTTAATTGTAACAACTTTAAGTACATTTATTAGTGTTTTATCACTTGTATATTTATTGAACTATATAAGTAAATAAATGCACGTACTTTTTGTTAATGATAAGTGACCACAATGTGATATATGTGAGACGTTTCTTGTTAATCGTGATTTTTAGTCGACGTTGATGGAATAAAGTGGGATGATCGGATGTCATGTTGTTATAACTACGACTCTCTCTAACGTAATCTAACTCGGACGTAAGATGCATTTTATTGTGACTTAAGTCATATACATTATTTAAAGTGGATACGTGACTATATGTTTGCATAAGTCACTACTATATGTAAAGGTGCTCTAATATGGTTGTATAAATATATTACACTCAGAACATAGTTACTTTTCTATATTCTTTTAAATAAATTAAGCTGCTTTTTAATTTTTAATATTTCTTCCAATATCTTCTCTTAAGAAAATATAAATCAAGATAAATACAAACTTATCGTCAAACGGATAACCACCAACAGGGACAAAAGAACACTATCGTTGTTTATACGCAATAAGATACTGAAATGTCATTTTATAAGTATTTGTTTTTTAAAACCAATAAAATCCATAATTTAATTATAGATAATGTTTATTATTTAAACGAGATAAAATGATTACCAGGTCAGATTTTAAGGATTTGGATGTTATTAAATAATCGTAAGATTTTTAACATGCTCTTTCATAACAATTAACTTTTTAATTACATCGATAACTTTTTAATTTGTTTTTTCTTATATAATTATAAAGGGTAAGGTTATATTAAAAATAGTATTTAATCTAAAAAGTCTAAAAATAATTGTTTGTTTGACACATGTCCTTTTATTATTTTAAAACAAAGTACATTTTGGTTATTGTGTCAAATACGTCAGCTTATTGTGTCTTATATATTTATTATATCAAATATCAGTTTATTGTGTCATGTATTTTTATCATTTGTTAAATTTATTTATCATCGTGTTTTATGTTTTAGTTATTTTTGTGTTATTTTTATCAATGTTTATATATATATATTATATAAACTTGTTATCTATCATTATGTTTTACAACTAAAAGTACATAATGATATATTTTCATCAATATACTTTTCAAAACTTATAGTGTTAAATATAACACAATTTATTATTTTTGTCATTATTTTTTATAGATTATGTAAACTTATTGTTATATATAATTGTATTTTACAATTAACGTATGCAATGATGTTATTATCACCAATATATTTTTCAAACCTTATAGTGTTTAGGATAACATAATAATGATCAAATAACACAATGAAACATTATGTTATTTTGTCATTGTTTTAAATGTATTAGATTAATTAGTTATTAATTTATTATTGTGTTTTACAAATAAGAGATGCATAACAATGTTATTTTAACATTATATTTTTTTAAAATTCATTATTTTAGAAAAACATAATAGTATTAAGAAAACATAATAACTAATAAAAATACACAATGAATTGCACTAAAGATACAATATCGAGACATGAGCTTAAAAGAACATAAAAAAACTTATTATTTTTTTATATAATAATATTATACTCGTTTTTAAAGATAAAAAAACACTCATAATTTTTATAAAAAACAATTTCATATATAAAAGTTATGAAGATTTAAAAAAATAAAAAAAAACTTACAAAAAGTCAATAAAAATAGCTATTCCTAATACCCCTCTAACAATTTTCTTTTAATTATTGATTAAGTAGATTGATAATTAAAATTACTTATTACACTTTTTAGTTTTAAGTGATTTTTTATTTAAACTTTTCCTGATTATAAATTCATTGTTAAACATTAATGACTTTAATTAAAGAGTTCTTAACTTCCTAGATTGTCTATTTGGATAAACTTTTAAACTATTTAATATCTTAGAGCATCTTTAATGTAAACTCAATAAACACTCCCAAACGAGTCATCTCACACGCATCAAATTACAATTCAATCTTCAAAAACACCTGCCCCTATGCTTCATCTTTTTTCAAATTAACAATACTATTTCCAATTGTTATCTGTTTATAGTTATTTTCTATAAACCAATTTTTTTTAAATGTTTAGAAGAGGAAATTAAAGAGCTAATTCTAGTTATACATTTTAATTGAAAAAATTCAAAGAAAGAGGAAAAGAAACACAGTCATACGTTTTCAGAGTAAAAAAAGGAAAAAAAAAATCACATTCCATAAGTGAAATCGATGTGTTTCAAAAAAAAAATCCATTTCACAAGTAAAATCAACGTAGCGTTTTTTTTTTCTTTTGTTTTTTCTTAATTGTGACAAAATAAGGGTTTTTTTTTGCTTTTTTTGAAATTAAAATGTATGGCTAGGATTTGTTTTATAGTTTTCTCTTTTTTGTGTTCTGTTTTGAACCCTATATATGTATATATATTTGAACCTAACCCTATATATATATTATATATAATATATATATATATATATATATATATAGTAGAAGAAACGATTGCTAACCTATCTTTATTGCGATAACATGTTAACGCTAATGTAACGAACACTTACATCATGATTGCGTAGTGTAACTAACTTTTTTTCATCTTAGTTTGTTCTTGATGATTGACATCTTTAAAGAAAATCTAATGTAGTAAAACTGGTGCATCACACAAAACTCACATCATATCGTATATAGCATTGGGATGTTACATTATCTTTTGTATTTAGATTAGAATCTTTAAAATATACTAATCTAATTATCACTTTTCAAAAGAGTTCCTAGTATCAAGTTTGAGTATAATGGTATATAAATAAATTTCTTTGGTGAATACGAGTGAAAGTTCGACTTTTAAAGATTAGTAATTTAACTTTTAATAAATACAAGATTGAAATTTCAGTTTTAACAAATTTAAGCTTCTAATTATAGTTTGATTTAAAAAAAAAAGTTTTGAATGTTAAATTTTTTTACTTCTTTTGATGAGAGAAAACTACCATATTCTACATTATATTTGAACGACTTGAGTCCACAATAGTTAACACTAAAATCTTTTCTAGTTGGTGGGTAAGTTTTGAATCTAACTTTTACTAGTTTTATCCTTTTAACTTCTTAAAAAGCGGTTTTAAAATACTAAATACTATTTCTATCCTATGAATAAAAATCAGTTTCCTTGTCGAATTATAGATGAACTTTAGAGATGTTATAAATTTCTCTTATAAAAATAATAAGGGTAAATATCATAAAAAGCCAACATATTTTCAATTTTTTCTCACGAAAGTCCTTGTATAATTTTTTGCATTTAAAAGACCAACATATTTTTTGTTTTGTATCATAAAAGTGCCTCAACATTTTTTGCACATAAAAAACCAACATACTGTTTTTCACATACTCAATAATTATTTACACATTTATGTCATTTCACTTTTCAAATTCGATCAAATTCTAAAAAGAAACTAAAACAACTTTTGCACCGATAGTTTTATTTGCGTATATTTTCCGCTCCTACATGGCTCGTTTAAGTTATAGGATCCCGAGTTTGGATTGTTTAAGTTGTGGGAGCTCAAGCTCGACTCATTTAATTTATAACAAATGAAGTGAATTTAATGTATAAATAATTGTTGAGTGATTTTTATATAAAAAAATAAAATGTATGTTGGTTTTTTATGTGCAAAGAGTGTTGAGTGACTTTTATTAGACAAAACAGAAAGTATGTTGGTCTTTTACGTGCAAAAAATTGTATAAGAATTTTTATGAGAAAAAACTAAAAGTACGTTGATTTTTTATGTTATTTGCTCAAATAATAATGATGGAACTTAAAACCGCAAAATATCACAAGGGTTTTCTGATTGGCACCTTTAGAAAGGAAAAACAAGTTGTTGGGTCTTTATCAAACAAAGAAACAAAAGTGTCACGGAATAGAAATGAAAATTGATGTCTTTTGGTTCAACAGCATTTAAATATTTCTTTATCATAAACATAAAATCTTATAACCATATAATTAAAAACGATTTAAAATGCCCTTGATAAATTGTATCATGTGTAAAGGCCCATTTTTACCTGCCTTCAACCAACTAGAACAATTTATTGATTTTAATATAGGTGAAATTTAGGGGGAAAAAATATAAGAAATATATACATGAACTTTTCAGTTATGTGCAAAAACAAGTTAATAACTTTTATCTAATTGAATCGTTTAAGTTATAAAAGTGAATGATAAAGGCTTTTTTTTTAAACAAAATAAGGTTTATAAACAAAAAAACAAACTTTTTATTTTTTAACGCTGAAACGTGTAAAAAGTTTTACTAGTCGGATCAATCATATAAATAGAAATTTGAACTTATTACCATTCATCGTGTTTTACTTCACTTCGGCATCGTATCATCACCCTTCTACATCTTCTTCCTTCTTTCAATCATGAAAATAACAGTAATTCACCATTCAACCTTTTTATCTTAAAATTGCCAAAAGAGGCCTACGCATTCATGTTGGGAGTTTAATTAGAAACAAAATTTTCACACCACTTTATTTCCTAAACAATATGAAAGGGGGTGCGTGTTTTATTACCATTTTTTTACATTACTTTATAGCCTGAACAATCATGAGACAAATCCTTTTCAAATCCTTTAAGTTTATGTATTTATTTATTCATTAATGTGAGGTTAGCAATTGGTAGACTTATCCCAAAAAAAAAATGATTGTAAATAATTTATGAGAAAAAGACTTAGAACTTAAAATTTCACTTGACATCCCGATACATATGAGCCATCCCATCCTACACTGTCTAAAAAAACTGATTTAGAGAAAATGCATTCACGGTACAATATCAATCCCACTTGCTATGATTGGGCGTTTTTAGTCCTTTTTTGTTCTATAAAAATTAGCTATTATTATTAACTTTTATTAGAATCTCACAAATTTAAGAGGCGTTTCAAGAGACTAAATCCTTTTTCTTAATCTATAGAGTTGGCGTCATGTATATGGTCTTTTCTAAACTTTGCCCTTCTTGTAAAAACATTTTTGAAAACATTATCGAATTTATTAATAAACAAAGTATTCAAACATGACGACTATAAAGTTTACACATTATTATTTGAAAACACGAGTCTCTTCTTTATATAGGTGAGATTGAGTCGTGCAAGTGTGAAACAATAGGTCATGTCTCAAGTGTTCATGAGGATAGGGTAAAGTGGGGTCGTAATTGCCATATGACCACCATTCCACTATTTCCATTGTTCATGTACATTCACATCTCTTGATGATCAAACTTTGTGGGTCTCACTGATATAGACTACTCGATCTCCTAGTTCTTTACTCACTAAAGCATTAGTGGGTCTCATAAAATTTTCATAACAGGTTCCTATGATTACAATAGTTTTGTATGACATGTTATCTTAACTGAAAAAAATACTGTGTTATCTTTCTTGCAATACAAGCATAGCATGTTACCCTATGTTTTTTTCTAATATAATAAGTTAACTTAAAATTTGATTTATATTTTAAATCCTTTGATATACAAATTAAGTATATGGACCATCCCCTATATGAAGCTTAACCAATAGAGCACATGATGTGTTTAAAGAAGTGAACGTGACCCCCACAAGAAAAAAATAAAATAAAGGCCAATGCATCCTTTTTGTAGGGGACTAGCCCCACAAAACAAAATAAACAAGCTTTAAACAAATTTTTGTGAAAGGAATTAGGTGTTTTGCCTTTATTATATTACATTTTATGAATACATAAGTTTAATTTAGGTATTAGGAAAACCCAATGCAAAATAAAAAAGCAGAACTTCGTGGTATTTTTTTTCTTTTATTTAGTAATTTAGCCTCATCTTTTTATGATTACCTAATGTTTTTATAATTGTATCGGATGGTGAACCGTTACTAACTTGTCCACTGGTTAGACCGAATAGATCATTCGAATGACATTTGAAAACCAAATGGCACTATAAAGAGTATCACTACAAAGAATTTATCTATTAGTGGAGTCATTTGTCGTCGCAATTGACCTTGAATGTAGCTGCTAAAGGTAATTGCGGCGACTTGTCGCTAATATGTCCAAGAGCGGCAACTTCTGTCGCCATTAAAGATTCTGTTGCCGCCTGCCCAAAGCAATGGTATTAACTAAACTATTATGTACTTTTGTGGCGGTCCTTGCTGCAAACTTTTATGTTGATTGCTCATTCAATCAAGAAAAACACATATGCCTCATCGTGATATATATAATATAATTTCGTATGAGTAATCTTCTTAAAAAATGGTGAACATGAAATTGTAATGAACTTTGTTCTAAAGACCCTTCGACTACAATCATGGGAAAAGAAAAGTGATCATTTGGTATTCGGTTGACACTCTCGCTATGCCTTTCGGCTCCATGATTGATTGGAGAATGGTTTATTTTCTACTTTTCCTCACTTATTTACATTTTTAACATAGATTCATACCGAAAATGGCCTGTTGAGTTAATGCGTGTGTTTTAAATATGAACCAAAATGAACGTATCGAACCGTCAACATTTTTTTTTACTTTATAAATACTTATTCATTAATGGCTTATTTTTTGCACTTTATAAATATTTCTTCATTAAAACACCAAGCCCCCGGACCTGGTTTTTTTGTGACTCTCTATATACAGTATTTTTACAAAAAATAATGACAATAATAATAATAATAATAATATTTTATAACACTATAAATACAATTTAAATTGAAACTTTTTACAGGCTAGCTCTACTCCAATTCACGATCTAAAATTCCAATCTTTAAATTTTCATCATGGATTCATCATCCCGCTCGGCTAAAAATACAAGACAATTTCAAAACACTCGTAAAAAAAAACCAAACCTCACAACCACTTTCTCAACAAGCTCACCCGTTTGACACTCCGGCATATTATCCGCGATCCAACCCTCACCCTACTACAACCAATACACACCCTATTCTATGCCAGAGACCCACACTTTTTGATGTCACAAACGTATGCAAATAATTTTAAAAAATATCATCTTAAAGCTTTCAATTTAAGTGAAGAAACACTTCATCCGTCGAGCGAGAAAAAAGAGGTGGCGAAGAAAGATGAGAATGAGAAAGAAGGCGAGGAACCGACAAAAGCGTAAAAGAAAAATAAGGCAAAAAGAAAAGCAAAGACTAAAACATGAACCGATTTAGAAGAAGTTGCGCAAGCAAAGACATGGATATGTTGTTCGGAAGATTCGCTTGCCGGTAATGAACAAAACCGAGATGGCTCTTGGAATAAGGTTAATTTTTAATTTATTTCTTGTTTGAATTTATTTTTTTAAATTTTTATTTAAGTTAATTTTTGTTTTATGCGTAGATTATCGCGTATTTCACATTCAATTGAAATGTAAAGAATGAACGAGTTTACATCACCATAGAGGTGTTCAAACCGGTTTTTCCTGCCAAACCGGTTCGGGTTCAAAACCAAACCAGTTTTTTTGTGGTAGAGTCAAACCGGTTTTTCTTCAAACCGGTTCGGGTTACAAACCGGTTTGGCTCACTGAATACTCGAACCTGTCAAACCGATTCGGACCGGTTTGAAACCGGTTTTTTTTACCGAAACCGGTTTTTCTTACCGGTTTAACCGGTTTTTAACTTTTAAACTGGTTTTGTGTTCGGGGCTACCAAACCGGTATAGAAACCGGCGGTTTGGGTCGGTTCGGGACCGGTTTGGGCCAAACCGGTTTTTCTATGAAACCGGTTCCGGTTTTTCCGGCCGAACCGGTTCGGGAACCAGTTTTTTTGCCCATCTCTACATCACCATCAATCGCCTGTTCACCATCGCCTGCTCACCATCGCCTGTTCACCATCACCATCACCACCACCACTACCTTCACCTTTCGTATTCAAATTCACCATCACTATCTTCACCTTTCATGTTCAAAATCACCATCTTCACCTTCCGTTTTCAAAATCAACATCTTCACCTTCCTTTTTCACCATCGCCATCTTCATCGCCCCTGCTCACCGTCACCATCTTCATCATGTTCAACATTGACAAGTTCCAAGTTGAGATCTCTAGTTTTTGTTCACTTAGTTCGATTCACATTGATTTCTATCTTCACCATCGCTTGCTCATCCTAGTTTCAACTTTTGTGAACATCATATTTTCGATTCTAGATTTTGTGGATTGAATTACGTTGAATGCGATCGATATTGAATGATTTTGTGGAATTTTCATTGAAAGACATAAGGCTTTTTGGTTTATTTTGAACATTACATTGGGTTATTTAACATTCCTTAGATAAGTGGAACAAATGTGAATTCCAATGAATAGGTAAAAAAATTTCAATTTCAATTCTATCAAGCAACCAACCAAACAGGATATTAGATTGAAAATATTCCAATTCCAATCTTAGTGAATTCTCTTAATCCAATGGAGCCTTAGAGCATTCACAATCCATCATCCATCCCTATCCTTATAATTACACTAAAAACATCTATTAGTTCTCTTTTTTTTTTAATTAAATAATATTTTTTCATACTTTTATCATTACTTTTTCTATTTCATCTACTTACAACCACTTTTAAAAATATTAAAAAATTTATGGGATTTGTACCGTGATTCCCTCCCCCCCATAAATTTTATTTCTTTTTCACTCACAATCACTCGCAACCATCCCCTATAATATAGGGCACCTACTCAGATAAAAACGAGGTACAGGCTGTTATTGCTCTTAGGGTTTATAAAATGAATATGCTAGGTGGGTTGGTAGGTCCCACCATTTACTTTTAATGTATGTTTAAATATTTTGTTTTAATTTATTATATTTTTAATATTAAACGTAGCTTAGTCATTTATTAACTTGTCAACGGAAAACTTAACAGACATTCGTGTCAGGGCCAATAGTGTTATAAATTAATAAATACTTTGGATAAAATTTGTAAATTCTTATAATTTTAAGTTAAAACCATAAATTGATTAGAACACTAGACCACTCATATAATTAATTATTTGAGTTAATTACACAAATAGTCTATATGGTTTACCCAAAATAACAAGTATAAAAACTTACATTTTTCAGTAACAAGTTTGAATTTTGTAGTTACATTTTTGTAACACCTTTGAGTATTAAGCCTAAGCTAGTTTGTTTTTAACGGATTACCCATCATGTGGCAAAAACGTGAGGGTAATTTGGTCAATTCGAAATACCAAAAAAAAAAATACATATAAAACCCTTTATTTTCATTCGCCAATGTAACAGGTTTGGTTGGTGATATATTCGTTAATAATCTTTCATTTTGACATTGCCATAATTTTTCATTTTGAAACACTACATTTTGATTGATATCAACATTACACATTTCTTTTCCATTTCATTCCATCCACATTGCTCATTTCTTTCCTATCTCTCATTCCAAAATCATAATAGTTACATAAATCCATCAACATTGCACATTTTTCTCCCATTTCATTCCAAAATCATAACTGCTACATAATTCCATCAACATTGAACATTCCTTTCCCATTTTGATAAAAAATCTTAACAGTCACATACATGAACTACATCACAAAACTTGAAATAGACAAAACCCTACAAACATAACCAACTTATTATCAAATATAAGTTTTTCCTATCAATTTCTTCTATTAGTGCTTTAATATTACTTTCAGGTGTTTAGATCGCTGCCAAAAAAGGTTACAAGATGGAAGTAAATGAAGAGGTATCAGGTGTTTACGAGATTAGATGACACATGGTTAAAAAAATTACCAACTGTGGGTAAGAGTAGAGGTGTTGTCCAGGGATATTGTTAGTCCAAGAGGTTTTTTATTATGGTTAATCTTTCACATATTCATAACAACATTGTCAATTAAGCTCCTTATGGCTTGAAAGCGATGATGACTGAAAAAAGACAAAAAAGAAAGGGGTTTAAATGTGTTTTTTGATTGTATTTAGAACTGATCAAATTAATCTCATGTTTTTGGCATACAATAACAACATACCCAGTTGATCCCACTCATAGCCAGACAAACATGTAATGGGAAAATCCATTAAAAACAAACATGCTTTAGGCTTAATACCCAAAGGTGTTACAAACAAAAAAAACTAACCACAAAACTCAAATTTGTTACTTAGAAAAGTTACTACTCAAACATGTTATTTTGGACAAACAAAGGGACTATTTGGGTAATCAACACTTATTATTTTTGTAAAAAAATTCTTCCTATGGTCCGTTAAGATGGTATTGAGCGCTCTCTCTCTCTCTCTCTCTATATATATATATGTATGTATATACATACATATATACATATATGTATGTATATATGTATGTATATACATACATATATATGTATGTATATACATATATATATGTATGTATGTATATACATACATATATACATATATACATATATATATATATATATGTATATACATACATATATATATATGTATATACATACATATATATGTATGTATATACATACATATATACATACATATATGTATATATGTATGTATATACATACATATATACATATATATGTATGTATATACATATATATATGTATGTATATACATACATATATACATATATACATATATGTATATACATACATATAATGCATATATGTATAATCCTTCCCAAATTCTTGCAGATCTCTTTCGTTCTTGAATTTCATTATTAGTCCTTTTGTATAAATTCAAGTGATTGAACCAAGGGGATATTAGTTGAACTAATTTGAAAGGATTAAATAATGTATTTTTATTATTATAAAGTGTTTTGTCAATCAAGGAACCCAACGGCGAATTGATTGACATTTCAAGTAAGTTAATGTAATGTTGATTTATACATTTTTTATATTTTTGCCCAATGACGATGTGCAATTCATGTATAATGTTATTCACTTTTATTCTAAGTCTTATTGATGACAAGTACCAACAAAAAGTTAGCAATTTAATCAAGAATTATTATTGATTTATTGTAAAGGGTAACATGTAATAAATATGTGTGTTTATGCATGATCATTCAAAGTCTTATTGATAATGAGTACCAACGAAAAGTTATCAATATAATATAAAGACTTATTACTAACATATTTATATGTTCATACTCATTTAAGTATTTGTTAACGAGGGGTGCCAACGAAAACTTATCAATATAAAAAAACTTATAACTAACCTATTATGTTGGTTTTCATAATAGAGATTTTTACATATTCCCCCTTTCTAACATCATAAATTACATATTTACCCAAGCTAAAAAATTAATTACATATTTCCCCTTCCTAAAACATATGTATTACATATTTATCCATTTCACTAAACTTTATATATTAAATAACTATTTTACCTTGTTTTTACTAAGAAATTTTTACATATTAATGTTTTATTATTATAATTGTTTAAAACTTTTAACAATTATGTTTTGTATTTGAAGATATAACTTTGATTATCGGTTTTTGTTCTTTTAAAATAAAGTTTTAAACGAGATGAAATTTTATTGTTTCTATTCACATATAAGACTCGAAGTTGGAAACCTATGTAATTGATAGTCGTTGAAAATGAATGGGTAAAAATAATTTAGTGTAAATACGAATCATATAATCATTCAATAAATAATTTCAAAAAAATGAGTAAACATGTAATATGTATGTTTTAGGAAGGTTAAATATGTAATTGAATTTTTGATTTGGGTAAATATGTAATTAATGATTTTAGCAAGGGTAAATACGTAAATGCCCCTTCATAATAGGTTCTAAATCTACTAACTTGAGCTGTTAGTTTTCTTTATCTCTGATTTCATTTAATTACATTTGAGATGAGTATTTACCTATTCATCTCACATATCTCAAGATGTGTGGGAATATTACGTGTAGTCAAAGGAACGTATAAAAGAAGTAATAGCATATAAGTTATTGGTTATTCTGATTATAAATTTACAAAGCGCAAAGACTAAGGAATCAAGATTGATATCTTGTTTCATGTTAGCATAAAAACTTATATAGTGGAGAAATCATAAGCAAAACTGACGATATAATGGTTGAGTAAGTGACATGGTAGTACGCTTCTTGTCAATTAATGTTACTATAAATTCACTCATGGACTCAAAATTATAAATTCCATCTTAATGTTGTTAAAATTTACATCTACATAAATTATCTTTTCGTGCGAGAAAATAGTAAAAGACGCGAGTATCAACATCTTAAATTTTGGTGGACCTGTTTAACAATAGCTATTGCAGTAGTGTCCATAACTTACAAAGAGTTTGTCGTCAATATGGGTCTACCCCTAAGAATTATTTTAAGTCTTACTATTGTATCTCGTAAAAGTCATTTAATGGGTACCATAATATATATTGTGACTAAACTCAATGCTTGTCTATAAATATGTTTGTCTATGTATAAGAATAATTGTGCGTATTTATGTAAATATAGACAAACCTTATGTGTTATGTGTAACTCCACATTTAATGACTAATTGGGTTATGTAGTCATAAACTTCATAATAGCGTTAATGTATAATAGGTATGGGTATCATGCTGATAGTGACATGTTGAACGTATCTCTTTAGATTGGTATTATAATAAAGTTTTGATGTAGCAGTAAACTAACTCAACTCATGGCTACCTTATTCTTAATTAATGGTAACCCGGTCAAGTGGAAAAATATTAAATTTTATTTTATTACATGTCTATTAGATAAGTTAGTTTAATTATATGTTTTAATAATTAGCCAATAGTCCTTATTGATAAATACTATTAATTATCAACTTATTGATAATTGCATTTTAAACATCCATTAAAATATTTTGAAGGAGGATATTACCCGTTATGAAAAACTACAAATAGGGGCTTATGTTCTGATTGTTCTTGATGTCCAATTACACAATTCACTTACACTGTCTCTAATCTAATTTGAGAGAGAATCAAGAATACGAAGAACCTCATATTGATGAAATCTTCTTCATCATAATTTGGTCATTCAAAACAGATTAGATTAGAGAGCGTTTCTACATATGGTAGCATCATCAAATCACATCTTTTAACAAGGAAGTTTTACTTTCTTGGACTTTGATTATGTTGAAATTAATCAACATTTCTCAGTCTATTAGAGCCGTTTGCAATTGGGTTCTATGAATTCCTTAATAAATTTGAAGAGTAGGTTCTAATTTTGATGCATTTTCAGTTTGTTATTCATTCAATCTTATGTGGTTATGCTAACGTTGAAAGAGTTGATAGTTAACTCGTTCATGCAGTAATTTGTAAATGTTTGATGAAATGTCTCTACTAATTTTAACAAATATGGAATGATATCTGAATCTTGATGCGTTCTCAAGTTAACTCTCAACACAAAGATTGTTATGCGTATAATCATGTTTAGTGTGGTTAATTATTGTAGGATGTAGTTCGTACGCAACGTGTTTGATGAAATGTGTCTACGGAGTTTAAGTTTATAACAAATATGGAATGATATCTGAATCTTGATGTGTTCCCAAGTTATTATTACTATCAAGTAGCAACACAAAGCTTGTTATGCATATTATCATATTCAGTGTGGTTAATTATTGTAGGATGTAATTTGTAGTCAATGTGTTGGTTATAATTATTGACTGAACTATTTCTGGACAAATGCAGATTACTGAACCTGTATATCAGTATTAGATTTGAGAATGGCTGTGAAATCTGTGGATTTGACTCTAAATGGCAGTGTGGAAAGTGTTAATTGTAATGATAATATCGATCTGTCAAAGCTGCAAGATAAGCCTAGACACTTGAATATGGAAAGACAGGGATCTTTGGATGCGGAGGCATCATCCAGTCACCCTTCATCGGCAGAGAATGGCCGACATAGGGATTTTGAGATGGTTTTCACACCAAGTAAAAGACTGTCCTTCAATACGTATAGTGCTCAAAATGGGCTTGAACCACACCCGATGTTTGTTGAGGCTTGGGAGTCATTAAGAAAGACAGTGGTGTACTTTCATGGTCAACCAGTTGGGACCATTCCAGCACTTCACAGTTCTGATGAGAAACTAAATTATGATCAGGTACATGCTTTTTACTAACAATGTAAGGCAATCTTGCACCATACTAAAAGCAAAACCTTAGAGGACCTCTAGTCGTAGGAGAAACATGTGATCCAAGAAACACCACAATAGCAATAGTAGACAAGTAACAGACTTGAACAATTAAGAACACATGAATAACTGGTTCCTCGATCAATTAGATCAGGTTATGTCTCATTGCTGCATCATATGCTTTTACCCATGGCCTTTATTTCTTTGCTGCATCACATGATTATTTTGTGTATAGGTGTTTGTGAGAGATTTCGTACCAAGTGCTTTAGCCTTCCTTATGAACAATGAAGCTGCAATCGTAAAAAACTTTCTTCTAAAAACCCTACAGCTGCAATCATGGGAGAAGAAAGTTGATTGGTTTCAGCTAGGGGAGGGTGTGATGCCTGCCAGTTTTAAAGTGCTTCATGATCCTGTTCGTGATACCGAGACTATAATGGCAGATTTTGGTGAGGGTGCAAGAGGGCGAGTTGCTACTGTTGATTCCGGATTTTGGTGGATCATACTGCTTAGAGCATATACAATAGCAACTGGTGACAATTCACTGGCTGAAATGCCTCACTGCCAGAAGGGTATGCGGTTGATACTGGCCCCATGTCTTTCTGATGGGTTCGACACTTCCCCAACTCTTCTGTGTGCTGATGGCTGCTCTACGATTGACAGGCTAATGGTATGTTTTAATTTTTTTTTTTTTTTTTTTTTTTTTTTTTTTTTTTTTTTTTTCTTTTTACATAGATTGATACAGGAAATGAAGCATTAGGTCAATACATGCATTTTTAAATATGGGAAAACTCAACACGAATTTATGTATGGTATGCAGGGTGTGTATGGATATCCCATCGAGATACAATCACTATTCTACATGGCATTAAAATGCGCTTTGGTTTTACTCAAACAAGATGCCCAAGGGAAAGAACTCATCGAGAGAATCATGAAACGTCTTAATGCTTTAAGCTTCCACATAAGAAGCTACTTTTGGTTAGATATGAGGCAGCTGAATGACATTTATCGGTACAAAACTGAAGAGTACTCTCATTCTGCTGTCAACAAGTTCAATGTGATTCCGGACTGGCTTCCGGAATGGGTTTTTGACTTTATGCCAACTCAGGGGGGATACTTCATCGGAAACGTGGGGCCCTCGAACATGGACTTTCGATGGTTTTGTTTGGGAAACTGCATTGCCATTCTTTCTTCTTTAGCCACTCCTGAACAGTCAACTGCCATTATGGATCTTATAGAATCCAGATGGCAAGAGTTGGTTGGCGATATGCCCATGAAGATCTGTTATCCTGCCATTGAAGGCCATGAGTGGAAGATTATTACTGGATGTGATCCCAAGAACACTCAATGGAGTTATCATAATGGAGGATCATGGCCAGGTATATATTATGTGTCTTTTACAATTTACTCACAAACAACATGTAGATTCAGATTGCTTTTCATTTCAAATGGGCCTAATGGAAAATTTAGCTTAAAAAGAAACATTTTTTGTTAATATGACTAACAGTTTCATAAACTATAGAAGACATTGGAGAAAAGTGGTTAGTGAGTCAACCCGGCCCATTTCAATCTGTACTAAACTAACCAGTTTCAACCTAACCACTTATATTCAAACATTTAGATTGTTATTTCTACATCTTGAATGTTGCTTTCATTTTTTTTTTCAATAAAAAAAGAAAAGGTGATAGGGTCAACCCAACCCATTTTGACCATGATTCGACCTGTTTCAAACAATTTGGTCTCATTACACATTAAACCATCTTGTATCTCTCCTTGCTTTGACTCTTGAAAGTCAAAGATATTAATTTCTTATTTTGTATTTATGTTTGTTATTTGTGATGGAATTTTTTGCGGATGCAGTGTTGCTATGGTTGCTCACGGCCGCAAGTATCAAGTTGGGGCGCACCCAAATCGCGAGGCGCGCAATTGAGGTGGCAGAACTTAGGCTTGCAAAAGATGGGTGGCCAGAATATTACGATTGGAAGAACGGGCGGATCATCGGAAAACAATCTCGCAAACATCAATCCTGGTCTATTGCTGGATATACAGTGGCTAAGATGTTACTGGAAAATCCCTCACATTTAGGGATGATAGTAGTTTAAAAGACAATATGAAACACATTTTCATAGAGTATATGTGAATTTAGTTTTTAGTTACTTTAATTTTTAGATTTTTCTAGATGGTTTAACTGTAAAAAGTTTCTTATAGATTCGCATTTGCTATAGCATTCTTAGTCATTTTCACGTTCGAGATGTTTTAAGAACCAATGCGGATGAACATTCTTTCTGGATGCTTTGAATTAATATTCAACATTCAAATGTGAAATATTAATTAGTTCAAAAATTATCGATGCCAAATCTCGTTCGAGTAATTAATTAATATTTTGAAAGAATAAACGACCAAGTGCAATGAACAAAGTGAAGACACGAGTTCAAGTCGAGCAAGTGCCGGTTAAAAAGGGGATTGATCTTTTGCATACCAATGCAGTTCATTATAGGTAGAAGCAGTGGCGGAACTTGAACTTTCTCGTAGGGGGGGCGGGGGCGAAATCAATTTTTTTTAGGGGGGGCGAACTTGATATTTATATAAAAATTTACACTACCTGACCAAAAACTTACACTACCGGACTAAAATTTAACACTACGGGCGAAAAAAACAGTGGGGGGGCGGCGGCCCCCCCTATAAAGATCCGCCAATGGGTAGAAGGTAAGGTTAGAAAATATGGTTCTAATTGAAATTGAATGTATTATCTTTCTTTTTTTAATTTTCGGTTTTGGTTTTACGTGGGAATGTGGGATCATATCATGCACTGAGGCAAAAAAATCTTTGAACATGGATGTTATGGTTGCACATGGGTGCTTACTTTTATTATGTAATAGCTTAGTATCTCGTATATTACACGGGTTGAATAAATAAAATATTAAATAATTACTAATGAAAAATTATTACATAATATGATATTTTGAAATATGATACGACTGAAATTACGTATGAGTGATGACTATAAGTAATAAAATAATGATATTATTTTCTTTGAACTTTTGTTTTAATTTTTTTTATCTAAAAAAATTTAAAAAATTCATTCTAAATCAAAACGTTTTAAAAAATGTCATTTTCTAAAAATATTTTATTATAACTTTGGTTTTAATTTTTATCGTTCATAAAAAATTCAATTCCTAAAAACATTGATTTTACTTATTTTTTATTTTTAAAAAATTACTTATGTTATACAAAAGCTTGTTTTTTAGAAATTACATTTATAAAAAAGAACTTTTTCTTAATTTATTAAAAACTATTTTAATCTAAAAATAATTAAATAATGTAATTAATAGTTAATGTAAATATTTAATATGAGAGAGAAACAGAAAAATTAGTCTTATAAGTTAGAATATTATAACAAGTGACAACTTAAAATCTTATTTTATTTGAATGGATATATATGAACTTAAAAACTAAATCCCATTTTTTATAATCTAATAATGTAATTCATATGTAATTACAAAATAAACTTAATAGTATCACATATATACAAATATAATCCAAACAACATCAAAAAGTATCATGTAGACATGAGTTAAATTTGATTTTGTTCCCTAAGTTTTGATAAAAATAACGATTTTTCTCAAAAAAATTAAAAACATCAGTTTACCTTTAAACGTTTCATAAGTTATTTCAATTCAATTCAAAAGTTTCATAAGTTGTTTCAAATTGAATACCAAAAATAAAACTCTTGGACCGAAAGTGAATCAAGTAATGTAAGTTTTGGAGTGAAATTGATATTTTTAAACTTTTTTTGGTGAAAAATGATTACTTTAATCAAACCTTAGGAAACAAAATTAAAATTGATATCCTAATCTTTTAAGAAGGAAATTTACTTGTTTACTTATATTCACACAGACGTGTTTAATTTAAACCCTAATTACAACCCTGTACATCCATTAACACTTATATTTTTAAAAAGTTTTTGGGCTCAAATGGCTTTGGCCCTTAGCCGGACAATTACCAATATACAGGATTTCTTGTACATTTTAAAAATAAGTATTTACATAGATAGTCTCCGTGGTTTGACCACATCATGGATTTGATCCCGAACAATTAAAAATTACGAATTTTGTCTCAACTAATTGTCAACTTGTAACACTTTTAAGTCACAAAGATAAATGTAGGTTATGTTTGACTATTAAGTTTATGTTAAATGATCAAAGCACCCTTTATATTGAATAAACTAAAACACAAACAAACTTTTACTAAGCTTAGGTCCCAATAAAACATAATATGTATATTAAAAATAAATAAAAATATAATAAGTACACACAAATATCAACCCAGCCCCTTCCCCTGCCTCCTGTCATTGCTCACCTCAGAACTATCATCAATCACTAATAATAAAATAAATCACAAGACATGTGATTTTGATTTTTAGTTACTTTGATTTTTATATTTATCTAGTTGGTTTGTAACAATGAATGTTGTAAAAAGATTCTTACAGATTCGCATATGGCATGAAAATTTGCTATATCATTCTTAGTTTCAGATGATCACATCTTTCGATGATAGGTTTCTTATGTTTGTCGTTTTCAAGCGATATTATACTCAAATAAGAAGATCTGCTAGCATCATTTTAGACACCAAATAGCCCCTATAATATAGAATTGAAATGCGAAACCAAACTATGTTATTGAATGTTGTTTTTCATAGATGTTATTGATTATAAGAGCACTTTATTATTGTATATAAGATGTTACAAATACTAGATGGTGAAGAAATATGAAAATTTAACTTTTAAAAAAATTGAAATAATGATTTTAAAAGGAGTAAATTATATTTATATTTTTCGTGCTTTGAATATATGCTAACTTGAAGGCTTTCGTGCTTAGCGATTCGCCTTCTTTCAATAGTAGTTCTCTCTCTCCTTCATCTGATCCTATCTCTTGGTTGGCCTGGTTCTTTCTTGAATGTGGAATTTAGATCGTATCCAAGTGAAAGGTTATCCCAAGTGTGGAAAGGCCGAGATGGAAATAGTGAATGAGACTGAAACCTAAAGAGAGGGTGTCTTCAATTATTGAAGGGACCAAGCATAGGGGGAGTTGCATAGGATACTGCCACTTAAAGCAGTACTAAGACAGTGATTTTATCTCTGTAAAATGTTCCAGAGCCGCCGCTCTGTAATAACGAGGTTTTCAAGCAAACTGGAATAACTTCCGATCAACCAATCCCCTATTTCAGGGACATCTGTGTTAGGTAGGCCCAGGGATCACTGATTAGTCGAATGAGCCCATCCCTCTGGCCTATCATTTGTTGGTCGATTCGGCTGGCGACTCCTGCGTCTGGGCCTTAAGCTTTGGTAATTATGATTAGGAGTGCTTATTTGAATCGGATTATTCAAACTTCAAATTTTTAAAACTAAATCTAAATTTGATTCAACGAACAAAATTAGTCAACTCTAATAAGCTTATATGATTTCTAATAAAAATCATGTTATTTAATTTAGATATGAATATTCAAAGTCGAATTCAATGCCACCTAATTAAAATAAATAAATTAAAAATATAATAATAGAATAAGTTTTTTGAAAAACTAAATCCCATGTTTTTATAATTTAACAATATAGTTCATATGTCATTACAAAATAAACTTAAAGAGTATCACACATATAGAAATATAATCCAAATAATATCAAAATAGTATCATATAGTCATAAGATAAATTTGATTTTGCTCCTTGAGACTTGATAAAAACAACCATTTACTCCAAAAAAAATTAAAATATCAATTTACCTTCAAATGTTTCATAAGTTGTTTCCATTCAGTCCAAAAGTTTCATAAATTGTTTTAACTTGAATCCGAAAAATAAAAGTTTGGACTGAAAATGAAACAAATAATAAAAGTTTTGGAGTGAAATTGATGTTTTTAAACTTTTTGAAGGAAAATGATTACTTTAATCAAATCTTAGAGAGCAAATTTGAAATTGATATCTTAATCTTTAAAGAAGGAAATTGGCTTGTTGTTCACTTATATTCATACGGAAGTGTTTAATTTAAACCCTAATTACAACCCTATACATCCATTAACACTTTTATTTTTAAGAAATTTTGAGGGCTCAAATGGCTTGGCCCCTCTAACGGCTCGTGATAGACCTTACGCGCAACACAATTACCAACGTACATGATTTCTTGTACATTTTAAAAACAAGTATTTACATAGATAGTAGTCTCTGTGGTTTGACTATATTATTGATTTTATCATAAACAATGAAAAATTATGGATTTGCTCTCAACTAATTGCCAACTTGTAAAACTTTAAGTCGCTAAGATAAATGTAGGTTATGTTTGACTATTAAGTTTATGTTAAATAAACATAACACCCATAATATTAATTAAATAAAAACAAAATTTAAATTTTACTAAGCTTAGGTCCTATGAAAATACGATATGTATATATAAATAACTAGAAATATAATAACTACACATAAATATCAAACATCCCCTACCCTTGCGTCCCATCATTGCCCACCCCAAAACTATCACCGATCACCAATACTAAAAGAATTCACATGGCATGCGATTGATGTGGTAGAACTCATGGTTGGAAAAGATGGGTGACTAGAATATTACGATGAGAAGAGTGGACGGTAAACCTATTAACAAGGCCGCAAACATCAATTGGTCTATTGCAGGACATACAGTGGCTAAGATGTTACTAAAGGATCCCTCACATTTACGCATGATAGTGCTTAAAAATACAATATGAAACCCATCTTGATAGAGTATATGTTATTTTGATTTCTAGTTAATTTGATTTTTAGATTTTTCTAGTTGGTTTGTAACAATAGATGTTGTAAAAAGTTTCTTATAGATTCGCATATGGCATGATAATTTTCTATACCATTCTTAGTTTCAGATGATCTTATCTTTCGATGATAGGTTCTTATGTTTGTCATCTTCAAGTGATATTATACCTAAATAAGAAGATCCGCTAGCATCATTTTAGCCACCAAATAGCCCGTAATATGTAATTGAAATACGAAACCAAATATATTATTGATTGTTGTTTTTCATAGATGTTATTGATCATAAGAGCATTTTATTATATATATATATGCTACAATACTAGATGGTGAAGAAACTACAAGGCAATGATATGAAAATTGAACTTTTAAAAAAATTGAAATCATGATTTTAAAAGGAGTAAATTATATTTATATTTTTCGTGCTTTGAATATATGCTAACTTGAAGGCTTTCGTGCTTAAGCTTTGATAATTATGATTAGGAGTGTTTATTCGAATCAGATTATTCAAACTTCAAATTTCCAAAACTAAACCTAAATTTGATTCGAAGAACAAAATTAGTCGACTCTAATAAGCTTATATGATTTCTAATAAGAATCATGTTATTTGATTTAAATATGAATATTCAAAGTTGAATTTAATACGACCTAGTTAAAAAAATGAATTAAAAATATAATAATAGAAATAAGTTTTCAAAAAAACTAAATCCAATGTTTTTATAATCTATGTAGGAGTTATCTTAAAAGCTTATGCTCACCAAAGATCTCTCAGCATGCATTCTAGAGTACAAGAAAGTTAATTCGGAAGATTTGACATAGTCACTAAGAAATCATCTAAGTGTCAAATCTTCTGAAGCCAAAGATCTTTATTCCGAAGCCAAAGATGAAGTGTTTCGAAGCTTCACAGACATGCTTTCTCTTACATACTTTTGACAAAGTTGAACCACTTTTTGCTGCCACCTTTGAAGACTCACCAACTTACACAAGTTGGTGATAATTTCATACTTTTGTCAACTGTAGATCATGGTCTTTATCTATAACTTTCTATTTTGTATTTTTTATCTTTTAGTTTTAGATAAGGATGTGAGCTATGGCATGTCATAGTCACATGTCAAAAGGCAATCTGCCTTTTGACTTTACATTGATCTTGTTGTCTAGATTAATGTTCCAGCTGGCTTTCAAAGTATGGCCGGTTGTAGGATGATGTAGTATAAAGTATCTCATGTATGAGTCCTTAGGGACTAAGCCTTGTAACTTTGGTTGAATACTTTAGAGCAATATACAAAATTCTTGAAAACCAACTGCCTTGTTCTTGTTTGTGTTCTTTCCTTTAGTTCTTTGTTTCATATAGCCGATTCCCTATTTGATCTTATAAGTGTTAGTCTGTTATCTCTCTAAAAGTTTTGAAACTGTTGCATTGATCTCTCCCTAATCCAGTCCTGCAATTGGTATCAGAGCTTTCGAGACTCTTGATTGTCAGATCTTACCATCTTAAATCTCTTTAGTTTCACAAAACACTTATCTGCTCAAATGATAGCTCTCTCCATAGCACCATGACCAAATCTCCACTCATCACTCCCGATGAATTTAACACTTGGTGCCAAAAAATGGAAGGATTCATCAAGTCTTAGGACAGCAGGATGTGGAGATCTGTTGTGTCTGGACATCATGTCCCATGCACACCTTCAGCAACTACTGCTGGTGAAATGATCCCAAAGGATGTGGTTGACTATTCTGATGAAGATTGGAAGAGAATAGATGTAGATCAGAGGCCATGACCGTTCTTCAAACTGCTCTTCCTTACTCTATCTACAAAGGCTTCAAGAAGTGCAAAACTGCTAAGCAGCTCTACGATGCACTTAAGCTTATGTATGAAGGGTTTGAGGAAGCCAAGAAGAACAAGAAAGACCTTATGAAACAGCAACTTGAGAACTTCACCTTCAAGACAAGTGAAACCATGACTCAATAATACCTCAGGTATGTTGAGATTGTGGACACTCCGGTGGATACTGGTGTCAAACTGGAGAATAGCGATATTTTGAAGAAGTTCATTTTCTTTCTTCCTAGAGAATGGACTCATTATTATATGGCCATTAAGAGAACTAAAAACCCCTCTGCTCTTACCCTTACTGAGCTGTATAGTATCCTGAGTAGTTACCAGATGGAGATGAAAATGCAAAATCCATCTCACAGCTCATCCAGTACCCACAAGAATTATGCCCTCCATGTGGTTCAAATGGATAGCAGAAAACCTCAACATCATCTTATCAGCTACCCTGACAACTCAAAAAAGGGCCCATTTATCATCTTCCCGGAGACACCACGGGAGAGCTACATCCAAGGAAGCCCATTCAAAGAGACAAGCTCTTCTTAAGCCTTTATGTCTTCTGATAAAAGTTCAGGCAACTTTCTCTTCACTCTAAAAGACTTGGACTGCATCTATCCAGATAACCTGGAGTACATGGAGATTGTGCAGTAGATGGCTCTCCTCACTCATAGAGCCAAGAAGTTTTACCTAAGGACTGGGAGAAAGTTTTCTAGTAATGTATCAAGTGGAAAGTTTGAGCTGGATAAAAGCAAAGTGAAGTGTTAATATTGTAACCAAATAGGACACTTTGCTAGAGAGTGCAAGGCATCAAGGACAAATGGTTGGCCAAGCACAATCTTGACCAAACTACACTAAGGAAGCTTTAAAATCTGAAAAGCCCAAGCAGCTGGCTGCAATTGCTGCTGAAAAAAGAGGCTTTGCTTAGAGTTTCTAGGTTGAAGATGCTTATCCAAACCATGCCTTGATGGCTGATCATGAAGAACCAAAGGTAATAGAACATCTTTGTACTACTGAGTGCATTGCTAAAGTTAGCATGTGTAGGTCCTATTACTTGGAAGTGAGATCAGAACTTGAATCCTTGAATTTTTTAAAAGATGATTTTAAAATAGTAGAAAATAACTATAAACTAAAAATAGAAGATTTAGAGAAAACAATTTTTACTTAGCATTGCTAAAGTTAGCATGTGTAGGTCCTATTACTTAGAAGTGAGATCAGAACTTGAATCCTTGAATTTTTTAAAAGATGATTTTAAAATAGTAGAAAATAACTATAAACTAAAAATAGAAGATTTAGAGAAAACAATTTTTACTCTTAAACATGAGCACATAAATCATAGGACTCAAATCAAAGATCTCATAGCCAAGTTAACTGAATGCCAGGCTAAGCTTGTGATCAGCAAAGCCAGGGTTGAAAAGTGTGTTTTTGAAGAGGAAACCTTCAAGAACATCATATCCTCATCTTTCATGCCAAAGTGTCTTATTAGAACAGGCAGGGACTTGGATCTAGTGAAATAGCTCCTCCACACACTCTATTATCTGTGAGACAGTCAAGGTGTGAAACTAGTAAAGATGAGCTAACTCCTAAAGATCTAATTAAAGAGAAAGATGAAGATGATGATGAAAAGAAGATGGTGAAGGATGAGTCTGAAGTGAGTGAAGAGGCTTATTCTAAGAAGGGACACCATTCTTCTTGAGAGAAAACGAAGACAAAGATGGCCAATTCAGCAAGTAAAATTTGATCAGGGCAGCCAAGAGAAAAGCAAAGAAAGCCTAGGAGATCATTACCACCTTTGACTTGAAGCAAAAACAAGTCTTCATATCTACTGGGTTTGAGGTGGTGAAGACTGAAAACTTAACTGTGGACTCTAGTACCAGGAGTCCTAGTTCAAGTTTAAACCATACTTGTCAAAAAAGGAAGGTTGATCAAAAGTGAACCACTGCAGCACTACCTGTGTAACACCCGGCCTCTCGTACCACCAATATTATCCGCTTTACCCACGAGGAGCTCACGGATTTGCTTTTGGTTGCCCGGGTGAAAACTTCCCATGGAGGTCACCCATCCCTGGATTGCTCCCACCTGGCACGCTTAAATGTGGAGTTCTCCTCTCATCCACAGCCAATACGCCCAATACGCGTTGGTGATATTAAAGACCAGACATTACTTATGAACCAAGAATCTCTTCTGGCCACGGCCGATGTGAGAAATATGTAAGGTGTCACAATCACCCCCCCCCCCCTTGGACTCATCGTCCTCGATGAGCCCGAGAACACACTCACCATCCCCGGTGAGGTTTGTCCCACCATCCCGAAAGGCACAAGAGTGGCTCTGATACCATTCTGTAACACCCGGCCTCTCGTACCACCAATATTGTCCGCTTTGCCCATGAGGAGCTCACGGATTTGTTTTTGGTTGCCCGGGTGAAAACTTTCTAGGGAGGTCACCCATCCCTGGATTGCTCCCACATGAGCACGCTTAACTGTGGAGTCCTCCTCTCATCCACAGCCAATACGCCCAAAACGCGTTCGTGATATTAAAGACCAGACATTACTTATGAACCAAGAACCAAGAATCTCTCCTCGCCACGGCCGATGTGGGAAATATGTAAGGTGTCACACTTAGGTCCTAAGAAGATACTATATGTATATAAATATAACTAAAAATATAATAAGTACACACAAATATCAAAGAGCCCCAACCACTACCTCCCATCATTGCCCACCTCAAAACTATCACCGATCACCGATGTTCCCGGAGGATCCCTCACATTTACGCATGGTAGTGCTTAAAAAGACAATATGAAACCCATCTTGATAGAGTATATGTTATTTTGATTTTTAGTTTTTTCTAATTTGTTTGTAACAATGATGTTGTAAAAAGTTTCCTCTAAATTCGCTTATGGCATGATAATTTTTTATACCACTCTTAATTTTAGATGATCTCATCTTTCAATAACATGTTTCTTATTTTTGTCGTCTTCAAGTGATATTATACCTAAATAAGAAAATTTGCTGGCATCATTTTAGCCACCGAATAACCCGTAATATAAAATTGAAAGGCACAACCAAATATGTTTTCATTGTTGTTTTCATCGATGTTATTGATCATAAAATGTCTTTGTTATAGTATATATAGATGTTACAAATACTAGATGGTGAAGAAACTACAAGGTATTTATATGAAAATTTAACTTTTGAAAAAAATTGAAATCATGATTTTAAAAGGAATAAATTATATTTATTTATTTTTTTTTGCTTTGAATATATGCTAACTTCAAGTCTTTCGTGATTAAGCTTTGGTAATTATGATTAGGAGTGCTTATTCGAATCGGCTTATTCAAATTTTAAATTTCTAAAATTAAATCTAAATTTGATTCAAAGAAAAAAATTAGTCGACACTAATAAGCTTATCTAATTTCTAATAAGAATTATGTTCTTTGATTTAAATACGAATATTCAAATTCAATTCAATACAATCTAATTAAAACAAGAATTACAAATACATAATAGAATAAGTTTTCAAAAAAAACTAAATCCCATGTTTTTATAATCTAACAATGTAATTCATATGTCATTACAAAATAAACTTAAAGAGTATCACACATATAAAAATATAATCCAAACAATATCAAAATAGTATCATATAGTAATGAGTTAAATTTGATTTTGATCCCTAAGGGTTGATAAAAACCACAATTTTCTTTCAAAAAAATAAAAATATCAATTTAACTTCAAATGTTTCATAAGTTGTTTCAATTCAGTTCAAAAGTTTCTAAAATTGTTTCAACTTGACTTCAAAAAATAAAAGTTTGGACCGAAAGTGAAACAAATAATGAAAGTATTGGAGTGAAATTGATGTTTTTAAACTTTATGTAGGATAATGATTACTTTAATCAACTCTTATGAAGCAAATTTGAAATTGATATCTTAATATTTAAAAAGGAAATTGGCTTGTTGTTTACTTATATTCGCACAGAAGTTTTTAATTTAAACCATAATTACAACCATATACATCCATTAACACTTTTATTTTTAATAAATTTTGCAGGCTCAAATGGCTTGGCCCCTCTAACAGCTCGTGATAGACCTTCTTCCGGGCAAGATAATTACAAACATACATGATTTCTTGTATATTTTAAAAATAAGTATTTACATAGATATTCTCTGTTGTTTGACCTTATCATTGATTTTATACTAAACAATGAAAAATTAGAGATTTGCTCTCAGCTAATTGTCAACTTGTAACACTTTAAGTCGCTAAGATAAATATAGGTGATGTATGACTATTAAGTTTATGTTAAATGAACAAAACACCATTAATATTGATTAAATAAAAACACAAACTATTTGTTACTAAGCCAGGTCCTATGAAAATAGTATATGTATATAAATATAACTAAAAATATAATAAATACACACAAATATCAAGCAGCCCCTACCACCGCCTCCCAATATTGCCCACCTCAAAACTATCACCGATCAGCAATATTAAAAGAATTTTACATGGAATGCATTTGACGCGGTAGAACTTACGCTTGCAAAAGATGGGTGGCTAGATTATTATGATGCGAAGAGTGGACGGTAAACCTATTAACAAGCACGCAAACATCAATTGGTCTATCGCAGGATATACGGTGGCTAAGATGTTCCCGGAGGATCCCTCACATTTACGCATGATAGTGCTTAAAAAGACAATATGAAACCCATCTTGATAGAATATATGTTATTTTGATTTTTAGATTTTTCTAATTGATTTGTAACAATGAGTGTTGTAAAAAGCTTCCTATAAATTCGCATATGGCATGATAATTTTTTATACCATTCTTAATTTTAGATGATAACATCTTTCGATAACAGGTTTCTTATTTTTGACGTCTCTAGGTGATATTATACCTAAATAAGAAGATCCACTAGCATCATTTAAGCCACCGAATAACCCGTAATATAAAATTGAAATGCAGAACCAAATATGTTTTCATTGTTGTTTTCTTCGATGTTATTGATCATAAAATTAATTTGTTATTGTATATATAGATGATACAAATACTAGATGGAGAAGAAAATACAAGGTAATGATATGAAAATTTAACTTTTGAAAAAAATTGAAATCATGATTTTAAAAGTAATAAATTATTTATATTTTTCGTGCTTTTAATATATGCTAACTTGAAGGCTTTCGTGATTAAGCTTTCGTAATTATGATTAGGAGTGCTTATTCTAATCGGCTTATTCAAATATTAAATTTCTAAAACTAAATCTAAATTTGATTTAAAGAACAAAATTAGTCGACACTAATAAGCCTATATAATTTATAATAAGAATTTTGTTATTTGATTTAAATATGAAAATTCAAAATCGAATTCAATACAATCTAATTAAAACAAGAATTACAATTATAATAATAGAATACGTTTCCAAAAAAAACTAAATCCCATGTTTTTATAATCTAACAATGTAATTTATATGTCATTACAAAATAAACTTAAAGAGTATCACACATATAAAAATATAATCCAAACAATATCAAAATAGTATCATATAGTTATGAGTTAAATTTGATTTTGATCCCTAAGGGTTCATAAAAACAACAATTTTCCTTCAAAAAATTAAAAATATCAATTTACCTTCAAATGTTTAATAAGTTGTTTCAATTCAGTTCAAAAGTTTCTTAAATTGTTTTAACTTGACTTCAAAAAATAAAAGTTTGGACAGAAAGCGAAACAAATAATGAAAGTATTTTAGTGAAATTGATGTTTTAAAACTTTATAGAGAAAAATAATTACTTTAATCAAATCTTATGGAGCAAATTTGAAATTGATATCTTAACCTTTAAAAAGAAAATTGGCTTGCTGTTTACTTATATTCGCACGGGAGTTTATAATTTAAACCATAATTACAACCCTATACTTCCATTAACTCTTTTATTTTTAATAAATTTTGCGGGCTCATATGGCTTGGCCCCTCTAGCGGCTCGTGATAGACCTTTCGGGCAAGACATTTACAAACATACATGATTTCTTGTATATTTTAAAAATAAGTATTTACATAGATAGTCTCTCTGGTTTGACATTATCATGGATATTATCCTAAACAATGAAAAATTACGGATTTACTCTCAACTAATTGTCACTTGTAACACTTTATGTCGCTAAGATAAATGTAGGTGATGTATGACTATTAAGTTTATGTTAAATGAACAAAACACCATTAATATTGATTAAATAAAAACACAAACTACTTGTTACTAAGCCAGGTCCTATGACTACTATGTATATAAATATAACTAAAAATATAATAAATACACATAAATATCAAGCAGCCCCTACCACCGCCTCCGAGTATTGCCCACCTCAAAACTATCACCGATCAGCAATACGAAAAGAATTTTACATGGAATGCGATTGACGCGGTAGAACTTACGCTTGCAAAAGATGGGTGGCTAGATTATTATGATGCGAAGAGTGGACGGTAAACCTATTAACAAGCACGCAAACATCAATTGGTCTATTGCAGGATATACAATGGCTAAGATGTTCCCGGAGGATCCCTCCCATTTACGCATGATAGCGCTTAAAAAGACAATATGAAACCCATCTTGATAGAGTATATGTTATTTTGATTTTTATATTTTTCTAATTGATTTGTAACAATGAGCGTAGTAAAAAGTTTCCTATAAATACGCATATGGCATGATAATTTTTTATACCATTCTTAATTTTAGATGATAACATCTTTCGATAACACGTTTCTTATTTTTGACGTCTCTAAGTGATATTATACCTAAATAAGAAGATCCGCTAGCATCATTTTAGCCACCGAATAACCCGTAATATAAAATTGAAATGCAGAACCAAATATGATTTCATTGTTGTTTTCTACGATGTTATTGATCATAAAATAACTTTGTTATTGTATATATAGATGATACAAATACTAGATGGTGAAGAAAATACAAGTTAATGAATTGAAAATTTAACTTTTGAAAAAAATTGAAATCATGATTTTAAAAGTAATAAATTATATTTATATTTTTCGTGCTTTGAATATATGCTAAGTTGAAGGCTTTCGTGATTAAGCTTTCGTAATTATGATTAGGAGCGCTTATTCTAATAGGCTTATTCAAATATTAAATTTCTAAAACTAAATCTAAATTTGATTTAAAGAACAAAATTAGTCGATACTAATAAGCTTATCTAATTTATAATAAGAATTTTGTTATTTGATTTAAATATGATAATTCAAAGTCGAATTCAATACAATCTAATTAAAACAAGAATTACTATTATAATAATAGAATATGTTTTCAAAAAAAACTAAATCCCATGTTTTTATAATCTAACAATGTAATTTATATGTCATTACAAAATAAACTTATAGAGTATCACACATATAAAAATATAATCCAAACAATATCAAAATAGTATCATATAGTCATGAGTTAAATTTGATTTTGATCCCTAAGGGTTCATAAAAAGAACAATTTTCTTTCAAAAAATTAAAAATATCAATTACCTTCAAATATTTCATAAGTTGTTTCAATTCAGTTCAAAAGTTTTTTAAATTGTTTCAACTTGACTTCAAAAAATAAAAGTTTGGACCGAAAGTGAAACAAATAATGAAAGTATTGGAGTGAAATTGATGTTTTTAAACTTTATGGAGGAAAATAATTACTTTAATCAAATCTTATGGAGCAAATTTGAAATTGATATCTTAGTCTTTAAAAAGGAAATTGGCTTGCTGTTTACTTATATTCGCACGAGAGTTTTTAATTTAAACCATAATTACAACCCCATACTTCCATTAACACTTTTATTTTTAATAAATTTTGCGGGCTCATATGGCTTAGCCCCACTAACGGCTCGTGATTGACCTTTCGGGCAAGACAATTACAAACATACATGATTTCTTATATATTTTAAAAATAAGTATTTACATAGATAGTCTCTCTGGTTTGACATCATCATGGATATAATCCTAAACAATGAAAAATTACGGATTTACTCTCAACTAATTGTCAACTTGTAACACTTTAAGTCGCTAAGATAAATGTAGGTGATGTATGACTATTAAGTTTATGTTAAATGAACAAAACACCATTAATATTGATTAAATAAAAACACAAACTACTTGTTACTAAGCCAGGTCCTATGACTACTATGTATATAAATATAACTAAAAATATAATAAATACACATAAATATCAAGCAGCCCCTACCACCGCCTCCGAGTATTGCCCACCTCAAAACTATCACCGATCAGCAATACGAAAAGAATTTTACATGGAATGCGATTGACGCGGTAGAACTTACGCTTGCAAAAGATGGGTGGCTAGATTATTATGATGCGAAGAGTGGACGGTAAACCTATTAACAAGCACGCAAACATCAATTGGTCTATTGCAGGATATACAATGGCTAAGATGTTCCCGGAGGATCCCTCCCATTTACGCATGATAGCGCTTAAAAAGACAATATGAAACCCATCTTGATAGAGTATATGTTATTTTGATTTTTATATTTTTCTAATTGATTTGTAACAATGAGCGTTGTAAAAAGTTTCCTATAAATACGCATATGGCATGATAATTTTTTATACCATTCTTAATTTTAGATGATAACATCTTTCGATAACACGTTTCTTATTTTTGACGTCTCTAAGTGATATCATACCTAAATAAGAAGATCCGCTAGCATCATTTTAGCCACCGAATAACCCGTAATATAAAATTGAAATGCAGAACCAAATATGATTTCATTGTTGTTTTCTACGATGTTATTGATCATAAAATAACTTTGTTATTGTATATATAGATGATACAAATACTAGACGGTGAAGAAAATACAAGTTAATGATTTGAAAATTTAACTTTTGAAAAAAATTGAAATCATGATTTTAAAAGTAATAAATTATATTTATATTTTTCGTGCTTTGAATATATGCTAAGTTGAAGGCTTTCGTGATTAAGCTTTCGTAATTATGATTAGGAGCGCTTATTCTAATAGGCTTATTCAAATATTAAATTTCTAAAACTAAATCTAAATTTCATTTAAAGAACAAAATTAGTCGACACTAATAAGCTTATCTAATTTATAATAAGAATTTTGTTATTCGATTTAAATATGAAAATTCAAAGTCGAATTCAATACAATCTAATTAAAACAAGAATTACTATTATAATAATAGAATATGTTTTCAAAAAAAAACTAAATCCCATGTTTTTATAATCTAACAATGTAATTTATATGTCATTACAAAATAAACTAAAAGAGTATCACACATATAAAAATATAATCCAAACAATATCAAAATAGTATCATATAGTCATGAGTTAAATTTGATTTTGATCCCTAAGGGTTCATAAAAACAACAATTTTCTTTCAAAAAATTAAAAATATCAATTTACCTTCAAATATTTCATAAGTTGTTTCAATTCAGTTCAAAAGTTTCTTAAATTGTTTCAACTTGACTTCAAAAAATAAAAGTTTGGACCGTAAGTGAAACAAATAATGAAAGTATTGGAGTGAAATTGATGTTTTTAAACTTTATGGTGGAAAATAATTACTTTAATCAAATCTTATGGAGCAAATTTGAAATTGATATCTTAATCTTTAAAAAGGAAATTGGCTTGCTGTTTACTTATATTCGCACGAGAGTTTTTAATTTAAACCATAATTACAACCCCATACTTCCATTAACACTTTTATTTTTTTTAAATTTTGCGGGCTCATATGGCTTGGCCCCTCTAACGGCTCGTGATAGACCTTTCGGGCAAGACAATTACAAACATGCATGATTTCTTGTATATTTTAAAAATAAGTATTTACATAGATAGTCTCTCTGGTTTGACATTATCATGGATATTATCCTAAACAATGAAAAATTACGGATTTACTCTCAACTAATTGTCAACTTGTAACACTTTAAGTCGCTAAGATAAATGTAGGTAATGTATGACTATTAAGTTTATGTTAAATGAACAAAACACCATTAATATTGATTAAATAAAAACGCAAACTACTTGTTACTAAGCCAGGTCCTATGACTACTATGTATATAAATATAACTAAAAATATAATAAATACACATAAATATCAAGCAGCCCCTACCACCACCTCCCAATATTGCCCACCTCAAAACTATCACCGATCAGCAATACTAAAAGAATTTTACATGGAATGTGATTGACGCGATAGAACTTACGCTTGCAAAAGATGGGTGGCTAGATTATTATGATGCGAAGAGTGGACGGTAAACCTATTAACAAGCACGCAAACATCAATTGGTCTATTGCAGGATATACAATGGCTAAGATGTTCCCGGAGGATCCCTCACATTTACGCATGATAGCGCTTAAAAAGACAATATGAAACCCATCTTAATAGATTATATGTTATTTTGATTTTTATATTTTTCTAATTGATTTGTAACAATGAGTGTTGTAAAAAGTTTCCTATAAATACGCATATGGCATGATAATTTTTTATACCATTCTTAATTTTAGATGATAACATCTTTCGATAACAGGTTTCTTATTTTTGATGTCTCTAAGTGATATTATACCTAAATATGAAGATCCGCTAGCATCATTTTAGCCACCGAATAACCCGTAATATAAAATTGAAATGCAGAACCAAATATGTTTTCATTGTTGTTTTCTACGATGTTATTGATCATAAAATAACTTTGTTATTATATATATAGATGATACAAATACTAGATGGTGAAGAAAATACAAGTTAATGATTTGAAAATTTAACTTTTGAAAAAAATTGAAATCATGATTTTAAAAGTAATAAATTATATTTATATTTTTCGTGCTTTGAATATATGCTAACTTGAAGGCTTTCGTGATTAAGCTCTCGTAATTATGATTAGGAGCGCTTATTCTAATAGGCTTATTCAAATATTAAATTTCTAAAACTAAATCTAAATTTGATTTAAAGAACAAAATTAGTCGATACTAATAAGCTTATCTAATTTATAATAAGAATTTTGTTATTTGATTTAAATATGATAATTCAAAGTCGAATTCAATACAATCTAATTAAAACAAGAATTACTATTATAATAAAAGAATATGTTTTCAAAAAAAAACTAAATCCCTTGTTTTTATAATCTAACAATGTAATTTATATGTCATTACAAAATAAATTTAAAGAGTATCACACATATAAAAATATAATCCAAACAATATCAAAATAGTATCATATAGTCATGAGTTAAATTTGATTTTGATCCCTAAGGGTTCATAAAAACAACAATTTTCTATCAAAAAATTAAAAATATCAATTACCTTCAAATATTTCATAAGTTGTTTCAATTCAGTTCAAAAGTTTTTTAAATTGTTTCAACTTGACTTCAAAAAATAAAAGTTTGGACCGAAAGTGAAACAAATAATGAAAGTATTGGAGTGAAATTGATGTTTTTAAACTTTATAAAGAAAATAATTACTTTAATCAAATCTTATGGAGCAAATTTGAAATTGATATCTTAATCTTTAAAAAGGAAATTGGCTTGCTGTTTACTTATATTCGCACGAGAGTTTTTAATTTAAACCATAATTACAACCCCATACCTCTATTAACACTTTTATTTTTAATAAATTTTGCGGGCTCATATGGCTTAGCCCCACTAACGGCTCGTGATAGACCTTTCGGGCAAGACAATTACAAACATACATGATTTCTTCTATATTTTAAAAATAAGTATTTACATAGATAGTCTCTCTGGTTTGACATTATCATGGATATTATCCTAAACAATGAAAAATTACGGATTTACTCTCAACTAATTGTCAACTTGTAACACTTTAAGTCGCTAAGATAAATGTAGGTGATGTATGACTATTAAGTTTATGTTAAATGAACAAAACACCATTAATATTGATTAAATAAAAACACAAACTACTTGTTACTAAGCCAGGTCCTATGACTACTATGTATATAAATATAACTAAAAATATAATAAATACACATAAATATCAAGCCGCCCCTATCACCGCCTCCCAATATTGCCCACCTCAAAACTATCACCGATCAGCAATACTAAAAGAATTTTACATGGAATGTGATTGACGCGGTAGAACTTACGCTTGCAAAAGATGGGTGGCTAGATTATTATGATGCGAAGAGTGGACGTTAAACCTATTAACAAGCACGCAAACATCAATTGGTCTATTGCAGGATATACAGTGGCTAAGATGTTCCCAGAGGATTCCTCACATTTACGCATGATAGTGCTTAAAAAGACAATATGAAACCCATCTTGATAGAGTATATGTTATTTTGATTTTTATATTTTTCTAATTGATTTGTAACAATGAGCGTTGTAAAAAGTTTCCTATAAATACGCATATGGCATGATAATTTTTATACCATTCTTAATTTTAGATGATAACATCTTTCGATAACAGGTTTCTTATTTTTGACGTCTCTAAGTGATATTATACCTAAATAAGAAGATCCGCTAGCATCATTTTAGCCACCGAATAACCTGTAATATAAAATTGAAATGCAGAACCAAATATGTTTTCATTGTTGTTTTCTACGATGTTATTGATCATAAAATAACTTTGTTATTGTATATATAGATGATACAAATACTAGATGGTGAAGAAAATACAAGTTAATGATTTGAAAATTTAACTTTTGAAAAAAATTGAAATCATGATTTTAAAAGTAATAAATTATATTTATATTTTTCGTGCTTTGAATATATGCTAACTTGAAGGCTTTCGTGATTAAGCTTTCGTAATTATGATTAGGAGCGCTTATTCTAATCGGCTTATTCAAATATTAAATTTCTAAAACTAAATCTAAATTTGATTTAAAGAACAAAATTAGTCGACACTAATAAGCTTATCTAATTTATAATAAGAATTTTGTTATTTGATTTAAATATGATAATTCAAAGTCGAATTCAATACAATCTAATTAAAACAAGAATTACTATTATAATAATAGAATATGTTTTCAAAAAAAACTAAATCCCATGTTTTTATAATCTAACAATGTAATTTATATGTCATTACAAAATAAACTTAAAAAGTATCACACATATAAAAATATAATCCAAACAATATCAAAATAGTATCATATAGTCATGAGTTAAATTTGATTTTGATCCCTAAGGGTTCATAAAAACAACAATTTTCTTTTAAAAAATTAAAAATATTAATTTACCTTTAAATATTTTATAAGTTGTTTCAATTCAGTTCAAAAGTTTCTTAAATTGTTTCAACTTGACTTCAAAAAATAAAAGTTTGGACCGAAAGTGAAACAAATAATGAAAGTATTGGAGTGAAATTGATGTTTTTAAACATTATGGAGGAAAATAATTACTTTAATCAAATCTTATGGAGCAAATTTGAAATTGATAACTTAATCTTTAAAAAGGAAATTGGCTTGTTGTTTACTTTTATTCGCACGAGAGTTTTTAATTTAAACCATAATTACAACCCCATACTTCCATTAACACTTTTATTTTTAATAAATTTTGCGGGCTCATATGGCTTGGCCCCTCTAACGGCTCGTGATAGACCTTTCAGGCAAGACAATTACAAACATACATGATTTCTTATATATTTTAGAAATAAGTATTTACATAGATAGTCTCTCTGGTTTGACATTATCATGGATATTATCCTAAACAATGAAAAATTACGGATTTACTCTCAACTAATTGTCAACTTGTAACACTTTAAGTCGCTAAAATAAATGTAGGTGATGTATGACTATTAAGTTTATGTTAAATGAACAAAACACCATTAATATTGATTAAATAAAAACACAAACTACTTGTTACTAAGCCACGTCCTATGACTACTATGTATATAAATATAACTAAAAATATAATAAATACACATAAATATCAAGCAGCCCCTACCACCGCCTCCCAATATTGCCCACCTCAAAACTATCACCGATCAGCAATACTATAAGAATTTTATATGGAATGCGATTGACGCGGTAGAACTTGCGCTTGCAAAAGATGGGTGGCTAGATTATTATGATGCGAAGAGTGGACGGTAAACCTATTAACAAGCACGCAAACATCAATTGGTCTATTGCAGGATATACAGTGGGTAAGATGTTCCTAGAGGATTCCTCACATTTACGCATGATAGTGCTTAAAAAGACAATATGAAACCCATCTTGATAGAGTATATGTTATTTTGATTTTTAGATTTTTCTAATTGATTTGTAACAATGAGTGTTGTAAAAAGTTTCCTATAAATTCGCATATGCCATTTTAAAAGAGGTAATGATTATAAGCCATTTTTGAAAAAGGTGTTATACTACATTGAATAGTTCAAATTTGCATTAGAATGTTGAAATGTAAAATAATTATAGATTGTGTTTTGAGAACAAATATTATAAAAAAAACTAAGTTTTAATTAACCCTGATTTAAAAAGAAACATTCAAATTGCTTTCTCAAATGCATGAAGAGTTAGGTCACATACTTGTTTATAAAAGCTGGTTTTTTGCCTTCTTTTTCTAGGATTCGCATTTGTAGTTCTTCGTTGAACTCATAATCATCTAGTATGCATTGATTGCTAGAATGGTTTTTGAATACTTTGTTCATCTCCAATCTTCGCTCTAATGTCACCTGAACAAAGATTCAAAATATTCTTTAACAGTTAATAAAATCTAATTTAAAGGCTTAATGTATTTAAGAACAAAGTGATTCAACAAACTACTTGGTACACCTTTTAACAGTACGCCACTTAACGTGGACAAACCCATTTTTCTTGTTGCAAGCATTCAGGCATTTGTTAGAAGTCAATAGGCAAACCATTTCAGTAACACTATCAAATTGACTGTTTGTATTTACCTATCAACAAAGATATATTAAAAGACAATAGGATTTTTGTGATGGGGTTTTCTTGAATTTAATTTTGTATCAATAAACTTATCGAAAGAACAGAAAAACTGGGCGTTAAGCCTGCTTTCGTAGGGTCTCATAATATGTAGCATCAAGCTCTTTTAATTCCATTCTGTGTCCCGGTTCATACATTGTACTTTATGCTTTTATGAAATCATTTGATGGAACATAAGTTTCATATGTCCTCCTACGATGAAAATCACTAAGCAATTGTTTGAGCAGCAAAAAAATAAATAAATAAATGGGTCAGTAGTTGCAAAAACAAATCTAGTACATCCGTTGCATAGTAGTTGGTGGCTGCACCGATTGTTTATTTCTAATTTTCTATCATTGTGGAATATAAAGGACATCACTAACATATAAAAAAATGCACATACCTTATCACACCAAAGAATGTCCACCGGCTCTACCCTCCTTAAGTAATATAGATAGCATATTTTTCATGAAATAAGAACAAACGCCCATCTATAGCCTACAAAAAAACTAAAAGCAATAACACACCGTCAATGTCAATAACAAAAATAAATCCTAAAGGCACATCATAATTATGTAACATACTACTGAAGAAAACAAACAAAATTAAAATGACAGCAAACAAAATTCAACAAAAAAACCTGTTAGAGGTATCATAACATCAAAAAGACACTAAAACTCAAACCAAAGATCAAACAACAACACACATAGCCACTATTAAGCATACCCTTATGAACCATCATATTTGTAGAAATAACTAAGAGAGCTAATCACATAGGGATAGTTAATTATAAAAATAACAACAAAAAATGAATGAATGCTAAGTGATTGATAGCAAGTTAACTGTTTTATCCAAATCAAGAATAAGCAGTTCTGCAAATTTAATGGTGATTATAATTTCTAAAACTTTTAGGAGTCGTATAATAAAATTTTAAGAAGCTAGTGGTAACACTGAAATTGAAGAATCACATTCAAAACATAGTGGTTGAAATTATAAAAGCATCTTGTTATCAATCGTTGAATCAAATTAGATGAAACTCATACACAATCACATATCGATTATGATTATGTCTTAATTTGGTAACGAAAACAAACATAAGTGAAAAAAGCTTACTGATTAGCAGCCAAACAACACAAATCTAGGGTTTCTACAACAGGTACACAAGCAGATGGTGTAAATTTTAAGCAATCCTTTTGATCCAGTAACAATGAGAGATCGCATGCCCTTTTGTCTTCTATCAGCGCCGACGTCGACCGACCAGTTCGCATCATTTCGACGGTTGAGGTAATAAACGCGACCGGTTATGGAACAGACGGTGGAGGCGGCCGGAAGTCAATCATTATAGCGTGGGTTCCTAGTCGTCGGTTTGAAGGCCGGAACCCTAACCTCCGCCATCACCGTCATCTACAAACGTTCCACCACCACCCTTGTGCCGGAGGTTGGCTGAGGTCAATTCGCTTACTCCACCAATAGAGGATAACGAAAGCTGCTTTGTTTTCGTTTGAATTTTGAAAGTTACTGCTTGTTTAGAGAGGGAAATTTCGAAGTTATTTTGCTTGAGAGGCGGTTGTATGTTGTCAAGCTTTAAGAGTTGTATTGTCTGCTAGAAGAGATGTACAACTCTTAAAATTAAGAGATTTTGGTTAAATTACCATCTTGTCCTTTTCATATGTATATTAATATAATATAGATATATATAGATATATATATATACAATATATATATATATATATATATATATATATATATAAAGGGTAGGGTTATCTTGAAAACCATCTTTTTTTTGTAAGAATTTTAAGAAAACAATACGAGTCACATATTTAAGTCATTTGTAAGTCACATGTCAATTACACTTTTTTTTAAAATATTCATAACTTTTTTTATGATATTATTTTTTCAAAAAAATTACACCATTAATTTCAGTATTTTTTATCTTTCCAACGCGTACCATATTGATATACTTTTTTTAAAAAATTGTCCACCCGTTATTTTGTGTAAATTAGTCATTACACATGTGTAAATCCTGTTTACACATGTGTATTTTCAGATATTACATATGTGTAAAATGACGTTTATAAAACAAACGAGTTTTATTTTTATTTTTTATAAAAAAAATTATTTTTTATGAAAGAGAGAAACAAAAGAAAGATTTTAGTCATTTTAAATTTTTTATTTTTATGTTATTTTTTGTTTTATATATTTTGTTATTATGTTATCATTATTTACCATTTTGCCATTGAAAATTTGTGACTCACATTGGTTCCTAGAGTTCTTACGAAATAAGTGACTTCTCATTTGAACCCTCCCCTATATATATATATATATATATATATATATATTACAAATACTAGATAGTGAAGAAACTATAAGGCAATGATACGAAATTTTAACTTTTAAAAAAATTGAAATAATGATTTTAAAATGAGTAAACTATATTTATATTTTTCGTGCTTTAAATATACGCGAACTTGAAGGTTTTCGTGCTTAAGCTTTTGTAATTATGATTAGAGAGCTTATTCAGATCGGATTATTCAAACTTCAAATTTCTAAAACTAAATCTGAGTTTGATTCAAAGAAAAAAATTAGTCGAATCTAATAATCTTATATGATTTCTAAGAAGAATCAACTTATTCCATTTAAATATGAATAATTGAAGTCAAATTCAATACGACCTTATTAAAAAAATCAATTTAAAATATAATAATAGAATAAGCTTTAAAAAAAAAACTAAATCTCATGTTTTTAATATCTAACAATGTAATTCATATGTTATTACATAATAAACTTAAAGAGTATCTCAAATCTTTCTATTCTAATAAAAAGATATCTATGAGGACATATATCCACACTATATTGTTTTTCAATAATTTTTCCCGATTCTCTCTCCTATTTACTAATCACATTAATTACTAATAATATTATTTAATTTTTTAGATTAAAATAGTTTTTTAATAAATTAAGCAATAGATATTTTTATTAATGTTATTTCTAAGAAAATATTTTTTCATAAAATTAGAAAACCTTTTAGAAAATTAAACTTTTTTAAAAATACAAAATATTTTATAATTGGTGTTTTTAAAAAGAAAAATCTTTATAAACAAAAAATAGTTAAAATTGAGACTTATAGAAGAAAGTTTTTAACTATGAGATTTTTTAAAACGTTTGTTTTAAAATAAAATTTTTATTTTATTTATTATAAGAAAATTTCAATCATATCTTATTTTAGAATATAGATTTATAATTAATATATTTTCATTCTATTAATTTTTTTTTATTTAACCCGTGTAATACACGGGTTTAATAAAGCTAGTATACAAATATAAGCGAAGAACATCAAAATAGTATCATATAAGCATGAGTTAAATTTGATTTGGCTTCCTAAGGTTTGATGAAATTACACATTTTCCTTCAAAAATTTAAAAACATCATATTTAGATTTTTTATCTTTTCAACACGTATCATATTGATTTATTTTTTTAAATTATCACTACTCGTTATTTTCTACATGTGTAAATCTGGTTTTACACGTGTGTAAATTAAGTATTGCACATGTGTAAAATGAGTTTTTTTAATTTTTGTAATTTCCTTTATTTTTTTATGAATGATGGAAATATTTTTGTTTTTATTTTTCTTATATATATGTTATTTTTTGTTTTATAATATTTTTAATATGTTTTTGTTATTTACACCTTTGCCAATAAACACTTGTGCCTCAGAGCATTCACAGTGGATTTCTTAGAAGTATGTGAGTATATTTCTCAAATTATAAGGAATGATTTTGAGTGGTTGTGAGTGGAGGATAGAAAAAATGTTACTCTTCATTCATATATTTGAGGAATGTTCAACCCTTATAAATTTTTTAATATTTTTGAAGGTGTTTGTTAGTGAAGAAGAGAGAAAAAATAGTATTTTTTAGTGTAATTATGTGGATGAATATAGGGAATCCACTGTGTATGCTCTCGCATTGCTTCCTACAGTTCTCATAAAAAATAAGTTCTTATTTGATTTCTCTCATCTATGTATGTATGTATGTATGTACGTACGTACGTACGTATGTATGTATGTATGTATGTATGTATGTATGTATGTATGTATGTATGTATGTATGTATGTAATGTATGTATGTATGTATGTATGTATGTATGTATGTATGTATGTATGTATGTATGTATGTATGTATGTATGTATGTATGTATGTATGTATGTATGGTATGTATGTATGTATGTATGTATGTATGTATGTATGTATGTATGTATGTATGTATGTATGTATGTATGTATGTATGTATGTATGTATGTATGTATGTATGTATGTATGTATGTATGTATCTACCTACATATAGATAGATAGATAGATGATACGCGTTGAAAAGATAAAAAAAATACAGAAATTAATGGTGTAATTTTTTTGAAAAAATAATGTCATGAAAAAAAATATTATGAACGTTAAAAAAGAATGAAAATGGCATGTGACTTGCATGTGATGTTAATTGTGTGGCTTATATTGTTTCCTAGAATGTTACAAAAACGGTTGATTCTCAAGATAACCCTATCCTATATATATATATATATATATATAAAAGAAAACGACCATTTTTTAAAACAGTTTGATTTAGAACAAAGACTTTCAATTTTTTTAAAATAAAATTTAAAATAAAAGTTCAAAGAAAATAATATCATTCTTTTATTGCTTCTGGTCCTTACACATGCGTAATTTAAATCATATTTTATTTTAAAATATTGTTTTATAATGAATAATTTTTCATAACTAATTATTTAACATTTCGTTTATTGAATACGTGTAATACGCATGGTACTAACCTACTATTATATATATATATATAACTTCCAATTTTAATATTTATGGTTCACAAAAAATTTATTTTTTAGAAAAACTTATTTTAAATATTTTGTATTTTTAAAAAATTTGATATTTTAAAAAATTACTTACATTATACAAAAGATTATTTCTTTAGAACTTACATTTAAAAAAAAAGAATTTTATTAAAATTTTATTTTAATCTCAAAATGAATTAAATAATATATTTGGTAGTTAATATAAATATTTAATTTAATATGAGAGATAAGCGAGAATATTAGGCTTAGGAGGTCTAGACTTATAACAAGTGTCAAATTAAAACTTTTTTTTATTAGAATAGATAGATAAGGGAGGGTTACCTTAAGAACTAATATTTTTTTTTAGAAATCTAGGAACCAATGTGAGGCACACATTAAACATCATATGCAAGTCACATGTCATTTATATTATTTTTTTAAATGTTCATAACTTTTTTTTTTCACGGTATTATTTTTTCAAAAAATTTTAACCATAGAGTTCAGTATTTTTTCATCTTTACAACGCGTACCATATTGATATACTTTTAAAAAAGTCACCCATCCCATCCGTTATTTCCACATGTGTAAATTAATCATTGTACATAAATAAATCCAATTTTACACGTGTAAATTATGTATTGCACATGTGTAAAATGAAGTTCGTAAAAAACCAGTTTTTTTATTTTTTATAATTTTTTTTATTTTTTTATGAATGAGGAAAAAGAGGGAAATATTATTTTATTTTATTTTTATTTTTTTTTTCGTTTTATAAATTTTTTATTATGTTTTCGTTATTTACCCTTTTGCCATGAAAATTTATGACTTACGTTGGTTTCTAAAGGTTTTACAAAAAAGTAAGTTCTCATTTGAACACTTTTCTGTGTGTGTGCGCGCGCGCAATTATAACACCATCCTGTTCTTAAAACATTTATTCCGAGAAGCTTGACTTCTTCTGTAATGTTGCCGATGGATAACCTTTGGTACCTTTTGTGTAACCGGCTTAGATCCGAGATGCTGGAAGCATAGGTTTGGCAGCAAGATGAAATCCAATCATTACGGAGACATAACTTTAAAGGAAGCAAACTCGTTGCCCACATCCATTTGTCCATTACATGAGAAAACTTCACTTGGTTCTATAAGGAGTTGCAAATGGATAGCTCCTCTAGTTCAAAAGGTAATAAAGGGGCCTCTACCAAGACTAAAAATATGTTGATTTCATCATTTACCAAACGACATCTTTTGATAGGAGACAATTTTTTGAAGATTCTAGGTTGAATTAGAGTGTGCAAACATGGTTAAAAAAACAATTAGGGTTTGGATCGAGCCGGTTTGGTCAAGGGTAATTAACATTAGTTTCGGGAGAAACTAGAAACCGGTTTAGACACAGAAGAATCAAAACCTATACTAACTGGTTTGGGTCGGTTCCCAGCCCGTTATGTGTCAAATAATAGTTTATTATGTCAAATATTTTTATCATTTGTAATGTATATTCATCATTGTGTTTTATATTTTAGATAATTTTATGTTATTTTGTCATTTATTTTAATATTTTATAAAAAATTCTTGTTATCATTGTGTATTACAATTAGACGTGCACAATAATTTTATTTTACCAATGTGTTTTTTTTTTAATTATTGTGTCCAGGATAACACAATAATATGTAAAAAAACAGAATAAAAGATTTTATCATTGTGTTTTACGTGTATATCATTTTATGTTATTTATCATTGTTTTAATGTATTAGCTTATTTTCATTGTGTTTTACATTTTAGAATTTCAAAACAGTGTTATTTGATCATTATGTTTTCTATAATTCATCATTAAAAAAAAACAATAGTGTTTAGAAAAACACAATTACTAACAAAAAAAACACAATTAACTATACTAAAAACACAATGCCGAGCAGATTTCATATGAGCGGAAAAACGTAAAAAAAAATATTATCTTTTTATATAACGATATCGTACTCGTTTTAAAGATAAAAAATATTTGTTTTTATGGTGTTATTTCTATTAAAAAAAATTAAGGTTGTACATACAAGTTATGAACGTTTAAAAAAAATGATGTACTTGAAAAAAATCAACAAAAATTGCTAACCTACACTCGGAGATGATCACAGGTGATTATCCTCTCATGATTACGGGTTTAAATCTTGTTCCTCCAAAATTGTTGCCTTCCTCGATCGGTGTGCCGAAAGGCACCCTACCTTGCGAACCGTGTTGCCTCTCAAAAGAATTGTGTCATAACTCGTAACCCTTCTCCGTCTCTTGTTTTTAATGGCTGCACACATTCCATTTGTTAATCCATTAAAATTTCTTTTGACATTATTAATCCGTTGTTCATAATATGGCATCCTCAATTTCAAACGTGAGCTAATCTAAAATGCCTTTTGAGTCTTTTATGTACATGGGCTTGTGAATTCATTCCTTTCAGTTGTATAGTTATTCATGCGGGTCTGTGTAAAAACATAAAACATCTAAAGTATGAATTTGTTTGATGATATAATGTTAAAATCAATCAAGTACAATCACTCGATTCACGTTTATGTCATCCTAAGATTTACTTATTTTATTTTCTGTGTTTGATTTTTTTTCATCTTTTAAGTTTATTTTTATTTAGATAAATGTTTTTATCGCTCGTAAGTATTTAGTTTGGTTAATTATATTATTTCAACTCAAATACGAGTATGTTAGGTATATGTAATGGGTCTAAAAAATATATAAATAAATATAATTAATGCATGTAAATCACTCGTCTAGCAGGCGCGTTTGTACATGATGTTTTAGCATCTGACGTCAATTTTTTTACATGACGTTTTAGTTTGTTGATGGTGTTTTATACTTTTACCTCCAAATTTCAGCACGTGTTTAATTTGTCGTCGTGTTTTGCAACTGAAGTGTTTAATTTAACCTTGAACTAAACGTTTTGCACATATCGTTTTACCTTTTGTGGTGTATACCCTACGTCAAACGGATAACATTGGCGTATAAATCCCAAAGCACTTTGGCCATGTTTGGGATTGTTTATTTTGATTGAAAATTACTTTTGACAAAAATAATTTATTAACTTATGACTTTTCAGAAAGAGTTTTTAAAAAAAATATTTGGATTAGCTTATAAACTAAAATGTTGTAAAATAATCAAAAAAGACATGTTTTTAAAAACGATAGGAGTTAATAGGAGATTAAGCTATAATAGAAAATTGGATCAAAAAGAGTTTTCAAAAGTCAATAAGTAACCCACTACTTACTTTTCAAAACCTCATTTTTACCCTATATAAAAAGTCAGTTTGAAAAATTATTTTAAGTTTGTCAAACACTTCTTTTGATTTATTAAAAAGTTAGGGGAAAATAAGCAATCCCAAATATGCATTTTAAGATAAGGTTAATAGAAATTCATCATATGATCTCTGAAGTTTAGCTTCTGCATACAAATTCATCATAGAAAACACTTTCCAAGATAAGGTTACAAAAAATCATCATACGTTATGAGCTAATTTGATTTCTATATCAATTCATCAACAAACAAGAGAGTGATGATTGCATACAATTTTATAACAAAGTGACCCAAAAAGATGTCACATATAAACTAAAGTTTTAATATAAAACTAAATATGATTACAGATTCATAACATCTCTAAACTGCCTACTGTGAAGCAAGTATACTGTCCTAAATGTACAAGCAATTTAAGCACAAACCAGCTAAATCCCTCATCTTCAATGGAACAATTGAAGAACCTAAACTGCCAATGTACAACTCTACCATTATCAACAACATGAATAGAATCTGTACACACTGAAATCGAACACATTGTTCGATTACAATTCAGTATCTGAAAACAAGTTCTTCCTTGACCACCCTTCATCTTCATCAGAAGCAAACAATGCAACCGAGAGGCCGGCCAGTTTTTTCCTATCCAGTCGCGAACGAGCTACTCGCGACTGTTTTGGTGCATTTGGAGCTTCGACTTCATCAATATCGCGTAAAGATTGATCAATCGAACAACGAAAAGCAGGGACCTTTGTTGGTGTACTATATGCAAAATGCTGTTTCTTTGCAATCAAAGCCTGCATCACAATCCAATAACGCATATCACAATCAAATTCGTTATTTGTTACAAACCCTAATGATTGAACTGATGAATCTGCAAATGGGAAATCGAACTTACAGCTTCTCGAATAAGCTTCGATACATTGAACAGCCTTTTTAAATCATCATGTTCTACACCACACAAAACCCTAATCTGTTCAAAAACCCACAAATACCATCAATTCATCATCAATATTCACCATCTGTTACTCAAAGATCATTCAAGATTCACCGAATTCGAACACTTACAAGAACATCTTGAGGGAGAGCTTCAAGCAACGATCTTTCACCAAAACTGCATCCGACTGATCGTTTCTTCGTGGGTGAAATTGAATCGATGGAATCGATTTCTGCTTCATTCAAGATGAAAATCCTCTTTCTACCGAATGAACTCGTGCGTTTAACTAACCCTAATCTGTAATCATTCACCAATGCCATTGTACACCTGCAATTCAACATCAATCACATCAGAAATTTGAACAAGAAAAACCCCTAAATCATGTGAAATGAAATGAAATCAAGAAATCTTGAACTACAAACCTTGATTCGAAGTGGGTATGAGCAAATCTGCGAATCTTGTGAAGGGGTTTAAGGGTTTTTGTAAATCGAATTACTTTTATAAAAACTGGAAGTTGAGTGGAAATGAATCGAATATTATTCGGATATTTTCATCAATGTTGTTTTATACCAAGGATTGAAAAAGTAGCCGTTGTGGGTTTTGGACACGTGTCAGCGTGTGATTCGTCGGATGATGCTTCGTGGTGAGGCGGTGAGGTTGAGCTAGAGGCGGTGGATTTGGTCGGCTGACTGTTGTTTCTTCTCGAACACGGTTCTTGTTTCTTTAGCAGAATCCTATGTGGTTTAACGAATAGGGACGTGACACGTGTACGGCTGTGGTTAAAAGTTGACACTTGTGTTGAACTGGATGGACGGTTGGGATTCGGTGGGGGTGTACGTGTGAGTTTGTTCTTATCATGCCGGCAGCGTAGATTATGATTAATTTAATCTTTTTTTAACAGTGATTAAAATGATTAATATTTAATATAATGAAGTTTGATTTATGTAGATGGATTATGTGATTTTTATTCGGTTAAAAATAATTATTTAAAAAGTAACAAGAATGATTGAACGTGAAGTGGGAAATTACTTTGAAAGATATGATATTTAACTGATTATATATTTGAAAAGTATTTGATTAGGTCGGTTTTAACCATTGCTCTAAATTGTTACATTTGTAGTTTAGCCATTGTAATAGTCTTCAACCATCCGTTTTAATAATAGGGTGACTTCTGCATTTTCAAAATTGATATGGATGGAAAAACAATATATTATATTTTAGTCATTAAGAGGTTATTATTTTATATCAATTCATTTTTGGGCAATTTGGATTGGGGTGTATGGATTGTATCCAAGCCAAAAATAATAAGCCGAGTTGAGCTAGTGTTAACCTGTATTCACTTAATTGATTTTGTTACATGTTAGTTTCATTTGGTGCTACTTTACACGCCACTCAATTTTCGTTAGATATTATTGTGTTTAAATTGACGTATTTTACGACATAAATATCAGTATGTTTGATTTTGTTACGGTTATTGTCCTTGTTCAAACACTAGTTATTTTATTTGATTATGGTATGAATCAAACTAAAAACTGATTGTTCACTTCTCTTCAGTTTAATTTTAGGTTTATTTAATTCGAAACAATAATGAAATACGCTTAATGCGTGTGTGAATGTGTAGGGTGTCTACATGCATATGTATACACATGTATAGAGTGTGTGAATGTATAGGTGTCTACATGCAAATGTATACACATATACATGTACATGTGACCATGTGTACATAAATGCAGTGCATATGCACATACCACCAACATATTTTCTCACTTTAATATTTCAGATTGTAAATTATTAATCAAAAGAAAGGTTGATCATTTCTTCCACCATCAAAACTTTCATCAAGTTGACTCCTCATGAGTTCTTACTTCTTACCATTTAACTTTTGATAGTCTCTAGCAAAATTTGTGTTTTGCTATATTTTATATTTTATTTTGAAAAATATTGTAGATTTAAACCACTGTAAAACATAAAGTTTTTAAATTCCTTGATTAAATAAGATCTTGTTAGTGATGTTATGTAATAAAACATGGTGTGAGTAATGAATTTATCGGCAATTTACCAACGTATTTTTACCAAGCTATCAATGATAGACTACAGACAATTACATTGATATGGAAACGAAGGTCTTTTTCTGGCTGATCACCAACAGCCTATTGTTGATCAATTACCAACAATTATGGTCATTCATCAACAAACATTCTGTTTGAATTTCCTCAATAATTTTAACTTTTACCACAAAGATAACATATATTTATGTGGTATTTCACGGCTTTAATACCCTTGTTTCTTTCTATAATTGTATTAGTATAAACTAATATTATTTTACATTTAACAAAAATAAAAATGTTAATCTTTCAGCCAATGAGAACTCTAAGTTCATTATAAAAGGCTTATCATTTACGTTGACGACGGTCAACTTACGTTGACTCGGTCATTATGTGTTAGGTTCAAAAAACCAATTGGATTGACTTTATTAATCTGTCTCACATATCCAATATTATCACGACCGGATCGGACCGGCCGATTCGACCTGGGATCGGCCACCTAGCAGGTCCGGTTCAGTGCGATTCGTTTTGGACTAGTTGAACTGGCCGGTTCGTCCGGAACCGGTGGTCGGACACGGAAACCGGATCAGTTTTTGTATTTTTTTTTATTTTAATGAGTAAAAACGGGGTGTTGAATCATAAATTAGTGTGTTGAATATAAAAATATTGTTATGTTTTATATATAACTATAAAATACATATATAAATTACTTATATTTAATTATATATATAACTATATATATAGGGGAGGGATCAAATGAAAACCATATTTATAATTAAAAACCGTAAAAACCACCACTACCCAATCAAATAATTTATAATTGATTTAACTTTCTAATTGTTTAAAGTATATTTGATTAAACTTTAATTTTATTTTTCAACTTCATTATATATTTTTTCATATATACTCAAAGGAATGTCGATGATGACGAAACGATATATATACGTAACTTGTAGAAGCTACATGTACGTAACTCTTAGTTGTACACATGTTAACACATACTTACATATACATAACCCATAAATGTATGTAATTGTTAGTTGTACACTTTGTAACACGTACTTACATATATGTAACCATTGGTTTTCATTTATAATATGGTTTTCAAGGGATCCCTCCCCTTGACGTCATACAAAGATGTATGACGTGATAGTTATGTTTTATATATAACTATAAAATACATATATAAATTACTTATATTTAATTATATATATAACTATAGGGGAGGGTTCCTGAGAAAACCAATAGTTATGTGAAAACCAAAGAAAACCACGGAAAGCAATAACATAATTCAATTTTTTTTTTAATTATTAAAATGTTATTTAAGTGTTTGGTACATATTTGTTAAACATACATACGAGAATGAAGAAACTTACTTATATGTAACACTATGTCGAATGAAAAATGGTTACGTATTCGTAACCTCTGTGTGAAGTATATGTAAAACCATGCTACGGTTTTCATTTGATCCATAACTTTATTTATATATACTCACACATATATATAGAGGGTAGTGATAAAAAATTTATAAATTATATGACCGTTTTCATTGGTTTTCTCTGGTTTTCTCTAGTTTTCTCATAACTTTGTGGTTTTCTTAGGATCCCTCCTCTATAACTATATATATAATATAGTTATAATTATGACGTCATCCGGTTCTTAAATCCGGTCCGACCACCAAACCAGTAAGACGTCCGGTTCGACGTCCGATCCGGTTCTGAAAACATTGCACATATCATACTCATCATTTACGTTCACGACGGTCAACTTATGTTGACTCAGTCATTTTATGTTTGGTTCAAAAAACCAATTAGATTGAATTTATTTATCTTGTCTCACAAGTCATACATGATTGAATATATTTGTAAATGTATTTTTTATATTTTAAAAAATGATTGTAAGTAGTGAGTGTATTAAAAAAATTTACTATTCATCTGTATATTTAAAGAATCACCATTAAATTCCTATAAATCTTTTAATATTTTTAAAAGTTATTGTGAGTGAAGAAGGAAGAGAAAAATGATAAAAATATAAAAAGATATTATTTAATTAAAAAAGAGAGATCAAATAATAATTTTTAATGTAATTATAAGAATAAAATAAAAAAGCTTATGTAAATACTCTAATATTTATATTACGTGATATTTTTAAAAACATACCACACAACACAAAAATTAATACATTCATATAAATGTGATTACATCTTTGTATGAAATGAAAGAAAAGAGGTTATAACAATTTACCATCTATTCAATCCAAATCCAAATCTAAACATACCGCACTTGCATAATTAACTTTCTCAAATCGTCCATAAATTTGAACTTCATTCAATATAAATGCACCACATATCTAGCTCTAAAAATAGCATTCCATCATAAACATTGGATATTGCAGACTCAAAGCAATGCATGTTTTCAGAGTATTTGATGGAAGAAAAACCAACAATAGTCTTGTGGGTTAGTAACAAAAATGGTTACCCATATTAAGTATCACATTTGGTTAAATTTACTAGAATCTTTAAACAAAATTAAGTTCTACTGCTGGATAAAAGGACTAAAGATCTACAAAATTTTATAAAATTTGGATATGGCTTATTAAGAAACTTCAGAGGTTCTCATGGTTTTAAGGCCAAATAAGTTTTCAAATAATTTAGGGGCCATCGGAGGTATGTTCATGGGCTCAGGAGCCATGAAATTCACAATCTTCTCATGAACATGATACCTGCAAAATTTATTTCAAATTTCAGAAACCTATAAATCCAACATCAGTAAAATATTCTTTATTATATTTTTTTAGATTATACAATATATAAATATTTTCAGTTTTGGGTAATCGAGCGGATATCAACAAATACCATACCCGTCTCACATCCGCAAAAAAAAAAAAAAAAAAAAAAAAAATTATTAATCTCATACCAAGATACCCGCCTCTAATGTTTTGCTTTCTAGTTTTCCCTTCGGGTTCAGGTTTTTCTGCCTTCACTACAAGAATGTCTCACTTAAACTTTTAAGTGAATTCACTAATGAACAGTACCTGATCTTTCGACTTTTAGAAGCACGCCGATCGACAATTTTACGCTTTTTAGTCTGCAATCTCTTTAGAGCATAAAATGCAGTCTCTGAGGATAACCAAACAAAAAGATTTAGAAAAAAATCACCAAATTGACAACTCACTAAGCTTTAATGAGTGAGTTCATCAATCGAATTAGAAACAATGATTGCAGCGGGTAACCAATTTTAGAGAGAAAAAAATCAAAACTCAATGATTTGAGGTTTCTTACCAGATGATCCCGCATCAACTGTCTCAAAAAATTCCCTCAATAATTGTTGGTAAAACTCAGAATCATCAAGTAGTTCAGGATCACCATCAGCATTCAATGCCTAATGAAAACAAAAATAGCACATATTAACCCACAAATGATTTAGTATAGAAAAGATTTTAGATCATCATCCAATGTAGATTGCAATGATATGGGTTGACTTTTGAGTGACCAGTGGGTAGCTAAATTAAAAATACCATCACATAGAGGTAATCAAAAAATTAGACATAAAACTAAAGACGTTGAGATTGATATATTAAATTTAAAAAGTATTAACTTGAAATTATGAGTAATTTCATACCTCATCCTTCTCTAGAGTTAAATCAGAAACCTGCCAATAACAATGAACACTAAACTGAATTATACTGGATAAGAATAACTAAACCAAAAATTAATATAAAATGGGTAAATTTACGACTTGAAATAAAGTACTTTCACATACTATGGAAGCTGAAACATGATTTGGTTACACTAGTCAAATGTCTTAAATACCATGGATAATATTGTAGACACAAAATCAACATTACTGTTAACAAGTGACTACAACAAAGTTCTGAGTAGAGGGAGGTTTTGCATTTTCATTTTGTAACTAATAATAATTCTTTTAGTTACATGTGCTGCTAGTTCAAAAAGATGCAGGTGGGTGCTGTTACTCTGTTAGTATAAATAGATGCGAGTTAGTGCTGTTAGTATATATAGATGCAAGTTGGTGCTGTTAGTATAAATAGATGCAAGTGGATGCTGTTAGAGAGTGTGCAGTAAGACGGTGAAACCATTTACTTTTGCATTTGTTCAGTTCTTGAGTTTTCTTTCTATCAATAATGTTTCTATATATTCTGTTCGTTTCTGCAGTTTTAATAAGGAAATTTTCAATGAGCAAATAGGTAAAAGCCTAAACAAAGTTGCAACAGATAATAAGAAATGTTGAAAATTTTCATGGGACTTGAATTATATACAAGTTATGAACTTACATCACCAAAAACCGGGACACAAGATCTCCTCTGTTGCATCCCTTTTATCATTCTACTTGGGTCACGCATGTATGATGCAACTTGTTCACTGATATTCTACAAGAGAGAAATAATCATGTGAGCAATGGTGCAGATTCTTAACATGACAACCTAAACCCCAAAAAACAAACCTGATTAAAGGCTTGAAATTTATTTTTCATGCCAGCAGCACCACTTGTCACCTGAGTCTTCCTCTGCCACTTATCCATTGAAACATTTCTAAATGGAGAAATTCTGCATCAAATATCAATAATAAGTTCAGTATGCTAAATATATTTACCTGTAAAAATTCATGACACAAACATAATAATGTTGTTCATGTGATGGTATATAATATAAAATAGAAGCACCTAGATTGCATTTGAGAAATCCGGAACCATTCTTCATCTTCTTCAGTTGAGTTCCTTAAAGCATCGCTTTTAAAATATTGTTCAGCATCACCTTCTAAAGAGGGAATTTTTTGTATTATTATCCAATTAAAAAAATCATTCCAACAGCATAATTTATTAGCGTGAAATCATGTGGCAAACCTTCAGTTGCATCCAAGATTGACGGATTTTTCTCAACCAGTGTCTGTTAATAAAAATTTTCATGAATAAACATTCAGCACAACAGGAATTATGTATTATGCTGATAGAGAAACAAACCTACTAATGAAAAAGAAAGATAATTTCTCATAACCATCTTACCTCCTGCAATTTAAGAATAGAATCAAGGGTTTTCTTAGTTGAATCAATTAGGTCTGAATAAGCTTCTTTAACTCCTTCACTAGAATTGCAGCAAGCAGATCTGGTTGGCTCCTGCACAAAACAATTATAATTAAAGTTTACAATTTATCATAATACAAATATATGTTACAAGGGTATAAAAACTTGTGAATTGAAGTGAACCTGTGGAAGTCGATTGGAGGTTGAGAATGACTTCTGTAGCAGGAATCTGAACTCAAGAGTTTTGTCCCAAAGAGCCTTGATAAATGCCAATAACAAATTAATCCACAAGTAACTTAATAAACTTTAACATTCTGCAAATAATTAATGTGTAAAATATGATTATAAAAACTGTACTATGTCAATAAGAACCTAATTGTTTACATATAATGATTTAAGGAGTTCTATGCATCAAACATTTACATTTTGGCGAGTTTTAGCATGTTTACTTTTAAGCTAATTATTTTAATATTACTCATATGACACGGTAAAGATAAAATCATATCCCGAGTCAACCCAATTACAAATGAATGACTGAATAGTTAAAACTCTCACGTGAGCACGTACTTAATACCTAGCCTCAAAACCAATCATTGCTAGGTTAAACCATATGAAATGCTTGTAAAAGTCACTTTTGTGAGATGAACTAAAAAAGAGCGCAGACTAATCACTAAGCTCAGTACCACTATAATTCAACAAACTTCCTTGAATTTGGAACATATAACATATTTCAGAAGCACGTACCCTTTGATTTTTTACAGCTTGACCTTTGAGAATATCCTCATCTTGGTCACGTCTTATGTTTCTGAAAAGGTCTCTGCAAAAATATACAAGAAAAAGATCAAATGGGATTGAATGATCTGGGATCTCAAATTATGTTATTGACTTCAAAAACAGAACCTTTGGGGCTGTGTTAATACAATAATCAATAAATGTGAAGAAACCCAACACAAAGAGATGGCACTTGGGGAGGGGCGGGTAGTGAGTCAGAACATTAACCTTTTAGGGCAAATCAAAACAGACAGAGTTAGGTTGTGCCGACCCAAACACTTTGTATTCTTTAACTTTATAAATAACAATATTGTTAACTATATTAAAAAAGAAAATCTATCTTTCTAATAAAGCAGCTATGTAGTTTTATGCATCAAAAAACATTTTCCAGAACCCATTTTATTATAGGTAAATCTTTTAACTTAAGTCAGGTGGCATGTTAGAGACAAAAAGATAACCAAATTCAACCAATTTATAGGTAAATGGGCTGCCACCTCTATATAAAAACCAAAAGCTTGTCATCCACAGAAGAAGCTTACTGTTCTTTGTTTTGAAGATCTTTGTACTCCTTCTCAAGTTCTTCCATATCACCATCATTGTTGTCTTCTATTTTCATGTCTATATCATCAGCATCATCATAGTCAGCTTCATCATCTTGCTCATCACTCTCACTTTCATTATCCTCATCTTCTCCGGTAGTATTGTTTACAAGAACATCTTTTTCATTCTCCAACTATGTCATCAGAGGAAATGTATAATTATCATCAAATTTGTAGTGTGATAAATATAATATATATAGTCAAAAAAGAAAGATGCAATAAGATCTTTTACATTCATACTATCCATTTCTGAGTTATACTCTTCTTCACTATAACTATAGTTGTCTTCAATGGTGTGGTTATCCTTAATGACATACTTCTCATTGTTAGCCTGCAGGACAAAAACAAATAGTCAATTACTGCTTGTTACATGTACAATGTAGAACGAAATAAAAACAAATAGAACATTAATGACATTGGAGTATTGGACAAAACAATGAAAACTATATAGATGCTAACAAGTTAGCTTAAACTAATACTAAATGAAACCAACTGAACTAATAAAGACAAAATGAACTTGATTAAAATGAAAAAGAAACTTATGGGAATGTGAGCTAACTTCTTGCAACTTTTCTTACAATGGAGGAATGGTTTAAGATGTTAACAAAAGAATTAGATAAAGTTTTGTTGCATAAAACCAACGGCCTAAATTATGAAAAAATATACACCTCTTTCCAAACACCAACAGGTCAAGGATATTTGAAAATTGAGTGGTATACTAAATTATACATATTCAAAGCATAGGCAACATAGATTTGAAACGTTAATGAGCATTCGCAATCTTGTTGACAGGGACGTAAAACATCATTACATTGTCAATTCTACAAAAATGAACTCTTCCTACACACAATCACATAGAATTCATCAAACTTAAAGAATTACTTACATTCTTAATTCGTCGCTTGGTGTTATCATCATCATCGAAACTACTGTCTCTCTGCTGCATTTTTCTCAATTTCTTTGAAGATTTCCCCATTATTGCATCAAAATCCAATCTGCATAACAGATTAGATTTAGAATGAACCAAACCTCAAGTATGCTTCATTTCTGAATGGCTATTTCATACAACAGAAATCCTGTATGGCTAAGAGCCCAATACAAGAATACCTCTGCCAACTAAAAAGGGAGAACAAATATATGCACTAGTTTATAATAACCAAATCACTTAAATCACGTCCATCGCTAGGGTGTGAACACTGAGCCCGATACCCAAATTTCAACAATCCTAATTAGATAGATCTAAATTTAGACAAAATTATTCCAAAAACCCTCCCACATTTATAGCTAGCCTATTATACTTTTGATTGTGAAGTAAAATCCCAAATCAACAATAATCAAGAATAATCCACCTACAGCAATGAAATGCCATACGGTTAAACACCTACAGGCCATTACAAGTTCAACCTCACAAATAGAGCTGGCAAAATGTGTTGAGGCGTGTTAAACGGATCGTGTCAACATGCCCTAATCATAGTGCTGGACACAACCCGAACACGAAACATTTAGCTCCCCCTGTCACTTTACTACAACACTAACACCGGACAAGCTTAATAACCATGTTAGCATGTAACATGACACTTTAACACATAAACAAAATACAAACATATCAGTAGCAAGAATGACAACCTACAGCTCATATAAGACAGTTAACGAATAATAATCAACATTTAGGAATAAATTTACATTTCCTGTAAAATTCAGTAACTGAAAACAACATTAACTTCATCAGCATAGTATTTCAGTAGCAATACGTTCTGTTATTCCCTGTTTCCCTAACTACTCATTAACAAATTCATGTGTAAAGTTTACAAAACAAGCTAACGAGAATGCATGGTTTCTAGCAGGTGCTTGAAAGAAATGGAAGATTTTCATGAAACAAATATGAAGAAGATAACATACTTACGTGAATGCGACTGAAAACCCTACGAGATGCTTTTAATTCAGTCGATAAGTGATGAATCGAGAGAACACCGAAGTGTTGAGATTAGGGTTTTGTTGCTATATGCATCGAAGCGGACGACGAGAACACGAACGGATTTCTGAATAAAATTTAACTAGAGAAATTAAGACCTTGAGATTTTACATTTTTACGACTTCAAACTCATCAAGTACTTTGTTACGTTTATTGCAGTTGTGATATTAACATGACTAAATATATAAATTAAAGGTAAATTGGATTTTAATAATTTAAACTATTATCTATTGGCCAATAATAATCTATACTATTAATTTGGCCGGTAACACTCCCAACTTTCACTTTTATAACCAACAACAGTCCCAGTGACATAATTTTTAATTTTTTACGCTTAATTTGTATCTATTTTAGTCTCAATTTAACTTGTATGTTTCTTCATTTCATTCATAACTATTATTACAAACTGAATCGAGTCCAAATCAAACATAAAAAATTGAAAATTATGTCATTGGGACTGTTGTTGGTAATAAAAGTGAAAGTTGGGAGTGTTACCGGCCAAATTGATAGTATGGATTATTATCGGCCAATAGGTAATAGTTTGGATTATTAAAATCCAATTTGCCTAAATTAAAAGTATAAAGTTATTGTGATTCGGTTTTAAAAATCTAAACATAGATAAAGTAGTTATATGATGATGCTGGTGTTTTTGGGCATATATCGATTTTCTTTTTCATAGTACTAGGAGGTTATCGTCAATCGATATAAACTACAATACTTAAAAACGCAATATTTTTAATACAACTAGGTTTTTAACAAAAACTAGTACGTGGACATTAAGAAAAGAAAACACAGACTCAATTTAGTTTTTTTTTAAGTTAACAAACAAAGTTATTTATAAAAATATTAGTAAAAAATAATGTGCTACAGGTATATATTATATAAACTACAAGGGTAAACTTTAAACTCTAATAACTTGAAGGGTAAAATAGGAAATATTATAGGGTTAAACTGGAAATTTTGTCAAAGTGATGCCACCAATCTTACAAATTTTGTTATAGTATAATGTTTAAGATAACCGTGTGTGTCCTTAAAGTTAGAAAAAAATAAAGTTTCAGTGTTACATTTTAATTACATAAAAATAGAGTCATCTTTACGAATAGATAAAATAGTTTCCTTCTTTGTTGGGATCGATCAATCTTATATTTAAATGTGTCCTCTCATATGAGGTGCGTGCATAAGGGATGTTCATTTTAAAACAAAATATATATTAAGAACAACTAAAACTACATGATGCCATTGTATCTAGTGTTTTGATTGTAATATATGAGTCGGTTATATATAGCATCCATAACATCCCTTTTTATCTCTTCCATTATTTTAAATATCTTTTATACATTATGTACAAGTGTATATATATAAGTGCATTATGTGGTTTTTATAGTTATTAACATACTGCTAGTTCTAAAAAGAAGGCATCCATATGCAAACATGTGTTTTATCTTTTAAGGTAAAGAAAAAATAAATGTAATAAAAATAGTGTGTTTCTATATAAACAACCTATTGAATGGTATAAATAAGTAAACATCGTAAAGGTGAAAAACAAATAAGAGTTATAAATTTTGATGAATAAAGTTAGTAATAAACGCATGAATAAACAATAATAATAAAAAAGACAGAAGAAAGATGAGTATAGAGTCAACCTTTCGTTTAGATTTTAAATTTACCTATCAAAACCAAGTAGGAAATTCTATTGGGGATTTGGTCGATTCAAGATCCTTTTATAGTTGCAGAACGCAAGCAAGAATCAAGTAGGTTTACCCAAAGCAAATTCAAGAGAGAAAGACGGTAACTCTTCATGCAAGCTATTCTTGAAAGGGAGTAGCAATATGCAAGTAACTAATTTTAATAGTTGAGATGCATAGATCACTCAAGACTGTATGAGTTGTAACAAATGACTAGAGTCTAGAGATAGTATGTATGGAAAAACGCACCAAGATAAACAAGGATGCAAAAACAAAGGTTGTTCTATTATTAGAAATCACATCATAGCATACAACAAAAAGTTGTTAATGTTACATCTTAACGGACACAACACAAGAACTAATGCAACATACAACAAATCCATCACTATATAAACTAAAATCGGTCCTTTTCGTCACACTTTCATCCAAAAGCTCTGCTTTTCTTGGCTTCGTGTAGAGCATGTTCTTCGCCTTCAAGCAAGTGAAAAACTGGAAGAAAGTTTTATCACTATACACAATATCAAGACTTCTTTATGTCAACTGTATTTAACCAACCGCCTATGAAGCCTTGAAAACAGCAAAACCAAACAGTTACCTCAAAAAGGAAATCACAATCACGGGTCATCTTCCAGTTCAACGATCTGGGCTCTTCTTTCGGCTGCTTGTTTCCTTATGAAAATGCCCCATCTCAATGCCGCCTTGAGTTTAAGCCACCCCACGACAGCTTTCCCAGAAGAACGAGTTTTATCCACATCGAACCCATAACCAAACGCAGGCGTGTTTGGCATATAACCTGATGAATACGGATAATAGTTGTCATTAGCATGACTACCCGAGGCTTGACCATGGGCCCCGCCATTGCCCATGTTGAATAATCGAAGCAAATGCTGCATATCTTCGTTTTCAAGCATTTCATGACTTCTCATGCGGATTTCTTCTTCGGGAAAGTAATCTTCTAGTCCTCTAAAGGAAGAGCTCAAGTTCAACGTGTTGGTGTTGCCAGTAAGGAAATTGGGAGTGGATGTTTGTGTCAATCCGAGGGCCAGGATGTTGTTATCATTTGCAGGAGGTTGTTGTGAGCCGTTGATCAAGGGGTTGTGAAGAGTGAAAGAAGTTGTACCAAACTGAGTAGGTGCATTCACATTCATGTTCTGTGATTCCATAGCGTATCTAGTCGTGACACTACCATCATAACCTATACAAGAAAATATAATAAACCGATTACACTCGAGGGTATTTTAGTCATTTCACCATTACGTGTGAAAATAAGAAGTTACCTCCGAGGGTGACTCCTGGATTTGAAGTAGGTTGTTCTTGAGTGGCTGGAGGTGGTAGACTGAGTTGATGGTCGAACGAGTTTGAATAGTTTTGTGTGCCCGTTCCCATATCGATTTGTGGAGCTGCAGCTTTTATTTGATGAGCTCCTAAAAATGATTTTCCGTCATATTCCACCACATGCATCCAGTTATCGTATGCCTTCTTCATCAAGGTATCTACAAACACCTGCACATATAAAAAAAGTTCACAATCCGTAAACGTCTTATATTTTTTTATGGTTATATGCAATAATACACAGACAAGAATGCTATTTCCTCCTAACTTTTCGGCCCAACTTATCCTCCTAATAAGTAGAAGGAAAATGAATTTGTTATACAAAAAGGTCACACTTGGCTCTTCAGATCTCACTAAATGAATGATTCATAACCATAACAAGAATCTTCTACAAGTTTTATCACATTTAACTTGTTAATAGCAATGCAATCTACAATTTATGGGCGTTTATGGTCTAGTACAGCCAGTTTTGACGAAAACTAAGAGCCAGACCACTAACTACGATTTCAGGAAGCGACAAACCAGACCAGCCTGGCAGCCACCGCCACATTGGCCAGTTTAACTTATTTTTTTCTCTCTCTTTTCTGAAATTGTTAATTTGTATGAAAATGACATATATAATATACATATACATAAGTGTGCAGTCCAGATGTAAATAAATAAAAAATGATAAATGGTCGTTAAGTTTACACATCCGGTTCTAAGTTCCAAAGCTGTTAATGGACCGTTAAACCGCCAAAACCAAATCACGAACCAATCATATAAATCTCAAACCAGCCAAACAGACGACTTGCTTCGATTCGGGCTGTCAGTTTTAACAGTCCATATACTCGAAAACACCCCTACTCTACATGCCTTAAAGTTTGCAACAATTTATATTTTAGGATGTTTATTGTTAATGGTTATTTTTGCTTATTAGGAAAGTCGCATGTCAAAATAATCAGAGAAGCACATCTTCAGAAAAAAATATATATATACTGCAAACTAACCTTTTGATTATCAGAAAGAGCGTCTGTTGCATAATAATGGCCATCAGCAACTAAACCACTTAACTCATAGATATGATTGAAAACAACACCAACATTTCGCACGTCATCAGAATAGTAAACATAAAGTTTGGGGCTCAAAATACAAGTCTTTGCATGCTCCACAAGAACATCCCACATCTTATTTGACATGCCACTGCCCAATATCTACAACAATTTCAAGATATCACAATTAATATTGATGGAATACAAATAATTATTGTTTTTTACTAATAGAATTAGTAATATAAATCTAAGATAGGGTGAAAATATCTAAAATAGGGTAAAAAGAAGGGGTAAATAAGTAATTTTAGTGAAAAAGCATAAAACAGTTTATGATTCTTTAGCCCTAAATAATCTAATTATTACTATTCTTTACCCAAACACTAGAAACTGCAGAGAATCAGTTTCATAACACACATCCAAACACACCTTAGGGAAAAATAGCAAAATGATTAGAAGAAAAATGACACAAATGACAAATCTTACATTTCTCAGCTTCTTTGGATCTCTCACCACGAGACGAAGAAAATCTTCTACACTATATATGCCTGATTTGTTTAGCTTCTTGTGAAAAGATCCATCTTTCCCGATCTTCTCCAATCTCCAAACCTCATCGGTTAGAGCTGGTGGATAATGTTTCTTGTAAACTGCAGATTTGAAAGTAGATTGCTTTATGTCAGCATATGTTTTCCCTTTTTTTTATCCAATAATGAATCTAGAGGTGGAAAAGTTGGTTCATTTACTTATGAATGAATCCATATGGGACATTGATTTAGCACAAACAAGTTGAAGGGATCAAATGCATATAACCTTCTAAGTTGTTTTATTAAAAAATTTAGATTGTGATTGCAATAATATGGTAATTTTAATTATATTCAATGCAATATTTATTTAAAACATAAAATAGCGCAAAAAAGTGTGTCGGGTTTGACTTGTTACCGAACCTACACATTTTGTCACCTACAATAAAAGGGTTATAAAACAACAAAAAAAGAAACTTACGTTCTCCTCGGTGGTCTTTAACAGTGAAAGCATCTGTTTTGGCCTCACGAATACGAACTCCTTCACTGTAACCCGATGCAACTTTAAGCCCAAGTCTAAACTTCCTGCTCCTTATCCAACTAGAATTATCAGTAAAAGTCAACTCCCCCAATGTCCCCACACCTTCTTTCAATACCACTTGTAGTTCACCAGATAAAAGTGGTCGCTTTCCTTCTCGTTCTTTTACCATATGAGTTTCAAATTCTTCTTGAGTCCATCCTTCTTCATCTTCATTGTTGAAATCACCTTCAAGCACCACAATATCTAGTTTGATTGAGGACTCCGGGCCAGATGTTAGCACAAGGCCCGTGTTGGCATCGATTAATACCACATGGATTGCAGCACCTCTTTCTCCTTCCACCTTTCCACCAGTGAAAAGAGGAAGTGATAATTTGGACCTGAAGTGTAGCTGCAAGTCTCTTCCATCGGGTCCTTCTATTCGTTTAGGAGAAACCCTGTTTAATTGTCCCAAAGATGAAAGATAAAAATGAGAAAGTACCTAATTTTCACTTTGTTCCTTGAACTACCCATACAAAATGCTTTGTTCAACTATTTATTAGATATATATCAGAATCTTGTGGACCCAAATCAACATTGCAAGTTTGTTTGCAATCATAAAAAATGGTCAAGCAGATAATTCTATGGGTTAGATGGATTTATGTAATTCAAAAGCATGAAGTGCAAATGATAAAAAGAAGGCAAGTAAAAGGTTTGCTTATTTGTTAAAATCTAACAAAAATCTTTAGTGAAGACAAATGAAGAGATCTTATACAGTTATTTGTACAAATCGATGTCATCAACTATTTTTAGTGATCATAATGTGCAAAATGATGATTTTGAACAAACAATTTTGAGGAAATCATGTAATCCACAAGCACAAACTAGCATCAAGAATCTTGGTGAAAAGCCAAAATTTGCAATGTTTGACTACACGTCTACACATTTTGTCAAATAAAATATAAATGTCTAGCTTTAAATCACTACAAAATAAAGATAAAAGCCCGTACCTTCCATTAATTTTCGCCGGCCCCAACTTGGCTAAGGCACGCTCGACTTCTTCACTAACCTATTTAATCAGCAAGCCAAAGAGTGTAAGTAGTAATTACAATTAAGAAAAATAGCTCCACAAGTTTAACGTCAAATGAATGCTTCCAAAACAACTTTAATAGTTTTTTTTCCTTTAAGGTAAGTGACTGATATCTATTTTGGGATGTCTCGTATCAATCGTGATGTCTCCTTTTTCGTCAATCCTTTAAGCTAATATACTTTGTTACTACAACTAACTATTGCAAAAAAAAACATTTAAGAATCCCTTAAAATATTCATTTTAATCCCTCAAAGAAAGTAAAGAAATATAGGATCAAAATTTGGTTTCTACGTCATTTTGTTTATTAATAAGATATTACATAAGAAACAACAAACAACTAGAAGGCGATATATCCCTCAATATATTCATTTTAATCCCTCTAAAAAAGCTAACAAATATAGATTTAAAAGTCAGTTTCTATGTTGTTTTATCTACTAATAAGATATCACATAAGAAACAACAAACAATTAGAAGGTGATTTTCAATTTGGGGAAGTACAATATTTCACTTGGATTAAGCATCTTACAACTCTACGAAGAATAGGCTCCAACGATGAACAAAGTTTCTGCAAACTATCCACCTTCAAAGCTTCAACAATGACACTGCATAAAAATGTTCCCTTAAAACATTTATATATAAAATCTACAAATACACCAAAAGATACTACTTTAATAAATAAAAAAAATTGCATCTTTACTCATTTAGATCTAGCAAATTAACCAATCTTAGCTCACCAACTGCTATTGATTAATTGAATTTGGTTTCATTTGTTAATTACATATATGCTTGATTATATTTGATTTAACTCATGTTTTCACTCCTAAATCCTAATTACAAACTCACTGACTGCATAAATGAGGAAAAAACAGCTCAATGGTTGCATAACTAACATCAATTTCCCAAAAACTAACAAGAAACACTATCCACTAACAAACAGTACTAAAGTTGACTAAATAGCAAAAAATTGAAAGATTGACATGATTTATTAGCAGATTAGCTAAAAATAGCAACACCCACTTCAAATCTTTACAACAAATTTACAAAAACAAAAAAATAAATAACAACAAACATATTTAAAAAAAAAAAAAAGATTCAAGAAAATACCTGGCAAGTGCTGGTCTCTTCCTATCAGGTTGACCTTCTTCACTACTACTACTGGGATCTAACCCCCTTTTCTCCATTAACTTTCTTTGCATCTTCTCTGCTCAAGAACACAAATCCTCTTCAGATCTGATCTAACCCTGATTGAAATTTTACTAAAAAAACACTAGAAATTGAAAATTAAAAAGGGGTTCTTCAGCACTCAAAAGGGATTTCAATAAAAAGATAAAAAGATTAAACAAGAACAAGAAAGCGGGAAAATTAAATGAAAAATTTAGGCTTTTTTGGTTTTCTTTTGAGAAATAACCAAGAACCTTCAAGTCAGTATCTGGGAAATTTCCTTTTTTCTCTTTAATATTTATTCCAACAAATAAAGGGGACTTCCATTGTGGTGGCTGAATAATTTGCATAAACACCCACTCAGATTTATGAAGTTTCATATATACCCCTTTGTGTTGTGATTTTAATCATACCATCTACTGGATCTTGGTTTTGTTCTAAAATCGTTGACCAAATTTATATTATTTTAATATTTTTCATATAGAAAATGTATAGATTTGATTAGTTAAAAAAATTACTTTGGTTGTTTGAGTAAGCCTATTTGAATGTTTTATAAGGTTACTATAATATTAAGATATGAAAACATATTGTTATATTAGTATTAGTGTCAGGTCTTGAAGTTTTGTTGATCGAGTCTAATCTTTTCTAGGCTTAAGATAAAACTTAAATAAAGAGAGAACTCACTAAAATGTTTCTTGAAGTCGTAGCCTAACAATTTTAACATAAACCACTATCTTGCTTGATTATTTTTTTTATCAGTTAATATTAACTTATTATTATCAAAATCTAGTTCTGTAGTATTTAAACTACTTTTTTTCTCTATATGTTTGGCATAAACTTCCTAGAAGCGTGTTCCTTGATATTGTCGACCAACTTGGCTATGAAGAGTCAGTTTTGTATCGCTGGTGGCTATAAGAGGAAGAGTGTCAAATGATATATAATTGTTTTTGGGTCCTTTTCTTTTAGGTTTCATAGTAATGAAATGCATGATTTTTTGAATGTATTGGACTCAATTAAATCCTTTATCACAACATCAATGTCACCATGTTATTAACTGTTTGGCCTCCATCAATAACTTTTGACAAATGTAAAACGATTTGTTGAAAGATGGTGTAAAGCATACATGATACAACTACATGTGACCAAAAGGTCTCTTGTTTGTTGTTTTACTTTACACACTAGCTATTAGATATTTGTATAGAGAAATGATTGATATACTTTAATACCAGCCTAACAAAAAGATTGTAACACATGACAAGGTTAATGATAACTATAAATAATAAGACATTCAAAATCATACATCAAGCATTGAACAAACAAACATATGTTTAGCTTTCTAGGTTAATTTAATTATCTGTTTAAATATATTGAAAACATCATACAAATAGTTTAAACACAATGGTGAATTTTTTTATTAAGAAGGTTAGATTCTAATTGTATTGTTCATATATAAATTACATTCTATAGACTAATGCAGTATTTTTTTTAAATGTTATTTAAAAACTACCAAATAGTACAAAGATTAGTTTACTTATGCCTATTACTAGGTCTCACAAAAGGGTACTTGAATAAAATATAAAAGAATAGGGGCTTACATGTACTAAATCCAAACCACAAGCATACACATTCAATGTATCCATGTGGACCCATCAGTTGGATCATTAGCTTATGCCGATTGACCTTTTTGACTTTTTGACTTTTTGAGGTCCACTCAAAAGCTGAACTATCCCAACGTACAAACATCAATGCGCAGGTTACAACCCGCTATAGCATAATGCCAGAAAAGCAACAACCTTTTGTAGCCCATGACCCTGAATTTGACATAAGCCAGGTGCAAAGAATCCCAACTTCCTATAACTGACTTCACATGTTGTACAGCATGCATAGATACTTGTACTATGTGTTTGATGACACATCCCATACAATCTTTGATGCATGCTGTACTAGTTGTTAAGCAGTTGCACAAAAAGACACATTAAACATCTGGGCTGTACATACCGTACACCATGAGTGCTTTAAAAGTTGTAAACTGTGCATTAAAAGTTGTGATCTTTATAGATTATATTCATTTTTTGACTATTTAAGAGTTTGAGAAATTTTAACTGCTAGTCTTCCTTCACAACTTTATCGAATAGATGTATGATCCTGATTCGGATGATTTGTATTATATTAATCGGGTCCATCTATCAGATTCTCAGTCGAAACCGCACCCTCAACCCCCTCTCGAAAAAACCCACAACCGAAAAAAAAATTCTGCCTTGACTCAAAGCATTTTTGGTTTGAGTGAACTTGATCATTGATAAATTAAGGGAAAACTTTATAATAAGATAACCAAGTTTCAAAAGTGTTCCAATTAAGTTACTCATTCTTTTTTTGTCTCATTTAGGTCACTTAAGTTTTAATAGATGTTCTAATATTAGATATTTTACTTGTTTTACAGGTAAACATGATGATGTGGCTATTTTTTGTTTTTCTTTTTCTTTAAATATGTTGATGTGGATATTAAATATAATAATTATTAATTATTAATTAAATAACACATTATCTTTTGGAAACTAACTAATCGACTTTTTAGTTTACACCATCAACAAGTGTGACCCGCGATGAGAATGTTGTCTAGTATATTGTTGTTTTCGTTGTCATTTTTTGCAATTGTTTAGAATTTTGGACTAGTATTTTTAAGGTGTTTTATTTGTATTACTGGATTGGAAAGAAAACATTTATGGTGTTTTTGTTGGTTATGACATATTTTAGCAAAAGGTTACTATCACATGTTATGTGAAAAAACGGTTTGGTTTTTCAGTTACCAGCATAGCAAATAAAAATTACATTAATGTTTGTTAAGGAATTAAATTACACGTTAGCATTATAGTCAATTAAAATTAGAATCGTCCTTTTTAGATATTCATCATAAATATTAAATTATAAATTGTTGTAAAATAATTATCCTTTTTTGAATTTATTAGTATATATGTTACCATCGCATATAATCTTTTTTTTCAAATACAAAATCTAATTAAGACTTAAAGTATTTATATTTAATAAATAAATAAAAATATTTTTAAATCCACATCTGCTATAGATAAAAGGAAAAACAAACTAAAAGAAAGAAAATACAGCCACATCATCATGTTTACCTGTAAAATAGGTAAAATATCTAATATTAGAACATCCATTAAAACTTAAGTGACTTAAATGAGACAAAAAAAGTATTAGTAACTTAATTGAAACACTAATGAAACTTGGTTATCTTTTTATAAAGTTTTCCCATAAATGAATTCAGATTCTTTTCAAGCCCTAAGGGCAATTTAGGTATTTCTACATAATAGTCATCAGAAGAGATCTCACTTCTTGTTACTTGTCACCATAATATTACCAAAGGCATGCACTTTTGTTTCTACAATCAACATGAAGATAGAGTCGGATGATACTAAAAGATTATTGTAAAATTGTTGGTTTGCCGTCAACGAGAAAATCGTCATAATGTCATGTTGCGAAAAACCAAAAGGCTACCTATGAGAACAGCGCGTTCACATTTTAAAAAGTTTTAATATTACACATGTTCATTTTAAAAGTTTTAAAATATATAAATGTTTCAGGAAATCACTTCATAACCTTTTTTGGAGGTCATTTAATAAATATGACTACCAGCCAAACAATTTTATATAACAAGATGTGTTCATAACTAAAAAGTCACATGGACAGATGGTTTATATAAGATAATAAGAACATACCAATCATAATTAATGGGTCCTTTTGTGTTGTAGTTTTATATCCAATTGGTAAAATCACGAGTGCTTAAAGAAAAATAACTCGAAGTTGCACACAGTGTTCCTTTAGTGCAAAAAACACTTTATTTGGTTTATGAATAAGAATAGATTCTTATTGTAATCATGTATAAGTGCTTTTAAGCTTTTAACACACGATTTATCTAACAAAATTAAAAAGCAATCAGACAAAAAAATGTTTGAGTCAACCCAATTAATATAAGATAGATTAGTGTTGACACATTAATGATGTTTGATGTCATTTACATAATCTATCTATTATAATAAAATAAGATTTTAAGATTACATTTGTCACAATTTTAAACCATCTAATTTTAATTTTTTTATTTCTCTCCTATTAAATAATTACATTAAATACTAATGATGTTAATTAATTTTTTAAGATTAAAAATAGCTTTTTAATAAATTTAGAGAGAGATGTTTTCATAAATATAACTTCTAAAGAAAAAAAAATTAAAAATAAGAAAATTTTCTAAAACATCAAACATTTTAAAATTATGAAATAATTTAAAATCAGACTTTTTAAAAAAATTTTCATAAAGCAAATAACAAAATTTTAGAGTTAAATAAGGAAATTTATAAAATTGAAGTTTTTTAAAATGGTTTGTCTTGGAATAAATTGTTTAATTTTTTGAAAATAAAAATAAAAAAGGTTTAAAAATAAAAGTTTAAGAAAATAATATTATTGTTTTATTAATTGTATTCTTACTCATATGTAATTCAATCGTATCTTATTTTAAAATATCTTTTATAATTAATATATATTCATAAGTAATTATTTAATATTTTATTTATTCAACCCGTGTAATACACGGGATACTAACCTAGTATACAATAAGAAGTACGTCTTAATTAACTTGAAGCCATCATGAAATTGTTGAAAGTTTCAGAATTTAACTTTCACAAATATAAATACTTAACAGTTTATTATAAAGCCATTTCTAAGAAGATTTTATAATGAAATGCACCAATCTTCTTTTTCTATATATTAGGCAAATAATTAAAACCTAGCAAATTATAAGAACCCAAGGTGTCAAGATTTACATATTTGAAACGCATATAGAGTCAACACATCCATAACCAATGATTTAGATTCTTTTTAATCTGTCGGGATATTGTAATCATAACTAATACATCAATTATTTATACACTAGTTTTATTAAACCCGTGTATTACACGGGTTGAATAAATTAAATATTAAATATAATAAATATTTATTGATTATAAAATAATATTTTAAGATAATATATGATTGAAATTACGTATGAGTAATTAAGGACTATAAGTAATAAAACAATAATATCAACTTTTTTAAAAAAATTTCCCAAAAAATATTTAAATATTTTGTCTAAAAAAAAACCGTACTAAACAATGTCATTTCTAAAAATTTGTTTATTATAACTCGTCATTTTAATTTTTTTTTTGTTTATAAAAAATTTAACATCAATTTAAAATATTTCGTATTTTTAAAAAAGTTTGATGTATTAGAAAAACGTCTTACTTTATAAAAACTTTTTTCTTTAGGAATAGCACTAATTAAAAGATCTATTTCTTAATTTATGGAAAAAAACTATTTTTAATATAAAAAAAAGTTAAATAATATTATTAGTAATAAAGGTAATTATTTAATAGAAGAGATAAGCGGAAAAATTTTAGTGTGAATGAATGTGGTGCTGCCACGTGTCCCTCCTTGATACTCTTTTATTAGAGTAAGAAGATTTTAAAAGAACTAGACAAGTCGTTATAAGTCAACCCGGCCCGGACAGTTTTGATTTATTTTAAAGAATTATCCGTTTGAGTCGGCTCACGTTGGACGGTTGATCTGGTTTGTCAAGACTTAATAAAAAAAAGTTAAATAACCACTCTTAGTTGTGTTTATTGTGCAAGGGTAAGTTACGTCGTCTGTGCAATGAATTAGTGGATATTGCTCAACTAAATTGAAATAAAATTACATACAAAAATCTCAAAAAACAAAAGCTTTGAACGATTTTGAGAAACACGATTGTAAAAGCAACAAACTTTTAGAAATGTTTTAACTATTTAATTAAGAAGCAATCACTTTCGAGTTTCAAGTTCTCGAAGATCAACGATTGTTATGCTTAACCTAGGGTTTGAATTACATAAATAGGCTTGTTACTTTTTAATTTTGACTAAAGTGATAATAAAGAAAGAGTCTTTTAAGGCTCGCTTATTTTTAATGTTACCAATTCACTTATATCAAACTACATACTTTTCTCGATGAGCTAACAATTCAGAAAAACCGAAAACTGGTCATAAAGCAAACAATTTTATAATGAAAGTGTGGTGAGAAAAATAGAAATCACGATAGCCATCACATTACCGCCATAAGCACACCATTGTCACGCAGGGTTCGCAAAACAAAGGACGAACCACACTTTACACAGTCTCGATGATGATGGCGAAGGCGTCTCATGCACCAAACAACTAAAACAAACATCAATAGCATCTAGAAAATCATAAAACCAACAAAACCATAGGGCGTCAAAAAGAAACACTGAAATTACAGGGCTGATTAGGTAACCAAGTACGACAACTGACACTGCCTTAGCTGAAAAAATGGAGGCCAAGCGGCCAGAACCTCCATCCGTCTGCCTCCCCTCCTAAACAGTGTTACTATCTAGAAGTAACAAAACCAATCATTAATACCATTAAAAAGGAAAAAAAATACCTCGTACATAAGTAACTTATACATGATGCTATATAAGCTGTATACACATTAGACAATAATACACAAAGCAAAAAGTGTAGAACCACTATTCATTCATTCACAAATTTTGATAAACTAGTGTTTGACACTTGAGCGCATTGCACGCGGAATAGATGAACTAAAGCACTTAACATTATTCTTGGGCTCAGAATCGGATTTTGGTTGCGGCTGCTAAATGTCGACAGTAACCACGCCAAAGCAACCGATACCACCCTACTTATATCATCACGACCCTAAGATGAAAACAAAAGTAGTCTCAGACGAGCAATAGCCCGTCTTCATCGATATTAGTAGCGGCAACAAATCAATATACTAACAGAAACCGAAAAAAGAAACATGAAACCATCGGTGAACATGAAACCAACAGCAAGTCTCAGATGAAGTTTTTCTCATCATAATTGATGATATTAAATCTTTATCATTTCAAGCTGTCAACTACAACGGTAACAAATAGAGGGGTTGGGGAGAACGACTGGCCACAGTCGACGGGGTAGCTAGAGGTGGCATTACCATCCACAGGGGTGCCAGAACATCAAATCGAAGGACCAAACAAAAGGCAATCCGAAACGCAAACAACAGGGTAAACCCCAACGTAATCATCGAAACATAGTCATAACCCAACTCATCTTCAAAAGAAAGTAAGAAATAGACCACCACCATGTACACCGTGACCGACCTCCGCTATCGCAGATGGAACAACCTGCAACATCGTGAGACATGATCGTCTCTCTCTTTCTTTAAAGAAGCCTGAAAAAAGTAGAAATAAAAGAGTGAAACAACCAGTTATACAATTAGCATCAAAATGAGTACATCAAAATAGAGAGTACCACCATATACTTTGCTGACAACAAACTAGAATTGGGCACCGCCAACGGGGTAGGACCGCCGGCGACACAATAGGCAAGGAGACGACAACCAAGTCGGAATGGCTACTACCTCTACTATATCCACAACCAACAACCACCGCACGCACTCTTTCTCTTTACAACCAGAACCAAGCACTGCCAACGAGGGTAGTAGCAACTACGATAGGGAGGCAGAAGACGACAACGGCCACCCCCTCCACCATCTCCGGCACCAACAATCACCGCATGCACCCTTTCTCTCAACAACCGGAACCGATAATCGCAGAAGTGGGTAGTACCGTCGGAGACATGGGAGGCGAGGAGACCGAAGCCAGGCCGGAAATGCCACCGCCTCCACCTTCCCCGACAACATCAACCACGACATGACTCTTTCTCTCTCCACAACCTCTAAGACTTATGTGAGGACTAAAGTGCAAAAGATGATAAACCATATGGTCAAAATCCAATAATCTGAAAGTTCCCTACTTTTTGTCATAGCTTTTTAAACATATAGGATAATTTTCTTGAATAGTTAATGACTAGGATAGATAAGTAATTCCACTTTCAATTGAATTGAATGATTGTTGTTAAGACTTAAGAATCGTGTATCACATGCTAAATATTTTAAATCAAATTTTTGCTCGACCCCATTCTCATTTTCGACTGAATGATTGCTGCTGTAACACATTTGAACTTAATATTTTTCAAACTTTTGTTTGTGTTATTTGAATAGTAGGTGCATTCAAGTTGTAATTAAAATATACGATCTATAAAAAATGACTACTTCTATTATTTTTCTCATCTAGTGGTTGTAGCTATATGTGTCAAGTGAGACATAGAGTTTTCTAATTTGTAGATTTTTTTTAAAGCCGGGTGAGCCAGATTATCACGTTTGTGTTCTTCGGGTGGGAATGGTGATCTATTGTAAGGGTAATACTGGTGTTCTGGTCTTTGCTATTAACTATACTTTAAAACCTAAACTGCTAACATACAATGCAGGATATACAACCTTCAGGGGCAAACCCAATGTTTGAGATGGGGGTCGGCTGCACCTAATAAATAATGTTATATATATGATCAAATCTCTACCGAACCTCATGAAAATTTGATGCAGACCCCTATAAAACTTTAAGCAGATCTCTAAGAAATGTTGACGCTGAACCCAAGAAGTATTAAGACTGACTCAATAATTTTGAAACTAATCACCAAAAAATAATCAACAAATATTTGGATGATAAATCCATTAAAAAACTATTTAGGATAATTTAAGTTTAAATTAAATAATTAACTATCAAGTCCATACTCATTTAAAATATAATTTAGCAAGCCCATTTAACAAAACCTTATTTACCTATTAGTAATTTATACAAAATTTTATGACGAGTGTTATATAAAGATGGGTAGAGAAGACAAACCAAGCCTGAGTTTGTCTAGATTTTTGTTGGGATCATTTTGCCTTAAGAGAACTCAAACTCATGTTTGAGCTCGGCTCATGTAGAATTTTAATTCAAAGGCTTGAACTCAGCTAATATCTTAGAGCTTTTTTGGTTTGAAGTTTTTCAAGTTCGAACTCGGTTTAGGCTTTCTTGTTTATTGATTAGCTATTTTTATCAAAAAAAATTATAATAATACTTATCTATATAAATATATTTCAATAGATTAAATAAAAATAATATAAATAAAAAGTACGTTTAGGTATGCAAATAGATTTGATATGTGAAGCTCCAGCTCAAAGTCATTTATTAAATGAGCCCTAATATGTGCTCGGGTTGTTTAAGATCGACTCGATCTTAACTTTTTACGAGCTAGCTTGACTCGTTTTCAACTATAGTGTTAATTATTAAATGTTATTTGTAAATTGAAGCATGTTGGCTTATCAATTTTCAAATTGTTTTTTCAAATTGTTTTTTTTATTTTCTTATTATGTGACCCTACCTGAACCGTACTAAAAAAATAATATTAAACGATAGAGAACTGCATTTAAAAAACTTCAAACCCCTTAAAAAAATTCTAGATCCACTGTTTTTGTATATGCAAGCTTTTATAGAATCATGGCATGTGTCAAGAAAGCACATAGGCCCATCTCATATTTACATTGATTTTTCTTAATTTTTCTACCTAGACCATGCGTTTATTTACTATGATCCCATAAAGTTACTATTAAATGCAAAAGGTCATATCTTCAACATTATCATATAACATTGTATAATATTGTTAAATGTCAATTTTCATATACAAGTCATCAAAAACATAAATAAAAAAGTCGTCAAAACCTTCTTATGTTTTTTTCTCGGTTTTCCCCGTTTAGGTGTTTTTTCTTCTTTGTTTTTTTTTAAAAAAAATTAACTAAACATACATCAAATGTTATCAACAACGTTTAGATTTTATTTTTTCCCATATTCAACAAGTTTTTTTCATGGTTAACACCTCCTCTACGAAAAACGCGAAAACCATTGTTCGACCGGGGATCGGCTGGGTGGCCGGTTCGGTTCACATCGATTCGTTTTTGGCCTGTCGAACCGGCCGGTTCATCCTGAACCGCTGGTCGGACCGGGAAACCAGACCGGTTCGAACCGGATTTTGTAATTTTTTTTTTTAATTTTTTTGATTTTAATGGGTAAAAACGAGGTGTTGAACCATAAATTAGTATGTTAGATATAAAAATATAGTTAAGTTTTATATATAACTATAAACTACGTATATAAATTACTTATATTTAATTATATATATAACTATATGTATAATATACTATATATATAATTATGATGTCATCCGGTTCTTAAATCCGGTCCGACCGGTCCGACCACCAAACCAGTAAGACGTCCGGTTCGACGTCCGGTTCGACGTCCGATCCGGTTCTGAAAACATTGACGAAAACTTTACGTTAGTTAAAACCTAAAAGAAAAAAGAGGTCCCACTTAACCATTAGAAATTTAGAACCCATTTGAATACTCAAGGAACAAGGGAAACAAACAAAGCAAAAGTCTTCTAGAATCGTATGCATTAAGATGCTGACCGCCGATCCTCCGGCGATAAATCCCACTCCATACGCCACCTCGATCTCTTCACAATCACACATCACCACCGATGGACCACCACCACCACCATAACATAGTCTCCGGCGAAGTGTCGGTCAACGGCGTCAAAACCTCACTCACTCTCACCGCTGACGGCGTTCTCCGGTGGTCCGATCGCGGCGAACTCCTCCGGTGCTTGTCTGTCGAGAAGGAGGTCATCGGAATCTCAAGTTCCGATCACCTGATTACAGTTAGGGCGCTTGTTGAGAGCGGTGGTGACGGATTTGGTTGTGGTGGCGGACGGAGTTTGGTGCGGAAGAGGTTTGTGTTTGAGCCGGTGACGGAGGATTTGTTACGGAGTTTGTGTGAGAAGATTCTGGGGTACATCGATTCGTTAGGTAATACGTCGAATTGTTTGTGTGAGTGAATGAGTATTTGTTTGTTGTTGTTGAACTCGTGATATGAAGTTATGAACATGTGAATACGTGATTCGATTGTAAATTGCGTGGATGATTGGGAATTTAGGAGTATGAGTATGCTGGAATGGTTGAATTTCTGCCTGAATGATTTGTTTTGATTGTTTGATCCGTAAACATGGCATAAACCTTACTGTTTATGCGTTTTTTTTAAAAATTTTTTAATGATCGTGTGAAATTTATCCCCTAATTTTGACTGGATGTGATGTTACATGCTTTACTTAAGGGTTTAAGCTATGGCTTTCTTTCTCTTTGTTTTTTCTAGTTAAATCTTCCAGTTAGGTACTGAATTTAATGAAGTATTCACTAAATAACTAAATTAGTCATTAGAACATTATTAGGGATCTAATTATCTAAATCCCTGTTTACTCCACTTACTGGACAAAATGTTGAATGATTGAGAGGGTATGTCTAAGAGTACTGCTGAATGAGAAAAGATTGTTTGAGAAGTGTTGCAGGAAATATCAGGTTGACATAACTATTTTTGTAAAAGGTAGTGTTCTTTGATGGAACGGTTCAACGAGATGATAAATGTTGAGCAACAATTTAATGCCATTTATCAGCATGATTTGATAATTTGAAATTTTAGTATTGCTTCATAGTGTCCATTTTAAATATCTGATTGTAGTATAGGCTGACTATTCTGATAATTGATGTTCTTCAAAGGTGGCTGAAAAACTTTGATCTTACTATCCTATAAAGAGTTTTACATTTTGTTTGCTAAGATGCTTGTTCATTTCTTCTGTTAAAATTTTAAAGTATAGTATGCCTTATATCACTTATAATGGTTGTTGCAAAAGGTCGACCAAAGAAGCTGTTTATATTTGTTAATCCATTTGGTGGGAAGAAATCTGCTTCCAAGCTTTTTACCAATGACGTAAAACCAATACTTGAGGATGCTAATATTGAGTATACAATACAAGGTTTGTTCTACTATTATTTATTAAGCATGTATTTAGCATGGCATAACGGTGCTTGTTGGCAATCTTAAATTCAGAAACCAAATATCAGCTTCACGCAAAAGAAGTTTCTCGTTCATTGGATCTTACAAAATATGATGGTATCATTTGTGTTAGTGGGGATGGCATATTGGTTGAGGTTGGCTTGTTACCTGTCTTAGTGATATGAATTACATCTTTTGTAGTATGAATTTTTTAGTCATTTAACTTCTTTATTTAAAGCTTAAAAATGATTCAACCTATTTACCTGATCATCAATTGGATGCAAATTGTAGTAGGTTGTGAATGGATTGCTTGAAAGAGAAGACTGGGCCACTGCACTGAAAATGCCACTTGGAGTCATACCTGCAGGTCTCTTCATTACTTTCTCATGAATATTTTTCAACCAAATTTTTTGCTGTCACTACATAGTTGAGCATGTATGATAAAACCACTGTCACTCAATTGGCTTCAAAATGTTAAATGAATGTTTTTGGCAAAGGTACTGGAAATGGCATGATTAAATCCCTTTTAGATTCAGCTGGCCAGCCATGCACACCGGCTCATGCTGTTCTTGCTGCAATTCGAGGTATATTATCAGCTGATCTATATTACTTTTTTAATAGTTTGTATTTGTAACTTTATTTTTGTTGGACACTTCATTTATGACAGGGCATAAACGATCTTTAGATGTAGCTACAATCTGGCAAGGAGAGACTGTATTTTATAGTGTCTTGATGCTTGCATGGGGTACAGTGTACACTGAAAACTAGTTAAACTTTTATAATCTTTGCTCCATTTTAATAGTAGTTTGTGGTGTTTTTAACTGGTTTTGGGTTTGTTTTCTTATTGTATCTTGAAGGACTAGTAGCAGATATAGACATCGAGTCTGAGAAGTATCGATGGATGGGTAGTGCCCGAATAGATTTCTATGTAAGTTGACATCTTTCCGTTTAATATTTGCACTGAAATTCACACTAGTTCTTTTCTATCCACACCCATGCACACACAGACAGATATACACACACATAGACACATAGAAACATATGTATGCATCTTGCTTTCTTGCATTGGCCTGTTACTTTAACATACAAATGCTGTATGCTGTTGATGTTTTTCATTGAAACCAAGATTCTTGTATTTGTATTTCGTAACATTTATTATTATGTATGCCGATGATTTTATGCAAATCAATAGCTGATAAGGTGTTATTTCTCAAAATATCAGGCTCTTAAACGTATTTTGCGACTGCGCAAATATAATGGCAGTATATGTTTTGTACCTGCACCTGGATTTGAAGACGTAGGGGAGGAAAACAGTTCATGTGTTGACTTTATGGAACCTTTTAAACCTAGGCAGCATGGGTACCAAGGTCCCAAGGCTGAGTTCAAAAGTTTTAATTGGAGAAAGCTTAACGGTCCATTCGTTTCTGTCTGGCTTCATAATGTTCCTTGGGGTGCTGAAAACACAATGGCAGCACCTGATGCGAAGGTTTGATTATTAAAAATAAATCCTAATTATTTAGATATGACATGGCACATTGGCACTATGGTAATTCTTGCTTACTTGTGTTGCTTGGTTTCAGTTTGAAGATGGTTATTTGGACTTGATTGTAATGCGGGAATGTCCAAGGTTAGCGTTGATATCCTTGATGTCTAAATTGGACAATGGAGGTCACGTGAAATCACCGTACGTCATTTACATTAAGGTAAATCTAGATTGTATATTACTTTAATAGGTCACATATAAAAAGGATAGCCAAATTTCAACCGCTTAAATAGGTCAAAATTCAAATGGGTCAAAGGGGTTAGAGGGGCCTGAAGTCACTAATCAAGTAATCATGCATTTTAATTCTTACAGTGTCCTAATATCATTTTATTTAAAGAATTGTATCATTTGTGACACCTTAAGACAAATTTCACATCATTCCTTCCACATGAGAGATGCTAGAACACAAAATTGTCCGACCTCAAATACTGTCAATGCGTTCTGGCTGTGGATGAGAGACCTCCATAGCTGAGCATGTTCGGGTGAGGGGTAATTTGAGGATGTGTGACCTCCTGAGAAGTCGCCACTTGGGCTAACAAAAACAAAACCGTGAACTTATAGTGGGTAAAGCACACAATATTACATTATATAGTTTATGTAACATTTTATGAATTAATTATTTACAAAATTTCAAATAATTCACCCAAAAGTGTTTATGGGTCACCAACCATTTACATGCAACATGCATTCACAATTGGTGAACTTTATTTTGGGCAAACTAATCTAGCGGAAATATGAAATAATTTCAAATGCTACTGATTCAATCTGGACACGATTTATGTATGAGCAGGTGAAAGCAGTGATCTTGGAGCCTGGCACGCGAACAGGGGGGTCAACGAAGGAGGGGATTATAGATTCCGATGGAGAAGTTTTGGCAAGAGGGAGAGGAACGTATAAGTCCAACCTAAAATCGTTGATGGCATACGATAAGCTGCAAATCGTTGTGGACCAAGGTTTAGCTACTCTCTTCACCCCTGTTTAAACTTTTACATTTTCAGAATGTAAATAACATAATACAAACTTAAAGTTTTAACCCACATTGAATAAAATACACAAAAAAATATAATGGTTTCTGTTTGTTGGTACTTTGGTAGCCTTCTAAGTTTGCGAGATACCTTGTTCTTGATGCTTGCAAAAGACTCACGCTCAACTTACATACGCACATGTATAGAGGGTCATTGCGGATCAAAGTTAACTAAAAATTGTGTAAACCGCTGAACCAAATTATAGTAAAAATCACGAGAATCAAATAAACACTAGTACCCATTTTGCTTTGAGAATGATATATAAGGTGGTTATGTAAATGTTTACTTCACTGTCTTTTTAACTCTCATCATACATGCCAAACACGACATGCAAGTGCATTGCGCGGTTGTCATGTACTTGCTTTTAGTTTGGTTCTAGGGCTCTTATATATTATGAACACTTATTATGTTCTCTCTGTCTTAAAAAGGTTTAAGGTCTGTTTTTTCTTTCAAAATGCTTGTTTGTAATAGAATTAGTTGAAGTCTCAACACTCATGACGCTCTTAAAATACAATGAATCGTGCTGCTGTTTTGGCAGCTTGAGCTCTAAGATTGTAATGTGTGTTACTTTTATAATTTTTAAACCAAAATGATGACCAAAAAGCTTTGGGCCTGGGGCTTAAATTCCCTAATAGTTTTTGGTCTTTAAGCCTATCGATCACCCACATAAGAGATTAAGAGTTGCACGTTTCGGTTTGTACAAAAAGCATGTGCCTAATAGCCCATTATTAAACTCAAATGATGTTATGCACATGATACAAGAGTTTGATGCATACTTAAGGTGACAAGATGGTAGTTTAAGAAAACTAGAGGGCTTCTTAATGACATAATTAGTAGGGGTTTGTTTAATAAAAATATCTCCTAATTATAATTAAAACTTCCACTTAGATGACTTGCATATAGAATGATGGCGAAGAAAAAATAACACATACTAATAACTTTTCTCAAGATTAGCTATCAATCTCTTGGCATCATAAGGAGACCAATTCATTCAGATATGGCATCATCATTCTTATCATCATCAAGCATCTCATTTCCTACAAGTAATGGATTGTTTGTTAGCCTATTAATGATTTCATTAAGAGATTACATCTGAATCGGTCAGCATTAAACGTGTTTGGTTCACTAGAAAGATACTTTTGAACCGGTCAGCAAGCCTCATACCCATTCAGCTCTAAAATAACGCTAAATGAAAAAGAGACCTTTTTACCCCCTTCATCACCACCAGTTTGATTTCAGCTTCCACCGTCTTTGTCTCTCTCTCTCTATCTCTCTCTCACTTTGGTGAGAAACTAAATTTAGTTTTTTGTTTGATTTGAGGGTCAAAAATAAACCTGATCTCTATTCACCATGTTTGTATTCACTTTTATTTTTATTTATTTAACTAATCCACTGACAATTTCATTTAAACTAATGTTTTCAAATAATATATATGTAGTGTAGGGATGTGCAAACGGATACCAAGTATCAAAACCGAATTGGTACCGTATCGAAACCAAATTGGTAACGTACTGGTATCGAATTTTCCGCAGCGAATCGTTTTTGGTACCAATTTGGTACGCTTTTTGGTAATTTCGGGATCGGTACTTACGTTACTGGTACCGGTTCGGTACGGTACTAGTATTTTACGGATTTTTACATTCAAATACCGTACCGGTACCCGTACTGTACCATACCGAGCATTATCGGTACCGGTACCCAATTTTAAGAAATTTCGGGACCGATACTTCAGTACCGGTTCGGTTTGGTATCGGTGCCGAGCTAATCATTGTAGTGTCATATGGAATTTGTATAATGCCAAATATTAATTGTAACAACACTTAAAAACAATATATCAATGTTAATACAAGGGTGACGTATCGTTTTTCCTAAAAGAGTGTAGTTGAAAATTTTATTTACCAAAATAGGTGATTTGAAAATTATATACCAAAATGGGTGTTTTTTTAAAAACTTGTTTTTTCTCACTCATATTCTTATTCGACAAAAAAATACCTATTTAAAATAGTGTTATCTAATAAAATTAAAGAAAAAACTTTTTAAAAATACAAAGAAAAATTATTCAGATTGTCATATTTTATAAAATGGTCTTTTAATGTTTTTTTTAGTTTGTTTATTAACATTCATTTTAACTTCTTTATAAAATATTTTTTAAATAGAAATGCTTTTAATCTTTCATTAATATATCCAGTGTCTTTAAAAGATTTGATGTTTATGTGTTAAATCTTCTTAATATATATATATTTGTAAAACTGTTAATTTGTAAAAAGTGTTTTAAAATGTTTTTCGTCCCTTTGTTAAACTACTTTTTCTAAATTTTTTTTCTAGAAATGCTTTTAGTCTTATATAAATATTTTTATAATGCTGTTCGGTTCAGTTCGATTTTTGGTTACGACCGAATAAAATATCATAACGAAAAACCTAATAACCCGAAAACTGAATTGATGATTACCCCTATTTTATGATAAAATGCTTTTCCTTAATAAACTTTTTAAGTTGTTTCAAAACAGTTATAAAATATATTTCTATTAAAAAATTAACACGTAAACCTCTATAAATCTTTTAAAGAAACAAAAAGTATTAATAAAAGAGCATTTCTAAATAAAAAATATTTTATAAAGAAGTTAAAGTGAACGTTAATAAACAAACCAAAAAAACATTAAAAGAGCATTTTATAAAATATGACAATCTGAACTATTTTTTTATATTTTATAAAGTTTTTTCTTTAATTTTATTATGTAACACTATTTTAAATAGGTATTTTTTTGTCCAATAAGAATATAAGTGAGAAAATGTAAGTTTTTAGAAAAACACCCATTATGATAAATAATTTTCAAATCACCCATTTTGGTAAATAAAATTTTCAACTACGCTCTTTTGGGAAAAAACTCATAATAAATGACAATTAATGTTAAGAGAGATGGAGAGAGACATCTGATGTTTTGTATGTTTTTTATATTTATTAATCATTCAGTATAGTTATTCAGAAATCTAACCAAACATATACATTTAATTCAGTACAAAATATTTTAGAGAAATAAAATGATCAATCTGTACATTTATTCAGATATACAACCAAACAACACTTACTAATTCAACAGTTGCCAATTCAAAATCTCTTACCCATTTAAGTCTCTTATTGTTTTAATACTTACGGGTTCAAAGATTGTCAAACAACCCTTAAGTCTTAGTATTAGATATTTCATGATTATAATTGATGAAACATGATTATGTTTTCATATAATTATTCATGTTTGCCTATCATTTACCCATCTGCATAAATTGATTAAAATCAAATTATTCATAATTTCGTGTATGAGCGGGGTTTTTCCAATTATTCTCGTCCGTCGAATGAAGCCCCCTTTAGTGTTCTAACAAAAATTAATAATATGATGTTATAACCATACAGATGATTAAATTATTGTATTATCATGTATGATATGTATAATACCATAAGAAATTAATGATTCAAATGATTCCACGACTTCCGGAAGAAAATGATGTAGCAACCCCAATGCAATATAATTGATTTGATTCTTAATACAACTTTGTTTTATCTTTCACGTGGGATCTCCACTCGTACTCATCATTATTAATAAATGATCAAATCATTGTAGGCTCATAGTCTAAATTCCAACTGTTGTATGAACAATCATCAAAGTAATTTTCGCGTAAAAAAGATATATCGTAGAAGAATTGTAATTTGATGATCAATAATTAGAATATTTTGAGAGTTGTTAAATCGTTTTTAGATTGAATTATATGGGGTTTACATCAAATGTTTAATTGGATAAAACTCAAAATTGAAACGAAGTGTTCTTTTTTGTGTGTGGAATTTTCGTGAGCCAGAGATGATGAAGTTTGATCAATTTGTTGTTTAAATTCGAATTCTTGGAGGGATTGGGGTACTTACCTTTTGTAGTTATCATCTTTAAATTTGACTGTTTTTATCCCCGAGTTTCACATGTAACATTTCAAGAAAATCAAATTTTCATGCATTTTTAGTAAAGAAATATGCCATCAAAATAAAATAAAATTTTCAGCTGACCTGGCAGCTTAACCTCTACTAAGGGCTATGCCCCTTGACTCCGCCAGGACTGTTGCCTCTTAGACCCCGCTATGAGAGGCGCTGCCATCAATTGCCCTCTTGGAACACCCATTGCTTGGGGGTTTTGCCCCTAAAGTGGTTTCCAATATAAAAAATCACAATAAATTTAAACAAGTGTGTACATTGTAACTGCGGACTTGTTTGATGGATATTATGATCAAATTGCTTATTAGTCAATCTAATTATACTAAAATATTTGACATAAATTTTGGTCCATTATAACTTTCGCATGAAGGATTAAAGTCACTTGTGACTTTCGCCTATTGTGATTCTCGATTTCTCGTGTGATTACTAATAAAATAATTTCTAATACAAGTGAATCAATCACTCACGAAAGTCGTAATTTTAGTATGTTGTCATATGACTTTCGTGTGCATTTTACCATCATTATTCTTTCTTTGGCATACGATTAAACAAAGGTGATGATTTATTTTCGCATAACTAAATGAACTTTCGTACAAAACTTCTGTACGAAAGTCCTAGGTTGCATGAGACTTTCGTTCATATATGACCTAACAGAACTCTTAACTTACGCATGCATTACTTTCGCATTAGATACTTTTGCATGACCTTAGGTATGAATTATCAAGCGAAAGTATAATATTCTTAATTTCTTACAAAACTAAGTAAATTTTGAGCATTAAATTTCCTCCTGAAACTTGTATTTTCACTCATAAAATTTTTGCACGAAACATAAATATTTCGTTCTGTGTGAACAGTGGTAAATATAGTGAAAGATTCAATGAGTAATCTCAATGACACATTATTTGATTTGACATTAAAGTATAATGTTATCATTTAATGTAATTATGTGTGGTGTCAAATAATGAACTCACATGCTAGTTGTTTGATAATACAAATAATTAAATGTAGGCTAACCTACAAATAAATTATATTTGTGTCCAAACGTGATGTATTTATGTGTCTTAAATTACACTTTATGTATATTCTTAATACTTGAATGTTGGTAATAGCCAGGCGTGAAAACACAACTCAAGTAGAATCTTACTTTAGTATATTATTTTAGTGCTATAATAGACTTTATCTTTAATATATTAATTAAATATGTTTTAATTGATTTTCCATACTAGTGGCCCCCGTTATGCAACGGGGGTCATCAAAACTCTTTTGGAGAGCGCATCTAACCCAAACTAGCTTACCCTGATTGATTATAATCATAATCATACTCAGTTGCTCCTAAAATAACAGGCTTACCAAGGTGGGAGGGAGGGGGGGGGGGGGGATGTTGGCAAGCTTTACCTCTATACTAATAAATAAAGGGACATGTCTTAAACACTGATTATATTTATTAAATGGAAAGATGATAAGAAATCAACTTCGAGGCACATCTTTATGCTTCGAGGCACATCTTTATGCAAGAGCTCTTATTTATAGGCACATCTAGAGTGTTTAGCATATTAAGGGTGCATGAATGATTGATATATTCTACTCAAAAACTTTATTTTGGCTATAGTAATGCATATATAAACTTGATAATTATAAAAAACATTGAAGAAATTAATATCGTACATAAAGGTTTATCTTGTCATTTTGGTTTTATATGTAAGTGTTTTATATTGAGATTTCCGTATGACTATTAGGGGTATCACTTTGACTATAATTCGAATGATTGTAACTTTCTTCTATACTTTCAACATAAAATTTATATGAGTGTTTAACTTGGCCAAGCTTACGATTATTCATCACAAATGATCACTCGCCTAGGTGAGAGAATATTAGAAATAATGATTAAATTTTTTTAAATAACATAATTAGTCCCTAAAGTTATGAGAGAGATATTTGATTAAAATACCTCATAATTATAATTAGAGTTTCCTATTAGAAGTCATATATAATGAATGGTTGGGAATAAAAACAACACACATTAATAACTTTTCTATCAAGCTCATCCATCAATATCTTGACATCATAACGGGAACTATTTACTTAACTATGACATCATCATCCTTGTCAAAGATCTTGTTTCCTATAAATACGTTTTATTATTTTGATGTCTAATTTTATTATTATGATTGAAGAAACCTGATTAGAGTTTTATATGCTTCAAGATATATGGTACGCTTCAAATTATACATATAAAACAAATCAATTACACATCAAATAATTCCAAAACTCTTAGTAAAAATAATAAATTGATATCTAAACTAGTTAAATTATCTTTTCAGTTTTGAAAAAAACTAAGATGGACAAAATGGGCATAATTAAGAAGAAATTGAAGAAAACCAAGCTTTGAAATCCAAACGCGGGGCTGTGCCTCATGAGGTACGCCCCCATGCCCAGCCTGAAACACACCCCGTCTTAAAATTAACACCCCCCCCCCCCGTGTTTTGGCGGTCCGACAGGACAAAAGTACCGTCCCCCAAAAAGTGAGCATGGGGGCATGCTCCAAGAGGCACGGGGGCGTGCCCCACCTTAAGCACGGAGCCATGCCCCATTGAACACGGGGCTGTGCCGGATCATCTCTATGCGTACGAGCCTACCAACTTTTGCAAGCATTGTAATAGCACGGGGTTGTGCTTAAACACTCTAGAAAGCCTATAAATAAGAGCTTATTTGTAACATTGAAGAGAGCTTTTAGGAGGTGAAGTGTTGGTGTTCCCTCTCAAGAACCTTAGCCTTTAGAAGTGCTTAGATGGTTTTGGAGGTTCATTCAACACTTAGAAGAGGCTCGAGATCGTTTAACATTATCCATAATGGATCATCGGTTTAATTATTTTAATTTACCAATGATTTCATTACTATCTTCTATCCTCGTTGATATGTTCAAGTTCATTATAAGCTAAACTTAATTTATAATTTTAATTTAATGAAACTTTATGTAACTTGTGATGAACTACTCATGTGGTTTATATTATGTTAATGTTATGGTAATTCTGGGTAGGTGATAGGTAGCATCTACATTTAAACGGTGAGTTATAAACTTATGATTTGTAATTATGAATGTCATACAAAGTTGAAAAACGTATGAACTAATTTTTATTCGTGAAACCGGTCTTTATAATAAATTCATGGCTAATGAACTTGAAGTGGTTACTAGAAATCATATCACTTTAACTTTCTGATCATTTGCAGTTTTTCTTTTGTTAGTCTGAGAAATTCACATTAATTGTTATGATTTTCTAAAATTAATGGTATGTTAAAAATAAACTTGATCAACTCTCTTTCTAATATCAAGTTATGTTTTCGAAAATTGTATGTTAACAGAGTGCACAATTATTACCTACATCACTAGTGGCTTGGAGGTTAGCGCTGTAAGTTACTTGATACAGCTTTCCTTGTCACTACGGAGCCGGTTTACAAGAAATTCGCGTTGGTTCGTGTTTATAAACATTCACATAATTACATCAATCAATATCTTTAACCACACCTCCAATTCATCATAGTTACTAAAGTGAAATCTAAAGTAGGATGATAGGCTTGCTTCATTGAAAGAATCATCAAAAGTCTTAATCTATCTTTATTTATCATTATCTATATAACTTATCATTTCCTAAATCAAAACCCAAATATGATAATCAATTATAAAAATTGTTGAGTAGACTTAATGTGTTCACCAATTGATACTTGGTTTTTAGCAACATTATATTACCACACGAAATTTACACTTGTCTTTTGTATGTATAGTTTAGTATTAGTAAAACGAATTAAAACTGAATTTATGCGAAGAGCCTTTATCAAAATACAAATATTATTTGCACACACCAATATAATCAACACCTCTATCATCACATTCTATGTATCTCGGATTTCAAAACAACTTGAATATCACTTAAATCCATGTACAATAGAGAAAAAAGGTTAATGTGTGCTTAAATGATTACTAAATATAATAAATCAATCAAAAAAGATTTTGCTATAAGTAATCTAATACATAAATTGTAGAGTGTTTACATTAACAACTTCCTTCACACCATGCAGTCACTCTAACTTGTTGATCACTAAATAAAGCACACCATATATGTTTATATTAAGCCAAACATACTTTAGCCATCTTGATATAAATTTATCAATAACACACAAACACAACTTACCCATATAGTGGATCTTTAACAACTTACAAACATATGTCTTTTTTATAATCCATGATGACTTCCATCAACTTTCATCCACAACCTCACAAACTAAAGAACTTGTTCATGTGCATTATTATACACCATAAAATCTAGAAAAGAAGACAAACAATATATAGAAACAATTAAAAAAAATCAAAATTTAAAAAACAAATAGGATATAATGATTGCAAATCAAATAAGATGATGGGAGGTGAGATATATATAGTTGATCTGTAGGTGGTCGGAATAGGTCTTGTGGAGATACACTGTGATTAGAGCCGACTATTTACCATTTGATGTCCTCCATAAGGAGAATTGACAGTTATGAGAAGAAGGGTTGTGGACTCAACTTGCAAACGATTACGTATACAAGTTTTATGCTAGGGTTAAGAGGGTGTGCGTTTGGGATATACTATATTGTTTAAGGAATGATAAAAACTATGTTGTGTCAACATATTGAACCATTTAAAATGATAACTTAAACAGATCATGTGTGTCATATACGGGTTACCTAGAATTAGGGCTTAACAATAGTTTAATCTAAAAACTTTTTTAAATGTTGTCTCATAGACACACATGTACCTAACTTACCTCTTCACCTATAATTAGCAATTTATATAAAAAAATAAAGGTAAAGTAGTATTGTTAGAAGAATATAATTTATCACCAGAATATGTTGTGAACAAACTATTATAATTGTCATAATATAATAAAGATATCTATAAAAGTGAGTGATCACGAATTTTACGGGATTATACAACACAAAGCATAGAAATGCTTTTAGGCGTCAAACATGGGCCGAACTGGTACTGTTAAAATTGGGCCCATTTTCTTCATATGTTAACATCAATGGGCCAGTGGTGGAACTGTTGAAAAGGAGTGCCTATTTCTAAATTTTGACCAGATGTTATTTCCAATGTTGACTCAAATTGGGTCAAATCGAGTTAACATGCTAAGGGTTTGTTTGTTAGCTTTTTAATGGTTACTAAGATGTTATATTTTAATTGTTCATATCCTCTTAATGATTAAAAGATAACCTTAAGTCTGAATGGTGAAGATGTAGTTTTTTAATGGTTACTTTTTTAAACATTCAGATTTAAGATTATCTCTTAACTATTAAGAGACTATGAATAGTTAAAAGTTAGCCAACTAAAGACCATCAAAAAGCTGTCAAACAACTCCTAAGGTTGGAAATAAAATTAGATGACAACTATTGAATTGCTACTCGCGTTTCACGATGGGTCAATTTTGCAAAGGTTGTTGGGGGTGTAAGACAAAATTAAGATAAAAGAGTTATGTTGTGAAGATAAACATGAAAAGTAATTTAAAATTATAGAATGAAAACTCAACCAAAAGTAAAATAAAAGACAAAAAAAATAGAAAATACGTAAAATTGAAGATAAAACAGTAAAAAACTTAAAATAAAAAAATATGTATTAAATTTATAACACCTTAAAACAAAAATAAAGTTATTTTTATACAATGCATTTTAATCTTTGTCATTTTTATGTGAGTATCAAAAACGAAAACGTAAGAATGCATCCACAATGCTAAATACCGATACGTGGCAGTTGATGATCCGGAGGACGCTATTCATTAGCAACATTATAATATTATTTTTAGTAAACTCGTGTAATACACGTTTTGAATAATTAAAATATTAAATACACGGAAATTTATTAATTATAAAGTTAAAGGTATCCCTAAAATAAGATATGATTGACATTTTCCTTACTATAAATAACATAAAAATTTTGTTTTAAAACAAACGTTAAAATTTCATTTTTAAAAACTTTTTTATTGTAACTTTTAATTTTAGTTATTTTCTGTTTATAAAAATTTTACTTTTTAAAGATATCATTTTAAATATTTTGCACTTTTAAAAAGATTTGATGTTTTAGAAAAATTTTTTATTTTATAAAAATTATTTCTTTGAAAATAACGTTAATAAAAAGATCTTTCTTAATTTGTTAAAAAACTATTTTAACAAATAAAAAGTTAAATAATATTATTAGTAATAAATGAGATATTAATAGGACATAAAAGTGTGAAAAATTTGATGAGAAAAAAATATGATGTTGGCACATGTCTCCCTAGTTATCTTTTAATTAGAGTAGAAATATATTAGAGCATTCACAGTGGATTCCTTATATTTATCCATATAATTATATTAAAAATCATTAATTTTTCTCTCTTCTTTTCAAATAAATAATAAATTTATATCTTTATCATTACTTTTTTTTTTCTCTCCTCCACTCACAACCACTTTCAAAAATATTAAAAAATTTGTAGGGATTGAACAATGATTTTTCAAATATATCAATCAACATGCATTAACTTTTTCTCTCTCTTTCATTCACAAACACTCAAAACCATTCCATATAATATATCAAACACACTCATATATTTTTAAGTTATTTACTGTGAATGCTCTTAGGACTAGGTCAACTCAACTAACTATTAGGGTTGAAGTTCTTGGATATCTCACCTCAAACATTTAAGTTAAAGATCATTGGTTATGTAACTTGAACATAATTTAAAATTAGAGGAAGCCATGCTTCTTGTTGATGACCCGAAACTTTGATAGGAAACATATGATGTAAAAGATGTAACCCCAAAGATGCATGTTATTACTAGTTCACTCGATGGACTTGAGCTTTAAATGACTAGAAGCAATATACATTTGTTGCTAATGTCGTATTAGAATTGCGTACTATACGTAATATGAAAATTAAAACATTGCTTGCTCACTTATTTTACGCGACATCTCTTGAATGTTGTATTTCTAGACACTTAAAACCTTTAAAAAAGAATTCAATTTCAATAAATTATTTTCGTCAAAAGTTGTATAACGAACAAAAATAACACGACAAAGTAAATCCACAAATACACCATCTTTCTACATCTTAGCTCACTCACTATAATAACAATTTTGACTTAAATCGTTAATTTCAAAACTCTTGAAAGTTCGAATATGACACTTCATGTGCATGGTCATAGTGTTGTCAATTTGAGTTGTTTTCACTTATTTGATAGTTATTAGTTTTTAAAAACAAAAAAACTTTTTTGTCCTGACGACATTTTTGTATGTTGTCATTACTTGTGACAAGTTCTAATGCTATCGTTATGACGGGGTATATGTGTTTTGTTTTATTAAAGTTAGAAATAGCAAGACTATGAGTTGTATCTATACGATTTTGATAATGTAAAAATGACTTTAAGTATCAACTTGGTGTGTGCCATGATGGTTTATGAGTAGATGAATGATTTTCAACTCAAAGGCTTCCTGCAATTTTGCTATAATGATGAGGAAAACGAAACACTTTTCTTATCCTTTAGTATTTCGATTATTAAAGCTATAATTGCTTTACCGATTGCAACAACTTTTTAGAACGGTTAATTGCAAGCCCTATAATTCTACTCTTAAATTTATCCTTTTATTCATAACGAGAATTAAAACATCAACCACTTAAGAAGCTACATTTGATATAAAACAAAAAGTCACTTATGAATGTTATGAAGGAAGCTCTTAACCGTTTTTTTCAAAAGATCAAAAGGCATACAAAACAATCATAACTTGTAGTATGTTTTCCATAACCACATTAAATATGATGTTTCACACACCTATTTATATTTACTGCTACTACTAAAGTAAACCTAATTTTAATCTATCTCATATCAAGATTTAAATCATGATCTTTTCTATAAAGGTTTTGACTCTTATTAAAAATAACACATTAAATATTTCGATTTTAATTAACTTCATTGATTAAAAAAAAAGTAACAATAGATGGGTGTGTGAAACAACACCTCATTTAATGTAATCATTATTACTCGGTTGGTTTTTATCACCACATTGTTACAACTAATTATGTATTTTTTAACATTAAAAAAAGAGTTAATTTTAGTTTTACTCCCTAAGTTTTAACTAAAGTAACCATTTTCCTCCAAAAAATTAAAAAACATCAATTTACATCCAAAAGTTTCATATGTTGTTTCAATTTCACTCCAAAACTTTTATTATTTTGGATAAAATTAAAACAACTAATGAAACTTTTGGATTAAAATTGAAACAATTTATGAAACTTTTGAAGGTAAATTGATGTTTTTAATCTTTTGGAGGAAAATAGTTATTTTTAACAAAACTCAAAGAGTAAAATTGAATTTAACTCTTAAAAAAAACAACAATATTTTAGCTAAAAAACAAGTACTACTTAAAACATCAACTACTTGTAAAACTTAAAAACTTCAATAATAATTTTATGTAGAAAAGCAACTGGGACTTGTAAGCACAACCATAAAACTACCAATTATATAATTATATTCATAAATACACCAACCACTTTATAAGAATATCATTTGCCTATAAGTATACATTGTATAGATTCATTAACGCACACGTGTCCTTCAACGTTGCTGCTTCCCTTTTAATCTTCTTTCAAGTTCATTCCCGTCATCTTCTTGTCTCTACGTTCTTCTTTATGCCCAGGTTGATGTGCATGGTCATAGTGTTGTTAATTGAGTTGCTTAAAACACAACAAAATATTTGACTCCTCGACACTTTTGCATGCTGTCATTATGTGTGACGATTTCTAATGCTATCGTTATGATGGGTACGTGTGTTTTGTTTTATTAAAGTTAGAAATAGCAAGGCTATGACTTGTATCTATATAATTTTGGTGATGTAAAATCAATGACTTGAACTATTTTTTTTAATAAAGGTCTGTGACTAGCAAATATTTGACCTATCAATTTGGTGTGTGCGATGATGGTTTTTGAGTAGGCTTTCCGCAATTTTGCTAGAGTGATGAGGAAAACAAAACAATTTTCTTTTCCTTTGGTATGTTAATTATTAAAATTATTGTTATTTTTACTGATTGCAATTGTTTTTTAGAACGGCTAATTTATATTCCCTATAATTTTACTTTTAAATCTATATATCTCTTTATTCATAATCTTTCTACTCTAATAAAAAGATATTTATGGATGACACGTGGCATCACCACATTCATTATTATCAAAATTTTCCCGCTTATCTCTCCTATTAAATATTTACATTAATTACTAATAATATTATTTAATTGTTTTAGATCTAAATTAGTTTTATAACTAAATTAAGAAATAGATCTTTTTATTATGTTACTAGGCTAAAGATCCGTATAACACACGGGTTCAATCCAAAAATATTGTTGTTGTTTAAAAAGTTTAGTAAGTTATAATATTGTTGTTGATAATACTTTGTATATCGACTTTTATGTATAATTTTAACATTAGCTACATCTAATATCAGTAGGTTTTCTCTATTAATATTTATACGTCTAAATAGTGTATAATATGGAATGAAATAAACTTATAAATAAATACTTTAAGTAATAAACAAATTAAATTAAACATGAAAAACAATATTTCTAATTCATAAACATGCGAAGATTTATTTGTATATAACATTTGATGTTTTGTTGGTGATTTTTCCATCATTATCTAATATTAATAGGTTTAATCTCTGTCTACTTTTAACTCGAGATAATGCAACATAGAGCTAACCATGATCGCTGTTTAAAAACAAATCAATTATGGATAACGATTGTCCTTGGCTCTTGTTTATTGTTATTGCAAAACACACTGCTAATAGGAACTGTGTTATTTGAAATTTAAAAGAAATCCTTTTGTCTGAAGGCGTCAAAATCAATCGTGGAATAAAAGTGTGATTTTCAATATTACTTCCAGATACATCAAAATAATTTGCACACATATCAAACGAATTCCAATCAAACATAAAAATAATATGCCAGTACATATAAAAAGAAATAAAGAAGTTTAAAGAGTAAAAACATGTGATACCTCTTCATAGATTGATTGTCGAAATAAATCACCTTCAGATCAAAAAAATGAAAGTAAAATAATATTAATCCAAAAACACAATTGTAGACAATGATAGGTTAAATTATAATCGCAAAGGATGAAAGCTTAAATATAACAAAAAACAAATATATTTTATTGAAGAAAACTTGATGAAACCGAAGCCAAAATATGAACGTTGATGAAGTCTGTCAAATGCGATATCATCAGACTTTATAAAGACAAATCGCAAGGGTTGTAAAACTGGGATGGCTGAGAAATATTTTGAAATCGGGTATGATTTCATTTTCAAAAAAAGATATCCATGAATTCCTTCAAATTGGAAAGGAGTCGATGAAAAAATCTCATAACTTTTGTCAAGATTTGAATATAAACGGAGTATTTAATGGAAACACACAATTAAGAAATCGATTTTATAGATGAAGAAAATCATAAATGATGTCTACAGTTTTTGTTTATGAATTATTTGAAAAAAAAAGAAATATTAGGTATGATTTAATTTCCTAAAAAAGACGTGCTCTAATTTAGGGTTAAATTTTCAAATTTTTCCTAGATATCTTTTGTATCAGAAGTTGACTTTTAGTCAAATGAACCTAGATTAACACTCAGAACAGATATATATTTAGGCGGGAATTGAAAAAAGTAGAGGCTTAAGAGAATGACACGTGACACTAAAGTTATTGTTTTATTATTAAGTATAGATTCCTAAAGAAATAGATTTTATAAAATAAGAAACTTTTCAAAAAAATCAAACTTTTTTAAATATATATTTTTTATAACGGTTTGTTTTGAAACAAAATGTCTAATTTATTTTTGGGAAAAAAACAAATAAAAGTTTTAAAATAAAAGTTTAAAAAGTTAATATAATTATTTTATTACTTATAGTTCTTAATCATATTTTATATTAGAATATAGTTTTATAATTAATTTATTCTATAAAATATTTTATTGTATCAACCCGTGTAATACACGGATTTACTAAATGTAGTAAGAAATAAAACATCAACTACTTAGGGAGCAACATTTGAAAGATGATTATTGCCAATAAATTTTATCAAGTAATATTCACACGATCAAAATGATGATCATTAAACGCTTGTGTAATTTTGATCATATAAAAAGTCACTTACGAAATGTTACAATGAAAGCTCTTATTAACTGTTTCCAAAACATCAAGACATACAAAAAATAGCAATATATAGTATGTTTTCCATAACTATATTAAAATACGGTGTTTCACACATCTATCTACTAGTATTAAAATTGATCAATTTCTATTCTATCTCAAATAAGAATTTAAACCCTGATTTTTTCTAAAAAAGTTTTGAGTCTTATCAAAGATATTTTTATCTTAATTAACTTCATTGATTATGAAAAGGTGTAGCAGTACATAGGTGTGGTGTGTGAAACAACACCTGATTTAATATAATCATTTTACTCAATTGGTTTTATACCCACATACTTCGTTTAGTTTGTTAGCAACTAATTATATATTTCTAAACATTAAAAAACCAAATACTAATTTTAGCTAAAAAAAACAACTATTACCACCAAAAACAACAATATCTGCAAACCTTAAAAACTTCTATTATAAATTTATATAAAATAACAACCGTGACCAATAACCACAACCATAAAACTACCAATTATATAACTATATTTATAATTACACCACCCACTTTATAATAATATTATTTTCGTATAAATATGTAGCGTATAAATTCATTAACGCACACGTGTCCTTCAATGTTGCTGCTTCTCTTTTAATCTTCTCTCACGTTCATTCCCGTTATCCTCTAGTCTCTTCGTTCTTCTACATTGTATTCAGGCTGATGTTCATGATCATAGTGTTGTCAATTTAGTTGCTTTCACTTATTTGATAGTTTTTATAGCACAATAAAATTTTTGATTGCTTAACATTTTTGTATGTTGTCATTACGTGTGATAATTTCTAATGCAATCGTTACGACGGCACATGTGTTTTGTTTTATTAAAGTTAGAAGTAGCAAAACTATGAGTTGTATATGTATGATTTTTATAATATAAAAATAATGACTTTAAGTATCATTGTGGGTGTGCCATGATGGACTGAGTAGATTAAAGATTTTCCATCTCAAAGGCTTCCCTTAATTTTACTAGAGTGATGGGAAAATGAAACATCTTAACTATCATAACTATCATTACTTTTTGCTAATTGTCGGCTTTAGCCTCATGTAATGAGTGGGCTAAAAAGACAACTGGCTTAATTTGCATTATTTTTAATCATCAAGTTATTTATCTTAATATTGTGTTACATATAACATTGTAATTTTCAAGCACCTAAATAATAAAATACTAGTTGCAGCAAAGTGGACTTAGGTTACACGGACCAAACCACTATAAATCTTTTGATTTTCACGAGTTTCAAACTCGTTTAGCTTGTTTCAACTAATTATATATCTCAAAACATTAAAAACATCAATGATAATTTTAGCTTAAAAAACAACAATAACTACTAATACTCAATACATCAATATTTGTAAACCTTAAAAGCTTCAGTCATAATTTTATTTTAAAAACAGCTGTCACTTGTAGGCACAACCATAAATCTACCAATTATTTAATTATATTTATAAACAAATTTTTATAAAAATGTCATTTGCGTATAAGTATTTAATGCACACATTTAGTAACGCACACGTGTCATTCAACGTTGTTCCTTCCCTTTCAATCTTCTTCCATGTTTATTCCCGTTATCTTCTTGCCTCTCTGTTCTTCTACATTATACCCAGGCTGATGTGCATGGTTATAGTGTTGTCAATTGAGTTGCTTTCACTTATTTGATAGTTATTAGTTGTTTAAAGCAAAAAATTTTTTTGACTCATCGACACATCTGTATGTTGTCATTACGTGTGACAATTTGTAATGCTATTGTAATGACGGTAAATGTGTTTTTTTTTATTAAAGTTAGAAACAAGAAGACTCTAGGTTGTATCTATTTGATTTTGATAATGTAAAATAAGTATCATCTTGGTGTGTGCCATGATGGTTTTTGAGTGGATGAAAGATTTTCCATCTCAAAGGCTTCCCGTAATTTTGCTAGAATGATGGAAAAATGAAATAGTTTTCTTATCCTTTATATTATGTTAACTGTTATAGCTATCATTACCTTTTACTAATTGTTGAGTGTGGACTAGAGTTAGTACAAAAAAATTGTTGAAAAAAAACCAGTTTTAGCCAAATTGATTCCCAATCCAGTTCGAACTGCCGGTTGTATACCGGTTTGGTATCCCGACACCTAAAACCGGTTTAAAAACCGGGTCATAAGGGGGAAAAACCGATTAAACCGGTTCAAAAACCGGTTTTTCTAAAAAAACCAATTTCAAAACCGGTTTGATAGGTTCGAGTATCTAGATACAAAAACCAGTTTGAAAACCGAATTGGTTTGAAAATAAACCAGTTTTATCTTATACCAGAAAAACGAGTCTGATTTAAAAACCGAACCGGTTTGAGCAAAAAATCGGTTTATACACCTCTTAGTGTGGACTGGCGGAGTCTTCGCCCAAGAATCATAAGGCTATTGCTCTAGCCTTACGTCAAGAGTGGGTCAGTAATACAACGATTTTAATGTACATTGTTCTTAATCACCAAGTTATTTATCTTAATATTGTATTATATAGGGTAATGTTCAAATGAAAACTTTGTGTTGTTGTGTGAAATTATGAAAACTCATCAAGATCAAATGATCAATCAAAATCATTATTTTTTTTAATTGAAATAACATTATTATATATATAAAAGATTATGATTTTTTATATATAAGTAAATTTACAAGTGTTAAAAAATTAACACTGGTGCAAGTTATGAAAAAAAAACTTACACTTGCAAATATATGTTTCTTTAAATAACTAGTATTAAATTATTTTACACTTAACAAATTTACATATATGCGTAAAAGACTATAATATTCTTTCTATGTAATAATATTATCACAACAAGAAAATAATGCTTTTGATTGATTTTTTCAAGTTTTCATTAATTCTCGCTATAACATAGAGTTTTTGTTTGAACATTTTCCCTGTATTATATTCAGATACATAGGACATTGTAATTTTTGAGAACCTAAATAATAAAAATATTAGTGGCAACAAAGTGGACTTAGTTGCCTTGACTGAACCAATATATATCTCTTAAGTTCCATTTTCTTTTTGGTTTGTGTTTGTATGTGTAGGTGAGATACGTAACACTAATTGCAATGATTTTTTTCTGTTAGATAAAGGGCCATAATTGTCATTGTAATTGTTTACAAGGTTCTAGTTGTTCATAATATAGTTTGGGTTATGTTTGTAATCAAGATTAATCTTGAAGGGCTTGTTGTGTAATTCTTAGGAGTTGTTAATAGTTAGTTAGTGATTTGGGGGATAAAAGGGGGGTTAGACCTAATTCGGTGATTAACCCGCCAATTTCTATTCTTCTTCTTCATTCTTGTTATCTTAGAGATCAATTGAGTGAATAATCAAGTTCTTGATTTCAATACTGTGTGGATTTGCTTGATTTCTTTAACAATTTGGTATCAGAGCCAAGGGGGGGCTCAACATCAAAGCAAATTCCAACAAGTTCCGAGAGAGTCGAAGTTCACTATGGGATCAACGAAATTTGAATTGGAAAAATTCGATGGTAGAAACGATTTCAGTTTGTGGAGAGTGAAGATGAAGGCTCTGTTAGTCCACCAGGGGATCTCGGATGCGCTGTTAGGGGAACCCAATATGCCAGCAGGCCTATCAGATAAAGAGAAGAAGGACATCTTGGAGAAGGCACACAGTGCCATCATACTAAGTTTGGGAGATAGGGTCCTTCGAGAAGTATCTAAGGAGCTGACGGCCACAGGTGTGTGGTCAAAGTTAGAATCACTGTACATGACAAAGTCGCTAGCGAATCGACTGTATCTGAAGAAACGTTTGTATACGTTCAATATGGGCTCAGGGAAATCCTTAGAGGATCACACAGATGAGTTTAATAAACTCATTCTGGACCTTGAGAATATTGAAGTGGCTATGGATGATGAAGACCAAGCAATTATCTTCTTGACATCTTTGCCATCAACCTATGAACATTTTGTTGATACACTGATGTATGGCAGAGAGACACTAACCATGGAGGAGGTGCTAGCAGCGCTTAATTCGAAGGAATTAAAGAAGAGATCAGATCATACTGAAGATGGTGGAGAAGGTCTATCTGTCAGAGGAAGACCTGAGCAAAGAGGGTTCAAGGGAAAGAACAAAGCAAGGTCAAAATCAAGGTTCAAGAGAAGGTGCTTCGTGTGCAACTCTGAGAAACATCTTAAGAGGGACTGCCCTGAGCTAAAGAAGAAGAAAGGGGAGACAAGCAACCATAAAGGTAAACAAAATCAAGAGGCTCAAGATGAACAATCAGATGGCTATGATAGTGCAGATGTATACTGTGTGATTGATTCAGGTAAACGGGAACAATGGTTAATGGACTCTAGGTGCTCATTCCACATGACACCTGTGAAGAGTTTCTTTAAGGAATTAACTAAAAAGGACCTGGGTTCAGTCAAGTTAGGGGATGATCGACCATGCCCTATACTTGGAACAGGCACAGTCACATTGAAAATGCACAATGGCATGCTACATGATCTCAAGAATGTGAGATATGTTCCTGCGCTGAAGAGAAGTCTCTTGTCACTTGGTACCTTTGAACGACAAGGCTACCAGGTGAGTCTGAAAGATGGAAAGGCCAGGGTAGTAAAGGGGTCTATGGTGGTCTTAGTAGGCACAAGGAAAGAAAATAATGTCTACCTTTTGGATGGTAATGTTGTGCCAACAGGCAATGGTGCACACGTTGCTCAAACATGTAGAGAGGATGATGCTATGTTATGGCATAATAGACTGGGCCACATAAGTGAGCAGGGTCTAGTTGAACTCAACAAGCAACAAGTGTTGGGAGACCTAAGGCACTGTGATATTGGTATGTGTGAGAACTGTATCCTTGGAAAACACAAAAGGGTAAAGTTCAGTAGAGGGAAGCATACCACACAAGGTATTCTTGATTATATTCATTCTGACTTGTGGGGGTCTGCCCAACATGAGTCTCTTGGAGGTGCTAGGTACTACCTATCCATAATTGATGATTACTCAAGAAGAGTATGGGTGATTGTGTTGAAAAATAAGAGTGAGGCATTCACTAAGTTCAAAGAGTGGAAGGTATTGATAGAAAATCAGACTGATAAGCGGATAAAGAAATTAAGGACTGATAATGGTCTTGAGTTCTGCAATTATGAGTTTAATCATTTTTGTAGGGAGAATGGGATTGCTAGACACTTGACTGTACCAGGCAATCCACAACAAAACGGCCTGGCTGAGAGGATGAATAGAACCATAGGTGAGCGGATGAGATGCATGCTAGTTAGTGCAGGTCTACCTAAAAGTTTTTGGGCTGAGGCTGCAACCACTACAGCTTACTTGATTAACAGATCCCCCTCAGCAGCATTAAAGATGAAGACACCCATGGAGGTGTGGTCTGGGCATAAGGCAGACTATAGTAACCTAAGAATATTTGGTTCATTAGCTTATGCTCATACTAGTCAAGGCAAGTTGGAACCAAGAGCAATTAAGTGTGTGTTCTTGGGATATCCGGATGGTGTGAAAGGATATAGATTGTGGAACCTTGAAAGAATGAGGAAGAGAGTTATCATAAGCAGGGATGTAAAGTTCAATGAACAGGTTCTATATAAAGATTTAATGGGTGTAGATGGGGTTAATGGAATTCCCAGTGGGATGTCAAGTGGGATTCAGTTTACACATATTGATGACAGAAGTGGTAGCCAGAGTGTGGTGGAGCCTAGTGTGGAGGAATCTGGGTCAGATCAGCAGGGTACTGGTGCTGGTAGTTCACAAAAAAGTCCTAGTATAGCTAGAGACAGAGGGAGGAGAACTATTGTGGCTCCTATTAGGTTCAGGAGTAATGATGATGTAACTGCAGTTGCTTTCATGGCTGCTGAAAATGAAAGCATATTTGAACCTCTTACTTATGAAGAGGCTGTGTTATCTGATGATAAAGAAAAATGGGTTTCAGCAATGGATGATGAAATAAAGTCACTGCATGATAATGAGACTCGGGCATTAGTGGATAAGCTAACTGGTAAGAAGGTTGTGTCCTGTACGTGGCTGTTTAAGATAAAGGAGGGATTGAACAGAGAGGATAAACCTAGGTTCAAGGCCAGATTAGTTGCAAAGGGCTTTACTCAAGAAGCTGGTGTTGATTACAATGAAATATTCTCCCCAGTAGTAAAACACTCATCTATCAGAGTGATCTTGTCATTGACAGCTGCACTTGATTTAGAGTTAGAGCAGCTGGATGTTAAGACAGCTTTTTTGCATGGTAACCTGGAAGAGCAGATCTATATGGAACAGCCTAAAGGTTATGAGGAATTAGGTGGTGAAGGGAAGGTGTGCATGCTGAAGAAATCCTTGTATGGCCTTAAACAGTCACCAAGACAATGGTATAAAAGGTTTGATGATTATATGTTAAGGATTGGATTTAAAAAAAAGTCAATATGACAGTTGTGTCTATCATAGAGAATATGGGAAAGGCAAATATGTGTACCTGCTGTTGTATGTTGATGATATGCTGGTGGCATGTGAGGATTATGATGAAGTTCAAAATACCAAAGTAATGCTGAAACAAGAGTTTGATATGAAAGAGTTAGGAGATGCAAAGAAGATCCTTGGAATGGAGATTGTAAGGGATAGGAAACTGAGGCAAATCAGGTTGACTCAAGCTACTTATGTAGGGAAAATCTTGTCAAGCTATGTATGACTGAGTGTAAACCTATGCAGAGTCCAATTGGTGCACAATTTAAGCTGTCTTTTGCTGATTCACCTAAGAGTGATAGGGAGCAAGCTTATATGGATAAGGTCCCATATGGTAATGTTGTAGGCAGCTTGATGTACCTTATGGTATGCACTAGACCAGATATTGGGTATGCTGTTAGTCTAGTGAGTAGGTTTCTGTCTTGTCCTGGTAAAGCTCATTGGAATGCTGTTAAATGGATCTAAAGATACTTAAAAGGTACAAGATCTCATGGGCTATTGTTTAGTGAGAAAGTAGTGGCTTATAGTGAAGTGGTTGTTGGTTATGTTGATACTGATTATGCTAAAGATCTTGATAAAGGAAGGTCATTAACTGGTTATGCATTTTTAGTAATGGGTAATGTTGTGAGCTGGAAAGCTCAGTTACAGAGAGTAGTAGCTTTATCTACTACTGAGGTAGAATATGTAGCTTTAACTGAAGCTATTAAGGAAGCTATTTGGCTTAAAGGGTTTGTAGCAGATCTTGGTATTCAAGATGTGGATGCTGTAGTGTTTTGTGATAATCAAGGAGCTGTTCAGTTATCTAAGAACAGTGTCTTCCATGAGTGTACTAAACACATTAATGTGAAGTTGCACTTCATTAGAGATGTCATTAGTTCAAAGGAGGTCAAGGTGGAGCATGTTAGTACAGAAGCAAACCCTACAGATATGTTTACAAAGGTGCTACCTGGTCCCAAATTCAATTTCTGTGTTGATGCATTGGGAATTACTTAGATAACAATTATGTCCTTTGGTGGAGATTCTCGGAATTACTTAGAATGGTTTACTTCTCTCAGGACATACACGATAGCCCAATTTGGAGAAAATGGTTCATATGGTAGATGAGATGGAGAGTGAAGACGATGAGGTGGTGGTGAATCATTGAATTAAGATAAGAAACTGATGAATATTCACCAATCTGGAAGAAATGCAAACAAGAAAACAAGCAATTGAGGATTTGGAATCGAGGGAAGACAGGAAAACTGTCCCCTTGAAATTGGAGAAAAGTGAAAATGCAATTGGGAAATCAGTAATTCAACATTCGTATGATATAGTATTAACTAATCTAATCTAAATTCTCATAAATCCATCCATTTGTTTATAATAGTATTTGTACCCACTACTACTTAAAGTAACACAACTTATAGATGATTTTTCACATAGTTTGCGAAGTCAGATGCATGTAGTCAAATTCATTATCATGTGTAATTTTCATCATAGACTAAAGTCAAATTGATTATCATGTCAATTTTCATCATATTAAAACTCACCTATGACTCTTACGATGGAGGATATTGTTAACTGTTTTCAAAAGATCGGAGGAGATACAATACAACCATAATAAATTATTTCATGTCATATTCACCAAGTATGAAAAATATTAAACATCGTTACTTTTCATATTATGTTATTATCTTTTCTTTCTTTCTTTCTTAATATTTAATGTAATTATTTTGACCCTACCGTTTCTTATCTCCACAAACTTGGTTTAGTTTGTTACAGCTAATTATATATTTCCAAACATTAAAAATATCAACAGAAATTTTAGCTAAAAAAAAAATTGCTGTTACTTAAAACTAGAATCGTAAACAAGCCGAGCTGAGCAAAGCTAGGGTGTTTTAGCTTGGCTTGTTCAAAAGTTGAGCCGAGCCGAACTACTAGTCTATCTTAACGAGCTCAGGCCCGACTCGGCTAGTTCATATACAAGCTGAGCATAACAGGCTCGCGAGCCAACTTGTTTATTTAAAAAATAATGATTTTGTTATTTTTTTTAAATAATATCATATGTAAAAACAAAAATATATATTTAATTCTTTATAATAACTCATTGAAAGAATGATATTAGATTGGATTATTTTGTATATTTTTATACTCAGGTTTTCATTAGAAAATATTTAATCGACCATGTCTATGATCTTTTAAAGTAATATGACATAAATTTAGATTGTAATTTATAAAAATTATAGTTTTAACCTTTTATGTGTACAAGCCAACGAGCAAGCCACGAGCCAAGATGACATTGGCTCGAGGTGGGCTTGTTTACAAATCAAGTCGAGTCGACTCAACTTATCTAAAAACCAGCAGATTTCGAGTGAGCTACAAGCAAAAATTTTTTAAAATAACACTACTTAAGACATCAACATTTATAAACCTTAAAACTTGAACAATAACTTTTTTTAAAAGAAGAACCGTCACTTGCAAGCACAACCATAAAACTACCAAATTTATAATAACATTTATAAATACACCACCGACTTTTATAAAACTACTATACGAAAAACTAGAAAAAGTAATAAAAGAATTAGTTTGAAGCTATCATCATTTTCATAACTATACCCCATAAAACCATCGATATTTAATGGCCAAAAACCTTTTCTTTTCTTTTCTTTTTTTCTACTATTTAACATAACCAAAACCTTTTTAATTTTCTTTTAAATATCACAAACGCTTTTTAATCAGCGGGCCCCACTCTTAACCATCTCCATGTAATGTTTTAGGGACTCTTGTCGCTGCAACCTCATATCATCATTAAACTTCTTTATGAACGCTTCAACTCGCCGGTTCAACTCATCCTGACTCAGTGACCCGTCTTTCTTCAGCTTCCCCACCGGCGCCGGCGCCGGCGACGGAGGTTGCGGATAGTCGTTCTGGTTTGCGTATGTTGTACGGTCATTGAACGTCTCCGACTTCCTCACCGCCTTTGGCTTCGTCGCCGGCGAAGATTCCGACGACGGAGGCTGGTGGTGGTGGAGGTTGTTGAAGGTGTCGGACTTCCGGAGGTGGCGTGTTAGCGGTAGCTGACGGCCGTCGGTGATCATCTTCCATGTGGTTTCTAGCGTCTCGTGCTTCTTAGGTTTCAACACTCTCAGAGCTCGAGCACCTGTTAATTTGTTGAATGTCGTTAATTGAATGATTATGAATTCAGATGCAATAAAATTGAATGATGAATGTAAAAGTTGTTTCAGATGCTGATTATTCTAACAAATAGAAGGATTATGTGAATTCATATGCAACAAAATTTGAATGATGAATGCAAAAGTTGTTTCAGATGTTTAATCTCTAACAAATTGTTGATGAAATTCACCTTCTGGACTAGGTTTTGCAGGTTTCCGATTGTGATTGAATCTCGACGCTACTAATCGTTTCTCCTTCACCGGAAAATTAAACTCCGGTTGAATCAGTTTCATCGCCGGAGGAGAGTTATTACGTCTCTCCGACGAATTCCACGTGGATCTCGACGTAACAAACTCATCTTCATCTCCTCCGACCACCGCCACCGTCTCCATATCCATATCCACCACCGGAGGCTCCACCGCGCCGCTAGTATCACCACCGTAGCTCACCGGCGAACGCTCCATTACACCAAAACTCGTCGGAATCTCAACCGGAGGAACATCAGATCTCAGATCTGGCGACGGAGGAGCGTTCACGTCCGGAGTACCATACCTAACCTCCGGTTCCGACTGATTCTCGCGGTGGTGATTGTGCTGGAACCGTGTGGAGGCAGCGATTGTTATGATGATTCCGTTAATAACGACGTAGAGATACGGCGGTTTCAGCCACGTGACGACGACGGACCACACAGCCGGAAGGCCGGTGAGGATCAACGGCACCGCTAGCTTCACCGTCACGGCGACTGATACAACAGCGAAGGTGATTAACAGAAGTTTTACAGAGAGGATCCATGAGTTGCTTGATGAAGAAGAAGCCATTTTCAAAAAAAGTTTTTCGTTTGAAGCGAATGTTCTTCGCTTCGTGTTGTGTGTGAAGTGTGTGTGTGTGTGTGAGAGAGAGTGTATCAGATAGAGGCCAGAGGTGGTTAAGGATGCAGTTTGAAGAGGATGCAACGGTATAAAAATTAGAGGATGTTACGTTTTACTCCCTTGGAGTTTTTTGGTTGATGTGGTATTAAGTCCTTTGGGTTTTGATATTATACCTTTTCCTTCCGGATCTAATCTCTCATCGGGTTTTTTTTTTTTTTTTTTTTTTTTTTTTTTTTTTTTTTAATTTTAATTTTAAAGAGCCTAAACTTTTTCAGACTTACAAGTCATACATCTATCTATTTTGCTTTAAAACTAGATCAATTTTTAAACTACCTCATGGCAAGATTTGAATTATGGTATTCGTCATATTGTTATTGACTCTTATTATTAAGTTACCAACGCAAGTGACTTTTATATTTTTTAACATCACTTATATTACACTGGTAAGGATTTAAATTAACTCTATTTTTACAATGAGCAAAAAACATACCACTATGTTATAAAGTAGTATACAATAAATATGCATTAACTATTAATTTTTGAATTTGATAATCAACTTATTTTTTCCGTAAATAGCTATAAATGTAAGGATTGTTTGGTAGTATTTTAATAGTTATTAAGAGGCTGCATCTTAATGGTCATAGTTTTTTAAAGGTTAAGATGTAATTTTAAATCTGAATGGTTAAGAGGTAATCGTTAAGATGTTATCTCTTAACTATTGAAAGGCTATTAGCCATTGAAATATAAATTTTTAATAATTATTATAAGACTATCAAACAGTCTCTTAATAGGTTTGTTAAAAATTAATATTGTTAAGTTAGATAAAACTATTAAACGCTTATTTTTTTAGCCACTTCTAAAATCTAAAATAAAATATCAACAATAATAGCTAGAAAAAATATAGATGCATTTAAGATTTAGTTTCTGATATGGAGCGTTTAAGATCGCCTAACTAAAAAGTAAATGCTTGTTGACAAGAAGAAACAATGAAGGCTTGAAGAGTATTTGCACCAAAAACCAAAAATTATAAAAAAAGGGGGGTAAATAGACAACAGTATAAAGTTGAGGTGGCCATGTGCAACTTAAACAACGAGACGCTAAAGAAGGAACGCGGTTTGAAAATGAAGATTAAACGACAGCCGTTGGATTGAAATAAAATATGATTTTGAAAATGTGAAAGTGGATGCTTGGTTGGCTGACTTGTCATCCCAGGATTTATGCCACTTGGCTGGTCCCCGCCTAAATTTTAAGTGGAAATAAAAATTAAATCTCGAAATTACCCAGCTATAAAATAAAGTTAAATGAAGTTACATTATAGAAAAAATATTAGATTGATAGAAGATAATATAATAGAACATTACATAGATTATCTTATTATTATTTTTTAAATCAAATTCATTTTATTCACATATTTTTTATTACATTTACTTTTTCATCTTTAGTAATCACCACCACCCATCCATCCATCACCGCCAACCACCAATGATCGTCACCACCACCACTGACCACCACCGCCTACCACCACCACTACAAACCACGCCCACTACCAACCACCATGGCTGCCACCGACCACCACCAATCACCACCGCCACCACCGAAAACCACTACCTATAACCACCTACTAACCGCTACGAACCACCGCCCACCACCACCACCACCACCAGGAACCACCAGCCGCCCGTTACTTCCGTCCCTACGCACCACCACCGAGAACCACCGGCTCCCACCACCACCGGGCACAATCACTAACAACCACCATTAGTAACCACCGATCACCGTAATTCATTAATAAATAAGTAATACATCATAATGTAATACCACCCCCGAAACACAAACCCCATTTATCCGAGCCCGAGGGTCAAAGAGTTTGCTTGCCCAATTCTTTCTAGTGGTAGCGATTAGGAACCCGTCTGAAAAACGACTTTAATGGCCACCACCCATGACCATCAGAAACCACTATCAGCCACCACCCACCACCCACGACCCACGATCACTGCCGCCACCACCCAACACCCACGATCACTACCACCACCACCCACCACCCACGATCACTGCCACCACCGATCACCACCACCAGTAACCACCAGCCACCACCACCGGGCGTAACTATCGGGAACCACCAGCCACCACCACCACCATAACCACTTTTGTATTTCATTCATTTTTCTTTTCCTACCTAATAAACAACACAAAGTAATAATTCATTTTATTCTCACATGTAACCAAACAGGATAATAGAATATAATGATTCATTTCATTCTTTTGTCCATTGTCCATTCTATTCCCTTACCATTTATTCTCTTATCCAATCCATCCATTCGTTCATTTCATTTTGTACACGTGCGGCTTCTTTCACAACTTCCCCGACCTCACACTCCACACACATGCATACGCATGGCTTTTTTAGCGAGCCTCACACGCACTCTATCTTCTTTGAGGCATCAAAGAGCCCACAAGGCAATGTTCCCTGGTGCAGCTTCTGTCAACTTCGCTTTCTTGAGTAGAAGCCATAACCATCTATCTAACGTTAGCTTGTATTGTGGTGAGTGGTATCTTTGTCAACTTCACTTCCTTAAGCAACAATATCACTCACCCGCTTAAGGAGTGTAATGGTTAGTGAAATCTCACCATGCTATATTAAAAATGTTAATATTTAATTATAATTGAATCTCACAAAATCCCTAATATTTATTATTCAAAACCAATTACTTAATAATAAAATGGGTTATTGGATTCAAATACTCCCAACTATTGAGAATTGGCCGCTGCCACCCCCAAGTATCATTTTGACGAATATAACTCCCAGGTAAACACTTTGGTGTCTGTACACCCGCCGTTTGTCAAAACCCTAACAAATGAGCTGATTTATTTTGGTCATTGTGTCAAATAAATCAGCTCATTGTGTCATATACGTTCATTGTGTCATATATTTTATATCATTTGTTAGGGTTTTGACAAACGGCGGGTGATACAGACACCAAAGTGTTTACTTGGGAGTTATATTCGCCAAAATGATACTTGGGGGTGGCAGCGGCCAACTCCCAATATTTGAAAGTATTTAAATCCATTAACCCTAATAAAATACAACCAAAACATAAATATTACTTAAGCTTTTTATAGTATTATATAAAATAAAATATTACATATTAAAAAAAAGTAACTTTGCAAAATTACTAGAGTTCTTATTTTTATGCAACTTTTTTTCAAACGTTTTGACTATTTCACAATGATCTCTCATTAGGTGGTATGTGTTGGTCATTTAAATGTCAAAATCTTATATCCCGATCGCTTCTTGGTTTGAAGGAGCTTCTTTCCTTCAACTCTAATTTCATGAATGACCTCGGGTTGTCCTTCGGGAATGACCTCGTGCTGTGTTTTGAGAATGAACTATGGTTTTGGCGTAGTGGTATTGTCTTGATCCCACATGTCAAGTGAGAGTTGTGATGGTGTATCGAGCCTAGGATAATCACGTGTATGACCCGTAAAAGGGAACGACATGAAATAAGTATGGCTTGGATTGTTAGTATGGCTTGGATCCATTCTATATTGAACAATGATTTAATATTGTTGTATTTGATGGTTTTTGAACAAAATATATAACCATTTAGTATTTACAATGTAAAAATTTTAAAATTATATATTTTGTTTATAAACCCAACGGTCATCTGTCCAACACTCAAATCTAATAAATACTTCTCATCATCTCATAAGCATGAAATTTCTCACACAAGAATAAACATAAATATACTAAACATTTTAATACTGTAGAGCACACGTTTTTGTTTGGTTTTTGTTATATTATTTTTAACATCATATTATTTATAGATTTCTCACCAAGGCTGCCTTGAAATTCCAAAATCAAAGATTCCAATATATATTTTGAGTTCTACATTATTTCATAAATGGGCATTTTCTTATATATGGAGTAATTAAATTATCTTTATTTCAGGTTTAAATTGATTCACAATCACATCACTTGGTAGACCTTACATAGTTTTCTATCTTTTTGTTTGATGGCTATTAATCCGTTACTATCATCTTACGAGTCAAGAACATATAGGCACGAGCTTCACAAAACATATATCGTCTCAAATAATGTTATTGGTTTATTAGTAAATTGTTAAAGATGTTTCGTCTTGATGTCTAACATTTTCTCATTCCTAGAATAGTACCTAACTTATTGTTGCATCATAAGGTCTAACTTATGCTTACAAAAGTTTAATCATGTAATGTTACATCATGAGGTGAAGCGAACTTCATCCTACCAAAGGTGTTGTACCTCATCAAGTGGTTCACCAAGAGACCTAATCTTAATCGACCAAGAATAATATGTACATGATCATCTCGTAGGAAATCAAAAGGTCTGGCTTCAACTTATAATTAAGATAGTCACACATGAGGTGAAGCAAACTTTACCTTATCTAAGGTGTTGTGTTTTAGTTCTTTTTGCGTTAACTACTGTGATTATTCCATGCATTCTTTTTCTCTTGGCTCCCGTGTGTTTTATGCACTCCACATGTTCTTTTTGTCTGTCCACTCCATTCCCACACGTTTCTTGAATCATATATACATTCTTTTGTTCTCTTTCTACACAACCCTAGAACCCTGATCTATATATATATATATATATCTTATTCTTTGGAGAAAAAATAGATAAAATCAATAAGGGTTGTCGGAAGGTCTCGTTTTCAGTGGTTTCTCATTGTTTTTTCTCGACTATCTCTCTTTGTCTTCAACTTTGATATATGAATGCTTGTTGTTTTCTGGTTAACCTACGTTCATTTGGATGCAAGTTAGGTCCAAGTTAAAAAGCAGCCTGAGAATGCTAAACGAAGACTAACCCGACAACATAATCTTTGTGGACACACTTTGCATTATGAAGCATAATATCTAGGGGCGTTTATAAAGCATTAAGACCCGTTTGAACTGTCTAAACAGAAACAAATTGGTTGATTCAATTAGTTTGAGGTTTATATAGTTTTGTTCACGGTTTAATGTTTTAAAAGCTATGTATGTGACGTATATGTATAGTACTAGTATAGTATCCCATGTAATAAACGTGTTGAATAAATAAAATATGAAATAATATATAATAAAATTTAAAAATTATAAATAATATTTGTAAATAGGATATGATTGAGTTATGTATATATAAGTATTTTAAGTAAAATGTAACAATAGTATCATTTTAAAATATCATTTTATAAGAATGTGTTTTTTTAATTGTTTTTTAAAACATTCTGGTCTTTTTTTAATTTTATTTAGAAAAACAATCATCTTATAAAACTTAGAAAAATGGTATTAAAATACTTCATATTTAAGAATTTCTTCGTGTCTTATACAATTTTAAAGTGTGTTTTTCATTAAAAATTTAGTTTTATTTTTATTTTTTTGATATCTATTTTTTTTAATTTAGAAATGTTTTAATTAATACAATTACTATATATACTAATATCATTAATTACGAGAGAGAGACGGAAAAATAAAAATAAAAATGCATAATATGTTGACACGTGTCATGTAAAAACTTTCTTTTATTATAGTTAATAGATTTATCAACAGTATTTATCAATTTAAAAACACCTTAAACCACCCAAATAGTCAAACCAACAATTATTTCAAATTGGTCTGATCGGGTTCGGTCTGGTGAATCCAACCAAACAACTTTCTATTATCGTTATTCAAACATATTTATTGTTTTCATCGATGAACACATCTAATATCACATGTGTCAAGGTTTAAATGAGGGAAATAGCTCAAATAAAAAGAGTAATAAAACTAAAAATTATAAAAAGAAATCTCAACCATTAATATTTTTAATTATCAGATCAGATTGTAGTGAATAGGTTTGTTAGATGGGTATTTTAGGCATAACCATTTTTATGGACGTTTTTAAAGTTCCCTCACTTTTTTTAAACGGTTACAACTTTGAATATGATATTTATTTATTTTTTTATAAAAACTACACCATAAAAATGAGCTTTTTTAATCTTTAAAATGAATACAACATTGTTATATTAAAAGATGATATTTTTTTACGTTTTTTTAGCTTACATGAAATCTGCTCGTCATTGCGTCTTTAGTGGAGTTCAGTTTCCTTATATTAGTTATTGTGTTTTTCTAATAATAATAAATTAAAAAAATATATTGGTGAAATAACACAGTTGTGTAATTGTAGTATGTAAAACATAATGACAAATTAACAACTAATTAATCTAGAATAACACAAAATAATATAAAATGTAAAAAACAATGATAAAATTTCTTATTGTGTTTTTTGCTCGTCATTATACTATCTAGTATACAATGTGTTTTCAAAGCACATTAGTGAAATAATATCATTATGTCACTAACCAGCCGTTCAAAAAAGATATTGTAATATACAATAAAACGACAAAAACTAGTTTATAAAATATATAAAATAATAATGAAAAAAATAATACAAAATTATTTAAAATATAAAACACAATAATAAATAATATAACAAATAATGAAAAAATATTGATACAGTGAACTGATATTTGACACAATCACTTGAAGTAATATATATACAATTGATTTAATATATTTGATACAATGACCAGAATATAATATTTTTAAAACAATAAAAAATACATGTTAAACCCAGATTTTTTCATAGTTTTTTTAGATTAAATATAGTTTTTCCTATAACTCTACCCTTAACTAAGTTATTGAAAGAGATGATCGGGAGACATAATTTGTCAATTTACCAAGAAAAATCGGTATATGTATTAAAATAAAATTGCATATGAAAATAGAGAAGGTGATTAAATTATTTGTAGAAATTTATATGTATAAAATTAAAATCCATATTTCCTTAAATCATATAGATAGTTATGATTTTTTTTAACTAGTATTAAATTATGGAACTTTCTTCTAAACATTCTTTTGCCCAACAACCAAAAGATTAATGAGCAAGATATATTATATTAAATTATTATGTTATCCGCACTAACGGTAACATAATCGACCGTTGGGAGACGGGACACACATGGTGTTGTTATATGTTATGTATGCAATTTTCTATTAAAGAAATAAATATCTGATAAAAGGAGGGGCTTTACCATATTGCGAGTTGCAAAGATAATAATATGATAAAATAATAATATAATTATATATTATTTTTTACCTTTACAAAATGAAACTAATATTATTTTATTATATATATTTTAATTACTAATTTTGGTACTCATTATGTGTTGTACAATATGTTTTATAGTTGTATCTTTCTTTTGTTTTTTTATCTTTAAATATTTTATTTCAACTTAATACCTTTAAATTTTTTACAATTTAGACTCAATATTTTTTTTCTTTCAACTTTAACTCTTATACTTTTTATATTTTTCAAGTTTTTCATTTTATGTTTCGAACTAAATTTTTCGAGTTAATATGCGATAGCGTGCGTGTGTTCTACAACGTTTTACGCTTATTTTTTTCCCTATTTAACGGTATCGCCGGAACATGCTGGTCCTAGATACACTTACTCATTGTTTTATATGTTTACGTTTAGCCTGTGTGGTTCAACGTTTTTACAACTATTTTTCGTTTGCTTTTATTGTTTTCGTTTTTTGTTTCTTTTTTAATGCGAGCTTTTCAGTATTAATAGTCATCCGTGGTGGTGTGCCATTGGTGCTACTTGCCAAAATTACGCCTCCCACTGCAACACGAGGGCTTAATAGTAGTTATTTTTAAAAACTTAAGAGACGACATGATCAATGTCGAAGTATCAATCAAATAAGATGTTAAATTATATGTTCCTATTCACCTTCCACTAGTTAGGGTAAGTGGGGTTGTCGAACTCATGGAATTAGTGGTCAGTGTATTATAATTGGATTTGTAAGATAATGATTCAAGTATTAGATTACTTAACTATTGCCTTTTAGATGTAAAGAATTGAATTTTGGAACAATTAATAAATTACTTAAGAAAACAAATTGCAAATAATGAGAATTAATTAGAAAAAAATTAAGGAAAAGAGTAATCCACCTCGGGATTTAGGTTTGGTTTTCGGTAATTGATTAATTTAACTTAGTGGAAAATCCTTAACCAGGATTCTATACGTGCAATGACTAATTGATATAGATAACCAAGGCTTAATGGATATTAGTACACAATACCAATTGAATTAGCAACCAAAACTAGGCAAGCATACAACTCACGCAAACTTATACGACGTTTAAATCAAGATTAATTAAGACAATTATTTAAACAATCAAAACACAAGTTAAACTCAATAAATAACTTAAGGGGTCTAAAGTTTAATCCCAACACAAGTTAAACATGAACAAAACCTAATAACACAAAACCTATTACCAGAGGTAGATCACAAGAAGATTAGCCTTACATCTTCACAAATTCGGCTACAAAATCGAATTGGAGCATGTTTTGATGGATTGCTATGAGTTGGAGAAGTGGAAGAGTCCTCTAGAATCACCAAAGTTCATCCCTTCTCTTCCCAATGTAAATTAGGGTTTTTAGAATTAATAGCACTCCCTAAGTATGGTCAAAATCTGAAGAATTTGGTCAACCCTCGAATACGACGTAAGCTACGTCCTCTAGGGATGTAGGTTACGTCTTTTCTTCCATTTTACGTCCTCATTGACTATCTTACGTCCTGCTGGTCTTCTTTGAGCACCCAAAATTAAGCTACGTCCTATGAAATGTAACTTACGTCCTCTACTGTTTCGGCCTCTCTAAGCTCTTTAAATCTCTTCTTTTAAGCTTCTAAAGCTACACTTTAAAAACATAACAACATGAATGCATTCGATAATGATTGTGTATTAAAAACATATATTTAACTACTTAAAACACATGCAAATCATGAATGCATCACGACACAATCTTATTCTTTAATTCACAAACCTATGGTGTCTAATATATGTAAAAGATAATAAGGTATTAATGGGTTGATACATTACTACTTTTACTTCAATAAAATTAATATTACATTAGTATTTTCTGGCAATTATATTCGGTTAATTGATAAAAATAAGGCCCTTTAATATCCTTGAAAAATAATGAATCATTTGGTTGAGACTTTTGTCTTTTAGTTCAAATCAGAGCATGAGGTAGGATAATTTGAAACAACTTAAAGGTAAAAGTATAGTAGATTTATCATTAAAAAAAAATGTATTAGTATATTAATGTTACAACTTAATAGATATGAAAAATAATACTACATTATTTTTTAAAATAAAGATGACACGATCTTATTGGCTAGTAATAAAAGAGATACTGGTCAACCCTATATACATAAAAATGTTATTAGCTTTATTATATTTAGGAAAAAGTTTTTTCCCTGCTTATAACAATATATGTATACAATTAAAGTTTTATAATCTTATTAATAATACATACAATAACCTTACTTAGTTGTTTACGTTCATAGCAAAGCTATCGACGAGCTCTTGAGATGATATGTAGATAAATTTTACCTCCATCCTAGTAATATTAACTTATACATATTTTTTTGGTAAATATTTTTTTTATAAATCTCTTTCTAAAGTTTCCTTTAATACACGAGTAATAATATAACATTAACTTTTACTAATCCTTCATTGTGTTTTACTCAATGTTGCAAGCTTGAACAAGAGACATTCAAAAACTTCCGTCACAAGTCGGAACTATCACATGCATTAGATCGTATTAAAATTAACTTTTTTAAAACAAAATGTGCTAATAGAATTACACATAAACTTAGAATAAAGGAGGGTGAATACATACATACATATATATATATCCACATTGAAGGTTTTTATATTTCTTATGGATTTTGAATAGGAATAAAAAGGTAGGATTGAATTGGAGTTGTTGGCTTGTAATGGTCAGGTGTTGGTGTTATGATTCTTTAATTGGATGGGGTCTCTAACTGCCTTTTGTTTGGTTCCCTATTTGGAATTTTAGTGGAGAATTTTGGTTCCCTTCTTGCAATATGAAAATATAAATATAAAAATAAAAAAGAGTAAATTGCCGTTTTCATCCCTGTGATTTGGGCATAATTGTCATTTTCATCCAAAAAGGTTTTTTTTTGTATTTGGCTCCCCAAGTTTTAAAAAAAGTTGCCATTATCATCTAAAAACATGAATTTCATGAAAGAAATTTTATCAACAACAGTAAACATAGATTAAGATTTCGTTTTTATATGAAAATTAACATAAATACCCATTTAACGATGAATATTTAACATTTTAAAATAATAAAACTATCATTTTTGGATGAAAATGACAATTTTTTGAAACCTTAGGGAGTCAAATACAAGAAAAAACTTTTTTTGATAGAAACAACAAACATAACCAAACCATAGAAAGAAAAACAGCAATTTACTCGATAAAAAAAAAACTCAAAGTTTGAATTTAGAGATATTTAAAGCCAAAACATACCAATCCATAGAATGAAAATAATTAATACCCTGTCATAAGCATTTATTGCAAATCCAAGTAAAGTCGCTACTTTCTTTAAGTGTTCATACTTAGAAATTGAATCTACTTTTTTGGCTTTGAAACCACATTTAATACCTCGATTAAGCCATATGAAAACAGGATAACCGTTAATACAGATTTTAAGTTTTAAGAGTTGAATCATCTAGTAACGTCATTAAAGAGAAAACTTATGACTGTGTGAGAATCCACTTGAGTCGGGTTTAAACTAAAAATTTTAAAAGTTTTAAAAATTCCTAAACCCAAACCACTATCATATCTAATTGGACTATAAAACTATTGTTAAAATTGAATCTACTGATATTATTTCTTTAATAATAATAGTAGTAGTAGTAGTAATAGTAATAATAATAATAATAATAATAATAATAATAATAATAATAATAATAATAATAATAATAATAATAATATTATTATTATTATTATTATTATTATTATTATTATTATTAAAGTTTAATATTGTAATAACAAAGTCGTATTAAATGGAATTTGAATAAAGAAAAAAAGAAATTTGGAAATAATCAAACAACCTAGCGATTACTTTACAGCCATAGATTATATTAATAGATATTCGGAGCGCTTTTAGTTATGCGCGGAGTGCGTGGTAGGGTACATCCATCAACCGACCAGCTTCTTCTTTTGGGTTAACTATAATCCAAAACTCCCTCACCAAAATCATTATATATGGATAATGTTTTGCAAATTGAATCTAATCAGATGTCAAAGGGTGTGGCTAAACGTACTTACCTCATCTGTTGAACGTACCTTCTATGTGAGAGGTAAATTAATTGACAATTGGAATGGATCCATCAAGTTTGAGTCGGGTGTTTGTTTTAGCAACACCTGGTGATAAACAAAAGTTTGCCAATTTAGCTGTTTAGTTGAATTAAACGTTTTAGCCTATTTATGTCAGTTTATTTGGTATCATAATATGCAAAAGTTAGAAGTTTGTTTAAATCAACATTGTTTGAATCCTACAAGATTAGCAGTAGCTCCAATAATATTGTCTCTTAGTTAAAGTCTTGATATGATAACTGATTAGATATTTGTGTTTGGTAATCTTAGTTTCATATGTCATTTTAAATTTTATCTCATACTCGTTTACTCAGGTCGTACTAGTTACTCCTTGCTCATTGCGTTGACGATCTTCCAACATCTATCGGGTTTGCGGGTCACACCTCTTTTATCTTTCTTAGATTTTGTATAACATTTGACCAGTTGTGACTACCAATAATGTACGTATTGTCAATTAGTAGCTCACGTATTTGTTTTGCTACATGAGTGAAAACTATTAATTAGCTAGTGTTTATCATAATTGTTTTTACCATAATTAGAAGATAAGATTTGATATAATTTCATTTAAAGTTATATTTCATCTAATAGAAATTGTCCCAGTATCTGTTCCCTTATAAACATGCAATGCGTCACACTTTCATTATTTTCTTACCCCTCATAGCGATTACTAGCTTTAGTAAACCCGTGCATTACACGGGTTGAACAAAAAAATATTAAATATAATAAAAATTTATCAAGTATAAAACGATAATTTGCGATAAAATATAATTGAAATTACGTATAGTAAGACCAATATGTAATAAAACAATTATATCAACTTTTTAAACTTTTGGTTTAAAACTTTTTGTCCAGAAAAATAATAAATATTTTGTTTCAAAACAAACCACATTAAAAAATATCATTTTTTAAAATTTTCTTATTATAAATTACAATTTTAATTATTTATTGTTTATAAAAAATTAACTTTTTAAAAACACTAATTATAAAAAAGTTTGATGTTTTATAAAAATTTCTTATTCTATAAAAATTATTATTAGAAATAACATTAATAATAAGATCTTTTTCAAATTTATTAAAAAACTATTTTTGTTATAAACAAAGTTAAATAATATTATTGATAATTAAGGTAATTATTTAATAGGAGAGAGAAGCGGGAAAATTTTAGTGAGAATGAATATAGTGCCGACACGTGTCATTCAAGATACTTTTTTATTAGAGTAGAAAAATTATTTTCCACTTCGCTTTTGAGAAGCTCACTAATTCTTTTGAAACCTAAATTCTTGAAATGTTGATGAGTTTTGACATTTTTAAAACAAAGCAGTTTGGTTAGATACAACAAATCGCTCTAGGTCTTCGTAAAACCAGCCAACTTGTTTACAATAATTAAACTGAAAAGGTGCAACGGGGAATGTTATTTTATTTTCACTATTTCAACCATTTTTACTTCCCTATTTGTTAGAATCTTGTCGCTGCTTTAATTCTAACCCTTGAAATAGTATGATTAATGGATCAAAATCATCCGATACATTTAGCATGAAAATGCTATTAGCATATCTATAACGCATAATAAAAGACTAACTATGGTTACATATGACTACTTTCTATTCCGTCCACCTAAATGTCACTTTTGTATTATTACATGTTACATCATTCAGTCTTGAGTTATAATGAATTTGGAAAATATTAACTTATATCAATTACAACGAATATTATATTATTACTTATTACTTTTAAATTATTTGACATCTTTCCAAAAGTATAAGAAACTACTAATTATGTTAACAAATAATGATTAAGTATTAATTTCAATATTGCCGTTGACAATTTTTTGTTCTATTAAAATAAAAGTTTATGCCATAGTTTCTTTCGAAATAACAATTTTCTTTTAGTTAATTTTAAAATTCATGATATTATTCATATTTTTGGTAATGTTTATTTTTTAATAACCTTCTATTAATATGATTTTTACCCATCTTTTATAACCTTCAATGCCATTACATAAAAAAGTATTTACATATTTATATAACAATTATGATGAATTTATTAATTTATTTACCTACTAGGTTAGATACCCATGTAAAACACGGTTGAAAATATAAAAACTATATAATTTATAAATGTATAAATATTTCGTATGATTAAGCAACGTATTACATAAAACAATAAAAAAATAAAAAGGTACACTTATAAGTTATATATATAATCGAATACTTATTTGGATAATATAACATACAATTGACCCATGCAAAAAAAACCTGTTGTCTTAAATTGACACTAACTCAAAATATATAAATATATCATTAAATGTTTTTCTTTAACTTTTTTTCAATTAAATCTTATTTGACTATAAAAGTATTTATAATTTAAAATAACATATGATTACACAATTTAGTTGATAATATAGAAAACTAGATTAAAAACAAAATGAATTATTAATTTAGCTTTTTAAATTAAAAACTTGACTAAAATAATATATTAATTTAGGCGGGAAATTTTTTTGAAGAGTAACAGGAGAGTGCCATGTGCATGTGGAATCATAATTACTCTTTTATTATATAATATAGGTGTGTTATTTTAAGTATTAGTGACCCGTGTAACACACGGGTCACTAAGCTAATACTTTCATATAAGTAACTAAAAGAGATATGTGACAACATCACATTCCTCCTTACTAAAATTCTATCGCTCATCTATCCAATTTAATAGTTACTATAATTACTAACAATATTATTTAATTTCTTCGTAAACTAAAATACTTTTTAATAAATTAAAAAAAAAAATTTATTAATGTTATTTATAAAGAAATAGTTTTTTTATAAAATAAGAATTTTTTTAAAGTACAATTTTTTAAATAATTTTGCTTAAAATTAGTGTTTTTAAAAACATAAAATATTTATAAATAAAAAATAATTAAATTTGAAAGTTATAATAACAAATAAATTTTAAAATGGTTTGTTTTGAAACAAATTATTTAGTTTTTTAAAGTAGAAAAAGTTTAAAAAGTTGATATTATTGTTTTAATACTTATCGTACTTGCTCATACGTAATTAACAAAATACTAATATATTTAAAATTTTATTTATTCAACCCGTATAATACACGAGTTAGTAAAACTAGTAATCTAATAAAACATTAAATATTTTTAATTTGATAGAAAAGCAAAGCAAAACCAAACATATAAATTAGTTTTGGATAAAAACAGAACAAATAACCAAAGTATCAACACTCGTAAAACATATTAAAACCGTGCATGGATTTTTATAAAAGAAAACCGGATTAAATTCGTTGATGTTAAATTTGTAAAATGATAAATGCTAAAAAGTTAAGGATTAGATATTTAGACACCCCAAAATTATATTTTAACACCCCAAATTTCTATGCGCGTCGTATAGCCCCATACGCGTCGTATAGGGGGGTCGTATAGCTCTATACGGGGCGTATAACCCCTTTGACAGCCCCTTGAATTTTTTCTCGTAGTTCGTGTCGAAATTTGCTATACGCGTCGTATAGCCCCATATATGTCGTATAGGGGGTCGTATGGGGCTATATGGGGCGTATAGCCCTCTGACAGCCCCCTGAATTTTTCTCGTTTTTAGTGTTTTCAATCCTATACGTCGTGTATGGGCCTATACGAAAAGTATAAGGGGGTGTCGATTTATTCAAATGGATGTGTGAATATTAGGACCCAAAAGTTATTTCTAGAAAAAGGTTAAAATGCTTGGGTCCACCTACGACACGAGGCTAAAAATTAAAAAATTGAACAACATCAAATGAAAAAAAGGCTTAAATATTGCTTGTTTCAACCTGCCGACCTTTGGAAAAGTTAGTTTATTTGGTCAGGCAGTAACATCATTTGGATTTATCGATTTAATACAGTGACAAAGCAAAATGAATGCAGTCGTTTCGTCAGCCTCTATAGACAACGCGTATATATGTTTAAAAGATTTAGTGACAAATTCAGATTTGGTTATTTTACAATTTATAATTGATATGGAAGTTTTATTAACTTACATATAAAATTGCGTAAATGATTCATGTGTTTAATCAGATTGTATGGTTAGTATTTAAATTTTTAAAATTTATAAAGTTAGTTTAAATTTTTATGTACTAATTACACATTTGGTTCCTGACATTAAATTTATTTAATTTTTATTTGTTTTATAAAGTTTGGACTAACTTTTAAATTTAACTTTAAGTATAAAAAATGCAACGCCTACGTAAAAGTTTGGACTAACTTGTAATATTTTATAATTTGAGAACTAAACTTGTAATAACCACACAAAAATTTAAACTAACTTTACAATTTTCAAAGTCTTGTAACCAAACATACAATCTAATCAAACTATGAACCACTTTACAATTTTCAAAGTCTTGTAACCAAACATACAATCTAATCAAACTATAGGGTTCATTTATGTAATTTTTTCTAACTTAGACTTGTTTGGAAAGAGGTCAACTACGTGTATATTTACTAAATTTTGTTCAACTTACACTAAATGCTATTATAAATAAAAGTATATTGTATTTAATAAGAAAATTTATAACTTAATTTACAATATTATAAATCTTTTTACTAAAATAAATCATGAAATTCAAAGCTCACCACTTTCAATTATCATTTAAAAATGTTATTATTATTAAAATTTATTTGTAAGCAATTTCTAGAAATCTTTAAAGATAAATACATCAAAAACAACACTCTTTAGAAATTTAACAACACTTAACCTTTTAGTTTTTGAGACATGCCACTTTATGTCTTTATCATCAAAATTAGAAAAAAACCGAGAAAAGAACGATGAACTCATAAACATGCGACACATGATATAACAATTTACTTTTTTAAACACTAATTCTTTTACACCAAAATACCATATATTTTTCACTTGATTTAAACCCATATCATTTTTGTAAAAAGCAAAAATCATATAACCGGACGCCACCAAGTCATGTGTATTTACTTATATTAGATGTTGTTACAAAATAAAATCACTAGATAATTCTTGGGATCAAATGTCAAATAAATGCGACTCTTTCTTATGACGACGATGGGGAGATTTAAAGTACGAGAATTCAAAGAAGACCACCGTCCATTATCCAAATTGGATTTTATAATTTTTGCATGGGTAATTACTTACGAGTTAAGACTACTTAAACCATATTAATTTGGTCTAGCGGATCCACTAATTTGTGATTATTAAACAAAATTTAAATTAACAAAAGAGATATTTTCTTTATGATACTCTTTTAGAAAAACTAATCATATATTTACTAATTTTAAAAGTTGAAAAAGGGTGATCGTATCTACAAGCTCCTTTCAATCTTTATCAAACGCCACCGTTTCATCTATTTAGTTTTGGGTTCTTAATTCTTTACTTTAATTGTTTGGTTAGAATTGTTTTAAGGGTTTTGCATCATCCGTGGTCCTTTAGTAACACCATGGTTAGGTGGTTGTTTTTGGTAAAAACACGTATAAGAAGTTGTTTATTTTATCGGTAAACAAGTCATGATCATATGTTGGTGGTTACTTCGTTGTTAGTTATTTAGTTGGAAAGGAAAATCTAGAAAACTAAAGAGTCATTTTGGTTGAAAACTTTATCTACCTAACTATTTGAATAAGTTTTTATAATAAAAGATCTCATTGCTAATAAGTTCTAGATTAATTGTTTTGGAAGAACACAGTCATGTCTTTTCAAAATAAAGGTTATGGGTTTGAGTATCATTTGTAGTAATATGCTTCAAGTGGTCTTGGGGTTTTGTCACAGCGGACATTTAGGTGGTGGATTTTTCTTGGATTGATAGGCGGGCCGGGTCACAAACGCTGTTTTTGTTCGCGGGCGTGGGTACCCCTTCGCCAATGGGTTTACCCGGTTGACCGGGCTTAAAAAGTATTCGTTGGCCATTCAAAAATAATATTAATAAAAGATTTAATTGTTTAAAATAGTTACATGTTTTTCTATAAACTTATGGACAATCAGAACGTGACACGTCATCTCCGATCGAAATTGTAATCTCGAGCCAAAACTGCTTGAACCCGTCTTTCATTAAGTAATTTTAGTGGAAACTCCTAGAAACAAGAATTTCATGGACATTTGACATCATTTGTTGGTTCCGTTCTTAGTCCACATAATTTTCGTTTGGATGTACGAAAAACGTAAATTTCTTAGAAAAGAGACATTATTTTTCTTATAAGTTTTATAAAAAAAACGCCAAAAAAAGCTTTATTTTTCTAAAGGGTCCTTAAAAGAAAAAAAAAAATCTTTGTTTTCTTGACAAACATCTACCTATAAGTGGATAAACTTTTTACAAAAATTAGTTTCTTGATCGGTCACATGGTCAGATTGTTTCAGTATTTACTATATAGTTAAAAGGTAGTTTAACTAACAGTCTTAATTAGTTGTAGAATATATTTTTTTAATTAAAAACTTACATATAAAACGCGCATGCAACAAACTATATCTATCCTTAGCTAAAAAAGATCTTAAGAACAAGTTTATACATGACTCATTAACCATCTAAAGTAGACTTAGGATATTATTTACTCTTAAGATTTTCTTGCAGCACATAGACCTATTATTTCCCCTCAAAATATATAGCCAAAAGATCATCCATTAAAAATAGTTTTTTCTTTAGATTTTTTTAAAATTATAACTAGGTTAGAAACCCATGTATTACATAAATGAAAAAAAATTCAGCATATTAAAATCATTTTGTATTTTTTTTAAATATTTTATATGCTATATGTCATTAGTCATTGATAAAATAATAAACAATAAAAATTTAAGAAATTATAAATAGAAAATAATAACAATCAAGAATTGTAAAATTATATTTTAAGATAACATATAATTGAAATCTTATAACTTATATATGTTGTAATAACTTATTGAAATAATAAGATTCATATTTTAGATTTTAATTATTTAGTTTAATTATTTATAATAAGTTTTCATTTAATAGGAGAGAGAGATGAGAAACAAAAATTTAAATTTCACCAAAAATTTCCCACATCTTGCTAAAAATATTCTTATATTATATAGTATAGATTAGTCTAAATTGGTACTTAAACAAAGTTTTATTTGAGTATATTAACATAACAACAATCCTTTTTTTTACTTAAACAACCAACATAGAAAGTGTTGGCTGATGGAGGTTAAAAGGTCACACAACCAACCATAAAGGTATACAACACATAGCGAAATGACACGTTATTTGGTCAAAAACTTCCCCCCGACCTGAATGAACCTGTGAGGATACAAACAAATAGGATATACAAACACAACAACAAGAAGACACCCAATTTTAGCATGAAAAACCTTTTAAAACCTAGAGAAAAACCATAGGACTACTAGAGAAGTACAAAAGTTTTTTTTTTATGTATACTAAAGGCATACAATAAACATCATATACTTGAAATCAACTAACATCAAGCATATGAAATCAAATAAAGGCAAAAGAGAGAAGATATCATCCAATTTTGCAGTCACAAACAAGGCCTTGAGAACACGACTTCCAGACATGATTAGAACAATTCCACTGATGAATAAGGTCTCCTAAGTGTTGTGAAGATGTTGTCTATATTTTAACGATCCAATTGTTCAATCTCCGAAAAACAACTGATCTTTGTAGGTAGATCAAAAATGATGAGAAATGAGTCTCTTTTTGTCTTCTCCCTAATATCCTCCTTTATGTATCTACTAAATGTTTGTGCTAGAGATGGGCATAAAAACCGGGCCCGAACCCGACCCGGTGGACCCGACCCGGAACCGGGTACGGGTAGTACCCGATGGGAGGTGTACCCGGGTTGGACCCGTTTAAACCCGTAGGGTTGGAACCGGTTTTGGATTTTGAGTTTTTTAGTGAACCCGACCCGAACCCGGTTTTGGACCCGACCCGGTTGAACCCGATTTGAACCCGGTATTGGGGACACCCACAAGAAAAAAAAAGAAGAAGAAAAATAAAAAATAAAAAAAATAAACCCGATTTGAACCCGGTTTTGAACCCGACCCGACCCTACCTGGGTATGCCGGGTAGGGTTTTGCATTAGGTGAACCCGACCCGGGTTCGAACCCGGTTTCACCAAAACCCGGGTACGAAAAAACCCGGTTGGGCCCAACTCGGTTTCAACCCGGTTTCGGGTATTGGGCCAGACCCGATTTGCCCACCTCTAGTTTGTGCTAAGCTGCTTATCAACACCTGATCTCTCTGTATGCTGAAAAATGTGCCATAACAAATGGGCTCATCACATGGGCCAAAAAACAAATGACCCAACATTGGCATTGAGGTTAAAGAAGGCCATCAATCTTATTTTAGTTTTTTTTTTTTACTTACTTTTTTCGGTTTTTTTTTCTTTTTTTTTCCCTTCTTCTCTCTTTTTTTCTCACACGTTCATCTACTAATACATCAGTGAGTATAGATTATTGTTACTTGGATGTTATGTAAAATCCAGGACTTCCAATTGTTAGGTGTCCGTTCACGCCATTTTAATAACCAGTTATCAACTTAGATCGTGTTGATGACTACGAATCGCTAGATGTTGTTGTCGAACCGGAGACGAGGGCAACCTAGTTGACTGTTCAAAAGTCCAAACAACACACTAAAAGGTCACATCCTCTCTCAATCTGTATTTAATTCGGATTTGGTTTGTTTTGGTTGAATATTGCCTATGTACATCACGGGTCAACGGATGTCACTATTCTTATCATATTTAATAGGCAATTTGGATCCTTAGTATTGATTCGATTTATTATTTCCATGACTGCAAATAAGCATAAATTGGTTACTACAAAATCAAACATAAAATTCAATATTAGTCTTCTATCCACGTTTGTAACTACTGTTAGTGACTTATAAGTAGGGGCGCATTCAATACATGACTAATTTTAATTATAATTACTTTAGAACTGTATAAGTTCTTAGTAGGGGCGCATTCAATACATGACTAATTTTAATTATAATTACTTTAGAACTGTGCGGTTATGCAGTATCATAACCGCCTTGTATATCACAAATTAAGCAATAATGGTGGTTTTCAATTCTCACAAATTCTCTATTCATAAATTCTCTACTTCAAATTATTTCTATCTAAAACTAAATCGTTGCAAGTATTGTGACGAATCTTGAATGCGAAATTCAAATGAATTTTTAAAACTATTACTTAAACTTAGTTACATAAGAATTTTGTAAAGAACAAAGTTAAGAACGGTTTCAAAACTGATCTATAACCCCTGAAATTATAACCAAAATATATGCAAATAAATTGCAAATTTTAACATGTACTTCTTATCGATAATATAAAAAATCAGACTTTCTTTCTTTAAAAAAAAAAATCATTTTAAACAACTGCTCACTGCTGATTTCTTCAAAATTTCAACCACCATATTAACAATTTAGCATCATTAACAGTTCATGGATTGTACACAATGTAGTATTAGCTGTACTTCCATTCGATGAAACTAATCATTCCCTTGAATAATGACTTCTACTAACAATTCTAGTATGTTAGCATGCTTTATAACATGTTAATTATGCAGCTAAAGTTATAAAATTAAGAAATGCAAGTTTTGGCCTTTTGACCTACTCAAACAACTTTAGTTGCACCTGAGTGTAGCTTACAAAAGCACACCCACATATATAAAATAATTTATAACCATATATTATAGATTGATAAGTTATGAATTTCAAAGCTCAATTCTAAGCTTAAAATATACAAAATAATTTACAACCTCATATTACAATAAATCAATGTGGTTTCAAAATTTCAGATACCTAAACTCAATTCCACATTGTAAAGTAAGGTTGGAATTTCAAGTCAAATTGAACTTTTTAAAGGCAATAGAAATATGTTTTGATGATTAGTCACGATCTCCGGAACAAAACAAAATATACCCGGTGCTTTACTACACTCCCGGTTTTTGTAGGGTTGTGGAGGGGCTGGATCGCTTTTGGATCTGATGTATGCAGTCTTACACTTTTGTATGATAAACTTTTTTCAACGGCTCGAAATCTAGACTCAAAGTCACAAAGCAGCAATCCATGAACTCTGGAACCTAAGAGCATGAATTTGCATACGTAATTGATAATCTAAGAACAACGCACGTACATCTTGATTGTTAAAATATACGGATGATTCAATTCAATAACAAACGTACTGGTATTGGTTGTGACAATGTTTTTTTGTTATTACATGTAAATGGGCTTATTTATGTTTGGAACTTATGGACTACTTTGGCAACAGATGGGCTCATGAACTAATGGATTGCTTTGGCTAGTGCTGGACTTGGTTTTACACATCTGGGCTTCGTAACAGGGGACTTTATGTCTTGATTTTTACACGCCCAAAAGCCCAAAAGGTGGAACAACACTTGTGAAAAGATGGTGCCGTCACATATTTTGTTTATGAAGATCTTCATCAACTTATCGGAAATCATTCTTAAGAATATACAAAATTTAAGAAAATAAGAGCACATGGTTGCCAAAATAAACGTTAACAAACATGGAAAATTTAATAACAATCTATTTTAAAAACTTACTCAGGTGTCAAGTATAAGTAAATATATATATATATATATATATATATATATAAGATATAAAAATATCTATTTTAAAAATATATATAAAAAATAAATAAAACTTAAAGCTGAAAAACCAAATTGAAGAGAACTAAAAATTAATAACAAACGAAATAGGTAGTATCCGTGCTTCACATATTTTAACATTGTTTATGATAAGCAAATGACCTGGTTTTTCCACTGTATCCATTGCTATTATGGGATTAAAATGTGAATTCTAATCACTTACAACTTAAATTTGCATATGCTTTTATGGGATTAAAATTTGATATATGTCAAAAAGGATCATAAATAATATTCGGGACATGTATGAGTATGACCTGGTTTTTCCATTATATCTATTGTTATTTTATGACTAGTAAAAAAAATAAAAAATAAGATTATAAAACTAAAAAAGGTTTTAAAAGCATATGTGTGTACCTACTGCTAACCAGGCAAAGGCAACCAGAGAAGATTGGTAAGTGGGTCAAATGTCTTGAAAGTATTGGTCTTAATCCTATGTGCATTAAATATCGCAAGTTATATAACAAAGTTGTATTTAACTGTAAATCCATCTTGTAATTGTTATTATTAGAATATGTATGTTTACTAATGTATGTTAACCATTGCGCATTTGCATGCGACTAAAATTTAATATGATGGTATTAAAAACGTATCCAGAAAGACATCTTAGCATTTAAATATGTATATATGTATGATATATATATATATATATATATATATATATATATATATATATATATATATATATATCTATAAGCATATATTCCACGAGGAATAAATTTTTTTAGTTTGTATCCGTTGTAAAAAATTTCACCACGAATCGGTTTTCACAACTTAACGATGATACATTACTAAGTTATAACAATATAAATATAAAAACATAATTATATTATTCTTTGCATATCTTCTGTACTACTGTACATAAATATTACATAAATGAAAGATCAAAACCTTAATGTGATTTATAAAATTACAGGAGTACTGTATTCCGAGCAACGTATTCTTTGTCACTATAATAAATTACCACAACAATCATTTCAAATTATAATTTTATTATTAGCGAGTGAAATAAACTCTAAACTATCTAGATAAATAACTAAATTTATTTGTTTGAATACATGAACAACTATACGTACTGACTTAGGGGTGCAAACGAGCCGAGCCGAGCCGAGCCCGAGTTCGTACAGGTTCGAGCTCTGCTCGTGAAGACTTAGGAGAGCTCGAGCTCGGCTCGTTTCGAGCTTTATATTTAAAGCTCGAGCTCGGCTTGACAAATACTTTTTCAAACTCGAGCTCGGCTTGGGCTCGGCTCGTTTATTTATTTAAATATTATTTTAATATTTTTATATTTAATTTTGATATATATATTTATAATTATATAATTTATATAGAACATAATTCATATTATTTAATTGTTTTTTATTATAACTTTATATATAATAGATATTATTTATATAATATATTAAATAAATTAAATAAAAATATATAAATAAAAAGCTCGTTTAGGATCGCGAGCCGGCTAGAGCTCGATACGTGAAGCTCGGGCTCGAGCTCGATAACTAAATGAGTTTTTTTCCAATTTCGAGCTCGGTTTGTGCTCGATAAAGCTCGGCTCGTTTCGAGCTTTTTATCGATCCGATCTCGAGTAGCTCACAAGCGGCTCGGTTCGTTTGCACCCCTACTGTTATGATATTATACATTCAAATGATATTTGCTTGAAATGAGAATAGTTCTGTTAACTAATAGATGGTTAAATATACCCCCTGATAACCAATATACCCTTTATTTGATTAATATTAATTTATTAAAAAAATGCTCATACGTCTATATAAGGACTTCTATACACCCGTATATGATGGCTTTTAACTTGTATACACTTGTATAATGACTCGTATATGCTCGATATACAACATTTTATATGTCCGTAAGACAAAGGTACGTTAGCACAACCCTAATATTAATATTATGCGTATTTCATCCTACCGTTTACTAATTAATTGGCTATTTTAGAGTCCACTAGTACAGAACTGTTTTTAAGGGGCGGTGATTTTAGTTTGTTAGGGCGGTGTCAAACCGCCCTCAAAAACCTCGCTCTAAAAAATGATAACATTATAGGGCGGTTGTTTTTTGGGGCGGTTGTCCTATTTTTTGGGGCGGTTGATGTTTTTTGGGGCGGGTTTATAGGGTAATGAGGATGGGATTTTATAGTGCGAATGAGTGTTTAATGGACGTCCATGATAAATATATTTATATATGACTATAATTACTTCCTCTTTTAATATCGTGTTACAGTTTGGTGTCATAACACTATAGAGTGCGATGAGATCATATATTTTTTAATATTTATGTATTTCAACCTAAACTTGGCCAAACACAACTTGAAACATTTCAATATTTCAAAATTAGTTGAACATTCACCAAGTAAACTTGTATATATAGAGCTATGAGATCATCTATTTCTTATACCATTCTATATTTTCTTTCACAATATCTAAAACTAGAAATGAAGATGTTTGGTGTTAAAACCCTACTCGTGATTTTAGTTTTACAGGCGATGTTGGCATCGATGGTAACTGAAGCTGCATCTGGCGATAAGTTTAAGCGTGTTAAGCCTCGCAAACCTCCCAAACCAGTACAAGAACTTTTAACATGCAAAAGCCGTAAAAGCAAGTGTTTCATGAAGCGCGTCAAATGCCCCATGGAATGCCCAAAGGTTAAGCCGAAGAACCCGAAAGATAAAGCTTGCTTTCTTGATTGTTACTCACCCAAATGTGAGGCCGTGTGCAAATGTAAGTCGTAACTTAACTTATATGTATTTTTTATATCTATATGTTTGGATGATAACAATCTATGTTCGTTTCTTAGCACGTAAACCAAACTGCAATGGACCCGGAGCTGCATGCTATGACCCGCGATTCATAGGTGGGGATGGAATTGTATTCTACTTTCATGGAAAGAGCAATGAGCATTTCGCCTTGATATCCGACTCTGATCTCCAAATCAACGCGCGTTTCATTGGACTTAGACCCGAAGGAAGAACCCGCGACTATACATGGATACAAGCATTGGGAATCAAGTATGGCCATCATAACTTCACCCTTGAAGCAACAAGAGCCAAAAAATGGGATGATAATGTTGATCACCTAAAGTTATCATACGATGGAATCGATTTAAACATTCCAGAGGGTGATTCTTCCGAATGGAATTCATCCGAAGGCGATTTACAAGTAGAAAGGACTTCAACAACCAATAGTTTGACTGTCACTATAACAGATCTTGTAGAAATATCTGTTAATGTGATTCCAGTATCGAAAGAAGATAGTATGATACATAATTATCAGATTCCTGAAAATGATAGTTTTGCGCATTTGGAAGTACAATTTCGATTCTTTGGGTTGTCATCTAATGTTGAAGGTATTCTTGGTAGAACTTATCGCCCTGATTTTGAAAATCCAGCGAAACCAGGAGTCGCGATGCCAGTGGTTGGTGGCGACGACAAGTATAAGACTAGTTCGCTCCTCACGACCGATTGCGCCCTCTGCGTGTTCTCTCCTGATAATATTAAGGATGAACATGACACATTGATGGAGTATGGCATGCTTGACTGCAAAGGTGGAGGGAATGGAATCACATGCAAGAAATAAGTCAAATTGCATTACTTAATATGTCTTTTGAATGGTTATTATTATATGATTGTATTGATTAATTTGTGTTCAAAATGTATCACATTACAATACTAGTGACAAAATTCATGATTCAAAGCTAATAATAAAATTCATAATCATAAGCTAATGCAGACTAACTAACTGGTTCATCCAATTCTTGTATTATCTCTCCCAAAGACCAAGGTTGTCGCCCAGTTGATCATGACGTATAACCTGTTTCTCCAGCTCAAGACGCGGGTCAAATAAGCAGACCGCCAAATCAGCCAGCTCACAAACCCTGCCATCGATATTCCCTTAGCATTCTGCAGCGAACAAGATGACAATTGCTATAAAAATATCAAGAACATAACTCGAGTTTTGTTTATCCTTTTTTTAGATTCTACTCGAGACAATTTACCGATCAATTATTAATATAAACGAGACAAAATGTGATATTATTATTTTTACTACCTTTGACTGGCTAAGGTCAACGAGTGCCTTATAGCGACCAACAGAAGCCATGCTTCCGAGATGCTTGTAAACAAAAGGATCTCCAAGAACGACGTCATTTGCAGAACAAGCCTTTCCTGCATTTTGCTTGCCAATCTTTTTATTAAACAACTCAACTAGATACTTTCCTTGTCTTTCAGCAACCTGTTTTCACATTAAGCATGCTTCACAAGTCAAAAAATGGTCATTTTGACTTTATAAAAAGTCAACTTGTGTACATTTTAAGTGAAAGGTCAAACCTGAGCTAGAGCAGGAAGAACTGGCCTTCCTGTGTGTTCAAGAAAACCAGCACAATCTCCAAGTGCAAATACATCTTCAACTGAAGGAACCCTTAACCATTCATCAACGCCGATCCTATATACTTGAAAAATGATTTCTTAATAAAATTCAAAGGTGCAAATTCGACCCATTTTCTGAAAAAGGTTTTATAGTTTGATAACATGTCATATACCTTAATGTTCTAAATTTTTTTAGTTTAAGTAAACTATATTATTTTTTTAGGGAAATGATCCACGATGTTAACATCATCTAACTTAGGTGTTGTTTAGGCGGAGAACAGTTTAAAAACGGTCAACGCCTTTTAACCATCCATATTTTTTTTATTATTCATAACCATCCCCTCATTTACTCTCAACATCATAAATCATTTTTCAAAAAGACAAGAAAATTACCTTCCACCAGGAGATTTAGGAAGCTTTAGTTGTTTTACGAACTCAGACGGACCCACTCCGGTTGACCACACCAGAAGTCCATAAGGGACAACACTCCCATCACTAAGAATAAGCTTTTTTGAGTGCACCTCTTTAACAACTCCGCGAACAAGACGTACACCATACTGATATGCAATTCCTTATTAGATATAATCACAATATTTAACTGATATATCATTTTTTGTTCATTCAATCTGTTTCATGTGTCCCATTTCACCAAAAGGAAAAATTTTAGGGGTCTTATGAAGTTACCTTTGTTAAGTGTTTTGTAGCATATTGCCGTAGCCCGACATCAAAAGATGACAATATTTCATTCGCCTGTTGCAAAACACAGACAGAAATATATATATAGTACTAAAACAGTAAACATGGAATTAAGTATATGAAACAAGAACATTAAATACCTCAATAAGGGTGACACAAACATAGTTTTTAACATGTGCGTAACGTTGATAAACATCTCTCACTATAAAATCACTCAATTCACCACTAAACTCAACTCCAGTTGGGCCTCCTCCAATAACAACACAGTGCAACATTTGCTCCTTTTCTTCCTCAGATATTCCTGAAAAGGTTATGAGTTTCATTTGAGTCTTTCTTGCAAAGTAGAGGGGACTCTATATTATTTATTCATTTATTTATTAATCTTTTTTTGGGGGACTAGATATGATTACAAGCCTCATATTATTTCAATAATAATCCAAGGTTTTAATAAACAATTTTAGGAGGTTTTATGCATTAAAAATACACATTGGGTGACATTTAACCTGTTTCCTTTTAAGCTTTTTTTAGTTTTTTCATCCATATACATAAGGGTTGAAATGCTATTACATGTCATCAGTATATTTGCAGAAACTATGCATATAGTAAAACAAGATTACCAGGGGTTTCAGAGAGCATCAAGTTCAAAAGCAGTTTTTTCCTTATTTCTTGAGCGTGACTAACTTCACGAAGAAAATATGCATGCTCCTTCACACCCTTTACGCCAAATGTCAATGGCTCGGATCCAGAAGCGATTACAAGCTTGTCATATGCAACTTTAAACCGATATGGTTCATACAGGAGCTCGTTATCACTAACTGTCTCACAATACACCTGTTCCATCAAAACAACACCTCAGTTAGAAAGGCATAAAGTTCAAAACTAGAGATAGCATTCTCGACCCATGTACTTATAAATAGGTTGATTCAGGTTATGGTTTATAAACATAAGATCAAACAGGTAATATATAAAGAAAATGGCCAAGCAAGACGAAATTAGCCCTAAGAAGATTTTTAATGCATAAAATCTGTTAAATCGTTCTGTTCAGAAAAAATATTTTACCGCCCAGCCATACCAAAAGTCATCCTTTACCCAACCCGACCCGCCCATATTCCCCCTCTAGTCAAAACACCGAAAACCTTCATTTGCATCGGTGTATGTTTGTCAACAGACATGCTTACTTCATGTTTGTCAGTATCAACGGCGGTGCAAGAAGCGAGATAAAAGTAAGAATTGGGATCATTAGCCAACGCTGATTGAACACGTCCAACAGGCTCAGCAACAGAACGAAATTCAAGAGTTCCCACACAAGTTGATGCTAGCAGAGGTGTGAAAACCATGTGATTCCTAGGTGAAATGCATACAACATCGTACATTGTGGTATCGATTCCCTTAAGGAATCTACAAGCTGCCCAACCACTACCAAGAACAACAACTCTAGGTTTGTCACCTGGTTTAGTAGCTTCAAGATTACCATACCGAAACTTCTCAGTTTTTGAATCAGAATAATCCTCAGTTAGCCTCTCAGCATGAGCAAATCGATATCCTTGAATTGCCTGTGTTCCCCTGCTTTCAAATTTCATATGATCAACTTTTGTCACCATTTCACCATTGTGGTATAAAGGTGCATCTTTGTTTGTTTTGTAGCGGTTAATGGCATATGTTCCTGATGATTGCTTCCAGCTTCTTGAAATTCTTGCCAATGCCATTACAAGATGCTAAATCTAAAGACTTCCTGATAAATGCAATAAGATAGGTGAATTTATATACAATGACAGTATAATAGGTAAGGAAATATTACATTATAAACCAAGATTACAAAAAAGCCGAAAGAAAAGACAACTTTTCTTTACTGCCTAACTACCAGTCGAAAGTTTGTAATGCTAAACGAAAAGTAACATAGATTTGTTCATCAACTGATGACAACTACAAGATTTTATATACTGTAATCTTGTTAAGGTCTAATGTCTGCCACCCTGGTCTCTTCCAAGAGTCAAGAATGGTTTTTTTATGCAATCTTTATATACATTTGCTTTTTGCAAAGAGACAACCTATTTCAAACACAAAGGAATAGCTATGCTGTCGCTGAACGTATGATCTACAGACAAAAACAAAGAATCAAAAGGCTCTATAAACAAATTGATAGTTAAAAAAGAAAACAATTTCCCAGAAACTTGGACTGATTTTATTATAATATCTGAATGAAAAACTGAATTGATATTATTCAATTGTTGCCTTACAGTCTATCAATAATAACAAACCCTAATAATATATATGTTCCAATATTGCTGCAGAAGTAATCAAGATCGAGTTTCATGATCAAAATCATACATTTTAATCAAAAGGGTCTTCTTATATCATTGTGAAACAATACAATACAATTCAATTTTAATCTATTTATGAATTTATGTTCAATGTTTAATGATCAAAATCACATGCTTAATACAATTGTTCATTTCATCTTACCTTAAAGACGAAAAAGACGAATCTTCACTTCACAAGGGCCTGCAACACCCACATAAGAAAAACAAAATAAGCTTAAATCCTCATTGAGGCAATTTCACAAACACTTGATGGTCAATACAATCAAAATATACATCAAGATTGAAATTACGTAAATAAACCCAAACATTTACATTAATAGATAAACCATAAAAGGAAACACATTTATTGCAAGATTAATCAGTATAATTTGGGTTAGCGAATCAAAGATTTGCATTGTGAGTGGAGGATAAAAGGGGCAACAAATTTACTACAAATTTCAAATTTTTTTTGAGTGGATCGAACATATATATATAGATTTTGAGATGAATGTAAAAATGGAGAGAAATTATTAAAGTTATTACCAAGAAGACATTTGAGAATGTTTAAAGATGGTGTTTTTGTGTGTGTGAGAGAGATTATTAAGTCGAAAGAAATAGTTGTTGAAGGAGTGCAATAGTAACGGAAGGAAGGTTTAGAAAAAAAAAATTTTATGTAGAAAAAAGCACGTGCTTTTGATACTTGTTGCCCACGCCTCTTGCACTTTTGGTTTAGAATTTTTATTATTATTATTTTTTTGTTAAAAACATTGCTTCACACCACCTACTAGGGTGTGCAAGAAACCGAAATAACCGAACCTTAATCAAAATAACCGATGCAACCGAACCAAAAAAACCAAAACCGCTAACAAACCAACGGTTTGGTTTGATGATTTTTTAAAAACCGAAATTTTCGGTTCGGTTTTGGTTTTGCTTGTAACAAAACCGAAAAAACCGAACCGAAACCATACAATCAAGCTTGTAAATTTAGAGGTGTAATCATACACTTATAAATATTATTAGTCTATTAGTTACTTGTTTAACTTATATTATCTACAAGAGATTGAATATCTAGGTGAATCTTTTAAACTTTTTTTATTTGAATTAATAGATTAAAATGTTTTATTAAACTTTGTTCTTATATTTTATGGATTGTATTTAATTTTTAATGTAACTAATTTATAAAAATATATAGATTATATTTAAACATCAACAAAATAATGTAAGACTAAAGTTTTTAACTTAAATTTATTATTTTAAAACATTTCTTTCTTTAAAAACTTGAAGTCCAAATGCTAAAACCGAAAAAAACCAAAACCGAATTGAAAACCGAAAACCAAAAAAACCGAAACCGAACGGTTTTAAAAACCTAGAAACCGAAATATCGGTTTTTGGTTTCGGTTTTATGCTAAAACCGAACCAAACCGACTATGCTCACCCCTACCACCTGCTAATGTTTCAAGGTTGGTCCAGGTTCAACCTACTTATTATGCAACTCAGGCTCAACTCGTTTATAAATGAACCCTACTATAAGCTTTAGCTCGAGATCATTAAAACTCGACTCAATTCACGGTTTTAACTAGTTGACCTTAAGTAGTTCACAAGCATCTCGGCTCATTTGTAACCCTAGTGTGGACGGAGAGTCCTAGCGTACTATTGTTGTTCTGGATTGATTCTTGCAAGTTACAATCCAACCATCTTGTTTCCTTCATAAACTATTCTTTATCATGTTGTATATGTATGCCATATCTACCGCTTCTTTTGACGTATAACATGTCCTAACTTCTTTTATTAACTTTCCGTGGGTTTTTTAGCTTTTAAATGTCTAGAAATATTTCTAAACTGTGTATGAATAAATATAATAGATTAAAGTACCACGGTAACTCTCATGGGATAATTCAAAGAGAAAACAAAAATGCGTGTATAAGTTTTTGCTGTGTAATTTTGAAATAGAATTTGACTTAAGACTTGTGTTATATATCTGAAGAAATTGCATAACATATAGTTAAAATTACATAACACTCTTTGTAGGAGTATGTCTAGATGTTAGAGCGGTTGAAAATTATTCACTTACCATAATCAATTTGCAACAAGTCCTTTAGCTAGAACCCCTTTAGTAGTATTATAATTACCATTGATAATCGGCTTATAACACTAACCAGTTATAACTGATAATTAGTTTAGCACTAGTAACTCAGCGACTCAGCTACAACTGATCCCTTAAGTTTTTTGTTGATGCACACTTAATGCTGAAGGCCTAGTCACTATGAATAACACTTGCTAATGATAACATAAGATACTTTTGATCACATTTTATATATAGCAATAGTATTGTTACTCATATTACAATTGCTATAACATATTTAGTGTTGATCACAGTTTTTATTGGTGGAGTAGTACCTATTGACAATTTATTTCCCACAGGTGATTACTTTCTTCTCAGTACTATAGATGAACCAAACAATTGGATCGAATTAGAAGCAACTTTTAAAAGCTTTTAATTAAACAAGGGGTCTGCCTCTTGACATATATCGTCACCAGGGGGTTCACCCTTTTAAACCTTAGGTTTGTTGGTGTTGTACATCAAATAATCTTTAACAATACGCGATACGCCTCTTAACTTACATCAATATTTATTTATATTTTTCTTTAATCATGAGTAAAACCAACAAACTAAATTGATTTGAAGATACTAAAATCACAATGCAGGTAATATATTGGTGTATATAGTCATGACAAGTAGCAGTCCTTGTTCTTTTAACGAAAGTGTTACCTTAACCATCTTTTCTCTTAAACAGGTAGAGATCACAATGTATAACTTTCTTAACCAAATGTCGGGTGAACGAGTTAACCTGGGGAGATCGAAGAAGAGGTTGGAGTGGCTATTGGAGAAGGTTTTTTTATAATTATTGTCTCCCTATATTGTAAACCCATTATGGATTTTCAGAAACATTTACAAATTAAAATCCTATCAAACACGTTATGTCATGTCTAGATTTTCTTCAAATGTGCTAATGTGAAAGCAAAAAAGAATAAGAATTTAGAAATCTAACAGAGGTAATGTATATGTTATATAAAGTTGAATGACATCATAAGTAAAGTGAGTACCCTAGTTAATTTAATTACATCTCACAAAATACAAAGTGTATGTTGGTTAATGATGATTTATTGAATTAGGCAACTAAAAAATTAAATCATGTAGCTACTAATGCATCTTCAATTGAATTCGAACTCGAGCTCCCCAAAACCTTAACCATCGACAAACGGACTCCTCCTTGGGCGATTCGCTTCATTACAATAGGCATTCTAGAATTGAAGTAATCATCTGTAAATACATATAAATATATTAAAAAAATTATTAAGATCAATAGCATATATAGTGATTCCATAAAAACTGATTTTTGATATAAATTAAAGTATAAAAAATGTATTTGTTATAAAAGTGGTGCATCATTTTTGTACTTTGATATAACACCTTTATGGCATTTTATTAAATTAATTAATCATTTTATGGAACAAGTGCATTAATGCGTCATTTTGAGCGGTTGTACATCATATTTTATAACAAATAAACCGAAAGTTTATAACTTTTATACGCTTAAAAAGTTATTTATTCATATACTTTACATAGTTATAATGAAAATTATTTATATTATTCTATTCATAATAATATAACTATATATTAATTAGATTCGTCTATAGACTACAATAACTAGTACCAGAAGGCCGAATGACAATATCAACGTGTAAAGAAGTTGTTACTCTTTAAATGGTTAATGTTTAAGTTTCACGATGAATAAAAAACGTATATCTAAATATTACTAGAGCTTTTGTAAGTTATTCGTTCTGAGAAAGTAAGGAATAACAAAATTTATGAAAATCAAAATATTAAAATCAAGTTTTGTTATAATTATCATATTACCTGAAAGAGTTTCGCCTGCCTCAACACCTTTGTAGCCCCATTTGCATGCCAATTCTATACTTTCTTTAGCATACCTTCCATGAATATAGATGAAAACAATTCATTCAAGAACAATTTTTAGTGTAGTTTACTTGTGATAATATTTGGGACAATTATATCTTTTACAGTTTGTATAAAAGATATGATTAATTAATTTCATCATGTATTAAAAATATGAAATTCCTAATTGTACGATTAATCTTTGTATAACCATCAAACAAATGATTATAATAGTATTAGTAAAGATAAACCATAGACGAAATTGGGTTAAAAGGGTGAATTCTATTAATCTCATCAGAATTTGTCAAACTTTTTCTTATATTAGACTTAATTATAGAAAAACTTGAATAAAGGCACCAACAGAGAATTTTTTTTATATTAATCCATGACCAGTATGTTCTAATTTTATATGCATTTATAATTTTTATCGTTACTGTTATATACTAAACGGTGAACGTTGAGTACAGGCGGTGGCTTGAGCGCGGGGTAAACGACGAGAAAGCTTCCACTGCGGTCTTAGGGTTACGGAGGAGGGTTCGACGGTGATAGAGTTGATTTATATAATTTTCATAGTTTCACTTTGAACCCTTTACTTTTAATTAATTGATCCCCTCTAATTACACAAATTACAATTTGAACCCTTAACTTTAATAATAATAAATAATAATAATAATAATAATGATTATCTAATAATTTTTAATAATTTTAATAATAGTAATAATAATATTATTAAATAATATTAATATATTTTGTTATGTTATTTTATTTTATTAGATTTTTATTTTATTTTATTATTATATATATATATGTATTCTTTTTTAAATTGCGCGCGATTAGGAACCAATAATCGACACATTAAGTAGAGCCCCAAAAGTCACAAAAGAAATGGAATAAATAATTAGAAGTTAACGAGGCTCAGGTTAATTGACGGACCTGAGGTGACGGATGTCACATCCGAGTACGATGTCAAGTGACCCTATTGATTTTCGAACCCGTAGTGTAACATATAATACCGAATTTTCTAGTAAACCCATAGTTTTTCAGGATTTGAACCCATTAGTATTTTCAGGCAAATCGCGCACGGCAGCCAACATGAGGTCGCGAGCTCGATTCCTGTAGGCCGCATTTTATTTTTTTTTTTCACTATTTATATAGTGAAATTACTAAGGTACGCTTACTTTTATAATTAAAACCCTAGCCTTAAATACTTTCCCCCCAACCCAAACCAATACAGACCTGTCGGCTCTTCCCATCCGGCAACGCCCCCTCCGGCCTCCGGCCCGCCGCCTGCTCGAGTGCGGAGTGCTCGACTGTAAGCTCCTGTCTCAGAAGTTAGCCAAGCCTCAACAGGCAACAGCCTGCTTGATTTGGTGATTTTTTAAAATCTAAATTGAATCTTGAATTCTTAAAAGGTTAGTTTTTAAAATTGTTTATTCAAAGTTCAAACCTTTTTTAGTGTTTTTATTGTTAGACTTGAATAATTTTACTATCTTGTTAGTTAATTTGTTTGTTGATTTTGCTATTTTGGTATTTAGGAATCTAGAATATAGTTGATTTGTTTGTTAATTTAGGTATATAAAAATCTAAAATCTATATTTGTTTGTGTGTTTTGGGTGTTTATAAATCTAGAATCTAGTTAATTTGTTTGTTATAGTTTTGGTATTCCATTATATTAGTTATTTAGTTCAACACAATCTATAGCCTCTAATAAAAGAAAGTTTGTTTGCCACTTGTCACTCTATTAAAATATCATTTTGACACTTGTCATTATTTTAAACATACTCATTTTATTTTTCCTCCAAAATGGTATTATAGTAATTTAAGCATTCAAACTAATTTCTCTCTTTTAATAAAAATCAATTTTATTAATTAATGCATTTCTTTCTCTCATCTAGATTTTTTTAAAATTAAGTTATGTTTTTAAAATTAAACTTTATTAAGAAAACCAAAAATCACATCTTTTTATTAACATAAAAATCATATAAAAAAACAAAATTATTATATAATATGAACTTTCTAAAACAATAAACCTTTTTGTAACAAAATATTTTAAAACAAAATATTTTAAATCGATTCTTTTTAAAAAAATTATAAAAAACATGAAATTTTCTAAAATCAGTTTTATTATAACAACCAGAATAATTAGAAACTAGAGTTTTTAATAAACAAGATTCTTATAAACAATAAATTTTTTATAAAACAAATCTTAACACGAATGGTTAAAAATAAAACTATTTAAATAAGAGAGTTAAAAAAAATAGTATAATTGTTTTATTTCTTGAACTATTACGTATATATAATTTTAATCATATCTTATATTAAAATATCGTAATATAACTATTCATGTTTATTACTAACTATAATCTCTTTAACAATTGAGTTTCTAACCTATCCATTTATCTGTATATCTATCTATCTATAACAAAAAAAAATCAAAATAAGACTTTACACAATTGTAAGTTTTATCATACTAACTTTCTTATTTATTTATTTATTATTATTATTAATATTGAATACTAATAATATTACTCATATCATTTTCAAATTAAAAAATTATATAATTTAATAAATTAAAACCTATTTTCTTATTAAAAACACACTTTATAAAAATAAAAGTTTTATAAAATACAGAGTACAACAAACTTTTTTTAAAATAAATTCATTTTTCTTAAAACAAAATATTTAAAACCCATATTTTTTCATAAAATAAAAGTTTAAAAATAATACGTTATTATTTATTTACTTAAAGTAACTATTGATATGCAATTATAATCATATTTTATCTTCAAATATGGTTTTATAATTTATAAAGTTTTATTATTAATTATTTTATATTTTATTTATTCAAACCGTGTAATACACGGGGTACTAACCTAGTTCATAATATGGTATACATTTAATATTTTAGGAATATGAATTGATTTGTTGTGAAAAGAAAGCCATCAAATGTTGCTTATTCATCAATATTTATAGAAAATTTTTATATTACTATAACATTTAACATAATGTGATACACAATTCATAATATGTGATACATTTAACATTTAATTACATTCCGACCCAACCCGACCCGATCCGATCGGACAACCGGAAAAATTTATATTATTTTGTTACGTAGCGACAACCGGAAAAAAAGTGACCCCCCGGGAAAAGTTCCTGGTTCCGTCACTGCCCACTATAAGCTTTATCTCGAGATCATTAAAACTCGACTCAATTCAGGGTTTTAACTAGCTGATCTTAAGTAGCTCACAAGCATCTCGGCTCATTTTCAACCCTAGTGTGAATGGAGAGTCCTAGCGTACTATTGTTGTACTGGATCGATTCTTGCAAGTTTCAATCCAACCATTTTGTTGCATTCGTAACTTATACTTTATCATGTTGTATATGGATGCCATATTTGCCGCTTCTTTTGATGTATCACATGTCCTAACTTCTTTTATTAACTTTTTGTAGGTTTTATAGCTTTTAAATGTCTAGAAATCTTTTGAAACTATGTATGAATCAATCATAGATTAAAGTACCACGGTAACTCTCATGGGATAATTCAAAAAACAAAATTGAGTGTATAAGTTTTTTGTTGTGAAATTTTGAAATAGAAAATGACTTAAGACTTACGTTATATATCTGAAGAAATTTCATAACATATAGTTAAAATTACATAACACTATTTGTAGGAGTATGTCTAGATGTCGGAGCAATTGAAAATTATTCACATAGCATAATCAATTTGCAAGAAGTCCTTTAGCAAGAACCCCTTTAGTAGTAATATAATTACTATTGATAATAGGCTTATCAACACTAATCAATTATAACTGATAATTACTTTAGCACTAGTAACTCAACAACTCAGCTACGACTTATCCTCTAAGTTTCCTGTCGATGCACACTTAATGCTAAACGTCTAGTTACTATGGATAACACTTGCTAATGATAACATAAGTTACTTTTGATCACATTTTATACCAATAGAATTGTTACTCATATTAGAATTTCTATAACAATTGGATTGAATTTGAAGCAACTTTTAAAAGCTTTTAATTAAACAAGGAGTCTGCCTCTTGACATTTATAGTCACCAGGGGGCTTCACCCTTTTAAACCATAGGTTGTCGGTGTCGTACATCGAAATAATCTTGAACAATACGCTCTACGTCTCTTAACTTACATCAATGTTTATTCATATTTTTCTATAATCATGAGAAAAACCAACAAACTAAATTGGCTTGACGATACTAAAATCACATTGCAGGTTATATTGGTGTATATAGTCATCACAAGTGACACTCCTTGTTCTTTTAACGAAAATGTTACCTTAACCATCTTTTCTCTTAAACAGGTAGAGATCACAATGTATGACTTTCTTAACCAAACGTCGGGTGAACTAGTTCACCTGGGGAGATCGAAGAAGAGTCTTGGATCATATGTGAACAATATGATGCTGGTGCAAACAAAACAACACTTAGAAGACTTTTTGAAGTATAACTGAAGAAGTCTTCTGAAGGCAAAAACTGCTCTTCCGAAGGTAAGTTGAAGATCTTCCGAAGTATATGAAGAACTTCCGAAGACAGAACTCAGTCTTCCGAGACTAAGTAGTTTCCCTTCCGAAGATAACCACCTTGAAGATCAGAGACAAAATCTTCCGAAAAATAAAGTCATGAAGACTTGCAAGAGTCTCGAAAGAAGTTAATTCTTCCCGAAGTATAAATGACTTCGGAAGAACTAATTCTTTCGAAACCATTTAAGCTTCGGAAGAATCAACTATGGATAAGTGGACATAAGTATGGTCTGACTGACACTTGCTGCCAACTCTGATATACTGCATGGCGCTTTCCCACGTCATGTAGTTGACCATACTTTAATGCACTGTTCACCTATATCAGTTAGTACAGTTATCAACTTTAGTTAGTAACAAAAGGTAAGTCATGAACATATTGTCATGACTACCTAATCTTGGATATTACTTTATCTTCGAGACCTTACTTCTAGCACTATAGTATTTGTCTAGTTGTAATTTCTAACTAGTTTTCCAAATATAACCGGCTGTAGATAGTAGTATATATAGTTTCTCATTGTAACTCTTCAAGCAAGAGTGAACGCTTGTAAGAGTCTTGTAACATCAAGTTAAGAAGTAATATATACAAGTATTTTGAAAATTATTTTCTGTGTTCATCAACTTAGTATATTATTATCAACTTAGTTAAAAGACTCAGCTTCATCTGTTCAAGTGAGTCTGAGAGATAAAACTTGTGTTGAGAGACCAACTCCGATCCTGCAAAGAGGTTGGAGTGCCTATTGGAGAAGTTTTTTTTTTATAATTATTGTCTCCCTATATTGTAAACCCATTTTGGATTTTCAAAAACATATACTAATTAAAATCCAATCAAACACGTTATGTGTCATGTCTAGATTTTCTTTAGATGTGCTAATGTGAAAGCAAAATAGAATAAGAATTTAAAAATCTATAAGAGATAATGTATAGGTTATATAAAGTTGAATGGCATCATAAGTAAAGTGAGTACCCTAGTTAATTTAATTACATCTCACAAAATACAAAGTGTATGTTGGTTAATGATGATTTGTTGAATTAGGCAACTTAAAAAATTAAATCATGTAGCTACTAATGCATCTTCAATTGAATTCGAACTCGAGCCCCCGAAAACCTTATTTAAAACCATCGACAAACGGACTCCTCCTTGGGCTATTCGCTTCATTACGATAGGCATTCTAGAGTTGAAGTAATCATCTGTAAATACATATAAATATATTAAAATGATTATTAAGATCAATACATATACTAATGATTCGATAAAAACTGATTTTTTATTAAAAACTGATTTTTGATATAAAGTAAAGTATAAAAAAATGTATTTTTTATAAAAGTGTTGCATAATTTTTGTGCTTTGATATAACACCTTTATGACATTATTATAATTAATCATTTTATGGAACAAGAGCATTGATGCGTCATTAATTGAGCGGTTTTACATCATATTTTATAACAAACCGTTTGACAAATGATAAAAATAAACCGAGAGTTTATAACTTTAATTCGTTTAAAAAGTTATTTATTCATATACTTTACATAGTTTTATCGAAAATAATTTATTTTATTCTATTCATAATAACATAACTATATATTAATTAGATTCGTCTTTTTAGACCACAATAACTAGTACCAGAAGGTCGCATGACAATATCAGCGTGCAAAGAAGTTGTTACTCTTTAAATGGTTAAGGTTTAAGTCTCACGATGAATAAAAAGGCATACATCTAAATATTATTAGAGCTTTTGCAAGTTATCTGTTGTGAAAAAGTAACTAATAACAAAATGTATGAAAATTAAAATAATAAAATCAAGTTTTGTTATAATTATCATATTACCTGAAAGAGTTTCGCCAGCCTCAACACCTTTGTAGCCCCATTTACATGCCAATTCTATACTTTCCTTAGCATACCTTCATGAATATAGATGAAAACAATCCATTCAAAAACAATTTTTAGTTTAGTTTTACTTGTGATAATATTCGGGACAATTATGTCTTTTACAGTTTGTTCAAACTATATGATTAATTAATTTCATCATGTATCAAAAATATAAAATTCCTAATCGTATGATTAATCTTTGTATAACCATCAAACAAATGATTATAATAGTATTAGTAAAGATAAACCATAGACGAAATAGGGTTAAAAGGGTGAATTCTACTAATCTCATCAGAATTTGTCAAACTTTTTCTTATATTAGACTTAATTATAGAAAAACTTGAATAAAGGCACCAACAGAGAATTTTTTTATATTAATCCATGACTAGTATGTTCTAATTTTATATGCATTTATAATTTTCATCGTTACTGTTATATACTCAATAAATAAATGAAGATTTAAAGTAAAACTTACTTTGTAACGCAAACAGAAATATCATCACAATCTTTCCAAGAGCTGGCATCATCAGACCATGATCCCTGACGTTTCATATTCAAAACAAAAAGAAATCATTAATAGGGATATAAAAATTTATCAACATATCAAATTGTCAGTCATTCTTAAAATAATATATGTTTTTCAACATTACATACTTTTTAAAAAAAATTACAATAATATATATATTTTTAATTTATTGTTTTTGTGTGAGATGATCCCACCACCACCCATCGAGCTCCTTTTCAAAATTCAATTACATTAATAATTTTTTAATGTCATTAAAGGAACGAGCACCAAGTGGGTCGAGCCCTCACTAGGACATTTAGAACATCACCACAATCAGTGGATGATAGCACTGGAGATGCTTTAACACTATCTTGATGTTTGTTGGTGTTTGAAGATAGCATTGGAGATGTTCTAAGACAATTACTATAAAAAAATGTTTTATAAAACAATAGATTTATATATTTAACCAAATTACTAAATTAAAGATTTTACTATAAACCCAACTTTAACTTATTAAATTAATGTTTTTTTAGTAACCAAGAAAATAGATTACCTTTTTTCAATTACTTAACTTTACTCGATAAAACATGTTTCTGCAATTTCACTATGAATTTCACAGAACTAATATAAATTAATTTACATTCATTGAATATTATTTTTGTAACTAAATGTTCAATTAGAGTTGTTAGTTTCTTACATGAGTGAGATTGGCTTGAATGGCTTTTTGTAGAGACTCCATATCCTTGTCATAGAAGTCTGATGCAGCTGTAAGAATTATCTCTCTGTCCCATACCTGTTTAATCATCAAATTTATTATCAATTTTATTAAAACTTTAACTCTTGGTTTTATTAATAATAATATTAGGGCGGCGGGGGCATCCACGCCCAGTGGCAGAGCTTAAACATTCCCGTAGGGGGGGCGGGGCCGAAATTAATTTCTTTTTTTTTCGGGGGGGGGGGGGGGGGGGGGGGGGGGGGCCTCGATATTTATATAAAAATTTGTACTATCGGGCCAAAAATTTACACTAACGGACTAAAATTTAACACTACTGACGGAAAAAAGAGGGGAGGCGGCGGCCCCCCGGGCCCTACTATCCTCGGCCACTGTCCACGCCGGAGAGCCGCAACAGGGGTCGTCGTCGTGCAGCAACACCGCTGTCGGTACCCCACACTGTAAATTTTGTACACCACAAGGCGGGTACACGCCGAGCCACACCACCTCCCCACGCCATTTTTTGACCATTCCAACGGTCCTACTTTTGACCCCCATCACCAACCCCCCAGCTGCTTAGCCATCGTCTCCCTCACCGGCATCGACAGCTCCCTCATCATCCGCCAGCTAGGTGTGTAAACGAATCAAGCTAGCTCGATAGCTACTCGAGATCAACTCGGTAAAAAGCTCGAACGAGCCGAGCCTAGACGAGCTCGAGCCCGATCTCGAGCCTGAAGTATGACTCGATTAGTTGTCGAGCCCGAGCTCGAGCCTTGCATTCAAGGATCGCTAAGGCTCGCGAGCCTTAACGAGCCCACTAATATTTAGTGAAAAGACTAACATAATCGATCTCGAGGTTGATGCAGTCCTTAATGAAACACGGGACACGAAAAAGTGCAGCCAAATCGAGCTCGAGCTTGAGCTAAGCTTTAGCTTAAATCTATTAGTTATCCTGTAAACAAGCTCGAGCCGAGCTTTGGCCCATTATTTGTATTGTACGCAGATTAAATAGAGCTTATTCGAGCTGATCTCGAGCTTTAGTTTCACCATTCAAGCCTAGCTCGATCTAAGAATAATAGGCTCGAACGAGCTCGAGCTTTTGAAAAATCCAACGAGCCTAGCTTTTGAAAAATCCAACGAGCCGAGCTTTTGAAAAATCCAACGAGCCGAGCTTTTGAAAAATCCAACGAGCCGAGCTTGAGTAGGGCGAGGCTCGGGCTCTGCTTGGCTCGGCTCGTTTACACCCGTTACGCCAGCTGCTTGCTCGCCGAAGGAACTGCACAGCATCGAGCAAGCTCTGCAGCCGGAGCGTCTGCGGGCCGTGATCATCTTTGCCAGAGTACAACAACGGCATTGCCGGGATAGTGCCGTTGGGTGCGGTGTGGTGTGATATGGTGTGGGCACCTCCACCACCCTGCATCTAATATAAAATTTGCTTTTTTTTACAAATTTTACACCTGTATTTATATGCTACTTGATAATTTAGAATTTGGTGATAAAAGAAATTAAGGGCAAAAAACGGGGATTGGTAAATATTAGGCTTAATAGCTATACCTTTTGGGAAAAATGGATAATTAATCAAAAAAAAAAAGTAATATGGAAATAACATAAAAGTACTTAAATGTAAATTAATATTTTTAAAAAAGTACAGATATTATTCAATGATTATTATTTACAATGAAAGTTATTAAAGTAATTAATTCATGCAACGATATATACTTACATGGTGCAAATTTGATTTATGCTTGAACCATCGCAAATCAATTGTGTTTCCACCTTCATCGCTAGTGAATCCAACATGCATTGGCTGATAAATCACATAGTTAAATGATTTAATTACATTTCTTGATTATTTTCAAGAAAACATTGCAGAAATTACAATTAGAAAAAGAAAATGGAGTACAAACCTGATGAATATCCCCCATGAAATGTGATAGAAATAACAAGGCCTCGGTCATGTTATCTGCATTCCCCAAATTCATAACCAAGTGAATAATAAACTTTGTACTCTTTGTAACATTCTTTTCTTTCGGTTTTAAGCATCACAACACGCGATCTAAATAATAGTTTAACCATAAATTGTCAATGTATCTTTAAAGTTATTGATTTTGTTTGATCATATGTTGATATCTTTATTATAATAAACGAATAACTTTCCTCATCATAGTATCGAATTTTTGCCAAGTCAATTTATGGTTTTCACACTTCTTTCTTGTACTAAATAAAAAAAAATTAATTTCTACCAATAAAGCTATTTAATAACTTAGTAATATATTCTTAAAATAAATAATGGACGGTAATTTATTTTGTCACTAAAAAATACTTAAAACTTCTTATATGTTAATTTTTTTAAAATTAAAAAAGTAGTAATAATAAATCTGATTATTCAAATTTCTAACTTAATATTCCGAAGTAATCAAAAATAAATTAAATATAATAGTGATATAATAACATAATTTTTTCTGTTACTTCATAGGTTAAATGTATTTCTTTTTATATTTTGAAGAGCTTTATTTAACTCTTCAAAAATAAAAGAGTACATAGAAAAGCAATTTGAAGTTAAAACAAAAAAACAAATAGAAAGATAATAATAAAAATTAAAAAAATAGAAAAGATAAATAATAATAAAACATGAAACAAAAACCTAAAAAATTCCAATCAAATACATAAGTATAGTTTAAAAGAAAAGTAAAATGTATAACTTTTAACATGTTTGATTAAATTACATGAGTTTCTAATATAAGTTATAGAGAGTGACCATATGAAAATTTAGAAAACTACCAAACAATATATTGGTAGATAATTGATATACACCTAACTTCACATGTCAATATTTAATTAATCATTAATCGTACTTGAATATACACCTAAATTCAAAACTACTTTGTTAATTCATATGTACCTTTTAAAATGAAAACACTAAAAAGTTGAAAATCACGCAATTACTTTTAGCTCTCATTCACATGACGGAAGCATTTGTATAAATTCACACATAATTCTAAAGTTACCTATTTTTCCCCTCTTATTATAACATTCACCATTTTCATATAAGACTCAACTTAATCACACATGAATTCACACGTAACTTTAAAGCTATCACATCTATATGTGTTATATTTTATTTAGTGTGTATATATCATTACTCTATACGTATTTGTTATTTTTTGTGATAAGATTAATTGAGGTTGCTAATTTTACGATCAGTGTAATTTCGATCGAAATTTGTGACTTGTTTTTTCATAAATACTTAGTTTTTTAGTAGCAATCGAAATGAATGTAAATTAAACAAGCTTAGTGAAATAATTAACTTACATCGTCGATCTGAAGTTCCATGTTGATAATGTGAGAGCTGAGAGGTGAAATTCTTAATGGCTCCAGCAACACACATATCCTCCCCTCCATGTGTATCATGACAATCCCCTAGTATATGTATATGTATATATATATTTTTAAATTAAAATTATAAAAAAAAACATATAACTACATAACTATAAATAAGATATATGTGAATTTATAAAGGGGAATAATGAAGAAAGTAAACTCTTAAAAGTTAACAAATAACCATAACTGAACCATAAAAGTTAATTAATTGTTATGGTTTTGTTTTTCAGTTATGGTTCGGTTATTTAGTTTTTTTTTTTTTACTCAGAAGACAAGAGATGTGGAGAAAAGTACTAGTATAATCAAACGAGCACGCATCGTCGGGGGTGTCGATGAAGTGAAGAGGACTAGTCCATCTGTAGTGGTACCAGTGTCGGATCTGGTCGGGCCACACACACAACGCCGATAAGTTACCGTTCACATAATCCGGCAACAACATCCGTACAGCATGTGCTGCATCAGGGTCAAGTAAATCCTATAGTACATATGCACAAAATTAGTTTATAAGTTATAAAAGAATATATAGTTGTAATCATATAAAAAACTAATTAAGTCATTATAAATATGTACGTACTTGTGCTATTTTGCATGTGATGACGTGTCCCTCTTTGCTCCATGCTTGAACACCATGAAACAAAATTATAAAGCTAAAAAATGAAATAAAACATAATCTTGAAAACGCCATCGTTTAATTGAATTCTCTGCAGAAATGAAATGTTGAAGATGTGATATGATGGTGCTTTCATTTATATATAAGTAAAGCAATTCGTTGAGTGCAAGTTTAAAATTGTGTATGCTTTGAAGTACCATTAATATCAAAACTATTGAGAATCCCACAAGCAATAACAATGATTAGGTGTGTGTCTATATCTATCTATATATATATCAAATAAAATGAGCTTTTTTTTAAAAAAAAGTAGAAAAGTTTTGATTGATGTGTCTCCTAAGTTAGTTACATATGCTGTTTATCCTCATAAAACAACTAAAGTAATATTGACATCGATGGAAATCAATATAACTAGGGGCGAAGGATAATAGGGGGGCCCGCCCCCTCTATTTTTCGTCAGTGTTAATTTTTAGTCTGATAATGTAAATTTTTTTATATATATAAAGTTCGCCCCCTTAAAGATTTTAATTCCCCCCCCCCCCCCTCATGTGAATGTTCAAGCTCCGCCACTGAATATAAGTTTTTTCGTTAGCCTCGTGAGATAATAACCGGTAAAGATCAGATAATAAGTGCTCTAACAAACTCATTACATCATGCGTCCAACTTCACATATATTGGTGTCAAAACTATTTGTAGTTCAATGGATGTAATAACTCCGTAACATGCACACATGTTACGTTTAGAATAACTATTATTTATTTTAGAATAAATTACTATTTTCATTTTTGTAGTTTGCTTAAAATAACTATTTTCATCCAGAAATTTAAAAAATCATTTTAGTCCAAAAAAATTCATTTAAGTAACGATTTTCATCCACTCCGTTAATCCTATCCATAGATTTCGTGAAAAGTCACCTATGTGCCGCTCACATGATGAACATTTTAGTTAATTTAACTTGAAAAAAAATTCTTATTAGTTCTCACTTCCTAAACTCGACACCTATAATCGATTGACTTCACGACCTGCTTTGTCGATTGGCTTCATAAGCTGCGACTCCTCATAGATCGACTTTACAACCTGCAACTCCTCATCGATAGACTTCACAACCCACGAATCCTCATTGATTGGCTTCACAGAAATACGACTCCTCTATTGATCCTTCAAAGAATCTGTCATCATGGTTGTTTTGCTGTGGTACATTTCAAAACAAGATTATGAGTTCGATCCTTACCAAGCTATGATGAGTTTACATTATTTTTCTTTCAAATTCTTGTTCAAGTTGTTCTATCTTATGGTTGTTTGATTTAACTAGGGCAAAATGAATTTTTTTCATCATGGACACTTCTTCACTGCATTTATTTACTGCATTCTTATTTGACTACATTTGGTTTTATGGGTTAAAATGGCATCAACAAACATCTCATATAGGAAAAAAAGATTTTTTATTCAAATGAAATTGACTAAAATGTCCGTCATGTGAGGGGTGGATGAAAATCATTACATGTTTTAAACTATTGAACTAAAATGATTATTATTAAACTTTTGGATAAAAATAGTTATTTTGAGCAAATCTTAGGGATGAAAATATTAATTTACTCTTTATGTTATATAGAGAAAACTTATTTTACGATAGCCGATGTATAAATATACAACTCATAATTGATTATATAATTTCTTAAGCAAAAATCAAGAAACTATATATAAAAAGAGTAACTTTTGATTGAATTATCATCCTTAATAATGCTAATACATAAGTATGGAATTGTAATAAAAAAACATAAAATTGCTTTAGAAAGCCGCCGTGAGATAACAATGTATACCATGATATAAAAATAGTATATTCATTAGGTCGTTACTAGCTTTGGCAAAAAGCGACGAAAAAGTTGATTGAAAGCATAATTTGGCGCATTTCTTTACGTGTTGATTTGGAGTTCAAAAATAAAGAGAATCTATGAATATTTAAGGGAAAAATCTATACTATATAATAAAGTAATAACTTATATGTATCACGTGACGTTTTTTTAGAGCATCTCGTAGCTTATTTTTCCGTTAAAATTATGTTCCATGATTGGTTTTATAATGTTTTTCCAAATACAATTAATTAAGTTAATAATTACATATTTATAACATTCGTTTTCTTTAGTTTCTTTAGTTCAATCATGATTTAAAATTAAAAACTAAAACATACTATATATAAATTAACTTTATAAATCTCTATAGTTGATTCAATAAAAAATTACTAATATCATTAAAGTCTATATGAATTACCATATTTAACTAATAAATAAATTTATTTATACTAACTATTTGATTTTACATATTGAAGTTATTACAAATGTTTGACAAGTTCGATAATTATTAACTTTTTTATTAATTTTAATCATCAATTAGTAAATGTTTTACATTGCTACCTTTTGTAATTTTAGCAAAATTTTATAATTATCTTTGAAATCCATATACCACAATATTAATACAATATAAAACAAAGATATTAAAGCTATTAAATCTAGACAGAGATGGTAATATTATAAATACGATATAACATGTTATATACAAAATATAATTTAAAGATCTATAAATTATGAACATTTTTTTCATTTCGCATTTTCTCATCTATTCTGTCTATATATCACACATGTTCCAACCTAGTAATATAATATAATATGCGAAAATGTATATCTTTGTATCTAAATTACCTTCTTATTAATTAAACCTTCTTTTAAGATTATATGATAATAACAATCGTTTTGATTTTAAGTTTTAGACCAATTTTATAATGCACTTTTATTATTTGTAGTTTATTGTATAGTTGTAGTAACCATCATTATAAATAGTTGTATGACTTGATTATCCTTCTTTTCTACTTATACTTATTATGTTCGGTTGTTCTAAAAAATAATAATAATAATTTATTGTGTTCATATAAATAATACATAAAACACATTATAGAATTTTTATTATTCTATATTTTTTACTAACTTTTTTATGTTGAATTTTCTTGAACCTTTTGCTATATATACTTAAGTAAGCCTCGGTTTTTCGTCCTTTCTAGTTTTGTTCAGGAAACAATTTAGTCGACTAGTATAAATTTGGCTTTTCAATTTATTTTCGTTTCGATTAAAGTAGTCGAGTAGTAAGAATCCTTCTTTTTTCAGTTATCATAATTTTATTTTTGTTTTAGTTGAAGGACGTACCATTAATACTACGCATCCTTCTTAAGCATTCAACTTTTCTAATCACTCGAACCTGGGTTTTTTCTTATTTGTATCATTCTTCAAATCTTTGTAACTCATCTTTTGTGTAACTATTGTAATAACTTTGATAGCAACTCGAAGCCTGAACCTTTTCACCCTTCAGCTTCACTCTTGTTTGGAGAGTTCCTATGAAAGGTGTCAAAATACTTACACAAAAAATGATAAGTTGAGTGGATTTGAAAAATAGTATAAATAAGAAAAAACCCTGGTGCGAGTGATTAGAAAAGTTGAAGGAATTAAGAATAGTGCATTGTTTGCGTTTAAGGGTATGCACAATTTTGATAAATATACACAAAAACTGCCCCAAGGCAATGTAGTGTGTAAAGCATTCTCAAAGCTTTTGTAAGTTTTAGAAGTTAGAGAAATATTGTGATCAAACCAATACACCTAATTAATATCAATTTATAATAACATATGGAAGTAAAAATGTAAAAAAAAGGCTAGAAACTATCATAAACGGTTATATAGCCATCATTAAACGTTCAAACAACCACCGGTGGACCTAATCGATTTGCTTTAAACCACTTTGGTTTGAAACCAGTTTGGGATATGAACTGGTTTGAACTAAAGAATGTGAAACCGATAGTATTTTTTTATTAGACTGGTTATGGCGGGCACCGGTTTTGAGCAATTTAGGTTCATGGATTCCTGTTTGCAAACCGGTTTTTTGTTTCACCTTTACAGTACTACCAGTAAGTTGTAACTATCAACAAAATTGATCATGAATGGGCCTAACTAGAGAAATTGTATGTTCTTCAGTTCAGTTCTTGTATCCTGTATGGCTGTATCTAAGTTAGCTCTATTTGGGTCGGACTTTTATTCCCCATTTCCTAGGCCCAAATTACATATCCATTCCCTGATTAATCTATCTTTATTTTTTGTGATTCTTTTTGTATTAAGTTTTTTTCAATTTTATCTTTAATTAAAACTGATTAATTTTTATGATGTTTTAAAAGTTTCAAAATATATGACTTTAATTTGTTAATTTGTTTAATACCAATCTAAACATTTGAATAGCCAATTTTTATGTTTACAAATTCTAACACCCTGTTTGTATCCAACACCTAATCATATACAACCACGATTTACGACTAAAAGTACGCAAAAAAAAACCCCAACATGTAGCGCCAGATACTAATACTACTTGCGTACGATTATGTATTCATTAAATTTTTTTTGGTTAATAAAACTTTACTACGTACCATCCCTTTACCCAAAAAGAAAAAAAAAAACCACTCAAACAAATATAATCTTAAATTCATTTATTTCATTTTCTTACATCAATCAAAAAACTCACACACACAAATATAACAACATTTATTCAAAGGCTTGATAATTATCACCAAGTACACAAGTGAAAGATACAATAAACACACATACATTTTGACCACAAATCAATCAATACAATCATATAATAATAATAATAATAACCATTCAAAAGTGAAAAGACATATTAAGTTATGCCAATAGACTTATTTCTTGCATGTAATTCCATTCCCTCCACCTTTGCAGTCTAGCATGCCATACTCCATCAATGTGTCATGTTCATCCTTAATATTATCAGGAGAGAACACGCAGAGGGCGCAATCAGTCTCGACGAGCGAACTAGTCTTGTACTTGTCATCGCCTCCAACCACCGGCATCGCGACTCCTGGTTTCGCTGGATTTACAAAATCAGGACGATAAGTTCTACCAAGAATACCTTCAACATTAGATGACAACCCGAAGAATCGAAATTGTACTTCCAAATGCACAAAACTATCATTATCAGGAATCTGATAATTATGTATCACACTATCTTCTTTCGATACTGGAATCACATTAACAGATATTTCTGCATGATCTGTTATAGTGACCGTTAGACTATTGGTTGTTGAAGTCCTTTCTACTTGTAAATCGCCTTCGGATGAATTCCATTCGGAAGAATCACCCTCTGGAATGTTCAATTCGATTCCATCGTATGATAACTTTAGGTGATCAACATTATCATCCCATTTTTCGGCTCTTGTTGCTTCAAGGGTGAAGTTATGATGGCCGTACTTGATTCCCAATGCTTGTATCCATGTATAGTCGCGGGTTCTTCCTTCGGGTCTAAGTCCAATGAAACGCGCGTTGATTTGGAGATCAGAGTCGGATATCAAGGCGAAGTGCTCGTCACTCTTTCCATGAAAGTAGAATACAATCCCGTCTCCACCGATGAATCGTGGGTCATAGCATGCGGCTCCGGGTCCATTGCAATTTGGTTTACGTGCTACAAAATGAAAGTAGACCGCTATCATCCAAACATATAACTATAAAATATACATAAAAGTTTAGTTATGACTTACATTTGCACACGGCCTCACATTTGGGTGAGTAACAATCGAGAAAGCACGCTTTGTCTTTCGGGTTCTTCGGCTTAACCTTCGGGCACTCCATAGGGCATGTAACGCGCTTCTTGTAACACTTGCTTTTACGGCTTTTGCATGTTAAAAGCTCTTGTACGGGTTTGGGAGGCTTGATACGTTTAACCTTATTACCAGATGCTGCTTCAGTTACCAGTGACGCCAACATTGCGTGCAAAAATAAAATTAAAAGTAGGGTTTTAACACCTACCATCTTCATTTCTTGTTTTTGAATTTTTTTTTTTTGTTATGGAAATTACAAAAGCAAATGTGGAATGGTACAAGAAATAGTGATGTACAAGCTCTATATATAGAGGTCTACTTGGTGAGTTTGCAACTGATTTTGAAATATTAAAATAATAAAATGTTTCAAGTTGTGTTTGGCCAAGTTTGGTTTTAAAGGGTTCTTGAAGTCAATATTGATATATCACCGAATTGTACATATAATAAAAAAATGTTGAGGGTTATATGTATTTATATTTTAAGCAGTTGATGAATATAATTATTGATTTAGAAAACAAATGTACCGAATATTTTTAATAACCATATATGTTTTTACTACGTACTAACATACATTTACAAATCGGAACTTATCGAACCAATATAAATATCTAATGCATAACGGGACCATTAATAGATAAGCAGATCATTGTTAAATGTTAACTGACCCATGTGTATATATTGCTATTGGAATATTGGATAACCCTCCCTTGCTATATTTTTATAAAAGATTAGTATAATTGAAGCATAACTTTTATAAGAAAACGAATATTTAAAAATTTTATTTATATAAAGCGTTGACATAAATAAGTTCGTCGCAACGATAAATATGAAATTTGATTAAATATCATATTTAAAAGTTGTAATAGGAAAACAAAAAAAAAATCAAAACCTTAGTGTAGCTTTGATGGCACTTAAGTTTTTTCCTTTGGTGACTTGTATATTATTACGCATAATTTCGTTTTAAGTGAAATTTATACCAAAACATAGATAAAATAAGGACGTCACGTTGGTATATTCAGTACTTTATATAATTTTCTTATTTTAAATGTTATAAGAGGACTATAAAAAATAAATTATAAGTAGGTCATGCGTCTAAAGTTGGTTGGGCAAAAGAAGCACAAATGTTAAAGTATAGAGTATAAAGAATATGTGTAGTCAATTTCTTATATAACTAATTAAATAAAAAATCTTATGATATATATAAAAATTATATTACAGCTACATATAAAATAGTAAAATTAAATAAATATATATCCAATTAAAACACATAACTAATAATAAACGATCTCAGCTCAACATTGAAAAACTCCTCAGAAGCGGTCAAGTTTTAAAAATAGAGTGTCAAGCTTCGAGCTCTATTAAGTTAAACAAGTCAAGCTAGGGTTTAGGCGAGCTTAGGCTTAACTTGAATCGCATACACCCTACTGAAAACTAAATAAACCAATTGGTATTATATTATTAATAATTTCGATGCAGTTATAGATCAAAACTAAACCAAATTGAATTGTTTACATTCCTAATTTGGTTATGTGAAAAAGAATATTGTAGATTCATGTTGCTTATTTATTTACTTACTAAATGTTAATTAAATGTTAATGCGTATGTCAATTGTTATACCTCTGATTTTTGTAGGTATAACTGATTTAGATTAAATAGGTCTACACAATTTTGTTCATGGCATGTCGACAACACAACTTTTCTTTCAATTTTAGTCACTGTACTTTGACTAACAATATAGGAATAATATAAATACATACATTATTACTTATGATTTAATAATAAATGATATACATTTGATAAACTTTTTTACATAGTTTAAAGACACAAAACACATCTAAGAGACTAAAATTAAGAAGAAAGTATTTTTTTTTTTTAACATTAAGTGTTTGGGCCCTGTTTATGGGTTGATCACTTGTTTGGACTTGTTCAGATGGGACGATTATGGGCCCTTGTTTGGACCTGTTTATAAGTTGTGTATTCAAATCAATTAGAAGATTTAACTTCATTTACATTGAAAGTCAGGACTATCAGTTTATGGTCTTAATGCTAGTGATTTGAAAATATAAAAAGTTGAAAAATAAATAGAAGGAAAAAATTAGAGCTAGATGAGTTGTTTGAACACCATCAAGATGATTTAACGCTTGTGGAAGCATGAAAACACGAAGATAGGTGTTATTCGATCCAAGTGATGAAATTGACGCCGAAGTCATTTTATGTACTGGTAGATTTTAACAGTGTACAACGGAGGCTTGGTTTGAAATGTAATTATTAAACATTACGTTGTGAATCAATTTTTAAGATATAAAATAATTGTTTTGTGAGTTTTGGTTATTTAAAATTATTAAAAGTCTTATAAAAAAACATTCAAAACTAAAATGAAAAAAATAAATAGATAAATAGAAAAGGATGAAGAAGATAACTTCCATAACTTTATATATGTGCAATTACATATAGAGCTCTATTATCAGTCGTGAATTAGTGTAAATGAGTTGGTATGTGACAAGATTAATTTTATTAGTATAAATATTAAGGTTTATCGATTTTATTTGCAACTATTACTTGGGTGTCAGTCACTATTCTATTCTATTACTTTGCAACTATTAAGGTTTTTCGATTTTATTTAATAACTTTTATCGTCAAACTTACCCAATACTATACGTTTATATGTATGCCTCAGTAAACTTATAACTTATATAACATGATACATCTAATTTTATTAGGTTTTATATTTCGGATGTTATGAAAAAACTATTGTCGAAATTATGTGTGTTATAGTGAGAATCACTATGCTTAACAACTCATAAGAGTATTCACATCCTATTCCTTATTTTTATTCTTATAATTACACTAAAAATCACTACTTCTTCTCTTTCTTTTCAATCTATACTAATAAATGATTACATGTGATGACACATATGATCATCAGATTTCACCTCATAAAAACTTTCCCTCCTAAATTTTTTTTAACAAATTTTTCACAAATCATGCTATATTTTTACTTGAAGTTTTTTTATTTTATTTTAATTTTTTTTTTGAACGACAAGTGTGAAGTTTTTATTTTTTTAACTACCTCAATCACACCAAATATTTCTAGGGATTTTAAATCCGTGATATCAATCATCTCAAACCTTATTTAACCCTTTAAATCTTATGATCACAAATCCTTATTTTTATATAATCGATTTAAAATAAAAACGATAGAGTTTAAATATTTTTGTTTACATATTTGAATTATATATTTATAACTTTTAACCCGTGTGATACACGGGCTAATAACCTAGTTAAATAATATATTTTTATACCCTTTTCATCATATTTTCTCTCTCCTCTACTCACAACCACTTTAAAAAACATTAAAAAATTTATAAGGGTTGAACAGTGAATTCTTAAATTTATCGATGAACAGTAACATTTTCTTTCTACTTCACTCACAACACTCAAAACCATTCCATATAATATAACAACTCTCACTCACATAATTTAAGGAATGGGCTGTGAATGCTTTAATTCATCACAAGTGTTTACGGTGGTTAACTTCATTACCGAAATTATGTCACTTTTTACAGAAGTTGGCATTTTATTATGTGTTTACACTAATCAATATATAGTAAGCATAACCAGTAATTTGTATATATAATTTAATTACAAACTTACTTTTCACGAGATCAAAGAAGAAAACGAGGAATCATAATACAAGTGATATGTTAACCTTAACACAAGTGAATAGAGAATCAAACCAATCAAAAATACACAATATATATGGGGAACTAACCGCGACTTTTTTTTATTAATAAACTTTGATGAACGAATACAAAAGGAAAACCAAACTTCTAATAAACTTTGAGAGACTCCATGACTGTTTATAACAGGAGAAAGTGAATACGAGGATGTTAGGCATCTAACTTGTATGCAAAACCATTCAAAATGTTGTCGTTTTGATTAAATCAATTAAAAAAATAAGGTTGGTTTCATTATTAAAAATGTAAACTAAATCTTTTTTGTTTCAAAATTAACACAATCATCATCTCTCCAGAATCTGTGTTGTTGTAAATGTTTTTTGTTTCAAAATTAACAAAATCATCATCTCTCCAATATCTGTGGTGTTGTTCTAAACAACGATAAAATTGAAGAAATACCATCTGACAAAATAGGAGTTACTCATTAACAATCAAAAGTCAAAAGTAAAACAATGATGGGCTTTGAAACTAGTATATTAATCAATAGAAATTGACAGATAATATGTTCAAGAGTAGTTTCATTCGAACACTTTAAAACAAAACTAGGAATTATGATGGTGTTCGTATAGATGCAAAATCAATTATGAATTTGGATATCTGTAGAAAGATGCGATTATTGCGGGTTAGTTTTGAATTAAAAAGATTTAGGGGTTGTTTGTTTGGGTCTTAATGACCCCAGTCAGACCCAAATATCTGACTCGGTCAGATCCTGCTGTTTGGTTTGATGACCACTTAATGAAAAAGACCTCTTATTGAGCTCTTATTAGGTCAGACAACATTAAAGATCTGACCAAATTCCCCCACTTCTCTCGTCTCCATCTTCGTCCCCTTCAGCAAGTATCTCGCCGGTGACCATCAACGACGGCGGCACTTCTCTCGGTCTCCTCCTTCGTCCCCTTCACAGGTACGTATTCTTCTTCACAATCGCAGGTTATTAATGGGAGTCGTGTGTTCTATGGGGCTGTTTGTATTCGATGGGATCGGCCATGGCAGGTTATTGATGGAGGCTTTGTGTTCGGTGACCGTCGATTGGGGGTCGGCCATAGCCAAATTTGTGTATTTTGGGGTCGGCCATGGCAGGTCATCGATGGGGATCGAACCAAACAGACTTAATCCGGTTCAGCACTTATTGGTTCAGACCTCTTACTAGTTCAGACCTCTTATTCGTTCAGCACTTACCCATTCAGAAGTTACCAAACAGCACCTTACTTTTACTTTTTTAATTGGATTTAATCAAAACGATGTCGTTTTAACTCATTTCTCATACAAGTTATATGCCTAACACAACCTCATATTCACGTTGCCCTTTATAATAACTCTACTTTAAGCATAAACTGACTAGGAAGTAATAAACAAAAAATAAAACTAAACAAGATAATGTTCAAAATCTTAACAAACTATCAATCATATTCAAACTACAAAACCTTCTGATGCCTCGTAGGGTTTGTTTGTTTAGATGGATCTGATTAAATACTCAAAGCCCAAACAAAATAAATTTCATAGGTGCAAGTGATGTTTTTTTATGACGTGGACTGCTTATGTGGGCAAAACAATAAGCAGAAAGTTGAAATTTATCATCGGGTTCGTCAATCTAAAACTTCTGTATGTTGAAACCCGTCAATTGGCACCTCTTAATCTGAACCACTTGAATTGTTGGGGGTAGACTTCAAGTGATGTTGAAGGCTAATCACCAAAAAACAAACATGATGGAGACTTGGCAGCGGAGGATTTGAAAACTGGCTTAAAGTTAACCCCATTTCATAAAAAAAAAAAAAACTAACGATTAACTTTCAGTTAGTAATAGGTTGTTAGAGGAAAATAAATTTAAATTTAAAAGTGTTTGTAAATATTTTATTAGTTGAGATTAATACTAGCAAAAAAATAAAAGACAAGATTATTAAAACCTGATAACCTTTTGTTTTTTAATATGATCAAAGTCCTAAAACAACAAGAATCAAAATTAATTACTAAGGATAATAGTTACAAAGATTGGAGCAACGAATACTAATAGCCAGAGCATAAATCTAGAACTTCGGCCTCGTGTCTGGTAAAAAAAATCTACACGAATCATGTTTATTTTAATTGAAAAACTAGATAAAGATTATTTAATTTAATATTATTTTATTTGTTATGAGTGATTAATATGAAATTATAATTTACTAAGTTAGAACTTAGAAGAACAAAGAAGAAACACCATTGTGGGAAAACTCTATTGAGTTATGAATGAAAATGATATCTTATAAAATATCAAAGTCCAAACCAACGAAGTTTCCCCCTTGTTATTGTTATTGGACCAAAAGACCAACCACAAAAAATCCAACCTACGAAAACCATTAATTTAATTTGTATCTCCTATTAAATGAAACTCATGTGATTTATTAAAACTTTTTTATTTAAGTTATTATTTATGTTTTTAAAGTGTTTACTTTTTATTAAAATTTTAATTTCAATTATTGTCTTTGCAATTTTTTAATTGTTTTTGTGTTTCTTCATACATCCAATAATTATTTATGATATACAATATTAAACAAGAAAAAATGTTATTATTTTAAACATAATTGTTTAAGAGAAGAAAGAAACAGAACATATCGTAAAAAAAAAAAATTTAACTAGAAATCAACACGTATGAATAAAATTATCTATGATATCTAATAAAAAATATTAATTTTGCCATTTGTTATTTTTTTAAACTATTTTTTTGACACTTGTTTTTTTTAAACATCCTTACTTTATTTTCCCTCCAAAATAGTATTATATTAATTTAAACAATCAAACTAATTTCTCTCTTTTAATAAAAATTAATTTTATTAATTAATACACTTATCTTTCTCTTCTAAAATATTTAAAATCCAACTATGTTTTTAAAAATAAATTTTATTAAAAAAAATTAAAAATCACATCTTTTTATTAAAATAGAAATAATAAAAAAACAAAATTTTATATAATATAAAATTTTCTAAAACACTAAACCTTTTTGAAATAAAATATTTTAAAACGGTCCTTTTTTTAAAAAAATATGAAATTTTTTAAAAGTAGCTTTATTAAAACAACTAGAATAATTATAAACTTGAGTTTTTTAATAAAAAATATTTTTATAAACAATAAATTTTTTACTAAAAAAATCTTAAAACGAATGTTTAAAAATAAAACTATTTAGATAAAAGAGTTAAAAAAATAGTATAATTTGTATTTCTTAAACTATTACATATATATAATTTTAATCATATCTTATATTAAAATATCATACTATAACTATTTGTGTTTATTACTAACTATAATACGTTTAATAAATTGGTTTCTAGTCTATCTATTTATCTATATATCCATCTATTTATAACAAATAAAATAAAATAAGACTTGATACAATTGTAAGTTTTATCATGCTAACTTTCTCATTTTTTATTATTATTAGTAATAATATTAAACACTAATAATACTACTCATACTATATTCAAAACAAAATTTATATAATTTAATAAATTAAAACCTATTTTTTATTAAAAACACACTTTTTAAAAACAATAGTTCTATAAAATACAACAAACTTTATTTAAAATAAATTCATTTTTCTTAAAGCAAAATATTTAAAACCCAAAAATTTTTATAAAATAAAAGTTTAAAAAAATATATTATTGTTTATTTACTTAAAGTAGCTATTCATATGTAATTATAATCATATTTTATATTCAAACATGTTTTATAATTCATAAATTTTCATTACTTATTATTTAGTAATACACGGGGTACTAAGTTAGTTATTTTATATAAAAACGATTAATTAGTCTAAAGAATATGTTTCCCTTCTTATACACTCAAACTTAATAAAGTAACTTCTACAAAGAACGGCTAAACTAAAGTGGATTATCTTAATCTATAAACTCTAATAAAAGAAGATTTATTTTGCCACTTGTCATTATTTTAAACCATATTTTTAACACTTGTCATTATTCTAAGCATTCTCATTTTATTTTTCCTCCAAAATGATATTATGCTAAATTAACACTCACACTAATTTCTCTCTCTTAATAAAAGTCAATTTTATTAAATGTAATATTTCTCTCACATCTACATTTTTTTAAATCAAGCTATGTTTTTAAAAAATAAATTTCATTAAGAAAATTAAAAATCACATCTTTTTATTAAAATATAAATAACAAAAAACAAATTTTATATATAATATAAAACTTTCTAAAAAACTAAATCTTTTTGAAATAAAATATTTTAAATTAGTCCTTTTTAAAAAAAATTTATAAAAAACATGAAATATTCTAAAATTAGTTTTATTAAAACAACCAGAATAACGAGAAACCTGAATTTTTAATAAACAAGATTTTTATAAAATATAATTTTTTTATAAAAAAATCTTAAAACTATGTTTAAAAATAAAACTATTTAGATAAGAGAGTTAAAAAAAATAGTATAATTGTTTTATTTCTTGAACCATTACGTATATATAATTTTAATCATATCTTACATTAAATTATCGTACTATAACTGTTCGTATTTATTAGTAACTTATAATCTGTTTAATATATGGGTTTCTAGCATTTCTTTTTATCTATATATCTATCTATCTATAACAAAAAAAGTTAAAATAAGACTTGACACAATTGTAAGTTTTATCATACTAACTTTCTTATTTATTATTATTATTATTATTATTATTATTATTATTATTATTATTATTATTATTATTATTATTATTATTATTGACTACTAATAATATTAATCATGCTATTTTTATATTAAAAATTATATAATTTAATAAATTAAAACCTATTTTTCTATTAAAAACACATTTTTTAAAAATAAAAGTTTTATAAAATACAGAATATAACAAAGTCTTTTTAAAATAAATTTATTTTTCTTAAGATAAAATATTTAAAACCTATATTTTTTTATAAAATAAAAGTTTAAGAAAAGTATATTGTTGTTTATTTACTTAAAGTAAGTATTCATATAATAATATTTTATCTTCAAACATAATTTTATAATTCATAAATTTTTATTACTAATTATTTAATATTTTATTTATTCAACCCGTGTGTAATACACGGGGCACTATATATAATAAAAGAAAATAGGTTTTGCCACATGGTAAAATTTTAGCTAATTCTTTACCACATGACATCTTCACAACATACAAATGCCATGTGTCATTTTATTAGTCATATGATTTTAAAAGAAAATGCTTAAATAATATTTAATGTCTAATTAAGCAACATTCTGAAATTAGATTTTAAAATTTAATAATTGAAACAAAAAAATTAAAAACTTTAAATTTTTAAATTTCAAATTCAATATGCAATTAAATCTAAGATTTTATTTAAAAGTAATTAACTAAATTTGTTAAAATTTTAAAATTTAACACTAACAATTTGAGTATTCAAATGGAGTATATGTATCTCATAAATTTTAAATTATATTGGTTACAATACATCTGAGTATTTTGGATTATTAGTTTCAAATTTTGAAATTTTCTATATTTTAACAAATTTGTATAATAATTATCTACATTATATAACATAATACTATTATTTTATTATATATATATATATATACAACAATTTTTTCTATTTATTATTTTTTTATTATCAAAAATATTTCAAAAATATACAAATTAACTTCTCTTATGATCAAAGAGTCTATGTATTGTGTATGAAAATTTTCTCTTACTTCTACATTATTCACACAATCATTATCTTCAACTTATTTCGTATTGCATTCAATTACAAGATTATATACACTTGGAATTAAAAAATATGTTTTTAATGATAAACCTTAATATTAATATTTTTTCTCTTATTACTATAACTTTCACTTCGTTTATTTTTTATTTATGTATACTGGTTTATACATTATTGATAAACCATCAAGTTACCTTGCTTAATAGGACATCATCAATATTATAATTAACTTTCTAAAAAGATCTTAACATATCACGTCATGATTTGTTTATGGAGGCAAGCAATGTATAATAATTCGATAGAAAATTAGTCTATTAAGTTTATTGTGGTTGAGGATAAGGTATTGTTCTAATAATCGAATTGTTATCTTATTCTTTTAATATTTATCTTATAAAATATATTTTCTATATATCCTTAATGTTTTACATTTTTAGTTATAGAAAGCTACAATACATAAGAATATTATGAAAAAAACTAATTTCTTAAGTTTCAGAAGTTATTTAATCAATCTGGTTAAAGATTTATATATGAAAAAGTTTTTAGATATTTACAAACATTAATATTGTTTTATATGTATTTAATTCTTTCATTTAATTTACATGTATACACATTTATTTAATCGACATTCGCATGTGTATATATTTAAGACTTATTAATAGTAACCGTTAGTTTATGTTTCTATTTATTTTAAAGAGTATATTACATGAATGGTTCTTGTAGTTTGGTAAAAAAATTGAATTTGGTTCTTAAACTTTTAAAATTTCAAATATAGTCTCAAATGTTATATTTATCTATCATTGGTTATTATTCTGTAAGTTTAGTTACTAATGTTAAATTTTTCAAAATAACTATTTTACCTACAAAGATCATCAATGTAAATTACTTTTTATTTAAATAAAAATTATTTTTAAAAATATCATTTTTAGATTGTTTAGGTTTTTAAATGTTTCTCTAAAGATTTTGAATTTTTAAATGTCTCTCTTAAAACTTACTAATTTTTTAAAGATACTTTTTAAAAGAATTATTGTCTTTCTTAAAACCATTAGGTTTTTTAAATTTAATTTTTGTAATTATTCATTTTCTGAATATATTTTTAAAAAAATATTAAAAATGCCATTTGAAAATTAATTGTTTCTAAAAACTATGTTTAAAAAAGTGGTTGTTTTTTAAGGATGCTTTAAAATATAAATGGTTTAAGAAAAAATTTAGAAAACCAAATAGTTTTATAAAAATATTTAAAATATCAAACGGTATTAAGAACAACATTTCAAAATGGACGGCTTAAACAAGTTAAAAAGCAAACAATTTATAAAATATTTTTAAAAAATTTATTCTTGTATTTAAAATGTATTTTATTATATAATAAATATATTAATAATGAAATAATAAAAATATTAAACATTAATAAACTTTTAAAAAACAAGAATATAAAGCTTTTCTTAGTAAAAATAATACTATAGTTTTAAAAATAAATTAAATTGATGGTCTGCCACGAGTAAAATGTCAATTTCATAAATTTTAACATTAAAGTTTTTAACTAATAAAACTTGGGACACAGATGAAAAAAAAAATATATTAGGAATCATATTCAGAACTTTTAAACTTTAAATACCATATTTAAAATTTTCAACCCGTGTAACGAGTGTTTAGACTAGTCTATGTATATATCCAATCCATCCTTGAGGTTGACATCTAAGTGGAGGCGTGGAGACTTCGACCATCAAATGTTAAATTTGGCCCAAATCAATCAAATTCATCTATTACGGTTGATTTTTGTGTAAGTCATTTCATATCAATTCGAATCCAACAAAGTGATTCATATTAGAGGATTTAACTTGTTTAATTTTGTATTAAGCTGTCTTATTGGTTGATTCATGTAAATCAATGTAATCCAATTTTTGTAAATATTAGAAAAAAGTTAATCTAAAAACATGGAGAAAGGATTTAAACAAAGAGTAATGATGTATATCATTAGTGTAAAAAAATATGTTATAAAAATATTTATTTAATAATTAGTTGAATCCATCCACACAATACGACGAGAATTCTATAAAATGCACAAAAAAAAAAAATCTTTAAATTTATATTTAGGGTAGGGTTATAGTAAAATATATATATTATCTAAAAAGTGTATGATAGCAACCAAAGCTTAAAATGTTGAAGTCCACTGGTATGTGTTTCGATAAAGAAGAGCTGATAGCATTATGACGTACGAATTAAGTCATTGGAAAATATACCTTTTTATTTTTGTTTTGTTATTGGTTGTTATTGATCAAGTTTCTTTGTATTATTACTGTAGCGAACTGTTAATTACGTCCGGTAAACTTAAGTTGTTAAATTGATAAACCTGAACGTGCATATTTCTGAAAATATTAGACCGGGTAACAAGATAAACATTAAATTTATTAAGACTAAAATCATATCCGAATACAATACTTTAACATTTATATTTATACTAATATGTAATAAAACAAGTATATCAACTTTTAAAACTTTTGGTTTAAAACTTTTTTTTCCAAAAAAAAATAATAAATATTTTGTTTCAAAACAAACCGTATTAAAAAATATCATTTTTAAAAATTTTGTTATTATAAATTTCAATTTTAATTATAATTTTGTTTATAAAAATTAACTTTTTAAAAATACTAATTTTAAAAAGTTTGATATTTTGTAAAAATTTCTTATTTTATAAAAATTATTTTTAAAAATAACATATTTCTTTTTTTAAATTTATTAAAAAAACTGTTTTTGTCCTAAAAAAAGTTAAATAATATTATTGATAATTAAGGTAATTATTTAATAGGAGAGAGAAGCGGGAAAATTTTGGTGAGAATTAATGTGGCTCCGCCACGTGTCACCCCAAGATACTCTTTTATTATAGTAGAAAGATTAGTTGTTATTTTATCATTGTGTTTATATACGAAAAGTACTCAACACTGTTGTTGCACCATTATTTTTTAGAACTTATCATTTTAGAAAAACACAATAGTGTTCAGAAAAATCAAAATAACGAACGGAAAGGCACAGTCAACTGAAGTAAAGACAAAATGACAAACAAAAATCATGAGTTGAAGAACGTAATTTTTTATTTTTTATGACGATATTGTAGTCATTTTCATTTTTATGGTGTAATTTTTATAAAAAAAATAATATCATATATAAAAGTTATGAACGTTTAAAAAAAAGTTAAAATACTTGAAAAAAATAAATAAATATGGTAATGTCTAAAATGTCACTCCAACAAAAATTTTCTACGATTAATCTCAACCGTTGATTAAAAATATTTATGTTTAAGATTCCTTAGTATACTTTTATAATTGAAACATTTTTATCTGAAATTTTATTATATTTAAAAGTATTTTATTTAAAGCTGTCCCAATATAATCGTGAACTTTGTCTCTTTCATTGATTGCATACAAATTATGATGATTAGAGCTTCCAACTTGACTCGTAATGGCATACTTATAATCATGTTATAATCATGAAGTCATTGAAGTTTTGAACACGTGTTCAAGTTTATAAGCTTCAAGTCTTCAACCCAAGCTTATCCATATGCAAAAAGCAAGAAATTAAGATTGAAGAATTTAGACCAACTATTTTCTTTTCTTTTCACCTATTTCGTATGCTTCTAATTTATATTGAACTATTTGTGGGATAATGAATTTAATTTTGTTATATATTGTTATTAGTTATAGGATTTGTAAAATTAATTAAAAAAGAAGTTGAAGATTTATATAAACGTTAATTTAATTTCTTATAAATCTGGATTTATGAAACGTTTGTTTAACTGATGGGTACGGAGAGGCGTTTTATACAAACGTCATATTGACACATATCAGATACACTTGACTTAATTTAATTAAAAGGAAAATAAAAAGCATAAGCATTCCAACAGCATAGACCTCTAGCACTTCTGTATAAATTTTGTCCAATACAATTATAATCGGTAGACATTGTTAATCTAATCAGTCGTCAATTATTTAAACATCATTTGGCTAAATCTATAATGAAGAAAAATCAAAGAAAATTTAGAAGATGAAAGTTGAAAAATAAGTGAACATATGGGGAAAATAAAACAAATGGTAATATTTATATTGAGATTGCGAATTAGTAATATGAGAGAAATATAGTTAGTTGTTCGGGGATTTTCAAAGTTAACAATATAGCCGTTTTGGAGAGTGTAGAAATTTAAAAAAATGAAAATTAGATTTTAATTATTCAAACCATTAACTATTGGTAAATATTCAACTGACAAACGTTTAATTTGGCTACTAATTACAATCCTAATCAAACAAATTGTTAACTTCGTTTATTTCTTATGTTGTGGCATTTGATGTAGTAATTAAATGGCATGACTTAGGCTTTTTCAAATTAATTTTTATAATAAATCAACATTTTGAAGGGGCAACGAAGAGAGAAAGGGGCTACTGAGAGAGAAAGAGTTAAAGAACGTGCTAAGAGTTAAAGAACGTGCTAAGGGAATGTGATTTCTCTCATTTCGAGCTTGATATATGATAGACTACGATCTAATAGAGCGTATGCATCCTTTAGATTGATACAGTTGCCATTTTTTAAGGTTTAAGTGTAAATTTTGGCATTTGCCATCTCGATTTGAGATTCTTGTGATTTCACTCAAAGGTGAATTATCCTCACTTTTACATGTTTTATATTATTTTGGGGATAGTATGTATACATGACAAATTTATGATAGTATACAAAGTTTATGATGATAAAGTTTATTCTTTTTCGGGTTTTCATCAATGAATTAGTGTTTCATGTCTAAACCCTAATTCTCGTATGATAAAGTATGCTACAAGTTTAAAGTACTCGGTATAAATTCTCAATCATGGTATTCGCTATTGTAATTTGTCTACATAGTTCTCGGTATAGTATTCAACTATAGTAACCGACCTAGTGTACGATAATGTAATAGTTCTCCATTATAAGGAGTACTCGGTTACATGATAGTTCTCGACCTTACATATAGTACTTGGTTATTGTTCTTGGCCCAGCATAGTTCATGGTACATAGTAGAGTACTCGACTAATCATAGTATCTAAAGTTAAAGTATGTTAAAGTATAAAATTGATCATAGTTATAGTAGCTAAAGATATAAAGTAAATAACAGTTAAAAAGTTAAAATAACTAATTAAAGGTATTCACAATTAAAATAGTTAAAGTATAGTTTGAAGATCTAAAAGTGATTACTAATAAAGAAAACACTCCTTATGTATATATAGTTTTACATATATGTAACACAAAGGTTATGTATATGTAACAATATCTCATTCGACATAATGTTACACATATGTAGAATACAAATACTTTCTTTTCTCATTCGTCAATCCATCCGAGAAAGCTTTTATCAATTCCCAACATGCAATTCCATGATGCGGACACATACGGATGAGTTCTTTAAATCTTGTGAATGCTTCATGAAATTGTTCTCCCGCTTGTTGTTGAAAGGATCGGATAGCATCTCTTGCATCACTAGTTTTACCCATCGAATAGTATTCATCCAAAAATATTTGTTGCATTTCTTGCCATGTGTGAATACTATTATCGGGCAAGGTGAGGAACCATTGTTTAGCTCTATCTTTCAAGGTGAATTGAAACAATCGCAACCTCACTTCATCTTTTGTGAAATGGTTTCCACCAATAGTGCTACATATGGCATCAAATTCAGCAAGATGCACATATGGTTCTTCCGTTGTAGTTCCTCTAAATGCAGGAAGAATGGTGAGATAATGAGGGCGTACATCAAAAGCTCTCCCTTTACGATTTGGAGGCGTAATAGGGTTTGGATTTTCAGAAATAGCCGGTTTGAAATGGCTATTCACACCTTCTGCTTGAGCTTTTTGAGGTCTTATTGGCTGGTTGACATTATTATTCCTTCGTGGCTGATTGATAGGTGGTCGTTCCACCCATATTGATTATTTCCCCAATTGTTATTTCCATTCTATGCATAACCTCCACCAAAGTTTCCGTCCCAAGCATCATAATTTGCATCATTATAAGGCTCTTCATTGTTATTCCACTCGTCCTCATAGTCTTCATCACCCGTGTGAACACTATGCATGCTCACATGATCAAACTCATCTCCTTGGTTGAGATTATTTTGATTCCTGCTATTGTTGGGCGGTGGTTGATTTCGGTTGTTGTTGCGGTTGTTATTTGGTGGTGGAGGTGGATTAGGGTTTTGATCTTGGTTATTAGGAGGAAGGTTTGGATAGAGGTGGTTGGTTGTTTGGATTATCCATGTGAGTTGAATCAGATGAACTATCAGCTGCTTGATCAATAGCTTGTGAAATTGATGTAGTCGGTAACCCTGGTCGATGAAGAACATGATTATACCGTGCTGATTTTTCTATCTCAGGATCGAATACTAACGTTGATTTCCTACCCGAATATCGAGTATGCATGCACCCTGTCACCTACACACTGAAAAACACCAAGCGTAACACGAAAATAAAAACAAATAAATTAAAGACAAGTAAACTAAAATTTAAAACAAATCAAATAACAAAACACCAAGCGCACCGATTCCCCGGTAATGACGCCAAAATTTGATCGATGTAGAAGTACCAACCAAATAAAATGTAAAATGTGTGTTCCTGTTCACCTTAACTAGTTAGGGTAAATAGGGTTGTCGATCCTCGTGTAATTAGTGGTCGGTGTGTCGTACTTTGATTTGTAAGAAAACATATTAGATTAATGAATTACTAACTATTGCCTCTTGGCTGTGAAGATTAGATTTTATAAGGATTACCAATTAAACTCTGAAAACAAATTGCAATTGATTAAAATTAATTGAGAAGATAATTATGAGAAAGAGTAATCCACCCGGGGATCAGGGTTTGATTTTCGAGAATTCTTTGTTCAACTTAGTGGGAAATCCTTAATGGGGATTCTATACGTGTAATGATTAAGTGATAGAGATAACCAAGACTTAACGAGTCTTAGTACACCATACCAATTGAATTAACAATCAAAACCTTGCAATCATATAACTTGCGCAAAATCATATGACATTCAAATCAAGATTTACTAAAACAATCGTTTAAACAATCAAGACACAATTTAAACTCAAATAAGAACTTAACGGGTTCCAAAGTTTAATCCCAACACAAATTGAACATGAACAAGAACCTAATAACGTGAAACCTATTACCCGAGGTAGATCACAAGAAGTTTAGCCTTGCATCTTCATGAATTCGGCAACAAAATCGGATTGGAACATGACTTGATGGATTGGAATGAGTTGGAGAAGTGGAAGAATCCTCAAGAATGGCCAAAGTTCGTTCCTTTTTGCTCCCAATGCGAATTAGGGTTTTTAGAATTGATAACCCTCCTTAAATATGGTCAAAATCCAGAGAATTACACCAAAATTAAGTGCACAACGTAAGTTATGTCCTTAGGGACATAATTTACGTCCTCCCCCTAAAATACGTGGTTAGCCTCTGTCTTATGTCCCAAAAACTGCTCTTTTTAAGAAAGAACGTAGCTTACTTCCTTTAGGACGTAAGTTACGTCCTAGGCCCATTCTGCATCAATTTCTTCAATTTCTTCATTTTCTTCATCTCTTTTCATCCAACCTTCATGTAACTCTTAAATAAATCATTAAGCTCACTAAACCTGCAATTCAAACATAACACAAAGTGATTACGCTCGATAGAAAAATAATGTTAAAAGCATACATTTAAACACTTAAAACACATACAAAACATGAACGTATCACTCCTTATTATTGTACTTATGTTCAACATATATGTAATAAATACTTAAATACTATTTTTAACATTTAAAGCAACAAATATGTTATAACTTATGTCATTGGTTTACTTGTTTTTCTTTGGTTTTCATATAACTATTAGTATTTTTATGGACACTTCCCTAATATCAATCAACATGTAAAGCTCAATCAATTAAAATTATTATTATTTTTGTTGGAATAACATTATTACACATATACAAATTATGTTCTTTTATGATATGTCTAAATACGTAAATGTAAAAAAGTTAACACTGATATAAGTTATATTTACATGTGCATATATATATTTATCATAACTTACACCATTGTTAAGTTTCATTCAATCCACACTTCTATCTATCTATATACAAACATATATATAAAGGTTAGTGATAAAAAACCTATAAATAATATGATTGATTTTCTTGATTTTCTTGATTTTTTACGTGACTATGTGGTTTTTTATGATTCTTCCACTACACACATAACAATAAACTTTAGATTCACATTTTAAAATACACAACCGCTTGGTCATACGAACACACAATGTGTTTATTTATACTTACATTCACAAATAGTGCGTATAGCCCTCACGTCCCTAGTGCGTCACGCGGGCGCACAAATGTTATGTGGATTATATCTAAAACTAAGCCATATTTAATAAAAGTATATTATGAATTACACCAACTATTTTTAAATTAACAAAATACAGATAAAAGATATGAATTTGTATAAAGAATATTTTAATTAACACGTGACACAACGTGTGTATCTCCTACGCATGATCCTTTTGCTATACGCCTTTTGTACGTATTATAAAATAATAGTCATAGCGACTAACAAACAAGAAAAAATAATAGTCAAAGCGATGCAACTATTAATTTAACGATGTATATATACATGGTTTTAAGTCTCACTTTAAATAATATTTTTAGAGTTGAGCTATGGGGTTTTTTTAACGATAGGTTTTCTTTTTAGGGGATTGGGGTGCGATCCTTGTTGGGACACGAATAAATGAGCCAGATTAATATAATATCTATCATTCAAAGCAGGGCCGGAAATTTGCCATTCACAAAAAATATATATATATCAAGTTAAGCTTGCCAACTTGACAAATAAAACCCTTGGACTTTATAATAGTTTTCAATACGTGATTTAGATTCTTAAATATCAAAATCACTAAAAAGCATCACAATCACTTTCTATCATATTCTGATTTCATTTGGTCAATTTATTCATCAGAAAAACACGAGTAAATAATTTCTTGTCTCTCTTAAAAGTTTAATATTTTAAGTTTTACTGGAATTCCATTAACATTATCCTTTACTTTTACTTTCTATATCAAAAGTTTGTTGATTTAGCTTATTTTCCACACACACTTATCATGTATGAGGTGAAAACATTATATGTCCGTGTTATTTTATTAAAAGAAACATTGGAAAAGATTTGGATTGATATGGTATTTGGCCATTTTGGTGATAAAGCCAAGAAGGGAGGGCCATGGTATTGCATATAAAATCCATTATTTTTTTTTGTTATTTTTGAGTTTATTCAAAAAATTATATATGGTTTCAAAAAAATGCGTAAAAACCCTTAAATTTAAAGAGCTATTGTCTTGTTTAATGTTAGAGATCTCGAACTCATCATACTTTGAGCTCGACATTAAAGCTTTGGATTATCTCATGAATGATATTTAAAGCTCGAGCACATGTTATATTAACTCGTTTATTATTAACTAGCTCTTTTCCTTGATTAAGAAAAATATATATGTATGCATGCAAGTATGTACGTATATGTGTGTCTCCATATATTTTTAGCATTATACATTAACATGGCATATATATTATTTAATAAGTTTATTTAATAAGTTTATCATAATAATACTTGTAATTTACTTTGTAATAATAAATTATACTAAACTAAATAAAGTTTGTTATATTACGTAAATGATAAACTAGTTCATAATCCTAAACCTGATCAAACTCGATAGTGGCTAATTGGCACGTTGTATGGTTATGTATGTTATTTAAATTGTTACATTTTTTCGTGCGAATGTAAAATTAAATATCCACCTCTCATCGATTCTTAATAAATCATATCTCCTGTTGTTGGTCAAAAATATTAAACTAAGAATATTAAGCTTAAATTAAACTTTTTTAGCTTCAATTTAGACTCAAACGCAAATAACTTCAACCTTATTTATCTTTTTACGAGTCGATCTAGGATAAGCTATGAAAAACTTAAAACTTATTTTAGTCCTTAAAAACCTCATTTTCAAAACTAAATTTCAAACAATCTTTATGCGACAAGACCCCTGATCTATGGGTGACTTGCGTGTAAACCTAAACAATCTCAAGGCCCTTAAATGCAATGTTCCACCTTACCTTTTTGCAAGCCATGAAAAACGACCAAATACATCAAAATCAAATAAATTGTTGAAAATTTTCGATCGAAATCCAACAGTTGAGTGAGATTTCTCTTTATAATGACTGTTCTTCGTTCAAATTTGGGGCACAAATTCCCACAAGCTTCGATCTTGAACAACAAGAACAATAATCTTGTAAAAACCCATGTGAAATTTCTGGTTTCCGTTCGTAATCGCAATTACCCTAAATCCAGAAACCCCATTTGTTGTCTGTCAAATTGTGATCAGAAGACCCAATTTTCTGACGAAATGGAGAAGAATGGCAATTGGGTGTCGATTGAATCGGATGTTGATGGGAAGTATGCGAAGGAATTGGAGGTTGCGGTGAAAGCTGTTCATGTTGCTTGTATGCTTTGTCAGAAGGTTCAAGAGAATTTGATCTTTAATGGAGATGATGAAAATGTTCAATCGAAAGATGATGATTCCCCTGTCACAATTGCTGGTAATTTTCGTTTATGAATGATTGAATCTGATTTTGAGTGTTTTAATGGTGTTTATGTTGAATTGAATTCTGCATAATGTGTAATTGTGTCTTGATTGCCTGTTAATTGCTTGAAAGTTCTTGAATTTTGATGCTATTTGGATGACTTTAGGAGTTCTATCTTGCAAACTTTTGATTAATAAGCTCTATTTTTTATGTCTACTTGTTAATGGATTGAAGTTTGAAAGAACTGTAGTTTGACCTTTTGAGGTCAAACATAAGACTTCAGAAGTAAGAGCTTATATGAACTGTATCAGTTTATGTAGAAAGACTGAAGACCAAGACTAAATATGGAACAAGTAGTAGATAAAGAAAATTGTTAGGATAAAAGTTGTAATGAATTCATCATCCAAAAATGCTTCCAAAAATACTACGTTTGACCTAAAAAGTAAAACTAAAGTTGAAGTTCTCCTAAAGCATCAATGGATTCCCTTAAACTTTGGAAAGATTGTCTTTACACAAATTAAGTGATGATCTTATTCATGTTTCCATATGTGTATCATAATTCATACACACACTATAGTTGTGATTTGTGAAGGCGCAAGATGCATTCAAGGCGCAAGGTGAGCCTTGGGCCTAGGAACAAGACGCTTAAAAAGCGAGGGCTTTTTAAGCTAAACGCATAGTATGAAAATATTTTTAGGATTTTAGGCTTGTTTTGGGCTAGTTTAGACGGTTTTAGGTTGATTCTAAGTTTGTTTAGAGCTAGTGTGTTTTAGATTTGTTCAGATGATCTTTGGCCAGAACTTGGCCTGCAAAATGCGCCTGAACGCCTGCAAATGAGGCTTTTGAAGCGAAGCGACAAGGCTGCATTGAATTACGCACTTGTTACCCCTAATAAATACTTCCTAGGATAAGAAGCTTCATAAATACCTTTTAAATAACATATTTATTTGGGATGAAAACAAAAATAGAAAAAGAAGCATTTATTTTCTATCTAACAACTATATTTCTCAAATTTACCAACAGATTGGAGTGTGCAAGCAACAGTAAGTTGGATACTCTCCCAAGCATTTGGAGCCGAAAATGTGTCCATTGTTGCAGAAGAAGACATTGAATCGCTCTCAAAATCTGATGCAACTAACATCCTATCATCCGTTGTCAAAACAGTCAACAACTCCCTATCATCTGCATCCCCTTTCGGCATCAAACCCCCGGTGACAGATCTCAGCACCACCGAGGTTCTCGAAGCCATTAGTCGTTGCAACTCCAATGGTGGGCCCACGGGAAGGTTTTGGGTCCTTGACCCTGTTGATGGGACCCTAGGCTTTGTGCGTGGTGACCAGTACGCGATTGCTCTAGCACTAGTCGAAAATGGGGAAGTGGTTCTTGGGGTCCTCGGGTGCCCGAACTACCCGATTAATAAAGAGTGGTTAAGTTACCAAAACGGGTATAGGAGGATTCTTTCAAGACTCGCTAAACCGGACTCTAGTAGTTGGGATAGTAAAGGGTGTGTGCTTTACGCGAAGAGAGGTAGCAAGAAGGCGTGGATGCAACCGTTACTAAGTGGCGATAAGGGTCTCGACTCCGCTAGGCAAATTAAGGTTTCGCCTATCGATAATCCTGTTTTGGCTACCATTTGTGAGCCGGTCGAGAAGGCAAACACGAGACATGTGTTCACGCAAGGGTTAGCTCATAGCGTCGGGATGAGGTAACGTGTGAATTTCCTTAAATACCCTATGTTTATTGAGAAAAAATATAGTACCGTAGTCGTTTCCAAGGGTGATTCTGTAAACTTACATGCTACAAAAGGATAAACAATCGTGTTGGGTTGGTGGGTTCAAGGATAAACTATTGAGGTTTATTAGTATATTTTCACTAGTCAAGTTAAACCTAAATGGGTCTGTGGGCTTATACTATAAACCCTAACATCTAATAGACACCACCACTATATTTATTCGTGTCAAGACATAAATGATAACTCAGACGCATAAAACTATGTAACTCAAGCACGTGGTATAACCCATATAATTTGAGCCCGTCAGCTTAAAATAAGACAATTTGGGTTATGTTTTATCTCTAACAGATAAAATGAGCCTATTATACATGTTAAACTGACCAACCCAATGTACCACAGGAACCAACCGTTACGAGTATACAGTATGGTGAAATACGCCGCCATTGCTCGTGGAGACGCAGAGATCTTCATGAAGTTTGCTAGAGCTGGCTACAAGGAGAAGATATGGGACCATGCCGCCGGAGTCGTCATCATTGAAGAAGCTGGAGGCATCGTCACTGATGCGGGCGGTCGGCCGCTTGATTTCTCCAAAGGTATGTTTTTGCAAGGGCTCGATCGTGGAATAATCGCTTGTGCTGGAGCTTCACTACATGAGAAAATCATGAGTGCTGTTGATGCTAGCTGGAATTCTTCTAGCCTTTGATTATGTTGAATATTTGATATCCATCGTTGGATTTTGTATGATAAGGTTATCAGTCTTTTGATGATTAATGAAGGGTGAAAATGTTAGTTTGTAACATAACTCATAAGTTCCCATATAGCCATATCATATATTTTATTTTTATTCTTTTATGGGTAACTTAAAAAGTTAAAAACTATGTTCACATGTGAAATGAGATTGTGTATTCATTAGATCTTTTGGTACTTGCATTTGGATAAAACTTGATGCAAATTCACATGTGAACTACTATTTGTTAGTGCAATGTCATATATGAATTTATACGCTTGAATTAGATATTCATTAAAAATTTGATCTTGGTTCACATGTGAACTAAAGATGGATTCACATGTGAACAATCATTGTGTATTCAACTAGATTTTTTATTTCATATTTGTAGTTGTCCGGAGCTTAATATAAATTCACATCTAAACTAGTAACTCTTTTCTGTTTTAATCAGTGTTGACACACATACAAATCTATAAAATTGATCTACTAATTTGATTTAAATTGTTTCACATGTGAACCAAAGTTGATTTCACATGTGAACAAGTGCTAGTGTAAATGAAAAGCAGTGTTGGTTCAGATGTGAATTTGTTTAGTGTTTGTTTACATCTAACTATATAAGTATCAGTTGATATGAAGCAAATCCAAGAAGAAAGATCATCTTTGTATCAAATCAAGTTAACATAACACAATGTTAACTCAACACAATTATAATATTACTTGTAAGATAAAAACAAGCTAACAAACCAAAAATATTTTATTGGAAAACCTTATTTTGATATAATGATGAATTAATCAGAATATGCAACAACTCGCTAGCTAAATAAGATCAGAAATAAAAATCAAGAAATTTTTTTTATCGCAACCACATCTTGAGATTACTAAAACTAAGCATCAATTCATCGTGGATTTAACAACTCGTTATGAGTTTTTTTGAACATTTATATCTATTGCCAAAAAAAATAATTATAAAATATACGCGCCATTGGATTTGAACCCATAACTTCTTGTTATCAGTTCAAAGGGTTTTACCACAAGCAATGTAAAGACATGTCTTTTATATAAAAGAGTGTTGTAATCGAATACCGCCACAATAAGAAATCGACTTCAAGACTATATCGATTCAATGCATGTTTAAATGACGATAAAAAACAGAAAGAAAATTACCAACTCCTGTAATGAACAATATAACAGATTTACAAAGGCAAAAAAACTACCACATCCTTTACAAACAAAAACAACTCATTGTATATATCCAACCATAACAGTAGCAAACAAATCACCATAAAAAACGACTCGTGTACAAACACACTAGCATTGCAGGTCTACCGACCAGCCCCACGCCTCATCTCCGCCGCTTGCCCGCTCCCTCGGAAGTACATGTATACTTGCTGCATAACCACAAATATCATATCAAGTCATTGGTTCAATTCTATAGGTTCTATAAAGAAATAGTCAAACGTTTGACTAAAAAGTCAAAGCTTTGATCTGCAAGTCTGCAACTAGAAAACGAACCTGAATAACCCACAAGCTTAGTAGCGCCTCGAGACAGAATAACCCGAACCCAATAAAGTAGAAGATCTATCAACAGTAAATGTTATTAGTACAAGAGCAATGAACTTTATATTCATAAAACTGCATATAAACTCACCCCGACCAACGCTTGATCGCCTACAAGATCAACGGCTGGCAGAATACCACTGTTCCAAGTTACAAAAAGGTGAAATTAGGTAACTGAGAGTATTTAGACAATTTGCTAAACTCTAAGTTAATATAATAGTTTTAAAACTGTAAATAAAGACTTACGAGAGAGATTTTCCTTTGAAGACAATGGGAGGAGCGACTGCAGCGAAGATTACAAAGCCTATGTGCAACTGTAGACGAGTAAATAACAAGAAACGGTCGGAAGATGTTAAAATGAAGCCTCATATGAATGATACGATAATTCTTCGTTGCATTTACATTTTCATAACGAGTACCAAAATCACTAGTTTCTTCAGAAATTAGTGTTTTTTTATGGAAATTTCATAAGAATAATGATTATCTTGCAATGGTAAACCGAAAACCAAATATGGTGGTTCAGAAAGTTGATCACACGAGAAGATCGACTTACCAAGTAAAACAGGAAGAACCAACCGAACCTAAATGCACTTTCACTCCTGCAAACATAGTTTTCAAAAAATAAATTCATATTGAATATAACTCAATTTTCATAAAAAGTTATACTGTATTTAAACAAATGTTAGAAATATTACACATGAATCAATAAACACTATAACTTCCCAAAATAACTGTAAAATGTTTAATCAACAAATAGTTAAATGTATTAAATACCTTTAAAGACACTTAACAAGTAAACAATCATTTTGTAGAGTATATTTTTATATAACTCAATATATTTCAGATTCTAAAATGAAACCTTATATGAAATCTCATAATAAAGTTTCATGCAAGTAATAATTTTGTTCAAGAACCAAGACTGCTAAGAATACCCTTTGACTTTAGTGGTCAGATATAATATCAAAATGAACTTGTATATAAGAAACACCAATATTGTTCCTATTTGTAGCACAAGTTATTTTATTGTGTTTATCAAGTGTTCCGATAAGAGTTAGTATCAACTTTAAACTGGCAAAAATGCTCGTCTTCAAAAACTTCCATCCTAAAAATTCTAACAAGCAAGTTACTTGAGTTACAAGTCGTTAAACATTTTTTTATGATGAACTAGATGAAAACTTAATGAAAACAAATGAAGATTAATAATGGTTTACCTAAAATTACGATAAAGCGTTCGGTACCACAAAACATAGGCAAGGGGAACCCCTAATATGAAGTAGATAATTGCCAGAAACCAGATCTTTGCGTCTGTAACAGAAGGATAAAAGAAAACATCAGAATAGCCAAATGACAGTTTTATCCTCTCGAACGCGGTATGGGTCTTCAAAAGAAAATAAAAAGAGGAATATAAAATCTAGATTAGAGGCTGTGTGACACAAACCTTCCCCTTTGATCCATGCTGTTGTTGTAGCGATAATATTCCAAAAAAGGCAAAACACCAACCCTGTTCGACACATTTATACGAATTATTTTCTTGAACAAGAAACTTAAAATACGAAAGGAGTGGAAAAAATAAGGATTGCAAAAAGAAGACTGATATATATAAATATATATGCAAAAGAACACATACCTAGGTATGTTGTAAATGCAACATACTGCAATTTCTGCAGATGAATTGGTATCTCATTTGCAATATCATGATGAATGATTGGGAAAAATGGTGGCCAATTTTTCTCCTCAAGAACAATACCAGCTAAAACAGAAATATTATTCTGTCAGTATCTGAATCATAAGGCAATCATACGCATATGGGACAAAGATGCAAAGTTTGAAGTACCTCGAGCAGCTGCCTCCTCTTTCCGTCTTACTATCTGCAAACAATTATAAATACTGATAAATAATACACACACAGATGTCAAATATTAACATGCAAATTTTCTAATTTACAATATGCAGGGATAAATCATTGATATCATAACTATATAATTTTACAAATAAAAAAGATTATTTTACCTCTTCCCTCTTTCTCAGTTCAGCTTCCTTGGCTTGCAGCTCTCTCTCTTTCTTCTTTAAAGCCTTTAACAAAATGTAATTGTCATGAAGATTTGACATAAAAAATATGAAAAAATGAAAGTAATAAGCTTATCAAAAGTAAATGGTAGAACCTACAGAAGCAGAATCAATTGGAATGTCAACTGAACCATTCATATCATAGTAATCTGCTGGTTCATGAGGAAGAGGTGAAAGCCTAGAGTTTGGAGCAGAATGAGCAACCTAAAAACACCACACACTTATCAATAAACTAGTCATATCTTAATGATGATAATTAGCCATCATTAGTAAGATGACATGATTAAAGCATCGTTAACTTGATGATTGAAGTGAACTGATTGTAGGCTTACCGACGTGTAGAAAGAATGTCCATTATAATCTTTCGTGCTGGTGCCTTTTCCCCCAGCTCCCTGATCCTGATCATGTTAACACAAAGAAAACTTGAAATTGTAGTATTCATACGGATTCAGTGTAAGAATTTGTCGTATAATGGATATTAGCTAGTAGCTACAAAGGAAATGTGATTAGTAAAACTTCTCATTTAAGCAATATTCTTAATTTTCTTTCAAATGGGCCATGATCAAAATTTGATCTCAAAATCTCAATTTGAATAATCACCATTCTAAGAAATTACAAGTTAAAAATCATAGCAAACTCAAGGGAAAAAAGAAAACTGATGGTATGATGTATAAAATCATAAGCATTTTGAGGTTGAAGCAAAAGTTATGGTCATGAAACCAAATATGTTTGGTTTTCTTGCCTTTATCTCTACATGCATTTTCGACTTCTAAATAACCATTGATCACGAATTTCATACATACTCTTTAATGTTTGTTTCAATTTGATAAAAGGTCCAAGGTATGCTGCTGATATCATAACTAAATCACCACAAAATTAAATGATTAAATGCTTAAAAGTCAATTGAATCAACATCGATCAGCTTTCATCACAAAAATTTAATAAACCATTGATCAAAACTTTAATAAACATGGTTATTTTTTTAAGTATCAACTAGAAAAGAATGTTTGACACAAAGAATTTAGGCAAATTATACAATCAAACCCTAACAAAATCCATTGATCAATTCAGGCAAATCAGTGAACCAAAATAAAGGTGTCAGATTACTTTAGTTTCATCTAAAAATTAATGAACTGGACAACTCAAATAACTATATACAATTCCATCAATATCATAAGAATCAACAACATGAATTATTGTGCTGATCATGTGAAGCAAGAAATTATTCCTATAAAAACTTCAGCTAATACGTCAATAAACATCATATATTCAAGTGAAAGAATCAAACAAACATAAAAGGTATTTCGATCAACTGTAAACCAAGGTCAATCATGAACAAAAGTGACGAAACAGAGTAATTGGCCCTGTTTTAAGCTCAAACAGTAAGAACTTTAAGTCTTTAATGGTGATCTGAACTCAAATAACAGCAAAATAATCAAACGTCAGATGAAATTACGATCGAAATGAACATGAAATCAGAATTGGTAACTTACAGCAAAGGGATTAACTTCATCCCCTTCGTCAAAGGGGTTTGGATCATATCTTCCAGCCATCAGCACCAAATTATGGCGGGAGAAGATTAGATGGAAATTGGGATGATTTGCGAAATGGGTATTGAAACAATAGTGATAAAAGATGGAAATTTGAGAGAGAAAAAGGTTGAAGAAGAAATTCAAAAGCTTAAAGCGTGTTAAAGTTCGTTCTATTCGTTGAAATACGAGAAGGTGAAAAGGGTATAGAAGACAGATTGTCTGCGTCAATTTGGTCAGCAGACAATGAAAATTCAAACATGAAAAGTTTTATATTTTTGCTTTTCGGTGGTTATTATTATTTTTTTTCATTGGATGAGTCAGGGTTAAATCATCAAAATCAGTATAAACTGTTTACGTGTGAAGGTTTGTTTGGGTATTGATGGTAGTTTCAAGCGTCGTTAATATAATTTTTTTCCCTTTAAAGTTATTAAATGACTGGTGAAAATCGGACGCTATAGTGAGGTGTTGAAATATTTAAGATTTGGTTATGATGGCTTGTGTATTATGATTCATCTTGTTAAAAAAATTACATGAAATAAATGAGAAAACAATGAGTTGTGGGTAAAATGAAAAAGTTTAAAATTGAGGGACCATGTGGTAAGTTTGTCACTTTTAAAGGGTTAATTTTGTAAATTTAGAAAGTAATGTTAATTTTATGATAGCTTCCGCAATTACTTTAATAGGATATATAATATGCTTTTTTGACCACAAACATGTAATTTAACAATGAATGATTGAAGGTAATGTGTCAGTTAAATTGGATTAATCACTTAACTAAATACGACCCATATATTTTAATATTAAAGTCATCAGTTTTAATCTGATATACGTAAAACATGTAACATGAAGGTAACTCGTCTTATTTATTTATCTAAACTTGTGAAATGAGTTGATCGGTTATAATCATTTTGTAAACACGTTAAATGGGTTGTAATAAATGAGTTAAATGGATCCCAAATATGCTGACATGTTTATTTAAACTAAACACGACCTAATTAAATTGGTTAAACAAGCCAATCTGAATATATTAAGTATGTCTCTGAGTTGGCTTTGTTAATAACATGCATTAAAAAGACACGTTCAACTTATAAATTATGATTGAACTTGATAAATTCGAGTCTAACTCGCTTACAACCAGTAATTAAAGTTAATAATAATCAATAGTTGAATTGTTCAACAACTCCATCCTGAAAATTGTCAATGTACTAATATTTTATATTTGTTTGATGACTATTATATTGGTTCTAGAATGGCATTAAACGTGGGCAACAAAAATGAAAATTAGTTCAATTTTGACCTCGGATGTGGGTTAGTTGGCCATTTTAGTCTTTTGGGTAAATTACAATAAAGTCCTTCAGCTATCATTTAAGTTCTATTTGATACTCTAGGTTTCTTATAATTATCTAACTATTATGACCATGTTTTTCTTTCTTTTTCTTTTCTAAACTACCATGCATTTTTTAAACTATCAGGGCCTACCACTTTTGCCATTCCCGTATTTTTTTTCCAAAATGGTGTAGATAGAAAACTTATTTATTAAAATAGTGTAGTTGGTAAATATTTACCAAAATAGTGTATTTTGAAAATTTATTGTTTCTCACTCCTACTCTTATTGGCTACTTAAAAGAATTTTAAACGTTATTTTATACTTTTAGAGATACTTTTTATTAATACAAATTGAACTTTTTTTAAATTTTCTAGAAATACATTCTAATTTTTTTCTAAAAGTATAAGAATGTTTTTTTAATGTGTTTAATTATTCTATTAAAAAGGAAATTTTCATGGTTTCTTTTAACTTTTTAAAATCAAGGTGTATTTTTTTAGTTTCATTTGTTCTTTTACAGTGTCTCTAGTAATTTTTTTAAATTTTCTTTTTTTACTTGTGTAACATTTTGTTTAGTGATTAAATATATTCTCGTTGGCTACTTAAAAAGATTTTTTTATTTTTATTTTACAAAAACCATACATTAGTGTTAGGGAAAAAGGAAAAAAAAAGATGAAAAGAGTCTCGAACTCAAAACTTGTAGTAAAAAAAAAAACCATAATCACTGTGTCAAACTTTATCTTCTGTTTAATGACCAAATCTTTATATTATAATAAAAAAGTAACTAATTGGGACACGTGGCAGCATCACATTCATTCTCACCATACTTTTTCCGCTTCTCTCTCCTACTTAATTGTTACTATAATTATTAATTATATTATTTAATTTATTTATACACTAAAAATATTTTTTAATAAATTAGGAAAGGAATCTTTTAATCAATATTATTTATAAAGAAACAAATTTATATAAAATAATCTTTTTTTCAAAAACATCAAACTTTTTTAAAAATATAAAATATTTTTAAAAAGTAAAATTTTTATAAATAAAAAATAATTATAAATAAATTTTATAAAACTTTTTGTTTTGAAACAAAATATTTAGTTTCTTTAAACAAAAAAAGTTTAAAAACTTGATATCATTATTTTGTTACCTATAGTCCTTATATATAATTTCAACCGTATTTTATCTTAAAATATCGTTTTATAATTAACAAAATTTTATTTTATTTAATATTTTATATATTCAACCCGTGTAATACACGGGTTATTAAGCTAGTAGTCATATATTTATCTAAGAAAAATTGATTAAAAAATTAATAATGGTACTGATTCACAACTATCTTTAAATTTTTAGGAATGTGTTCTTTATTTAGATTGAACCTTTTATTGTTTTTCAGAAATATTTTTATTTCTTTCAAAATGTTTTATAAGAATAATATTTTAAAATATTCAATCCTTGTATTAAAATAGAGTGTTTTTATTTCTTCTAACTTTTATAAATCAAGATGTTACTTTCCTTTATCTTTATTAGTTTTTTTTAACAGTTTCTATAGTAATAATTTTTTCTAGATGTTTTTTTCATTTTTTATTAGTGTAACATTTTGTTTAGTATGGAAAAACATTTTATTATTCTTTCTTACAAATTTAGACACCATTGTTACATAAACGTTCAAAATATGCAATCACGATTTACGATTATTTGTACAAAAAAATTTATTAGCGCCGCCGTCATGTAGCTTGAACTTTTTGATATAAAATAATGAAAACATGTCGATTTGAAAAAAATAAAGAATTTATTTTTTCATTTTAATACAAGGATTAAACATTTTAAAATACTTTTTTTTAAACATTTTTTTTGAAAGAAATAAATATATTTTTCTTGAAAACTAAAAAAACATTTTATTTGAACACAGTTCTTGAAATTTAAAGATATGATCACTAAAATAATTAAAAACACATTTAAAAATATTTTGTAAAGTAATCAATGGGAGTATGAATGAGAAAACAATAAACTTTCAAAATACATTATTTTGGTAAATAATTTTCAAACTACACTATTTTGGTAAATAAGTTTTTCAACTACACCACTTTGGAAAAAAAACTCAATTCACTTATTTCTTCATGATATTCCAACAATAACAATTGTTCTTGTGTTGTCGCCAGATAATGAAGCAACCACACTCATCTTGACGGTATCTGATGTCAAAAAAGTAAGTTTTCCATCTCGTCTTGATGTCCTTCTCTTTCATTATAATACATCAATCCTCACTTTTTATGAACTAAATAGATCCTAGATTCTTCCTCCTTCTAGTTCTCCACCTCTTTAGTCTCTAATTGCTTGTACATCTCGTTCAATTCTATGTCTCAAACATCATCTTGTTTGCCTTTCGATTTGCCTCGTTAATAAATAATCAATCCATGTGTTACGCCCCCACTAATAAACATGATCAAGTGCGCCTTCCTATGTTCTAAATATGAGTTTAGAAAACCATCATTCTTCTTACCAATATGATCATTACCATTAAATCTCATATTATATAAATTTCAGATTCCTCAATAACCCCACAACTTAATCCAGACAATCCCAAAAAATTATCTTCACTCAGTCCTCTTATCGCACTTGAGATGCATAAGCTCTAACTAGCATCAGTACGTCCTCCCCTAAAATATCCTCAACGTCATTATCTTATCATTGCATCTACTCACATCCACCAAATTACCTTGCAATTTATGGTAACATTGTTATAATTAAAGAGTGTAAACCTAATGGTATATCTAGTAGGTAATAACCCGCGCTCCATTACGGGTCCGAAATGTTGATACAACAGGGATATTAAAAATTCTAACATTTGATCATGATGACTCGTATATTAGTATTCATCATGCAAAAAATTATAAAAATAAAAAACAAAACAAAAATAGTGAATAAATCCAAAAAAAAAATAAGGAACTTCAAAACTGAAAAACAATAGAAGAAAAAAAATCAGAATAGATATAAAAAAATAAAAAAAAAAACACTTTATTTAAGTTAAGGGTTGTATGATAACTTTATTAAATTTAGTTAATAGTTTATATTAGATATAAAAAATATACAAATTAAAATGCAAGGATGTAAAATGAAAATTTATACCAGGGAAAAAACTTGTTGACTTTAATGACAATAACATCGTTTTTAATAATTTATATTACTATATAAAATATCTTTTTATCATTTATTGTAATTTTATAAAAATTTTATGGCATCTAACATAAGTTTTAGTATGTAAGGTACAATTTATTAATGCAAGAAAATCATATCTTTTGATTTTAACCTTATTAATAACATGTTAATCTTATTAATTTCACTTATTTTTAACATGTAAACCTTTTATTTTTAATTATTTAAAAAAAAACCCTAAAATAACACCAAATGATAAATAAATTAAGAGGTAAAATATTATATTTTAAAGTAATCAATCAATCAATAATTATAATTATAATTATAATTATAAGAAAAATATATGAATTAGATTTGATATATTATATCTTTTGGTTCAAATATTTTTTGAAACAAACAAAAGGTTTTAATTTATATTTTACATATATGCGTAAGTGAAAATAAATCAAATTAAAAGGGTTAACAAATCAATAAATAATAATTATTTGTAGTTATAACAAAATAATATGAATTAAGTTTGATTTTATAACTTTAGGGTGAAATTTTTTTAAAAACAAACAAGAGGGTTTAGTTTGTGTTTTAACAAAATAAAAAGGTTGCGTAACGTGCATGGTAGGGTTTTTTTTCAAGAAGTATTTTTTTCTATCTATTTTTTTAATTTTTATTGAAAATCGTTAAGTCCCCCACTGGGAAGCACGAGTTCTTCCGCTTATATATAAAACCACGAGGAATGGTTTCTAAATCGCACATTCCACCTTTGCAATAGTTTTCACATTTTTTACATTCCATCCACTTTATTTTTTAATATAGAAAATATTAACATTTTTAAATAATTATTAAAAAATAAATAAACATTTTTCATTAATAACTAATTTAAAACATTACAAAATTGCAACTTAAAAACTAATAACAATATAATTATTAAACAACTAGTGTTGTGTGGTAGTATGTTCCCTTAAATCCATATTAAAAACGTTATGCGTTTTGATTGCGTGTTTGTTGAATATCAACTGCTCTTTGTGTGTTAGTAATTTCTTGTATGATAGTAGACGATTGGAGATTGTTGTTATTGAATTCATTAATCGCATGACCTTAGTCTTTATAATCAAGTTATATGAATTAGTATATTCATGTGTGTATATATATATATATTATATTTAATTAATTTTTTTTCAAAAAAGAGCCATTTATAGTAGTCAAATATAATCTATTTTAGTTATTTTTTTTATACTATCGCTAAAAGAGCAGTTGGATGCTTACTACACTCATGGCTGCATCCATGTGAACTAATCATGCTTGTAGTCCATGAGAGGTCGGTGCAGTGTGTCATGCATGGCCACACTGCCACCTGGACCAAGACGTGGCTCGTAAATATCACGCCAAGTAGCCTAATTAGTGCATTCATAGTTGTTTAATCATCCTCATCCCCATAATTAACAAAATTATAATATTTTTAAAATTTTATTTATTTTTTAAGGACCTCCACATCAGTCATATCTTCATTATTTCAATTAAATAATATTTAATTTAAATTTCTTTTATTTTTTTATATTTTTCAACTCACAACCACTCATGAAAAGTTATTTGCACTAAGTTGAATTAAATTTGAACATAATTATCTCAATTGCAAGTTAAATTATTCGTAATTAACTCCTATAAAAAGGGTATATGTGTTATTTGTTTTTCTTAGATTAAGCATATTATATACATATGGTTAATGATTAATATGTTCATAGAAACAAAAATTTTTAAACTACTTTAACTAATTTCAAATATAAAAATTAATTTTTACATATTTAAAATATACAAATATTTAGAAATTACATTTGTTAATTGCATGAAGTATCATTTACTAATTATAAATAATGAATTTCATTAATTACGTGTATTATTTAATTACACGTTCAAAATATCGGTTGGAAATTTCAAACCTCTTTAAATATCTGACTAATTTAAAATTTTAAAATATATAATTCTGTTGAATTTTAATTTCTATATTATCTTAACAAATTTTGAATCTCCTTAAATAATTTAATTTGGTACTTTGAAAATATATATATCTTCTGTTTAAATATGGTAAATTTATAAATTAGATAAATTTGAATTTCAATATAGTTATTAACGTAAATAAAATATAATTTTATAAATATTCAAATCTACATTACTTTTATCTCAACACCCTTATAAAAGAAAAATTTTTAAGTTTCAAATTTACTATCTATCTGTAAACAACCTTCGAAATATTTGTCAAATATAAATAATTACCAATTACATATGCCTATAATTTGACATTCTAAACCATTGTCTTCCTTATTCAGATTACAATCTTAGGAATCATGGTGGAGTTCTTCATATTGAACAAGTTTATTGTATTATTAATTATGAACATTAATTTTGATTAACATAACCACATAGTATTAAGATCATTGTTTGTGTGTTCATTACAGTTTGGCTTTTTCGCAAATCATGTTTTTGAGAGATCTGGATATTAAGGTTAGGTATTTTACAATTTATGTTCGTGTAGTCAGAGTATGACGACAAAAGAGTAAACTTAATCCAAAAGAGTCATGCTATATTGAAATGATAGTTGTTGATGAGCAGATAACAAATCAATAACAATGTTTTTTTATTTTGAACAATACATACATTTTCTCATGTAATACAATTACTTTTACTTATTTAATTTTTTTTCCAGGGAACTCGTATGCATGCAAGCTGCCAGAGTAAACGGTTTCCAAGACTTAGCCTTACACCTTCTGATAAAAAGATTCCTTTCAAGTTCAATAAAAAACAATTCCCATTAGCTGTATATTTTGCAACGACAATTAACAAAAGTCAAGGACAATCATTATCACGGGTTGGTCTATATTTAAAAGTCCTGTCTGCCAGTTATATGTTGCGTTGTCCAGGGTTAAAAGCAGAGATGGTTTGAAACTTTTACTTTTCGATAAGAACGGAAAGCTTACATCCACAACATAAAATGTGGTCTACAAAAAAGTTTTTTCCAATTTGTAATTTCACGTATACATTTTCATTTGTGTTACCATTCATGAAAACTATATTTATTCTACATGTATGGAATTTTCATTTTTTTATTATTATATTATTATTCGCATCCTGTGTGTTACACGAGTTTATAGGCTAGTTAAATATAGATGCTCATTATGGTTTACCTTAAAAATATAAGGGACGAAGATGAGGATGTAATACGATATGTAAGAGTAAAATTACATGTTTCTTTTATGTTTTTCTTGTATTTTAAAAATAAAGATAAAGATGAAAAAATTGATGTGAATGTTTTTAGTTCGTACGTGGTAGCTTCCCCTTACTCCATAATTAACAAAACCATTATCTCTTAAAATTTTTATTCAATTTCTAGAAAAAGTCTCACATCAGTTTCCTCATATCTATCTTTATTTCAATTAAATAATACTTAATTATTAATTTTTTATTATGCTAATATCTATTTATACTCATAACAACATGTAATAAATCTAAAATAATAGATCTGAGCGATCATTATGGTTTTCCGTAAAATTACGGATGATAAATATGAGAATAAGAAATCAAATGTATTATTTTTTTAAGTTTCCCTTACAATTTAGAGGGTATCAATGAAGTGGTTTTTTAAAAAGGATAGGATTATAGTAACAAAAAATTTATTTAATCTAAAAAGTCTAAAAAGGATTGTTGCATTTGACACGTGTCATTCTATATTTTAAAGATAAGGATATTTTGGTTATTATGTCAAATATGTCATCTTATTGTGTCTTATATATTCATTATATCATATATTTTTACATCATTTGTTACATGTATTTATTATTGTGTTTTATATTTTAGATAATTTTGGGTTATTTTTGTTATTGTTTTTATAGATTATATAAACTTATTATCTATATTTATATTTTACAATTAGAAGTACACAATGATATAATTTCACCACTGTGTTTTATAAAACTCATAGTATTGAAGATAACAAAATATGTTTTTTTGTTATTGTTTTTTATGGATTATATAAACTTGTTGTTATCTATCATTGTGTTTTATAATTAAAAGTACACAATGATGTTATTTCACCAATGTATTTTTTCAAAACTTATAGTGTTTAAGATAACACAATTACGATCAACAAACAAAATAAGACATTTATGCTATTTTGTTATTGTTTTTAATGTATTAGATTAATTGATTGTTAATTTATTATTGTGTTTTACGTCTTAGAGATACACAACAATATTATTCCACCATTATATATTATTAATATTTAATATTTTTGAACAATAGTATTCTGAAAAACATAGTAACTAAGAAAAATACATAATGAATTGCACAAAAAATACAATGATGAGATATGAGCTTAAAAACGTAAAAAAATTTATTATCATTTTTATATAACAATATTGTACTTGTTTTAAAGATAAAAACACTCATTTTTATGGTGTAATTTTTATAAAAAAATATCATACATAAAAGTTATGAACATATATAAAAACAGAAGAACTTGTAAAAAATAACAAAAATAGATATAAAATACCAATATAACAAACTTTTTCTTATAATTTAATTACAATCATCAACTAAAAAAATAATCTTTCTCATATAATAAAAAGGTATCCATGAGTGACACGTGGCATCATTATATTCATTTTTATCAAAATCTTTCCGCTTCTCTCTTCTATTAAATATTTACATTAATTAGTAATAATATTATTTGATTACTTTAGATCTAAATTAGTTTTATAAGTATATTAAGAAATAGATTTTTTTAGTGTTATTTTTAAAGAAATAAATTTTATAAAATAAAAAACTTTTCAAAATCACCAAACTTTTTTTAAATATATTTTTTATAACGGTTTGTTTTTAAACAAAATGTCTAATTTATTTTTGGGAAAAACAAATAAAAGTTTTAAAATAAAAGTTTAAGAAATTAATATAATTATTTTATTACTTATAGTACTTAACCATATCTTATATTAAAATATAGTTTTATAATTAATAAATTTTTATTTTATAAAATTTTTTATCTGATCAAGCCGTATAATACACGGATTTAATAAAATTAGTGAATAATATTACGTTTTATATTTTTTTAAATTTAAGGGCGTTTGTATTTAAACCCTTTCCTAATAAAAAAAACCGTACCTATAAATCCTTGTATTTAGATAAATCTTATAGAAAATTTAATTTAATATTTTTAATATAAACCTAAATCTACGAAAAAGATACACACATCATTTTCATGTACTTAATAATATATCATCATTATCATGAGCTATAAAGCTCTAGGGTTCCAGTTTAACTCCTCATCCACAACAAACCACCAATGCTCCACCACCTCGCCGCCCACATCCACCGCAGCCCCACCACCACCACCACCACAACGATTATCACAACAACACTCATTACAACTTCTATTTGAAAAAAAAATAAAAAAAAAATACTACAAATCTGTTACCTTTATTATCCGTTAATCGAAAGATGTCTATGGCGTATCAGCAAATGTCTGCTTTCAAGAGCTCGAATTCGTTTGCGAATGACTCTGCTTTCCGATTTGTGCGCCCAAATTCGACCAACAATCGCAATAGGTAGACTTTATGAACCCTAATTTGCAGTAGTTTGTTTTCTTCTATTGAAGTTTTATTGTATATGTACAACCGATTAATCCCGATTAATCGGTACCTCACGGTCAAACTAGCGCATAGCGATTCTTATCACATTGGAATATACATTCTCTAATGTTTGTTTGACGTTATTATGTTGATGAGTTGTTTTATTTGATCATGATGTTCTGTTTTATCTCATAAAAAAAACAGAGGTTTTTATGCATTGTTATATGTTGAAGAGCCCGAACGAAAGCAAATCGGCTGGTTTGACTTTTGAGATTTATATTTTGAAAAAAAAAATAAAAAGAATACAAATTAGATGTTAATAATTTAACTTGGCTGATAATAATCTAGTAATTTGATTAATTATACTTCTAGTTTTCATTTTAGTTGCCAAGGAAAATCCTAGTAGCATAATTATCATAGATTTACACTCGATTTCGTTTGTAAGTTTTCTATATCAATTTTGTTCCTAGTGAGCGAAATCGAGTGGAAAACGACAGTAAATATTTGCTAATTCTGCTACTCTGATTGCTTTTTACAACAAAACTGAAAGTTAGAAGTGTCGTTGTTAATTAGCCAGAATAATTTATTATCAGCCAATGAATAATAGTTCGGATTATTAAAATCTAACTAACTAAAAATAATTGGTTCAACAAGCCCAAACCATCAAACTGCTAGAGCTGGAATGTGTGGCCGACCCGCCAACACATTCGGTTTTGTTTTTCCTTTACCACTCCCTAAATCCTGAGTCTATAGTTAGCAGTTTGGCCACGAATTTTCGCTCAAATCGTCCAAAGCTGACATTGGAAACCCTGATGTTGTAAAAGCACAAACTTGACACATGCCAAGATAATAGCTGAAGAAGCTAACTCACTGTTACTTCTATACACTTTGTCTGTAATTTGAATATTGACCATCTTGTTTGATGTTTCTTGGTTAAACTTTGACCATTTAACAGGACTGCAAGATGGATATCCCCAAAAGCAGCAGTAATCCCCAACTTTCATCTACCAATGCGCAGTTTCGAGGTTAAAAACAGGTATCAATGCCTACAAATCAGTTGTTTTAATCTCTTTCTGTTTATGCTAGTGTAATGTAGCATCCTTTTGTTATGTTATCAGGACCTCTACAGATGAAATCAAGTCATTGCGACTAATAACCGCAATTAAAACTCCATACTTACCAGATGGGAGATTTGATCTAGAGGCTTATGATGCCTTGGTGAACATGCAGATCGAAGATGGTGCTGATGGCGTAATCGTTGGCGGCACCACGGGTGAAGGCCAGTTGATGAGCTGGGATGAACACATTATGCTCATTGGTCACACCATCAATTGCTTTGGCTCATCAATTAAGGTCAAAACATCATTTCCTTGTTTTAACTTTTCTTTACTGCTTTGGGGAAGATTTCGACCCATTTACTTACAAACAGCTAGATCTGGGTTGGGGGCGAGTAGAAAAACTAAACCTCTTAAGAAACCGATGCTTCGGTTATGATTTGTTTGATAATAGACTTATATAGTTTGGTCATGATTATATGTGTATGAGAGTATTCACAGTAGATTCTTTATATTTATGTGAGTGTGTTTTTTATACTTTAAGAAATGTTTGTAAATGGTTGTGAGTGGAGTAGAGAGAAATGTTACTGTTCAATTTGTATATTTCAGTTCAACTCTTATAAATTTTTTAATATTTTTGAAAGTGGTTGTGAGTAGAGGAGAAAGAAAAGGTAATGATAAAAGTATAAAAAAATTATTATTTAATTGAGAAGCAGAGAGAAAAAATAGTGTTTTTTAGTATAATTATAAGGGTAAAGATAGAGATGCCTGATGTGAATGCTCAGTGGTTGAATTAACCAGAATGACATTAAACAACCTTTATATATATATAGTTTTTATATTTTTATAAATAGTATGTTATAAGTTGGAAAAGTCTTATAATTTTTTGTAAATTAGTTGCCATTAGTTGTTACTTATTCTTGTTTTTTTTTTTATAAAAAAAAGTCAACTGAACCTGGTCCCTTTCAATTTGTACTAGTAAAACAAACTTGGATCTGGTTTATGTTTTGACCCATTGCCTGACCCGCCCATCTGACCATCTCAGGTCATAGGAAACACCGGAAGCAATTCCACCCGAGAAGCAATCCACGCAACCGAACAAGGGTTTGCAGTCGGTATGCACGCTGCTCTTCACATCAACCCATACTACGGGAAGACCTCGGTAGAAGGCATGATTTCTCACTTCAAATGCATCCTCCCAATGGGCCCCACAATCATCTACAACGTGCCATCCCGAACGGGCCAAGACATCCCGCCAAGCGTCATCCAATCACTAGCCGAAAACACCACCAACTTTACAGGGGTCAAAGAATGTGTAGGACATGAAAGAATACAACACCACACCCAAAACCACATCACCGTCTGGAGCGGAAACGACGACGAGTGTCACGACTCACGGTGGGACCACGGGGCCATGGGAGTAATCTCAGTTGCTAGTAATTTAGTCCCGGGGCTGATGCGAAAACTCATGTTTGAAGGCAAGAATTCAACCCTCAACACAAAGCTTATGCCTTTGATAAAATGGTTGTTTTGTGAGCCCAACCCGATCGGGCTGAACACAGCCCTGGCTCAACTCGGGGTTGTAAGGCCCGTTTTTCGGCTACCATACGTACCCCTTTCGCTGGCGAAAAGGGTCGAATTCGTCAATTTGGTTAAAGATATCGGGCGCGAGAATTTCATCGGGGACAAAGATGTTGAGGTTCTTGATGATGATGATTTTATCTTGTTGGGTCGATATTAGTGATGAATAATGATTAGTTAAGTTAATAATGGAGAGTTAGAAATGTTTGAAATGTTTTTTTTATAAGATTTTGCCTGTTATCTAAGTTTAGGTTTCAGACAATATTTTGTTATTGTTCTCAATTTATTGCTTCTTTTAGTATCTGTTAGCTCCTATTAATGTTTTTTCAAGAAAGTAGCTATTTATTATGTTATTATACCTCTTATAACATTTTGATTCAAGAAAGTAGATATTTGGTCACTCATCTTTGTTGTCTATGTTTTCTAGTCTTTATGTATAACTTAGGCCTATTTGATTTATCTTACTCGATCAGAAGGTGCTGATCGGGTAAAAGATTGTTTCAAAACTGACCGGGTAAGGGGGAAAATATGTATGGGTCAGTGGTGTTGGACCGGGTCAGACGCGTAAGAGTGGAAATCAAACAGGCTGGCCGGTCAAAATGTATGACCGGGTTAATAGGTCAGACATTTTGACCGGGTCAGAAGCAAATTAAACAGCATTTTAGTAGCCTTATAATAAACAGTATTAATTATCAAAATACTAAAGAAAAGCAATTTTGCATTCATTAGCAATGCAAAAAAAATTCAATCCTCGAGGTATGAATAAGAACTACACTACAAATAAAATGAAAACTCAACCACTTGTAAACGAGCATCAAACTGGAAAAATATTACAAGACACCACTTAATCTTAAGAACTTGTGGCAAACATTTATAGGTAAGAAGTTTTGAGTGATGGTAGATGATAGGAATGAAAAATAATAACTTTTTGATAATTATTCATATGTTAACAATTAACTTTCTTTATGTTTTCATGTTATATATGAATGGTTACAAAATTTTCATATAATATTAGATGGTGCAAGCAGTCATGCATATAGAAACTAGTTCCTATGCGCATGTAATGGTACATTTGTAGATGTAAAGCCTGAAGATGTTCTTACGTAAATGCTTATGTTCTTGCACGGATGATTATGAACGTGGACAAAAATGAATGTTTCTGCGTACATGTTAACATTCTCGCGCAAATGATATTTTACTTAGCCATATATGCTTAAAAACTTAATGTTTGTGATGATATGATAGTTTCATACTATTTGCATATATGTGTGCATATATGTATGCCCTTTTATGGACGGGTCCTTCTATGAACAACAATGTATTGTCTTTTATGAGCGTGTCCTTGTATGGATAACAATGTATGCCTTTTATGGACGGGTTATTGTTTGGACAGTAATGTATGGTCATTTATGGATTGGTCTTTGTCTGAACAACATTTTAAGGTGCTTGTAAAGATGTCTTAAGGATTAAGAATGTTAACCAATGGCTGATTGTATGCCTGCTACTTATAGTTAAGGAACTCATATGGCTATGATAGATATATATTCTATAAGAAATAAATGTTATAACTCACTTAGCAACGTTGAATTTTGTATTTATTAGTTTGACGGGTACATTTCTAAGGAATAAAGAATGAGATGGATCTCGAAGCTACCTAACATTGCAAGAATAACATCCTGTTGAAAAACTATTTGGTAATTATTTGCAAAAAACAAATATTTCCCGTAGTTACAATTGTGTTGGATTTTGAAAGATAAAGTTACGAAATGAAAGTCATGAAATCTCCGTTGTAATGTTTTATTTAAGTTATGATTTAACAGCTATATGGTGATGTGCAAACTTCATTTGTTAAAAAGGAAACACATACGACTTACAGTCATATACACGAAAAAGAAAAGAACCATGCTAACCTTAATAGTAATTTTTTACAGTTTAATGCTTGTTTAGTTGATACGTGAACAATAAGTGAAAATGAAAAATGACGTGACTTTCAACCAGCAGTGATACCATAAAATTATATACACAAGTGATAATTAAATACTTAACCATAGATTCACAGTATCTTATTATTAAGCCGTAATTATTCTCCGCATGGAGTATAAAGATATGAAACATTGAAGAAAATAGTAATTTCGTTACAAGGGTGGATTTATAGGTGAACCCAAAGTCTCAAACTACTAAAATATCATTTTTAGATAAAAATAATCGTAACCCAATCCTACTTAAATCCAGTTTTCAGAAAGAAAACAAAAATGATGCCCCAAAGTTATGAATTAATATTAATCAGATCATTCATATTATGAACTTTTATATATTAGTATCGGACCGTACAGCAAAATGTTTAAGGTTTTCTTGTTCTTTGGAACCCATGACCCGACTATAAACCGAATCTCTTGTTATGTTTCAAAAACTGTTACTTTACATCATAGGCAATTGTTTTAAGCAGAATAGTGTGCACCACTGTGACTTTAAATGTTACATTTTCGGTTTTGCAACTACCCAACCCGTTTGTCGGGTTGACCAGATAGCCACCATTTTCGTGCGAACTTAGCAGCCGGATACAACTATACGAGTGTGAAGGGTAATGGCTAACAATCCTAGACCTACTATTCAACCAAGCAAAGCGAAAATCATTAGGTTCAAACTGTCAAACAAAAAGACATTTCCAAGTTTGACTAAGTGAAAACCTTACGTGTTCATGAGCATGCAGTTTTATTTATTTATTTCAATGAGTGGGGTGTTTGTTTATTTTTATATTATGCAGTAATGTAGGGAGAATAAGTCATAGTCAGTAGGTAGAATTAGTTGTGGTCTTCCTTTAGTTTCTGCTTTATTTGTGGTGGAGGTGAACGTTGAGTAGTACACGTTCATTATATATGCGTATGTACTGTTTCGTTTTCTATGTGAATAATATCAGAAAAAGCTCGAATCATTTTTTGAGTATACAGTTCTTGTGTTTAACTCTCTGGTGTTTGTGTGAACTTTCAAAAGTCTTCAATTGCTCTGTTTTTTCACAAGAAATTAAATATAAACATGAGGTCAAATGGGCCTCTACACAAAACTAAATTACAAGCCAACTTTATAAATGGTCACTATACTTGATCTAAGCTAGGCAAAATGAATTTAAATTTGAGCGGTCAAAAATCACCCGTCAAACTCAGTCTCGGCTTGCGAATGCGTCTTCTTGATCTCAAGAACGGGTCGACCCAGTTCATGTCCTCCTTCACGGCTTTTTCCCATCGTTGTTTGAACATTTTGAGCTCCATTGTTGATTGCCTCCTGATCTGCATTAACATAATGATCACAGAAACAATTTAGCTAAGATGAAACAAGTCTACATTCATTTGTAGATTACAAGAGGATCAAGTTGTCTTACCTCTGCCCGCGTATCAACTGTATGTGTCTGAAGAAAAAAACATGAAAAGATCAATATAACATGAACTGAAAAAGATGGATTCTGGCATACGAAATTCATAGAAAGAAAAGAGAAACAACTGTGGAATCATACCTTTCTCAAATCTAAACTATTCCGGGTCTGAAAAGAAGTTACAAAAGTTCTCGTAAGACAAGATAAAGATTTTTGTCAATGTGGTAAAGGTGGCAATTTTGACCCATTTACGTACAATTGATTTGGGTTGTGCTTTATCTCAAACGAGTTGAACCAAATAATTTCTAAAAGGCGGGTCAAATGACTTGAAACTTGAAAGTGTCAAACGTCTAATTTAAATGCATACAAGTTCATATATCATGTTTATGCAAAAATTACTTCTAAAAAACTAGCAAAAGGCGTTTGTTAGCCCGATTCAACATGTACCAAAATATGACCCACTCCAACCCATTTGCAGTTTGACCCGTTCATCTTGCCACCTTTATCATGTAACATCAATGATCTATGCATGGATGACAGAAAGTAAATGGTATTAGGTTCAAAGGGAAACCTTTTTAGCAGAGGGTCCGCCTAATGATTGTATTCCCTGATGAACAACATATTCACTATCAACAATTCCCACCTTCTTGGACCTGTCCCCCTAAAGAATGAAACACTTACTACAATGAGTCAATGAAAATTGCAACATTTTCCATTTATGAGACACTATCACATCAAGTTTTTCGCATATCACCATCATTGTCAAGGTAATTGGAAGTTCAAACTAACCTGTGCACAGTACCCAAGCTTTATATCCATTCCCCATCCATGAACAAGGTCATTCTGGTAATAAAACATAATGAATTCTGTAAGGCATAAAATCTGGTAGGATATATAAAAAGTACAAAAATATAGCAGTACAACATATTTAAGAGCTATAACTAAAAAGATTTAGCACAAATGGGCAGCAACAGAAACATTATCTTGTCAGAAAATATTATGAACTTCATGGTTCTTGACCTCTCCAAACTATGGTCAGAGACTATGATTCATCGATTAATAGTAAGGGTGTAAACAAGCCGAGCCACTGATGAGCCACACGCTAAAAGCTCTAATAAAACCGACCTTATACGAGCTTGAGCCTAAGACGGTCCTCAGTTAACAAACAAGAGTCTGAGCTCAAGCACAAGCTTCAAACACCACGCTTAATTATGCCCGCAAGCTTAAGTGAGCTTATTATGTATACAATATAACATAATTAAAGATCACAAAATATGTATTATTGTACAATATAATTATGATAAAAGAACTAAATGATATTTTATGATGTTTTATACAATAACAAGTTCGTATATAATATAAAAATAATTGAAAAATAATAGCTTTAGACATAGAGCTTGAAACGAGCCACGCTCGAGCTTTAAACAAGCTCAGGCTCAACCTGCTTACGCCCCTAATTAATAGTAAGACAAAATAAATTCACCTGAATAAGATGCCAGGCACAATGCCAGGCCGCCCTAGAGAAAACTGGAGCCATTCCTTCTACAAATCTGCAATTCAAATAAGATAACATTATAACATCTATAGCAATATATTTCTTAGCTTTATTATTTATGAAAATTACCCGGCACATGGGGGCCCATCACTGGCATCTGAACATTTCACGCTGCCTCTGCTGTCATACACTCTTCTGTTTGTTAAGAATTGTTGCAGGCATCAGCAATCTTAAACATTATCAGGTTATTATTTATAAAGCAGAAGTACCCAATTTGTTCACCTATGAAACTTGTTTGTTCTCTTCCGTACTGTGATCCTATGATGTATACCAGTTGAATTTGGATCTAAAGCTGGCTGTGATATCTCTAACCCTTCTGCTTTAACAATATCCAAGTATCTGCAAACAACATGCCATAACAATGTACCATCGTTCAATAAGATTTGCTAATTCTTTTGATTTTTGAAGAGTAGCTTAAAACTTCCAATTCATGATTTAAGGATGATAAAAGAACATTATCCACCATATGAATAATACTAGCAGACTGGAAATATCAGACAAGTCAAATAAAACAGATTACTTAGACATACTAACTCTACCTTCTAGGATTGAAATGCTGCACTCCCAGGTCTTCATCCCAGAGAAATATATAATCATAAATGGACACAGCAGCTGGATGCAGAAACCGCTTTGCAAACCACCTGAAACACAAAGTTAAATTATGATGAACAATCAAGTAAAGAGTTTGTAATTCACTTCATTAAAAATTCATAACAGATATTAAATGGACATGAGGCATAAATCATAATATTACCAACAACCACAGAGAAAACTATAGATTCCTATAAAAGGTTGTGAATTCATTACCACTTTGTTTGGTTCTGAGCTACAACATGTATAGCTTTGTTGCTCCAATCAAGATCTTGCCAGCCATCCAGTTTCCCATCGTAATGGAACAAAATAATTGTAAAATTTTCTTGAAGAAACTGAAAACATCAAGGTTAGGCTGCTATTATTCACAGAATAAGAAATATCAAACTTATAAATATCAGAAGATAAAGGATCATTTTACCTTCTGAACAATAGTATTAACATTACGCTTCTGTTTCAGACCCACTGGAATTGCCAGCAAGTTATGTGGGGTGGACATATTAGCCTGCAATCAAGTAAAGATAACTAAATGATTATACCCAGAGGACAGTAATGCAAAAGGTAAGCTGATGAAGAACAATGGTAATAAATAATTGGTGGAGGTTGGAAATATATAAATACATACATACAAACTAAGCAAGAAGGATTGAGCCTAACCTTTAACTTTGAACTACTTGTTGACCATAATGGTTTTAATTCCAAGTCGGATTTAGCTTCAATAATACCACGAGGTAAACCCTTTAAGCTTGTGGAAGCTGACACAGGTTCCTAGAGACCAGGACCAAAAAAGGCCAGTATTATTTTTAAACAATCAGAATGTAATAATGGACCCTCAAAATGCCAAAAAAAAACAAGTCTTTAGATTAATCAAGACAAAAGAGAATAACTAAGTAAAAGCCTATGTCATATTTTTGAACTGGAGAGTTTGAAGCTGCACCTTGGATGTGTAGAACCGATATAACTTTGAATCCAGCTGATGACACAAACATATAAAAAAAGATAATCATTAGTAAACCTACGAGAAATAGAGGACTGAAGGTTTAAAATATTTATGTGAAGCTCGTAGCATATCTACCAATTAGTATTAGAAGCATAAAATAATCTTCAAGCAGGCCATAAATCATATTCATGCAGAATGAATGAATGTACAATCTAACAATTAACATGAAAAGGATGCATGAATGCTAACAATTTACATCTCGGGATGCATGAATGTCCAATCTAACACTTTATAAGCATTATACAAAACAGTCATTGGCAGTGTCATACCTCTGTCTGCAAATACTGATAATTTGTTGTTCTATATACAATGTATAACATAATCGTACAGATGAATCCCAAAAATGGTTTCATGGTGTATCTGCAAAGTCCCTGCATACATAGGACCTCTGCGTACTTAGAATCCATTTACCAAAAACAGTGTGTGCCTCAAAATCAAACTGTATTTAACTGCATAAGCCTACCCAATCACAATGGGTTTGTCTTTTTCTCAGTATATTCCTCCATCCTTTGGATTCCCTCATAGACAAATATTGTTTCTATGTATTCTCATGCCAAACTGCAGCCATTAAATTAAATCAAATTTCAGTGAAACATTTGAAGACATGAGCAAACAATTAATAAAACTCGAAGATATGATTCAAACTACAAACATAGAAAAAGGAATCCCTCAGGGCACATCTTATGGTTAAGATGCAGTTAGGGTTCAGAAACACTGGCATATACCATCATCACTTATTTATCAACAAGCTAACAGCTTGAAGCTGCTTGATAAAATAATCATCCATGATTATGCATAATTAATGCTTTCACTATCAGTCCATATATGTAAACTCATAAGGTCAAATCAGATACTAACGGCATCTAAACAAAACAACAAGAGTAACCTGCAATTATTAAGCTCTTCAACAACTGAATCAATTCGCGTGCGAAACGTAAATCTCACTCAACGTTTCGAAAATTTCGAGATGCAACCTGTCTGCATGTGACTCTGATTGGGAGAGAGATTGAGCGAGACACACGCATACATATTATAAAACCAACACTCAAACCTATACAGAATTCACAATCGAATGCCAAAAACATCAAACTCAACGTACTAACACTAGACATCAATAAATCTCCTTCAACCAAAACAAAAGCATCTCGAAATCCTCTCAACTATCAAAACACAATAAACCGAATCAAATCAATCAACAGCACAGCTCTCGATTCCAAATCTCAATCAAAAACCACTAATCAACAGATCTCACACCATATTCTCACGAATCTAACAATCATAAACAGTTACACACTTACACAATCAATCAAACACTAATTACATGAAAGAAGAACAACCTGCGAGATTCGTAATCGAATCAGTAAAGCGAATTCCAAAACCTCAGCAGCAGAAGTACGACCTCACGGCGGAGCAAATCACCGGCGACGAATCGAATATTCCGGCGAGTATGTGTGCGAAATTAGCTGCGTGTATTACTCTGACTATGTGTGTGTATATGCATATACATATAGATACATATAGATATAGCTATAGATTTGTAGAGAGAGAAACAGAAGAATGGCGTTTTAGAGAGAGAAAGGGGGAAAAAAGTGTCGGAGCTTGGGGTTTCCACGTTTCACGGTAGGGGTTTTATATGCATGCGTGTTAAATCGCCGATGAGGGGGTAAAGTGTAAATTGCTTCATTCTTTTATTCTTTATATTAAACTATAGTATAGGGTCCCCATTTTTTATGTTTGGGTACTTGGTACTTTATTCATCTATCAATTTTTGGTTTACAAAAATGTCCACAAGTATGTTTCAATGCTCAAATTTGGTCCCATAGTTATTATGTTGGTTAGAGCATTCACACTGGATTTTTTAAAACATGTGAGTATGATTCTTATATTACAAGGAATGATTTTAAATGGTTGTGAGCAGAGTAGAAAAAAAATGTTACTGTTTATCGATATATTTAGAGAAACACTGTTCAATACTTATAAATATTTTAGTATTTTCAAAAGTGATTGTGAGTGGATGAGAGAGAAAAAAATAATGATAAAGATATAAAAAATATTATTTAATTAAACATGAGAGGAAAAAGTAGTGTTTTTTAATGTAATTATATGGATATAAATAAAGAATCCACTGTGAGTGCTCTTAGGTTTTTTATTATGTTTGCGTTTGTAATACGTTTTGAGGTGTTGGTTTAGCTGGTTTTGAGATTTATACGATTGTACTGTTTGGTTCATGATTCGTTTTTGACGGTTTAGCGGTTTAGTAGTCCTTTTGATGGTTTGGAACTTCAAATTGGTCGTGTCAATTGAACGGGTCGTTTATCTTTGAAAAAGTTTCTTCAATCATTTTTTTAAACATTTAGTTGCGTATGTGTATTATATTGATAAAGCAAATTTATTATTTTAAATGCTTTAATATAAACTATTGGGGGTTTTCTTACATAATCAGGTAAGACCGTCAAACCAAATGTTCAAACCATTTGATTGCTAGCCAATCCACATAATTTGGTCCATTCGGTTTGCTAAAGTCGGTAGGACCGCACAATAAGCACTCATGTTTTGTTGTAATGGTATTTTTTCTATAGTACAACTATGTTAGTTAAACATGTATGAAAAATATTAGTTCCGACTTTAGAAATAAAAAATGTGTAGCGTGAAATTGGATATTAGTCAATAGTATAAGGATGTGCTGTGTAATATTCTCTTGAATTAGTCTCTACTTTGACTATAGTTAATAGTTAAAGTTTGACTAATGGCATGTAACTAGATTGCATTTAAGCGGAAATCTAGTAAATAAAAAAAATTCGTATATTTGGATGCTTATTGTTAAATACTAAAATTCGTAGTTTACAATATATAATCATCTTATTTCTAAAAGTATATTCGAATTATAAAACAGATGATCAATATAAAAAAATCAGCATCTAATGCTAATAAATAAACAGTATTTATCGTAACATCTTTCTAAGATATTTTAAAATATTAAAACGCATATGTTGAATTTGAACAATATCTAATTTTATTAATTTGTAATTGAGTAACTATATATATGTATTTTATTAATCGAATATCCCATTCCGCAATATGTAACCTCTATCAAACCATCATCGTCCCACCTTCGGGCTTCGACGTCACCATCTTTGTCTATCGCTAAACATTGCCCCACCACAAAAAAGACGTATATAGAAATAAATCCAAAAGTAAAAGGTTGGAGTCTCATCATCAAACAATTGATTTACGAAATTTAATATCCCATTAAATAAATAAAAATTAAAAAATATATGTAGCTTGTGGAATTCTCTGAAGAGATGGAAAAACTTGATCTTTGACACACATTGGTTTTATATAAAATATATATATTCACAAAGCTTGTCTACATGCGTTTAGGTCAAGATACTTTTTACTCGCACTCATTATATCATTACACATACTCTAAACCAAAAAATATGTTTCATTCTTTTTCACTCCACCTCACGTAACTTCTTTAAAAATTTAATATTATATGTTTTACTTAAGTACAATAATAGTTAAAAATATTAATTTGGATTAATTATTTTTAAAACGTTACAAAATATAACAAATATTCATAATAATGAAAAATAAATAAAATAAAACAAATACATAAAATAAAAACATAATAAAGCTAAGAAAGTTTGTTTTTGTCATAATTTCTTGTTTCATTTCCATGGCCAATTGACGATCAAACCTCACTAAATGATCAATGTTTTGACCAAGAAGTTTGAAATTTTTACGCTTTTGTTTGTCTTTTTTCATGTCCATCTTCTCTCGTGTCATCTTGATCTTTTCTTTTTGGTGGGTGTTAAATTGTTTAAACTCTTCCATCAAACTATAAAAATATATAAATGTGTAAACGTAAGTTTCCCATGATTGGTTTCACCTTAAAACTTTGTGTGGGTTGTTTAGATTCATGGTTTTAAAGAGACGAATTCATATAAATTTGTAGAGAAAGTTTATTGTGTGTAAAAATTTATAGAATAATTGGCGGTCACTAAGTTACCTCTTACGCTTGTTATATCCTCTACAAACACTCACTTCACCTCTCTTAATCTATAGGGAATTGGTGTTCAACGCTTTTCACGCAACTACATAAGCTTTCATGTCTGGAGAGTAAGAGCATACCTCAAGGCATACCTCACTTATTTAGATGTTCAATTGGTGAGTATTAACACACATGACAGAATTCAGATCGTTAAACACACGCAACATACAATATTTCTCATTTTTTTTTTTTTTTTGTGAGAACCGATCTAACAATCCTCTCATTTTTTTGAGGATTTAAGTGTACCTGATCAGTAACTTAAGTCCCTCAAAAGATAATATTTTTGACATTTGCTAAAAACATAAAAAGAAATATATATTTTTTCTTTTGCCTTATTTTAACTTCATTACTTTTTTACTACACCACCAAGAGTTTATAGAGTAACATCATTGAATCATGCATAACTAAAACACACAATCTATTTCTTGGGGGAGTATAGCATTTACCTTTAAAATATCTCATTGAGGACATCTTCAGTTGCTATTTAGTCCAATATGTCACAACTTTTAATTTTAAATTATATAAACATTATATAAATAAAAATATCCAAGTCGAGTTTCGACCTAGCTCCACACGCTAGAATTAAATTTCATCTTTAATTTTTTCTTGTATGTATATTGATAGTTTGATAGTGTGTTTTTACGTGACTGCTATAGTTTTAAATTATTGTTAAATGGTTATCCAAATATTTTATAAAAAACATATAGGATCATCAAAATTCAAAATAAAGAGTCCATTGATCAAGCCAAGAGTTAAATACGAGTCGTATATGAGCTCAACTTCCATCTTAGATTGAAAATTACATACCAAGTCAGTTCCTCTAAGCTTGAGCTCGAGCCTAGGCCAATTCCACTCGTCTTGCTTGTTAAACAACCATCATACTTATGTACCACACTACTTTCATTGCCATTAGTTATAAAGAAACAAAGTCGTGATATGCCTAAAGACAAGCTAAACGGACAAATTAATAGATGATAAAGCCATAAAAACATATTTTCCTACTCTTAAAAAAACCGAAGTTTTTATTTTTATCTTTTTTATTAAATAATTACTTTAATTACTAATAATACTATTTTATTATTTTTTTAGGTTAATAATAGTTTTTTAATCAATTAAAAAAGAGATCTTTTTATTAATATTATTTATAAAAAAATAAATTTTTATAGAATAAGAAATTTTTCTAAAATATTAAACTTTTTTAATTATGAAATATTTTAAAATTGATGTTTTTATAAAGTTAATTTTTTACGAACCAAAAATAATATATATCGAGAGTTATAATAAGAAAATTTAAAAAATGACTTTTTATATGGTTTGTTTTATAACAAAATCTTTATTCTTTTTCTTGAAAAAAAAAATTATAAGTAAAAGTTTAAAAAGTTGATATCATTGTTTTATTACTTATAGTCGTTAATTATACGTAATTTTAGTAATATCATATATTAAAATATTGTTTTATAATTAATAATTTTTTATTATAATTAAATATTTTATTTATTCTGCACGTGTAATATACTGATTTACTAAAACTAATAATTAATATATTTGAACTAATATTCCTAAACATATATTGTTTTAATCGATGATGATAAAAAGTGTTTAACATAACTTTTTAATGTTATATACACAAGGGATGTATTTATTGGCTAAGGATCAACATTTCGGTAAGCAATAATTGATGTGTGGGGATCACGTCTATTTTGGGTTCTTCGTAACATCTAAAATAGAATTGACAAGAAAGGTGATTAGGTGATCGAATATTAATAAAGTATTTAAGATACGATATCGTTTATATTGTATAAATCATAATATAATTAATTATTTAAATTCAAACAAAAAATAACACGAGTATTATTTTTTTTCCATCAAACACACATTTTCTATTTTATACATAATCTACTTTTAAAATCATACTCACCAATTAGTCGTTTTTATTTAAAAAAAATTCTTTTTAGGAACCTTAAATTGTATTCAATGTTTGTATGTATCATACACAAGGGCTTAAAAAACAAACCCCTTCAAATACATTATCAATGTATGTATCATACATAAGGCTACAATAACAAATCCCTTCTAATATATACCTAAGTGACATATTTTAATGGCATATACCTAATAATAAAAAGTTTATAGTTTAGTTAAGATCTACATAAAATATAAATAAAATATAAAGATGATTACCGATATTCTTAGGTCATATTACAAGCAACGCAAATAGACGACTATAGTTCACACCTTCGAATACCCTTTTGTCACATTATTAACATTATTAGTTTATGTTTTCCGAATAACATATTAGACGCAATTCGACATCATTAATGGCTTGAATACATCTTTCACGTGCTTAGAGTCATCACATCACACTTACTTGTATGAAATAAATTAAGAGTCATGTGTGTTTCATTTCATGTTCCAAAAGTTGTTTGTATGATGACGATGGTGCATTTAGTATCTACCATGTGACATGAAAATGAGCTTCATCCACATGACATGACACATTGAAAGTTGGTCTTTTTCATGCCTATTTAGTCCCATAGATTGAGCCATGACTCAAGAACTTGAGTTGATAATTATATGATTAAATAAATGAAAAATGGAGTTATTTTTTCTCTATTTCAAAATCATTTTAGACAAGTTGTTAACAAAACACAAAAATTAACACACTGGGTAAAAAGATATTATTTAATATAGTTTGTGTTGTAACAATCGATATCAATCAAAGCAAGAACACTGTCATTTGCTTTTGGGAGTTCAATGAGATCAACGCATTCCCGTAATAGAATACCATCCCAGTGGTGCTTCTTCTGTTTGTGAGATCTGTTTGTGAGATCTGTAGTATGGCTGTTGTTGATATATCCAACTAACTCTACTTCTTCTTGTTGCCATAAGAGTAGGGGCGCCCCCTGTTTTTTTCGCCCGTAGTGTTAAATTTTAGTCCGGTAGTGTAAATTTTTGATCAGGTAGTGTAAATTTTTATATAAATATCAAGTTCGTCCCCCCTAAAAAAATTGATTTCGCCCCCGCCACCCTACGAGAAAGTTCAAGTTCCGCCACTGCATAAGAGATTCCATAGTTGATGGTCCTTTTAATATTACTTAGTATGTGTTTCATAATTTTCATGTGACTTTGTTTTGGTTAATTTCTGCATGTATTGGCTTGCGACTCCAACCGAGTAGCTTAGATTTGGTCGAGTATGGAGTAGGCATCTCAAGCTACAAACTAGTCGTCGGTATAATCTTTCATCTACCGGTTATCCTTCACCATTGGTTGTCACTTGTAATCTTAGTTCCATCCCAACTACCAAGGCAAGTATCATTCAAATTGTTTTGAGCCTTGCTACTGGCGCGAAGCCTTCTTCGAAGTCTATACCATGTTATTGGACATAACCCTTTGCGACCGGCCTCGCCTTGTATTTTCTTACTTGGTTGGTCAAGGCAGCTTGTTTGATGACATCTCGTCTTAGATTCGAATCAGGACTGTCTTGGTGAGGGTCATCATGGGTGTCTTGTGGTTCATGATGAATCAAGTTGACTTAATTACAAACAAGCTTGCTAAAAAACAAACTGAATTACAACGAACTTACTAATTACAAACAAGTTACATTACAACCTAATTGCATCTATTTGTCATTTGAGTTGTAACTTAGTAGTAAAAGTTAAAATTCATTTAGAGTAAAGTAGATTCAGACATGATAAAAAATAATATTTCTGTCATAAAAAAAAAGTTGTACATATTCAATGTCACATGGTGATGGCATCATAAATCTTCCAATTGCACTTCGTGTCGCAAGTTTGAGGCATCAGTTGCAAGTCATTTGCAAACATGACATCATAATGATTTTCTTGAGTTTTCCGTATTTGAAGTTTAAGTGATTTTCATTTTTTTTATTAAAAGTACAACGAAAAGAATCAGTGTCGTTTTGTAGTTTGATTCAAGTTAATCATTGATTTATTGATTTTCTTTGATAAAAACCAACATTTAGCTTGAAAGGACATGTTAAAAAGTTTTAATTATTTAATTATGTAGTTGGTAGAAAATACTAGTCAGCAAATTGCTAATTAGCGTTTGTGATATCGTAAACACATAAAGAAGTTTGAAAAGTGAATAATAATTTTCGTTCAAAAATATTCTTACTCTAGCATAGTATTAATCTCGAAATTGAAAAAACTTTTAAACTAAATCTAAACTCTTAGTAAGATTAATGGTTCCGGATGATGTTGGAAAGGGTGGGTCCACTGAATTATAAATCTGTATTTTATATTCAAAAAGCTAGAATCATTGATCTTAATCAATTAGAGACTTAGATTTAGTTTAAGATTTTTTTTTAATTTCTTTTGGTTTGTATTTGAACTTTTTCTTGTATGTATATTCACATAATTACTTATGATATCATCCAAGTTTTAAAACCGATCTGACTAATAAAACGGTAAAATAACTGAACTTCAATCTCATGAAACCTAGTTTCTAAGTAATTGACTTTACTATTACTTATGAACATAAGACCATTAGTAATGGGACGACGTCTTTGACACTTTATCATGACGAAAACGCAACCCCCCCCCCCCCTCCCCGTCTTTGATATGTCACCATAACATGTGCATTTAAGATACACGATAAAAAATTGCATATTAACCTTAAAGCGATTCGATCGAAGATTTGTTGAGAAATTGTGAAGTTTAAAGTGCTAGTATTTAAATTTGACAATGATCTTTTAAATTAATATTTATATTTTTTCTTATTTCTTTATTTATATTAATGTTCATTTAATAATTTATTTTGTCGCAATATTCAACTTATAAATATTTGACTAAATATAATTAAGAAAAATAAATAAATGATTAAGCAATCATTAAAGCTTTGTGATCACTATCATTTTTCTCATCACACAACGTTAACATGGTTGCTTACATGATAACATCTTTTTCTATCACACACGCCATTACTAGTGGCCTAAGGGCATGTTTGGTTTGCGAAATTCAATGCAACTACAATTTGAATCTTATTTCATAATGTTTACAGTTTGTTACAAACTTTGCTGGAATTAGATTTTGTATTACACTTTTAATATGTTTGGTTTAAAAATGAATTGACTGAAATGAATATAATTTTTGCAAATTTATTCACGTAAAAAGATTTAATATTCAATTCCAATTTGAAAAAAAAAGTTCCATCAAAGAAATTGAAATCTCCTAACACTTATGTGTGTCCAACTACGCCCTTCACCATCCATGCCTCCACCAATGTTGGTGTTGCGCCATCGGCCAACCATCGCAATCGTGTAACCGTCACCGTCATTCATCTCCTGCCACCATTGTCGGTGCCATTGATGTTGTCGTCATCACCACCTCAACCGATGTTGGTGGTGTAGGTGGTGATAGCAATGATAGTTGTGGGGCGGTCGATAGGTAGTGGTGACAGGCAGGTGACGGCACTCCGATGGATTTCAAATTATGGTTAGTTTCAACCAAATAAATAAAAAGTTAAATTCTTTTAATGGATGTTAATTTCTTTAAATTGCAAATCTTTTGATAAACTTCAATTCATAATCAAATTTTTTAAAGAATTTCAATTTATTTGGAAAATTTCAATTTCGTACAAGTTTTCATAAACGAACGCACACGTAACATTGACTAGAATTATTAAAAACTAGCTTTAGTAACCCGTGTATTACACGATTTGAATAAATATAATAAAATCTTATTAAGTGTAAAACAATTTTTTTAAATAAAATATGATTGAAATTACGTATGAGTAAGAACTATAAATAATAAAACAATTATCTTAATTTTTTAAACTTTTGTTTTAAAACCTTTCTTTAAAAAAAATTTGAACATTTTGTTTCAAAACAAACCAAATTTAAAAAATATAAATTTTAAAAATTTCTTACTATAATTTCTAATTTTAATTATTTTTTTATAATAATTTCTTTTTGAAAACACTAATTTTAAAAATGTTTGATGTTTTGTAAAAATTTCTTATTTTTTAAAAAACTTTTTTATAGAAATTAACATTAATAAAATGATTTTTTTCTTAATTTATTAAAAAACTATTTTTATTTTAAAAAGAGTAAATAATATTATTGATAATTAAGGTAATTATTTAATAACAGAGAGAAACGAGAAAATTTTAATTAGAATGAATGTGATGCTGATGTGTGTCATTCCAAGTTAATTTTTTATTAAAGTAGAAATATTTTTACACTAGATTAGCGCCCCCTGAATGCACATGTTATGGTGACATATCCTTTTTTCATATATATTGACGTATTTACTTGAAAAAAATCCAAAATAAACTCTCACTATATTAATAACTAGGTTAGTAGCCCGTGTATTACACGAGTTTAATACATAAATTATTAAATAATTAGTAAAAAAAATTTATGAATTATAAAACTATGATTAAAAATAAAATATGATTATAATTACTTATTAATAGCTACTTTTAAGTACATAAACAATAATACATTTTTCTTAAACTTTTGTTTTATAAAAAATTATGGTTTGTAAATATTTTGTTTTAAGTAAAATGATTTTTTTTTTAAAATTTGTTGCTTTTTTGTTTTTAAAAAGTGTGTTTTTAATTTAAAATAAATAGATTTTCAATTTAATATATTATACATTTTTTAATTTGAAAATTGTATGAGTAATATTATTATTATTATTATTATTCAATATTAGTTTTAATAATATAGAGAAATGAAAAAGTTAGTATGATGAGGTTTATGATTGCGTCACGTAGTATCTTATTTTATTCTTATTATAGATAGATTGATAGACAAATAGACAGATATATATATAGATAGATAGACTAGAAGTCCATTTATTGAACGGATTATAATTAGTAATAAACACAAAAATTTACAGTACGATATTTCAATATAAGATATTAATTTTATATACGTAATAGTTCAAGAAAATAAAACAATTATATTATTTTTTAACTCTCTTATCTAAATAATTTCATTTTTAAACATTCGTATTAAGATTCTTTTATAAAAGAATTTATTTTTATAAAAATCTTTTTTATTAAAAACTCTGGTTTGTAATTATTCTAGTTGTTTTAATAAGATTGTTTTTAGAAAAGTTCACATTTTTTATATTTTTTTAAAAAAAGGACGGATTTAAAATATTGTGTTTCAAAAAGGTTTAGTGTTTTTGAAAATTTCATATTATATGAAAATTTTTTATTATTAGTTCTATTTTAATTAAAAATTATGATTTTTTATTTTGTTAATAAAATCTAACTTTAAAAGGATACATTAATTTTAAAAAATTTAGATGAGAGAGAGAAATTAGTTTTAATGTTTAAATTACTATAATGCTATTTTGGAAGGAAAAATAAGATGATAATGTCTGGAAGCTAGAAAGTGACAAAAAGTTTGGTTAAGAAAATGACATGTGACTTTAGAAAACTTACTTTATTAGAATTTATAGATTAAATATCACAAAGTTGTCTTAATTATTTTTTTTTATAAAGATTTTTTTTTCACTTAATCTTATACTTATAGATATTTAAATATACAACATTTATAAAAAATAATAAACATTAATGTTACTAAGCTATTGGTTCTATTTTATTTGGTTTTAATTATTTATTCAAATAATTTAGTTGTAGATTGTCCATCGATGTTTGTAGTTTCTATTTAGATGCCTACAAAGATTTATTAATTTAATTATCAGCCTCACTTCCACACCTTCCCCATATTGATCCTTCCCGGAAAAATCAATTTTAATAGTTAAATACCTATTACACAATATTAACGATAAAATATATATTAGTTTAAAGAATATTTCAATCTCACCTTCACCAAATTCTTCATTAAAAAATCAGCTATACTACATGTGATGAGAAAATTAGGAGTTTTAAGTAATTTGTATTGTAATAAAAGCAGACTGTTATTCCACTACGGTAAAGTTAATTAGCTAATTTTTACAAAACTATTTATTAATTAAAAATTAAGAATTTTCCCACCAAAATCTTAGGGGGCGTTTGGTTGGAAGGAATGGAATGGAATGGAATGGAATTGAGAAACTAGTATAATTTTCAAATAAAATTATGTTTGAGTGAGCAATTAAAAGTAAACCCAAGGGAATGTTTCACCTCAAATTCCCTTGGTTGTGTGATTTCAAAATCCTTCCACCTAGAGAGGGAATTTGAAATCCCACAACCAAGGGAATTTGAGGTGAAACATTCCCTTGGGTTTTACATTTCATTATCCAACATCTCACAAAACTTTAGACTATTTTTACAATATGGATTAATTTTGCAACTAATAGTCACTCAACAATATGGATTAATTTTGCAACATCTCACAAAACTTTAGACTATTTTTACAACATCTCACAAAACTTTGGACTATATTTGTAGTTTTTTAATTTTAAAAATTAAACATGTAATCTGATCAAATGACAAGGATTATTTTTATAATTTTCTTTATGATTTGTAAGTAGAAGTTGCGAAGAAGCAAAATCTAAAATTCATATAACAATTTTAGATAAATTTTTGTTCGTTTAACAAAACAGACTTTAAATTGCTAAAAAGATGAACGTTTTACTCTAATAAAGTTTTCTAATTTAAGGGTGATGTTGACGTTTAATATATTTGACATATCATATCAAAATGTTACATTGCTATGATAAAAATAGGTCACCTACCGCTAATAAAACATGACTTTAAGTTAAAAGAGTGGTTCTAACTTCCACGTTGAGTTGAAACACCTTTTTCTATTAAAATATATTATTAATAAAAATATACATTTATGGCGGTCCGTTTATACTTTCTTAAAGACGTTTTATTTATTCTATTAACATATGTCATTAAAAAAGAATAAAAATGCACTAAAGTCCGCAATTACTAATATTCAATGATCTATTGTTTGTTTAAATAAAGTTCGTGAGTTTATTGAAAAGTTATATCAATTATATAAACATCATATTTAAGGTAGTTTAGATAAAAATAAACGTATCAACCGAATGTTTTTCTTCAAAGTTATCGCTGATTACATTATTATAAAATCTCTAAAATCAAAAATTACGAGTAATACTTTGAAAATTTTGGAAATATGTCCAGTTTTGTTTCGATATAATATAATCTTTTCATGGGATATTAACCAGATAATTGACAAATATACTCACCACTTTGAATTTTATATTAATATTGATTTTCAAACCTTGAAATTAATTTTTTCGTTAGGTAGCATGTATTATAACGTTAAAAAGGTAAAGAGAAAACATATAACTAATACCATCATTTTTAACTAGAGGTGTTATCAAAATGGATTTTAGACCCTCTGAGTTAACAGAATTAAATATTCAAAATTTAAAATTAGAAGCTGGATTTGGATTCGAGCTAATTTGATTCGAGTTCAACTTAAATTCAAGTTAACTTGGTTTGAATATATAACAATTTTATAAAGTTACAAAGTGACCTTTTAGGATTCAATAATTATCCAATTTCAAGAGTTCAAGATTAACGTTTTTTATTTCATCCGATCTCCTGTCCTGATTAACTAACTAGAGGAGATAAAGTGATCTGATTAGTGTTTGATCAAAGGAGATAAGGATATTGAAGCGAGTGGACATACTTAATGGTTCTTCCTGTCGTTACCTCTTGAATCAATTATTCGACCAACTTAGAGAGGTCTAGACGTCTTAGCAAAGACTAAAAGAGCTAAATTTTGTAGGTTCTAGAATTTGTTTGTTTCGTTCTCAATGTAAAGTTAACTTTCACAAAAATTGAGTTTGATAAACTTAGTTATCTTAATAGTCAATTTATTTTACAATCATAATATTAATTTTAATTTTCTAAACTGTATCTTAATAATAACTTCACTAAAGTCATACCTTACTTATAAGGGAAATCAAGTGAAAGTTAAATGTTATGCAAGTGAGGTTATCCTTGAAAATAAGAATAAAATTTAGAAATGCCAAATTGAATTATTGTCAATCAATTCCATAAGCAATAAGTCTAGTATAATAACTAATTGCATATTGATTTGTTCAGCGGCACGCATAAAATACAAGTTGGTTCGTAAACCTTGAATGTTAAAAAATTGTGTTTATTAATTATTACAATAGCACACATAATGTACATTTATATAAAAGATATATTGACTTGTTATTAGAGTTGGGATTTCTTTTTCCGTTTTAATATATATTTGATCACGTGCTGGAAATGAGCAAAAATTAATTAAAAACAGTACACGTAACAATGATTTGAACGTTTATTAATTATATTAGTTGCGTAAGTTTTGGTTAAGTTAATAGGTTTTCATATTTTATAAGTTAAGATTATATATAGATAAGTTTCTTATAATATAAATATAAATAAACATAGGTCTAAATGATAATTTTGTATAAATTATTAAAGAAATTTATGTATTCAGTTCACTCACAAATCACAACCAACTATTTAGATTATCGGTCACAAGTTCTAATTTTAAAAACGTATATTTGGTTTTGAAAAAAATATATTTTAGGTCAATGTACTTTATGTTTTTATTTTAAATTATTTCACATGTCTTTCTTTGATGTGTTTTTTTTCTTGACTTTTATTAGGTGATCGGTTACCAAATTGACCCAAATGTAAGCAGTGCGGGCCTAACAATTATTTTAATTTTATCAACACATCAAGTTTTAATATTCAATTTAGATTACCTAAAATTTCAATTATTTTATCAGCACATCATTACGTTTTAATATTCAGTATAGATTACTAAAATGTAACTTTTATCGGGTTGTGTCAATAAAATTGGGCAAAAATTCAATTCTAAAACACACTTTCCTATCTTTCTCTATACATAAAACTAAATTCAGATAAAGCAAAATGTTTTATTTTTAGTTTTTCTCCATAAGAAGTGAAGTTTTCTACTTGAATTTGTGTATGAAACACTTCTATAGGAGGTTTGATCATATGCTTCATACTTTAATCAATGAGATTCATTACAAGTGAAGCTCTTTCCTTAAACTCGTGTACTAATATACTTTTCATAAGGGCTTACTCCTTTGTTTTTAATTGATGAGCCAAAATGTTTAATTTGAGTTTTTCTTCAAAGTTTTTTTCTTAAACATGTATAGTGAGCTCTTTCTTGTAAGGGTCTACTCCTCACTTGATTCATATACAAACAAAAAGGCGAGCCAAAAGTTTAGCAAGTGTTTGGGATTGTTTATTTTCAAACAACTTTTGATTTATTAATTTTAAAAAATTAATAAGTTAAAAAAAGTGTTTGTTAATATTAAAAGTTCTTTACAAATTGATTTTTCATATAGGATAAAAAAGAGTTTTTGAAAAGTAAGGAGAGAATGGCTTATTAACTTTAAAAAAAAAATTTAGTTTAATTTCCTACTATACATTTCTACTAGCTCCTATTAACTCCCCTTAATTTTAAAAAATATGTCCTTTTTGGTTATTTTATAACTTTTTAGTCTATAAGTTAACAAGTCCTTTTCCATGCATGAACCATAATGCGACGGGACAAAAAATATATTTTTTTTAATTAAAATAAGCAATCACAAACATGTCCGTAGTTTGAATTTTTCTCAACAAAAAAGAAGTTTTCTCATGACCTATATAGCAAGCTTCGTCTTGTAAGGATTTACTCCTACCTTGTTTCATGCACGAACCATAATGGAACGAGATAAAAAGTTTGGTTTGAGTATTTGTAGACAATAAGTGAAATTCTTTTCTTAAACTCGTCTATTGAGCTTTTCTTTTCTTTTTTTCTTTAAATAAAAGTTTACTTCTTTCTTGTTTCATAAATGAACCAAAAGGTTTAGTTTAAGTTTCTCCGATATATGTGCGGTTTTCTTCTCAAACCCGTGTAGTGAACTCCTTTCTTTAAGGTTTTCGCTTTATACATGAAGTAGTGAGATGCCAAAACGTTTAGTTTAATATTTTCTCCCCCATAAGTAAAGTTTTCTTCTTAAACTTAGCAAACTTCTGATTATAAGGGCTTACTCCTTTCTTTACACATGAACCAATGTAGGCTAAAAACCAAATTTTTATTTTAAGTTTTTCTCTGCTATAAGCAAGGTATTCTTCTTAAACTTAGCAAACTCTTCCTTATGATGGTGTGTTCTCACAGAAGATGATGGAGCTTGAACAAATGTATAAAGGGGTCGAAAGTCACGAGACCCTTCAAATTAGAGGGAACAGAACTCAATACATATAAAATTTTCAAACGAAATACATATAAATGTACACCTCTGAGCGAGAAAAAAAAGAGGGAGGGGCAGGGCCCCTTGAAAGCTTCGTCCCTTGGTTCATGCACAGATCAATGTGGGAAGAGACAAATTTTAGATTATGTTTTCTTCATAATAAGTTTTGTTCTTAACCTTACCAAGCTTCGTTTTATAAGAGCTTACTTCTTGATCTCTTGTTCATGCATGAGCTGAAATGGGATCAATCTAAAAGTTTGGTTGAAGTTTTTTCCACAAAAAGTGAGTTTCTCCTTGAACTAGCGTAATTTGTTTTTTTTCTTGCAAGATGGTAAAAAACTAAATATTATCATTAAATAATTAAGTTATAATATATAAAGATCACAAGTATCCTATAAACCCAGCTGGATCATGGCTTATACTAATAAACTCTATGCTAGTAAATCCTAATACATAATCCAATACTCTCCTACAGTCGAACCTCAAGAAACAAGAAGCTCAAACTGAAGACAAATAAAAACCAACAATAATAAGATAAACATGGTTCAATTGACTAGAAATTCCAAACTTTTATCAAAAAATATATATTGTGCTTGATATTTTCATTTACATATGTTTAATTATGCTATTCATACTTTGCTTGATTGTGTCATCCATAATCTTTAAAAAAATGCATAGCAATGGAGCGTAGTTTTGGTCGTCAAAAGCAGGTGTCAGTCTATTGAATCTTCAATCAGGTCAAGAGATAAAATCTGTACATCTGAAAAGATAAAAAAATAAGGACGTTGATCGTTTCAGAAGGTAGCCACTAGTGACCAAGGTCAAGTGACGGCTTTCTAGCGAAGGCTAATCGGGCTATGGCGGTTTCGATGGTGGCGATGGTGAGACTTAATGACGTCTCAAAAAAAAGATTTAGATAAGTGGCTTGAGGCTTCAACCAAGAATTAAGTTGTATTTCATTAAAACTAGAAAATAGAAAATAAATGAAATAGAAAATAAAGGCGAGGATGGCACGATGGCAGCGGCACCTTGTCTAGGGTTTAAACTTGATGGCAAAGGTTAGGGTTTGTATATTTGAGAAAGAAAAATAGAGAAGTCAAGAATTCTAAGACTTTGATACCATGTAAGATAATAAAATACTGAAAAATATTATTGAATTGCTAGGTTACAGCAAATAGAAATCACAAATAATCTTAGAAATCTAACTGAACTCATGTGCTCATACTAATAAACACTATACTAATAAATTCTAATACTAATAAGATATTCCAATACTTCTTACTTTTGATATGAGTCAATATCTAAATGAAATTTTTTAGTTTTCGTTCATGTCATGAGAATTATATACGTGTATCATTGTTTGAAAACTTATGAGCTCATTTCAACTTATTTAAAGAAAAATCTCTAGTATCACCACGATGCCGATCGAGTGCTTGGGTGTACCCGAGTATAACATGCATGCACACTTATATGAATGTTTCCACATACCATGGTACATGTACACATATACATATGTGTGTATTCAATCAACAAAAGTGAGGGGAAAAAAAAATACCTAAATAAGAAATGTTATGTTGCCTCAATGCAATTTTCCCTAGAAATAACAAAAACCCATATAGACTCAATTTCTTCCCAACAATGACAAATCAAAGCATTTCATTTTAAAAAATCAAAATCCTAATACTCAGCTCAAGATGCAGCATTATAATTTAAATGTGGTCTAAATATTAATTCTGAATTCGGTCATTTAATTTTAGGAAAAATTACCAAAATGAACATTTGACCAAATTAAATTACCAATATAACCATTGAAAAATAAATTTACAAAAAAAAAAAAAACAACCACTAAAAACGAGCCACGTGTCCATTCCTCGTCACGTGAGCGAGGAAAATCCATAATCTCTCGCTGAAAAGGTGATTGGGCGAGGGATTTACATAATCACTTGCTAACGTGGCGGAATTTCAGTGGTTTCTCGCTGACATGTCCCATCCATCGCTGATTGGGCGAGGAATCAGTGGTTTTCCTCGCCCATAATTATCAAAATGCCACTCTTGCTTAGAATTTTTGTTTTTTTTTTAAATACAAAATCTTAAAAAAAAAGTATTTACGAAAAATTAAAAAATCGTTAGTTTTATTAATTTTTCTTCATTTATTGTTTTTTAAACACTTGAATTTGTTATTTAATGTGGTTTCCCCTATATAATACAAGCTTTACTCTTAACAAACTTATCAAATTTTAGTTTTTTACTTTATTCATTTTACTAATTTAGAAATACGTTTTTAACACGGGTTGAATTAAAATATTAAATTAATAGTTAATATTTAATATTTAAAAATTTTAAAATAATTTTTTAGTTAAGATATGATTCGGATTACATATACTCAACTATTTTAAATAATAACAATATTTTTTAAACTTGCATATTTAAAAAACTTTAAAAAATTGCATTTATTTAAACAAAAATTTTAAATAAACTTAAGTTTTTATTTAAAACTTTTGTTTAAAACAATATTCGGATTACGTATACTCAACTATTTTAAGTAATAACAATATTTTTTGGTTATATTGGTAATTTAATTTGATCAAATATTTATTTTGATAATTATCCCTTAATTTTATTACATGTTTATAGTATCCCGTACCTATTTATTAAAGTGCTTTTAATATTTTTGGTATTGATGAGTTGATGCAATTATAATGTAGTCTGCCTTTCACTTCATTAATTATATCATGCTAAAGTTTGTCTGCGTCAACATTATATATTAAATACTCTTTAAAGTTTTAGCAACATATTTAGACATTAAGGTTTAATTTCTTAACGTAAAATTAATGATAAATGCACAGGCAATAAATTACATATTCTTTATGCTTTAATTAATCACCCTAAACATAATATTATTTTTTTTGAACAACAACTTATATTAACCATAACTAGCCATGGGCTAGCCACAGAAACAACATTTCAAATTACATTTAAAAAGAAATTGCTATCTAATTATTCCTGTCTATAATATTCGTTATATTTTTTATCCATAAGAACCCAAAGAATTTTAATTTGTTGAAGTGTGTTGATTATTGATACCTCCCTGTTGTCAAAATGTCCCCCGTTTCTTGATTTCCAAATGCTCCAAAGCGTATGTAGTAGATCCTTTGTATAACTTTTTTATAGTTTTCGTTTGTGCATATTTGTCATTATCTTGATGTCTTCCATTGTTTAATAGGAGAGGAGCCTTACACCATATCTGAAATTGTGTCCATATGTGTATTGCAAATTAGCAATTAAATAATAAGTGTCAGTGTTCCTAAGAGAGACTCAAAACCAGAAAGTTAAGAAGCAACCCTCTGAGAAAAGGACACATTCATAATGTTTTGAAACTCAGATAAGTTCGGCTTGTCAGACCGGGAATTGGAGGGACCGATCTAAGCAGCCCCAGCTCGTTTTTTTATGGGTTCGACCGGCCGATTCGTTCCGGTTCGGTTGTCGGATAGGAAACTGCTTCGGGGGTTGGTCCGCATTTCATGTTTTTTCTTTTTTTATATATATTTAGATTTTAATGGGTTTCACAGGTGACTTGAATGATAAAATTGGAGTACTGGACATAAGATTATGTTAAGTTTTATATATAACTATATAATACACATATAAAATACTTAGATTGAATTATATAAACATTATATCATATATATGTATGTATATATAATTATGATGTTGACCTGTTCTTAAATCTAATCCGACCAATGAACCAGTAAGTTATCATGTTCGTCTTCGATCCGGTTCTGAAAACATTGCACGTTCGACATCCGAGGACCCAATTGAAGTTGGCCCATATGATGGTCAGGCCTTAGCCATAAAGGCCAGGACATAAAATGGCTCGGACCGAAAACCCAAGAGTACTAAAGAACATCACAAGAAGTCCCCGGTCGAAAATCATTAAAGCATGGGTTTGATGGGTAAAGGTTGGTCATAAAATGCCTAGGCAAGGTATGTCCAAAAAGCACAAAGGACAGTGTTTGTCTTTTGAAAAATAGTTATCGTATCACCACGTGACGGTACCAATGCATGTGATATCGCTCATGTAAAATTTTTTTCTATTAAGGAAATACACCGGTATACATGAATCATGTGGTTTTGCTGGTTGGTTTTTAATATTTTACGGCGGGAGACATGCTGGTAACTTCGTATCGCCGGTCATTTTTTTTATTAAAAAATTAAAATACTATTTTAGAATTATAAGAAAAATAAGATTTATTTTTAAATTCATCAAAAACTTTTTTTTCGAAAATATATCTATAAATACTATAAAATCCTTATTTCATTAACCATGCAATACCCTTCTTCATTTTCCACTCAACCGGTTGCAAAACCATCAAGTTGGATATGAAAAGATGAAGGCGTCCAAACAATCAATCCAAAACTGCATCTTCGAGAGCTCAACCGCTAGAGTGTCGTTTTTGTATGCAAAAGTGAAGCACGTATCGCTATTTAAAAATTATGACCAATGATGTTAAAGTCACTTCGTGTCTCTATAATATCTCATTGGGAAGAAGCAATTTGCCTTGAAAAATCAAATTCCTATTTATTTCAATAAACATTTACAATTATGTGACACGTAAACGAGCAAAAAGTTGCGCCGCAAACCCTTTTGGATAGCAAACCCAATTCTACTAAAAACAAAACTTTGAAACTTAGATGCCAACAAATTATTATGCACGACCCGTTAAACCCGATTCAAAAGGTCCACAGTTTGAGTGGCGATAAAACCAAACGTACCAAAAGCAAAAGGAGATACCAAAGACAAATCGCATCTTTACAATATCTCATAGTTTAATGTGTACCCAATCAATTCTCACTACATCAACAATACAACAATTCATTTAAGTTAAGTAGATGGTTAGAAGATATGGAAGTCTTGTCAGCGCTACAATAATCCATTCGTATCGCCAGCCAGAGATACGTATAGATTACTTTTATTTAAGCGACATATGGGGGGTGGTGTATTGTTTACCGGAGATACAAGCACTTTATTATTAAAAAAAAAAATGGGCGATACCCACATGATGTATAGCTGGATGGCGATACATGAATTATCTTTTAATTTTTATATTATTTTGAGTGATACCACAACGATACCACATGCATAAGTATTGTTTGAGAGAGAAATCTGGTGATAGCACATGTATAGGTATCATTGCAACAAAGGCCAACACCTTGACCTGGCTGAAACGTTCTCTAGGTTCATTCAAAAAACACATTCCTTATTACCAACTATCTCTTTAACTATCTTTTCACTTTAACCATTACACTTACTATGATTACACTTTACCCTTTCATCACGCATTCTAAAAGTATTGCCACCGTATCCTTGGTAGCAACATATAAATTATTTACAAAATTGGATGTAAAATAATCTAACTTTTTATTTAAAAGAAAAAAAGAAAATGTGTTTGACAATATTTTTTTTCCTTTTATTTACAAAGAAAATAAGATGATATCTATAATCTAAAAATAAATATGATATACATCTGAAATTTATTCAGTAATCGTTTTCCATCTTTTTAGTTTTCGCATAAAATATACATATTTGAACAAAGATGTTACATATTCACAATAGGTCAAGAATCTATATGATTTGTTGTTTTTTTCCTTGCAGAAAATAGTTGATTTAGATCAAATCATCCAAAGAAAAAAGTATTTGTTGCTTGAAAATGTGCAGTTTTTGCTGTCAAAAGGACCATGATTGTTGAAGTATATGGTTTAGTTCTTGAGCGGGTTTTGCTGTCAAACTGCCCCGCCTACAACCAAAAAAAAAAGTGTGTTACTTTTAGCATTGTTCTACTTTTCATAGCATCTAACCTTTCATGTCAACCAATATTATTCGTTTTGCCACAGAAACTAACGGATTTGTTACAATGTAGGTTAAACTTTCCTTGTGACCCAATATTCTCATGTGGATGAAAGTATGAAACAATACGGGATTCGCCAAGGTGTCATAATGTTAATATGAGGTAATTCTTTAAGATGGTTACCTGATAACATATGGGAGGTTTTTATGAATCTTTTGAAGCTGTATATGACATTGATTGCAGCTTTCAAGCCTGTCAACAAGTTTTAGATATTATAAGTTGGTTAATTGAAAAATACAGGTACAAAAGAATAAACCAACTACAGAAACAAGAACAGACCTTTTCTCGGCTTGGAGATCAACACCAAGAGCTGGAGGTGCCAAGATTGTTGAGTTAATCACTGATCCAAAGACTGTTACAAGCTTCAGTAACATTTTCAGTGACACACTTAAATGCCTGCACACATGTGCGAATACAAGTTAATTATTTAATATCGGTGTCCATTGTGTTCAACGAGCATAATGCAAGTGATTTATATATACACCTCTCGGTTTGGCTATCGAGTAAACCCAACAGCATAGGCAACAAACAAGAGAAGTGATCTAATGTTAAAGAGTCGGTGTTGTCCAGCATAACACTAATTACATCAGCTTGTACCTGTGAATATAGAGAAGATCACAAGTCAGATGTTAAAGAGCACAGCTTATCAGAAGTAGAAACAGTATAGTAAATTCCACAATGAATACACACAGCAAGGTCTGGCAGTTTCTGCAAGGCGTTTATACCACCCCATGTATCATTTTGATCCCAAAAATGTCTTACCACCTGAAAAGCAGAAAGTTGTACGCGATATCAACTTTGCGAAGTCCAACAGATATTTGAAATAGTGAATTTGTTCTATGTTTTTATAAGGTCTACAGCATTGCAAGGTTCATTTCACTAAAGGAAAATATACTGAACAATTTAGAGCTACCTGGAGCTTTGTGAGGCGGGATCGAAGTGTACTTAAACACATCTCATGATCTAGCATCAAAACTTCAGCGGGATCATCATCATTTTTGACCGTCAGATCTCTCCCTGTGGTTTGTGAAAGGTCCTCCTGCTAGTTGTCAAAAGGTAAATCGATTTATTACTAATTACTATTAGCCTATTATTATTAAGAAACATATGATATTGGGTAATTGTTTGTTTGCTTGTATTATGAAGAAACATATAACTTCCATCTCAAGTTGGTCTGACAACATACATTTACAAAGATGATATTAAGTATGAATGAAAATGGTTATGCAGTCAACAAAATGATCATACCTTCGTTGGTCTAGATTTCCGTGCTACCAGCATTGAAGATCTATTTTTTTCAGGAATTACACGTCGGGAAGCAACAGATTTTTGAATCCGGGAGGTCTTAGCTTTCTCACGTACTGTATCTGGGGACTTCTTGGGTGTTTGCACTACTAAATCAGGAGTTTTAATAGGTATCTGGGGTGTTTTTGTTTCAGTCATAGGTTGTACACATGGCTCAACATCAAGTGCGGTTACTGGCATCGATGATGTTGTGGGTTCGGGTATTATTTTACAAGAGACCATATTGATAGACTGTTGCTTAGTGGTGGTAGGTACATTATTTGTGTTAGGTAATATCTGAGAAGTTAAGTCAGGTTTATGACATTCATTAGTATCTAACTTGTCTCTTCTTTCGAATTTCTCAACCAGACTGCGGGTCCTTCCATTCACAACCGCAACTGCAAAAGGAGGAGAAAAAATGAGGAAGAAACATTATAACTGACTTATTCTTCCTCAACAACATGTATAACATTTAGATAGCTACCTCCATTAACATATTTAACGGATTTGAATTCTTTGTTTGAATCATCAGACATATCCTTAGATAAATATTCTTCTTTCATGGATATCACAGGAATCATGCCTGCAGCTTTAGATAAATAGTGAATTACAGTAACATTAAAGTAAAAGAAACTGGGAAATGAACAAGAGAATTTATTTCCAAGTGACTGTATGTACATTTTACACAGTTCTCCCACCTCAATAATCGATTAATAAGCAAATAAAAATTGAATTTAACAACTTACTATCTACATATATATTCTTGATATCCTTGGTGTCATCATCCGGAGATATAGAGGACCTTCTAGGTGTCTCAAATTTTGATTGCACCTTATAAGGTTCAATTTGCTTCACAAACAGAAGAAAGCAGAAGAATAATCATATTGTTTAAATTTTTAAGACATTTCATTTGAATCCATAAAATAGTAGTAGTCTTTCTATTTTTGTTACAATTTTGAATCCAAAATATTAAATCAGGGAAGAGGAAGAAGATGCTTACCGAAACATCTGCAGCCCAAATTCCTACAGAATTCTGATAATATGAGCACCCTAAAAGCTTCCCATCATTAACACAGAGGTCACCTAAAGCTGACCATTCTAAATCAACAGCATCATGACAAATTACAGGCTCCCATGAATACACCTTGAATTCACAGGACACACATAAGTGAGACTTTTTTTTTTCAGAAAAGAAAGCGTAAAAATAAAGCGAGGAAATACTTAACACCTTCAAACTGCTGTCTAACCCACAAAAGAGTGTTCTTCCATCGGGATGAAAGGAAATTGAGCGTACTCCTGTGGCCTGGGATCATTAAAATAAGTGTTACACTAAACCTTAAAATGATTTACATGTATGCAGCTATATATAACAAAGGGGGAGCAGAACCTCAGGACTAGTTGATCCAATCAACTCAAAGGTTTCCAAATCCCAAAATTTTACAGTTTTGTCTGATGAACCTGGAGAAGGTACATGTGTTAGTACAATTTTCCTATAAAAGAGGTGCGAACAAATCCGAGTTGAATTACTTGTTAATTGACTAATGATGCACATGATCTTAGATTTGCTGTTGGATACAAACCTGTTGCTAGAAGAAACTCAAGAGGATGGAAATCCATTGATCTAATGTGCCCTTCATGTAATTTGAACTCATGCAAGAGCCTTCCAGCAGTTAAGTCCCATATCTATCCAAAAGATAAAACAAAAGAAATTTAATCAAATTTATTTTTTTGAAGGTAATGATATAATAAAGTGGTCATTACTGGTCATTACCTTTACAATATTATCAAGTCCCCCAGTCACCACCCAACGACCATCAGGGGTAAATCTGATTGCACTAATTGCTCGCTTATGACTCTTATACGTATGAATGCATGCTTTTTTTCTAATATCCCATATCTTCAAATTAGTGTCCGTCGAACCTGATGCAAAGAACTCACCAAAAGGATGGAATTCCATTGCAGTGCAATAGGACCGGTGCCCATTAAGTGTTCGAACCGCTGCACTTGACGAAAAAGAATCAGAAATTAAGCAAAACACATCTTTTTACTTATCTTCTAATATGAATTAACATCTTAGACTGTATCAACTTACCCTTTGTCTCTTCAAGATCCCAGAGCTGGACCACACCAGAGGAAGCTCCAGCAGCTACTAGAACTTCAGTTGAATCAAAAGCTACAGATTCTATAGGACTAGTGTGGCCGCTTAGGCTCTGCAAGATATCACATTGGACCCACCGTAAGGGAATACATTAAAACAATATAGTTTAGAAGCATTTGTACATTAGTTACATCAATAATATATTTGTCATAGTTATCTATTTGATTGGCAAGTGACATATTTATGTTAGGACTGCCAATTCCCACAACCATTAAATCATGATGAGTTTCAACCAATAACTATGTACATTAACAGATATGACGCGGAGATTTTCCTCCATTAAGAAATTACTTGTCCCTATTTGCAAAAAATGGCATTAATAGCAAGGGACATCCTGGTCATAAAAGGATAAGGATAATCTACCGTAGCAGAATTACGTATGATAAGCTAATGAGGTAATAAGAAACCAAATGAGATAGTTACTCGTAGAGACCTTTTCACTAATCACATGTCTGTAAAAATAACTTAAGTAAGATCCATATATCTATTTAGTTGAAAGTGGATTAAGAGACAAAATGTATGTCTCTACCAGCTGACACATGGCAAATAGTTTCAGAGTGTTGGCCCACATTAATTTGGGATATTTATTATTGTGTCTATCCGTATGTATTTGTCAGTTTCTTTTCATTGAATTTATGTATATATGTTATTTTCCACCAACCTGGTGGAGGTATTCCAATCAACTTTATCACATGGTATCAAGCCATTAACTTTCCCCACCTCTTCTCTTCGTTTCCCTTCAGCCTCTTCTGCTCCTTCTCTTCTCCATGGCATCTCCCTCTTCCTCTGCTACTTCTCCCTCTGAATTAGCCCCATCTAAGAGCTCTGTCATGCATATGATTGCTATCAAGCTCACCCCTTCCAACTACTTATATTGGAAGAATCAAATGGTTCCGGTCCTAACTGTCCAGAAGCTACTATCCCATGTCGATGGCACTGATCCTCCTTCTGTCGAAATCATTCAAGATAATAAACCAGTTTCGAATCCGCTCTATAATACATGGCTGATTGACGACCAAAAGGCGATAATGATTCTAAATGCTTCCCTTACTGAAGATGTTATTAGTGAAACCATCGGCCTCACCACCGCTCGGTCGATCTGGTTGGCCCTTGAAACCGCCTTCAGCAACACATCGATTGAAAGAATCCAGCATCTTCGGGACCAACTTCGTGAGATTTCCAAAGGGACGACCACTGTTGGTGAATTTGGTCGCCGGTTCAAGTATGTTTGTGATCAATTAGCTGTCGCCGGCCATCCAGTCGCTGAATCTGAAAAGTCCCACCTATTCCTTCGTGGACTCGGACCCGACTTTACCATGTTCTCCACTGCCACTCAGGCGGTCAAACCCACCCCACCTCTTCGCGACTTACTGACTCAAGCTGAATCCTATGAACTTCTTCACTCTTCCAATCGTGGATCGACTACTCCTCCGGTTGCTTTCAACTCAATTCGTGGTAGGGGTAATTGTGGTGGTGGCTGGTTTTCTCGAGGATCGGGTTGGAGTGGACGTGGTCGTGGTGGTCGTCGGCCTCCACACTGTCAGTTGTGCCGTCAAAACAGGCACTATGCTTCATCTTGCCCTCGTTTATCCTTATCTCCTTCATCACCGAGTGCTACTAATTCGGACCTAGCCAAGGCTTTTCATGCTACGTGCAATCTAAATTCTTCGTCACCCGATTGGTTTGTCGCTGATTCAGGTGCCACAGATCATATGGTTGCATCTCCTCAGTCTCTGCAGCATAGTTCTCCCTACTTGGGTGACACTAAAGTCACTTTTGGCAGTGGTAATTCTCTTGGTATATCTCATATTGGTCACAAAAACATTGCTACTAATGTTCGTTTGCAGGATGTTTTGGTTGTTCCCCACCTTACGCACAATCTCTTGTCGATTAGCAAACTCACCACTGATTATAACTTGGATGTGTTGTTTTCCCAAAAATACTTTTACATACAGGATCGAACAACGAAGCAAGTAGTAGCACAAGGAAGATGTGAGAAGGGCCTCTATATTCTTCGATCCGGACCTCAAGTTTTCTTGTCATCCACAAATAAAGCCTCGTTTGAACTTTGGCACGCGCGGTTGGCACATGTATCTCATGATACAATTTTGCTACTTAATAAACATGGTTGTTTGAACCTTACATCAATATTACCTAAACCAGTTTTGTGCAGCTCTTGTGAATTATCTAAGTCACATCGTTTACCGTTTATAAATAATGACCAACGTGCATCTAATCCCCTTGATCTTGTTCATTGTGATCTATGGGGAACTTCCCCGGTCACTGCGGTTGACAATAGCCGCTACTACGTAATTTTTGTGGATGATTACTCACGCTTCACCTAGTTCTATCCGTTGCAAACTAAATCTCAATTTAAAGATGTCTTATTAATTTTCATGAAGTTTGTGCAAACACAATTCTCACGTAAGATTAAGGTTTTTCAAAGTGACGGGGGTACAAAATTTTTAAACAATCATGTCAAGCAGATCTTTGCTGACAACGGCACGTTTCATCGGGTCTCATGCCCATATACACCACAACAAAATGGACGTGCCGAACGAAAACATCGACACATTGTGGAAGCCGGTTTAGCTATGTTATTTAATAGTCATGTCCCGTCTACTTATTGGGTGCTTGCGTTTAGCACTGCTGTTTACATAATTAATCGCCTTCCCACTAAAATTTTGGGAAACAAGTCACCGTTTGAGCTTTTATTTCACACAACAGCCAACTATGATAATTTGCGTGTTTTCGGGTGCCATGTTTACCCTTATCTACGAGACTATTCGATGCACAAACTATCCCCCCGCAGCATTCCATGTGTATTTATGGGATATTGCCCTCAATACAAGGGCTATCGATGTCTCGATCCGGCTACTAATCGAACTTACATAACTCGACATGCGCGGTTCGATGAATCTAGTTTCCCTTACAAAGGTCTTTTTGCGCCACCATCCTTTGATACTCTCTCTTGGCATACATACACCGATCCTGCCCCATCTCCACCATCCGAAAAACATCCGACACCTACACCCCCTACTGTTCCTCCTCCTCAGCCTTGTTGTGATGCACCCTTACCGGAAGCCTCCCCTACAATGGTTGCACCACCAAACCCACCTCCCACTGACTCCACCGAACCTGATACATCACCTTCCACATCGACGCCCTCCTCCTCCACCGCCGACACAACATCTGATGAGTACTCATCACCTACTGTCTTGCCACCACCAACTAGTAACTTACCCCCACCACCACCACTCACCGCCTCCACTCATCCGATGACAACAAGGGCTAAGGCAGGAATCTTTAAACCTAAGCACCGTCCCGAGTTTGCTTCCACGGCTCTTCACTCGGCCTTATATGCTAACTCTGATCCCAAAGGGTACAAGTCTGCTTCTAAACATGCTCACTGGGTTGAGGCTATGCATAATGAGCTTACTGCTCTTAGCAACAATAACACGTGGACGCTTGTTCCGCGACCTTCGTCAAAGAATGTTATTGGTTCAAAATGGTTGTTTCGCACAAAATATAGATCTGATGGGTCAATTGATCGATATAAGGCCCTTCTAGTGGCCCAAGGGTTCTCGCAATTGCCGGGGTTAGATTTCTCACACAGTTTCAGCCCAGTGGTTAAGGCTGCAACAATTCGGGTGGTGCTCGCTTTGGCAGTCACAAACAACTGGTCACTGCATCAGTTGGATGTAAACAATGCTTTCTTACATGGCCAACTTACTGAACAAGTGTTCATGGAACAACCACCTGGGTTTGTCAACCCTCACTTTCCTGATTATGTCTGTCTATTGAACAAAGCTATTTATGGTCTCCGACAAGTGCCACGTGCTTGGTTTCAAAGGTTAAGTGACTTCTTACTCAAACACGGCTTTGTAGGCAGTCGCACAGATCCATCTCTCTTTGTTTTCAACCGAGATGGTTGCCTATTGTACCTATTGGTGTATGTTGATGACCTGATATTGACTGGAAACTCACAGGAAGCTATGACTCGTTTCATCACCACTCTTCATAATGAATTTGCTATAAAAGACCTTGGCACTATTAACTACTTTTTGGGTCTAGAAGCCTCACTCACACCAAATGGTCTCTTCCTTTGTCAGTCCAAGTATGCTGTTGAAATTCTCGATCGTGCCGACTTGCATGATTGCAAACCAGTATCTACACCTCTGGTTGTCAACCAAACTCTCACAGCTAAAGGAGCTCCTTACCCGGATCCCACTGTGTATCGGTCACTTGTTGGTGCTCTTCAGTACTTAGCCATCACTCGCCCTGATATCTCATACGCAGTCAACCAAGTTAGTCAATTTCTGCAGGCACCTACCATCACTCACTTTCAATGTGTCAAACGGATACTTCGGTACGTGAAAGGTACACTCTCCTATGGTCTGGTTTTTTCCAAACCATCCAACACTTCAGTTCTTGGTTACTCTGATGCTGACTGGGCTCGATGCATTGACACTCGTCGTTCCACCTATGGTTACTCCATCTTCTTGGGGGGCAACCTTGTCTCTTGGAGTGCAAAGAAACAGCCCACTGTTTCTCGTTCCAGCTGTGAGTCTGAGTACCGCGCCATGGCAAACACTGCAGCTGAAATTATATGGATAACGCACCTATTACGTGAATTGCATTCTTTACCGCCTGACAGGCCCACACTACTTTGTGACAACAGGAGCGCTTTGTTTCTCACTCAAAATCCGGTTTCTCACAAGCGCGCAAAGCACATTGACTTGGATTATCATTTCATTCGAGAGTTGGTTACTTCTGGCAAAATACGGACGTCGTTTGTTCCTACCAAGCTTCAGGTTGCGGACATATTCACAAAAACTCTCCCGAGACCTCAGTTTGAGTTCTTTCGCGATCGTCTTGGTTGTCGCCCGCCACCGTTCCGCTTGAGGGGGGATGTTGGCCCACATTAATTTGGGATATTTATTATTGTGTCTATCCGTATGTATTTGTCAGTTTCTTTTCATTGAATTTATGTATATATGTTATTTTCCTCCAACCTGGTGGAGGTATTCCAATCAACTTTATCACACAGAACACCCTCCCATCCTCCATACTTACTACAAAGCTTGCAAGCCTAAAAGCCTTTGAAGATCAGGGGAAACTTAGAGTTCCTGAGCAGGAGTGAGTATGTGATGCAAAGAAAGACCCCAGAAGATGAGTGCCATAAGAGTGGTGTTGACTAGCAAAAGTTGATCATGTAGTCATGTGAGCTTAAATATGTGTTGCTCACATACATAGTCAAATCCACCCAAACATGCTCTAAGAAGTGTCATGAATTGCTTTAAAATGTTTTCACCAAAACCTTGCCCCTAGAAACAAAAACAGAGTTTTCCCACAAACAAAAAGAGAGACAAAAGTCCAAGCTAAATAGAGGGCAAATGCGCCTCAACACGAGCCAATGTCCTTGCAGGCTCATCATTGACTACATTCTAACAGGCTAGTATTCGTACTAGCTCTTTGATTGCCTGAAGCCTTAATGTTTAAGGTGCTTTAAACATTAACTTTTGCCTATTCCTGATTCACACAAGTCAGTGTTGATTAAAAATCTAACTCCCTACATTGATTAATAGTTGAAAAAGTGTTAGAAGTAATCGGGTGTCACATGATCATGTTCAATACTATACGCTATCTCGTAACTTTTATGTTATTTGCGATAAACATTGAAGTCTAATACTGAATTCACCACACCAACGTTCAATCGAATGTAAGCTTCAATTAGCATAGTTTTGCATTTACAATCAATTAATTAGTATTTGACATCAAATGCAAAGTTTAAGTTCACATGTAGAGATACCAATGGTCCAAAATTCATAAATTATTTGTTCCATATCATACTTTCAAACAAAATTTGGAAGCTACAACTGACCGTTATACATGATGTTTTCCCGATTGACCAAAGCTTCACCGTTTCATCATCACCTCCTGTAACAACATGTCGACGCGTCTTCTTCCCGATAATAATGCAATTCACATTAGCAGAATGTGCCACAAACTCTTCTACATTCAATTCAGTCAAGCAACAATAAACACCACATGTAATTACTAATTAGCCATTCAACATATCAACCCTCATTTACTCCAATCCCCAATTGTAAGCACAAATTCAGCTGTGTCCGTTTCAAAAGACACAAAATCAAAAAGAAAAAAATAAGTAATGACGAATGATCAATCGTGTCTAGTTCTATAGATGAACAACTATAAGATGATTGACGATTTATCTATAATCAAACGAATACAACAAACATTTAGTAAAATTCAAGTTTGCAGTACAAAAGTAACAAAGGATACGTAACTTATATCCGCGTTTCGCCATTAAACCCGAACTCAATCAATTCATCTTCGTCTTCGGTGTATAAAGTGTGTATGTATGTGTGTGTATGTATATACAAAGGTACAGTGATCTGTGTGTATAAAATTGGAAGAAAATTGCTGCAAACCGGAGGCTTCTGAGCAAAATTCAATGGAGAAAGATAGAGATTTTACTTTTGTTTGTAGAGCAGAGGGTGGTGGGTTATGTGTGTACAGTGTGTGTGAGAGAGAAAATATTGTAGAGAGAGAAAGTTGTTGGGGGCATGATGAAACGGTTTATTTTTTATTTTTTTATTTTTTTATGTGCAACGAATCCTTCTAATCATTGTATTATTTTGGAATCATTTACAACGTAAACAAAATTTTAAAAAGTAGGGTCCTCTTATGGTCTTACTATACGTAGAGCAAATTCATTCAAATATAACACTCGTATGGTATAGCGGTTTTTGTTCGCTTCAAAGAGTTGTTTGAATTTTGTTTTAAGCGACCGTTTAAAATGCAAAAGAATATGAGATCTGACATAAGATACAAACAGTTATTTGACAAAAACTTAAAATAATTGTTTGAAAGGTAAACGTCATAAGATTTGACATAACATGTAAATGAGTTATTTGACAACAAGCTCAAACGGTCATTTGACCTCAAATGGCCGTTTGACAAACAATCTAAAAGGGTGATTGGCATCAGCGTGTGATTAGAATGAGATATTCGCCGGCGAAGCTTCTTATGGGCCAGGGGGCGCCTACCCCCCCTTTTTTTTTCCTTGAGTATTGTTAATTTTCGGCTCGGCATTGTGAATTTTCGGTCCGGTAGTGGAAATTTTTTAATAAATATAGAGTTCGCCCTCCTTAAAATAGTTTACTTTCGCCCCCGCCCTCCCGAAGCCGTAGTTCAAGCTCCGCCCCCTCCTAAAAAAATTAATTTCGCCCCCGCCCCCATACAAAATAATTCAAGCTCCGTCACTGAGTTTAAATATAAACAGTTAAAACCATATTGCATGATGCTATATTTAACTTATTCGTCCAACTAAGTCTTGTGTGAAATAAACAAAAATAAAATAAATAAAAAAGTGGTTTCTTAGAAGTTCTTTATATTATCGAGCAAATTTTATTTTTTATAATATTATTAAATTAAATGAATATAAGAGAATATTAGTTACGTAATTTTATAATCTTTTAAATTACAAGTTAGGTTATTTAAGTGTAGTCAACGAAAAAAAACTTTATCTTGAACTCTTAAAGTGATATTTTATTATATAGATTATATCAGACATGTATATTAGTGATTAGTATTGATTATTGTTAGTGTTGAGCTTATAGGTCCAATTTAGATTATATGATTTTTTATAAATTTTATACATTATAACATCATTTGAATGAATAACCAATCAATCATTTTATCATCTTACATGATATCCGAGGCACCCTAAGTTTTTTACTATCTTCGTTTCGCCACCCCCAAAATACAAATCCTAGTCATCATTGCCATGTTCAAACCCTAGATAGGGGGACATGCTGCCACCACTGTCGCTGCAGCACTGTCCATTCTCTTTCCTTTTTCTTTTAATTCTCTTACTCTTTCTGTTTTAAATAACGATCCGTCTCGGTTTTAGATTCAAGTCACTTATCCTAAATCTTTCTTCCCCACAAAACTCGTTTGCTCGGATTTTACATTACGATAAGATATCTCACGGAGTTTATGTCTCTCGTTTTGGATCTGGTAGACTGGTATTTCATATTTCTTGTTTCTTTTCTTTTGTTTGTTCTTGCTGGACCACGGTCCGTTACCGTAGAAAAACGGCGCCTAGCCACGATCACCGGCCTTCGGTATAAAACATCACCACACAACCAAGGTTGCTAGGTGTCATCTTGTTACTTTTTTATTTTTTTGTTGGGATATCGATCATGTGGTCCTATTACCGCTTCTCGCCGCCACCGCGGCCCTCTACTGCGGCGGCAACCGTAGCCGTCGCCGCACCATCTACAAGACTGCGGTCCGCCGCTGCTCCCTATGTCGCCGCTGCACTACTGCATTGGATCCCCATTACACGATAACATAATCATTTAATATTATGGATTGCATTTAAGATTTTGGACTGAAGATTACAAGATTATGAAATTTTGCCCGAAGGCATGGCCGAGATCGAGACATCTTTTTATGTTTATTTTTTTTATTTGTAGTTTGAGAGTTCAATTCTCTATCGCTCTGAATGTGGAGGAGTATTAGACTACGTTATTATAGGTTTAGTATTGATAATTATTAGAGTTGAGCTTATTGGTCTAGTTTAAAGTACTAATGTTTCTTATAGTATCTATATATTGTAATTATCATTTGAATGAATAATTAATCAACTATTTTATCATCTTACAATCCATTTACCGTGAGCCATATTATTTTTTTATTGACAAACTCAAAAATACATTAAAGTATTTTTAAATATGCATTATAAGACTTTAACCCTCACCATCTCAGAGGGCCACCACCAACACTTTAGCGTCATTGAGCTACAAACTCATTGGTTCATGGACCTTGTTGTTAGTTGGTAGTGGCATGTCGTTTTTCTCTTTAAATATGAGAGGTCATGGCTTCTATTTCGGACAAAGGTGTGATACTGTGATGTAGGAGACTAAGCCTATGAGATTCATGAGTGTTGTCATGTTAATATCAGAAAAATATTAAAATATTTTTGTCAAAAATAGACCAACACTGTTAAACGAACAAACATCTCTAATATTAGTATTAAATTTTTATATAAAACAGTATAAATATTTTTAATATCACATACATTGAAAAGTTGGCTCTAATTTAGTACTAAATCTTCACTTCCAAATAGTTAAAATTACATAATACCTTATCAATTAAATTATTCTTTTCCCAAAACATGTGCTCAAGCATCTATCTTGTTTTGAAACAGCAGAAATTTTATTCATTAAGGTGACATTGAATTAACAAAAAGCTAAAACCATGAATCCATAAAAACCCATTAGGCCATTGCAAAGTGTTTATATAATTAAATTTCACCCAATTGTATCAGTCCGAGTTCTTAATGTTGGACCTATGCAACAACCATATAAAGGTTGGTAAGCTTACGTCGTTAATAGTGGGCAGACGCATATGTATGTATAAATGATTATGTTGTGGTTGACCATACGTTAATTGATTAAGATATACTTATATTTTTAAAAAAGGATCATGAAGAGCACGCCTAAGCACCTAATTTCATCGTTTGTTCCACATACAACATTCATCTATTTTATTATAAATTTGATCATACCGACTATCTTATTTTATTTCAACCAAATCTCGGAATCTCACTTAAACTACCCTCTGTGGCCCTTATGAAAATTATAAACATATCATTGGATAACAACATTAATCATTTCTCCAATAACTTGATTACTATATTCAAATTTTTAGAAACTTTAAATACACAGCTTTGTTTTATTTACTTTTTTACATTACGATATATATTTTATTTTTAAGAATTCTATAAAGAATACTCGCTTTTTCAAAATACTGTTTTTAAACGACAACTTTTTTTTTATTTTAGATGCCTCAAGTCCTTATAGATGACAAAGATGTTTTGACCTATGTCAACGACGAGTGAAGAGCGTGCAATGTGTTGATATTGATGTATCACACACAACCATAGTTGTCTGTTGGATAATTTCAAGGTGGTCCTATACAATAATTCTTTTACAAGTTTTTCGATTTTAATTATACTACTCAGAACATAAGATAAAATATTTAAGAGGAATAACGAACTTTTTTAAATGAGAGTACTCCTCGATGATGAATTGTATGCCCCTAGGAAAGAATAGAGGTGTACAAACCGGTTTTTTTTTTTTTTTTGCCAAACCGGTTCGATTTTTTACCAAAAACTGAACCGGTTATCTTTGCATATGTACAAACTGTTTTTTTTTTAACTGTTTTTTCATCAAGAATCCTCAAACCGCTCAAATCGGTTTGGACCGGTTTGTAAACGGTTATTTTTTTTTAAAAAAAACTGGTTTTTATCCCGGTTTAACCGGTTCTTTTAATTAAAACTGTTTTTGGGTGCCGGGCTACAAACGGGTATACAAACCGCCGGTTCGAGTAGGGCTAGTAACTGGTTTGGCTCTAACCGGTTTTTTTCAAATCGGTTCGGTCTTTTACCGATTTTTTTTAGAACCGGTTTTTTTTACACCTTTATGAAAGAACACAAACAGGGCTTTCTTTTTGGGTTTTCTTAGGTTTTGGGCTTTTGGGCAATCAAAATGACCAACCACTAATTCCTTTAGCCCATAGTCATTTTTTATTTCATTTGTGAAACAAACAAAACTAAGTTCCCTTCACTTGTATTACAAACTTTCTAGCCCACGGCCCACGTTAAAGGAAATAAAATAAATTTCGGAATCGGAACAAGCTGCAAAGAATTAAATCTTAAAAGAGGATTAGTTGTCTATGAAAACACTAATTTGAATGTGTTATTTGTTGACTTACTTGGAGGAGGATTAAAATTTATTAAGCCATTAAATTAAGTTCTAACACATTTAGTTCACTAAGTTATTCGACAAGCTTTTGGCCTAATAGCATGTGGTGTGTATCCCCGTCAAACAAGTGTGGGTTATAATCACACAAAGTTAGCGATTGGCGGGTTTTAATGAGTATATTTTAGAAGTAATGTGTTTGCCAATAAAAAAAAATTAACTAAACTTGATTTTTAACTAAATAGATTGATTATTTATTTTCTCATAAATAAATAATCTAATATTACTAATCTCTTCTATAACAACTTATAAGGTGAAAACTCTAGCTTAGATCATCATCATAATCTTTCTCAAGAGTAGTTTGTATCATATAATGATATCTTTATCCATTTTGGAGTGTTGGAATATATATATTATTTCAATCTAATGTCAAGTATAATATCCATATAAATTTGTTATTGTGGTTTTTTTTTTGTTTTCTTGCATATTTGGTTTGATGAGCTAGGCTGAGGTGGATGGGACTGATACTGTTATGTTGGGTCGAAGACCAAAGTCCGTTGGATCTCATGACTCATGCTGGTCATGGGTTACTATTGGATCACTATATAAATGAGCTTTGCTAAGGGCTATCGAGGGTTTAACCTATTCTTATCAAATCAATTTTAATAGTTTGAACTCTAAATTAAAATACGCGAGAGGTTTCAAACTATGAGAATGATAGTTAACATAGTGACTTATTTGGATGGAATAAGCCAATGTCATCACTGGTTTCATGGAGCACTTATTTCATTGTTTCGCCATTCAACAACTTTGGTTTTGGTTTATAACAATTGGAATTCTGGTTTTCTAATAGGACGGTTATGTGACCCGTTAGTTTTTGTGACACTAGAACTAATATCATGTATACTGTGCATATAATTCAACAAGGTGTTATGTATACAACACATGTGATAATACATGAAAAAGATCCCTATCAGGACATCTAAGCCATCAATGACATATAAAGTTTGTTCAATGATCAATCCATGAGGATTCTCCTTTGATACCCCTTTAATGAGAAGATACATATCTTTTTGCTACTACTCCATATATGATTGAGTACAATACCTAGATCATATCAATCTTCTATTACCCAAGATTCAGATACTCGATCCCCAATCTTGAATGACAAAGACATATGTGATTGGTATATGAAATAAACTTAACATGTTCTCTAATATTGTTTTGTGACAAATACATATGAATTTGGTTGCACCCTTGTGGCGTGTTCTTTTTCTTTTTTCTCGAAGACTAACGGCTAGAAGTTCTCTACATAACAATTAACTTGTGGCATGCTCATATTCATCTTCATAAATAACAATTAACTTCTCATAATAATCCTACTTCACTACGAATCCCATGACACCGAATGGTTAATAAGTTTTTTGAATAGCCACACTATTATTTTTTTTCTCATCAACTTTTTTCTCATAATTCTATCTAATCTTACATTTTCACACAACATTTATAAAGACAATTATCAGTGTTACTAGGTTACATCTAAAACATACATACTACGAACAAAAAATAATAATTACGCCAAATGGAAATATAATTATGTAGTAATTATCTGTTTACTATTCCTCAAAGAAATCAACGTTATAATCCTCATGTATTCATTCATCAACAAAATTTGGGACTATCATGATGAACATGCATGCTTAATCTTGTGTACATACCTTTATCAACAATCGATTGGTATATATGGTAAGTCTACATGTTGTGAGCCATGATGGTAAATGGGATGGCTTAGATGTGGTGTCCTAGTTAATTAAATGCCTTAAGCCTAGTGAAAGAACAACAAATAAATAAATAAATAAATAAGAGAATCATCAATATAAAAACAAACACATCTAGAAATTGATTTGGTCAACTGTCATATTAGAACAAAATTGTTCTTTATAACCCTCAAAAATTTTCCCAATAAAAAAACAAAAATCACTTAAAAATATTGTCACAACATCACCATCTTTTACGCTTATTTTTAATTACCACCCACCCGCCTCACCTTGGTCCCACCTAAGCCCAAAAATTGTTGCTCTTTGGCGTTCATATGTATGAACGAGGGTTGTAAAAACAAACCCACCAAATAATTCTTTATCTGGAAAACGGATGAGTTGGTGTTTTGTGGGGCTTAAGAATGTGGTGAAGTTCTAAGAGGTTCTAAGTGATTATTGCATTGTGCCATGAGTGGTTATTGATAACTTAGGCCAAGTAAAAAGGTTATGTTTATCTGTAAATAACTCAACCTGTTTTCTGACATTTAAAAAAATTAAATTAAATTCATTATTTTAAAATTACATATAGAGATTGTTTGATAAATGTTTCTTTTTTCTAACAACACGATATAAGAGAAAAAAAAAAGATATTTAAATAATTTAATACGAATAAAGAAAATGGTGCCCAAAAAATGTCTAAACTTGGACGGTTGGACACTTCCAATATTGTTAAGAGAAGACAAATATGTGAAAAAAAAAATGCTTTAGAAAAAATATTTCTCAAAACATGAACTTTGCATATAACTTTTCAAGAAGGACATGTTATGTTTTAATGTTTGATAGGTCTAAAGTCATTGTCTATTTTAAGAGGTCATAGGGCCGACCCTTTGTCCGTTTTTTTCATGTCTCAGGAAATCACAAGTATCCAAATATGTCAAATCATATAGAAAAACCCATCGCAACTTTAGGTAGACGGTCGATACGATCATCTAAAATGACCTACTATGATAATTATAATGATAGTGATACATTACTCTTTAAACGTATTCGTTTGACTTAACAAATAATAAAACAAACACTCCAAACTCTTAGATTTCATTTTGCCACATCTTAACATGCAATTAGTATTATTTAAACTAGTATGTATTTGTCTAACAACATGCTGACATCATATGCTTTTGTATTTTTCTATGATTAAAACAGTAAAAACAAATAACATGAGAAATAAATTTGCATAATAATTTAAAAAACCACCATGTCCAAGAACCATGTTAGTTTAGATCTATTGGACACTCCATACCCCATATTCAAAGAATCCAATGCCCAAATGGGAGCATTTATTAAATTCATTTTATTACTATTATGTTTAGTTACTCATCTTGATCAATCCGTCTCCAATTAACCAAACCAATACGATTTGTTGGAAACAATGAAACATGTCCTCTATAACATCATAACAGATCAATTATCATTATTATTACTACCATTGTCGTTATAAATACCGTTAATACTCCAACTACATACATGAAATAGGATAAATGAATAATCTCACTGATGTCAATCCAATGTTCGTTGGAAGATGTGTTCTCCTATATCATATATGTGTAATAAGATAACATAAATGATTTATATTTTAACTTTAACCATAAAAACTTGTTATCCGAAAACTCACTCAGATCTTGCTAATGTTGCATTCCCAAGGTTAATAAACGAAAATAAAGAAACGAAAAGAAGTGAAAGGAGATTAACGAGCGAAAAAAGATGAAGAGAAAAGAAATTGAGAGGAAAAAAAGAAAAAGAAATAAAAAAACCATATTATAATTACGTGTTTCTTAATTCAAAGAAATTTAAAAAAAAAAAAAAAAAAAAAAAAAAAAAAAAAAAAGGTAACTGTTAGATCCTAATAAGCTTGTTGTCCATTTATCAAATATGATTGTTTTAGTGAAATGCTAACCATAAGTCTATTGTTAATCAGAGTTATGATGTATTTAAATTATAATAATAGTAATTTCTTTTTGTGTATAATTGAGTTGTAAAACATAAAGCTAAGTGGTATTATTTATTAGCAATTTTTATTATTACAAATCTCATTTTTCGTTTAAGATTTGGCCAAAAGATAAAATAAAAAGTAAGATGCAATAAATATTGGAGCTTTTTAATTAAAGAAACAGGCAAAGTCACATGTAAATTCAGGTATCATGTGAGAGGGTGTGTAAAATATAAACAATGAATTTCCAAATTGGCAAATATTTAATTCGATTTTTTACAATGGCGATTAAAGTGCTAGAAAGTTTTATATATGTATAAATGTGGCAGAAAATATTTTTTAAACTTAGCGTGTGGCAATGTATTAAAGCATCTTTGGTATATGCACAAGTATTTACATCGGTTTACTGCAGAAAGAAATCGTTGAAGAATGAGAAATTATTTACTCTTCTATATTTAATATGAAAAGTTTTTTTTTTAATTTAAGGATGTAAAAAAGTCGAGTGTAATTAGCCTAAACAAGCTAAACGTTTAGTGAATCATTCAACAAGAAGTTTGTTAACGTTTGCTTATTTAATTTGATTTTCAAATCTTAAAGCCTTTTGTTTAGCCTTTAGCCTGATTGAGAGAAGGCCAAATTCTAAAATTTGGTATTTTAGATTTTGATTTGGATATTCACGTTTTATTTGACTGATGTTTGTTTTATGTTCATTCGTGTTTGTTTATATTCATTTATAATGTTTGTTTTCGCTTATGTTTATGGACAATTCGTTAAGAATATTAAAGAACGATCGTAAACGAACACGAACACGGTTTCTTCTTAACAAACGAATAGGAATAAAGAAAGTAGTCATTTAAATAATAATGTGTGTTTGATTAAAGTTAAACGAATAAACAAGAACAAGTTATATTCGTGTTAATTCGGTTCATTTACAACCTTATGATTACATTAAAAAAATTCAACTGCAAATGTATAAATTAAATAACAAATTAACATTTAGATTTACAACTAAAATGATAATGTCACATGGACTAATTATAGCATGATATTTTACAAGCTAACTTGATTTTAAAATTAAAACCAATACTGTTCAACTATCATCTAATGATCTAAAGTTCTAGTGAAAACTTAACGGATGAACACAAATTAAATAAAAAGCTAATTAGAGAGATAAGTGGTCTATGACAATTAAAAAGCTTAGAGAGGAGGAAGTCATCATTCTCCTCCCTTCGTAGCACTCTCTCTCATTTAAAAAGACGTCACATTAGTTTTTTTTTTCTTTTATCTCCTTGCTAACTCTCCCTCAAGTATGAAATGTTTATCCCTTCCTTTTAGCAGGGCCGGTTAGAGATGGGCATAAAAACCAAGTTCGAACCCGACCCGGTGGACCCGACCCGGACCCGGGTACGGGTAGTACCCGTTGGAAGGTGTACCCGAGTTGGACCCGTTTAAACCCGTAGGGTTGGAACCGGTTTTCTATTTTGAGTTTTTTAGTGAACCCGACCCGAACCCGACCCGAACCCGGTTTCTAACCCAACCCGGTTGAACCCGATTTGAACCCGGTTTTGGACCCGATTTGAACCCGGTTTTGGGGACACACACAAGAAAAGAAAAGAAGAAGAAGAAAAAAAAAAACTAAACCTGATTTGAACCCGGTTTTGGACCCAACCCGGACCCGACCCGACCCTACCCGGGTATGCCGGGTAGGGTTTTGCATTAGGTGAACCCGACCCGGGTTCGAACCCGGTTTCACCAAAACCCGGGTACGAAAAAACCCGGTTGGGCCCAACCCGGTTTCAACCCAGTTTCGGGTATTGGGCCGGACCCGATTTGCCCACCTCTAGGGCCGGTCCTAAAGATTTTAATGCCTAGGACGAGCCCGAAAAAAAAGACCTTTTGGGCCTAATAAATTGAATTATATAAACTAATTTTTTTTTTAATAAAAACAAATGTTTTAGAAATAAGCATAATAAAATCATAGTATTACAATGACATAGCGTAATTGTTTACCGATAACTCATTAGGTCCAGGTATTACAATAAATATAACAAAATCATTTATTTTTTGGCTGCTCAATTGACCATCTAAATAATTAAACAAGTAATAATAAACCATGACATATGAGATTTAAATATTTTATTTTTTAAAAAGGGGCTTTAATTGAGTAATTGGGTTAATAAAACGGGGCTAAAAAATTAAATTGGGTTTAAAATATAATTTGGTTAATTTTTATAATTGAATTATAGTTTATAACTATTTTTTTATAAAAAATATGTATATAATATAAAAAATAATTTAAAAAATTTTGTGCCCCCTGAGCGAGTGGGCCCTGGACGGGCGCCCATCTCGCCCCTCCTCAGGGCCGGCCATGCTTTGTAGTACTCTCATATCAACTAGTTAAATGAAATATAAAAACAAAATATCATGTACAAGCTTTGTAACATAATATACACATTTTGTATGTGTCTTTGTTGAAATATTGCTTGTAGCATAATGGTGTCGATTATCTCCTTGTCGTGCCCTAACAAGGAGGGTGGGGTAGTGCTCCCAACCAGTATCAAATTGCACATGGGATCTCATATTTCGTGGCTAGCCCACTTATATATACTTGATATAAAAATAAATATTGTGTCCTAATAAAATTGATGGCCTTAAGCCAAAGAGTGTGAAACTTCCACACGTTAAAGAACTCACAAGTATTAGTGGTGACTTTTTATAATCAAAATTTTTAATAGAGTTAAATTCTGTTTTGCTACCTGAGATTTAACAAAAATTTTTATTTTCCTTTAGAAAAATTAAAACATCAGTTTACCTCTAAAAGTTTATAAGTTGTTTCGATTTTAATCCAAAAGTTTTATCAATTGTGTCAACTTGTATCCAAAATATAAAACTTTTAAACAAAAATTGAAACAAAATTTTAAACTTTTGCAGTGAAATTTGATGTTTTTAAACTATTAAAAGAAAATTATTACTTTTGTTAAACTTTAAGAAGCAAAATTAAAACTAACTCTTGTTAAAAAAAAAAAAAAAAAAAAAAAAAAAAAAAAAAAAAGAGGCGTGGAAGAGGTGCTACCATTTATTTGATTTAATGAGAGTGTGAAGTGGAGTAAATTATGTAAATTAAGATTGGTTTAATGATTGTGTGAAGTGAAGTAAATTAAGATGAAGTGGGTGTTTGGTGTCTACGTAAAGTTAAAGGGTGTGAGTATATAACTACAAGGCGCCTTGTACAACTATTATAAACCATGATTCTATAAGCTTGCAATCTCGGCATCTCCTAGCACCTTAGGGTGCTCGTCTTGTACCATCTAATGATGATTTAAAGTCTTTTCTAATATGATGTGGTTATCAACTCAAAGGAGCATCTAAATATGTTTTGCTCATCAATTTTTTTTTAAACGACAGGTTAGTAGTTGGAAATTAATAACACCAGGTTAGTTTTAAGTCGTAAGGTTTAAACCCCGGGTCTTTCAAGAAAAGCCAAGCATCCACCTCCCCGTTGAACCACTAGGTCTAGGAGTGCTTATCGATCATTGTTGAATGTTGATAGCGCCGGTGATTCCTGACACTACCCAAACCCTACACACATACAAAATGCTTACGTCGGTTGATACAATCCATTTACTAAATAAGTCAACTTGAACATGACCCAAACCTTTTAATAAGTGGGTTGACCTGTTAATCCGTTTAAGGTTTTTAAGAAATTTATATGTAAATTTTAGAGATGAAAAGTGTTCAAATTTAAAGTTAACTATTTTCATTACTTTCCATCCAAATATTAACTATTAAATCTTAAATTAATTTTTTTTTCTTTTTTACCTCTTTAATTAACTTCTCACCTCCAAAGTTTGTTAATTGGTAATAAGAGATAAAGAAATAAAAACAATCAAAAACAAACCAATTACAAAAAAATGTTTCATTTCATGGAAGTATTATTTGATTGTTTACTAAGTTGATAAAATTACTTATATGTATAAACAAACATAAAACAGATTTACCCAAACACGACATGATTTTAAATGGTTTCCACAAGACATGACACGAATAAGTATATGGATCGATTTAAAGTTGAACAATTTACTCCATCAACTCGAAATCTTTTAATATGAATGACACTCCTACCTAGTTGTTGAGTCACTTGGAATCTTCTCATGGAAACTTGACAAAACTTGTATGCAATCTGCTTTGCTTGACTTGCAAAGTATATTTCAAAATTCAAGTATGTGTTTAATAAAATACGAGTATAATGAAACTAGTATCACAAAAATAAACAAAATATAGCAAGTAATATGAAACGGCTTTTTTTCACATTTGACCCTACATGATTCCTTTTCAATTCTCCATCACCCTTTTCCCTACATTTCCCACTATTCTTTTCATTTCCCACAAACATTTAATAATAATAATAATAATAATAATAATAATAATAAACTATTTTGCACATTAATTTGAAGAATTTTGCCTCTTGTTTGGATTAGTTGCAAATACCAATAAATTCAACACCATCTCCTTTGACTCCCAAACCTCCTTTCACACCTCCCTCACTTCACTCTCTCAGCACCACCACCACCATCACCACCACCACCACCATCACCACCACCACCACCACCACCACCACCATCACCACCACAACAACCACCACCACCACCAGTCCATCACCGTTGACACCACCGTTGACCACCACCTACCACAACCGAAATGGCATCATCCTCTACAATCTTGATTTCAAGATTCATTGCTAAACCTCCACAAGCACCCTAAAACCACCGTATCGCCACCCAACTCCGCCGTGAACCACCACAACCACCAATGGGTTGCTGCGTGAGCACCAACAAACACCCCCAATCCCCTCAATTCCACCGGCATTCATCGACATCAAGCAGAGCACCACCGCCAGTAGACGAAGAAACCGTCAAAGAAGTCCTCTCGGAAACCCCTAATCCCCACCATTTCCCCAAAATCGAAGATCAACCCACCAAAATTACCCCCAACCAAACCCTCAACAAGATCCCAAATCACCCAATTTACAATCACGATGACCACAGTTTCTCCGGCGAAGTCTCCGAGATCTGCAGCAACCTCAGCGAAACCATCTCCAACACCACATTTGATGACGACTTAGACGTCGTTCGCCGGAGAGTTGTTAACAGATCGCCGGCGAAGCTAAGAAACCGCCGGAGTAATAATAATAATCATAATATTAACGACAACAACTCCGGTGAGCTTCGTGTGGTGAGAAATTCTCCGGCGAGAGGCAAACAACAGTCTCCGGGTCGGGTCAGATCCGGATCTGAAGCACACACCCGAGGACCCGGGTTCGGATCCACCGGCCGGCAGAGGCCGTCGCCAGCGACGGGGCAGGCGTCACGGTCGAGATCTCCGGCGAATCGGACGGTGGGTAGAGGCGGTGGTGGTCGGAATGGGGTCGGTAGGAGCCCGTCGGCGAGGAAGATGGATAGTTCACCGGGTCGGGCCGGGTCGGGGTTACTGCAGAGGGGTTTGGATCCTGATGTGGGTTCGGGTATGGAGCGGGTTGAGAGGAGTTGGGATCCGACGGAGAGAAATGAATCGAATGATGATGAGTCGCTTGATAATCCGCTTGTGTCGTTGGAATGTTTTATTTTTCTGTAGGATTTGTTTAGTTTAGTGTAAGTGATTATGGTTTCTGATGATATATTATGTTAAATCTCGTATTTAAGAGATAAATGATGTTAAGTTATATATGATATGATATTATTATAATAGAAGTTAGATTATTGTCATACGGTGTTGTGTTTTGTGTACACTTTTTTTAAGGAATCTAATGTAATTTTGATAGTAAAAGTTGTCATGGACTTAGAGCCATTGACATCATTGATGGCATATTATATTATGATGTATTTTGTATAATAAAGTTTTATTTTTGTATTAATTTTTAAATGTTTAAATGGATAAAATTGTGTTTTTTTATAAATTTGATTACGTTAGTTATATTTGACATACAATGCAATTATATAAATACCATTGTTAGCTTTTAAATAAGTTTCTCTTATTATTTTTAGATAGCTATTACTTTTTATAATGTTTATAGTTTCTTAAATATTTACAAAATAAAAACAAATATTTTATTTCTTTAATTTAATTATCTTATTACTATATTTTCTCAAAATAAAAATAAAAAAACCTTTATATTTTCTTGAATACTTCTTAGAGAAAGGATCTTTGGTGTATGTACATCTTTAGCATGTTGACAAAATAATACTAGTTAAATACAACGATTAATTCAAGTTTTAATAAATTCTAAAATATATAATAAATTGAAACGTATACAATGTCTTAACCACAGTATAATTATTTGCGGAATAATATTAATGGTTTCTTGAATCAACCGAATATTGATTTGATACAAGGTTGATAGTATACATCACATAATCTATTATATATAAATAACTAGGTTAGTATCTCGTGTATTACACGGGTTGAATAAATAAAATAAAAATAATTAGTAATAAAAATTTATAAGTTATAAACCCCTATTTGAAGATAAAATATGATTATAATTGCATATCAATAATTACTTTAAGTAAATAAACAATAACGTATTTTTATTAAACTTTTATTTTATAAAAAAATATGGGTTTTAAATATTTTGTTTTAAGAAAAATGAATTTATTTTAAAAAAAGTTTGTTGTATTCTGTATTTTATAAAAGTTTTATTTTTAAATAGTTTGTTTTTAATAAAAAAATAAGTTTTAATTTATTAAATTATATAATTTTTAATTTGAAAATGGTATGAGTAATATTATTAGTAATAATAAAGAGAAATGAGAAAGTTAGTATGATAAAACTTATAATTGTGTCAAGTTTTATTTTGAATTTTTTTTTTTGTTATAGATAGATAAATATACAGATAAATGGATAGTCTAAAAACCCATTTATTAAAGCGATTATAGTTAGTAATAAACAAGAAGAGTCGAAGAGTTAGAGTATGATATTTTAATATAAGATATGATTAAAATTATATATATGTAATAGTTCAATAAATAAAACAATTATACTATTTTTTTAACTTTCTTATTTAAATAGTTTAATTTTTAAACATTCATGTTAAGATTTTTTTATTAAATTTATTGTTTGTAAGAATCTTATTTATTAAAAACTCGAGTTTCTAATTCAACTGGTTGTTTTAAAAAAACTGATTTTAGAAAATTTCATATTTTTTATAATTTTTTTTAAAAAAAGACCGATTTAAAATATTTTGTTTCAAAAGGTTTATTGTTTTAGAAAATTTCATATTATATAAAAACTTTGTTTTTTATGAATTCTATGTTAATAAAAAGATGTGATTTTTTATTTCTTTAATAAAGTTTAATTTTAAAAATATAGATTGATTTTAAAAAATCTAGATGAGAGAGAAATGTATCAATTAATAAAATTAATTTTTATTAAGAGAGAGAGAAATTAATTTGAGTGTTTAAATTACTACAATACCCTTTTGAAGGAAAAATAAAGTAAGAATGTTTAAAATAATGACAAGTGTCAAAATGATGGTTTAAGTGAGTGACAAGTGGCAAAAGAAATCTTCTTTTATTAGATACTATAGATCATATTTTATCTTTATCATAATCATAGTTTTATAATTTATAAACTTTTATTATTAATTATTGGCAAATTGGATTTTAATAATCCAAACTATTACCTATTGGCCGATAATAATCCATACTATTAATTTGGCCGGTAACACTCCAAACTTTCACTTTTATAAACAACAACAGTCCCAGTGACATAATTTTCAATTTTTAACGTTTAATTTGTATCTATTTTAGTCTCAATTTAGCTTGTATGTTTTTTCATTCGTTCATAATTATTGTTGTGAACCGAATCGAGTGCAAATCAAACATAAAAAATTGAAAATTATGTTATTGGGACTGTTGTTGGTAATACAAATGAAAGTTGGGAGTGTTACAGGCCAAATTGATAATATGGATTATTATCGGCCAATAGGTAATAGTTTGGATTATTAAAATCCAATTTGTCTTAATTATTTAATATTTATTTATTTATTTAATCTGTTACACTATATATTAACTTAGTTAGTTATAGATAACCAATATTTTAAGTGATTCAAACACGTGAAATTAATAGTGTTAGAATATAAAACGTCAAATCATTCGAAAGAAGTAAAATTTGATCTTGTAAAAAATGGATCACACAACCAATGATCCTTAGCCCAACTGGTTAATGTGAGATACCAGTGATATGTAAATATTAGAAGTTTATGAGTTCAATTCTCAAGCTAAGCAAAATGATTAGGGTTGAGCCAGAGGGTTTTCTCAGCAATAGATTTCCTGCTGAGAGGGTTGGGGGTGCGGTCTCGGTCGGGAAAAAAATAATGGATCACACGTTGTAAAATGAGTAAAAGATAATTGATAATAAAAAAAATAACTATAGATAAGAAATCTATGTGAAAGGAAATAAACACAATATTTCAAATAACGAGAGAAACTAATTATTTAATTGGATATTTTGATGAACAACGATATAATTAACTTTTTTTTTTTTTTTAATATTGATCTTTTTAATATTAAATGTTACATCTAATACATGAATTAATAATTAATAATTAATAATCAATTATAAGAAAGGATGCTTTTTGCCTTTTTCACAAGTAAGAGACCAAAATTTAAGTCTTACGGTTGTTATAAAAGTGTTTGCCATTCATTTAAAAGGTATCTGGTTTAAGTTTTAGTTAAAAATATAATTAATTTAGATGTGAGATAAAGTAGATTAGGTTAAAGACTCTTAAAAAAGGTAAAAGAAAATACTTTTCTTGTATTCTCTTGTCATATAGGCACATATGTAACACGAATAGCGTAAAGACGTAGATCAATGTTCTAGTCATTATATTAGAACTATGTTTGTGCGTTACTACGTGTTTTAGGGCCCTACATGTAACCGAAAAACATAGTAAGAATGTGCACAAATGAAAAAGAGTAGACTTGTGTCACCAGCATATAAAATGATGTTTTCGTTTTATTTTTTATTTTATGTTTACAAATATAAGAAATTTGTATAGTTTTATGACCAAAAATATTTGAAAACGAAATTAACATGTGAACTTAAAGATTATTAATTATAGAACAATATAATATAGTAAATATATATGTACTATTGAGCTAACGTGTGTTTTTATTCGTAAGTAATTATCTTAAACATAGTAAACATAATATTTTTAATTTTACGGGTGTCGTAGCCAAGAACTCCGTCTACTTCAGATGGAAGTAAATGCTTCACTAAGGTCTCTTCAAAAGTATCTTTGATCTGCTCTTGCCAAAATGAATAGTTGTTACTCGCCACAAGAAGACATGGGGGTTGATCTTGTGACCAGAGCATGAAAATAAGTATTTGTATTAATGGTATATGATTGGAGGAGTAAATGCATGAACATCAATAAGTTTTTGTAAACATTCACTGAAGTTCTTTAACGATGGTAGTAAAGAATAACTTACTTGAATCTTCCTTTTTGATATTTCCCTTATAATCCTCTTATGTTATCATTGGGTTTCTTGCTATCCTTGAATTATCATTGGTTTTTGCCGTGGACCTCTGGTTTGTTCATAGCCTAGAATCCTCTTTTGAGATCTTGGTCTACGTCTCATGGATACTGAGAGATGTTTGCAGTCCTCTTCATTGATGCATGGTTGCTCTACGCGACAACCAGGAGCAGGAAGGTAATACTCGGCAAATTCCCTTTGTGTAACCCTTGTGTTTATTGGGTAGCTCATTAATGTTCCTAAGGTGAGCTTATTGGAGGAGTTACCTGTTAACGGGTATTATAACCACCCAATATCAAGTAAAGTGTTACTCAAACCATGAAACATATGAAACTATTTCACGTATATACTTTATGATTTTATGTTAGTCTATCAATACAAAATGTCTGTTTCAAACTCATAAAAAATTAAGGTAGCTTGTGCATATTATTCATAAGATTATTGAAATTTCTTTTTATGTGACAAATCAAGAGTATGGAATTTTATTAAGACCACCCCAACCGCGTGCCCGTGGCCGGCCCGTCGTCGATGTGGACCGCGCCCCTCCGGAAGGGCGGCGATGGGGGAGGGAAGATTGAAACGGTGGATCCGTGGCCAAGGGCAGGGGAAAAGAAGGTGGTGGTGGCCCCACTATCATAAAATCAATTTTAAAATATAAATATAGTGGTGGGCCCCACTATTATAAAATAATTTTAAATGATTTTAAATTAAAATATTTTTTAATTAAAATATTTTAAAATCTTTTAATTAAAATAATAATTTAAGTATAATATTTTAATAAAAATGTGTTAAGTAAATAAAAATATTTTTAATTTTTTTAACGTTTGTAATAGTAAACTAATTATTTAGAGTTTTTTTTTTATTACTTATAATTATTTAAAATGTCTTAAAATGCTTAAAATGGTTTCAATTAAAAGGTTTTTTTAATTTTAATTCTTTTTAATATTTATTATAATAAACTAAATAATTTGAGTACTTTTTATTTTTTTTATAATAACGGCTAGTTTTTGTTTGTTTTATTTATAACGGCTACTTTTTTTGTTTTATTCATAACGGCTATTTTTTTTTATATTCATAACGGCTATTTTTTTCGTCTTATTCATAACGGCTATTTTTTTCATCTTATTCATAACGGTTAGTTTACCTATTATAAATATGTTTTATCACTTGAGAGTTTTTGTCAAATCACACTTCATCTTCTTTATAACATTCTAACTCTCTTCTAAACACAATTCAAAATTCAATTCTCAATGGATCCAAGAGCTTCATTCTCTTCCACACAAATTTTAAATGATGAAAACAATGAAGGACCTACATCAGTAACCCGGGTTCTCACAATTCCCACAACCCGGGGGATTCCCATATGTTTAACAATCTAGGAGATTCCCACATGAACCTGGGGGATTCGCATATGTTCAACAATCTAACTTCTCACAATTCCTACAACCCGGGGGATTCTCATATCTTCAACAAACTCAGTCTTTGTTGTAAGACTATCAACAATATCAAACATGGCTTAAACATAAAGAGCTTCAAAAAGTGCAGCAATCGCAATCACCATCAAATCTTGTAGGGGAATGCACCGCAATGTAATTTTACAGTGAATGGGCATAATTACACCACAGGGTATTATCTTGCAGATGGTATTTATCCAGAATGGACAACACTTGTAAAGAGTTTCACATATCTACCAGAGAATAATCTGAAAATAAAATGGTAAAAAGACGTTAAGAGTCTGCAATAAAGGATGTAGAAAGAGCATTCGGTGTTCTTCAAGCTAGGTGGGCAATGACACCAACAAGATCCTCAAACTTACCGGTATTAGGTGATATAATGCATGCATGTATTTTTTGCATAATATGATTGTAGAAGATAAAGGACGTTCCATAACTATTTGGTCACGTGAAGAGCAAGAACTAGAGCCAGAAATTTACAATAACGGGTCACCACCATCATTTCAAACACACCTACAGAGATTTAGAATCTTACGTAACCAGGACGCTTACCATGCATTGCGGAATGATCTAATAGAACATCTCTGGGCGAATAGAGGGATTAGAGAATAGTTTTATTATTTTTTATATCTATTAACTTCGTATGATCGTTTTTATTTTATTGTTTTACGTTGTTGTTTTTATTTTATTTTGATGTAGTTGCGGTTTTAGTTTTATTATTTTCTTATTTAGAATTATTTAATTTAAGTATTCAACTTGTTCATTTGATATTTAATTCCATTAATTATTTTAATTAAATATATTTACAATAATTTAAATATCTTTATTAAAGTAAATAAAAAAAGAAAATATGAGGTGAAATATAAAGGTGTTTGTGGGAAGGATAGTGTTAGGGGTAAAACGTGTTTGTGGGAAGAATGAGTGGAAGTGAGTGGAAAGCTGATGTGATATGCTGATTAAGACTGTTTGTGAGAAGGATGAGCTATAACGTTGTGAACAGCCTAAATAAAAAAGAAATATGAATAATAAAATCAATAGAGAAAATTAAACATATGTATGTACACAAAATTGCAAGTACTATGCAAATAGTAATGACAAGTGACATGAAACATTTTACACGACCTTAAACACAAGTGATGATCAAGAAGACTAACAAAGCATGTATTAAGCAAATTTTAATGATACGGGTACATAAAGTTATACATGAAACACTTCAGACGACTTCACATACATGTGAAGATAATGACGATGTATGATGTTATTCCACGTATTTTGTTCTTGTGGGACTGGATGTCTGTACTTAGGTATATACTTATAAAGAGAATGCACAAAACTCTTTCATGTATTATATGGATGAGTAGCAAACTTTAAGCTTCAAGTAGACGTTATTCTGATACTCTTTGCATAAAAAAGGGGTAGTAATTTATGTTATAAGGTGAAATCTAGTCTTACATGTCGTAATTACGTACCTAAAAGTTATTAAGTTTATCATAAGTTTTAATGTTATTTTTTTTTACTTCAAACATTAAAATTGGACAAAATAAACCTTCTATCTGGTTTAGGATCTTGTTAGATATCTAAACATGAAAAAAGACAAAAAAAAATGTTAATAAAATTCATCTTATCTATTATAAAATCATTACAAATTGTTAAAATGGGTGTTACCCCTATGTCCTAGAGTGTGCTTATGAGTGTGAGGCTTCACAAAACATAAAATTTGACACGATGGCTTCATTAGGGGTGTGCATTAACCTTTAAATAACGTTATGGATTCCAAAAGAGTTAATTTCTTTTTTGCTCCTTCTGGTTTGGTCATTTTAACGGTTTTACCCCCAATAATTTAAAAATAGTCAAAACCTTCCCTGAAGTCACTATTTTTTTCTCCGAATTGCTCCCCGCCCCCAACTCCGTTTAATTCTCACGTTAAAAGGGACCCACACAAGGGACATAATTGTCCCTCATGTGAGGGGCACGTAGGTCTCATTTAACGTGAGAATTAAACGGAGTTAGAGGCGGTGAGCAATTTGAAAAAACAATAGTGACTTCAGGGAGGGTTTTGGTTATTTTTAAACTATTGGGGTAAAATCGTTAAAATGGTTAAACCAGAAGAAGCAAAACAGAAATTAACTCATTACAAAATACCAAAGTTTAATATTAGGCACTCAAACAACATTATTCATACCTCACCGTTTACAAGTTTAGAAAATAAAGATTAATTGAAGTTTGACTTTGCTATCCTTTACTCATATATGATTAAAAAAAACTATTAATCTCACGCTTAAATTTTACAAATCACAATAAAATTCCCTTGCAATTTATATCTAAATGAACAAGCAAATTTTGAGATTAAGGAATCGAAACCAATGGGTGCTTGTGAATTTAAAAATAATTCACCAAGTACAACACTTTTTTATTTGTGAAATTGTGCATAATAACATAGGAATGTGACTGAATCTTTTTTAATTAGTTTTGTAAGTCCTCAAAAGACATCTTATGGTTAAGATGATGCACCCTCTAATCAAACATTATAAGTTTAAATTTTATAGATTACATGTGTAATAATTTTAAAAATACAATAAGTATAAAAAGTGTCCGTTGGTAATAAGACTTATTTTATATAAAAACTTAATAATAAGCATTAAGCAATCGATGACAATGTGGTGAAAGCAAAAGGCTACTGCAGGTTAAAAGAGAGGTGTACAGAGGTAACTTGTGAGGTGAGTATTTGTTTGGTGAGGGATTGATTGTGTTGGTTGGTTGGTTTGAGTCAATATTTGTGACAATTTCATGGGTCCCACAAAATCAAGGACTCTTTTCTTTTTTTAAAAGTCTAAACCAAAGCATGTGTTTTGGGGGAAAATTTTAAATTTTCAAATATGGTGCAAGTTTTTTACATACTTTTTAGAAGATAAAGCTTGAAAAAGTTTTTTAACTTGTACCTGAAAGTTTAAAGCTTTTGTTATAAAAGATTTAAATTTATAAAATAATACGATTGAGTCAATTATAGAATAATAAGATTGTCTTTTAACTTGTAAGAGAAATTTCTTTTTGGTATCTTTTAAAAGATAACGCTTTTATTTGGAAAATGATATCATTTTATAATGTGTGTTTCGACAGTTAACTTGTACATGAAAGTTTAGACGCAAACTTGTTATAATACTAATATGGAGAAATTTGGTATACAAAATGTTTTATTCGTGCGAAATGTATGAAATTTTGGAGTGGAGTTAGCATTCAAAAACAAGTAATATTCACGTAACAACAAGTAATAGTTATGTGTGACCCTTGGTGTAATGGACATGTGATAGCACAAATAAATGTATCGAAACATGAATAAAAAGCTGATAATGAAATTTTCTAAAGATGTAGGAATATGAAACCATGACAAACCGTTATGGGTCCTATTGATGCGTCATAACAGCCTGCCAAGAACAGGGCTTCGAGATAAAGGATCGAAAGTTCACAGTGATAACGATCTGCAAGGTAACGATTCGATTTAGGGTGTAGCAGACCACTAAGGTTGAACTTAACGGCCCATGAGGAATATTCCCTTGGTAGTTGCGAATATTCCATTTACAGGATTTGAATATGCCTTTTTTTAAGGTGGTAGCGGACCACCAAGGCTAACGTAGCAGTTCACTAAGGGGCTATGTCGTGCAAAGTCGATATAAAAGCTCAAGAACCCATTTTTTCACCATTTACACACTCTCATCTCGGTTCTCTCTTTCTAAAACTGATCCTTACTATCCCTATACGATTTCAAGGAGTTTGAGTGCTCATTGTGACAATCGGAGCTCGTAGAGACGTTCGTTGGTGTTGATTTGGCGTAGTTTGGACGCTCAGTTCCGTTGGTAAGCCTCGATCTTTTCTAAATACGAATTATTGCCCATTATGAACGAACGTGGGACGTGTGAAACTCCACTGTAGTATAGGATCACTCGGTGGTAGGTTTGTGGACGTCAAGGTTTAGTGAGCTCAGATCTGCTGCAGTAAGAATCTAATCCTCCATACTATGCATCATTAAAGCATATAAGGGTAAATCATGATTTTAGAAAGAACCAAACCGGTGTTTAAATGGTTAGGATGTATATTGATAATATGATCAAGGAAACAACCATGTTTGGATAAATGGATTTGTCACAAGATAAGATTCGGTTTGGGTATAAAATGAGTAATGAGGTGTCATGTCATAACCGTGATTTTAAAAAAAACCAAAGCAGTGTTTAAGTGGTTATGATGCATATTGATAATATGATCAAGTAAATAACCATTGTTTGGATAAATGAATTTGTCAAGAGACAAGATCTGGTTTGGAGATAAGATGGGTAATGAGATGTCATTTCACAACCGTAAGGTGGAGAGTCGAGTACATTTTTTCACTACATTAGGCGTGTGTGTGAACCTTAACCTTGAAACGCTTATTGACATGAGAAGACTCAGACACAAAATATCATACCACTAAACATGCTACACACCATTCACTCACACACTCCACACATTCACTGATTTATATATTTTGGTATAGTGATATTTAGGATATTCTTATCATATTTAGTTTAACTAGGTTTTAAACCCTCGCGCGTTGCGGCGAGCAACCAATTATAGTTCCTTGCTCAAGTTTACTCCTTTCTACTTTAGGCACCCCATCAGATGTTGTCAATATTTATAAATACCAAAACTCTCTTCAAAAAACATTCCTAACTTGAACCGATATCACCAAGAACCAATTATAAATTTTTTTCACCCAAATTGGAACCGAAAAAACCTTTAGACTATGGTACCCAATAATGAGTCATAACCTTTTAATTATATGTAGCAAAGGAAGTCTTCAATCGGTGACAATACTACCTGATCTGCTATAAACCTCCCCTGTTTTTGCAAATAGAAAGTACATACGACAAATAATTTAGATAAAATGTATTAACCAACAAATTTAGACTTTTATGATAAAAGAAAACAAGAACTTCACAACCAAACAACATTGACCTGATATAAAAACACTATCACCACCTACCTTAAAACCCAAGCCTCGGTTTCATTTTTGTTTCTTTAAACTCTAATCTCAGGTGCAAATTGAGGATAAATACATAATAAAGATTCACCCATTACAATCGAAACTGAAGGTCATTATCTAATTGTACATCATGCATAAGAAAGAACACCAAATGAACAATAAAAATACTTCACTAAAATCTTACATGTGGAAAATGTCGGAGGGGCGAGAGTTTTATTTTTTTTGTTTGCAGAACTCGATTACCGTCGTTGCTCTGGCGAGTCCATGATCATGTATTTTAGTATATACTTGTGATAAGTTACCGGTGTGACTAAATCGTTCACGCGAATCTACATCTACAATCGATTCTTGATTTTATACGGAGGCATGCTTTTTCCGTCAGTTGTTTGACGGAAGCAATGTTTGGGGGCGGAGGTGGACGTGGTTGGGCTATCGGAATATTGAAAGAAGGAGTGAAGGAATGTTTTAAGAAATAGAATTCCTCCCTAGAAAGTTAGGTCCCTCAGGAAAACTTTTTTGTTCTACTTTAACCAAACCACAACTACTTAAAACCTGCAACTCCTCTGTTGATAATGGTGGCAAAGAACAAGGATCAAGGATAAGCAAAAAAAGAAAAATGATGAAGGGATACGATGGTGGTACGTGGCCAGTATAGGTGTCACAATGCAAAACCGTGGCAAAGAACGTGGATGAAAGGGAGGCAAAAGAAAACGATGAAGGGATGCCGCGGAGGTTCGTGTCCTTATACGTGTCACAATGCAAACTTGCTCTAACCCACACCATGGATTTAATTGGACGGCTGAGATTAGAAAATCTACTATTCATGACCTTGTGTTTTTAATGATATATATATAATATAATTAGTTTAATGTTTGAATATTTTTACGAAACGTTATAATTTTATGAATTTAATTATTGGATTTGGTTATTTGAAATCTATGAATTGTGGAAAGTTGAAAAATAGTAGTTTTATTATTCCTATTCTTTTGCAACCTAAATGAGGGTCACAAAGCTAGTTGGAAGTTTAAAACAAAAGCCGATTGCAAAATATTAATCTGTAAAATTTGTCAAAAAAATTCTGGATGCAAAATCATTCGCTAAATTTGCGATTGAAATTCCAATAGCAAATTTGGTTGTATTGAGTAGCAAAATGAGCCAAAATTGGATCTTGGTCTCTTTGAGATTGGTTAATTTAATCGTAATATAATAGTTGTGTTCATAGTTACCGACCAAGGCTTAACGACCACCGAGATTGGTCACAAAATGGTCCCGCTAAGTTTTCGACTGTTTTGACAATCACAAATGGTCATTTTTGTAGTAGTGTAAATTCAAAAAGTTCATTTTTATATTGTAAGTATATGTGCTTGTGGTTTCAAGTAATCGACCCGTACCCGAACCATGGAATTTTGTTTTAACAATCACCAACTTGGTTTCATACCTGAATAACCATCCCAAATGTTTCAAAGTTTTTTTCATCCCTAAACCCAAATCCACAATTTTCCAGAAGTTAACATAAGCCCAATATAAGAATGTATAGTTTAGTGTTATTCTATACATACATTTTCATTCTCTTCAAAACTAGTTTAAACTGGCGCATCACTCACAGACAAATAGCAAATGGCAGGGCTATCAGTAGTGCATAATGGGCTAATGGCTTAAAACCCTATAAGATGATACCTCACAGAAAGAAGAAATGTTTGTACAGTGATTAAGCCCACTGAACTTATAGCATTGACAATATTGGGCTTTTAGCCCACCAAAAAGAATTTTCTTTTAAACTTTTCTCAAGCCCAAACAACATGCCGTTCAAGTGAAGCATAAAACGAGTAACGTAGTTTAGGGGTATACAAACTGCTTTTTTTTTTCCCAAAAACTCGTTACGGTTTAGGTCGATAAAAGTCAAAAACAATTTTTGTTAGAAACAAGTACGAGTCAGGAACAAGTTTTTGAAGAGGCAACTGACTAGTTCAGTTCCACTTTTTTGAGCGGTTCGTTTCGGGTTACGCCGGCAGGTTATGTTACGATATAATAGTTGTAAGGAGTCAAAAATGTAATATTGAATAATATGAGGGGTCAAATTGTAATATGTTGTATACCTAACTAACAACCGTTAGTTAGTTAGTTAGATAGGGCGCCTATTAATAGTCTCAAACGGTATTGAATGAGATAGCTTGGTTGATCGAATTCCTCTTTTCTCTTGGTTCTTCTTTGATCGTATCAAGTGGTATCAGAGCAGACCGATTTTTGGACACTCTTGATCGAGATCGTAAACAGTTCATCAATGGCGACAACAAGAAATCAATCATTGGAGCAAAAGGTTCAAGAACATGAAGCAACATTGCTGAGATTGGAGACCGCAACAGGTCTCAATTGGCTGAATTGGAAGCAATTAGAGCAGCGGCGACGAAGAATTCGTCAGATATGAAATCAATAAGAGTTCAGATGGCTCAAATAGTGGAAAATTCAAATCAAATGGTTGAAATTCTTAAGAATTTGCAATTGTTCGGAGCAAATTCATTGCAAATGGGAGAATCCGTTAGTGGTAAGGGTGGTTATACAAACGCTCATCATAACAGTCACAACAGACTTACGAAGATGGAGTTTCCAAAGTTTAATGGTACCAACGTTGAAGGATGGTTGTGCAAGGAAGAACACTTCTTCTCAATTGATTGTACTGCTGAAAATGTTAAGGTACGTTATGCTATTATACATCTTGAAGATATGGCATTGTTATGGCATCAATCTTTCGTTTAATTTGCCAAGAATTTGATTTAGCACTAACGAAGGTGACTATCTATGATGAGTATGCTGTTAGTCTATTCCTAAGGGCGGTTAACTTGAGATTGGTAATCCTTTGAAACTACTTAGACCTAAAAATCTTCCTGAAGCATACATGTTAGCTAGAATACAAGATGATAATCTCAAACATATTCATTTCAACAATTGGACCAAACAATACAAAAGCAATTCATATGTTCCGTCTCCAAAAACTACAGACACCTTTCACAAAACCCAACCTTTGGGCAATGCAGCCAATTTACCCTTATTACTTGCACCACCACTTAAACCCAAACCTATATCTACAAGACGGCTAACTACTAAAGAAATCAAGGAGAAGCGTGCAAAAGGAGAATGTTTTGGTTGTTCAGAAAAATATACTCCAGACCATGTTTGTAAGAACAAACAATTATTCTCTGTGGAAGTGTATGATGAAGCTGATTGGGAGTCGTTGGCAACAACACAGGATGATGGTGTGATAGATGGGCAAGATCCACAGATTTCCCTTAATGCAATTACCGGAGCTCAATCTTTCTCTACCATGAAGTTAATAGGCGTGGTGGGTACTAAACCCTTGCACATTTTGATAGATTCAGGATCTACTCACAATTTTTTGGATATAAATGTTGCTAAGAAGCTTCATTGTAATATATCCGATATGGGCCCAATTAAGATTACGGTTGCTGATAGTAATACCATGAATTGTAATAAAATGTGCACCAATTTCCAGTGGTCAATGCAGGGAAATTGGTTTACGGCCGATGTCTTCTTAATTCCTCTCACCAATTACGACATGGTATTGGGTATTCAATGGTTGCAAAATCTCAATGTTATTACATGGAACTTTAAAGACCTCACTATGAAGTTTACCATTAAGGGAGCTACATTCACTCTTAAAGGCTCTAAATCCAAGCACATTACTGGTTGTTCGGCTGAAAAGATGCATGACTTATTAATCAATGGTACAAGAATTTCTCAAGTCCATTTATGCAGCCTACAAGTTGATCCTAATGGTGATCAACAACATGTTCCATTAGTGCCCGAGGGGGATTCTACTCCAGCCATTACACAACTTTTGCAAAGATATGCGGATGTGTTTCAGATACCTACAGCTTTACCACCTTTCCGAACCTGTGATCATCAAATTATTCTGAAAGAAGGTACAAATCCTATTGCCCTTAAACCATATTGTTACCAGGCTGCACAAAAAGACATTATTGAGAAAATGACCCAGGAATTGTTGAATATGGGCTTTATTCGAGAAAGCACGAGTGCATTTGCCGCTCCAGTGGTTCTCGTCAAGAAGAAAGATAATTCTTGGCGGATGTGTGTGGATTATAGGAAGCTTAATGAAGCTACTGTTAAGAATAGCTTCCCTATACCTTTAATAGAAGAACTTTTAGATGAATTGGGTGGTTCTACAGTTTTTCCTAAACTGGATTTACGATCGGGCTATCATCAAGTGCGTATGCATTCATCTGATATATATAAAACAGCATTCCGCACCCATCAAGGTCATTTTGAGTTTCTTGTTCTTCCTTTCGGATTAACAAATGCTCCTGCCACCTTTCAACCCTTATGAATGCTACATTTAAACCGCTTTTACGCAATTGTGCCTTAGTTTTCTTTGATGATATCTTGGTTTATAGCTCTACAATCGATCAGCATCTTATCGATTTGGAATCAGTATTACAATTGATGCGAGCTAATTCTTTAGTGGCGAAGCGCTCTAAATGTTCATTTGCAGGCGCTCAAGTTGAATATTTGGGTCATATTATCTCCCATGCAGGAGTGTCCACTGACCCAGCCAAAATCGCCGCTATTGTCGATTAGCCTATACCCTCTACTGTTAAACAATTGTGTGGCTTTCTTGGTCTTGCTGGGTATTACCGGCGATTTATTAAATCTTTCGGCACAATTGCTCAACCCCTTACCAAATTACTTCAAAAAGACTCTTTTGTTTGGCAACCAGAAGCTCAGCATGCGTTTGAGCAATTGAAAAGTGCTTTGGTTTCTTCCCCTGTTTTAGCATTGCCTGATTTTACCAAACCCTTTGTCATAGAAACAGATGCATCCACGAAAGGTTTGGGAGCAGTGTTAATGCAGCAAGGCCATCCACTAGCCTTTATCAGCAAGGGACTTTCTCCAAAGCAGCATAGTTTATCAGTTTATGAGAAAGAGTTATTAGCCATCTTGTTGGCCGTTAAACATTGGCACCATTATTTGATCACGGGTCATTTCATCATTAAAACTGATCAGAAAAGTCTCAAGTTCCTTTTGGATCAACACATTCATACTCCTTTGCAACAAACATGGTTAGCAAAGTTATTGGGTTATGACTATGAAATTCTCTATAAACCCCGGATCAACCAATAAAGCTGCAGATGCTCTGTCTCGCATGGAGGGTTCTTCTTTGTATCACTTTTGTTTGAGTTCGTTGGATCCTTTATAATGGGATCACATCAAACAAAGTTGGTCTACGGATCCTCAATTACAAACTTTAATCGAGGCATTGCAACACGGCCAGGTGTTTCCCCATTTTCAATGGAACGGTCACCTTCTCACTCGTAAGGGCAAGATTGTAGTGGGAGATGATGAACAACTACGCCAAGATATTCTTTCTCTTTGTCATTCTTCTTCGATTGGAGGTCATTCGGGATTTTCAGCAACTCTTCATCGGCTCAAGGAACTTTTTTATTGGAAGAAATGTTCCCAACACCTTCGGGTATTCATTCAAGATTGTCAGATTTGTCAACGAACCAAGTATGAGCGAATCGCAATGCCAGGTCTCTTACAACCTTTACCTGTTCCAACTTCTATTTTTTCTGATATTTCTATGGATTTTATCACGGGCCTTCCGAAATCTTATGGTAAGGATTCCATTTTGGTGGTAGTCGATCGATTTACCAAATATGGTCATTTTATCGGCCTTACTCATCCCTATTCAGCAGCTCACGTAGCTCAACTTGTCTTTGATCATGTTTTCAAGTTACATGGTTGTCCGGCAACAATTGTTTCTGAACGCGATTCCTTATTTTTGAGTCAATTTTTGGCGCGATTTTATGAAACTTCAAGGTATATCCTTAGCTCATTCTACGGCTTATCACCCGCAGTCTGATGGCCAGACTGAGGTGCTAAATCGATGTTTAGAATCTTACCTGCGCGCGATGGTCATGGATACTCCGTTACTGTGGTTCAAGTGGTTAACTTTGGCGGAGTGGTGGTACAATACGACTAAAAATTCAGCCATTGGTATGTCCTCTTTTGAAGCTCTCTACGGTATTAAGCCGCCTATCCACATACCGTATATACAAAATGACTCCAAGATTGCTTCTCTTGAAGAATTGTTTAAGGCCCAAGAATTGAAACTGATCAATTTGAAAGCTTCTTTGGATCGTGCTCGAAATTGCATGAAACAATTGGCGGATAGACATCGCTCCGATCGTTCTTTCGCAGTGGGTGATTGGGTATTTGTCAAACTTCAACCATATGTTCAGACTTCACTACGCAGTCATCGCCATCAGAAATTGGGTCCCCGATATTTCGGTCCCTTTCTTGTTGTTGAACGAGTCGGCCAGGTTGCTTACCGGTTAGATTTACCGTCTTCTTCTCACATCCACCCCACGTTTCATGTGTCTTTACTTAAACCGGCTCGGGGGCGATCATGCCAAAGTGACTCCTTTACCTGATGAGCCTCGTTTCCAATTTCAATCGCGTGCGATCTTGGATCGAAAGATTGTGAAGAAAAGAAATCGACTCACTGTCATGGTGTTAGTCCACTGGCTGAATTTACCAGCTACAGAAGCCACATGGGAGGATCTAGCTGAGTTTTAGCTCCGTTTTCCAGACTTTCATTCTTGAGGACAAGAATGTTTTTTGGGGGGAAAGTATTGTTACGATATAATAGTTGTAAGGAGTCAAAAATGTAATATTGAATAATATGAGGGGTTAAATTGTAATATGTTGTATACCTAACTAACAACCGTTAGTTAGTTAGATAGGGCGCCTATTAATAGTCTCAAACAAGATTGAATGAGATAGCTTGGTTGACCAAATTCCTCTTTTCTCTTGGTTCTTCTTTGATCGTATCAGGTTACAACCCCATTACAAACTGAGCGCTTCGTTTCGGGTTACACCGGCAGGTTACAACCCCATTACAAACCGATAGTTAGGGTAAAACCCCTACCGGTTCTTGTTCTACCAGTTTTGGTTTGGGTCAGTTTGCAAGTTCCGATTCAAATTCGGTTTTTTTACACCTCTAACATATTTCGACCAAATTTTAACTTTAGACAATAATATTTTTAGTATCATCCCTAGTACCAATTACTATTAGGATTAAAGTTTAAGAGTGTTCGAACTAGTGGTTAGAAACTACACATTAATGGAATCCATTTAACAACCCATAAAGCAAGTTAAAAATGAAGATTAGCGTCTAGTCTAGGGACATCTCTTTGAACTACAATATATACACAATCAAACCCATAAAATATTAGGGTTACACCCAATTAACCCATGAGCCATTGGATCTTACAAGGGAATGGTGAAACTAGCAATGATCTTCCAAGGTTTGACTTTGACCTATGACATACCATGGTGTGTTGATTGTGAAGTTGAGTTTAATTCAAGCTTCGGATACGATATACGTGGGTCGTCCGACCATGGAATACGCTCAGACGGACATAGCACTGGCGCTGGCTGAGCAATGAAAGTCGGTATATCTTCTCCGGGCATCAATACTGAAACCTCTGTAGCGTTTTCCAACATCTAGAATCACATTACGAAGATATCAGATTGTTATCTCTAGAAAAAAATCTTAACAACTTATATGTTCTTTGTATATAACTACAATTGTGTGTGTATGCTTGTATGCGTTTATGTACATGCATGTAAACACAACTAATTTTAAGTAGAGAATCACAAGAAACAGATAAATTATCATGCACAATGCTCAGAACAGATCATAAGATAATCATATCACAAATAAACCAAAAGATACAAGTTTTGACACAATTATTACATTTCACTATTTAAATCATTTGTGTGTGTGTGTGTATAAAACAAATCTATATGTAACTATATATATATCACTAGCTTTAGTAAACTCGTGTATTACACGGGTTGAATAAATAAAAATTAATAGAATTAAAATTTGTAATAATAAAATGATATTTTAATATAAGATATGATCGAAATCTTCCTTATTATAAATAGAATAAAATATTTTATTTTAAACAGAACATTTTAAAAAATATCATTTATAAAAACTTTCTTATTATAACTCCTAATTTTAATTATTTTGTAAAAAAAAATTTACTTTTTATAAAACACCAATTTTAAATATTTCGTAACTTTTAAAAATTTGATTTTTTAAAGAAATTTATAAATATTTCGTATCTTTGGAAATGACATCAATAAAAAGATCTTTTTCCTAATTTATTATAAATTATTTTAATATAAAAAAGAATTTAATAATATTATTAATTAATATGATTATTTAATGGGAGAAAGGGCGGGAAAAACTTGGTGAGGATGAATGTGATGATGTCATGTGTCATCTCCATTTAATATTTTATTAGAGTAGGAAGATATTAAACAATAAATATACCCTTTTCTTGGCAATCAAACTCTTAAACACTTTTTAATAGTAAGCAAGCACTATTCTCAAAAAACAAACTCCATTTTCGATGATTAATGAAATAGCAATGAATTAATTTAATTTAGTTTAGCGTAAGTTAAGGTATAGACGACAAACAATTTGGTAGCCACTAAGATTGAGAATCACAAGTATATTTTACGAGCATAAATACAAAAGTGTTGAAAATTTAACGCACAAAATCATGCTTTGATTTATTCGACTCCTTAAAATACGCCCATATGTTGGTTTAATCGGATCCCGACAAATTAATAATTCTGTAATAATATCATACGGTCTGAACAAGACAAATATAATTTTATTTATGTATAAAATATAATCGTACATAAATGCTTAGGAGTTTGAGTAACACTTTTAATATTTATATAATACAATCATGATAAATCACAAGAATCACGATGTTAGTGTATCTTTGAGTGATTTCTCAGTTATAAATCAAAGAAATTACGATTTTAGGTAAGTTATGTTGGTTTAGTTATAAAAAGAAACCAAGTTCAATCAAGAGAGAAAAATCGTGGTTTTAATATGTTTGTGCAAAAATTAATTTGACCCGAGTAATCTTGTAGGGTTCTTGAACCCTCAAGATTACAAAATGTCGCACGTATTTGTTAGTTAAAAAAATGAAGGGCGTATTCAGCTCGGACTCTTGTATTTGTCATATACGAGAGGAGACTGGATCAGGCCCCACAATGGCCCGCCGTGTTGTCATTATAATCTTGCCAACCAAATGAAGCACAACTTCATGTAATAATAAAGAGAATTGGGGCCAAGAAACCAGCTAGTAGTTTCTTGGATACATGAAGACATAATTCAACTATCCTTGTCAAGAGAATACTATAAGAGGGAGCATGCACATGATCATAAGACTAATCAAACCCCATGCCTAATAAATTAAACATCACTCTCAACCCCACACGCCCCAACACAACCAACCCTCTTGTTTCTTGTCATTTGGGCATAGTGTGAAAACCATATTCCTAGCCCATTATCCATAGCCATTAACCAAGTGGAACAATACAAGAGATAATAATAAAAATGCTGACTTTCTCACATTTTTCAAAATCTTGAGAAAAGTTTTTAAAGTTCACATTTTCCAAATCATTAAAGGTAACATAGTAGGAGCTTTTTCATGGTGGTTAGAGAACCAAACAAGATGATAATCACATAAAAGGTGTTATATGCATTCTTTATATGTGTTCCCGATTGCTAAAATGGTCATAAATATAGTCATGTCTAGCATCTGGCACATACGTATTAAAACTGTATCTTTCGCATTTATAGACACGAATTGGTGAACCACACGGGTCAAATTGCAATATTTTGTCATAAATATAGAATAAATAGATAAAGAGGATTGAAACAAAGGGCCCATGACTTAACTTGAGAGTTGAGAAAAACAAGAGAGACAAAAATAAAAAGCAACCACAAGCATGGCTTTTTGTTGACAAAGAGGGCCATGACATGCTCTCAATTCACTCTTTTTCCATCATAAATCTATAAAAGAAAATTTTGTTGTTGCCTTAAAGAAGCAAATCAAATGGAACAACATAAACTTTTCAAAAAAGCATCAAAACCCCACAAAAAGAATGAAATTTGTACCCAAAAAATCATTGTTAGTCCATTTTACAAGTAATCAAAATGCCCAAATTGTGTATATTGTTACAATTATAGTATATTACATACAAGACTTATGAACCAGAGTCATTACTCCATTTGTTTTGTTCCAAAATTTGAGTCCAATTATGATTTTTGGAGTTATTCCTTTTAATAAAACTAAGAGCATTCATAGCGGGATCTCCATAAATCTGTGTGTGTGTTTTCTATATTATAAAGAATGGTTATTAGTGGTTGTGAGTGGATGATAGAGAACATGTTACTGTTCATCTTTATATTTGATAAAACACTGTTCATCTCTATTAATTTTTTAATATTTGTTGAAAGTGGTTGTGAGTGAAGGGGGGAGAAAATATAATGATAAAAGTATAAAAAATATTATTTTATTAAAAAGAAAAAAGAAAAAATAGTGTTTTTTAGTGTAATTATAAAGATGGAGATGAATGATCGGTTGTGAATGCTCTAAGTTCGTTTTATAAAATGAATATTACATGATTGTTTGAGCTTTTTTAGGGTGAAATTTGAATAGTACCTCCATATTAGTCATTAGTCACTTGTTTAAGCTAGAATTCTCTATTTATCAAATAAATTAGAATGTCATTTCGTTCCATAATGTTTCTTATATTGAAATTGATGTTAGATAAAGATCATTTCTAGTTTCAAGATTAACAAATTTTGTTTGATTAAAAGGTTAACTTCCTAAAGCTTTCCAAAATTAGATAAAACATCAAAAAAGAGACTTTATATTCTCACATAAAATGGGATTCAAGATTAATTCTTCAAGTAATTTTATTTAGCAAAATGCACATACCTAGTGGAAAATCAAGCTCATCATTCATCTTTCAGATTACCAAACAAAATCAAGAACCAAATTCATCCACAAAATCATAATTTATGCAAATTTCTCTGTTTTTTCTTCAAAAAATCACCAAAATTGAAGATAATACTGAGATAAAGTGACAACTAACCTTCACAGATGAGTGATGAAGCTTTGAACTAAAACCCATCTGAGAACCAACATCTCCGGCAGCATTCCGGCCACCACCGCCACCGCCGGGAGACAACGCCGGCGAAGTGGTCCTCAAAAACCTCTCAAAAATCGCCATAACAAGAAACATAGAGATCAAAATAGCAGTGGCAACAAACCCAAAAGAAATTGCATTTACAGACTTATCAAAATGTCTCCCCTGATCATCCCTCTGTTCTTGTGAGTACAATGATGGAGGTTCAGTGGGTGGCAAGAAACCCCATTGATGAAAATCATCACGACCCATCAAGAATTAACAGACACACACTAACACACACAGTGGTTCTTGATGAAAGATTTGATTTTGATGAAAGATTCAAAGGGGTTTGGGTTGAATGGCATTATGAAAGCATGTTAGGGTTTGTGTGCAGTCTGCAAATAAAGATTCACAGGGAAGAAGATGGAGGGCATGTGAAAGCGTGAAACTTTACAGATGAAGGTTGAAAAAGAGAAGATTTGGGGTTTGGGTGAGTGTGTGTTTATGTGTACTGTGTGTTTTTTTGAGGGTTGAGGTTTGTTCAAAGAGGTGTGTGCGTATAAAGTAATATATATTGTTGTCTTAATTATAAGTTTAGGGTCCTAATATAGAGACATCCACCCAGATAAATCGACACCTTTCTATACGTCGTGTATGGGGCCATACGCGGCGTATAGGGTCAAATACACTGAAAACGAGAAAAATTCAGGGGGGCTGTCAGAGAGCTATACGTCCCATATAGCCCTATACGACCCCCCTATACGACACATATAGGGCTATACAACGCGTATAGCGAATTTCAACACTGACTACGAGGAAAAATTCAGAGGGCTGTCAGAGGGCTATACGACACATATAGCCCTATACGGCCCCCCCCCCCCTATACGATGCGTATGGGGCTATACGACACGTATAGAAATTTTGGGGTGTTGATTTAAAATCATGGGGTGTCTATTTAATGGCCCCTAAAGTAATATATATTGTTGTCTTAATTATAGGTTTATAATAATAATAATAATTCATTTGATTGGATTTGTGTTTACTTTTGGGGTGAGATTAACAAGTTGTTTGTGTTTAATTTGTGCATGTATACCATCGTAGATTTGATTATTAACATCTATGATCTATCAGGTCATTTTTTTGAAATATGATTAACAATAATTAGTTAGTGATAAATAGAAAGTTATAAAAGTAATTGTTTTTATCTAGTCTGATATGCATCTAGTGTTATTTCAAATGTTAATTATGTTTATAGCAATTATTTTATACATGATTGTAATTCGTATCAAATGTCGTGCAAACTTGAAAAACTAACGGTTGATTAAGTATGGATGAAATATATAAATTAATATGTAAAACAGTCATATATATGTGTAGTGTGTGATTTTATATAATACATTGTGAACCATCATTGTCTTTTATTGGGTTGAATCATCTATGGTAGTTTCAATTTTGTTGATCCTAATATCAACAAAACAAAGTGAATTTTATAGTAAGATTCGACTTTATTGCTTGTATGCTATAAGAAAAAGATGTGAGAGAAGACCTAAAGTAAGCATTATAGGTCTTTTCAGCAACCTATTTTAACAAGTTAGAAACAACCCTTGAAACAATTATTTCTAGTGTTCTCCCCAATGTTATTCTCTATCTAAAAATTATGTATTATGAACAAGCATTGTAGTCTATTGATGTTGCTTTATATTGTTAATATCAATAAGTTCATAAGCTACTTGATGTTATTAGCCTATTAGAAGGTGAAAATATACGAATGCTCATATGTTCAATGTAAAAGCTGACAATGTACACAACATAAAAAATACACAGTGATTGGATTAGAGTGTTGATAATTTTCATTCAACAGTGACAAATGAAATGTAAGATAACGTGTAGCTACTAGTTCTCATCGTCTCCGCTTTTTCTTTGTATGACAAAGTTATCAAGCATTAAGAGGGCAAGAAGACCTAATCATCTAATCGTTTTAAGACGAAGATTATGGTAGTTTTAAACTCATGAAGAGGCAAGAAGACCAAACTCTTTATACATGAGCACAAAACTAGATAAAAAGCCCATCATTTGACGTCATGCGTCATGTTTTAAGACAAAGCTACAATGCCACCTCAGTCGTGCTCTCATCTTTTGATAGGTTGATGATGTTTGGTCAAATGGGTGACGTAAGAATTCAAACATTCCATTTGAATGCTAAACTGATTGCGCATCCCACCCTTTTTTGTTTCGTGTCATGACTTAGTCGTGTTATTATTTTTGATAGGTTAAGAATGTTATGTAACACTAATTTGCTAAAGACCCTCGGTTAGTTTGGATTAGTGTCATATATATAATAAAACTTGATAGTAATAATAATCTCATGCACTCATATGTTTAAATGACTTATGAAGTTATGAATTACGTGTCCTATTAATATTCATAAGCAGAATTTACGACTGATGATCATAAACAAGAAAAAATTACCTGCATCTAAGTGGTGCTTCACGTATGATGCAATCTTCAACTTATGGATTTTTAGTCTCTTAGAGCATTCACAGTGAAATCCTTAAATTTATGTGAGTGTGTTTGGTATATTATATGAAATGATTTTGAGTGGGTGTGAGTGAAGGAGAGAAAAAATATTATTATTGATTGGTATAATTGAATAATCAATGTTCAATCCATATAAATTTTTTAATATTTTTGAAAGTGGTTGTGAGTGAAGAAGAGAGAAAAATAATGATAAGTGTATAAAAATTATTATTTGATTGAAAAGAAGAGAGAAAATATAGTAATTTTTAGTGTAATTATATTGATAAAGATGAGGAATACACTGTGAATGCTCTTATGTGAGTAGACACCTAACACAATGTTCACTTAACAGTAGGTCTAATTAATATCTGATATGATTTTATATTTTTATAGTTAGATTACATCTAAAAATAACGAGTTTTATGATTTTTTTCTTTTTAACTCATAATCATAATAGTAATTTTTTTTAACAAGAAAACAAGTCCAAACTAGCTATTTTCAACAAGAGAATTTAAATATACTCCATTTTTCTTACTTTGTTATTCAATCAATCAGACCAATTATGTCAGAGAAAATTACAAGAATAGTCATTTGATTAAGTGTGTTTACAATCATCCAATTAGGTTTTGACAACTGTAAAAACACTGCTAGCTAGTACGTAAGCATATGGTGTCGCTCAGATATCACTAGCCAGCGATACGTAACCATGTTTAGGTATCATTACTTTTCAGAAAAAATAAATAAATATAATATTTGGTAATTCATCTAACTCATTAGCTAAGGAATAGAATCAGGCCTCTACCAAGAAGGTTTTGGATATTTTTTAGATCTCCCAAAAAAAACTAGTCCTCTGAGACAAAGGAGCGATTTTTTTACTTGCTCTGCTTTCAAAATGCAAAAAGACTTGAGAGGATAGATTTGGGTTGGTTGGTTCGGAAAGCCATGGGAAAGGCAGCTAAATGAAATAATATACTGGGTCCACTCTAACATCTTATGAATCAAGCATGACATGCTTTCTATCCCTCCTTCGTCTACAGGATGAACTACTTAGCTTACAGCATAGTGTATTCGCCATTGTATCATCAGTTGGCGATACACATACCGCCATAAAAAATTAATTATTAATTGTTTGTATCTCCGAGTCATGATACACATAACCATATGTATCGCCCACTTTTTAAAAATTCCGATAAATAACTTTATGAGTTAAATGCGTTTTACATCCCTGAGGTTTCGTAGAAATTGTATTTGAATCCAAAAGTTTAAAATGTTGTCATTTGCATTCAAAGGTGTCACTAAAATTGTCATTTTAATCCATTTGGCTACACCTAACTAACACGATTAACTTTTACCGTTAAGTTTCCAACATGACAGTTATTTTAGTAAAAAAAATTACAAAATAAAAAACCAACTCTATGTTTAGCTTCTTTTGGTAATTGTATTTGTGATTTGACTCTATAATAGTATTTTATTGTTTTGTCTTGTTAATGTATTTTGGTTTAGTAATCGTATTACTTTTGCTCTTTTTATTAAACATAGATTTCTTTGGTTTAAAGTTTAATTATGGTTACGATAATTGATGTTTTATGATTATTATTTATGGCCAGTTAATGTCATATTATTAATTGGTCTTATACTTTTATAATAATCTGTTATTTATGGTTATGATTCAAATAATTTATGTTATATGACTTGTTTGTTTATATATATATATATATATATATATATATATATATATATATTTGTTTTGTATGTTTTGTAAAATTAGAAGTGAATCACTTTTAGTTAGTTATACTTATATTTTATTTTATCTAATAGGACGTTATCATCATATATAAATGACTAGTTAGACATTAAAATACGTATGGTAATACATTGTTTCTACTGTTACCATCATATATGAATTTAATAATTCTCAGATATGACTTTACGGTAGATAATTTGGGACCAAAATCACACAATTTAGAAATATTGAATAGCCAATTAAATTTGGGTCCAAAATCACACAATTTAGAAATATTGAATAACCAATTAAATTTAGCAAGAGAAAGCGAATTAGCTTTCAAAGTTGTGATATCAACAATAATCAAGAGGACCTATCTGAAAACAGGACATAGGCGGCACTCGTCATCTACGTGAGGGGATGGTGATTTGATCTTCCACCATTCGAAAAACACAATGAACAAAAGATTTTTTGGATTGAGAAATGGCGCACTCGATGCGTAAAGACTTCGCCTTTCACGTTAAAAACATTAACGGGGATGCTATATTTTGCCATATTTCATGCTTACACCATCTTGAATGCATGAAGAAATCATGCGATATAATGTTTGGCGTAGGAATTGGACAATGATTTGTGGGCGTTATAAGTATTTAAAGGTTTTGAGTTTACAATCCTAAATTATTATAATATTTGAAATTTTTTTATTAACTTTTCTAATATGATATATCTATATCTATACTAAATAACAAATGAAATAGTAGATAAGATATATGAAAGTTTTTGGTTAACTTTAATTTATGTGATATATATATATATCTCTCTCTCTCTCTCTCTCCTATTAAATGATAATTATTTAAAAAAAGTAAACTAAACAATCAAATATTTAAAATATAAATCTTCTTTTTTAATAATTTATTAACACATACTAAGCTATATGATTTTTATTCTATCTTATTTTAATATATAATTTCTAATTTTTATTGTTTTTATATAGTTTTTTAAATATTCATTATTTTTTATTTCCAACGTATAAAACAATCATAAAAACTATTTGTTTTAATATGTTGAATTTATTTAACCCCTATAATGCATAGCTTCTAACATAATAACAAGATTAACGAATGTTATAATACTAATTAAGAATAACATATTACTACCCGTGTGATGCTTTTAGCGATTATAACACATGTGTTTGATTAACTTTTACTCTTGTGAGACATGTCATATGCAATTCAATTTGTTGGCTACTTCACTTAAAACCTTACCCTACTAGGGCGATGTGGATAAGGTGACTATATCATGTAAATAAGGTTTTTAAGTAACAAATAAATAAATGAATTGAGAAGTTTAAAGTATAAAGTACTTTTTACTATGAATTTTATAAAGTAAAAATAAAATTATTACACAAGAAGTATTACACGAGTGATAAAATCTCTTTGTACTATAACCTTTTTGTTAAATGTATAATATTGATTTCATAACTAAAAAAACATTGGTTTATTGTTAAGTTTCACTCTCATATTTCTTTTGAGCTCGTGTGTAACAAAAGAAAAAAAATAAAAAGTAGAAGTTTAAAGACTACTACGAGCTATAAACACTTTGTAACTCATGAGTTATATGTCTTGCATTGCACATCTTAAGTCCGAACTAATAGTTGCGTATGTACGAATTAATTAATTAAATTCAACATACAAAAAGCTATGAAGTTAAATATTAAAATTCCCATGTATAGATACAACTCGTCTGCTAATCCAAAAAGGTAGTCAATTCACAAGCAGGGGCGGATATATTAAGGGGTGAGGGGTAGCCTCCGCTACCCCTCAACTTTTTACGCGTAGCGTAAAAAAAAGTTTTTTTTACGTTTTTATGTAAAAAAAAAATTTTTTAAGGTTTTACGTTACCCCGAGAAAATATTACGTTACCCCTAAAATTTTTTAAACTCAAAACTTTATAGAAAATTTTAAATTTTATAAAAAGTAGTCTAATATTTTATAAAAATATTACCTTTTATAAAAATATTATAACAAATTAACCCAATTACCCAAAATACCCATTCAAAGCTCCAATGTTAAATAAGCCCAAAACTTTCTTTAGCCCAATTAATTTTTTAAAGCCCAAATTATTATAAAACATAAAAACCTAATTATTTACAATTATAAAACATAAAAATCCAACTAAATACCAAAATCGCCCCCCCCCCCCTAAAAAAAACCCATATGCGCTTAGGGCTGGCATAACAGGTCTGACACGACACGATAAGACACGATGATCTGACATGCTAGACACGAACACGACACGATAACTTATCGTGTCAATTTTTTCAAACATGAACACGAACCTGTTAAGAAACAGGTTACACGAAATGATCTGTTTAGAAACCTGTTTAGGATAACATGTAATATCACATGTTTAGAAACCAATTTCAAACTATGGCGGTGATGGTGAGTCGACTATGGTTGCAGTAGGATGTGGCCGGCGATGGTTGGTGGTTGTGCGTTGTGGAACGCCATCGAGCAAGGGAACGAGGGATTCAAGTGAGGGGATGAACACGCGCCACCGAGCATAGGAACGTTGGATTCAAGCAAGAAGATGAACACAAAACAAGCGCAGCCGTGCAGGAGAACGTCGTTGCCGACTTGCCGGACGTCGGGTTGTGCGCTGTGGAACGCCATCGTCGAGTCGTCGATTGTGGATGACCGGAGACTGGAGGTTGTGTGTGTGGAGAGGCAGAGAGAGGCGCTCTGTGATGTTGATTGTGGAAGTGGGAGTGTGGAAGGGAAAGTATGGTTTTGTTATGATATTATATATATTTAATTATTTTTAAAATTTAAAAATTATAAACAGGTTTCTTAACAGGTCTTAACAGGTTAACAGGTATTTGATCTGTTTAGACACGAATTTTATCGTGTCTTAACAGGTCGATCTGTTTAAGACACGAAACCTGTTAAGATCAAACAAGAAACCTGTTAACTTCGTGTCGTGTCGTGTCGTGTTAACAGATACGTGTCAGAAATTGCCAGCCCTATATGCGCTGCTGGTCGTTGTTGTTTCTGCTCGCCGCTGCTCCTCCTCCTCCTTGCCGCCGCCGCCGCTCCTTACCCTGCTCCGTGCTGACATGCTGCTTGAATCTTGATTGCTTTGAAGTTGAAGATATTTTTTCTACTTTCTAGGTTTAAGTGTTATTTGCAAGATTTCAAAAGTGGAATATTGATTAATTGTTATTTAATTTAATTTTTAGGGTTTATTGACAATTAAGGATTTGTATTGACAATTAGGGATTTGTAATGTTATTGTGAATTTGATTTAGTTTTTAGGTTTTATTGGTAATTAGGAGATTGATTAATGAATTTGTAATTTTATTTGGAAGATGAAATTAGGGATTTGGAGATGTATTTGATTTAAAATTTTATGAATTTGAATTGTTTTATTTGGTTAATAACTAACTAAACAACTAACAAACCCAAAATATCAAATAACATTAATAACTTAATAAGTTAATAACTAAACAAATAACATGACCAAAATTATAATAAGCCCAAAATTTAAATAACTAAACAACTAACAAACTCAAAATACCAAATAATATTTTATAAAAACATTAATAAGTTAATAACTAACAAACCCAAAATACCAAATAACATGACCAAAATTATAATAAGCCCAAAATTTAAATAACTTAAAAACCTAACAAGTTTACAAGCTCAAATACTCATAACCCAAACTAAACAACTTAAAAAAAAATAACTAGTTATACCCATAACCCTCACCGTCTCACCATGTCGCCGATCACCCAATAAACTTTATCCCTACCCCTGAACTTTTCTTCTAGATCCGTCACTATTCACAAACGTTGTGTATTAGAAAGTTGTGGGTGGTAGTGCTATTCTTATAGACCACCCATTTTAATACATATATATTTATTTGCTACTTTTATAAAACAAATCATGCATTTTAATATAACTTATTATACGAAAATAAAATATTTTAAAGATGGAAAAAAGGGTGTTTGTCGGAATAGGCAGAGAATTACGTGTAGCTAATTGAACGGGGTTGGGAATGGGTGGATGTAAAAAAATAGTACAACCTCGAGAAACATGAAATTATGTTTGTGTGGGTCCCACTTGTTATTTGTACATATACAATTGAAATTGTGGCCCCCTATACTATAATTATGTTTGTATTTTTATGATACTTATTAGAAAAAAATATTATACAATAAAGTAACTTTTGTATGTTGATAGTAAATAATCCAACATTTATTAATTTAAAGATGTTAATTTAATAATATGAAATCCAGATGATTTGAGTTTTTGAAAACAGAAATTGATAAGTTCTTATAGATTAAATCAGCTTAACTGGAAACTAAATTGTATTAATGATATAAAGTTCTTTTACCTCGTGTTAGCTTCGTATTCTACCAATGGTTATACGGGAATACTTAGATGGTCTCAAGAGCGATTGAGTGAGTATGATTTATGTTTATTGTGTATAGTGGTGTGACTGATATATTCCATGTATTTACCACGAGATATAATAATTTTATTTTATAAAGATCTCCCTCATGTAGTAGTTTTGACGATTGAACTGGTATATTATAGTCATTTATAATGCAAATTCGCACATGAGCATGTAATACTACAATTTTTACAATACAACATTCGTATGAATATGTTGGTAATTTCAATGTTATCAAAGTTAATTTTAATATAATTGAGTTTGTTTGATACCAAAATAAATACTAGAATAAACATTAAAGCGAGTTAAAAGATGCAAAATGTACGCTCATTTAAGAATATATTGGTTTCTAGAGCAAAGGAACCTCGGTGCTTCAAGGGGCGAAGCCCCCCATAGATCATGGGCATCAATGGTAGAGGCCCTGGTAGCCGGGGTCTAAAGGGAAGCAACGTTGCAGTTGAAATATAAGATATTTTTGATATTCTTGATTGATGAAGATTGCATGAATTTGTTGGTTAGAAAGAAATTATAAATTAGAAGTAAGTTGCTATTAATTATTGATGAAAACTATAATAAACAACTAATTTGGAATTTGATAGAAACTAATGCATAGTAGTAATCAAGTAGTAGTAATTAAGCCATTTAATGGTAAATTTGATCACCAACAACTACGTTGTTGCTGATTACAAGTCTTTAGTAGTAACTATGTTACTACTACTAGAGTTCTTGTTGTGTAAATGTTAGGCGGTTGACAGTTATAACTGCGACTATCATTCCAATCCGTGAAAAGTGGCAATGCTTTGTTGTAATGATTCCTATATAAAGGATTTATTTCATCTGATTTCAGTATTTATACACATGAATTTCATAGAAAAATCCATACACATTTTAGAAAGATGTCCACGACAATTACGATTATTAATTTCGTATTTACATGAAATACTTTAATCTAAATGTAGTTTTCATACGCTGTTCAAAAAGTTATCCAAAACAATATAAAACCTAACAACACAACATAGGATAACTTTCCATATGCAAGTATGGGAACTCTTTGAATTATACACACATTTTATAGGCTTATGGTGTGTGTATTGCACACATGTGTAGCAAGCATGTGTTGCATTTAACATCACAAGATATGATAACATAGATTACATCATCACGTCATGAGAAAATAAAGCATTGAGACTTGGGTTATAGTAGCGAACTCTAGAATCCCGATTTATCTCGCTAGTTCTTCATTCGCCTTCTTGACAATCTTTTTTTCATCCATCACGATATGTCCGTTTTAGACACAATTCAAGTGTTGTCATCATGGCTTGAAGTAGGAGAATCTCTTACAGATTTTATCACCTTAATATGATGTGCTTCTTCATAGGATGGTGATTCTAATAGTTACCTATTTAAGAGGAATATGAATACAAAAAAATAAGAATGATTCTAAGTAAATCGCGTGAAATATCACATTATTTGTGGTTTTTACATACGTGGTGAAAATGACGAATGCAATTTTTGTTTTAGTTGATAATTAGACGTAGAAATTAAAGTACCTATATTAATAACTTAATAAGTACGAATTAAAGAATAGCTAAAATACAAAATTTTAAGTGTGAAACAACCAATAATGTTATATTTTCTATACTTTTTCTCTTCACACACTTCTTGATCTTACCAAAACACATGCATCAACCGGCTAAACCACAAACGTTGCTTGCGGTCAATGTTATATCAACGGTTACTAGAAATATTGAAGAAGTAAAATAACCAAACTGATTGGGAAGAGTGAACCGATTATTTGCAAATATCTTAATAATTAAGTTTTATGGTTGGGTTATAGTTATATGTATCAATAGCCTAATCATCCAAAAGACAATAAAATCAATACAAATGTTATGTTATAGTTCCTTTTACAAATATAACATACTAATTTTCGTTTATTATTATTTTTATTTATAAATTAAAAAGGTTTAGTATATACTATGTAGTTGGATTTATTAATTGAAACAATTTAAAATCCACCTAGTCCAAAACATGTAACCAAATTAACCAAACCATCTATTATAAAAATTGAAACAACTAAACTTTTAACAACAAAGCCAGTTGATTATGAAAATCTAAAACGAAAACATTAGTTTTAAGTATAGGTGTGCATGGGTCGGTTATGTTTGGTTTTAACCTAATTGAAACTAAAAACCGATTTTTCAGTTTTTAGGTTTTTAAAATCGTTTGGTTTCGATTTTCACTTCGATTTCGGTACGGTTTTGGTTTTTTCGGTTTGCACTTTGATTTCGGTTCGGTTTTGGTTATTTTTCGGTATTACCATTTGGGCTTCAAGTGTTTAAATAAACAATTGGTCCAAAATAATGAATTTAAACTAAAAATTTTGTGCTTACATAGATTTGTTGATATTTAAATATAATCTACATATTCTTATAAATTAATTGACATTAAAATGAATTACAAGTTATAATGTACAAAAACAAAAAATTTACTAAGACATTTTATTCTACCAATTCAAACAAAAAAATTTAAAAATTATTCTTGAAATCTAAATATTCAAAAAAAAATTATATAAAATAAATTAAATAAATAACTAATAGTTTAAGTGTATAAATACACCTCTAAACTTTAAAATTAGTTTGTAAGGTTTTGGTTTGGTTGTTCCGGTTTTTGTTACAAGCAAAACATGAACCAAATGAAAAAAATCAGTTTTTAAAAACCAACAAACCAAACCATCGATTTCTTATTGATCTCGGTTATTTCGGTTACGTTTTGGTTATTATAGTTTCTTGTCACCCCTAGTTTTAAGTATGATCTTAACCTATAACCAAACTCAAAACGACCCATATTAGCGGGCTTAACCGCTTATAGGTCACCCATTACAACCAAACTTTGAGCATCGAGTCGTAATATTTTGAACCGTTATATAATTACATGTACGTATAAATTGTTCGTGTGGAACTAGGTCAAAATATAGGTTCTTAAAAGTTTGACTGATTACTGTATGGGCGTCAGTTTGTGGTCCTTGGGCTCACGTGCTTATGCGCTTGAAAACACTTTGTGGGTCACGTGACTGTGACTCTCCTTTCTCTTCTTTTGAGGGATTTTGATTTTAGATGTTGAAATACTTAATATTATGGACCTTAGTTTTGAAAATGAGATTTGTAGTTGAAATCCGTATTTATGGGCTTTTACTCTTTGAAAGCCCATTGTATTTTGGTCTATCATGTTCTAATAATTCTATCATTTATTTCCCCACAAAGGCCACAAGCCCATAAGTTGCGTATATCTAATAGTCTAAATATCTAACGAATAGTTATTGGGCTTGGACCTTGGTTAGTGGTTTGTATCTGTTTTTGAAAAAAGCTCACATCTCGCTCAAAAAGATCTCTTTTGAAATCCGTTAGCATATAAATGAGCCAAGTCTGAGTTATAATGAGCTCGGTTTGTTAGTTGGCTCGTTCACTCTTTTTAAAAAAGACTTAAATTAAAATAAATTGAAAGGTATAAAAGCAACTTATAAACGTTGTCAATTTATCATAAGACGAGAAGGTATGAATACAATTCCTTGTCGTCTTTGCTATATTCACGTTATGAAGTGGTTAACACGCCTTTAAAGGCCTATAACTGTAATAGACATGCATATTATGAAGAACTATGAGACAAAATGTTAGTTGTAATGGATTGTTAGACGATTTTAGGACAACTTTGCCTCATAGTTCTTGACTTTTTTGCTATATGTATGTGATGCACTTGTTAAGCCATTAAAGATCTATAAACCTAGGTTTATAGATGCGGTTTTAAATTTACTCAAAAGGTCAAGAAGATTCATCCATTTGAGAATGATCAATAAACTAGATGGGTGTACCTCACAATCTCCCATCAATTGTCATGAAAATATTTGGCTATGAGGTAGCACCAGCCGTGCTCTCCTTTGATAAGTTGATAACGTTACAAGACACTCACATGATTGTTCTTACAAACCAATCAGAAGCAACGATAATCTTATGATCGGACTTTGATATATTTTGATCATTGTCATCATGCATAATTGCATACTACTATATTTGTTTGTATAAGCCTAGATGAGCTATGAATAAGTGCTTAGATATATGAAAATTCCACGTTAAATAAAAATAACAAACATCCACGTACATGAATAAATTAAATTGGACACGAGCAACAATGCTCGTGTCTTTTTCATGTGTGCATATACATATGTTTTGTTAATTTTATGCCAACAAAAGATTATACATAAAAGGTTATTACGTGTGACCTCAAAAATCAACTTTTTTTTCTAGTAAAGTGAGACATACAAGACATAATAAATAAAAACCATGATAACTATAAGCTATAGTCTATCAAATTAAACTAGTAACATTGTCACAAAGCTCAAGAAAAGAACTCTCATTTTCAAACAAAAGTATCAAAAAAAAAAAAAAAAAAAAGAATGAACATTACATCGATGAACAAGATCAAAATACAGATCTAAAGGAACTCAAGAATGCAACACGTTGATGTAAACCCTAGAACAAATACACACGAGAAAGACAAAGAAGATGAACTCGTGTCCTAGGGATTTTTAGTTAATAATCAGGTAAGAAAATCTCTTGATAAATTAAAGAATGTGAGATGGTAAAGATTAATGTTTCTATTGAATTCCTTCGGCTTTTTATATAAAAACCAAGATGTGTGACCCATTTCTGGCCCAACTCTAAACCAAGCCTTCAACATAGCATCCACGATCCCACTAGTTCATAAGCAATAAGCCCAATACGTGAATCCAACTCACCAATCAAATATCCAGCTCATAAATCATATTTACATGCAACAACAAAAAAACAAAATCATATATTAGAACTAAATCGTATTAATGCGTTTGTTATAGAATGAACTATTCATTTATTTCAACAAAAACAAATATAGAGAATTTAACAAATATAAATAGTATAAAACTCTAATAATAATACGTTAACAAATATAAAATAAAAGACGAAATCCAACTGTTGAGAGAAAAAGCTGACATCATATCTTCTCTCATAATTCGCTAGTAGTAAACATTTATGTTTTTATTTTAAGTTTTCATAGTATGCCTTACAATATAAACTAACATAACACCCTCTTATGGAAGTTGAACAACACAACAATGGCTGCAAAGCTCCCTCTCCCCTTCTACTTGCACAGGCTCAAAAGTCTCCCATTGGTTGTTCGTTGCTGACGTGTCAAACCTGTGAACCATTGACACCGTGCAACACGATGACTGATCACCAGCTACTCTATAGCCGGCCATGAAATACAGATAACTTCCTACCGCGGCCATCGTTAAACATATTCGTTCAAGTGGCTCGGTAGTCTGTCCTTCATTCGTCCCGTTTGACGAGCATGAAGATGATAACAGGTTCTTCCTTATGGACCCTCTGAGAGGGTACCATAGGTTAAGATTCTGATCGTATGTCTCAATTTGACCTTTCCAGGCATTAAGACAGTCTCCCGAGCTAATCAACTTATCGTCAATGGCGACAATTTGATTAGGGGGTATGTCTAGCTGCCACATACCTCGTATGTGGTCCCACTTTTCATTTTCCACGTTATACACTTCGGCTGAACAACGGTCCATAAATGGCATTTTGTTTCCGGTGAATCCTCCGATGACGTGGAATTTCCCTTGCCATGTGACACCTACACATTTGTATCTGACAGTGCTCATAGATGGCAAGGGCGTCCACTTGTCAAGTAACACGTCATAAACCTCGGCTGATGACACGCCCATAGCACCATCCAAGGTAGACTGACCTCCCGCCACGTAGATCTTGTTGTCACAAACTGCGCACGCGAAATTGTGCCTTGGTGTAGTAAGTGGCGCGCACATAGACCATTCTTTCGTGACAACGTTATAACGTAACACCTGCGACCGTACTTCAACATTGTATACACAACCGCCAACTATATAAATCGATGTTCCAACATAAACCATCGAGAACCCTTTCAAAACATAGTTCTCGCCCATTCCGGGAACCAGACACTCGTGACTCCATTTGTTAGTCAAGGGGTCATAACATCCCATGACACATGAAACGTTACGGTCATCTAAGTGCTCTTTGTAAGAGAACACCGCGTATATTCCAAAACCGGGGTCACATCTTTTTGTGGTTATCGGGACCGATACGAGTGATGATCGGGGAAGTTTTTCAGACGGAGTAGCGGATGACGATGGAGAGGTGATCGAGCCCATTGAAGCAACAATTGTAGCTCAATTATTATTGCTCGATCAGGTCTTGATTATGGTTGTCAAAATGGCTATTTATATCATGAAATTGGGTACTTTGGTAACGTTTGACTGATACTACAAGAAAGGTTGTCTTTGTTTTGATGAAACCTATGTTTTCTTGTTATAATTTTTAGGAAATCTTATTGTCGTTAGTATTTGGTTGGTAAATACAATGTTAGCACATTCTAGTGTTTATTGATGAAGAAAAACAAATATTTGGATACAATAATTATTATCGTTATTATTAAATCATAATTTACTAGTTTGAAATCCCAGTTTGACTTATTAAATATAAAATTGGTTATTTGAGTCATCTTATTTTCTCAAAATTTAGACTCGTTAAAAGGATATCAAATGATTCAGAACTTATGGAAAACTAATTCAACATTATATTTAATAACCAAGAAGAATGGGATTAACAGTAAAATACTAGTGCCTAAAATACTACAAATGTACTAAACTAGGAGTTTACCTCGCAATTTGTCGCGGGTACCTCTAGCTTAAGACGCATAAATTCACACATGTTAATTTATCAAAAAAATAACATGCTAGAATGCTATGTTCAAAAGTGAAATAATATTACGTTGTTATAAAAATAAACTTAACAAACATAAAAAATATTGTTTAAAATAACATCTAAAATATAAAAGAAAAATTAAAAAGTTAAAATATGAATAATAAAAGACAAAAAAAATAAGAAAATAATACAGGAAACAAATGAAGTATGCAAAACTTAAAAATCTACCACTAATATCAAAGTACTATAGACAGAAACTCATAAATGTTATATTGTTATAGATAGAATTATATTGCTTGCCGTTGTGGTAGGATTTCATTGTTGTTATAGCACATGTGGCAAGTGTTTCTTTATTTACGTTATATATTTTTGGCGTTTTAATGTTTTGGTTAAATTTTCTTTCTTAAATTGTAAAATTATATATTTACATTATATATTCTTAAATTGTGGTGTGGATACGGTATTTGAAGATATTTTGGTGTCATCGTTTATTTAGATTAAACATAGAGAAAACTTCGTTTTTTTAGATTGGGGTCATTGGCGTGATTTTAATTTTTTATCTTTTTTTTTTTGTAATGTTCTCCTACTTGCTAGCTTTCTGTTAGTCTTTTTTCAATATAATTTTCGCAGTTCAAAAAAATAATTTGTAAAACCTTTATTCTTTGGTTTCTTTAATTTTTATTTACAATCTATTCGTTGAGATTTTTTTCGGTACTTTTTGATGAATCATGTGTTTTAAGTTATTTTTCTTCACTATTACGTTTTTATTACATAAAGTTTCTACGCATGGGTTTACGTCATGGTTTCCGTTTTATAATATTAAGTTTTGAGTATTGTAAGTGACCCCTTCATAACGAGTAGGAGTTGACGTACATATTTTTATCAAAGTTTCTATGTAAGTTTTTTGTATGATTTAACTCCTCCGTTGAAACGCGGAGTTGTCAAAACTAGTTTCAAACAAAAATCAAATTGTTAATTTTAAATCATAATTAGGTAATCCTATTTATTACACCAATCATTTATAAATTAACATAAAATAGAAGAATATAGAATGTCCCGAATCCAACTCAATCTAAACGTTTTTCTCAACATTTTGAAATAAAACTAATAAAATTATTATTCTTGCCGCCCAATTTCGCAATTAAAAACACCGTGTGTACATCAATGTTTAAATGCTAAAAAAAAACAAATTTACTGTTCAATACTACACATAAAGTTCACTTCTTTGTTTTGATAATCAACATAACCGAAATTTTACATAAAAGGGTTGTTCGTGAAGTATTTACAACTAATGGAGTATACAACGATCATCTAATCAAAACAATTTGACTCAAGAGACATGTATGGTATTGTTAACTATGGTTCATTAACAACCGTAGATCTTGGTACGTAGAGGGGTTTAAAACTTTAAATTGGTAGGTTTTCATGAAAAAGTTATCTACAACTTTAAAAGTGACAAAACATAACATCGTTACAACCGTTAGGTTTTGACGATTAGAACAAGATTTCTTTTTTCAATATTATTAGTTTGCGTTATTCTTTTAATGATAAAATGATCTGATAATATAATGCATATAAATAAATGCATATTACAAAACAAAAGAAATAATAAAGGTTAAAAAGTGGGTTGCAAGTTCTAAGCATTGGTCAAACGGTTAAACCTCCAAAATAGAAATATGGACGGCTAAATTGGTCAGGCCATCGATTTGCTTCTGTTTGGACTAATTAGTTAGTTTTTGTGGTTTATGAATATTCATACCTGCAATAGTTGTAGGTAGCAAATATAGAGTGGCGAGTTGGTTGTTAAACGGGTCGTGTTCACGGGTTGGTAATCAAGATCTAACTCAAACTTAAAAATATACTTGAAACCAAAGATCACATGAAGGTGAAAATCTTGTCACACACAAAAACCAAACGTAACATATGTATTCATTGGTTCTGTCTTTTCGTCTAAAAAGTTAAAATAAATAATTTTATGTAGTTAACAGTTTTTAACGCTTATTAGTAATAGGTATCAAATGCATTATAATTTGATAAACATTGAAGATGAATATCATAATCTAGACACGTTTGTAAATTTTTGTGTATCATCTTTACATTTAATTTCTTTAAGAACAACTTTTAACGTACTCCTAATCGCTTAAAACTATATCTTATCGGATTTGAATTCTTAACATTTTGAATAGAAGAGTCTTTGTGGCATCTTTATAATTAAAATATTAAGGATAATTTGGACTAGGTGCTTAACTATAGGCTCATTTTGACTTTTAATATGAAGTTATGGGTAGATTTTGGACAAGTGTTAATGTTCAATGGGTCTAACTGGACAACTCTGAAATTAAGAAAAACAAATATAGGAGTAAGACTGTACTTAAACAGAACAAAAAAGGGAAGATGTCATTTGACTCTCATGTGTTTCTTCGCTACCACTCATCATTATACCACAAAAAAGACTCATTGTGATTTTTGGGCTCACAAAAGGTTAAAGTCAAAGTGTGAAAGTAATAGTTATTAACTACCCAAAGAGATGTCTATAATTCTTTTAAAAAATATATCTGGTGGAGTGCGTTTATAACTGTTTTTAAGTTTTTCTCTAAATATTAAGCAATGATAAAATCAGTAACTTTTGAGTGAGATGTGACTTAATTAACATAAAAAGAGATCAAAAAGTGTCTTAACAAGCTTCTTTGCTTACAAGATGAGTAACATTTTGTACATTAGTTGTATGTATCCCAATTGGTGCATTCTTACTAAATTAGGATTGATTTAATTTAAAATTTATCCATCTTAAATAAAATTCCTTTCCACATTTCTCTAACTTATCAAAATGTTTAATCGTTTATAAGACTATGACCTTTTCTAAAAGTCTACGACTTGTATGACATTGTTGTAAGATGGTAAATAGTTGATTAATCATTCATCCAAAGACTGATTATAATATATAAGGTTTGTAAGAAACCCTAAAAATTTTAACTAAACTCATGAGATCAACTTTAATAATAATCAACCCTAAACCTTAATATCATATTCCAATAATTGTGACGTCTCAATCTCAAGTCTTATAAATTGTGCTAAAGGAACTCTAAAACAATTCAAAGTTAGTATAGTTAACTACTTAACCATTCTAGATCAGTAGACAAATAAGGAACTGTCTTTAATAATTAAATTAACGTTTCGTTATCACAGAATGATGATTAACGTATTTAGAGAACAAAGTGTGCAGTAAATTTATTTATTAAATACATCTACTAATTTTATAAATTCATTGTTTTGTTATAAATATCAAGGTCCAACATTTTAGTTTATAGGTATAAGAAGGTTCATAAAAAAATCACAAGTTAAGCAAAACTATGAAAACCAAAGGGATATATATATATATATATATATATATATATATATATATATATATATATATATATATATATATGTATATATAGGGGAAGAATCAAATGAGAACTTACTTTTTTTGCGAGAACTCTAGGAACTAATATGAGCCACTAGTTTTCAATGGAAAAATAGCAAATAATATAAACATAATATAAAAAATTATAAAGATGAAAATAAAAAAAATAAATACACAAAAATGTTTTTCTCGTTTCCCTCTTTCATAAAAAAATTTAAAAAAAAATTGTTTTTTTTTTCGAAATTTGTTTTACACATGTGTATAACAGGATTTACACATGTGTAAATAACAGGCAGGTGATTTTTAAAAAAAATCTATATCAATATGGTAGGCGTTGGAAAGATAAAAAAAATACTGAATTTTATGGTGTAATTTTTTTGAAAAAATAATGCCGTGAAAAAAAGTTATGAACGTTTTAAAAAAAAGTTAGAAATAGCATGTGAGTTGAATGTGACTTAATTTGTGTGGCTGAGATTGGTTCCTAGAGTTCTTATAAAATTGGATTGTTCTCAAGATAACCCTACCCTATATATATATATATATATATATATATATATATATATATATATATATATATATATTTATTTATATACTAGCTTAATAACCCGTGTATTACACGGGTTGAATATATAAAATATTAAATAAAATAAAATTTTGTTAATTATAAAATAATATTTTAAGATAAAATACGGTTGAAATTATGTGTAAGGACTATAGGTAACAAAATAATAATATCAAGTTTTTAAAATTTTTTTGTTTAAAATAACTAAATATTTTGTTTCAAAACAAAAGGTTTTATAAAATTTATTTATAATTATTTTTTATTTATTAAAATTTTACTTTTCAAAAATATTGATTTTTAAAATATTTTATATTTTTAAAAAAGTTTGATGTTTTTGAAAAGAAGATTATTTTATAAAATTTTATTTCTTTATAAATAATATTGATTAAAAGATTTCTTGCTTAATTTATCAAAAAATATTTTTAGTCTATAAATAAATTAAATAATATTATTAGTAATTATAGTAACTATTAAGTAGGAGAGAGATGCGGGAAAATTATGGTGAGAATGAATGTGGTGCTGCCACGTGTCCCCATTAGTTACTCTTTTATTATAATATATATATATATAATTAAGAATTACATATGTAAAAGTCTAAGTTACATATATATAATTCAATATTCATTCCATCGTAAGTAAAGAGATTTAAATTATAAAAAAATTTATTAAATTAAATAATAAAGTCAAAATTTACTAAATTCAATTGAAAAATATAATTTGTTTTAAAATTTTATGACTAGTTAGATGTGATTTACACGATTTTCTCAGAACTAGATAAGTTTCTCTTGATTTTTCCTCTAGTTTTATAATCATTTGTCTTCATATATCTTGTTTAATTTAAATATTATTAATTTTCCAACTAATATTTTCTCCATTTAATATTTGTGGATTTTGTGCGTCATCAATTGGTATTTCATTTTCTTGACATCAATTGGTATTTCATTTTCTTGATCTTGACTGACGATCAATTTTCTAAAAATAATTTAAGGATGATCCACGGTCAAATTGTAAATGACTAAAGTTCTGTACTTGAATCATCTGGTGATACTTATGAAGTTATGAGCCTGCCTATTATTATCTATGTATACTAATATATAAAGTAAAATTTTGAGACGCGAGTATAATATAATAAAAGAATTAAAAAATCTATTACAACTTATTAAGCATTAGATACAAATGTTCTATTTAATTTTTTCTATTTTGCCCCTTATTTAATAAACTTTTTCTTATTAGTACATTAATTAATGCATATTATTTAATAATATAAGATTATTTAATTCACTACATTATATATTATATTATTTATAATATTTTAAATTAATATTTAAATTTATTAATAAGTATTATCTTATTTGAAGACTTAACTATATAATTACTAAACACTTTTATAATAATAATAATAATAACAATAATAATAATAATAATAATAATAATAATAATAATAATTAATTTTTTAAATAAGTATTGTCTTATTTGACTACTTAACTATATAATTACTAAATACTTGTATAATAATAATGATAATAATAATCTATATCTATATTATCTATATCTATACTTTTATATAAAGCATTTTATGAGAACAAATTTGTAATTTTACTCAAAATATAATATACCTAATATAACTTTTTAAACATAAGATACAAGTGTTATATACAATAGTTTTTAAATTATTTATATTTACTAAATTTATCCCAGTTAATACATTATTTAATATACATTTATTTTAGGAATTATATTATTTATGATATTTTAAATTAATATTAAAATATATACGTTATTTTATTTATATTTTTATAATTTAATACCATTTGATTTAAGTATTTAAACACTTAAGTATATAATCACTAAATATTATATAGTTACAATAATAATAATACCCGCATATATCAACTTTTAAGACATGTCAGAAGAGATGCTCGATAATACCCATCACATCACTATATATAACATATAAAAAATTATAGGTAGTAAATGTTTAGGTTTTCTTAATGTTACTATAATAATATTCTTTTACTCCAAACTAATAAAAAACCTACTTTGTTTTTTTTTATAATTTTACTTTTAAAATTCTAAAGATTTTTAAAAGTAACCATAAAACTTTCTTTTTCTTTGTTTTTTTTGATCCAAATTGATACCCATTCATTTGTAATTTTTAAAATTTTATATATAAGTTTTCGAGTTATATCAAATTTACATTTAATCACCTGATCTTTTTTAAAATTTTATACTTAATCTTTTAAGTTATGTCAAATTTACATTTAATTATTTGAACTTTTATTGAAGTTTTATATTTAAACATTTGAGTTATGTTAAATTTTTTTAAATCAATTTAAAACATAGATCGTTAATTGTATTAAAATTATCATTTACACATTCTCTATTTTGTTTTATCTGTTTTGAGGTATTTAATTTTTATAGTATTTTTTATTATACTTTTTATTAGCGTTTTAAATCTTTAAACTTTTATAAACCTCGCTGAATAGTGCGAGTTACACCCATTATATACTTTGGTACACATAATGACATAATTTGTTTCTTTTGTGCTAGTTTGTTACATGGTCAACATCTATCTATTACTTTGAATTAGGTTGAAAACAGGTCGGGTCCTGAACCCAGTTTCATTGTACACATTTATCGCCACTGGTCAATGTTAAAACTTCCATTAAGTTGTTGAGTTTAGAATTTAGATAATAGGTTTATAATGTTTATGTTAGAAGACAAATATCTAAAGAAAGCTTTAAGGATTATATGTGAAGCAGGGCTATTTATGAAATTTTAGGTGTTTTGCGTGAATAATAAAAATAATAACATGTAAGAAATAACCTTACATAAATTAAAAAATTTCAACTAGTGGATCTTTTAATATTAACATCGTCAACCATGGCATCACCAACCTAATCTCCATTAACAACTATATTATCATTATTAATATCATTGACATACATTATTATTTTCAACTAGCATTGGTGCCCGGACGCGCGTTGCGCGTCATAAGGACGGGGTAAACCATGGTTCAAACCTCGGTCATCACAACCGTAAGCTAACAATTTTACCGAACAATGAGAGTCGAAGACAAGAGGCAACGTAATTGGTATAGCGCGACTCAGAACTAATGCCCAATTTTGGTTGCAGTACATCATCACAGTCGCGAAACAACCAAAATGAAGGATCTCAAATGAATAGATTTCCATCATCAATGACATCTGCTAACAACAGCCACATCAAACACGACCAAATAACCAACACATCTCAGAAACACAACCCTATTGCTACATCTAGTAAAAGATTGCCACGCTCGAACAACTACAGGTTATTGTTCTTTTGAATTATCGCCTCCGGATACAACACATAACAACCATCCAACACAAAATCACCAACAAAGGCTTAGAAACACAACCGTGTTACGGATGTAAGTAAAGGATTGCCATGCTAGAATAACAACATGTTATGTTTCTTTTGAATCATCACCTCCGGATACAACATATAGCAACCGTCCATACTCTACCTTAGCCAGACACGTTTTTGCGTGTCATGACAACAAACAATGTTCAATGATAATAGTAGTACCCAAATTAGATTCATGATACAGGTAGAGAACCCTCTGATCAAACAGTTTTCACCACCAAGGAGCAAAAATAGAAATCAAGTAACAAAATCAACAAAAGAAGCTAGTATAATGACAAAATAAAAAAGTATCAATGAAAAAACTAAGGGTTTATACCCATAGCCCTCAGATGCGCCCGATGGCCATCGTCATCAAGTAAACCACGAAAGGCAAAACATGTAACAAACAAACTATCAATGCAGAAACATGGGTTCCATGGGAGACGAAGGAGGTCGATAAAGGACTGCAATAGAGCCACAAAAGGCGTCGTTGTCACCGTCGGTTGCCACCAATAGAGGCTTTTACCCCCGGGACCTCAGTCACCGTTGCACCCTCTGCCTGACGAAAAGATGGTTTTAGGGTTTCCCCATGACTAACATAAAAAGGATCTTGAGGAAAAATGAACGGAGTCGGACCAAACACGCACGATAGGCAACAAGCGGATATTTGACCGGATCAACCGTCATCTCACCCACAAACCACACATCTCAACAACCGCCTCCATCACCATACTTAACATACCTGCAAAGACGAACACAACCGGTGATAGAGATGGAGCGGCCGATAGTAAATGGGCTTGAAGCGGCGACGTCACACCGGGAGACATCGGCCAACGGAGATGGAACGCTGGATAGCTGTCGACGAAGATGGACCACACACCCAGTAGCGGAGCTTGAAGTAAAGCTTAGGGGAGGCGAGGGCGAAGGTAAAGTATTTCAGGGGGGCGGACTCTATATTTATTAAAAATTTCCACTACTGGATCGAAAATTTACACTATCGAACCGAAAATTTACACTACTGACGAAAAAAAAAGGGGGGGGGGGCCCAAAGAAGCTTCGCCCTTGCACACACCGCCTCAAGCCAGAGATATGGTCCTATACAAAACTACAAATGATACTTATCTACTCATTTTTAAAAGGTGGAACTAAATGCATCGGTTGACAATACATAGAGCATTAGAATATGTACGCGTGTCAAAAAATGCAAACCAACTTGCACCACGCGCATCAAGAGCTGTATCTGCTACTGTTCATCAGGTTGTTTTTTAATAGTATATAATATAATAATAATAATAATAATAATAATATAATATAATGTTGAGAATAGCTACTACTAGTCTTTTGAATTTTGATCATTATCTTGTGACTCCTTTTATTTATATGGAGGTTATTTATTAATTCTAATACATGAAAATCATCAAGATCTTGATATATGATCAATCCTTGGTCTAACTGTGACATTGATCATGATGTTTTTATTCTATGTTGTCTGGTATTTTTGACATCTTGAGTGTTTATTTACTAATGACATCATATAAGTATAAATATATGATTATTTGTAAGTAACATTTATATCATATGTTTATAATTTATAATTAATAATTAACAATGATGTTATTATAATTATGAGATTTGAATACAGTATAACAATTGATCGTAACCCATCTTTGGTTGGTTGAGTTTGAATCTTCATTAAATTTTTCTTGAATATTTGAATTGCATGATATGATATATGTATAAGAAAAAATCAGATATTTTCTTTAGCTTTTGCACTTTTTTTTCCGAAGTTGATGTTCTGTTTAATTTAGTTGCTACCCCTCGCTTCACGTGTTACATATGTTACCTTTTCTAGTTAATTCTAGTCATTTGATTTTTATTTTGAAAACAATAACGCGTTCCATTATTTAATCATAACAATCATCATCTTCATTGATGTTTTTAGAACCAGATCTGACAATAAACCAGATATTTTTTTATCAGTTTATATTTTTTTATCAGTTTACTGGTCGGACCAGATATAATAACTAGATAAAATTATAATATTTTAATAAATATATAAAATATTGAAATATTTAAAAAATATATAAAAAAACGGTTCGACCGGTTAGGTTTCCGGTCCAACCACTAGGTCAATGTCAAAATGGTTTCAAGCACCGAAGCAGGCCAGATTAGAGTTTGGTTTCTGGTCCAACCAACCAATCCGATCCGGTTTTCAAAACAATGATTTTCATCATTTGATATTTTCTTTTATAAAACCATAGTTTAAACGTGTACATATTTTAATTAGAGGGATAATGCTAGATATTTTAATGTAACTGGATTAGCTAGATAACCAATGTGATCATAATATCTATCAAACAAGTTAGGAGGTGCGGAGTGCACGTCTGTTTGAGTTTATTATGATCTTCAACATTTGAACATAATACATTATAATGTTTAAGGGTGAAGCACCTAAGCAGTGGGAGTTTCAAGGGGGCAACGCCCCTGGAAGCGGGGTCAAGGGGTCCAAGGCGCAAAGCTCCTGGCTGGCGTCGAGTTGCCTTTATTTTGGTAAAAATTGCTTTATCAAAAATGCATGAAACTTAATTTTATCTAAATTTGGAGGTAAAAAGTGTAATATTTGATGTAAAACCTACCGCCTGCAAATGTTGAATTAAAAAACAATATTGGTCATTCGCTCTTCTTCTGGTTCATGAAAATCACACAATTATACTACTAGTTTTTGATCTCGTCTGAGTTAAATCCTATTGATTTATTTGGGTGAACCATCGAATAATTTCGATCTGAAAATATCTTCACGACTCTCATATTATACAAGTTTGATTTCAATTTATCTACATATAATAAGTTTAAATACAAAGTTTTTTAAACCAGAATCATCATGTGTTACCTTTATTAGTTATTGCTGTCATTTGATTTTAATTTCTAAAACAATATCGTTCTCCTTGATATTTTGATGAGAACCCAATCAACATATTTAGCCTTATAATCTGCCTGTTTCGACTCAAATCATATCTAATCTGAACCAAATATAACCATTACTCAATCTATTCTGTCCTGTTTTTATTTGGCTTAAGTTTTTTCCTTTAATAAAAAACTTCTCATTGCCCGTCTTATCTAAACCTTTTAATTAATAATGTGATATAACATAACGTTATAACATTTTGATAATAAAACAATGAATAGAAAATATAATATAAATAACCACACGGGTCTCATAAGACGGCGGAGGCAGCCGCAACAGCAACAAAAACAACAGCAGCAAACAACAACATTAGAAACAAGCAACAAGAGCAACAAATATTATTATTATTATTATTATTATTATTATTATTATTATTATTATTATTATTATTATTATTATTATTGTAATTATCATTATTATTATCATCATCTTTCTACCGTAATGTGTTATGTTATTTTATAAATTTCAAGCACACCTTTGTGACGTGGTTATTGTTATCCACTTTTCGTAGTAAATTGTAATCTAAACAAAATCGTGCGTAATAATGTATAAATAATCAAAACAGAAACGTACAAGCCGCCGATACCATTTCATCGTTTCAACCCTTTTTACAATTTCCTTGTATCTTATCTTACAACTTTCAAACATGATACTTTACAAAATCCAAATCTACCATTTTAACATGCTTTTTCTTATCAACATTTCAAAATAAATTTTTCCTTTTTTCATATCCAAATTTGCCGAGACCTCTAGATAAACGCCAAACCAGCTTTAAAAATTTCCAACTCTCCCAATTGAACGCGGAGGCTCCTCCTAAGCCCGACTTATTAATAAAAAAATACAAATGTATATAGATAACTACAATTGAAATTATACTAATTATACTATAAGTCTTTATTTAATTAAACTTCAAGTAAATGACAGATAAATAAAATAAACAAAAACCGAAGAAAAACCGCACCATTCACGCTATGATTCCAAATCCTTAACCTTCAACGCAGGAGAAAAGTCATACACACACAAACACACATCTCCCCGAAACTGCAAACAACTTTCTCCCCGATTTCACAACACACAAACCCTCAATATTATTATTATTATTCTTATTAATCCCCAAACTCTTTGCAAAATCAACCCTCAAATCCCACTATTTCGTTGCAGATTCAACTGATTATTGTTGTTATTATTGCAATTGCATCTTCACTCGCTGTTGAATCGCCAACAAACCAATCGCGACGAACGAATTAGGGTTTTTTCCGATGAGTTTGTGGCTGTGATGATGATGGCGAACGTTGGCACTTCCTACGAGTGGCAGTTTGATGGCGATGATGATGACGGATTTGTCGCGGATGATGGGGCGATGAGCATGGATATGGACTCGTTTTTGAGTATTCTGGATGAGAGGCTTCCGGAGGATTATTCGCAGGTAGATGTTGGTTGTTGGATTGTTGATTTGGAGTTTGATGGTTTGAATTGTTGGTAACGTGTGTGATCTTGTGTTGTGTGGAATTGTAACGTTTGATTGGAGAATTGGGTGTCTTATGGGGTTTCGGGGTGGGAATTGGGGACTAGTGATCTTAGATATGGGATGCTGCTTAAGGTTTAATGTGTTGATTATGGTTTATGTGAAATTGCACACGGTTTTGGGTGTTTTCATTGCTTTTAGTGTGGTATTTGTTGTTTCTAGGGCTACTGATTTGTTTAGATAATGTTGGTTAGTGAAGTTTTTGTTTTAATTTAGCATGGTAAATTAATAATTTGATTTTTTTCCTTATGATCTTACATTGTAAAGCAAGCATTATAGTTAGAAACTTACTATTTGGTATACATTTACAGAGTGGATTGGCAGATCCTTCTTTAAGTACTGCACCATATGATGAGTCAGCTTCACATGTTGGTCCTAAGGAGCACTCCCAAACCCTTGATGGTAACATTTACTACGAACCAACTTATGTATATCATATGATATGTGAAATGCTCTAATTTTATGTTTATGAATTGTGAGTTTTTATTTATAACTCGGGTATCAAAATCTGATTATCTTTATTCACTTGGAATTTTTACTTCAGATCACCCAGAAGCTTCAGCTTCTAAAACTGTTTGCTCAAGTGGTTCATCTGAGTGTGAGAGACAACCAGTTAATCATGGGGTCACAAAGGTGGAACCTCTGCCAGATGTCTCCTCCACACCCGTGTATCCGTGGGTCCCTGGTGACTGGACGGTGCCAGTTTCAGCAGGTACCTTTCCATCTTCTGGCCCTTATGACACCAGGAAAGATTTTTCATCATCTAGTCACTATGACATCAGAGAACCTAACTTTGAGAGAGCTACTAGCAGTGGGGCCTTTGGTATTAGTGATGGTAATATTGATCTTAATACGATGGATAAGTCTGGGATGACTGATGAAATATATTCTGACTTCTTGTACAACATGAATGATAAATCTTCTATGCCATACATCATGAATGTTAATGGACCATCTTATTCTGGCATTCAGCCTGTGATTTACGATAATGGAATGTTATTTGATGATAAGATTGCATCAGGCACTAGTACTTTTTTACCAAGCAGCGAAAGCTCTACTGAAACACCTGGTAGAGTCTCTAGCAATGGAACTCATTATTCTTCTATGTTACCAGACAACAGACAAATTATTAATATGATGGATGGGACATCTGATGTGGGTACTGAAAAATCATGTGATGTTGACTTGTTCACTGACAAAAACTCGTTGCCATCGTTTTATGGGGCTAGCAATTCTGGACCCTTTATCAATATCAGGAATAGTTCAGTTATGCCATCCCCATCATACGTCCATCATGATGTTTCATTTAAGAAGCAACATGTCTCTACAAAGGAAGAAATAGAGAGTAAATTTGCTGCATTTACCAGTATGGGTTCTATGCCACCAAAAGTCAGCCAGCAAGCATTTGGGAAAAGTGTTACATACATTGATGTTGATGATCCTGATATATGTATTCTAGAAGATATGAGTGGATATGCACCTAGAAAACAGTCTCCTCTAGATGGGAAATTACCTATTAGTGTTCCTTTAAGGCCCCCACTCGGTGTTCCCCCAGTTCATGTGGGATATAACAATACAAGGGTTAAGGCAAATGATGAACATATTATTTATCGAGCTGCATTGCAGGTGAGTCTTATAATTAAGGATCACAAGTTGCAAGTTTCCTGTTGCATAAGAGCTAATATTCTGAATTTGATGAATATGGATGTTGTTTAACTGCAGGATCTTTCCCAACCGAATTCAGAGGCTTATGCACCTGATGGTTCATTGGAGGTTCCACTATTGAGACACCAGGTCAGAACTGAACTGGGCACAAAAATTTAATATTTTGAATATGATAATTAAAAGTTGGATTTTCATGTGATTTATTTGGTCTTGAGGATGTGGGATTCTAATTTTTTCTGATGATATTTTAACAGCGAATTGCTTTATCGTGGATGGTACAGAAAGAGACTAAAAGCATGCACTGCTTTGGAGGAATCCTTGCTGATGACCAGGTGGCTTGGCCTTCTTTTATTTATTTGTAATTTCAAGCTCTGCAATTTCCATGTTTTATAGTTGTTTTAGTTGATGGTACATCATTGGTACTGCAACTTTGGTCGGTAAATACCTTATCTTGAATTGGTCAAATGGGTATAATTTAAGAGTTATCTAGAAAGGATACATGTCAGATGGTTTGCCCCAACGTGTAAGTTTAGTTCATATGCTTCATAAATCATCAAGCTCAAAAAAATCAGATTATTGTTAATTTTTGAAACCATATATGAGGCACCGATGATTTATCAAGTTTTAACTTTTTTGTATGATATGTGTTAATCGTTTTGACCTGAACCAATGTTGACACCCGAACCCAACTTCTGTGACCCGCCCATGTTTTAACCTTTCTTACACCATATATGGAAGCTTATTCATCATCTTCTGATTTTGTATGGTCACTCTTGCAGGGACTGGGTAAAACAATATCAACAATTTCTCTTATTCTTAAAGAAAGATCTCCATCTTCTAGTACTAATACTGGTGAAGCGGAGAAGATAAAGACAGAGACTTTTAATTTGGATGATGATGATGACGATGATGATGCTATGACAGAGTGTAATAAATCCAAACAAACATCAAGTCCTTGTGTGATGGAAAGTAGTGCACAAAGTAGGCCAGCTGCAGGTACCCTAGTTGTATGCCCTACCAGCGTTCTTCGTCAATGGAATGATGAGTTGCATAACAAAGTAAGCAGCAAAGCCAGGCTCTCTGTTTTAATATATCATGGTCCAAATCGAACCAAGGACCCATGTGAGCTAGCCAAGTATGACGTTGTCCTAACCACTTATGCGATCGTGAGCATGGAGGTCCCAAAACAGCCACTGGTTGATGACGATGATGATGAAACAAAAAGGCATAATGAATTTCATTCTGTTGGGCTCTCACCTGGAAATAAAAGAAAATATCCACCTACTAGTAAGCGTTCCAAGAAGGGCAAAAAGGGAATTGACAATGAATTGTTTGAATCTCTTGCTCGGCCTCTTGCTAAGGTGAGATGGTTTAGGGTTGTACTCGACGAAGCACAGAGTATTAAAAATCATAAAACACAGGTAGCTAGGGCTTGTTGGGGTCTTAAGGCTAAACGTAGGTGGTGTTTGTCAGGGACTCCTATTCAGAATGCAATTGATGATCTGTATAGCTATTTTAGATTCTTAAGATATGATCCTTATGCTGTTTATAAATCGTTCTGTTCTACGATCAAGTCCCCAATTCAAAGAAATCCTGCAACTGGGTATAAGAAGTTACAGGCTGTTTTGAAGACTATTATGCTTCGGCGTACCAAAGGTGAGAAAGATACAGGTCTGGTGGATTGTGTTTGGGCCAAAACGAGTGATTAGCACAGTTTGAAATGGGTCAGGTTAGGTCAGATCAAAAAATATATTCTATTTATAACAATTACTTTGGTTGGATATGATAGGATAAATATTTTATTACACATAAAAATACAATTTGGGTGAGTTTTACTTGTTTGACTCATTTGATCTATTAAAGGAACAAAATCCAGGTTGGATTTATTAGTAATCTATTCTCTGTGCAAGTATTAAAGATTGTTGCTCGAAATTAATCTGTTTGTTGCTTTTATGTTTTGTTAAGCTACACTGATTGATGGAGAACCGATTATATCTCTGCCGCCCAAGACCATTAATCTGAAGAAAGTGGATTTCACTCCTGAGGAGCGGGATTTCTACTGCAGGCTGGAGTCTGATTCCCGTGCTCAGTTTGAAGTATGTATTTTTGGGCCTACTAACTTTTTTGCTTATTGATGATATATGCTTGTATTTATTGCATTTTTAAAATAATCATTGCTAATTCACTAGATTTTTAAATTTCACCGTGCCAGGAATATGCAGCTGCTGGAACAGTTAAACAAAACTATGTTAACATATTGCTGATGCTTTTACGCCTCAGGCAAGCTTGTGATCACCCTCTACTGGTCAAAGGATGCAAGCCAAACTCTGAGTGGAAGTCATCGCTTGATAAGGCAAAAAAGCTTCCTCCTGAACAACGAATTCGTCTCCTTAATTGTTTGGAAGCTTCTTTGGCAATTTGCAGCATATGCAATGTATGTTAAACATCTTTTCTTGCTCAAACCACATTCTTTGATGATATTTTATTATTAATATACTTGTAAAAACACAGGATCCACCTGAAGACGCTGTAGTCACACCTTGTGAACATGTTTTCTGCAACCAGTGCATACTTGAACATCTTTCAAGTGATGATAGTCAGTGTCCATCTTCTAAATGCAAAGTTATCCTAAACAGCTCATCAATATTTTCTAAATTGACACTCAAAAGTTCTATGGGCGATGAAGTAACAGATTTTTCTGGTATAGTGAATGCTGAGTCTAACGATCCTTGTTCATCTAGTTGGTCCTCGAATATTGTGGCTTCTGAGGCACTTGATTCCTCTAAAATAAAGGCGGCAGTTGAGGTTCTAGAGTCTATTGCTAAACCGCGTGAAACAGGAATTGATGATAATAATAATGTCATAGTTGTGAGAGAGAAAGCAATTGTGTTTTCACAGTGGACTAGGATGCTGGATTTGCTCGAAGCTTGCTTGAATAAATCATCGATTGGTTACAGAAGACTTGATGGAACAATGTCTATTGCGGCACGAGATAAAGCCGTGAGGGATTTCAACACTCTCCCAGAGGTTTGTTGGGAATCTCACGTCCTTTGTTATCATATTATTTTTTCTTCTTTCTGGGAAAACTACAAACAATCTTGTGCTTGTTACAGGTTAGTGTTATGATAATGTCATTAAAAGCAGCAAGTCTTGGATTGAACATGGTTGCTGCTTGTCATGTGCTACTTTTGGATCTATGGTGGAATCCAACAACCGAAGATCAAGCAGTTGATAGAGCTCATAGGATCGGGCAGACACGTCCTGTTTCTGTTTTAAGGCTGACTGTTAAAGATACTGTTGAGGATCGCATATTGGCTCTTCAGGTATATTATAATGTGCTGCATAACCCTTCACCTCTCTAAATTTAGAGGTGTCGATATATATATTTTTTATTGTGGGTTGGGAGAAGGGGTGGTAACAGGTTTCATTGAAACTTGTCTTTTCCTGTATTGATATAAAATTATTTAGATCTTTTCCTGCTGTTCCAAAATGTCTGATGATAATCTCTATATTTTTCCATATTATTGGAAACCAGCTATATAGGAAGAATCATATAACATTATCCCGTATCTACTTTTTTCTCTCTTTTGTTTTAGGTGACTTATTCTTTCTGGGTTAAAGTCAGACAACCAATGAACAATTAAATGTTTAGTGTGATGACAGTGCATGCCAATCTTCTGCTCATCTCTTTACAAGGGAAAAATGAATAAATTTAAAAATAAATATCAATTTTTTGTTTTAACTGCAAAATAATTTCAAATTCAACCGTCTCATAGACCCTAAACGATGAAGTGGACATTTCTTGTTCATAATGGATTTACGTAGTTTCAAAGTGTTAGGGACCCTTGAACAATAAATTGACTCTCTTAAGTCATATGATGACCTGCGTGTGCTCACTAATAGTTGAATGTTGACTATTCTAATAGGAATAAATCTGGTTGCATCCTTATTTCTTACTGATTAATGAAACCAATATGCATCAAAGTGAAGTCTTGACTCTTTGACACTATTTTTTGGCTTAGATCATTGCACCTGCTAGTGCTAGTTTGCAAACAATGTAGATGGTTGCCTGTTCATTACAGATTTATAGCCATTCTATATTTTCATTTTGGGTCTCTTTTCTAATTGTAACATTTGGTGTGTGAACAAACTGAAGATGGGACCCACAAAGTCTAAAACTTTGAATGGATGAATGACGAGATTGTGTTTGCAAAAGTGGGGACACAACCATTACCATGCCTTGACAGTGTTTTTGTTTTGTTTTTTCTTATGTTGTCACCATCCCCAAAGAACGTAGTATTATTATTATTATTATCTTCCAATGTTTTCCGTTCGAGACTTCGAGCAATAACTCCAGAAGTTGTGTCCCAGTGGACAGTAGTAACAACAAGGTGTTGAAATGGGGTCCCTTCTAAGTGCTCAAGGGTTCAAATCCTGTTGTGTATAAATATGGTATATTTGGGGAGTAGGTTTAGTCGGTGTTTAATGCCGTTCAAATAAAGCAAGTGACAGAAGTGTTTTAACTTCATATACTCCCTTTGGCCTACAAGGATTGCAGAAAATGTCAGATTTAATTTGATAGGGGAGTTTTATCAGTGAAATGACTAAAGTATTCTTCACTGAACAAACTGAAAATCAATTAGGACCAAAATTTTTTTCTAGCTTTTGGAAATTTATAAGATTTGTAAGGTAGGTTTTTCTTTTGAAGAAATTGGCTTTTTATCCTTTGGAGATCAGGACTAGAATTTCAAACTTTTCATATTTACCCCTTTAAAATTGCTGAAACTAGAATTTTTTGTGGTTTTTGCAGCAAAAGAAGAGAGAGATGGTGGCTTCTGCTTTCGGGGAAGACGAAAGTGGTAGCAGGCAGACTCGCCTTACTGTTGACGACTTGAAATACTTGTTCCAAGCTTAATCAAGGTTCATTGATGGATATATGGAGTTAATATTGACTTTTCATTGATGATAATTAACACAAGCAGAATTTTTTTTACAGCTGAAAAGTTTTCTTGGTAGTTGTTCATTAGGGGTGAATAGAAAGATTGAATTCATTTCAGAAGTGCTTTTTGAGTTTGATCTCATTGTATAGGATTATAGTGGCATACATCAAGTCAAGATATAGAGGTTTTTCCTTTTGCTTTTATTATGTTTTTCATCTCTTTTCTGCTATTTACTTGTATAATCTGTTTGACTCCATTTTTGCATGTCCTATTTGTAAACCTCAAAACAAACTATTTTACATGTAATGTTATAAGCACCTTAATATTTTAATGATATTAAACAAATATGATTGTCATTAGGGGTGCTACATTCTGATTAGTCCGCTCTTGGGCTGAACTGGTTTTGAATATGATAGAAAGATGTTTTATTAATAATTTGATATTATACATAACTGTGTATTTTTTTTTAATTATTAAACACTATTGAATTTTCAGAACTGATTTATGTAAAAACAGAACAATTCAGATCCCTTGATGAGAACCTCTGATAAGAGCATAAGATAGAAGACATAAAGATCATCTGATCTCAACAAGTGATCAAAGGAGCTCTTGTTTACAAGCATCTGTTGATGAAATATCAAAGCAACAATCCTTTACCAATGTAGTTATGCAATTCTGTCATTTTGTTCATGTCAGCTATAGTACAACATTAAAGCATCTTCTATATCTTTTTAATGGCAACGTAATCTATTGTGGTTTAATGAAGTATTTGTGTTGATCTTTGTCGATTACTGCTTCTTTACCATTGCTTGTCTTGATATTCCATTACTTGTTAAATCAATTGAGAATGAGCTACAGTTTCTCGATCCAACAAATGGCGGTTTGATTTATTATTTATATGTAGGGTTCTTTAAGTTTTAAAGGGTAAAGTGAACATTCAAACCAAATAATCACAATTGTGGATTTTGTGTATATTTAATCTGCACTTAACATAATATTGGTTTAAATAGATATCCCTCTTTTGACATATCACTCGTATAAAGTGTTTGGTTATAAGAACTTTCTTTGTATTTATCTGGTTATGTCTAGCAAAAATTTCTTGAAATCTAGTTAATTACATTTTTAACGTGTAATTGTAAAATATCAAATGTCCCATTTAAATTTAGTTTCATCGTTTTACATTTATAACTCGTGTATTATATGACGTGAACAAATACAATTAAAAAAAAAGTAAAACTTTTTTAGTTGAGTAGATAGATGTTTAACTTATTAATCTACTTACTCTTCTAAAAAACTCACAAATTTAACATATTTAAGTGAGTAACAAAAAAGTGAAAAAACTATAACAACAATGGCGATCAATGATCATCGTCTCCACCATTCAAATCCTGCACAATAACCTCACTTCCAATGGCTAACATCATCATCATCAACCAATTCAATTCACAAACAATCATACACAAATCCCATCAAAACAACAACAATCTTCAATTCTTCATCCAATCTTCAACCTTCAACACCGCTCATTCAACCACGAGAGAATATCACCACGAACAATCTCAACATTCTCATCAGTCTCCCCAAACAACAACGAATGCATCATCCCCTCATACATCTTCAACCTCTTATCCTCACTCACCGCCTTCTCATACAGCTCCACACTCACCTCCGGATCCGTTACAGCATCGGCATCTCCATGAAGCACAATGAACGGAATCTTCACCTCACTCAACCGATTGCTCAAATCCTCCGTCACTCGCAGCAGCTCCACCACCGTCCCCAGCCTCGGTTTCCCCGTGTACCTCATCGGATTCATCGCTCCGACGACTCTCTTCGCCGGAACCTTCACCGACTTCTCCACCAGATCCGCCGTCGGAACGATCGCTAACGTCGGAGCGAACTTCGACACGAACGTCAAAACCTCAGGAATCGGCCATTTAGGCCTCACCTTATCGGAGATCCTACACATCGGAGCGATCAAAACCGCTCCGTTGAAGTAACCAGATCTGGCGAACTGAATCAACAAACAGATCGCTCCGCCCATGGACTCACCGAACAGAAACTTCGGTAGGTTTCCGTAGCCGGAGTCGGTTGAATCGACGATCGACGTGAAGAAGGAGATGAAATCGTCAACGACGGCGTTGACGTCGGGGACGAAGGCTCGGAGGCCTTCGGAACGGCCGTGGCCTTCGATGTCTAGGGCGAAGCAGGCGAAGCCGTTGGAGGCGAGGAAGATGGCGGTGGATTGGAAGGTCCAGCTGATGTCGTTGCCGTAGCCGTGGACCATACAGACGGTGGCGCGTGGTGGCGACGGTGGGAGCCATGATCTGGTGAAGAGTGAGAGGCCTCGTGGTGATTTGAAGGTGGAGCTGGTGGAGGTGATGTTGTGGAGCTTGTAGTAGTCTTCTTCATCAGGTGTGTTTCCCCAATAATATTTTTGCTTCTGGTTATCTTCCTCCATGGATGTCACAGGTGTGAGCTCTGTGAGACTGTGACTTGTTGGTTTATATTTGTTTGATTTGGTCTTTGGGAATGGTGAAATGTTGATATTTTTATTCAAATCATTCTTGTTTTTCTTGAACTAATATGCTAAATGAGACTATAATCACTTGATAATTCTTGAAATAACTTTTTTTTAATGAAATAGCCAAGATTTGATGATTTGATGATTGTTTTATGTATGATGGAGTCAATTTATGTGAGGCACACAATTGAAGACTTGTATTGATTATTGAAGCATGTGAATATGAAGTAAACTTTGCTATACCTACCACACATCAGCCACCTAGATTTTTTTAAAAGGGCATCATCCAACTAGATGCCAATTTCATTATTTTTTTTTCTTATAACACTGTTTAATACTTGGGTTTGACAAATATAATCAGGAGCCCAAAATCCAAATAGTGGGTCGGGTAAGGTTGAGATTCTAGTTAAAGTGGCTTTGGATAAAATAAGATTTTGGTTAACATAGATCTTGGGTTAAAATGGTTTTTCTTTAAGAAAATATCAAAATGGGTTCATCAATTTATATATATCATTTTCTTCTTTATGATGATTAGTGGCAGTGACGATCACAGGGTGCTAGTGACAGAGGTGTTGACAGCGGAGGTGATGCCAATGGAAACCAGTAGGCGGTAGTGGCAAATGGTGGCATGAGTGGTGCATAGTGGTGGAACTTGATTGGTGTTAATGCCCCGATTAAACATAAAGAGTGCTAAAACCGACATACCTTAAATTAGTAGATCCGAATAAAATGTTAGTAGATCCACAAGTGCTACTCCTCCCGGATGTTACATTATATCGCAGATCTGAGTGACCAGCCCTTTCATCGCAACCTCCAACACCACTGTCTCATCTGCACATCCTATGCAACAACCGACTATACCACACCCACCAATAGAACCACCTAACACCACTGCCTCCCATCCTACACTAGCTCCCCAACCACCCAGTGACCAAACGCTCAAACGGCAGGGTTGCCAAACCTAGTTCACGCTACACACTACACACTACAACCCAAATAGCCATCTCACCCCTCCAAAAAATTACACCACCCCCCTCATAGATCCTAATTGGGCACTAGGCCATGACCGAAGAGTATCTGGTTATAAATAATAGCACATGGGATTTGGTTTCATGACCTGTTGGTTCGCATATAAGTAATTTCATGTGGTTATTTCGGCATAAATTTCATGCCAATGGGCTGCTTCAACTATAAGGCTTGGTTTGTTGCTAATAGCAAAAGATAATGTTTAGGTATTGATCATGACGAAACATGTAGCTATGTTGTCAAACTTACTACTATCCATACAATATCAAGCCTCGTCGTTCCCAATCTTGGCCATGTTAAATATCTGCTTCTAGCAAGATGATCTTATAGAGACAATTCATATGTCTCTACCATATAGATTTGTAGACAACACTCACCCTTCTTATGTTTGCAAGTTAAAGAAATCTATTTACGAGCTTAAACACACGCCTCGAGCTTGGTGTCATCGTTTTGCCACATACTATTATCGTGAGGTTTTTGGACAACTACATCTAATACAGCTCTTTTTGTCTATAAACATACAACTAGATGGCTTATTTCCTGTTATATATTGATGACTTTATTTGCAAACTTCTAACACCTGGCTTCTTCACATAATCATTGGGTCCCTCTCTTAGGAGTCTGCTATGACCGACCTCAGGAAACTTAATCATTTTCTTGACATTGAGGTTAAACAAAAAAAAAAAAAAAAAAAAAAAACAAAAACGTTGGCTTATTCTTATTACATGAATCCTATACCACACAGATTCTAGATTGGGGCAATATGAAAAAAAATACAAACCCAGCAAACACTCCATGTGATACTAATGCAAAATTAAGTAGGAGTGTTCAAAGAAACCAAAATACGGAAAAAGCAATAATCTCAAACGTATCCAAAATTGAGAAAATTGTGTTTAATTTTTATTTGGATTGGATCTCATTTGAATCCAAATTCCTTTTTTGAATTTAGGATTTAGTTTTTTTTTTTTTTTTGAATTCACATTGTTTGGTTTTTTCAGATATCTGTTTTATCCGAATAAAACTTTAACTACATAATATGTAAATTAGGTGTTTTCAATGGATGTGTAATTGCACCCAACTTTATCGAGCCCAACATAAAAACTTAATGCTTTGCTTAGTTAGATCACTTGATCTACTAATGAAAATTGTATTCAATAATAGATACATTAATCTTTGACTCTTTGTAAACCTATTCGAATGATCAGAAAGCATAGTCTTGAAGAGCTACAGTTATGTTAGGAATCAAATATTATAAAAAAATATAAACATGAATAAAAAAATTTTAAAAAATTGCTAATATGTTTTATTTGGATTTACTCGAGCCGATCCAAATTGAATTTGGATAGGAAAACCCCTAATTAGATTGCATCGGATTTCGGATAGAATAATAAAACTTTCGAATCAAGAAAATCTAATCCTAATAAAATGTTAGTAGATCCAATGAACACCTCTAAAATTAAGTGCTACTCCTCCCGGATGTTACATTTTATCATAGCTTAGTAGGTGCCTTACAATACTTGCTTTTAAACATCGATTTATCTTTTGCGGATCAGTAAATCTGTCTCTACATGCACACCCCTAAAGATACCCACTTTCATTACCTTTAACGGATTTTCGATTACTTAAAACGTAGTTTATCTCATGTCTTCCTATTACTTTATCTCACTGCTTAACCTGAACGTTGACTAGGGAGATGTCCTAATTTAAGATGATCTACCTCGAGCTATTGTATTTTTCTAGAAAATAACCTTGTCTCCTAGTCTTCTAAACGTCAACTCATTGTTTCTTGATCAAACGTCAAGGTTGCATACCATGGCGTCACAAAGACCACACAAAAACAACATGGCTACGCCATTTACTATGTGAGCTCCATCTTCCTTTACATGAAACTAGTATAAGTTTTTGTAATCATATTTCTACTCTCTATTTATCTGGGAACCCAATATAACATCAACGTACTAAACATGTGAAAATTGACATACGCTTTGTTAGGGAAAAAGTACGCATTAGGTCTATTCGTGTTTTACACATCCTAGTGGACTACCAATATGTTGACATATTCACAAACGGTTTTGCAAGAGTTTTATTCTAACGATTCAAGTTCAGTTTACGCATAAACTGTATCGACGCTCAAACTATGGGGGTATATGAGAATAGATAAATAGATTATATATATTATATAATATCTTTTGTATTTATTGTATTTATTTATTATGCTTATTTAGCTTAGAAGTTATTAGGAGTTTGTATAATATCTCTCTTTTGAAATCAATAAAAATCTTTGAGGATTATTCAAACCAATAATAATAACGTACGTGAGCAAGTCACCATTGAATCAAAGATGCTAGTTGAGCAAATTTGCGTAGCCAAGTTCTAATAGGTTTTTTCGCTCAAAAAAAAAAAAAATTTTACTTGCCTTTTGGATACAAAAAATATGTATAAATCTGTTTTAATCGTTGTGATGTCACACCAGTATAGACCACATAAACTCCTTGTGGTGCTCATTGATTTGGACTTGTTTTAAATTAGCAAATTTCATAAGGGTTTTCACCCATTGTATACTTTAAAGTAGACTCAAATAAGCCCATAAAAAAACATAAAATACCTAAACCAACTCATGAGTTCAAAAATGATTGCAAGATATACTTGTGAATTATATATAAATAACATATATTCTTAACTATATAAATAACCTTGAAAGGACGTAAAAACTTTAATCAAATCTCAAGCATGGTAGTAGGATCTTTTCTTTATATCAAACATCTAAGTCACTTAATTTTAATCTTTAATCAATAGTATGTCCTTTCCTAGTTAATGTAGATTCCCTTTGACAAAACAATTGGGATCTAAAGTCTAAACTCTAAAAAGTCTAAAGCCATAATAAAAGGCCTGAGGTCTTATTCAACCAATAGGCCCAAGAAGGCGCATAGGGTCTCAATTCTGAAGCCCAATTCCTGAACAAATCTCATGTGGGGAACTAACCTTAGAAAGGTTCTTTGTTAACATACAAGAAGTGATGTTGTTTACGTAGCCTATTTTAAGCAGAGAACTATGACAATTATATAAACATATTTACCACTGCAATCACATGTTGTTGGAGAGTGAAAGAGACGGTTAAAAAGCCTTTTTGTACATTACATATAAATACGTTTAAAACGATAACTACTAACGTCCAGTTCGTTTTTGAAAATTGATATTGAAACATCCCTATCATCTTATTAAAGGTGGATTTGTTGGACAAATTTCTTTCAGAATGATTAGGAAGTAGATTCAGTTGGACAAATTTCCTGCATAACAATAAATCATACTAATCTAACACATGATGATATATAAAAAAGTGATCACTAGCTAGTGCTTTTAAGTTGATTTAGTTAAACAACACTAGAGAAGGAATAAAGCGAAGGAATCAGTTCTAGAAAGAGAGGTGTAAACAGACAATGTGGATTGGTCAAAGTATAAACAAACAAAGTCATAAAGGATAAAGTTGGCTAAAGATAAAGATAAAGGAACCAAAATATAATTCTTTCGTCGTGACCAAAGACTTGAGCAAAGTGTGAGAAGCGAAAAACCACCCGCGTGCAATAAAGTTAAACATATTGGATCAGTCAAATAAGGTTATCTGATATCACCTTTGGAATTGGAATAAGTTGAAGACCTACAATTTTTAGGTCCAAATATCACTACTTAACCCATATACTTCTAAAATGACAAAAAGTATGCCGTTTTATTATAATCCATTAAGTATTACTTGTAAAATTGGTGGGTTGGGTCAGGTAACATGACAGATTGACTCACTTTGTCCCAATTTCAGGTCCATTTTGTCCATGCAACATGCTATAGGTTTGAACTTTTAAAAATATTCATATACTTCTTGAGTTCTTGACTTTCTACAAGAATAAACATGTACTTTGTGATATCTAGCTAGTTTACCAATCAATATTATTTGCTTTGCTCACATCACCTGTCCAGGCATGCTTAACTTTGGATTTTTCTTCTCATCTGCCAAAAGCCAATGCGCCCAATACACGTCAGTGTATTTGAGGTCGACAATCTTTATGAGCTCAACATCTCTCCTATCACATCTAATGTGGATTTGCATAGGGTGTTTGGGCAAAAACATCTTGTCACCTAGCTAGTAAAATGAATCTAGTTGGACTTTGTCATTATTACTAACATAAATCATAAATCCACTATCATAAAAAAATGATTCATGTGATCCACCTTCTAAGTGCTTATAAGAAGGCAATATAGATAAAAAGTGGTCACTAATCTCATGATTTGTTTCAAAGCACACACGTCTTTACCAGTAAGATAAGTACATGATCACAATCATATCAACCATACCAATTACAGTTTTCATCATGTGTTCTACTGCATAGACCATCCATGATTAAACATTTAAGCTGCATTAATAATCTATCTAAAATTACAGGAAAATAAGTATAAGTGGACTCCATTAAACAAAAGAGGTTTCTTTAAGCTTTATCTTCAAAACTAAAACCTGATAGGATGCAAAAGAACATAAATAAAGCAAAGGGTATAGTATGCATATTAAGATTATTCTATAGGTGTATCACATACTGAATTTATGCTTCGTCACTTTACAAGGTATTTCAGGATTACTTTATTAATCAATTTGCCTATGATTTCGTTAAATACTAATGTAGGTTAGGTTTTTCAACTTTTAAGAAAGTTGAATTCCTATTATTAAGTTGGAGCTAATAATGCGCGACTACCGGTTTTAGTTGACCACTTATGGCATTGTAGAAAACAAATCTTGGATATGTGATCTCTCAACATTAGTTCTTGAGGTTATAGAACACGTTGGTAACTTGATCCCTAGGATATAAGGTAGTTTTATACTTAAAAGCTGGAAAAAATGCAATATTTGCGGTCGATATACAAGTTTATGAACATATATCAAATCTACTACGAATGACCGCCTTATCAAAGTTGCTTAGGTTTTGTCAAATATCAGTGTCATGATTCTGTTATTACATCAGTGGCTGAAATCAACTACCTTGCATGTTCAGTTGCAGCCTGCCACCTGTGGTTGGCCGCTCTATTCCGATGTCAACCGTTGAATTAAGAACATGCCCATCTAGTGACTTTATGGTTTATGTGACTGATGTAGATTGAAGAGTTATATAGACCACACAAATTCAAATATCCAAGCAAATAGGTCTTATCATTATGGGTAGAAAGAAAGAATAATAGTGTTTTATTAGGTATATGTTTGGCAGATAGTTTTCAGCTTGTTGACACAATTTTGATTTCAGTTTGTTGACACCACTATGATACCTTAGGCAAATCCCACAGTCTATATATGGTCTCGGATACCATCAACCGTTTTGGATAAATAGTGTGTGGACTAGATGGAACTTTACAGTTAAACGTGCTTGTACAAGAGCTATCTAGGATAGCTAGGTAACTTTCTCAGAAGTTTTTACTTAGGTAACAAAGTAAATTCGTGAGCAAAACAGACAATATAAGTTGGTATGAGTGGTTGGATGTTCGAACACATGAATTTAGGTGAGGAACTATAAGTATCATACTTATGTCTTTTAACAGGGAACATCCAAGTATTAGTATCAATAATCTCACACAAAGGAACTGCTTATTTAAATAAACTATATATTTAAACCTGTGTTTTGTTTTATTATTTGTCTTTTTTATTAGATGTTTGTTATTTGTTTATTGATCTGATCGACCTACTTGTTGAAGAGGATCTGCATCAACATTTGTTCAAAAGCAACAAGATGTGCATTGTGTCAATATCATGAGTTTATTTTATGATATGGTTACATGATTTCAGGAACCTATCAGAGAAACGCATAATCGATTATGACCCTAAACATCGCTATCCTCGCATAGATCTGCACTTACTTTTTCCTACTACACTTGTGGCTAATCTAGAATGTACATGATCTAAAATGCTAAGATCTAACACTTATAAATGTAGTTAGCAATAAGTGACTCTAGTCATATATGGCAAGATGAGTAGATATACATACATTTAATTAATTAAATATAGCAGAAACATTAAATAAACAATAAACTTGATGATTTCCATCTCACTGTTCAACTAAGATAAGTTGGACTCCATGTCACAATTCATTTAAAGTGATTTTGGTTTGCATCTTTTTAATGGTTTTAAATTATAGGAGTAAAAGCATTTGTTGTAAAACAAAGCTAGTCTAGTGGCAAGGGTTAGGCTTCGTAACCAAATCCTAGTGTGAGAGGAGAATATATATAGCGCGAGCGAAAGAGTGGTTTAGTATTAAATGCTTGGTTTGAATGCTTAAATTTCTATTAGAGGCGAGTATTTGTAGGAAAAGAGTTAGTAGTAGGCAAAGGGTCAGGTCTTCGACACTTACCATTTGATGTGATTACCGTAGCAAGGACCTTGTTGCATGCCCTCTGTCTAAAATATTAATAGTTCAAATCCTATAAGATGTTGTTTTTAAGTCTTTAATAGTAAGAGATTAGTAGCTGTTTTTTGAAAAAAGAAACAAAAAATTAATCTAATAAATATAAGAAAAAAAATACTATCATACATTCAAATTTGAATGTACGATAGTTTATTTGAATAAGAGAATATCAAAGATAGAACCTACGTATCTATCTGCAAATAAATGAAGAAACAACTTTTTATGTATCAAATCATAGGTATTTCATTACTTGTTCAATATTATAATATGGTCCTATAGATAATATATGCATGAATTTGGTTATCCTATACAAACATGTTACCACCTTTGAAGTATCAAAAAACACATTAGGTTTGTAAAGGTTATCCCTTGTAACTTTCGGTGTTTTGATCTTTAACACAATATGCTATTTACTCATTATGTGTAATTCTTCATGGGTCATCATGTGAGTCGGGTCAGTATATTTCCTTTGTCCGTTCCTTATAGGCCCCGCACCAACATTGGTCAAATGATTGTTGTCCATCAACAGTGCCCATCACAAAATTCCTTAGTTTCTTCTCTTTGATGATGAGATTCCATGAAACATACATATTTTCTTTTCTCAAAACGTCACTTTTGACCATACGATCTTTATCCTCATATCCTTTGGCACTCAAGGAAAACCTTGTCGATTCGCCACGAGTTGGAACATCAAGTCTTTTCTTTCTTCATAGTTTTGACCTTCTCACAGTACCATCAATAATATGATTCAATGATCAGAACAAAATAAAGATTTATATTAGTGCAAGTTACTATTATCTTGAGCTTTCAGTTGGTTCAGAAGCTTAGTGTTTGATGAAAAGGCCATCTATCAGGAGTCTATTCCCCATGTGAAACCCAAGATGATCAAGTGGGGAGACAAGGTGGGTCTAGTTACATGCACAAACCAATAGTATGTGTCAAAAGTGCACTAGCAAAGATATAAAGAAGTAGGGAACATGAACATTCTAATCAGCTTGATCGTCATCAACTGTTTAATTAGCTTAAGTGGATACAATAAAATGATTATCAAATCAAATGGAAACTAAATTTGGATTGGGTTTTTGATTTTTGGATTGGTTTAGGTTGAAGCGGAGTTTAGAGTAAGTATTCTACGTCAATCGTAGACCTGAATTGAACTGAATCTAATTGTACCGAAATCCGATATCATAATTGATGTACATGTGTTTTAATAGTTTTCATGTTAAATAATTATTCATGGAGTTGGATATAAAAAGTGAATATTTAATTAATGCGCTGGTTGCACGTAGGGCGTACCCAATGCTTGATCATTTAGCTTCCACTTTGTGCATGGTCTATGGATGAGTTGGATTGTTTCGTGATCTGATGTACACATTCTTACCTTACACTTTGTGCAAGAAGTTGTTTCTTAAGACTTGAACCATTGGTCTCAAGATCATAAAATAACAAACAACATTTGCTTTAATGTCAGCTCTCATAAGATGATAGAATAATTAAATACAGATATTATATTTTAGAAAAATGAGATGTGTTATATTATATAGAACACGAGGCTGGGTTACACTTACTCGGTTATAATGGAGTGAAATTTTGCTATTTTTGAAATTGGGTTTGCTTTTGACTTGGATTCCACAATATTATTTGTTAGAAATTTAAGAGATTAAACTCTCACAAAAAGGTAATGGGGGTCATATGTAGCTTCCATCTATGGAAATGACATCTTCATCATGAAAAATTTGAATGAAAAAGACAACAAACTTTTTTCTAATGTCTTCTTTATTTTCTCTTGAACAAAGTTATAAAATTTTTATCGTGAGAATACCCTCTTACCACTAGGCCCTAACCGCCCACTTGATGTAATTGTCTTAATACCACACTAAGAGGATGACAACCCTCTCATGTCACGCGGTGCAACATTTAAACGCATAGTTTAAAAGGGAACTTTATATATGTACGTAACGGTAAAAACAATGAAATATATATACACCAATTTTCTTTCTTTGAGATTATTCTCAATGTATTTGCTTCCGCTCTACGAAACTCTACCGAAAGATCAAGAAAACCTTACAAGAAAGAGGAAAGATGTAGAATAATTAGATATTGCCCTTTTAAAATATGATCAAACTTTGGCCTCAAACACTTGTTCCATATACACATTTTCCATACACACATTCAAGTAAAAGTGATCATCAAATACAATATGTCTCTTGGTTCTCCCAATAAACCACTGTCCACCCACCCACCCACCATGGAATGGATGACATGCCATGTTGCACTTTCAGAGTCAGCTGTGAATAATAAAACAATATCCCTCTCATCTTTTACTATAAACTAGAAAGGATATCATGTTACAGAAAAGATCTCCATAGAAAGCCATTATTATTTTCTTTCTGGATTCACACTAAAGCATATATTCTTTACAAGTATGTTAATGGTTTAAGAGTTTAACAACAGTTTTTCCCAACACTATATCACGTGTTTGTGGGTCCTACAAAGAATTTTTGCAAGAAAACCTCTATACATGTTATGTGAGCATCTCATATAACTCTACAAAAAGACAACATTACCACGTGGCGCTTTTTCACTAATATCTGAATGTAACCTTTATTTCTTCATCTTTGATTAGTGGAATGGTTTTTGGTGATGTATATCTCATCTGCAAGTATAAATAGCTACGTGGGTCTTGGTTTCTTTTATCCTTTAGCAAGAAAGTTGTATTTGAGCTTTGTTTTGTGCTAGCTAGCTAGCTTCTTATGGCTTTCACACTACTAAAAGTTATGTCACTTTTGAATATAACTCTTGTTTTATTGTTATCTGAGATCATAACTGTTGTTGTAGTTGCTAGGCATGGACAATGGTCTAGTTTTGAAAAGAAATCAAACAATCAAAACATTCAGAACATTGATCATCTTGTTTCTGACCTGCCCGGTCAGCCTAATGTTGATTTCCGACATTATGCTGGATATATGACAGTAAATGAAGTAAGCGGAAGGGCACTGTTTTATTGGTTCTATGAAGCCTGGAATCTCCCAGAAGAGAAACCATTGGTACTATGGCTTAATGGAGGTAATAAGATATCAAGTTAACCTATCTCTTTTCATGTTACGTAATATTGTTATTATTATTACTACTACTGTTACTATTACTGTTATTATTATCGATACTGTGGTGTGGAAGCTTGACATGTTTCTTGAACTTCTGATAGCCATCTCCAAGTTGGTTTCAGATTTTCAGTACAATCTTTTGACAAAATCTATGCATTTTTATATTTCTTTATAAAGAATGGTAGAGTGAAAGAGGACAGGGACAAATGATGATAAGGTTCTTTGTGAAGATGCTCTTTTTATTCAATAATAAAAGAATGAATGCTTTGAAGAATAAATTTATTATTAAAGAACATATTTTATGATAAAAAGTACAGTCTTTAATCATATCTAATTCACCCATTTGGTTATGGACAGTAATTAGTTTATGGTTTGATTCTCCTGGTGTCCACTTGGGTGGCATGTTTCAGGTCCAGGGTGTTCTTCAGTGGGTTATGGAGCAACACAAGAGATTGGGCCATTCATTGTGGGCATAGACGGAAACGATCTTCAGTTAAATCCTTACTCATGGAATAGAGGTATTGTATTAGGATAACCATCGCGTATCCGATCAAAAGAATATCATTCATATATGCTCATGGGATTTTGATTAGTTTTGTTTTTGATTTTGTAATCTTTAAGAACCATATATTATATGCATATTGTTTAATGGGGCATGTGCTGAAGTTTGTAAAGTGGTGGTGCAGAAGCCAATATGTTGTTCCTGGAATCTCCTGTTGGAGTTGGCTTTTCTTACTCTAATACAACTAGTGATTATGATAACCTAGGAGATGACTCCACTGGTGAGTCTTCTGATTTTGGATCATTTGGCATCTATGATATATATATATATATATATATATATATATATGACTGTGTTTACACCTATTTACTAATATATAATATTAAACATATGCATCTATGATATAATATATGCATCTATGATAATAATCTCTTAGGGCCTATGTCCATAACTACTCATTGCAAAATGTTGTGATTCCTTTATGTTTTAGCTAGAACAAAGGTTCTTTCTTTGTAACAAAAGGCCAAGTGTCATGTTTAGAAACATTGCAAGTGAAACTATTTTATGAAATGCTTTGATAATATATTGTTTAGCACTTATATGTTATGTTTAATATTATGTTTAATATTATACCAGCGAACGACACTTACGCTTTCCTGCATAACTGGTTCAAGAAGTTCCCATCATATCGAACAAGAACATTTTATATTGCTGGAGAGAGCTATGCAGGTATGTTAGTGGTCATATTTCACTGAATTTTGTTGTTAGATATTCTTTAAGGATGACATATTTTCTTGCATTTATGTAGGTAAATACGTACCAGAACTCGCAGGTCTAATATATGACAGAAATAAGGATCCTTCACTATTTATCAATCTGAAAGGAATACTGGTACTCTTTTTATGCTTTTTTAAGTTATTTTTTTAACAATGAAACGCGCTAATCGACTACTAATTAGTTATTATACGCGGCCGCAGTTGGGTAATCCTGAAACAAGTGATGCTGAGGATTGGAAAGGTCTTGTGGACTATGCTTGGAGTCATGCTGTTGTATCAGATGAAACTCACAAAACCATTAGAGAATCATGTGATTTCACCAGTAATGACACTTGGAGCAACAATGATTGCAGTGACGCTGTGGATGAAGTTCTCAAACAATATAAAGAGATTGATATCTACAGCCTCTACACTTCTGTTTGCATTGCAAACTTAGCATATTCAGAAAACAAAGCACAAGAAGTCATGTTCAACAAGGCAACATCTAAGATGGTAAAACCCTTATATTTGTTCAATGCACATCCCACTAATACATATTAATTCACAAAACTATTACCATTATTATATCCAATTCAACTATTTTTTCTTCTCTTTTGTTTAGATGCCTCGGATACTTGGCGGGTATGATCCTTGCCTTGATGATTATGCAAAAGGTTACTACAATAAACCCGAGGTTCAGAAAGCTCTTCATGCTAGCGACGGTGTTCATCTCAAGAACTGGACAATTTGCAAGTAAGTAATGGATTGAGCACATCTCTCTTCAACTATGATTGAAAACATTATGTAATATGATCTTACACAATATATGTTTGTGCAGTATGGACATATTCTATGGGTGGTCACAGTCGAAAGATTCGGTTCTTCCCATATACAAGAAACTTATTGATGCAAAACTTAGGATATGGGTATATAGGTAAATGAGTGATTTTGTTATATTATGTAATGTTCTACAAAGTTGTGCTTATTAATAATCAAATTAATTTGTGTTAATTTGTTGGTTTGACAGTGGAGATACTGATGGAAGGGTGCCTGTGTTGTCCACAAGATACAGCTTAAGCTCTTTAGGCTTGCCTATAACAAGAGCATGGAGGCCATGGTACAATCAAAAACAGGTGATGCATTTTTCTTGCTCCAACTTCTTTAGACATATTCCTTGTCTATAAATCCTTTTATTGATATATATCGAATGTCTTACGTTGATTTTGATGTTGTTGTTGTTGTTGCTCTTGATGTTGTTCAGGTTGGTGGATGGCTTCAAGAATACGAAGGGCTAACTTTCGCGACATTTAGGGGAGCTGGTCACGCGGTGCCTATTTTCAAACCAAGTGCATCACTTGCATTCTTCACTTCATTTCTTCTTGGCGAATCTCCACCGTCTCATCGATAAGTTACACAAGTTTGTCAATGTTTGCAAGTAAAAAAGATTTTGACTCTAGATATTGAAAGTATTAGCTTAAATTATAACCTCAATAATGGTCCTATGCTACATAAAGAGAGATCCTTTTGAATTTTGATGTTTGGATTCTCTAAATATATAAGAAAATAAATCAAAGCCCTTTAAATGTGATATAATAATATATGATCTTTATAGTTTAAATTGATGTGTGATTCTTCATATAAGGGGGCTATTGATGTGGTTTCAAAATGGTACTACACCATGTATACTTCATGATTACAATTACCGAGACAAAGTTAAATGCCAATCATATATTGTTGGTTTAGGTCTCAAAACACACACAAAACACAAAATTTACTACTTTCAAACTAACACTATCTCATCTTTATCCTTCAACATACATAATACTTGACACCATGACATACATAACTCCTGAAAACAAGTAAAAACTAACCCATGATACGGACCCACTACTCCCTAAAAACTAAAAACGCTATCCATTGACCATCCGACTACGAATCACCAACTTGATGACCTAGTCCCACCAAAACACACTCCATGATATGTAATGAATAACTCGAGTTTGACTCAATCAAGATTAAACTCTACCGTTATAGTATGAACATGATAATTGTATTTCAATATATCTATTCTTTTTCATCAAGTTATTATTTTTGATTATCACGGAGACTGCTTGTTAAGAGCAAATGCACTAATTACACATGAATCTTGATAAATGAATACCCATTATTTATATATCGATAATAATAACAATATTAATAAATTTCAAACTGGATAAATTTATTCAGTATTATAGAGTTTATATTTCCCAAATGAATGGCCATAATGTACGTTCATTTGTTGGTTATTGGTATTATGATTCACCATGCATTTGTAACTCGTGTTTTTTCTAGCCCACATCTGTTTTGATGCTATTAGCTCTTACAAAGAGCGTCGTTACAACAACAACAAAAAAAAAAAAAAAAGAATTTTTACAAAGAGTAATGCCTTGAAGATACTGTAAATGAGAAGAGAAATAGTAATTAATCGGTAAGTGGTTACAACATGAAACTAAACCAAACAAAAGAAAATCGTTTGAGACGGTACACGATAAACTGAGTTATACCATATTCATTGAAAGAACATCCTCATACTATATCCTATGGAAGAAGATGATCCTTTGAAGTGAAGTTGTGTCTAGATGTTGTAAATTAGGGGCGTGCATGGGTGAGTTTAGATAAGTTTTTAGCCCTATAATTAAACTAAAACTGAAATTAGTTAAGATATTTTGGAATCCGTTAAATTTTACTTAAATTGCGAATCTAAGGTTAGTTTTAAGAGTAACACTACTAAACAAACGAGTATCACCGACTGATCATTGCGTCGGTAAATGATTGGTGAAAATTGATGATAAACTATAGGTTAGGTTGTGAGTGATAAGCCTTCCGAAGGCAAGCTGTCGTAGAGGTTAGCGACGAGCTGCTAATAGATAATTTACCGACGGAATTACCAATGAAATCTAGTGAGTAGTTGATGAGACCTGGTCTAGGGATTCTATATTCTGATCAGGATCATTGTCAAGTGGGTGGCTTTACAGAAAAAGGAGATGGGTGAATATCAGGGTTCTTTGATACTCATTGGGTAGGTTGCCCTATGTCAAGACGATCTACGACTGAATATTGTGTGTTTGTTGGAGGAAATCTAGTATATTTGAAGAGCAAGAAACAACACACAGTATCTAGATCAAGTGTTGAATTAGAATATAGAGTCATAGCAGACGCTACTTAATAAACGATTTGGATTCATCATCTTCTTAAAGAACTTGGGGGTAATTTCTAATGACTTGATGAGGTTATATTGTGATAGCTAATCAGCTATACACGTAGCCAAGAATCAAGTATTTCATGAAAGAATGAAACATATTAAAGTCGATTGCCATCTCATTAGGGATCGTGTGGTAGGAACTAAGTTTGATCCCCTATACATTCAACCAATTCAAGTCAAGACAACTTTTTAGCTCGCTGATGTCTTCTCAAAACCTTTTCAAAAGGCTCAAATAGATTTTATCGTAACAAGTTAGATATGATCAACATATATGCTTCAACTTGAGAAGAACTGTTAATCTATCTATATTAATAAAAGAAAGTTTTTGTATGCCACTTGTTACAATTTTAGAGCTCCTAAATTTTATTTTTTCGCTTCTCTTTCTAATAAATATCACATTAAATACAAATGATATTATTTAATTCTTTTCATATTGAAAATATTTTTATTAAATTAAAAAAATAGATCTTTCTACAAATGCAATTTGTAAATAAATAATTTTTTTATAAAATAAGAAATTTTTTCAAAAAAAAATATCAAACTTCTAAAAAACACAATATATTTAAAACATGTGGCTTATAAAAAATAAAATTCTTATGAAACGAAAATAATGAAAATTTAAAGTTATAATAAAGAAATTATTAAAAATGATACTTTTTTTAAAAACGGTTTGTTTTGAAACAATTTGTTTAAAAACCAACTTTTTTTGAAAAAAAAACAAAAAAAAAAAATTAAACAAAAGTTTAAAAAATGATATCGTTCTTTTATCACTCCCACGCCATGCCAATCATATCTTATATCAAAAGATCGTTTTATAATTTTTTAATTTTTATTAATAACTCATTAATATTTTATTTTACAACACGTGTAATACACGGGGTACTAACCTAGTTGTAAATATACAATAGTTTAGACGTAGTTAGTAGTCCTGGCCCATTTCTTAGGTCTTTCCTTTATAAATAAAGGGTCTGTATATTGTATACACTTTCAGTAATACTATACGAGATTAAAAAAATACAAGTCAAACGTGCATGTAGACACTCACATTGGAGTATTTGTTTTTGGAAAAATATTTTGGAGAAAGCAAATACAAAATGGGACAAAAAATCTTACCTTCCAAATTCGTGAGACATTCAAGCATCAAAGTACCAAAAAAGGTAACAAGAATTGTTAATTGAATATCATATGAACGGCCTAAGTATGTGTTCAAAAACCACAATTAGACAATTTGTTCAAAATACTACGATTTGACCTTTCAATACTCTTACTTGCCAAACAAGAAAAATACACACTTCCTGATTCACAAATATTACAATATCTATTTTTATAAAAATAGTAATTTTAATCAAAATATAATAACTCGTTTTCTTGTATAATACGTAACTTGTCATCTATAGTGTCGATTAGTCAACATAATATATTTCTTGTATATTTATTACCAGTTTCATATTTATGAACTTGAAACGTTAAATCAACATAATATTCAAATAATATTTCTGGTCGTCTATTAATTTTAGTTTAAATATTTTAATTTTAATTCTAAATAAACATGTGTAATTTTCGTTAACATCAATTTCTATTTTTTTTTTTGCGATTAATAAACAACCTTAATTCTAACCCAAATATTGTCAAACTAGCTTTAGTAAACACGTGTATTACACGGGTTGAATAAATAAAATACTAAATATAATAAAAATTTAATAGTTATAAAATAATATATTAAGATAAAATATAATTAAAATTATATATAAGTAAGGACTATAAATAATAAAATAATGATATAAATTTTTTAATCTTTTATTTTTAAACTTATTTTTTATTTTAAAAAATTAAAAACTTTGTTTCAAAACAAACATCTATAAAAAATATAAATTTTTAAAATTTTTTATTATAACTCCTAATTTTAATTAATTTTTGTTTATAAAAATTTTGCCTAAAACATCAATGTTAGAATATTTAAAATTTTTTAAAAAGTTTGATGTTTTAAAAGTTTCTCAATTTCTAAATATTTATTTCTTTAGAAACAATATTAATAAAAAAAATATATTTTTTAACTTATGGTTTGTAATTAATGTGATATTAATAAAAGATAGAAGCGGGAAAATTTTAGTGAGGTGAAATATAGTCGTGTCATGTGTCCACCATAGTTATTATTTTATTAGAGTAGAAAGATATTGGTTATGGACACACCTTTTTTGCACGATGATTGCTAATATGGAGTAATAAATATGATCTTATCAACAGAAAGTTTCACCTGATATTTTTAAAAAAATCTCCTTCCATAATTATACTTACGATTATTTCAAAGAATTAAGAATTTATATATTATAAATTAGTAGGCCAATGAAACGTAAACCAACTTAATGACGTGCCATTCTTTTAATTTGTAGTATTAGACGGCTGATGAAGTTGAAAATGAGAACAATAAAAATAGGTGAGAAGAAAAAGAATATTAATCAACCAATCATATTTTTTTTTATTTAATTTAATAGAAGGTTAGAATTGTAATTTAATAAAAAAATTAATTAAGTAAGTACCATGTAACTCCTTTATTTTAGGAAATTACCAATCATCATTATTAATTGAATAATTTCATTTTTAATCAATTTAGGTTTTGCTAATGAATCAAAATTCTTTTTTAACCTTACGTAATAAAACATGCCATTATTTTTAACACAACATAGTCACCTACAACTTAAAATTACAATATATACAACACAAAAATAGTCACCTACGCTTAACAAAAAGAGCCTACACATAAATCCAGGGCCGGCTTAACATTTTTAAAGACCCCAAGCGAACTAAGATTTTGAGGCTTTTTTTAAACACTTATTAATATAAATCCTACTCTTTTATCCGGCGTAAATATATAAGTTACTATCGTATACTCTTAAATGTTGCCCATCAACTCTTTCGGTGTTTGTTTTTATCAAATTACATGGTAGTTAAAAAAAATTAATAAGCAAACAAATCAAGAGCGTATGACCTTAACTTAAAAGAATAAGTTCTAATCAGTTATGAATTCAAGCCTGTGATGAGTGACAAATAGTCTGTGATGAGTTCTTATTGAAGTGTAAAACAAAACAAAGTTTAAATAATGTTTACAAGTTCTAGCAATATAACTTCTTGTTCTAGTTGAGGTGATCAAATAATTTAAACAATGAACTAAAAAGAAACAATTCATATAATGACAAATTGACAATTAGTAGGCTATGTGCACATTAGCAAATAAAACCCACTCACTCACTCATAATAAAAATTCAAAGATAGTGAAAGATATAAACAAACCTACTTGCTTGAATAATCAGAATAATCCGAAATTAGGAAATAATTAGCAAACAATTGAGCAAAGTTGCAAGTGGACCAGGGCTACTAAGTTGCTCAGAAGGAGATTTAAAGATGTTTAGTTGAGCAGATTGCTTCGGTGTGATCGGGGATTCATAGATTCAAAGAGATTAAGAGAAGCCGAGATTGGAGTAGGGCTGCTTCGGTTGATGTGGTCGCTTTAAATGTGCAGCCTGCAGTAGGCGGCATTCGAGTCATTGGAGACGAGGAGACGCATAAACGCTTCGAACTCATGCGGTTTGAGGTCTGTGAAGTACCGAAGCTATAGCGATTTGAATCTAGTGCATCTTTTTTGATGCACAACAACGATACATGGAGGATTGAAGATTCTTAACTTTTTCAATTTGGAGCCCAATTACTTATATGCCCAATATCAATTTTTTTTAAGGAAATGGGACCCTTAATTTTAAGGGCCCCAAGCCCAATGCTTCTCTATTTAAACTAATGGGTCGGCCCTTCATAAATGTTCTTCACACCCATAAACACGCTTTGCTACACAAACACTTATCTTCCTAGACACGGATTACCGTTTTAGATAAAAAAAATTTGTTAAGAAAACTTCATATAAAGTCTTACACGTATACTATATCACAGAAGCAAAAAAAAAAAAAAAAAAAAGCCTTCAAATAAAGTCGTATACGTAGACCATATCACAATAGCAACTATACCAAGCTAAATAAACAAGTCATATTCTACAAAATAACATCTATAATACTAATCTACAATACCAACCTACATATAAACATTTTAAACTCCTACACAAGTTAAACCTACATATAAGAAATTTTAAAATCCCACAATAATCTAAGCATATAAGCATTTTAAACTCCTACAATAATATCCTACACATGTATAAGCTCCTAAAATAATGTCCTTTATACGTATAAAACCTACATATAAAACAAATATAAGACAATTATGTCTTACACATGAACTTATAAAACCTACACCCAAAAACTAAATTGTCTACACTATAATCATAAGCACCAATTATATACATAGCTTGCCAACTCCAACATACTACCTGGTATTCTCACACGCCAAAACCATAACTAACATCCATAAGTTAGTTGTGTCTTTCACAATTAAATACCACTATTAACCTATATTTGTACAAATCTACATATATATAAGCATTTTAAACTCCTGTAACAATATCCTACATATGTATAAAACATAATTGTATCTGCAACAGATCAAAATATATGTTAGTTTCTGCATAGAGAGAATTTTCCTATAAAATATAGGGAATTCAATATCTTATTGACTTTCGAAGAGAGAAAGGAGTATATTTCGTGCATTAATTTTCTTTATCTAACGTACTGTATCAATCTAATTAAGTTTACACAATAAAAAGGTCTAAAATACTCTTTTACGCATTAAAATCAAAGAAAGCTACCTAAAATATCACAAAAAATTAAAACTATTGATCGTATCTATATCTATAAAATATAATAAAAAAATGTTTTTTTTGCTACTTGTCATTATTTTAAACAACTTTTTTGACATATGTCATTAATTTAGACATCATGAATTTATTTTCCCTCCAAAAGGGTATTATAGTAATTTAAACACTCAAACTAATTTCTCTCTCTTAATAAAAATCAATTTTATTAATTGATACATTTTTCTCCCTCATCTAGATTTTTTAAAATCAAACTATGTTTTTAAAAATAAACTTTATTAAGAAAATTAAAAATCATATCTTTTTATTAAAATAGAAAAAGTAAAAAAACAAAATTTTTATATAATAAAATTTTCTAAAACAATAAACCTTTTTGAAACATAATATTTAAAATCGCTCATTTTTTAAAAAATTATAACGTTTTTGATACAAACCTTTTCGTTTTAAAAATCATATCTTTTTATTCATATTCAATTATAATCATATTTTATCTTCAAATATAATTTTATAATTCATAAATTTTTATCACTAATTATTTAGTATTTTATATATTCAACACGTGTAATACACGGGGTACTAACCTAGTATAATATTAAAAGAGTAACTTGTGTAGACACTTGGTACATTTCTAGGCCTCCTAATTTTGTTTTTCTCGCCTCTCTCTCCTTTAAATAATTAACTAAAGAGTTAATTACATAAATGATCCCTGTGGTTTATTCAAAATAATAGGTTTGGTTACTAAGACTTTTTTGTAACAAGTTGGGGTATTGTGTTTTAAATTTTGTAATGAGGTACTAAGACTAACAGACGTTAGGTTTTCTGTTAAGTTTAAATAAAATGACTAAAATACCCTTTGAGGGACTTCTTTTGTAATTTCTATATTTTTTTATCCAAGGACCATTACTGTAATTACATATAACTTTAAAAATCCCAACCCCCATTTCCCCCGTCGGCCACCACCACCACCATCTATCCACCACCACCACCATGTACCCACTGTCACCACCACCCACACCTCCTGCCCACCGGCCACCACTGAAAAAACCCAATTATGTTTTCCCCATCACCACCACCTACCCAATCCCTTTTTCCCCATCAGCCACCATCACCACCACCTACCCATCATAACCACCATCGACCCATCATCACCACCATCTAGCCGCCATAAGCATCGTTTATCCTCGTCGGCTACCATTCCCACCATCTAGCCACCATCACCACTGATTATCCTATTCACAATAAACCACAAAAAAACCCTAAAATCATCAAAAGGGTAAACCATCACCATATAGGCACCATCATCGGCCACCATCACCACCTGAAATTGAAGTGTTAATGATGGTGGGGGTGAACTTAAATTTGGTTGTAGCTTTGATTTAGAGCATTTGGACATTCAAATCAAAAATTAACAGGGGAAAAGGAAAAGGAAGTGAATAAGGCCGATAGTGGTGGTGTTGACGGCTGGTGGTGGGAGGTTGGTTGGAAGATAACAGGGGAAAGGCGGGACGATGGTGGTGTTTGTAGTTGGTGGTGGGCACTCGGTTGGAAGTTAGCGGTTGGTGGTGGGCACTCGGTTGGAAGTTAATAGAGATAGATGATAGTAGTGTGTGGGTGGTGATGGCCGCTGGTGATGCTGCCGGCGGTGGTCGACGGTGATGTCCAACGGCAATGGTGGTGGTGGTGAAGGTATTATTGTTTAGTGATGTAATTCAATATATATATACATACACATATGTATATATCTGTGTGTATATATATAATTATATATAAATATACTATTTTAATTAAATTACACAAATAGTCCCTCTACTTTGCAAAATAATTCTCTAATATGAAAAAGACTAAAACGCCCTTCAACTTAACAGAATATCTAACGTCTGTTAGTGTTAATACTCAAACTTGTTACAAAAATAAAAGTGAGTACTCAAACCTGTTACTTTTTTTGTTTAGTACCCAAATCTGTTATTTTAGATAAACCACAGGGACTATCTATGTAATTAACTCTTAACTAAATTAAGAAAGATTAAATAAGTTCAATTCTTTTTTAGATTACAAATCTTTTTACTCGAATAAAAACATATCTATGGGTGACACGTGACATTATCATATTAATTTTTATCAAAATTTTTCCGCTTCTCTTTTCTGTTAAATAGTTACATTAATTAATTACTAATAATATCATTTAATTGTTTTAGATCTAAATTAGTTTTATAAGTAAATTAAGAAATAGATCTTTTTATTAGTGTTATTTCTAAAGAAAATAAATTTTATAAAATAAGAAACTTTTTAAAAACACCAAACTTTTTTAATATATTCTTTTGCAACGGTTTGTTTTGAAACAAAATTTCTAATTTATTTTTGAGAAAAAGCAAATAAAAGATTTAAAAGTTAATATAATTGTTTTACAAAGGCTTGTTTTGAAACAAAATATATAACCACAAACTTTATTATACATTATATAGTATTTGATATTTGTTTTTATATGTTATTAGGTAGGTGACCCATTTGCTTATAAATGGGTTAAGTCATGGCTTCTCTGCTACTCACATGTTTGCGTTGTTATGCTTTGGACCTTTTAATTTGATTCTATCATGTGACCATGGGTATAATGAAGGTTGACTTCGATGACGTTTTGTTTTTACGCATCGAACCAAAAGTCGTACACTTTGTTTCTGGTGTGGCTACAGCTTTATTTCAATCTGAAGGTTTGTTTTCTTTTAAATTAACCAGCATATATAATTCATATTAAAAAAATGTTCTCGATCAAGTGATAATTAAGATGCACTTGAGAACGATATTGTGACATTTCTCAAATTTGGTCTTTACAGAGTTCTGCAACAATGAGTTTAGAGAAGCAAAGGTGGATCAAATATATCAGTTTTCTAAACCTTTTTTCTGTTGGTATATTTTTTCTTTGTTGATGATTTTATTCAACAACTTATGTGTCAATATATGCAGTCACACATGAATAAAGACCATGCAAATGATACAAAAGTACTCATAGTTCAACACTCAACGTCGATCAGTTCCGGTAATGTCTAATCTTTAGTTGCTTATATTCTACGTGTTTTCTAATCTTTAGTTGCCTTAATTCTACATATATTTACATTTTCACTAAAAATCACGTGGACCGTTATAATGCAAGGAGAAAAAGCAAGATCTTTAGCCTCGGCTTCAAAATGCCGCTTAGGGATTTGTTTGAAATGTGAACTTTACTCAAATTTGCAGGTGGACTTCAAGAATGTCTTTCGAATTTGCATGCATCTCGAGAGTATGATTGTTACCGTTTGTTTTTCATATTGATGGTAGGCCGGTTATCAAGATAAAAACTTTAAACTTCGGGTTGCATTCCTGAGGCGCGCGAAAGAAAGAAAGTAAGTCATGGAAAACTTCTCGACGTTTGTTCATTCTGTTTAGTATTTTTCATCTTTTGGAACTCATGTTTATATGATGCAAAGATAAGCATCAGTCATATGAGAAATGAAGATAGGGTGCATATCCAGGTTGCTAAGTTTTCGTGCTCATTTCTCAACTTTGTAGGGATGTAAAGACGCTCGATCATAATCGAAATGCTTCAAGCTGCTAAGTCTCGGGTGGATTGATTTCGCCAAGTAAAACTGCAAGACGTTTAATGTTGATATTTCATGATGGATTTATGTGACATAAAAAAATTACACAGTTGATAGCAATATAATTAAGGGCTCCGATATACGAATACCCTGTCAGGTGTTATGCGGACACCCTTTGAATTTTTTTCACGGCCCGTAAAGACCCTTACGGGCCGTATTGGTTTCCAAAATACCAAATCGTGAATTTATAAAATGTTACGGCCCGTATTGATCGTTACGACCCGTAATGACTTTAATTTACGGGGCCGTAACAAAGCTTATGACCGTAAGTAAAATTTTCTATTTTTTTAATTTTTTGCTTTAAATTTTTATTATTTTTCAATAAATGTTTTTTAATATTTTAAAATTAATTAGGTTATAGTACTTTTTAGTTTAATATAAATTAATTTATAAAATTTGTAAATAAGTATTTTATAAAAGCAAAAAAAAAAATAAAGATAAAGAATTTGAATTTACTTTAAAGGTATATATAAAAGTAAAAAAATTAAACTTAAAATTATTATAGGGGTATGTTATTGATACACTCAATTTATTTTATCCTCTTTATATCTTTCTATACATACATATAGATAAATGAAGAGAGATAGATACAATAAGGTGTTTCAATAACATAAATGGGTGTTTGTATAATCCAACCCTTATTTTTATAGCCTAATTAATTTTAAAATATAACATGTCCATATTGGTTATTGAGATATTTTATTATTCTTTATAGAGTGAATTGTCGTTTTACTCCCTATGGTTTAGTGATATTTGTCATTTTCATCAAAAAATGTTTTTTCTTACATTCGGCTCCCCAAGATTTGAAAAAGTTGCTATTTTCATCCAAAAACATGAATTTCGTGGTAAAATTTTTTAGTAACAACACGTAAACATAAATTACGATTTCGTTTTTATATAAAAATCCACTTAAGTACCATTTTAACGATGAATATTTAACATTTTAAAACAATGTAGCTAAGATTTTTGGATGAAAATGGCAACGTTTCTCAAACCTTGAGGAGCTAAATGCAAGAAAAAATATTTTTGGATGAGACAAATGTGATCAAACCACGGTGAGGAAAATGGCAATTCACTCTTCTTTATATGAATATATTATATAAATACATATATTGGTTATTGGTATATTCTTTTTTTTTCTCTCTCTACACACACACACATATATATATATATAGAGAAAAGGAAGAAGAATGATGTTCTAATAACACAAATTACTAATGTTTTTTTTATAATTCACTTACAAACATTTCATATAATTAAAGACTAGACTCACAAATTTATAAAGAACGGAATGTGAATGCTCCAACTAAAACATTTATTTATATAACTTTTAAATAAGTGTTTTATAAAAGTGAAAAATAAACCCAAAAAATATTATTAATTAATAAATCATAAATGAATGAAAAATGTTAAAAATATCAAAAAATAAAAAAATTTCAGAATTTTACTTACGGTCATAAGGCTCATTACGGCCCTGTCATTACGGGCCGTAATGGACAATACGGGCCGTAAAAAATATGAAATTACAGGCCGTAATGGACAATACGGGCGGTAAAAAATCATGAATTGACTGATTTGATATTTACAGACCAATACGGCCCGTGAAGGCTCTTACGGGCCGTATCGAGGGCGTCCAGATATCACTCTGGGTGTATCTATAAAAGACCCCTATAATTAGTTGCATCTAATAGACTATTGGGTTAGGATTTTTGCAGAACCATATTTATTTAGAGAACCAAAATAATCATTGATTTACATAAATGTAAATTTTAAATCATTGATTTACGTAAATGTAAATTGAGGTTGGTGATATTTAGCTGCGTTACATAATTTGTTATTCATATCTGATATACATATATGTGAAACAACTCAAGTATCACTAGACTTAATTTACATCTATATAAATCAATGATTTTTTTGATTTTTGAGATAAAAAATGGTTCTGTAATGATTCAGATTCATAGACCCTTAAATGAAAATGAAAAGCAAAAAATAAAATTTAAAGTAAGAATTTAAATGTGTTTTTTCAATCGGCTTTCGATTACACCGCATCACTTGCAGTTTATCAATTTGTACTCGTGAAATCAGGATTAAACACAAGGACTTTCGTGTAATTAAGTCTTAACTCTTTTCAAACCTTGAAACATCCCATTCTTTTATCTACGCAACTTTTAATCTAACGATAAAATATCTTCATTTCCCTTGAAAAATCTTTCACGAAGATCTTATAGTCATTAAAAGTCCAAAGCACCCCTTGGTAATACCAATGCAGAACCTCGTATCACGTACCACAAATAGGATTCAATCGTCTTTTCGCTCGAAACCAAAACTTTAAATTTCAAAATTAAATTTCGGTAAAAACCACACAAAGATTTTTTTTGAACGGCATATATGTGATCCTACTTTGGAAGATAGGTGTTATATTAATCGTGCCCACCTATCCGTGTCCTAATCGGAACCGCATCCCCAACCCTAAACATATTATTTAGATTGAGACTTGAACCCATAACCTACCCCATATTTAAATATTATGGGTACCTCATCTTAACTAGTTAGGCTAAGGATCATTAGTATATAAATAGAAACCACACAATTAATTCTCTTTTTATATGTTTTGAATAGGACAGACAAATGGATGGAGCCCACGAAAACGACGATCCAACCATTGGCCAAAACTATTTCCATCCGGTAACCTCACATAAACACCCCATCAACACTCGGGCAGTTCGGCCAGCCCATCCACACATTTTTTGAAAAAATTTTGAATTAAGTTCGCTTTTACTCATAAAATTTGATAAAAAGTAATTATTTTTTTTAAAATATTAGAACCATTAATTTATTTTTAAAAAAGTTTCATAAGTTTTTTTAATTTTAATTTAAAAGTTTCATTAGTTGTTTCAACTTGAATTCAAAATAATGAAAACTTTACACTGAAACTGAAATAACTTACGAAACTTTTAAATATAAATTGATATTAAATATTTATTTTGTCAAACCTTAGATAACAAAATTAAATAGCTAAAGGATCACTAACGGCCCACTGACCCACCCGATTATCTCTATTACTCGAGTATGGAATCCGAGATTATCATTAAAAAAACTAACCTAGGTGATAAAACTCACTTGCTCAAATTAAAATTTCCTTTTTATAACATGTGAGACTTGAGTTTCAAACGTTATTTTATTTTAATGAAGCTTTGAATACCTTAATCTCAATCATTTAATAACACACCCCTTCTCTCCCCTATATATCAACCCCAACCCCCACATTCTCCGGCCACACAACCCCACAACCCACAGCAAAATTAATCTTTCAGAATACACCAATGGAATCACTGAAGATGAAGCTCTTCGACGCCGTGACGTTATATTGATGGCCGTCGCCGCCATCAGCAACGCCGCAGCTCAAGAAGCTCCGGCTGCTGCACCTGGTCCGGCCTCCGACGCCGACGTCTTTGTCCCACTGCCTTTGCTTCTCTTGTCACAATTTCCGTCGGATTGTTGTTGTAGATCGGTTTATTATCTGTTTTCGGCGACTGTAGGTAGATTACGATTTGAGATTCATATTGTTTTTATTATTGTTATATTATAAATAATTAATGTGATTTCATTCTTTGTGTATGTTTTAATTAATGTGATTTCATACTTTGTGTATGTATTCTTATTATTGTTATATTATACGGATCGAATAAACTCATGTATTATAAATTTGAAAAATTTAAAGTTAATATATTTAAAATTTTAATTATGGATAACTATTAATTAATAAATTCACACACACATATATGTATATATATATCTTAATCTTAATCTTATTTTACTGCTCGAATAAAAGAGTAACTATGGTAGACACATGGCACCATCACATTTCACCTCACCAAAATTTTCCCGCTTCTTTCTCCTATTAATATCACATTAATTACAAACAATAAAATAAGAAATATATCTTTTTATTAATATTGTTTTTAAAGAAATAAATCTTTATAAATTAAGAAACTTTGAAAACATCAAACTTTTTTAAAACTTTTTAATATTCTAACATTGATGTTTTAGGTAAAATTTTTATAAACAAAAATTAATTAAAATTAGGAGTTATAATAAAAATTATGTTTTTAAATATTCTAATATTTAAAAAAAAGTTTAAAAACAAAAAATTAAAAAGTTTATATCATTATTTTATTATTTATAATCCTTACTTATACATAATTTTAATCATATTTTATCTTAATATATCATTTTATAACTATTAAAATTTTATTATATTTACTATTTTATTTATTCAACCCGTGTAATATACGGGTTTACTAAAGCTAGTATATAATAAAAGAAAGGATGTTAGGCCACGTGGCAAGATTTTAGGTAATGCATTGCCACGTGACGTCTTCATAATATACCATTGCCACGTGGCATTTTATTAGCCATTTAGTTTTAAAAGGAAATATTCAAATAGTATTTAATGTCTAATTAAACAACATTCTAAAATTAAAATTTAAAATTCAATGATTGAAACTGAAATTTAAAAACTTTAATTTTAAATTCAATCTAAAATTGAATCCAAGAATTTATCTAAAAATAACTAACTAAATTAGTTAAAAATTTTGAAATTTAACATTAACAATATAAATTTCAAATGGAGCATATGTGGTTCACAAAATTTAAATTTTAATGCTAACAATCAATCCAAGTATTTTGAATTAGTAATTTCAAATTTCTAAAATTTTCTTTATGTTAACAATATCGTATAATATTTATCTATATTATATAACATAATATCATTATTTTATTATATATATACATATTATTCTATTTACTATTTTTCAACTATCAAAAATATTTTAGAAATATATGAAATAACTTCTCCTATGATCAAAAAGTCTAGGTATTTTGCATGAAAAAATCTTACTTCTCTATTATTTACACAATAATTATCTTCGACTTATTTTGTATTGTATTCAATTACAATATTACATACACTTGGATTTAAAAAAAAAGTTTTTAATGATAAACCTTAATGCTGATATTTTTTTTGTCCTGCGACCATAACTTTCACTTTGTTTATTTTTTTATTTATGTATATTGGTTTATAAATTATTGATAAACCATCAAGTTACTTTGCTCAATAAGACATTATTGCTTAATATTGACTCAATCTGGTTAAAAATTTGTATACAATAAAGTTTTCAGATATTTATAAACATTAATATTGTTTTTATATGTATTTAATTCTTTCACTTAATTTACATGTATGCACATTTATTTAACTGACGTTCACATGCGTATATATTACAGACTTATTAATAGTAACTTATAATTTATGTTTATATTTAGGGAAAATATCGCAGAATATTAACCAAGTTTCAAAAGTGTTCTATTTAGTCACTCATAAATGTTTTTCTCAATTGACCACTAAACTATCAAATCGAGTCATAATCGAACTTTCTTAGAATTTTCAATATATAAAATTATATTAAAAAAAATAAAAAAACATGTTAATTATGAAAAAAATAAAAAAATACCTAAAATTTACGTCAACGTTCCATATCAGCATGAAAAGATAGAAAAAAATATTTTTTAACTCAAACAAAAAGTATAACATGTTAAAAAACATGTTAAGGCTTTTAATTTATATAAAATATGAAACTAAGTGACCTAATTGGGACACTTTTAAAACTTGAGTTACATAATTGAAATACTTTTAAAAGTTGGTTACTATTTTACAAAGTTCCCCCTTTATATTTATTTTAAAGGGTAAATTACATCGATGGTTCTTGTAGTTTGGTCAAAAATTTGAATTTGATTTTTAAATTTTTAAAATTCCAAATACAATACCTAATTTTATATTTATCTTTCATCAACAGGCCTTATTCTGTTAGTTCAGTGACTAATGTTAAAATTTTCAAAATATTATAATTTTCTTTTTATTTAAATAAAAATTATTTTTAAAAATATCATTTTTAGAATGTTTAGCTTTTTAAATGTTTCTCTAAACCTTTTGATTTTTTAAATGTCTCATTTAAAACTTATTAATGTTTTAAATATATTTGTTGAAAGCATTATTGTCTTTCTTAAAACCATTCTGTTTTTTAAATTTAGTTTTTATAATTATTCATTTTTTAAATACTTTTCTTATAAAATGTTTTAAAAAATATTAGAAATGTCGTTTGAAAATGAATTGTTTCTAAAAAAGATATTTAAAAAAGTTGTTGGTTTTTAAAGATGCTTTAAAAAAATGTTTTAAGAAAAAACTTTAGAAAACAAAATAATTTTATAAAAAACGTTCAAAATATCAAGCGATTTTAAGAACAACATTTAGAAGACGGATGGTTTAAACAAGTTAAAAACCAAAAATTTTGTAAAATACGTTAAAAAAAAATTTATTCATGTATTTAAAATGTATTTAATTATATAATAAACATATTTAATAGTGAAATAATAAAAATATTAAATATTAAAAAACTTTATAAAAACAACAATATAAAGCTTTCTTTAATAATAATATAACTATAGTTTTAAAGGTAAATTAAATGGATGGTCGATGCGGTTAAAATGTTATTTTTATAAATTTTACCATTATTAAGTGTTGATTAACAAAACTTGAGACCATTGATGAAAAATAAAGAAATATTAGAGATCATGTTCATACTTTTTAAACTTTAAGAATCAAATCCAAATTTTAACATAACATAGGGAACATCCACGTAATTTATTTTATTTTAAGTTTAATTTTTTTAACCCATCACCCGTATAATACACGGGTGGTTAGGCTAGTGTGTGTGTGTGTGTATATATATATATATACACATATAGGGTTAGGTTATTTACAAAACTTTTTTTAAAATGAGAACTCACAGAACTAATCTTAAACATTGATTCGGTTGATCAATGGTTGTTATTAAATAGAGTAGAAAATGTAAATTAATATAGATTTTAGTATCTTTATTTAAGGCATAAGGGTAATATAGTAAACAAACAAAAAAATTGGCAATTAAATCACCAAGATCAGTTGAAGAATCCCCATTTTTACTCTAACATTCCTGAAATATTTCAAAACTCCTATTAGAGCTAGAATTAAAATTGGATTGTTATGGGGTTTATATTTTTGTTCAATTGAAGTGCACATGGTGAAAAAAGTAGGAAGAAAGCTCCATTCGTGAAGAAATAAAGTAATTTACGATTAAATAACCCTAATTATGTAATTTACACTTAGAAAATATAAATAATATGTGTTTTTTGAACTGCTAAGTATTATTTGGGTTTAAAAACATTAATTTGCATGTTTGGTTGAAGAAAGGAAGTTAATCTAATTATACATAATCGTAATTTATATATTTACAATTGGGTGAAAGCACATTAGGGTCTATATGTTTGAAAAATTGATTTTATGGTAACTAAAAATGTATAAACTTTTTGTACGAGTTGGATTTAATCATTTAAAGATTTTATATCATGTACTTTAATTTTTTATTTATTTATTTCATTACCATTTTAATTTGGTTGTATGTTTGAGCTTTTGGATACACATTTTAGATTTACAAACAAATAAACAGTTCAGAATCTTGGTGTTGTTTTGTAATCATTATCTATATATTTTGTTCATTGATGTAAATACTTTTTTTATTTAATATTTATCTTTTTTAGTCTCAGTTTTTAATATTGTTATTATTCAAATAAAGATCCCATCAAAGTCATCATACAAGAACACAATTTTAAATAGAAGATGTAAGTGAAAATGTGCAAGTCAAGATATGGAAGTAAAGAACATACGTATATACAAGTGGTCGATTTACAGATATTTAAACAATAAATTTTACGTATATGTAAAAAGAACAACTCAGTGTATATATGTATACACATGTTTATGCAACGAGTCGATTTACACGTATATAAAACATTTACGTATATGTAAATAGATGGCCCGTTTGAGGATTTACGTGTATGTAAATAGCGTGTGATTTAAAAACAAATGATTAGTATGCAACTTACATATATTTAAATAATGTTAATCTTTGTAAAGTTGGTTTTACACACATGTAAATAGTAACTGTAAATATATGTATATATACAATTACGAGAATCATGCTTTTCGTTCGGCATATAACATGTCTGTAGTTCCTTTTGGATTTAAAAACCAACAATTTTGTAAAATACGTTATAAAAAAATTTATTCATGTATTTAAAACGTATTTAATTATATAATAAACATATTTAATAATGAAGTAATAAAAATTTTAAACATTAAAAAACTTTATAAAAACAACAATATAATGCTTTTTTTAATAATAATATAACTATAGTTTTAAAGGTAAATTAAATGGATGGTCGATGCGGTTAAAATGTTATTTTTATAAAATTTACCATTATTAAGTGTTGATTAACAAAACTTGATACCATAGATGAAAAATAAATAAATATTAGAGATCACGTTCATACTTTTTAAACTTTAAGAATCAAATTCAAAATTTTAACATAACATAGGGAACATACACGTAATTTATTTTGTTTTAAGTTTAATTTTTTTAATGTGTCACCCGTGTAATACAAGGTGGTTAGGCTAGTATATATATGTATATATATATATATGTATATATAAGGTTAGGTTCTTTACAAAACTTTTCTTAAAATGAGAACTCACGGAACTAATCTTAACCATTGATTCGGTTGATCAATGGTTGTTATTAAATAGAGTAGAAAATGTAAATTGATATAGATTTTAGTATCTTTATTTAAGGCATAAGGGTAATATAGTAAACAAACAAAAAAATTGGCAATTAAATCACCAAGATCCGTTCAAGAATCCCGATTTTTACTCTAACATTCCTGAAATATTTCAAAACTCCTATTAGAGTTAGAATTAAAATTGGATTGTTATGGGGTTTATATTTTTGTTCAATTGAAGTGTTATGATGAAAAAAGTAGGAAGAAAGCTCCATTCGTGAAGAAATAAAGTAATTTACGATTAAATAACCCTAATATGTAATTTACACTTAGAAAATATAATTAATATGTGTTTTTTGAACTGTTAAGTATTATTTGGGTTTAAAAACATTAATTTGCATGTTTGGTTGAAGAAAGGAAGTTAATCTAATTATACATAATCGTAATTTATATATTTACAATTGGGTAAAAGCACATTAGGGTCTATATGTTTGAAAAATTGATTTTATGGTAACTAAAAATGTATAAACTTTTTGTACGAGTTGGATTTAATCATTTAAAGATTTTATATTATGTACTTTAATGTTTTATTTATTTATTTCATTATCATTTTAATTTGGTTGTATGTTTGAGCTTTTGGATACAAATTTTAGATTTACAAACAAATAAACAGTTCAGAATCATTGGTGTTGTTTTGTAATTATTATCTATATATTTTGTTCATTGATGTAAATACTTTTTTTATTTAATATTTATCTTTTTTAGTCTCAGTTTTTAATATTGTTATTATCCAAATAAAGATACCATCGAAGTCATCATAGAAGAACACAATTTTAAAAAGAAGATGTAAGTGAAAATGTGCAAGTCAAGATATGGAAGTAGAGAATATACGTATATACAAGTGGTCGATTTACAGATATTTAAACAGTAAATTTTACGTATATGTAAAAAGAAACAACTCAGTGTATTTTTGTATACACATGTTTATGCAACGAGTCGATTTACACGTATATAAAACATTTACGTATATGTAAATAGACGGTCCGTTTGGGGATTTACGTGTATGTAAATAGCGTGTGATTTAAAAACAAATGATTAGTATGCAACTTACATATATGTAAATAGTCTTAATCTTTGTAAAGTTGGTTTTACACACATGTAAATAGTAACTGCAAATATATGTATATATACAATTACGAGAATCATGCTTTTCGTTCGGCATATAACATGTCCTGTAGTTCCGTTTGGATTTTTGACTTTTGCATATAGTTTTCTCACTAGGCCAATCAAACGCTTGCTTATATCACATCTTTTGTTTCGAATTCTTATGGTGGGACATAAGTTGTTTCTTTGTCTTAAGAATGTGCATTAAATTCCTTGACAACATTGTTTTTTGGCGACATGTTTGGTATGCAACTTACCTGTTTTCATGTACATAAAACAATCAAAAATCATAATAAAAAGAAAAAAATATAGAAATAGTATAACAAGTAATTAAATCTATACTACATTTACATATATGTATAATTAATATTTCAAAAAATTTTATAATACACTTATTAATACTTTTGAAATATACCTTTGTAGTTAACAAAATAATCATTTCGTATACCATTATTTGAATGATTTGAAGTATATATGATCAATATTACTCGACAAACCATCCTCTACAAGGTTATTCTTTTTGCAACGATTGTATATTTGGCTGCACATTGCATAAGTACCGTTAGTTTAGGAAGACATCACTTTGAAAAAAGATATACATAAACATAGAAATTGAAAAACTCTATATAAACTACAATATCGGATGGGTAGATTATGTATAACCATTTGGGATTAGATCAACACAAAAAATTGACAATAATAAACAAAAAAAATTAATGTTGAAAAAATAAATTAGTTTAATCATTTAAAATCAAGATTATGCTTTGTATAAAAAACACACAGAATACAAATTTCATATTATCAAATTCGTAGTTTTACGAATGAAACATAAAATATGAGTTACATACTACCTTAGAGTTAAAATCATTGAAAATTCGAATGAAGCTTTTAATCTCATTACGCAATACCTTGTTCTGATCTTCATCGATGTTTGACAGATAAGAAATTGAATGAGATTATGCTCTGTACCATCAATTAATTAGCATAAACATTAAATTATGAAGAATAGGCAAGAATCAATTTGCTTGAATTTTGAACATATTAATGTGTATGGAGAATTTAATAAATTTAAAAATGGAAATCATGAAAACTTCCTAATACGAAGGAGATAAATAGTCAGTTACAACTCATCAATATATTAAAATTACATTCATACCTTTTATTAAAAATTAAATTAAAAATTAAATATATTAACATAAATGGCTGAGATTAGTACTCGCGGTTCTGATGATTTTTAAGAGTTCTGAAATGATCATAACCATATATATATATATATATACACACTAGGTTAGTACCCTGTGTATTATACGGGTTGAATAAATAAAGTATAAAATAATTAGTAATAAAAATTGATAAATTATAAATCAATATTTGAAGATAAAATATGATTATAATTGCATATCAATAGCTACTTTAAGTAAATAAACAATAATGTATTTTTTTAAACTTTTATTTTATAAAAAAATATGGATTTAAAAATTTTGTTTGAAGAAAAATAAATTTATTTTATAAAAAGTTTGTTGTAATCTGTAATTTATAAAACTTTTGTTTTTAAAAAGTGTGTTTTTAATAAAAAATATGTTTTAATTTATTAAATTATATAATTTTTAATTTGAAAATGGTATGAGTAATATTATTAGTATTTAATATTATTAATAATAATAAAGAGAAATGAGAAAGGTAGTATGATAAAACTTACAATTATATCAAGTCTTAGTTTAGATTTTTTTTGTTATAGATAGATAGATATACAAATAACTATATAGGTTAGAAACTCATTTATTAAATGGATTATAATTAGTAATAAAAACAAAAAGTTATAGTATGATATTTTAATATAATATATGATTAAAATTATATATACGTAATAGTTCAAGAAATAAAACCATTATACTATTTTTTAACTCTCTTATCTAAATAGTTTTATTTTTAAACATTCGTGTTAAGATTTTTTTATAAGAAAATTTATTTTTTGTAAAAATATTATTTATTAAAAATTCGGGTTTCTAATTATTCTGGTTGTTTTAATAAAACTGCTTTTAGAAAATTTCATATTTTTTATAATTTTTTAAAAAATGACCGATTTAAAATATTTTATTTCAGAAAGGTTTATGGTTTTAGCAAATTTCATATTATATAATTTTTTTTTATGATTTCTATGTTAATAAAAAGATATGATTTTTGATTTCCTTAATAAAACTTAATTTTAAAAACATAACTTGATTTTAAAAAATATAGATGAGAGAGAGAAATGCATCAATTAATAAAATTGATTTTTATTAAGAGAGAGAAATTAGTTTAAATTACTATAATACCCTTTTGGAGGGAAAATGAAATGATAATGTTTAAAAGAGTGACATGTGTCAAAAAGATGGTTTAAAAGAATGACAATTGACAAAAGAAACATTTTTTTATTAGATACTATATATATATATATATATATATATATATATATATATATATATAGTTTAGAGCTTTGCTAATTTGCTATTAAAGTAATAAAAACGCAAAATATCTTTACTCTTTACAATAAGATGAAAATTTATTAATATAGATTATCAAATTTAATATCTTTAATTATATTTTATTGTACTTGTACTTTTAAGAATGTAAGTTTTGACGAAATATGAGTTTACACGCGTCATTTGTATGATAAGTTGTGGTCTTCTTATTTTTATATTATTTTTATGTTGAAGGTGGAAATGTTCAAAACTTGGTGCTTGGATGTAAAGAAAAGGGAATGTTAAGTGTAAACCCATAAGTACGTTCATAAGCACACGTAATGACAATTTCGAATCTGTCCCCTTTCCGTACGGAACTCATGTCACTACCGGTATTTATATATCAAATATCTTAAATATTCATGGGTTATATAAAACTTAATCGAATACTTTAATTAATGAGTGTGACAAAAAAATGCATTAACTTAAGTGTCATGTAGGTAATGAGTGTGACTCCTACTCATTAAACACGTATCGTACGTTGAGTGTCTGATAGTGATTATTTTTTAATTATTACTTCAAGGGTGCTGTTATGCGAAAACTTGAAACAAAGCAAGAAATGGTTTGCGATAACTTCTGCTGAATGCGAAAACTTTTCTATTTGTGAGAACTTTTGGCATATGCAAGAACTTTAACTGTTTGGTTGCATTTTGTATAAACAGGTGTTCGTATGTGTTTTTTGTATCCTTGTAATTTTCATATCTTGTACACATACGTATTTGAATGAAATTGAGCAGAACATTATTTACACAAGTGCGTATCTTTGTTTTGATATATTTTGATTTGATTATCGCTGTGGATCATGTCTTAGCATCAAGTCACATATATTTTGCCACCGTGATATATTTTGCCAACTATTAAACGAATGTCCTCTCATTTGAACGATATTATGTCAGTTATAAAACAACTTCCCAGATTATATTATAAAAGTTTTCACGAACTTGTATTCAAATATCACTTCATGGATTTGATTGGTTCCTATATCGAATAAACAAGAGTTTTGAATAAGTATTACTACTAATAATAAAAATTTAAATTAAAAATAATACAAACATTATTAAAATAAACTTAAGAATAAACATTTACTAATATAAATAAAGATGTTAGTAATTGTTGGATACTTGGACACATCAAACTAAGGTTTACCCAATTATACTTCTTCATCCAGGTTTCACTTCTCACACCAGATTTAAACATTTTACTTTGGTTGTAGCTTTCTTTTTTGTGTGATCTTTTTGTTTGTTTTAGTTGTGTGTTCGGTCACAAACTCGGGGTCGAATTATTGTTTGGTTGGGTTTGGTTTCGTTTGAGGGTGATAACATTAATTCGGGTAAAAAAAGGAATATAAGTATACTGAAATGAATATATTAGTATAGTAATTCAATTTTAATTAGTTCGTGTATGTATGAAATATATTGTTAAAAAGCTTTTTAAATTAAACATTATAATGATTTGTTTTTACGTTGTAAAAGAAGAGATTAAATTACTAAATTCGATAAATATTACAGCTTCTATTGTCTTAATTTCAAGAATGAAAGACGCATAACTTATATATTTATAAACTAATTTATTGTCTTTTTATGATCTTATGTCGTTATTTTATGTTGTTATTTTATGCACCGTGTTTGAAGGTTCCTAACACTTTGTAATACCCAAAGAGTCAACATATTCAAACCCTTTTACTCTTACTATAAAATTTTCAAGGTCCAAGTACTTATCTATGATTTGCCTTCGAAAATTCAAGATTCAAGAGTTGATAAATTCTTCCAAGAAAATGAGTTATATTTTCCCTTAGAATCTATAAATACTCATTTCATTCTATATCCCAACATTATAATCCAATACAAACACACACACACACACCTACAACTCTCACAATCAACTTCAAATAAAATCTAGCTAATTAACTCACATTTCATCCCCATGCAACGTACAATTTCTTCAGCCAAAAATGTCCAACGCAACCTCCTCCAATTATACAAACCACCATCTACCGCCGTACTCCCGCCACGACAACCACCGTGTGATATTTTCATCAACCACCGTGGGATAGACACGAAGAAGAACGTTGCGGGACTTTTGTTTGATCATCTCATGAGGTTAAGGCTAAGGCCTTTCTTGGACAACAAGAATATGAAGCCAGGAGATAAATTATTTGACAAAATCGACAACGCGATCAGCGGATGTAAAGTGGGCGTGGCGGTTTTTTCTCCGCGATATTGTCAATCATACTTTTGTTTGCATGAGTTGGCTCGTATTGTCGAGGCTAAAAAGAAGGTTATACCGATATTTTGTGACGTGAAACCTTCTGAGCTTATGGTTAAGGACATATGGAGGTCCCCTAAACACGAGTTAGATCGGTTCCAGTCTGCTCTTGAGGAGGCTAAATACACCGTTGGCCTAACATTCGACTCGTCAAACGGGTAAGTACTAAATACCCTTAGCAATGATAGCAATGTACATATAGTTATTGAATGCATGGAAACACGTATGTTACAAAATATGTGCAAATGCATTATGGAAACATTTTTTGTGGTTAATTAGTACCTATTCATATATTATGGGGGTTATTTAATGCATATTGTATGGAGTATACAAAAATATGCATGAAAATGCTACTTGAAGTCTGCATCAACATTTGTACAGATTCACACGTTTAAAAAAAAAAAAAAGTCTTTCTTTATATATAAAAAACGACAAATTCTGGTGACGGGTTAATGGACCCTCTTAATCGATCTTCTTGACCTTTTCTAGTTCGGCCCCTAGTAGAATAAATTTCTTAACATTCACGTAATGTATCGCGTTCATAACTATGTTTACTAACCGAAGTTCAATATCATATAATGTAGGGACTGGCCGGAATTTTTGAGGAGTACAACTGAAGCAATTATTGAGAACATGATAGAGGTACTTGAAGAAGAATCAGCCAATTCAATAGATGAAAGCCAATATTGAAGAAATAAACTGTGAATTAACTACAACATAAATTTTTTTCAATTAAATTAGCATATAACAAATTTTATTTATGCTAAATTATTGATCAATTCTTTTATTGTATTTTTTAACTGCAAATAAAAGCTTAATTAATTTACAACACTTAAATTAAGCAAGCAAGCAATTCAATTTTTTTAATTAATTCTTTTGTATATCCACATTTAATTTCAATCAATTTTAAAGTCTTGTTTTAATTTCATTCTTCATTAATTCAAAGGTGTAATAATTATGCTTTCATGTAATATTTTTATAATTAATAAATATTGAAAGTATTTGTTGGTTGTTGAGTTTCCTTTTGACATACCTAAATATGCAAATTATTGTGTTGGAAGTTTTACATGAGCTAGAAGTGATCGAGACTCCCTTTCAGAAATAATGTGGTTCCCTAAACGTAAAACGTAAAGATTTGTGTATGAATCATATAGAGAAACTCTCACTTTTATCGTTTGCATGCAAAACCCTATATATCTATATATATACCTATATATATAGGATAGGGATCAAACGTAATCCTTGTTTATTGCGATAACACACCAACCCAACTAGTGATCCACAGAAAGTCACGTCACCACTGTAAGTTATAGTTACAATAGTAAAATTAGTGGTGCACGACAAATGTTAAAATTTTTTAAATATAACAATACTATACTCAAATTAAATATATTAAAACAATCTATTTAATGATATAATTTATTTTAAAAATTAACATCATATAAAAAAGTTAAGAATGTTATAAAAAATGGGTGAAGTTTTTTAAAAAGAGAGGAAAATTTTAAAATTTATAGGAAAATCGTTATATCAGTAATGTAACACAGTGTAAAAGTAATCTTACCCTTATAATCAATTAGTTACACTATATAATTGTGGTGTAATTATTTGCTAAATTAGGTTAACGGGTTATCGTAATAAACAAGGATTAACAAATTAGTAATCTTACCCTATATATACATATATTTATATATACCTATATATGTATATATAGGAGAAGGAATGATTGTTAACACATCTAACATGTTAACGTTAGTGTAACGAACACTTACACCATGATTATGTAGTGTAACTAACTTTTACATCACGTTACACAACTAGTGTAATAATTTAATTTCCTCCATTTTTAAAATTTCCCTCTTTTAAAAAAAAACTCATCATTTCTTTAAAACATTTTTAACTTTTTTGTATAATGTTATTTTTTTATACAAATTACAACATTAATAGATCACTTTAATATATTTAATTCGAGTAAAGTCTTGTTATATTATTTTAAAAAAATTTTATCGTTTACTGTGAATCATTAGTTTTACCACTGTATATCTAACTTGCAGAGTCGACATGACCTGTTGTGGATCACTAGTTGAGTTATGTACATATATTTAGTTGAATGAAATACTACAAAAGTGCAATAATACACTTATGACATGTGTGGAAATTAACAACTGTTGCGTGTGTGCATATGTTCAAATATCGCTAAAACACATCAATAAATTTATTGCCTGTTGTGCGTTAATGCATGACGTGATGAAATGCATCGATGCAAGTGACATTATTACTTATATTTGTTGTTAGTTGTAGCAGGTATGAAAGAAGGGGCATCAACATTGCCACAACAACATGAAGCCATGAAATAAAAGCTTATCTGAATGAATTAGTTGAAACATGGTTATATGATGATTGACATCAACATATATATCTGAAACAATACGAAAGGATAACAGGTCTATAATAAATCATGACAACATATTCCATGAATATATTATGAAGCGTTTGTATGAATAATTTTATGCCTTTGTGGAGAATACATATTGTCATTTGATCATTTTTTCTATTAGGTATACATTCAGAATAAAATTTCTACATGAATCAACACATTACAACTTTAAAATAATATACATGCAACATTGTTAACTTGCTTTTACAAAATGTTATTCAATTTGGTTGATAAAAGTTCATGATTTGATGAATCATGGGCAAGAATGACAATACAAATAAATTAAGAGAAATTAAGCCTTGTCAATAACAGAAGGCAAAGATAATATAACAACATTGAAAGAATGGTCAGCTTTAAACTGTACACGTATGAAAGTAACAAGAATGAAGGTCAAACACAAGATTTTCTAATACAATTTCCATTTTAAGTTTGAAACATCTGAATCTTTGGATAACTATTTCATCACCTCCACTAAAACCACACGTACACAGCTTTATTTGATATAAAAACATTATTTTTCATGATCCATGCTACCTATCAATAATGAAAAAAAAAAAGAATTCCCAAGTAGCATTAGGTTGATAAAGAAATAAAATTGAGAGAAAAAAAAAAGATTTTTAATCCGTTGTAATCTGTAACTTGAGAGAGATGGTGTTTAATGAGAGAAATAGAGAGTGTAGAATTGAAGGAAAATAGGTGGAAGACATGATAACATCAAACTGTCATACGTAAGGAGGCTCTTTATAAATTATAAAAGTTTGGTGGTAAAATTCTAAACCCATGAAATATTTATGTAGCTACCGACCTATTACTTTTATAGCATATATATAATTGTATAAACGGATCAGCTACAATTTTTATAAATGTGTGTACGAGATAAAATGTGTGTGTATGAGAGATAGAGCATTGAGTGCTGGAGGTGAAGAAGATGATGTTGACAAATTGGCACCACAAGTTTTTTTTGTTTTTATTTAATATTTAGGGATAGTTTATTATTTTCAACAAAAGAAAACTAATGTTGTTAGTTATTTGAACTTAAATGAAAAAAACGACTCAAATAAAGACGAAAAGGAATGTAAAGGGACAGATGACAAATTTAAAATAACAGGGATGCAAATAGTTAAAATAAAAAACGTTAGGTATGCAAATAATAATTTACTTTAAAAAAACAACAATATATATATATATAAGACTAATTTTAGTAAACCCGTGTATTACACGGGTTGAATAAATAAAATATTAAATATAATAAATAGTTACTAATTAAAAATAATATTTTAAAATAAAATATAATTAAAATTGTGTATGATTAATAACTATAAGTAATAGAACAATATTATTGATTTTTAAACTTTTTATTTTATTTTTTAAAAATAAATTAAACATTTTGTTAAAACAAACAATTTTTAAAAAAATATCATTTTTAAATATTTCTTTACTATAACTCCTATTTTAATTATTTTTTGTTTATAAAAATTTTACATTTTAAAAAAACTAATTGTAAGTATTTCATATTTTTAAAAAAAGTTTGATATTTAAAAAAAAATTCTTTTTGTAAAAGTTTGTATTTTTTTAAATATCATTAATAAAAAGATATATTTCTTAATTTATTAAAAAACTATTATTGATCTACAATTAAATTAAATAATATTTTTAGTAATTAATATAATCTTATCATATATTATCTTATCTTATCTTACTATTATAATAAAATGGTAACTAGGAGTGCCACATGTCAACATTACATTCATTCATATCAAAATTTTTTCGCTTGTCTGTTCTATAAATAACTACATTAATTACTAATAATATTATTTATTTTTTTAGATCAATAATAGTTTTTTAATAAATTAAGAAATAGATCATTATATTAGTGTTATTTCTATAGAAACAAACTTTTATAACTTTTTTTTTCTAAAATATCAAACTTTTTTCAAAAACACGAAATACTTTAAAATTAGTTTTTTAAAAATTAAATTTTTTATAAAACAAAAAATAATTAAAATTGAGAGTTATAGTAAGGAAATTTTTAAAAATGCTATTTTTTTTAAATGGTTTGTCTTGAACAAATTGTTTAATTTATTTTTTAAAAAATACAAAAAAAAGTTTAAAAAATTGATATTATTGTTTTATTACTTATAATTTTTACTAATACGTAATTTTAATCATAAATTATCTTAAATTATTATTTTTAATTAATAAATATTATTATATTTAATATTTTATTTATTAAACCTATGTAATACACGGGTTTATTAAAGATAGTTATTTAATAGAATAGAGAAACAAAAAAAATTTGATTAAAATAAATATGATGCTTACACGTGTCACACATAATTAATATTTTATTATGGTAAGAAGATTTTTGTAAAAGTTAAAAAGATTATAAGAGTTTATTTCATCGATTATACATGAACATAAGTATGATTTTGACATATAAGTTAATAAAGTACATTATTTGAGAATATCAATTAACCATGACTATAGATAATATAAAACGTAATCCTCATCTCATCCAAATATAAAATAAATAAATAAATAATAATAATAATTATTATTATTATTATAATAAATAAAAATGAGAATTTTCTAATTGAACAATTTTCACATGATTATCGATTGTCCCTTGGCAAATAATTTGTTTATTGATTTAATAAACCAATTAATCTAATTCGGTAAAAACATTTTATAAAAGAAAAGCTCAATATACTTAGAGGTGAGTCTCTAAAGCAGACGAGTGAAGATCATGAACTTTTTATAGAAAAATTATTTTACACATTACATATATTTTTATCTATAATTCAAGATGAAGATACAATTGTTAATAAACATAATCTAATAAAATAAAAATAATAAAGTATTATACCGCAGAATAAATTTGTCAAAATTCAATACGATCTATGACTGATTAGTCATGGTACGTAGTCTTTCGAGACTATGACAACCCTTGTTAAATTAGTTAATAACGACCAAATCTAATATCTAATTTAATTCATATATTATTTCTAATATTATATATAAATATGTTTAGAAGAGCTTTATGGTATTAAAAAGTTGAATAAAAACCTGTTAGCTTGTTAATTTTATATTTAGATACTTTTTAATGAAAGTTACAATATACATAAATCATTAATCATTTTGTCGTCTCCACATGAATGTTCGATTTTAGGTCAAGTTGACACATTTTGAATTCCTTCTTTCTATGTTTGTCACATTTTCCCTCTTACCCACGTTCATTATATAATTGAAATATAATAATTGTTTCGTATTATAAAAAGTTATTTATTTAACGTTCTCTAACGGAATGGAAGTCTGTTGAAGCATTCAGCTCAAATCTTAGTCGTTAAAAGCTTTCTAATCGAGACTATGTCATACACAATCATCATACATGCATATTCGAGAACAGTTGCAATTTATATTTATATAACCGAAGGTAGTAATATCATCAATTAATTACAATACTATATTATATTAAACTAGCTTTAATAAACTCGTGTATTACATGCGTTGATTAAATAACATTTTAAATATTATAAAAATGTATTAAGTATAAAACGATATTCTAATATAAGATATTATTAAAATTACGTATGAGTAAAAATATAAGTGGTAAAACAATGATATCAATTTTTTAAACTTTTTTTCCAACAACAAAAAAAAAAGAATTTAACATCTTAATTCAAAACAAACCGTATTAAAAAAATATTATTTTTAAAATTTTTTTATTATAACTCCTAGTTTTAATTATTTTTGGTTTATAAAAAAATTAATTTTTCAAAACATCAAATTTAAAATAATTAATATTTTTAAAAAAGTTTGATGTATTAGAGAAATTTATTATGTTATAAAAATTCATTTTTTAGAAATAATATAATAAAGAGATTTTATATTAACTTTTTAGAAAACTATAATATTATTAGTAATTAAAGTAATTATTTAATAGGAGATAGAAACAGAAAAATATTGGTGAGTATGAATGTAATGCTGTCACGTATCAGTTTAGTTACCCTTTTATTATAGTAAAAAGATTTGTAAAAACTTGAAACATATTTATAAGTAAATTATTCTTGAACATTGATGGCCACTTTATGGCTTTTTAAAATTTGTTTTCAACGAGTAATTATATTACTAACGTGTCACTGGCCCACCTAATCATATTTATTATTTGAGTACGCAACACGAGATCATTATCAGAAAGAAACTCATTATGGGTGAAATAAAACTTTATCGCCCAACTTAAAACTTTATTTTTTTTGTCACAAGTGGAACTTGAACCCGACCAAAATCTCGTTTTATTTTAATGAAGTCTTTAGGTATCTCACCTCAATTACTTATTTTATGTTACATACTTTAATTAATCCAAATAATTGATGCCAATAAAGCATACCAATCAAAACAAAAACACAATCTTAAATAGCATTGCTTTCTCTCTTCTATCGTGTGTGTTACTGACTACCATGGATGGATCACCCCTTTGGGTGGAGCGCTTTAGTTACGTGTTCTTTCTTGGCTGATAGATACTAGTGCGCCGCCCAGAGCTGCTGAACTACTTTTGCTGCTAGGGCTATTATAATACTGAATGATTATGATACGTCATCTCGATAGATTGTTCTATACCTTGACCGGCATTACCCACTAGTAGAGATCAGGGATGACATTTCATAGCTACTTGTAAGCTAGATTGTTCTGTCTAATAATTAGCAGCCATCCACACTAAAAATAATAAAAAGTGTTGTATATATGATTAAATCATAACCGCCCGTTGCAATCACCTCTCTTTTAAAATCCAATCTTTAAAATATATGCCAAATATTCAAAATCCAATATCTGAAACTCAATCGTTGAAGCCGATGTCTATTTTAATATTTTTAATTAGCTCATTTAATAAATTAAGGATGGATGAGGACCTGCCGTAAGAAGCTAAATATCAAAGTATTTCTAAATCTCAAAATTTCAAAACCCAAGATTTTGCTCCAGTGCTCTATTACTCCATGGATCTGCTGTAGTGTCGTGTGCCACCATTAAATATCAAAGAAAAAAACTCACTTAAAATTATCTTTCTAGATGTTGTTATGAAAAGATTTTCAAAAACTAAAAATTCATAGAGAAAAACTTTAGATAATTGTATATTTATTATGCTTTTGCATTAACATTTGACTTGCTTTTGTTGGTTTTATAAAATTTAGTTTGATTGTTTTTATATAACCAGATCTGCATCGAAAAATATATTATATAGCCTTAGCTTCGATACTTAAAAGACATAAACCCCTATGAAAATATTTCCTAGGTCTGCCACTGAATTTTAGTGTTTCGATGTTTAAAAAACTCACGGCTTGTGACTGGTATCAAAATATCTTACTCGAAATTGGGTCATTTGTAAACGAGTCGAGCCTGAGCCAAGGTCAGCTCGACTTGTAACTTGCTCATTAGTTGGCTCATTGGCTCACTCGTTAGCTTGTTTAAATTGAAGCTTGCTTGAAAATAGCTCGGCTTGTGGCTCATCATTCATGAAGCCTCTTTAGACCACTCTAGTTTGACTCACCTCGTCTCATTTGTAGCTTAATCGGATAGGTGTCCAAAGAACCGTTAAATAATGGCTTGGAGCCATGTTTGGTTATGTTCGTTTCTTTATTAAGCGAACAAATATAAACAAATTGCATTTCATTTAATAAAAAAGAACCAACACTAACAAACCTTTCTTTAATTCACTTAAATTAAAAGTGTTTGGCAATTTGTTTACTAGTACTGTTCATTTATTTATAGTTGATTATTATATATAGTATATTATTTTAACCAAAACATCCAAATGTAAACTGCTTTGCTGGTTTATTTTTATATATCTTCTATTGTTTCCCTTTTCAAAACCTTGATTATTGTTATTCTGGTTGTTGTTCTGTTCAAATTTACCAAAAATAAGCATACTTTGTTCTTTAGTTTGAATCTTCTCATTCATAGGCCATAGCATGTTCTTCACAAGCCTAAAACCGACTAACAACATCATTAAATCCGATAGTTTGATATAAGGACTTGTTCAATTGACCCAACAATATAAATAAACTTCTTTCTTGGTAGGCTCATGGGGAACTTCTTAAGCATCTTTGTATCTTCATTTTGTTTCATAGGGAAGTGGCCCTTAGGTAGCGACTTGTAATGGGCGCTCACATCCCTTTGATGGTCTCTAAGTTTCCCGCTTGTAAGATGAAATTTTCGAGTATAACTTGAAACGATAAAAGTTGTTGCAACGCTATTTTTCGTGTTAGATGTTTGTGGTTGAGTAGGTGTTTCGTCTCCCATGGAGGGTTTCCTACTTCTTTGTAGGTTAACATATATGTAGTTGATGAGGTTTCTAGTGCCTACACATCACGCGATCTATTTAGCATAAGCAAAAAAATATGAAAAATTATAACAAAGTTTTGGTTCATGTGTGCTTACGACGAGGAAAATAGCACTAGCTTATACTACTCATTGGTCTTGTAATGAAAACTGAAAAACTAATCTCGTCGCAAATCAGTTTTTACGACGATAGAGCTGGACGAGCATTTCTTGTTTCTTTATAGGTCTGGTCATGGTAGAGAAACGAGACGTCTTCCTTGAACTTATTCTAGCTTTTTTTTTTCTTCTTTTTTAATATAGATGATTATCTAATTAGAGTAGCTGAATGTAGCTCTGATATCAATTCAAGTTTAGAATTAATGTTATCAGAACACTTAGATGGAATAACTCTTCAAAACTGTATTATAATCGAGAAAAAATATAATTTAAAAACCTTGATAACAACTCATGCATAACTCCGAACTTTGATTATGTATTAATGCATTTATAGGTACTCACTGTTGGATACATATTCTAGTCACATACAAACTCCCATAATCTAAGTAGGAATATAGGATAATTAGTAAAGCCCAATATCCCAAATATCCTTTGGGCCGTCGGTCTTCTTGTTCTTTTATGTGGAAAATGGTTATGATAATCTAATGAGTTAATTTCAATTTTACTTCTTAAGATTTGATAAAAATAATCATTTTCATTCAAAAGATTAAAAACATTAATTTACCTTCAAAAATTTTATAAGTTGTTTCAGTTTTAGTCCAAAAGTTTTATTATTTTGGATTCAAGTTGAAACAATGATGAAACTTTTGGACTAAAATTGAAACAAATTATAAAACATTTGGAGGTAAATTGATGTTTTCAATCTTTTAGAAGAAAATGGTAATTTTTGTCAAACCTTATGGAGTAAAAATGAACTTAACTCTAATCTAATTCGTGCATATTCCCCCAATGGTATTAAAAGAAAATGGTTGTGATAATCTAATTGATCCGCATACAAACAAATTGAGTCCGTTAATAGTAAGATATTCTATAAGATTCTTTTTATTAAAATGTAACACTATTAATCCTTCTCTATTATATTTACTTTTTAAATGCAATAGAGCCAAAGTTTTTACTAAACAACAACGTTTTATTACTCAAAGTGACGCGTAATAGTAAATTTAAAAGTGTGGTTTTAGGTAATACACTATTATCCTCAAAATGGTACCCAGTAATATTCAAAGTTTTTTATATTCAAAGTTTTTTAATTATACTTCGAATCAACTTCGACTACACTGTTGTGAATTTTCTTTAATTGTATAGTTACTTCTATACAGAAGTTTTACATCCCAAGCATTAGAATACTTGTACTTTCTTTTGTATAGTTGCTTCTCTAAAGAAGTTCTATAGCCAAAGCACTAGAATACATATACTATAATTATTTTACTTAAATGTATTAATACTTGAAGACTAAGGCCTTACCTTAGTGGAATATATTATTTTAATCCATTAATATTACGATAAGTATATATCAAAGGTTGTTATTTAGGGTGCTCGGAGCATCTTTGGTACCCCTTCGGGTAGATCTGGTCCAACGGCAACACCGTCGCCACCCCTTCAGCTTCCCCATTTCGGTTTCCATTTAGGCTTCTACTAATCGAGCACAATTTCAATCTTCTGATTGTTATTACTATCTAGAGTGGTGCAAAGATGGACAGAAGTGGTCCTATTAGAGGACACCCGCATCCCATGAAAATTTTATTTTGTTAGTATATATATACTATCTAATTCCAACAGACGCCCAAGAAATTTTGGCATTGATCCAATGAAATTTTAACATTGACCAAAGAAAACTTTTTACAACGACCAAGCAAAATATTTTTGACACAAATTACCAAGAGTTTTACAACATAAATATATTATAATTTAAATAACACATTTAAAAGGAACTTATAAACTCATTAACTATATAAATAATTAAGCTCAAGACTCTATTTACTCTAATATACTAATTAGCTTTGGTAAACCCGTATATTACACGGGTTAAATAAATAAAATATTAATATAATAAAAAATTTTAAATTATAAAATAATATTCCAAGATATGATATGATTGAAATAACATACGTGTAAGGACTATAAGTAATAAAATAACGATATTAACTTGTAAAGTCCTCATCACGATCGATTCCACATATTGTTGCACTTGATAATCAAATTAAGACGGATGTTCGCGTGTGTGATATCAACGAACATTAAACAAACTCAATCGAATATTATTAATCAAATGATTATAATACCAAAGGAGTTTACGTCGTTTAAGCTCGATCCACCCGAGGTGAGCTCCCCTCGGGTGGCCTATCACACATCTCTATGCTCTCTCACTCTCAAAGCACCTTTACAAATGAACACACATAATAAAATACAAAAGAAAAACATCTATATATACTATCCAGATGTTCTCGCACGAGAACATCAAGTTCTCGCGCGACAACTTCAAGTTTTCGCACGATTAGATTTTTATCCATTTTCTTGGAGTTCTCGCTTTCTTGTATTTCTCGTATGATTTAAGTTTTTGCTTTTCACTTGATATTGTAATCTATAAAGGCTAGGACCTTACATAACTTTTTAAATATTTAATTTTAAATTTTTTTCTAAAAAAATAATAAACATTTTGTTATAAAACAAACTGTATAAAAATGTCATTCTTAAAAATTTTCTTATTATAACTCTTAATTTTATTATTTTTGGTTTATAAAAAATATACTTTTAAAAACATTAATTTTAAAATATTTCTTTTTTTTAAATGATGTTTTAGAAACTAAATTATTATTTTATAAAAAATTTTATTTCTTTAGAAATAACATAAAAAAGCTCCTTTTTAATTTATTATAAAACTATTTTTAATCTATAAAAGCATTTAATAATATTATTAGTAATTAAGTTAGTTGTTTAAAAAGAGAGAGAAATAAGAAAATTTTGATAATTAAGAATGTGATGCTCACGTATTATCTGTATTTACTCTTTTATTATAGTATTAAGAGTATTCAAATATTTCATAACTACTTTACCAATTACTTCATCATCCCAACCATTAAAAAATTTAACCTAATAGTTAAAAAATTAAATTACAATCAATAATATCATTCTATTAGCGATAATTAAAGGGATGGTTAATTCAATCACAAATAAGATTCTAAATAAGTCGGTCATTGTTAAGGTCCTAAACCTTCAACTGTTCGCTTTATGTTGTGATTTTGTTGGTTGGAGTCGCATATCACTAATCACCCCTCTCACGTTTAACTATATCTCTCTAAACGATTGATGAATTTATATTATGTGTATAAATTTTGATTCAGTTTTAGTTTTTATTATGTTACCCGACCCAAACATATCCAAACTATTTTTTTTTTAATATTTAACAATCTACAACATAACCTAAAAAATCTATCCCCCGTTAGGGTTGTGCCATTACTAAGTTGGATAGTTTTAGATAGATTTGGGCAAAAATGATATGACAATTAATTATTGGTTAATCTGATTCAGGTAGTTTGGATACTCCGGGTTATTCCCCTAGGACCCTTATAAACAACGATTTATTACTAGTAAAATTCTATCAGCTACTATATCACAACGAAGTATCCCAATGACAAGATCCCCTGATTAATCACTGAATGAGGTTATGGGGTACGGATCACTCTTAACACCATTTCACTCAATCATTTTCAAGCAGCAACACGCATGGGTCTCTCCACACACGACATCATCAGAAAGCGGCAAACTAGGAGGGGTGTGGTGTTCACTGCCACCCTCGTCATCCACATTGGATTCTTCCCGTGATGCAAGAATAACACCTTAGTCTTAAGGTATGAATCAGGGGCACGCCTTCTACATCATGGTCACTATTTGTTTACGTTTGTGTTTAATCTACGACTCTCCACACTGGCCTGTCTTTCGTTTCACACTTGTGGAATCAAAGCATAAATTTGAGTTTTGGACGATTGCAAAGTGATTGAATAAGTCAAAGCCACGTGGATTAATTTTCAAAGTGATTTTCATTTTGTAATAAACAAAAAGGTCAGGCTAATACAAGATATAATTTAAATATATTGTTTATTTCTTAAATAAAATATCATAAATCTATTACATTTTGTTAGTTTTCAAAACATTTCATTAACATAATTAGAGATGTATATAAAACGGTTTTTTTTTTATCTCAAACTGGTTGGTGTTTCAGACTAGTTCGGTTTGGATAGATAAAAGTCAAAATCGGTTCTTGGTTCTTGGTGGAACCGGTTTAGGTTAGAAATGTACTAGTTTTCAAAGAGGGACAAGTTAGAGATGGTCTCGAGGACCCATTGCCTATGGTTTTGGTGTTGGGTTCGAAGACATTTTGGTGATCGTCTGTATGAAATACCGATGTCGATTTCTTAAAAGGTATAAAGATTACTAATTTCTGTTGCTCCTGTTATGTGTTTTATTTAAAAAAAAAATACTATTTTTCATAAAAAATGCTAGTTTCAAACCACAAATTATACAAAATCCACAATATTTAAACAAATTAAACATCAAATTTGATATTACCCAATATTTCAGATCATCCCATAGAAAGATACTAATTTGATGTCACCCAAAATTTCAAAACGGAAAAACCAAAATAAACACCAGAAGTTTAAATCTGGATTTTCAAACTTTCTTCTGTTTCAAATTCATAAGAAATCTTGTTACACTTAAATCTACAAATTTCAGATCATCCCCTAGAAAGATACTAATTTGATGTCACCCAAAATTTCAAAACGGAAAAACAAAAATAAACACCAAAAGTTTAAATCTGGATTTTCAAACTTTCTTCTGTTTCAAATTAATAAGAAATCTCGTTACATTTACATCGCAAATTTCAGATCATCCCATAGAAAGATACTAATTTGATGTCACCCAAAATTTCAAAACGGAAAAACAAAAATAAACACCAAAAGTTTAAATCTGGATTTTCAAACTTTCTTCTGTTTCAAATTAATAAGAAATCTCGTTACATTTACATCGCAAATTTCAGATCATCCCATAGAAAGATACTAATTTGATGTCACCCAAAATTTCAGATGTTCCAATAGATTTGTTATTAAAAAAATTTTATTTCTCGACTTCCCCAATGCACCATATAAAGGAGACAGAGATTGTATGAAGTAGAGTTTTGTGGGCCGAGGAGAAAGACCAATTTTCATGTATTTCTAAGATATCTTCCACTTTGAATATCAATTATTTTGGCACCTTACAACACTTAGAACACATGATCATTAATGGCATAAAATCTCTGTCTTTGTAGATATGTTTATAATAGTAATCGAACTAATGTAAAATCTTGTTACACTTACAATAGCAAATATATATAGGTGTCGATCTATGTGTGTAACTTACACCTTGTTAGATATTTTAGTGTAATTAATGATGAATTGGATGAGGAGATTTACATGAAACAACTTGAAGGTTTTGTTATGCCTGGTAATGAGAATAAAGTTTGTAAGTTGATAAAATCTTTATATGGTCTAAAGCAAGCACCAAAACAATGGCATCAAAAGTTTGATGATGTTGTGTTGTCTAATGGTTTTGTGCTAAACCAAGCAGACAAGTGTGTATATAGCAAGTTTGACACTTCTGGTAAAGGAGTTATAATTTGTTTATATGTAGATGACATGTTAATATTTGGTACTGACCAAAGTCAAGTTGATAAAACTAAGGAATTCTTGTCATCTAAGTTTCCTATGAAAGACATGGGGGAGGCTGAAGTGATCCTTGGTATAAAGATCAAGCGAAAGAACATTTGTATTTCAATTTCTCAATCTCATTATATTAAGAAAATTTTGAAGGAATTTAACTTCAAAGATTGTTCTTGTGTAAGCACTCCTATAGATCCTAATCTTAAACTTCTACCTAATAAAGGTATTGCAGTATCTCAACTTGAATACTCAAAAGCTATTGGAAGTCTCATGTATGCCATGATTAGTACTAGGCCTGATATAGCCTATGCTGTTGGAAAACTTAGTAGATTTACTAGTAACCCTAGTTCACATCACTGGCAAGCTATTAATCGAGTATTTAAGTACTTAAAAGGAACAATGAATTATTGTTTAACATATTCTGGATTTCCTTCTGTTATTGAAGGTTATTCAGATGCAAGTTGGATTACAAATATGGAAGATCATTCTTCCACAAGTGGATGGACATTCCTACTTAGAGGATGTGCCATCTCTTGGGCATCGAAGAAACAAACTTGCATTACTAACTCAACAATGGAATCTGAGTTTGTGGCATTAGCAGCAGCTGGTAAAGAAGCTGAATGGCTAAGAAATTTGATTTATGAAATTCCATTGTGGTCTAAACCGATATCACCTATATCTATTAGATGTGATAGCGAAGCCACTTTGGCTAAGGCTTATAGTCAACTGTATAATGGCAAGTCTAGACACTTAGGTGTTAGACATAGCATGATTCGTGAGCTTATCATGCATGGTGTGATATCTGTGGAGTTTGTGAGAACTCAACATAATTTAGCCGATCATCTAACTAAAGGGTTAAATAGAGATCTTGTGCATAAGTCGGCTTTAGGGATGGGATTGAAGTCCACCTAAAATCTCTCATGTTAAGATACCCAATTCCCATCTAGTATAACACTAGATGTTGAATTCAATGCGGAAAGCTTAACATCTAGAGATTGAAACGTATTAGTAGCAACATCCCAAGGTATGTGTTCAGACCTGCAAGTTGAGGAGGTTGAAGTCTAACTTCTTAATAGTTCTTTTGAAAAATTGCATATGTAGGTGCAAGAGTAAAAGAGCTACCTATATGAGCATGAAGTTTAGCTGCTTCAAGAAGCTTGGACTTGGCTTTGATATGCTTATGAAGGATAAGGAAACAAGGCTAGTAAAATATAGTGTCAAGTAAGAATATATAAGTATGTTAACTTTTGTGTATATTATCTTCATGTATTCACTATGAATAGCAAAGGTTCAATCCATAGTGACACCCTGATATTCGAATATTCTAAATGTGTAATATACTAAGATGAAATTCAATCGCCATGATATTTCATTTATGCATAAGTTTGTTGTTTGTGTGAGTTTGTTTTAGTTAATCAAGGATTACACTAAAATGGGAGAGGAATGTTAGATATTTTAGTGTAATTGGATTGACTAACGACCAATTTGATCATAATATCCATCAAACAAGTCAGGAGGTGCGGGGAGTGCACACTTGTTTGAGTTTATTGTGATTTTGAAATTGAAAACCTTATTAGGGGCGAAGCCCCTAAGTGATGGGGGTTCCAAGGGGGCAACGCCCCCTTGGCTGGGGTCCGGGGGCAGCGCCCCTGGGAGCGGGGTCCAAGGGGCAGAGCCCCTGGCTGGGATCGAGAACACACACAAAAATCATACTTCGGGCTAAAAAGTGGTTTCGCATGATGAAAACCGCCTTCGGCAGTTTCCCCATCGTTTTGGTCGATCTTATTCATATTCTGTCTTCTGGTTCATGATCAAGAACACACACAAAAATCATACTTCGATTTCTGAAACTTGAGTTTTATCCGATTGAATATTTGGTCTGAATCCCAAATAGTTTCAATCTGAAAGCGATTTGCGACTCTCAAGTTTTCCAAGTTATTATTACGATTCCTCTACACACTTGCCCTAATATTTTTTTATTTGAGAATTTACATATATACATAATATAACATAATGTTGTGAATGCGAAATAATATTATCCAAACAAAAAAAATAATGATTTTGATTAATTTTGACGGGTTAATACAATTATCGCAATTACAAAGGGTTAACAAATGATCCTGATCTCTTATGTATAATTAATGCTATAGTTTGCTAAAGTTTTAAAGTTAGATATGTTAATCTAAAACTCCTTTAGCGTTGCTGACTTTCAATATGCACATATAGGTAGTGTTGTAAAAATAAGGATTAATCGCTGATCGGATCTTCATCAAGGAACTTTGATTTACTTGGCAAGTTAATCACTAGGCGGCCAGCGGTGGTCAAATCCTGACCTAGGCGGTCCTAATCGACCAAAAATCAGTAATTGCAGTGAGTTTCCAGCAAGATTCCAGGAAACTGTAAAATTCCTGTCAAAATAGGAAAATTCCGGCTAAATATGTGTATATATATATAAATCTGAATATTTTTATAAAAATTACGTATAAAAATTTTTGTTTTCATATATAAAACTAAAATTTATTATAAAGATCCAATCCTCTTAATCCCGATTAGTTGCTAATCAGTACCTCACCGCCCGACTAGCGGTTAGCGATTTTTACAGCAATGCATATAGATATGATGGAGAGGTATGGGCTAAAGTGTTGGCATGAAGAGAAGACTACCTACTCCCACAAACTGGTATCCCATTAACAATGTTTTATTAGGACAAAGTTATAAGTAAATTACTATTTTCACCTCTAAGGTTTGCTTAAAATAATTGTTTTCATGCAAAAGTATAAAAATCACCATTTTACTCCAATAGTTTCATATAAGTACTGAATTTCTTTAACTCTGTTAACTCCATCCATGGATTTCGTTAAAAGTCTCCCATGTGTCGTTTACATAAGGGGCATTTTAGTTAATTTAACTTGAAATTTTTTTTTTCTATATGGGATGTTCGTTGATGCCATTTTAACGCATAAAACAAAATGCAGTCAAATTAAAATGCAACAAACAAAAGTAGTGAAGAAGTCTTCATGATGAAAAGATACATTGTTCCGTGATTAATACCAAACCATAAGATAGAACAAGCATGGTAGTGAACAAAAATTTAAAATAAAAGTAATGCAAACACACCATAAGCATGCTAAGGATTGAACCCATAATATTGTTTTGAAACGTACCATGGCGAAACAACCATGAGGATGGAATCGTTGAAGGATCAATAAGGGAGTTGCATATTTGTGAAGCCGATCAATGGGAGTCATGGCTTGTGAAGCCAATCAATAGAGCATTCGTAGGTTGTGAACTCGATCGATAAGGAGTCGCAGCTTGTTAAGCCAATCAACAGATGATTGCAAGTTGTGAATTCAATTGATTGTAGGTGTCGAGTCTACGAAGTAGAAACCAAAAAGATTTTTTTTTCAAGTTAAATTGACTTTAAATGTCCATCATACAAGGGTACATGAGGGATTTTTAATTAAATCCATGGATGGTGTTAACGGAATGGATGAAAATCGTTACTTAATTGAAACGATTCATTAGTAGAAATTTAGTCTTTTTGGACGTTTAAGTTTTCGTTTTTGTGGGCGGTTAAAGGGCGAAAACGCCCCAAAGAATACACCCAAATTTTTATATTTCCCTACTTTAATAAAAAGAAATTATAAAGGACACGCCACAGTACCACATTCGTTCTAATTAAAAAAATTTCGTTTCTCTATTCTATTAAATAATTATCTTAATTACTAACAATGTTATTTAACTCCTTTTTAAATAATCATAGTTTTTTAATAAATTAAAAAATAGATCTTTTTATTAGTGTTATTTTTTAAAAAACAAATTTTTATAAAATAAGATATTTTTCTAAAAAGTCAAACTTTTTTTAAAACACGAAATATTCTAAAATTGATGTTTTAAAAAAGTAAATTTTTTATAAACCAAAAATAATTAAAATAGAGAGTTGTAATAAAAAAAATTTTAAAATGGCATTTTATTAATACAATTTGTTTTGAAACAAAATCTTTTTTTTTTTTCTAAACAAAGTTTAAAAAGTTGATATCCTTGTTTTATTACTTATAGATTTTTATTGATATCCTTTTATAATTAAGAGATTTTTATAATATTTAATATTTTATTCATTCAACTAGTAAATTTAATAAAAAGATAACCACCTAGAAAAATAAAAAACCACTAAAATGATTTTTATTTTGTTTTCTAAGATTGTTTTCATCTGTTTCTCCACTGGATTTTTTTATCAAATCATGTAAAATTAGGTTATAATATAAAATTTGAATTATATACAGGTTTTCAACCTCTCAAACACAACCCTCATTCACCCTCGATCTAAACTTTCCAAAAAAGTATCTACATCTTTCCCAACCTTTAAAACACAACACATATTTCTTTCACACAATTAAAGGGTTCTGGTTTTTATTTTCTTTAATTGTTTTACCAAAATTATTAATTTTGATGGATTCTAAATGATGATGATGTAACAGTTAAATATTTTAAGTTGCTTATTAATTAAATTTTAGTTTAAGAGCTATGTATGCAAAGTCTAAATCCAACAACAAAGATCCCCGGTTCTGGGCATTTCACTGAACTCTCTTTAACTACATCCCTCCATTTCGTGTAATTTTTTGGATGCAAGCAATAATCAAAAAAAGGAAAACCAAACTCACATGTGTGTTTTTCTGATTCGTCCTTCTATCTTTTGATCTTTGGGATTTAGACTAGACGTAGTGGTGCCATTAAAGGCTCAAAAGTTGCTAATGTGTCTACAATTGAAGCGTTAAAACCACTACGACGTTCTAGTTAAAGAGGGTTTCAAACTTATTTTTAGCCAAACCCTTAACGGGCGTTAAAATAAATAAATGAAATTCATTTCTCTCACTTTTAACTAAAAATGGTTTTAAACCACTACACTTGATTTAAAATAATTTTAATAAATTCATGCTTCTATATATGACATTTTAACTAAATATACCACTCCACGTAATCTTATAGTAATAAGAGCCATTGGCGCTTGACCCACTAGGCCACTAGTGGCCGGTTATTTGCAAAAACTACCCTAAAATGCTTAACTGGAAATCAATGGTTAAGGAGTTGATTCAAGAAACATAATTTCTTAATGTTTTCAGAGAATACTAGTTAAATTTAGAATCTTTTTGAATCATCTTCATTTCCATTTCAATAAGGGAGTTGATTTATCAAACAATCTGGGAGACGAAATTAATCAACGACTTATATTTAACAAAAACAATACTTTTTTTTTTCTTTGATATGATTGGATTTAAAGATTTGAGATGTGGAAAACGGGTTTTGGAACTTCTTGTTGTGTAATTGGGTTTGATAAAATCATTAGCTCATATTTAAAAACATCAACATCGCTTTCGTTTGGTTTGATTGGTTTTAAAGATATGAGACATAGGAAACAAGCTTTTACTAAAAACCTTAACCCTAGAACTTGTGTTTAAAAAGAAAAAAGAGGGAATTGAAGAACATCGACTAATACATTGTATTAGGTTTTAGTTTGATATTCTTGGGATTTCTTGTTATGTGAATGGGTTTAACGAAATCATCGACTCATACTTAATAACATCAGCATCATTTCGGTTTGATTTGATTGGTTTTAAAGATCTGAGATGTGGAAAACATGTTTTTTTTAATAATCGTAAGTACCCTAAAACTTGGATTTCTTGTTATGTGATTGAGTTTCAACCTAAGAATTTGATGTTTGGCGACAATTTTGTTGGTTTGGTGGTGGTGTGTTGGGTTCGATGACGGTCTACCCCAAAGTAGAAGGATATAATATAAAATATAAAAACAGTCCCTCGTCCTTACCTAAGTTACGTAATTTGTTTTTTTTATGTGAAATTACTATGCACTTACATTTATAAAAAAAAAAAAAACAAAAAAACAACTAATGGAAGTTTTTGTTAATATTCAAACTCATTACATAAATGAAATTGTTACTTTAAATCTTTAGTAATGAAACATGTTACATGGACTATTTGTTTAATTAACTTGAAATAAAATTGACATTAATAACACAACTGCAAAAAAGAATAGCAAATGATTTTTCTGTATTATATTGTGACACCCGACATTTTAAATCACGTTTCAAACAACCGAAGCACTTTATGGATATTGAAAGAGTAAGTTATTTAAGTGCAAATTTTATAAACTTATTAACGTGATAATGATAATAATAATAATAATAATAATAATAATAATAATAATAATAATAATAATAATGTCGATAAAAATAGATTAATATAGAATCACAAATAATTAATTCATATCTTGACAATCGTTTTATCTTGAATGAACATGATGATAGTTTTATAATTATCTCTTTAAACAAACTATGAAGATAATAACAAAGCAACCAATGTTTAAAATTCAAAAACAATCGGATCGTATATCTCTTCAAAAACCACAACTGCACAATATAAGTTACCTTTTCTCCTTTGAAAACTTCCAATCGCACAATCACCCATCCCCTACTCCTGTTCCGACTACCACCATCGCACCACTCCGTGCAACAGTCGACTATCTACGCTAATAATTATCGACCATCGCAACACCCTGACAACCGCACTTAACGAGCACTTTGCGCATCACCAACTGCAAACGAAGAGGACACGAAGAGACGTTGGACGATCACGCACATTTGGATCTTTTGATTCGACTTGATTGACGACCGACAACCGCCGTACTCCGTCGGCATCACCGCAGCCTCACCGTCGAGCATCGTGTCAACAACGTACTGTCAGCAAGTGAGGTAAGATTGTTCATCGTCGCTACTTTAGTTCGTAAATAAACTCATACGATTCGGTTGGTTCTCGTAGCTTGAACGACTAGAAACCGTTTATCAAACAGTGGCTTAGGTTCACGCATGGAGCCTCCTGTTAAAGTTTCACAAACCAAAAGTTAACTTGTTGGGTCAAGAGTTTTTGTTGATCATGATTATAAACCTTGTATGTGAAACTGATTTACTAAACCAAGAAATAAACTGTGTATATATAAGGATGTGTGAATTGATATATAAATGTGTTTGCTTTAAGGTTGAAACGACGAACCAGAAGGTTGTTGGAATAAACATATGGGGTGTGTGTGTATGCATTTTTTTTATTATTATATATATCGTGTGTGCATGGTGGCCATGCATCTTAAATTAATGCATATATTCTGTGTGCATTTTAACTAACATATATATTGTGTGTGTACTGTGATCAATACATATATAATGTGTGTATGCATTGTAATAAGAGATATATGATACGTAAATTAAAAAGGTGCATGCATATGTGAAACATGGGTATGTAGTAGAGAGTGTTACATGTGACGACCTGAGCCAACCTTGAATCAAACGAGAACCGAAAGATAAAAGTTAATGGTTAATTATGTCATAATTAATTACTGATAGGTATCTAGACTTGTGTTTTGTGGTCGTGCTCTAGTAAGACTTTTTCCTCGACAACGCGCGTGCTTACTCTAAGGTGAGTCTTCACGGCCCCTGTTTTACATTCTTTCCTTTTTGGGGGAGAAAACATGCAAACAATATTTATTATTTTTGTGGTTTTAGTATTATTGTTTATCGCCTGTTACGTTAGTGCAAACATATAAAAGTCCTTACATTCTCGAACTGTTAGTAACGAGCTAGCGAGGTAATTTTGAGTAGTACTACTGGGTTTGACAAACCCCGCCCGCGTTAGTCGCGCTTACTCGACTGGAGGTCGAACGGGTGTTTAATTGACCTAACATTTGCCACGATCGATGTTAGACGTGGTGGAAAGGCAACCAACTTACAAACAGTCAGCTTCGGTTCGAAACGCTAAGTAACTTGATTATAGGCTAGCTACCTATCGATATGCTTTAATTACTTTACCATGCGAACATTTTCATACATAATATACGTTGTTAAACCTGTGAACTCACCAACCTTGTGTTGACACACTTTAGCATGTTTTCTCAGGTCACAGGAACGCTTAAGGTTAGGTTGCACGGCTAAGGATTCACTCATGGCATGCATTACAAACTTATTTATTTGCGTTAAATACTTTTATCTGGGAGTGTGTTTTGCGCAACTTTTAGTGTTGGTTTTGAATTTTACTTTAATGCTTCCGCACTGATTATTATTCAAACTATATTTCGCTCTGATTAAAGTTCAAACGTTTATTTAAACTCATATAGCGTCGTTTGACATGACCGTGTCTGAGATCCTGGTTTGTCACACGCCTCGCGGTAGAACACCGCAAGTGGATTTTGAGGGTGTGACATATATAAATAAAACACCATGAAAGTTTTAATAGTTATTATGCATACTTCGCATACACATTTAGCGCTTGAATGAATCTATAGTATCTAATAAAATAATATTTTTTTATCACTTGTCATTCTCTTAAACCATCATTTTGACACATGTCATTATTTTAAACATCCTTACTTCATTTTCCCTCCAAAAGGGTATTATGGTGATTTAAATAATCAAACTAATTTCTCTCTTTTATCTAGATTTTTTAAAATCAAGCTATGTTTTTTAAATTAAACTTTATTAAAAAAATAAAAAATCACATCTTTTTATTAACATAGAAATCATAAAAAAACAAAATTTTTATATAATATGAAATTTTCTAAAACACTAAACCTTTTTGAAACAAAATATTTTAAATTGGCCCTTTTCTTAAAAAAATATAAAAAATATGAAATTTTCTAAAAGCATTTTTGTTAAAACAATCAGAATAATTAGAAACTCGAGTTTTTAATAAACAACATTCTTACAAACAATAATTTTTTTATAAAAAAAATCTTAACACGAATGTTAAAAATAAAATAATTTAGATAAGAGAGTTAAAAAATAGTATAATTCTTTTATTTCTTGAACTATTACGTATATATAATTTTAATCATATTTTATATTAAAATATCATACTATAACTTTTCGTGTTTACTACTAACTATAATCCCTTTAATAAATATGTTTTTACCCTATCATTTATCTGTATATCTATTTATCTATAACAAAAAAAATCAAAATAAGACTTTAAATAATTGTAAGTTTTATTATACTAACTTTCTCATTTCTATCTATTATTATTAATAATATTGAATACTAATAATGTTACTCATACCATTTTCAAATTAAAAATTATATAATTTAATAAATTAAAACCTATTTTCTTATTAAAAACACACTTTTCAAAAAAAAGTTTTATAAAATACAGAATACAACAAAATTTTATAAAATAAATTTATTTTTCTTAAAATAAAATATTTAAAACCCATATTATTTTATAAAATAAAAGTTTAAGAAAAATACGTTATTGTTTATTTACTTAAAGTAACTATTAATATGCAATTATAATCATATTTTATTCTCAAATATGGTTTTATAATTTATAAATTTTTATTACTAATTATTTTATATTTTATTTATTAAGCCCGTGTAATACACGGGGTACTAACCTAGTTATATATATATATATATATATATATATATATATATATATATATATATATATATATATATATATATATATATATATATATATATATATATATATATATATATATATATATTGGAAAGGATATAACAATGTAAGTTGTTTAATACAAAAAAGTTGCGACCCAACACCATTGAAATATAACGTGTTTAAAGACGAACAAAAAGAAATGATTTCTAATTAATAGTTCTGGAAAAGAAACGTTATGTTCTATTAAAAAACATTGAAAGTAAAAAATAATTTGTATTTAGATGAAGAAACGGTAAAGTATATATAATAATACATACAAGATTATCTGTAGTTTTATTTATTATTTTATTTCCCTTAAATTCAATTGGTTTATAAACCGTGTTTGAAGGTTCCTAACACTTTGTAATACCAAAAGAGTCCAAACATTCAAACCCTTTTACTATTTCTAATACATTCAAGGCTCAATATTTGTTAATATATCTTAAGACCTATAAATATACATTTAATTTCTCCAAATCGTACAAAATCCCATAAAAACACACATAAACTTCAACCATGCAACGTTCAACTTCCTCAGTTAAGAATATCTATCGCAACCTCCACCAATGCCACAAACCACCATCCGCCGCCATCGTTACAAGGCCGCAACCACCGTGTGATGTGTTCATCAACCACCGTGGGATCGACACCAAAAAGAACATTGCAGGGCTTTTATACCATCGTCTCATGTGGTTAAAACTAAGGCCTTTTATTGACAGCAAAAACATGAAGCCCGGTGATAAACTGTTTAAAAATATTGATCGCGCGATTAAAGAATGTAAAGTCGGGGTTGTGGTTTTTTCTCCACGGTATTGTGAATCTTATTTTTGCCTACATGAATTGGCGCGCATTACGCAGGCCAAAAAGAAGATTATACCAGTGTTTTGTAACATTAAGCCATCCGAGCTTACGGTTAGAGACCAATGGAGATGCCCTAAACACGAATTAGAATGGTTTGAATCGGCTCTCGAAGAGGCTAAGTATACTGTTGGTCTAAACTTTAATTCGTCTGACGGGTATGTACTAGCACAAATTGAAATTTACCTATTTTTTTAACAAATACGAGTTTAGTTAAAGAAAATTCACAAGTAGAGTATTTTACATGAAAAATATCAATAATTAAAGTGCTTTACGACTAAAGTAAATCATGGGTCTTTTGATATGCTTAGAACCCTTTTCAAGCATATTACATTAAGTATTTATGTGCATGACGATCTTCATTCATACTAATATAAAACAGGTATTTGCTACGGAGTTTTTATTTGCTACTACGGTAACTAACAATAGCACCAAAACTGTAAAAACTTCGTAGCTACATTTCAATAACAAAATTCACTACTAGATTTCAGTAACAAAAACCATAACACATAGTAGCTACAATTATGAAATCCTTTTAATTTGCAGTTAAAAGTATAGCAAAACCCGTAGCAAAAAAATATTTGCGATGAAGTGATCGCTACAAACCAAATCTGTAGGAAAATGTGGTTTTTCTATAATTATATTAAAATTTTAACTGTAGGTTCATGATGTAAAAGATAAGTTATAAAGCATCAATGGATGTTTAATTTTCTTTTTTTTATAACTTATAAAGTTTCGTGTTTTAAAAAATTATATACTTTTAAAACATGCTTATTTTAATCTACGTTGTGGTATTTGATCAATGGCAAATAACTCAAAATATATCCAAGTTTTGTTTAATACAAATGCTTGGATACCAATAAATGCATCCTTAACCTTTACATGATGTTTCTGGTTCATAATGCGTTCGACTAACTGCAGTTTGTCTGGTTAATTTAGGGACTGGCCGGAGTTTCTAATGACCGCGACTGAAGCGATTATGAAGAGCATGAAAGAGGTTGAAGAGCAAGAACAAGAATAATAAAAATTGATCGGCCAATTTAACTAATCACTGCAAATATTAACCGTAACTATTCATAAAATGTACACGTAATTTAATTCATTCAATTTGCATATAGAATATAACAAAGCTAAATAAAACTTAATTGATTAAATAAAATGTCTTGTGTTCACATAGGACTTAAGACTTCAATTTGGACATATGAAGTCTTGTTTTGATTTATTCCTCTTCTTTGATTAGTACTTTGTTATTTTTTGCTTCATTGTAAACAATACAAATATAGAATGCTTAAAAGTGTTACGACTTCACTTTCGTTTTCATAATGTATGTTTATTGGTAATTTTTGTTCGGCAAAGCTAAATAACTGAAAAAGTGGAAATAAGAGTACAAAGACCCTAATATTATGATGGGTTGATATACAAGGTAGTATCTTAGAATGGTCTAACGACCTTCAACCTACTTTAATTGTTTACCAATTCCTTTGAATTTCCACTCGATACGGTTATGCTATATAATGGACCAACTTATAATCCATTTCGTTCGACATATATTTCCTAGTCACTTTCAAAACATCATGACGAATAAATAGTCTAACATCAATACGCTTCGTCTTCTCATCATATACTATATTATTTTCTTTGTCATCATCACTACAAGAAAATGATCATATGGCAACGACTCGATCCTAGGACGATGATAAGGTCTAGCTAGTGATTATAGATCACCCTATGTTGATCACATATTCCTCGCCGTAGGGTCACCTTGATCTTTTTGCATATCCTAGACTTATGGCAACGACATGTCGTCGCGTTAAGGTGATCTATTGAGACAAATCTCCGTTCATTCAATAGATTACTTTTTGTCATCACCCTAGCTCCATTTAATTTAATATTTGATTTATTTAAATAAAGGTAAAAATATTTAAAAAATATGAACACTCTATGATGATGACATGTCATTGTGTAAAAACATTTTTTTAGTCCAATATTATAAAAACCCTATAACAACGATGTGTTATCACCATAGGATGATATGTTTCTTTTTAATGGAGCATTAATAAAAATAATAATTTTAATTTTAATTTTAATTTATGCATACGTTATTATTATTATTATAAGTAATAATAGTAATAATACTATAAAAATTATTATTATTATTATTATTATTATTATTATTATTATTATTATTATTATTATTATTATTATTATTATTATTATTTATAATTATAAACAATTAATCTCAATTATGTTCAAAGATATTAGGTTATGATAGTTAGGGTCGATTACATACGTAATCGAATAATGATCGATCATTGGTGTTGAATATACATATTGATGGTCATTTACATGAAATTATAATTATTAACGATATATTAAGTTTTTATGTTTAATTATCATCAAGGAATGCCAAACAAGATCAAATATGCTCGGTTATGATGATTATAATCGATTGCATATGTCAAAAGTTAGCTATGATCAAATTATAATCATTAGTGTTAAATTATACATATTGATAGTAAATAACGGGAAATTTACTTAGTAATGATAAATTAAGTTTTTTATGCTTAATTATCATCAATGAGTATCCAACAAGGTCCAAAATGATCGGTTATGATGATTAGTGCTGATTAAATACTTCAAATGTTAGATATAATCGAATTATAATCATTAGTGTTGAATTATACACACTAATGGTAATTTACAAGAAATTGTGTTTATTAATAGTAAATTAAGTTTGTTTATACTAATTTATGATTAAGTAATGTCAAACAAGATTAAAGATGTTTGGTTATGATAATTATAGTTTGATTACATAAATCAAAGGTTTGTTGCCATCCAGTTATGATAAGTGGTGTTAAATTATAGACGTTGGTGGTACCGCCATAATATTTATAACTAAAATTATATTAATAGTATTTTTATTTATAAAAATACTTTTTATATTTAAATATTATTAAAGTAATATTAATGATCGGCCAATTTAACTAATCATCGCAAATATTAACCAAAACAGTAACCATTCATTAAATGTAAACATAATTTAATTCAACTTATTGCATATATATAGGCTATATATTAAAAAAAATATTAATAAAAATATTATTAATAAAAATATATATATATTTAACGAGGCTAAATAAAACTTTATTGAACAAATAAAATGTCTTAGGTTCACATAAGAGTTAAGACTTCAATTTAAACATTTGAAGTCTTGTTTTGATTTATTCTTCTTCTTTGATTAGCAATTTTATTATTTTTTGCTTCATTATAAACAATAGAAATATAGAATGCTGAAAGTGTTATGAGTTCATGTTTGTTTACATAATGTATGTTTATTGGTAATTTTTGTTAGGCAAAGCAAAATAACCGAAAGAGGAAATAAGTATACAAAGACCCTAATATTATGATGGGTTATACCAGATAGTATCTTAGAACGGTCTAACGACCTTCAAGGCTTCAACCTACTTTGTTGACTTATTCCTTTGAATTTCCACTCCGGTTATGATATATGGACCAACTTATAAATTCATTTGTTTGACATGCATTTCCAACTTCCAAGTCACTTTCAAAACACCATGACAAATGAAACAGTCCAACATCAATACGCTACAGGAATTATAATTTTTTTTCCTATGCTGTCAGTAGTTTTCGATTCATAAATTTTAACTACTCAAACATCATAATTTCCAGGTCAATCAAGGGTCACAAAATAAAGATACGTTGTCTTTAGATAAAAAAACACAATAAAAATACGACGACACCAAAGTATAGGAAAATATCTTCTATAATTGTTTCTAATGAGTTTTTATTTTTTTAAATCAATCTATCACATTTTTAGTGGCAACTTTTGTAAAAAACTTATTTTTTAATATAACAAATACAAGTATTGTTCATATAGTTATCATTCATCTGGTTACACAAATTCATATTTAAATTCAAACTATGCTTTGTCTTGGGCTTTTTAAATAATAAATGAGTAATACAAAATGAGAATTGACTGGGTTGTGAGTTTTTAATTCTAGTATTTTATAATCTACATAACAAACAAAAAAAATATTTATTTTAAAAACTTTATATAACATGTTAATTACTTTTTTAACTTACAATTTTAAAAGTTTTTAAAACCAATGGGCTATTGCCAGTCGTAACTGTTTTTCAAAAATAATAAGAATGGGTTAATCACAAGAAAAAGATTTGTGTCATTTGAATTTGCATATTATACTTTCTATTTGGAACCAAAAAGAGAGGTGATAGTTGACCCCATCCTCCCTAATGTGGTTTCGCCCCTGGTGTCGGTTGACCCAAGGCGACGACATGGTCTAGTCGTTATAGAGGCAACGAGACTGATGTGAGTGCGTTGAAATGGTAGTAGAAGTGTTTAAACGTTAAATATTACGTATGATTATTCGTTTTTATGCATGTGATTAAGTTGAATAGGTTAACTATGAGTTAGAAGTGATTTTGTAGGTAAAACAAGCAAGTTGGAAGCTTACATGGTGAAACAAGTTAGTGGATGGGTCAAGAAACAAAAGTTTAAAGTGTAGCAGAAAAGCTTCTACCATAGCCTACTCTAGCCACCGTAGGCTACGCCAGCTTCAAGAAAAAATCATCAGAAACTACCCTAGCTTAGGCTACGATAGCTAGCGTAGCCTACACCACGGCCCATTTTGAGAAGCTATAAAAACTTTTTTTTTATGTTTCAGCCACCACTTACCCCACATTCGACCTAGAACGATTTGAGACGAATTTGGAAGTTTTTAGGCCATTGTTTCACCATTCCACCTCTCCCCAACAACATATAATCATCTATTTTGCAAATCATCACCGGTTTTGAAGATCATTCAAGAATGATGAGCGGCTAATCTGATTGACTTTAGGTAATAGGTTTTGTGTGATTAGGTTTTCATTTATGTTCACCTTGTGTTGGGATTAAACTTTAGAACCCATTAAGTTCTTTTATAAGTTTAACTTGTGTTTTGATTATTTAAACAATTGTTTTGTAAACCTTTATTTTAATGTCATATGATATTGCACGAATTATATAGTTGCAAAGTTGTGGTTGTTAATTGAATTAGTATTGCGTATTAAGACCTATTAAGTCTTGATTATCGATATCACTTAATCATTACATTTACAGAATCCCTATTAAGGATTTCCCTTTAAGTTGAATTAAACGATTACTAAAAACCAAACCTAAATCCCGGAGTGGATTACTCTTTCTCATAATTGTCTTTCTAATCAATTTTCATTCTTTACAATTTGTTTTCCTAGTTAACTTGTTAATTCTTTCAAAATCAAATATTCACATGCAATAGACAATAGTTGAGTTTTAGTTAAGTAAATAAATTAAATAATCAAACAAATCATGCAACACTAACCACTTGCTCCCCGTGGATACGATACCTGACTTACCATAACTACCTAGGTTAATTAGGTTTTTGCATGACCCCAACGACAGGCCATCAACGACATGTCATCGCCATTGGATCTCCTTGCTTTATGTCTATCCTAGACCTATGTCGACGACATGTCGTCGCCTTAGGGTGATCTATGGCGACAAAATTTCATACACGCCATAGAGTATTTTCCTTCATCGTCATAGCTTCATTTAATTTTATTTTAAATTAATATAAATGAAGAAAGATCAACAAATTTAAAAAAAATTGTGAACACGTTATGGGGACATCATGTCATTAAGTAAAAAATAGTTTTTTTTTCTCTAAAGTAACGTGGAGTGAAATAAGCCCGTCATTATGAAAACCTTATGGCGACAACATGTCATTATCATAAGAAGATGTGTATCTTTTTAAATTTAATATTAATAAAAATAGTAATAATAATTAATAAAAATAATATTATTATATTAATTATTGTACACATTATTGTTTTGATCATTATAAGTAATAATAATATTTCAATAAATGTTATTTTATTTATAATTATAAATAATTAATGTCAATTAGGTCAAAGATGTTTGGATATGATAGTTAGGGTTGATTACGTAGGTCAAAGGTTAATTATGATCGAATTATGATTAGTGTATTGAATGTACACATTGATGGTAATTTCGGAAAATTATGATTATTAATGGAAAATTAAGATTTTATGTTTCGTTATCACTAATGAGTATCAAACAATGTCCAAAATCCTCTGTTATAATAACTATGATTTATTACATACGTCAAAGGTTTGCTAGGATCAAATTATGATCATTGGTGTTAAATTATACACATTAATGGTAATTTAAGAGAAATTATGCTTAGTAATGGTAAATAAAGTTTGTTTATGCTAATTTATAACCAATTATTGTCAAACAATGTCAAAGATGTTCGGTTATGATGATTATGATCGATTATATAAATCAAACGTTTGTTATGATCTAATTATGATAATTGATGTTGAATTATAGACGCTCGTGATAATATCATAATATTTATACCTAAAATTATATTGATACTATTTTAATAATAACGATATTTTTAATATTAAAATTATAATAGAATAATATTAATTATTATATATATATAATCTATACTAATAAATGATTACATGTGGTGACACATGTTATCACCAGATCTCACCTCACAAAAACTTTCCTGCCTAAACTTTCTTTAACAAATTTTTCACAAATCATGCTATATTTATTACTTGAAGTTTTTTATTTTATTTTAATTTTTTTTGAACGAAAAGTGTGAAGTTTTTATATTTTTAACTACATCAATCACAACAACCATTTCTAGGAATTTTAAATCTATGATATCAATCATCTCAAACCTTATTTAACTCTTTAAACCTTATGATCACAAATCCTTATTTTTATATGATCGATTTAAAATAAAAACGATAGAGTTTAAATATTTTTGTTTACATATTTGAATTATATATATGTAACTTTTAACCTGTGTGATACACGGGCTAATAACCTAGTTACTATAATATAATAATAATACAACAGCAATGGTAATAATAATTATAATAATAATAATAATAATAATAATAATAATAATAATAATAATAATAATAATAATAATAATTATTATTATTATTATTATTATTATTATTATTATTATTATTATTATAATTATAATAAGATTTTAATAATTCCAATTAGTGACTATTAGTCGAAATTAAACCCAACTAATAATTTAACCGGTATTAATTTTAACTTTTGGTTTTGTTACTAATAATAGTCCTAGTCTAACTATTCGTTAACTCTGTTAGTTTTCTATAATGTATCATGTGAGCTCGTGACATGATGTATAATATATATATGATTAAAAATATAAATATATCACTCAATTTTTTATGAAAGACCATTTTTTGAAGTTATTCAACTAACGTTTTTATTGCTGGTTAAGTAGTTTGGAAACAAAGAGACATAAAATTAAGTGATATATTTATATTTTTATTGTAATTATGTAATATACCATGTCACACACCACATCACGTGTCATATTATCAAAAACTAATGGAGTTAACAAAGAGTTAGGCTGTGATTGCTATTGGTAACAAAATGGAATGTTAAGATTAATACTAGTTAAATTGATAGTTGGGATTAATAGTAGCCAATAATTAATAGTTTGGATTATAAAAATCTAATTTTTCTAATAATAATTTTGAACAACACCTTTGTCAACGACATGTCGTCTCCGTAGGCATTTTTAGTTTGGTGCGCGTGTACCATGTAAGTAAATATAAAATAAAATAATCCTATGTGTATGTTACTGTAAGGCCCCATTTCCTGGACACTCACAGTTGGACATACATCGCACATAATATTTCAAAATCACATTAAAATTTATGTAAAAACATTACAGCGGAATAACTTAACGAAACCATTTCATATATTAATAATTATTGTTTACAACATTATTACATTACAAATCATCGTCTGGTTTTATTACTACACAAAAAAAAAAAAACATCAATGTTACACAAAATGGATGCCAGTCAAAAATCTTTGCCAACTAGCTTCACCCCATGCCATCCTCAGCAACCATTACCTGCCAACTAAAATGCATAAAAGTCAGCGTTGCTGAGTGAGTTCTAGTTTTATAATAAAATACTTTACTTTTGTTTAGAAAACCTTCCATTACTTTCATTCGCGATCATACATCATACGTACATACAGATAATATTTATTATTATCTTTCATCATCATTCATTATCATACGTCATTTGTTCTTTCATTATTATCTTTCACTTTCATCCGGACCAATGCCATGTGCTATACCCCGAACATTGTGCACGAAGCTGGTTACTGGGCCGAAGTCTATAAATAGACCCCTAACATTGTGCACGAAGCTGACTCCAGTACCTAGGGCAAGCGACAAGGGTCTCATACGTTTGGTCAATCACAAGGATTAGACCCCAGTGTGCATCCGTCTGGGTTAGCTAAACCGCACACAGTTGAGCTAACACCCTTCATTGGGTGTGAACCTCCTTACGTTTGCTTGGAAGACTCTTCTTTCATTCTTTACGTTTCTCTTTTCATTAACATTAACTTCCGCTTTCATTATATAATACTTTACGTTTATTAACGTAATCACACCACGTAAAGCCACAGAATAATACATAATAAGGAACATAAAGAAAAAAAGTCATAAACATGCATGACATCATCATAAAATCATCACATATCATCCCCGGAAACATCCCAAGTCATAGCCTAAAAGTCCCTCTTTCCCGAAAATTTCGGAAAATTTTCTAAGTCTTTAGGCGCATGAGCACTATGCGGGCGCATGGGCGACACAGGCGTATGGGCACTATTTGGGCGCACGAGCCTTACTTAGGCGCATGGGTAGATTTCTGGGCGCATGAGTACTATGCGGGCGCATGAGCCTAGTTTAGGCGCATGAACACTTAGGCGTTTAGGCATACTTAGACGCATAGGCATACTTAGGCTCCTGGGCATAATTCTAGGCGCATGGGCACTATTTGTGCGCATGAACCTTGGGCGTTTGGGTACTGTTTGGGCGCATGATCTTAGGCGCATGAGCACTTAGGCGCATGGCCAACTACTTTTTAACTAACATCAATTTCAGACCTCAAATCATCAATCTAACCTGTTCTAGCCTAGTTTCTAGCATACTAAGCATCTAACAGGCATAAAATCATGAACATAACCCAAAAATCATCCCGAACATACACCCACCCATCGAGCACACACATATACATACGGGTACACACCCAATTTTTATAAAAACGTTTAAACCTGCATTTCCAGCCCCACAATCAGTTAAAACATTTAAAAACAGGGATCTAGAACTCACCTCTTGCAACTTCCGAGTAAGACTTCTTCAAACCCGAATGCTTATGAGTTCGAGCACCTAAAAACACCAAAAACACATAACCGAGCACACACAAACACAGAAGCACATACCCGAATGCTGAAAATCAGCCAAGAACACCATAATAATCAGAAAACTTACCTGAATTTCAACTTCTTCTTCTTTCTCTCTCTAGAATCGAGAGAATTCTGCTCTTTCTCTCTCTAAAAATCCGAATAAAAGTTGGTACAGGGGTCATGGGCGGCCATGACCACCTTTTTGAACATATTAATATAAAACTTTGTCCCTTGTACCATTTTAACCCCTCAACTTAGGTTAGTTTGTTTTTCTTTCTTTTTCTTCACTTTTCTCTTCTTTTAAAATTTCCGGGTGTTACAGTTACTATTTTATGTTAGTCGGTTAAATTTTTAAATTGAATTTGTATAATAAATGAATTGTGTTGTTAGAATGATAATATATGTTGTTTAATTTGATTATCAGTTTTTGTTATTAGAATGATAATATAAGTCATTTGATTTGGTTATCGACTTGTGAACTTCTTTTGTTTCTAGGTGATAATATAACTATGATTAGTGGTTTGTGTTGTTATAAATAATAATTCAAGTTTTAGGATTTCAAAAGTGTTTTAGAAAACATTTTATGATTTTAATTGTGTTTTAGAACATGCCTTAAGATTTCAAATGTGTTTTAGAAAAATGTTTGTGGGTTTCAATTATGTTTTATAACTTTATATGTATTTATGTCATGTTTATGTACGTGTATGTGTATGTATGTAATTTTTATGTATGTGTATACGTGTATTTTTAAATAGTAATAACATTTTAGAATATACATGTCAAAATTATATCTATAAATATAGAATTTGGATTGTCCTCTTTTCAAAATGTTTTTTGAACATTTTATCTTATTTAGGATATGTATAAGTTTAGTTGATTATTTAAGAAAAAATTGATAGTTATTTCTTCTAATATTTCAGGTTTGCTTTTTATGAGTATACTAGGGGAGTTAAATGGAAATGCTATCAAATTTTTTAAGTAGTCAACTCGTTAAAATGCATCCACATGAAATAAAATATTCAAAAAGTGGGTTAGAAAAATCCGCCATAGAATATGAACTTATTAAAATCTCTCAGAAGGCCAACGTCAAGAGGCATGAAAGAAAATAGTTGAATTGTTTACACGTGAATAAAAAAAGTCCTTTCAAAAAAAGGTTTAGGGAATAAAGTGAAACAACTTTATCTAAGTTTGCATGGGAGTCGTTCATGTGCCAAGATGGGATACCTTCAAGTAAAAAAAACATGTACTATTCAAATATGTATTATTAATTTGTTCAAATCAGATGAATACTATTTTTAATGTTTAATAGAGTAACAAACAGAGACCGAAGCCACATTGAAATGTGAAGTAAAGCACATTATAAAGTAGGTATTAGATGGGTCAACCTGGGAGTAGAACAAGAATGGGTAAGTGTAAAATTTTCATTTATATGATTTGTTAGGTATATTATTATCATGTGTTTGTATGTTGTTAATACTTTAATCAACTTTAATTAGTATGTTGTTTGTACATTGTTAACTTAGTATGTTGTTTAGTTTAAATGAGTCAAAATCATCAAAATACACGTCAATAGCTTTGTGCTTTTAGTATGTTATGTTCAGGTGATTTTGACCCATTTAAAGTTTAAACTAATTATCGCCGACATTAAGTCTATTAAAGTGAGTTTGGGGCAATTTGACCAACATTTTGTTAAATGGGTCAAAATCACCCTAACACACTTTAATAGAATTAGTTTAAACAGGTCTAAATCATCCGAACACACTTCAATCAAGTTTTTCGAAAATTATTGTTTTCACTTTGTTTGTTAAAAACCAAATTTTTCTTATTGTTTGCCTAAAAAATTATCAATACTCATACTAGCAGTGTATGTTAACCATTTTTTAAGATCAAAACCATTATTATCATGTAATTTTTCATATTTTTACGTCTAACGCGTTGGTTTGTACGTGTATATTGTTTTCGCGCCGTGTTATATATCAACTTTGACGTCTTTCAATTTGAATATGGATGATGATGATCACCACATATTTAGTATTTCAGTATATTTAGTTCTCATTTTGGTCGTAGAAGAATTATATCAAGATGGATTTCAAAATGAATACATGTTAACGAAAGAATCAAAATGATAGAAACGTAACATTGAGAGTTTTAACAGTGATTATATATCTTAAGATGGCACCTCTAACATGCAGAAATTTCTGAACAAGACACAAGAAAATTAAAATAGAAGTCATGATATTTGAAATAGACAAGCTCAAGAACGAAAGCAAATCTGAACAAGAGACAAGAAAATTAATATAAGTACTCACCTCTGTTTGATTCAACCTAACCACAACACCCTTGTATGCTTGATGAACTATTGAAAGCTTCTTGGCGGATGACTTTATAGACCTAGTGTAGGACACTACAAACCTAACCCCCTAAGTTATGATTACATAAGAAACCTAACCCTAAAGTAACTTCTTAATATATATATATATATATATATATATATATATATATATATAACCCCTAAATATTTTATAGTATTATACGATATCTAACTATTTAACGCTTATTTAGACACATTGTTTTTCAACTCACAGTTTTACTTATTACTTGCTTGTTTATCAATATTTGAAAGATAAGTTTCAGATATTTCATTTTTTCCACAAAACTGAATGTTACAATGAACCAACTCATAGATTCGTTTGGTTCGACATACAATTCCAAGTCACGTCATTCAAGACCATCATGACAAATGTAATGGTCTTACATCAATATATTCCGTCTACTCATCATATACTAAATTCTTTGTCGTATTTAGAGTATATGCACTATTACAATAAAACATGTTTGGCTATCTTCAACCTAAAACTCCTAACAAGGCCATGTAGCCATATGTATTCCTTATCCGTCATCAGCATGCTTTCAGCGCACCTCAATTATCAAAAAAGACAAGTGTCGCCTTCTCAATGCTAGCACATTTGTACAAGGCAAAGATATAACACTTAAATTATCTTTTCTTCATATGATCACTGTTATGATTCGAGCATTTATAGCCCACCAAACTAACGGTAGACTTGTTCCATAATAACGGTAGACTTGTTCCATAAACCAAGCAAAAGTTGTTTATCACTTATACTATCACATAATCCCCAAAATGCTTACTGTAATAACTTCATGAACCAAAACAATCCTAGTGTAGGCCATTACACCTTTTAATACATTTGAATATGAAACTCTAACCATGCAACTCTTGTCCACATTTAGATGGTATGGTACTAGAATCAAGTTTAAATTTTTATTCTTTCAAAATGGTTTTATTGGACAAGAAGAATTAGATTGAAGCTAACTATAATCGAATGATTAAGAACATGTAATCATTGAGTAATTTGCAACTTTTTCAAGGGATATAATAACAAAGTCATTTAATTTTTTTAATAAAAGTAACTATTCTTGAGATTATGTCTCTACACGAGAGGAACTCGTGTTGTGCCTCATAAGAATTTGCATCTAGGCTATAAGGATGTTTTACATCAGCCTCACTAGCAACAATATAAAAACCAACACCAATAGTCTACTTAGATAACCATTCTTCAGCATCGAGATCTTTTTGTAAGACCCTAACTTATATAGATTACAATATCAAGAGAAAAGCAAAATTCAAGAAATAAAATATATCTAAAAGTACGTAAGTTTTCAAAAGCATACATGTGACATCTTACATAAATCCCATATCGACCGTGGAAATGAGAGATTCCTGGTTCATAAGTAATGTCTGGTCTCTAATATCACAAACGCGTTTTGGGCGTGTTGGCTGCGGAAGAGGAGAACTTCATCGTTAAATGTGCTAAAGTGGCAGCAATCCAGGGATGGGTGGCCTCCCTGGTAAGTTTCCACCCGGGCAACCAAAAGCAAATCATGAGCTACTCATGGACAAAGCGGACAATATTGGTGGATGAGAGGTCAGGTGTTACAGAATGGTATCAGAGCCACTCATATGCCGTTCGGGATGGTGGGACAAACCTTACCTAGGATGGTGAGTTCTCGGGCTCATCGAGGACGATGAGTCCAAAATGGGGTGATTGTGACACCCTACATAAATCTCATATCGGCCGTGTTTAGGAGAGATTTCTTGTTCATAAGTAATGTCTGGTTTCTAATATCACCAACGCGTTTTGAGCTTATTGGCTATGGATGAGATGAGAACTCCACAGTTAAACGTGCTCAAGTGGCGACAATCCAGGGATGGGTGACCTCCCAGGGAAGTTTTCACCCGGGCAATCAAAAACAAATCCGTGAGCTACTCGTGGGCAAAGTGACAATATTTTTGATACGAAAGGTCGGGTGTTACAACGCGAAAACATTAAGTTCATACGAGAACTTTTAGTTCAAACGAGAAGTTTAGTTCATGCGAAAAATATTGGAAGTTTTCTCATGAAATCCATTATGTATAAATATTTGTTTTTGTTTTGTATTTCATTATGTGTGTTTCATTTATAAAAGTTTTTTGAGGGTACTAAGAGAGTAGAGAGTTGTGTGAAAGGCCGCCCGATAGGAGCTCATCTCGGGTGGATCGGGCTTAAACGATTTAAAATACTTTGGTATTGTAATCATTTGGTTTATAATATTCGATTGAGTTTCGTCATAGTCTTCGCCAACCACTGGCCACCGGCGGCGTCGCCGCCAACCACCGGCCACCCGCGGCGCCGCCTACCACCGGTCACCCCTGCCCCGCGCGCCAACCACCGGCCCCCGCCTCCGCCGCCACCAACCACCAGTACCGCCGCAGCCACCGTCGCCGCCGCCAACAGCCAACCACCAGCCATCGCCGCCGCCGCCGCCAACCACCGACCAACCATGACGTTACCAACCACCGGCCGCCACCGTCGCCGCCAACAACTGCCACCGAGAACCATCACTATCATAAACTAATGATTTGTTTTATTTCTAAAAAGTAAACAAACACGTTAATAAAATGTAATGATTTATTTTAATTTCTCATACATTGCATTCTTTCATTTATTCTATTAATTCGTTCATTAAGTTACTTTATACCAAACAAACCCCACCAAAAGGCATGCACTCGTGGGAATTAAAAAACAAGGCTGAATAAACATTATTAAAACAAGATTTTTGAAAATTAAAAAAAGACTAAAACAGTTAGATCGTAGCATCTAGTTCGCCTAGTAAACATTGTTCATCACCTTGGTCAACTAATAAGATATATAATTACTTTCTTTATGTTTGTTACACCTAATTATAATTATAATATATATATAACAATTTATTTTGTCATTATCGATGGATATATTTATTAAACATCTAAGTAATGTCAACTTTTTACTAAACTATTGATTTTTCCTATATAATATTAGAGTAAATTACACAATGATCCCAATAGTTTAAGGTAAATTTTGAAATTGGTCCCTAAACTTGTTTTTTATGAATTTAGTCCGTAGTTGCAGCATTTGCTTTCAAATATAGTCCCTGGCTTGATGGAGTAAAATTAGTCAATTAAAATGAATTAAGAACATTTTGGTATTTTATATACTCCATTACTATTAATGTTTAGGGAATGAATCTCTAATGCCCCTTTCTTTTCAATTGACGACTGCTTGCTCCACCGTCATCGCCACCGGCGTCATCATTCACCTATTGGATGATATAAACTTGGTTACTTTCTTTGATTCAGTTTTTATTCTACTTGAGTTCTCAATTATTTCCATGCTCGAGGTAATCAAGATCTTTAAATGGGATTCATAATCAAGATCTTAAAACATTATTTGAGTTCCGAAAGGAAATAATGGACTATTTTTGAAAGAAAATAGTTATTTTTGGGACCAAATGCATTAAAATTAGAGTTAGGGACCAAATTCAAGAATTGTTTTAAATCACAGCGATCATTCATGTAACTTACTCTTAATATTATAAGTTTCTAATTTGTACATTGGATTTAGATTTGTTTACATTTTTTTAATATGTAGATCTATGTTTGAAATAGTCAATGGCCACCATACATTATATAAACATATAACTCTTCACCATCATCAACAATTCACCCTAAAACAATGGCATCTCTTGCACCACCACCAACAACAACCACCGCCGCCACCGCCACCGCCACCCGAAAACCCTTCTCTTCCTCCTCCACCTACGCTTCTTCCTTCTATTTCAAGTCATCTCCAGTTCCCATATCAAGAAACTACAAATATCTCCATGCAGTTTCATGCAAAACCCTAGATAACGACGACCACGAAGAAATCTCAATGAAAATCGACCGTAGACACGTTATGTTAGGTCTCGGTGGTTTTTATGGTGCTTCCGCCACCTTCAGGTCTGGCTCGATGGCACTCGCGGATCCGATAATGGCACCGGACATCACAAAATGTGGTAAAGCAAAACTACCAGTGAATGCTGAACACACCAACTGTTGCCCTCCGTTAGAGAAAGAGATTATAGATTTCGAACCACCTCCAACAACCATCACTCGGGTCCGGCCCGCAGCTCATTTGGTCAGTAAGGACTACATAGCCAAATATAACAAAGCTATCAAGCTCATGAAAGCTCTCCCGGATGACGATCCTTGTAGTTTTAAACAACAAGCCGCGATTCATTGTGCCTATTGCAATGGCGCGTATGAGCAAGTCGGCTTCCCCGATCTCGAGCTTCAAGTTCATCATTCATGGCTGTTCTTACCCTTCCATCGCCTTTACTTGTACTTCTTTGAGAAAATTTGTGGGAAATTAATCGGTGACCCGAGTTTCGCAATCCCTTTCTGGAACTGGGATGCACCTAAGGGGATGAAAATCCCTAATATTTACACGAATAAGAAATCACCATTGTACGATTCTTTACGTGATGCTAGACATCAACCGCCGTCTATAGTTGATCTAGACTTCAATAGGGATGATAAAAATCTAAGCCGATCAAAACAAGTTTCCATAAATCTCATAATTATGTATAGACAAATGGTGTCTAGTGCAAAGACTGCTCAACTTTTCATGGGTAGCCCCTATCGCGCAGGCTTTGAAGCTTACCCTGGTCCAGGCTCACTCGAGCACATTCCGCATGGTGTGATCCATGCCTGGACCGGGGATCGAACCCAAGACAATCTAGAAGACATGGGTAACTTTTATTCAGCAGCTAGAGATCCAATCTTCTATGCACATCATGCAAATGTGGATAGAATGTGGTCAATTTGGAAAACCTTAGAAGGAGAAAGTAGGATAGACTTTACCGATGAAGACTGGCTTGATTCTTCGTTTTTGTTCTATAATGAGAACGCGGAGATGGTTCGAGTCAAGGTGCGAGATTGTCTCGACACCAAGAATCTTGGCTATGTTTATCAAGATGTAAAAATACCATGGCTAAACAATAAGCCCAAACCCCGTATGGTCAAAAGGGCTTTTAGCAAGATCAAGAAACTAGTCGTGGCTCGAGCCGACAAACACATACCCTTCGCGAATGATGTATTCCCCACGACCCTCGATAAGCCGGTCAAAGTTTTGGTTCCAAGACCAAAGAAGTCCAGAAGCAAGAAACCAAAAGAGGAAAAAGAAGAGATATTGGTGATTGAAGGGATTGAAGTAAGGATAGATGCGTTTGTGAAGTTTGACGTGCTTGTTAATGATGAGGATGATGAGATGATCAATGCCACTGCGGATAAGGCGGAGTTCGCCGGAAGTTTTGTGAATGTGCCTCATCAGCATAAGCATGAGTCGAACATGAAGACCACATTGAGGTTAGGGATAAGTGAGCTTTTACAAGATTTGAAAGCTAGGGATGATGACAAAGTGGTGGTTACATTGGTGCCTAAAAATGATAGCGGTGAGATTACCATTAGTGGGATTAAGATCGAGCATGAAGACTGATGAGAAATCCGATTATGATCTTTTACTAGTCATTTTATCTATAAATAAAGACGTGATCTTGACCTAATAAATGTGCATGGGAGTAATATTATCTTTTGGTCAATAATGTATTGTCCGGAAAAATTTTGCTTCTGTTATCAGATATTTAATATAGAGATTAATATTTACGTAAAGGTATCCTAACTCGCGCGCTACGCGAGTCGTCAACCCGTATTAAAAGAATATTTTTTTTCTGATACAAACAAATCTGTTAAGTCTCAGAATAGGTAACTCGTTTTAACTTCAATCCAGAGTACGTGTCACGCCAACCAATGGTTGCTTTTTTTGGCATCAACGTGGCCTTTATACGTATCATATATACCAAATCAAAGTACAAAATAATCAAATCCAAATGTATGTTAATAATGAAATAAATTAAACATTGACATGTATATCTATTTGCTACACAACCGCACTTCCAACATTTCAGCTTTAGAACTAACATGACGTGTATTAGACAAACAATTATTCATCATCATCAATGAATGAGAAGCATACCATAGCTTCAACAACACTTAAACTTGACAATGTCCTTATGAAAACTCATCTAAAAAAACTAAAGTCCAACCGATCCCGTTATTGGCATAACAAAACCAGACAACAGTCTTATGTCTCATATGAGCGTGCGTACGACAACATCGGCCCAATGATGTGTACCCCCAACATCATCGACCCAACGACAAGTTTCAGATGAACAACATACCATTATCATCGATGTGTTGCTAGTGACTATGGTAAGTAGCACCAAGTATACATCCACCATAATAAACATACAAGAGGAGAGATTTTATAAATAGTAAGAAAATAAAGACTTTAATGTTTCACACATAATAAATCCTTCATTGTAGTTCTAATCGAGTTGTCGTGGTTGAATTAAAAACTAACTAATTTAAAGGACTTAAATACCTGTAACTAGTACTAGTACTGGTAAATAGAAGTGTTCTCCACATGAAATTAATAGAAAATGTAAAGCTTAAACTTAAGAAACTAAAATACAAAACAATAGAATTAATGAGAATTGGTTAGAAATCACATAGACATGACTATGTAAAATCGTTTAATTAAACTGATACTTGTGAAACAAACTTTTAAGCTTCGCTTGTTCACATAATTACCAATCCTTATATATCAAGTATTCACACACACATCAAACTGCTCACGATGCAAGAAAACCAAATGGGAATGATAGAATGCAAATTCATAAAATAAACGAATCATTTAACATTAATCAAAACATACACTTGAATTTTTTGTGTCAAAAAGAAAACAAACCAAAAACCCAATTCAAACTAAGCCTATTGTTCACTTACAAGAACTATCAACTCGAAAGCGATTACAAAAGGATTAGCTGCTCATCATCAATTGATGTTGTTGGAGCTTGATCCCAGGTGAATCCATGGTGAAAAGCACACTCGAAATTGCCTTGGAATCGTCCAAATATCATAGGTGTAAAGGTTGGGTCGAAGCCCTAGGTTTTATCCTTAAGTAATGCTTAACCCCCCCCCCCCCCCCCCCAAAAAAAAAAAATAAATAAATAAATAAATTCAAGAGCTGATTATAGATCAGCACATAGTGTGCAGGGGGTGAGCATAAAACGTTGGCCCCTCAAAAGTTTATGCAATGCGCTTGTCATTGTGTTGATATCAGAGAACTATACACTAGTAGTAGAGCACTATGTGGTGGAACGTTGTTATTGGCATTTTTACTACCAACCCCTTTGTCTTCACTTATGCAAACTTCCGTGTTTCCATTACTCTTCGATGCATACATTAAGACGTCCAAATATGATCTTCAACCTTTAAACATCTACAGCACAAACACATCTTCAAGTAACCTTGTTTTATATTCATAAATTTATAAATATACGAAATTAACTATGTTTAACACCAAATATATAGCGCACAGTCACATCCCCACACTAATCCTTTGGTTGCCCTCAAACAAAGCCTTCATGTAACTATAGACCTTCATTAACAATAACACTTCACTAATCACCACCAATCCTCAATTAAGATACAAAGTCACACCCAACTCAAAGGATTATAATCTAGCAAACAATCTCATGAATTTACTACCAAGCCTTCAAGCTTTCCCTATGCATGTAATCACATTTTCTTAAAATTCCTTTAAATCGCACACAAATTAAAAGAACTTTTATGGGTTTTTCATTAGGCTTGGTTAAAGGTAGGGATTAAGGGTAAAAATGGCTAAAACTTGATAAAATCCAAACCGGTAAGGCAACTTTCTTTGAAGGTCTAAAATTAATACCATTGCATTTTGCAAATTGGATTTTGAGGCAAACATTGGCCCTTCTTTTATGATTTTTTCACTTTTATGGGGCACACTAACATCGGCGCTCTTTTGATTCTCGACTTTTTGAATGATACAATCTTTTTCAGCATATATTCTCATATAATTTGAAAATATCCTTATCAAATTACCGAATAATAAGGCATGGTACATTGTCTATATTTCAAGCACCTAATCACCAATCCATTGAGGTTTTCTTAAAAAAAAAATAGAAACAAAAAAGGCTCATGATATACTTTTCTTTCATACTATGTGCTTGGGTAACACACGAATCCTTTTCATCCTTTTCTTGGTATCTAAGTAGTATCACTGGATGAGAACTAAAAAATAAAAATAACAAGGCTTTTCAATTCTTAAGGTCAATTCCTATTGCATTTATCATTTTTGTGTAAGAACTTGGTTCATGCTCAAATGTTTCATAATTGTGACCAATAATCAACTAACGCAAAGACATGCATGAAAATTCTATCATCTAGCTTGTTATCTTCGATTAGACACTTCTTACCACTTTTCATAAATCTCATCACTTGAAAATGACCATGATAAAAGACCTAGTCCAATAAGCTAGCAGATAAAAAGTTGATTATTTACCTTTAGAAAATCCAGCTTCAAGCATATTTAGACTCGCTTTATAGATGGTTTTGCATAAAATTTTTCAAATTTTGTTTATATTTAAGAGTTTATCAAATGATTTTATAATTTTTCAACTTTTTCCTTCCCCATATCCTCACACTTAGGATACATTATCTCTACTAAATGGTTATTTTTATATTTAAGAATATATATGTAGGAATGGAGTTCCCAACCTCTAACTTTCCAACTCAGAGATTCAATGCTTCCTTTAACAACTAAAACAAAATAAACCAAAAATAACTTACTAGTGACTCGATGAACAAATATGTGTCCCCATAAACTATGAAGCTTACGTACATCATCAAACACAAATATTCAAAGATGCTCAGTTATGATGATTATGATCAATTACATATTTCAAAAGTTAGCTATGATTTAATTATGATCATTGGTTTTTAATTATACACATTGAAAGTAATATACGGGAAATTTTGCTTAATAACGGTATATTAAGTTTTTTATGTTTAATTATCATCAATGAGTATCCAACAAGGCAAAAAATGATTGGTTATGATGATTAGTGTTGATTAAATACTTCAAATGTTAGCTATAATCGATTTATGATCATTAGTGTTGAATTATACACATTGATAGTAATTTATGAAAAATTATGTTTATTAATGGTAAATTAAGTTTGTTAATGCTAATATAATCAACTAGCTTTAGTAAACTCATGTATTATACGACGGGTTGAATAAATAAACTATTAAATATAATAAAATTTTATTAAAACGATATTCTAAGATAATATTTGATTGAAATTTTCTTTATTATTAACAAAATGAAAAGTTTATTTCAAAACAAACATTTTAAAATAATATCACTTTTAAAAAAAAATTATTATAGTTTCCAAGTTTAATTATTTTTTTCCTTAAATATTTTATTTATGTTTTAGAAAACATTGATGTTTTAGAAAACATTCTTATTTTATAATAAAAAAAAGTGTATATTTAGAAATAACATTAATGAAAAGATTTCTTTCTTAATTTATTAAAAAGGGAATTTTAATCTAAGAAAGAATTAGATAATATACTTCGTATTTAATGAGATTATTTAATATAATAGAGAAGCAATAAAAAATTAAGGAGGGAAAATATGATGTTGCCACGTGTCTCTTATAGTTACTCTTTTATTAAAAAAAAAAGATTAATGACTAACAAGCTCAAAAATGTTTGGTTATGATAATTATAATTGACTACGTAAATCAAAGGTTTGTTGTCATCGAATTATGATTGGTGTTAATTTATAGACGTTGGTTATTATAATTATAACTGATAACGTTCCATTTGGAACCGAAAAAATTATGTCAGTTGACCCCATCCTTCCCAAGGTGATTTCGCCCTTGGTGTTAGTTGACCCAAGGCGATGACGTGGTCTAGTCATTATAGATCATCTTAAGACGACAACATGCCATCGCCATTGGGTTACCTTGCTTTATGTCTATCCTAGACTTATGACGACAACATGTCATCGACTTAGGGTGATCCATGGCAACAAAATTTAATGCAAGCCATAGAGCAATTTCTTTCATCTTCATAGCTTCATTTGATTTTATTTTTGATTTATTTAAATGAAGGAAGATCGAAAAATTAAAAAAATTGTGAACACATTATGGGGACATCATATCGTTAAGTAATTTTTTTCTCTAAAGTAACTTGGAGTGAAATAAGCCCGTCATTATAAAAATCTTATGATGACAACATATCATTATCATAGGATGATATGTAATCTTAAATTTAATATTAATAAAAATAGTAATTATAATTAATAAAAATAATATTATTATATTACTAATTGTGCACATTATTGTTTTGATCATTATATGTATTATTTTAAGTAATAATAATATTTATAATAAATATTATCATTATTTATAATTAAAAAAATATCATTTAGGTCAAAGATGTTTGGATTTGATAGTTTGGGTTGATTACGAAGGTCAAAGGTTAATTATGATTAGTGTTGTTGAATATACACATTGTTGGTAATAATGGGAAATTATGATTATTAATGGAAAATTAAGTTTTTATGTTTAGTTATCATCAATGATTGTCAAACAAGGTCAAAGATCCTCTGTTATAATGATTATGGTCGATTACATATGTCAAAGGTTTGCAAGGATCGAATTATAATCATTGGTGTTGATTTATACACATTGATGGTTTTACGGGAAATTATGCTTAGTAATGGAAAATAAAGTTTTTTTATGCTAATTTATAACCAATTAGTGTCAAACAAGGTCTAAGATGTTTGGTTATCATGATTATGATCGATTACATAAATCAAACATTTGTTGTGATCCAATTATGATAATTGATGTTGAATTACAGACGTTGGTGGTAATTTCATAATATTTATAACTAAAATTATATTAATACTATTTTTGTAGAAATTAAACATAGAGGCTCAGGAAATCAATTAAAGATATTGAAGGTCAAGATCTAGTTGTGCGAGAAGTTTTGATCGTTGGTTTAGTATAATTATATTCTTTTAGTAATGTTTGTATTAAGATAGAAATTTTTTGATTTGAGCAATATTGTAATTCTTTTGAAATAAGAGAGCAATACATTACAAGTTTATTTACTTTTGTTGCTTGATTCTTCACTGTATACTTTAATTTCTATGTCATGAACGATTACATTCCGCATTCTTGTCACGAGATCGATCTATTATTATTTCAGAAGGTCCTTCACTTTACTAAAACAAACCACCACCACACCCACGACCCACCTTCTCCCATTGGTCCTTCATCCCCAGCATTCTACGTCCTTCACTAAAAACCCACCACTGCCATCTTTTCTAGCCTCCATCTTGCTCTCTTCGTCCCCAGCACCACTCCCTTCACCCCTAATATCAAAAACCTACCACCACCGCGCTCCTACCATTACCACCTCGCCTTCCATATGTCACCACCAAAAACTACCCACCATTGTGCGTTCTTGCCACCACCGTGACTCCTACCATGCACCACCACTTTTCACCTTCCACTATGTACCACTCCTATCGCCCCACCACCACCACCATTCCTAGCCTCCCCTATCATTCTGGTAGCAACCCCCACCACTTCTACCATCTCTATCATGTTTTTCTAGGGCTGCTGCATCATCTTGTCACCACCATCGTTGTCGACATCATCTTGTCACCACCATTTTTGTTATAATTTTAAGATGTGTATGTTACCTTTTTATGTTAATTAGTTAAAAATTTAAATTAAATTGGTATAATAAATAAAGTGTGTTGTTAGAATGATAATATAAGTTTTTTGATTTGGTTATTGGTTTTAGTTGTTAGAATGATAATATAAATCATTTGATTTGGTTATCAACTTGTGGACTTTAGTTGTGTTCTAGGTGATAGTATAACTTTGAATTGCTTATTGGTTTGTGTTATTAGATATATTAATATAAGTTTTAGGATTTCAAAAGTGCTTTAGAAAACATTATAGGATTTTAATTGTGTTTTATAACATGTCTTAAGATTTCAAATGTGTTTTAGAATAATATTTGTGGGTTTCAATTATGTTTTATAACTTGTATTTGTATTTATCTTATGTTTATGTCCGTGTGCATGTATGTATGTAACTTTTATGTATGTGTAAATGTCAAAATTATAACCAATAGATATAGAATTTGGATTATCCTTTTTTCGGACTGTTTTTTAAGTATTTTATCTTATTTAGGATATGTATATGTTTAGTTGATTATTATGAAAAAAATTGATAGTTATATCTTCTACTATTTCGAGTTTGCTTATATAAACATACTAGGGGAGTTAAATGGAAATGCTATTGAACTTTTAGATAGTCAACTCGTTAAAGCGCATGCATATGAAATAGAATATTCAAAAAATGGGTTGGAGTTATCCGCCTTAGAACATGAACTCATTAAAACATCCCTCAGATTGCTAACATCAAGAGACATGGAAGAATGTGTTTGAGTTGTTCACAAGTGAACAAAAAAAGGCCTTTCAGAAAAAGGTTCAGGGAATAGGGTGAAACAACTCTAACTAAGTTTGCATTGGAGTCGTCATATGCCTAGAAGGGATACCTTCAAGTGAAAAAACATGTCTTATTCAAATATGTATTATTAATTTGTTCAAATCACATAAATATTATTTTTAATGTGAAGGAGGGCACATTATAGAGGGTTTAGATGGGTCAACCCAGGGGCAGAATAAGAATGGGTAAGTATAAAACTTTTATATATATGATTTGATAGGTATATTATTATAATGTGTTTGTATGTTGTTAATACTTTAATCAAATTTAGTATGTTGTTTGTACATTGTTAATTTAGTATGTTGTTTAGTTTAAATGAGTCAATATCATCCAAATGCACGTCAATAGGTTTGTGCTTTTAGTATGTTGTGTTTAGGTGAATTTGACCCATTTAAAGTCACTACTAAAAAACTATAGTTTTTGCTATAAGCATATTTGTGGCAAAATTGTAGCAAAATGAAGTTAATGACAAATTTGTTACAAACAAATGATTGTAGGAAAAAACCCCGTGGCAAAATAATTTTCGATAACTCTGCCACAAACAGCCTCACAATTTTGCCACGAAATTGTTTTGTCGCTAAATTTGAGACAACATTCCCACAAACAGTTTTCTAAACCTTTTGCTACAAAATTGTGACAACATCTCACAAAACTGTATTTAATTATTATATATTTTAATAAATAAAAACAAAAATAGCATTAATATAATTGTTCGAATTTGCGACAATTTTAGGTTTTGTAGCAACTTTATAGATAAGTTGTGTGAACCATTAACGATATTATTGTTCTCTGATTGTTGTTAAAAAATAGTCGCAATTTAATGGTAAATAAATTGTTGTGGGAAAGTTGTAGCAATTACTTGCAGTAAAAATAACCATTTTCTAGTAGTGAGTTTAAACTAATTGTCGCCAACATTAAATTTATTAAAGTGGGTTTGGGGCAATTTGACCAACATTTTGTTAAATCTATCAAAATCACCCGAACACACTTTAATAGACTTAATGTTCACGATAATTACTATAAATAGGTCTAAATCATCCGAACACACTTCAATCAAGTTTTTAAAAATTATTGTTTTCACTTTGTTTGTTAAAAACCAAATTTTTTATATTGTGTCCAAAAAATTATCAATACTCATATTAACGGTACATGTTAACCATTTTTTAAGATCAAAATCATTATTTATTATGTAATTTTTATATTTTTACGTCTAACGCATTGGTTTGTACTTGTATATTATTTTAGCGTCATGATATTTATCAACTTTGATGTCTTTTGATATAGATGATGATGATTACCACATATTTAGTATTTTAGTATATTTAGTTCTCATCTTGGTCGTAGAAGAATTATATCAAGATGGATTTCAAAATGAATATATGTTAACAAAAGAATCAAAATTATAGAAACGTAAGATTGAGAGTTTTAACAATGATTATATACCTTGAGATGGCCACCTAAACATGTAGATGAAAAACATAATATATTTAGATGAGAAGTCATGATATTTAAACAGAAAAGCTCAAGAATGAAAGCGAATACGAACAAGACAGAAGAAAATTAATCTAAATAGTTACCTATACTTGATGTTTTATTCAATCGAACCACAACACCCTTGTATGCTTGATTATCTTCTTGAAAGCTTCTTGATGGATGACTTCATGAACCAAATCAGACGTAGTGTAGGCCATCACAAAGCTAACCCCTTAATTAGGTTATGATTAAATAACAAACCTAACCCTAAAGTAACTTCTTAATATACATATAGCCCTGTATTAAACGATGTTTAACTATTTAGTGCTTATTTAGATGCCTTGTTTTTAAACTCACGGTTTTATTTATTACTTACTCTTTTATCAATATTTGAAAGATAAGTTTCAGATATTGCATTTTTGTCCACAAAACTGGATGTTACAATGAACCAACTCACAGATCCATTTGGTTCGACATACAATTCCAACTCACGTCATTCAAGACTATCATGACAAATGTAACAGTCTAACATCAATATGGCCTGCTATCATATACTATATTCTTTGTCGCATTTAGAGTATACGCACTATTACAATAAAACATAGTCGGCCATCTTCAACATAAAGCTCCTAACAAGACCATGTAGCCATATCACTACAAGAAAGTAGACTTTTAGCGACGATTTTTTTAGCGACGAAATAAACCGTTGCTATAAAGCTACCTATTGCGACGAAATTTAGTGGCTAAAACTTTTTCAGCTTTTTTGTTTTCTCATTATCTATTGTGACGAAATTTCGTCTCGATACATTTAGGCGGGTTGGAGGGAAAAATAGGCGCTCTGTTGAAAATCTATAGCGATGGAATTTCGTCTCGATACCTTTAAGATATTTTTTTTTCCCATTTTTTTTATAAGAGATGATGAGATAATAAAAATAAAAAATAAAGAAAAAAATAAAATATGACCTATAGAGACGAAACTTAGTCGCAATACACTTCAGATTTCAATAACTCTTTCTGCTCATTTCTTTTTCCTCATTCGACACAAGAAAAGGGTTTGGTCCTCATCTGTGCAGCCGACGACTCCCCAAGACTTCCGACCGGCGCATTGTCCCAGACCTTCGATCGGTGCCTTCCTTTTGCTCTCCGGTGAGTTAAGACCATCTCCGGCTCCTTCCTTTCCCTCTCTACTGTTCTTCCCCTAAACTTCAAGGTATGAATTCTCATGTTTACTTTGTATCAGGTGGAGACTCGTTCCACCACCATCATCGTCGGAGACGCATGAAGTGATAAACCCACTCAAATCCCTGAGGTTTCCCCCTATTATTCTCTTTCTATGTACTCTAATTTGACTTTTGATCTCAAATTGTCTGACTAGAAGTTCATGTAAGGATAATGATTTTGTTTCAAACGGAATGCTAATAACGCTATTTCTGTTTGTGGTGCTTGTTGAGTAGGTTAGTGTAGTTAGGGTTTTTTTTTTAGAGTTTAATGATTATTTTCTTGACCAGACAATCTAACTGTGTATCTCCATTTCAATGGAGTAGTAGTATGTAATCTCAAATAGACTTCATAAAAACACTATATTTCTTTGTTTATCATTGATGTTATATTTTTAGATTTAAGCACTCTTTTAGGCTTGGTTGGATTTTTAGAGCTAAGCATATGGGTCTTTTAAGAGGAACACAAGTTAAGCATGTTAAAGTAAAATTTAAAATTGAAGACTAAAACATTTGATTTAGGTATATTTTACTAAAATTAGAGTAAACAAGGTGAGTAAACGTTTCATGAAGATTTTGAACTAAGATTATGAAAGCTACTAATAGTTATAATATATAATCTAATTTAATAATGCTTTAACTTAATGAAGTAGGGTGGGCTACTGTGGCCATGCGAGGCACATTATTGCTTGTTCTCAGCCAAGACGATTAGTTGTGTGGGTACTCAACGCAATATTTCTTGTTAGTGAATGCCACTAATATCTATTATTACTTTTCTAATATTTTAGAATATCTTTTAATGTTGTACGTATTAATCCATTATCATATTTTCAGAGTGTTGCTTCAAGGGTGGCTAAAGAAATGGAGGTCAAACTTGGGGAGGAAGTTGGTTATACTAGTCAAATGATCCTAACGTATATATACTACAAAACAGAAAAGTAAACTGATAATATTAAGTTTGAAAGTGGACTTTACTTTAATGTTACGAAGGGTCAATAGTTTTATTTAGGGAGATGATGGATGATCCTCTCCTTGGTAAGTACAGGTGTTGGTTATAATATATTGTTCTTTGTTTTCACGTATTTATAATGAGGGATACAGAAATCACATATTTTGAAAGGGTTAAATTATCTAGGAATTATAATGATTAAATTAACACAAATCTAAGTTTCTTTCTTGTATCTATTTCAGACTGTTATGACAGAAGCTAGTTCTCAACAGGCTGCATCATGACCAGATTTTATAGGCTCGGTCATAGATTTCCAATATCAAATGCAAGGACCACGGTTTCTATATTAAATTATTTAGGTGCTCCATTGAATACTGTTTTTTAGGGATTAATATATATCATTTTGGATTGCAATATATAATGGTGATAGTCAATTTATAATATTGATTGTCGATTGCAATATATCATAAGCTCTGCATCTTTAAGGTTTATGTTTATTATTGCAGAAAGACGAAGAAGACAAGTTGGGATTACATTTGGTCTAGCTTGTTGAGGTAAGACAACATCCTGATGAAGAAACCATATCTAAAACATTTTTTGCTTTGGGTGGGTTTGGTAAACGGGTCACAACAGGTAACTTTTTAGCATCATGCTAATAGCAATAATGTTAGTACCTTGTAGATATGATAGGTAAAATGTTGTTGCTTAGCTAGTGAGTTTGTGCCCTGTAGGTACTTGATTTGTTTGAAACAAATCATGTTTGTACATATATATTTTCATGTTCATTTTTGTACCAATAATGTTAGTATGTTGTTATAATCATTAATATGTTGTAAATCACACGTTATTGAGGTTACAAGGTTATGTTGGCACTAGAAAGGTTTGAAGCGGGTTCCTTTGTTTTTCAGTTTAAGAGGAATCTCAAATTTTGTTTCAGCGCTAGAAAAGATTTAAAGTGTCTTTGTAAGGTATGCAAAATTATTCTCCATTACATTACTAAATATCACCTTCAATCTTACAACTGTTCTAAATAATAGTACAGTTAACAATAGAATTAATTGTTGATGAACTTTACTTGATACAGTTCTTAATCAAGAATGCTTCTCAGTTAGTGAAGAAAAACGATTCAGGTCAATTTTTAAGCTCACAACAAACCTGTTTCTATATTTCTTTTATTCTTTCTTATTCCTCACTTTAGTTCACAATATACACTACAACTGATCGTTGCATAATGGCTTTGTCTTTCTTATTGTAGGTGGTGTTATAGGTATTAAACTCAAAAATATGATGATGAGAGCCGGATAGTGATCATATGATTATTAGTTTGGTTTTAATTGGATAAATGTATTTGCATAATCTGATATAAATTCTTAATACATTGATTTTTACATTTAATTTTATTAGAATTGTATGGATGTTTGTTTAAAACTTATAGTTTTGTATGTTTGGATTTTGTAGATTTATTATTTAAAAAATCTAGAAAATTATTTTAAAAAATTAAATCATTCGGTTTTATGAATTTTCTATTATCTATGGCGACTACTTTTCGTCGCAACTGGTATTAAATATATAATATTAAAGATTTCTTTTTCATCAAAGAAAACTTTTTAATGATAGGTATAGCGACCAAAATTCGTCGCGATAGGTTAATCTATAGCGACGATAGGTATAGCGACGAAAATATTGACCTAATACGACGGAGAAATGGCGACGAAACAATTGCGACCATTTTTCGTCGCAATAGATTTTAGAGACAACTTTTGGTCGCAATAGGTGATAAAAATTTCGTCGCGAAAAAGCCTTTTTTTTGTAGTGTATGCATTCCTTATCCGTCATTAGCATGCTTTAAGCGCACCTCAATTATCAAAAAAGACAAGTGTCGCCTTTTCAATGCTAGCACATTTGTACAAGGAAAGATATAACACATAAATTATCTTCTCTTCATAAGATCATTGTTATGATTCGAGCATTCATAGCCCACCAAACTAATTATATAGTCTTGTGCAATAAACCAAGCAAAAGTTGTTCATCTCTTATACTATCACATAATCCCCTAAATGCTTACTACAATAACTTTGTGAACCAAATCAGACCTAGTGTAGGCCATTACACCTTTTAATACATTTGAATATGTAACTCTAACCATGTAACTCTTGTCCACATTTAGTTGGTATGGTACTAGAATCAAGTTTAATTTTTTTTTCTTTCAAAAGGGTTTTATTGGGCAAGAAGAATTAGATTGAAGCTAATTATGATCGAATGATTAAGAACAAGAAAGCAAGTTGGCTCTTAAAATAAGCCTATTAAAACCAAGACAATAAGACAATCAACCAATTCCTAAGTATCCGTTCTATTAAAAGTTTCCATTTCCACATTCCTAACATTGATCGACCTAGTTTATATCATTGATAGCTTCTTGAAATGTTTTAGCACTAGTACAAAAGAGAATTTTTAGGGCGGACCTATTTTATTTATTAGATCAGCTCACATTAAATTCGTCTTAAAAAATTAAAAAGTCATTTTTTAAGGCTATTTTTTAGGGCCGTCACCACTAAAACCGCCCCAAAAAATAGTCACTCATTTTTTAGGGCGACTTTATAGGGCGGTCACCAGCAAAACCGCCCCAAAAAACACAATTTATTATACAGGGCGATGTGTGCACCATTTTATAGGGCGGTGCACACCTTAAAACCACCCCAAAAACTATTTTAGCTAGTACAAACAAAGAAATAACGTTAACTTTTCAAAATACTGAAATTTGTATCGTCTTCAACCTTAAACTCTCTCTGTTTGTATCTGCATTCATATCATATTAATTTTCAACTTCAAACAATTACTTAACCAACTTCATATTAATTATTTTCTTTATTATGCTCATATGAGAAAAGATATTTAGGTACGTTATTGTATTTTAATTTCTTTTTATATTTTAATTATTATATATTTATGCATATTAATGATATAATTTGTATAATGTTTTGTTTCAGTGATTTAAATGCTTTATAATCATCATCATTATATTTGATCAAGAGCGTTGTAAGTTTTAACAAGAGCTTCTTCAAAAGTTTCTTCAAGAGTTTCTTAAAGATCTTAAAAGGTTAGTAAATTTTAATCTTTACTTATATATTATTTTGATATAGTATGTTATATAATCATCTAAGTTAATGATAGAACATATATTTGATTTGTCACTATGCACACACATATATTATGCACATATATTATGCATATATTTGTATTATATTTATAAAATTATACATATGTAATATATACATACACACTCACATATATATATATATATGTATGTATCTTTACATAATATTTAACTAGGACCCTTTGGAGCCATCGAATTACATCATGTCCATACACTTCATATCATATTTTTATCGAGTTTTTTATTTTTAGATGGATCGTAAAGTTTGGATGTATAAGATCGAACGATCTAGCTCAATATATATAAAAGGAGTTCAAAGTTTTCTTATGGTGGCCAAAGCTAATCGAGTGAATAAAGGAAATGAATCGATTAGTTGTCCTTGCACGATTTGTAAAAATTTTAAAAGATTTAAGGATATTAAAGACATAGAGTTCCATTTATTGAAACATGGTTTTATGCCTAGATACACATGTTGGTCAATGCATGGTGAATCACTTATTGATCGTGGCACATCGTCGCTCAATTTACACAACGATAATACGGAGAACAAAGATTCATACATACATGTCAATTATGACAACTTAAATGAAATGGTACATGATTTAGACCCTAATATTGAGGATGATGCTCAAGAAAAATTGCAACAATTATTTGATGATACAGAGAAACCGTTATATTCCGGATGTAAAAATTTCTCGAAGCTTAGTGCCGTATTAAAGTTGTTTAACTTAAAGTCAAACTACAGATGGAGTGATAAAAGTTTCACAAGTTTATTATTAGTTTTGCATGACATGCTTCCAGAAGGTAACGAGCTACCAACTTCTACATATCAAGCTAAAAAGTTGATGTGTCCAATGGGATTAGAAGTTGAAAGAATACATGCATGTCCAAATGATTGTATGTTGTATAGAAATGAGTTCGAAAAGGAACATAAATGTCTTACATGTAGTGTATCAAGGTATAAACGTAAAAAAGAAACAGATGAAGTTGATGATGATGATGATGTGACCAAAAATGGACCACCGGCTAAAATATTGTGGTACTTTCCCATTATACCAAGACTAAAACAATTATTTTCAAATGAAAAAGAAGCAAAATTATTACGTTGGTATTCAGAGGAGCGTATAAATGATGGAAAACTAAGGCATGTTGCAGACTCATCTCAGTGGAGAAGAATGGATAACATATATCCAGAGTTTGGGAACGAAATTAGAAATATATGTTTTGGACTTAGTTCAGACGGAATCAATCCTTTTGGAAACATGAGTAGTCGACATAGTACGTGGCCAGTTCTTCTATGCATATACAATCTACCACCATGGTTATGCATGAAACGAAAGTACATTATGATGTCCTTATTGATCCAAGGTCCGAGGCAACCTGGTAATGACATTGATGTTTATTTGTCTCCTTTGATTGAAGACTTAAAGACTATGTGGAATTCAGGTGTAGATGTGTATGATGCTTATAAGAAAGAAATTTTAAACTAAGAGCAATGGTTTTTTGCACCATAAGTGATTTTCCTGCATACGGTAACTTATCTGGATATAGTACGAAAGGTAAGTTTGCTTGTCCTGTTTGTGAAAATGAGACCAGCTCAATATGGTTAAATAACTGTAAGAAAACAGTATACATGGGACATCGAAGATTCCTTCCGACTTGTCATAGTTATCGAAATAAAAAAAAAAGAGTTTGATGGAAATACAGAGCACCGAACAATGAGGAAGCGATTTGATGCATTTACACGAGTTGAAAAGCTAAATACCGTGTTAGGGAAAAGAACTCGTATCGACAAATGAGCCATTTGGAAAAAGAAGTCAATCTTTTGGGACTTACCTTACTAGAGGCATTTACAAGTTAGACATTGCTTAGATGTTATGCATATTGAAAAAAACGTATGCGATAATTTGTTGGGCTTATTGTTAAACATTCCCGGGAAAACTAAAGATGGGATTAATGTTCGAAAAGACATGGAAGAAATGGGAATACGTAAAGAGCTTGCCCCAGTTCAAAGACCTAGGGGCTTTTATCTTCCACCTACATGTTATACCATGTCAAAAGAAGAAAAAAGACAGTTTTGTAAATGCTTGCACGATATTAAAGTTCCATCTAACTATTCTGCAAACATTAAAAGGTTGGTGTCGATGAAGGACTGTAAATTGTTAGGTATGAAATCTCATGATTGTCATGTTTTGATAACACATATGATTCCTATTGCAGTGCGTGGATTATTACCCGAGAATATCCGGCATGCAATATCAAAACTGTGTTTGTTTTTTAACACCATTCACTCAAAAATTATTGATCCCGAGTCACTGGATTCATTACAAAAAGAAGTTATCATCACGCTTTGTGAACTAGAGATGTACTTTCCACCTTCTTTTTTTGATGTGATGGTTCACCTGGTTTGTCATATCATAGAAGAAATTAAGACTTGTGGTCCTGTATTTTTACGGTACATGTATCCTTTCGAAAGATATATGGGTTTCTTAAAAAGTTACGTAAGAAACCGTAATCGACCAGAGGGTAGTATTGTTGAAGTATATTCTTCTGAAGAGGTGATTGAGTTCGGTAGACGTACACACATTTTTGGGTATTCTTGTATTAAGTAAAATATTATTGTTATCTATACGTTTTGAGGAATTGATGTACATTTAATATCTTGAATGGTGGTTTAGATTTATATGGTGATTTTGGTAATACAATAATATCAGAAATCTGGAAATTTAGCAAATATATACTGAAACATGCTCATTTAATAAATTAAATATTTTTATTTAAAAACCTTAAAAACCGCCCTATAAAAGACTAAAAACAGCCCCATAAAAACAATAAAATTCGCCATATAAAACTAACAAAAACCGCCCTAAAAACTACATAAAACCGCCATAAAAAATCGCCCCATTAAACACCCATTCGCACTATAAAATCCCATCCTCATTACCCTATAAACCCACCCCAAAAAACATCAACCGCCCCAAAAAATAGGACAACCGTCCCAAAAAACAACCGCCCTATAATGTTATCATTTTTTAGAGCGAGGTTTTTTAGGGCGGTTTGACACCGCCCTAACAAACCAAAATCACCTCCCCTTAAAAACAGTTCTGTACTAGTGTAGTTAGGTTCAACACTCGTGAAATAAAAATTATCACACGGAAACATTGAGTAATTCGCAACTTTTTCAAGGCAGGTCATATAATAACAAAGTCATTTAATTTTTTTAATAAAAGTAATTATTCTAAAGATTATGTCTCTACACCGGAGGAACTCTGTGTTCTGTCTCATAAGAATTTGCATCTAGGCTACAATGATGTTTTGCATCAGCCTCACTAGCAACAAGATAAAAATCAATACCAATAGACCACTTAGAGAACCTCTCTTCATCATCAAGATTTTTTGTAAGATCCTAGCTTATATGGATTATAATATCAAGTGAAAAATAAAATTAGAAAGTGAGAACATATAAAAGGACGTAAGTTTTTAAAAGCATACGAGAACTTTTAGTTCATGCGAAAATTTTAGTTTATGTCAAAACTTTTGAAAGTTTTCTCATGAAATCCATTATGTATAAATATTTATTTTTGCTTTGTATTTTATTATGTGTGTTTCATTTATAAAAATGCTTTAAGAGTGAAAGAACGAAGATTTGTGTGAAAGGCCGCGTGAGAGAAGCTCATCTCGGGTGGTTCGAGATTAAACGATGTAAAATCCTTAAGTATTGTAATCGTTTGGTTCATAATATTCGAATGACTTTGTTTGTAGTTCATTGATATTACACATACACACATCCGTCTTAATCTGATTATCAAGTGTAATATTTTCTAATTCATCGAGCCTAGCGGAAATTGTAAAGATCAAACCAGGAGATTCAGAAAATTGAAATTTGTTTTTGAAGATATTTGAAGAACTAGTCGCGCGATAACCTAGTTTCCACACGAGATGAACTTCTCGTGCGAGAACATCCTATAGAAATAGATGTTTTTATTTAGTAACTTGTAACACTTAATCATTATTCCACGTTTTGTAATCAATTTCTCTCTAGAATATATTGTGCGAAACGCTTATTTACATCTTGTATTTACTTTAATTTGTGAGATGTTTAACCGTTCCATATCACATTAATTCCGTGTTTGTAATATGAGATCAATAGTTTATTGAAATCCTGAAGTTTACAAAGTTTGGTACTTAAACAGAGGTTTTTGTGATGTTTGATCAAGTTCAAGATTCTATATTTACAACGTTTAATTTAGGTCATTCGTGAATTAAAACTTGTCAATGTGGACTTATTTTTTCTTACTAAGGGGGGTAATGATTGAACGATTTAATTAAGTGAAAAACCAAATTGTTTGGTATTTTTACTCTAAAAATATGGGCTTATTTTATCTAACATGGGGGGGAGGGAATGTTTCAGATGATCTGGTTCGTCGACACAGAATCTTGTTATCAGATTGAAAAATCAAGTTGTTTGGGAATCTGAAATGAAAGTTCGATCTCCCTGTCATATGCTTAATACAATTTAGGTCTATGTGATCAAGATAGAACGGTTATCTTGATTCAGATGTGATATTCTTTATGAAGCTATACATTAGGAGGAGGTTACAGCTAAAAAATACCTAGGATCAGATAATTCATTGAAGATGTGTGACTGAAGTCAAATATATCTTGATATCATAATCCAAGGGGAAATTATAAAGCTCTAAGCGAAAACATCTAAAAGGATGTAAGCTTTCATAAGCATGTGAAAACTTTATGTTAGTGCGAAAATTTTTAATTCAAGCAAAAATATTAATTCATGTGAGAACTTTAGTTCATGCAAAAACTCTTAAAAGTTTTCTCATGAAATCCATTATGTATAAAAATAATTATTTTTTATTTGTACTTCATTATGTGTATTTCATTTGTAAAAGTGTTCTGAGGGTGAAAAATTAGAGAGTTGTGTGATAGGCCTCTTAAGAAGAACTCATCTAGGGTAAATCAAGGTTAAACGATTTAAACCCATTTGGTATTGTAATCAGTTGGTTCATAATGTCCGATTGAGTTTGTTTATAGTTTGTTAATATCGCATGCACACACACATACATCTTAATTTGATTATCAAGTGCAATATTTTGTGAATTTAGTTGTTATGGGGACTTTGCAGTTTATCACTTTAAGAGAATTTAGTGCGACCTCCATGCTATAAAAAGTTAGATTTTTTAAAGGCTCACTCAAACTTTTAGGTTCAACTAAAGAACTTTTTTCTTAAACGAGAAAATATTTTCATAAAATTTTGCTATCTCTAAAGAGAATATTTTTTTTCTCGGCACTTCAGAGTGCATAACCCTTTGTATTATTAGAATATCCTAACAAGAACATATTCCTCAACATGACTTCTAAATTCGTTTTCTTTATTTAGCACAATACAAAAACATAATATCCAAACAATTTTAAGTAACTTAATTAAAGAGGGTTGAAATTCGAACATTAACCGAAAAGAAGTTTTCCCATTTAAAACAAAGGGATTTTTACAAGGGGAAATATCTAAATGGCCCTAGAAGTGAAATGTGTAAAAATAATTTAATGAAAATATGATTAATATAATTATTTAATAAATAATTTTAATAAAATGGGTAAATGTGTAATATGTATGTTTTAGAAAGGAAAAATATGTAATTGATTTTTTTATTTGAATAAATATGTAATTAATAATTTTAGCAATGTGAAATATGTAAATGGCCCTAAAACAAAATAACGTGTCCTGTTGATAAAATATAAGAGTTAAAAACAGAAATGATAAAAAAAGATTTTATTCTTGATGAAATTTAGTGATAAAAACTAGGGTTGTAAACGAACCAAACATTCAGCGAACGTTTCGTGAACCGATCGACGGTAAGTTTAATAAATGATCGAACACGAACAAGAAAATTTTGTTCGTTTATTTAAACAAACGAAAATGAACAGATGATGTGTTTGCTCATTTATGAACAAACGTTCGATAATGTATTTGTTAACGTTCATTTGTGTTCGTTCATTTAAAAGTTATGTTTCAAATAATTATATTAAGTATTTATTTATACTTGGTGTAAATTCAATATATGATGGTTTGTATTTGTTTGTTTTAAGAAATTTCATTTGTATTCATTAATGTTATTGAATATTTGTGTGCGTTCGTTAGTGTTCATTTATGTTCGTGAACAATTCATAAACAAATTCATTTTTTTAATAAACGAACATAAACAAAAAAATATTTTTCTGTAAGCGTTCGTGAACCATTTATGAACAAGTTATTTTCTTAATGAACAAACACGAACAAGACTCCGTTGGTATTTGTTCGTTTCGTTTACAGCTTTAATGAAAACCATAATCAACTCTAAATAAATATTCTTTATAATATTCAGATTTTGAATTTTGCAAGAACTTCATGTATCATTTAATAAAGGAAGTGGATTAGGTAGCCGTTAAGAGCTAGCACCCGCGCGATGATCACCCTCAAAACGCGGCTTCTTCGTCTAACATATTGGCTTCCACGATCACACTTTCAATTATTATTATTATTATTATTAAACAATCCAACTTTTGTCCCATTTTCAATTAACCTTTGTCCCATTTAAATAATTTATTTTAAATAACATATGTCCCATTTTCAGGGTTTGACCACCTGGAGTCATATTAGTCTAGTTGTAAGTTGTATAAGAGTTGTTAACATTCTATGTGAGATTCATACTCTCATATTAGTATTTGTGTTTGTGTTCTTTTGTTTGCGTGTGAGATTTATTATAGCGCGCGAAGTGTTTTTGATTAAATGCTGATGTGACAAATTAATAGTGTTTTTCTGATTTGCTACAACAATGGAAATGGCTCATGATGAAGATTTAGCAGCTAGTTTTAGTTCAAAGTCTTTCATGGAGTCTTATTTGGATAAGTTTAAGATCCCATCTTCACCAAGGACTCCAACTTCGGTTCTCCAAGATTTTTCGAGCGAGAAAGCTGGTGAAGATTGCTCGATAGCTAAAGCTATCAAGAAATTGAGTCCTATAGATGTAAAACGTTTGTCTATTCATATGTATTCACATGTAGCGCGACAAGGTGCTAACACCTTCAATCACACAGAAGAACCGAAGAGGGACCCTCGAGTGGTTAAAGATTATGTGGTGTTGGTTGACACTGGTGAGTTAAATCCTCATGGTGGTGTTAGAGAGAAAATGGAGGCATTGCAGCCATCATCAAAACTGAAATCTAATGAAGATAAGGAAGATCTGCCGTCGCCTATGGCGCCAAGAACACTATCACCAATAGTGAGAAGTGATGTGATAACATTAGAGGTAGCATCACCACCTGAATTGGACTCAAGTAGTACAAAAACATCATTGACACCTGCGCCGCCGCCAATGAGCACAAGTCATTTAGGGGCATCACAACCGCCTCCTCCACCGCCTCCACCGCCCTTGATGGGCTCACTACGTATAGAGATACCACATCAACCTATGCTGCCACCACCACAATCACCACCCATAATGACAAGCAATGTTGCAAAATCACAACCACCATCGCCGCCTCCATTTACCTCAAATAGTACTAAAATGCCACTACCACCTCCACCACCTCCACCACCCTCAATGAGTGCAACTCGTGTGGTGAAGCCACAGCATCCTCCTCAACCACCACCTCCGCCACCACCAGTTCCCATGACACCAAGAAACATACCGCCACCGCCACCACCACCACCACAACCATTTCAACAGGGAAAACAGGCTGCACCACCACCTCCTCCTATTGTTGGTCCCACCCGATCTCTACGCGCTAAATCCACTACTAAACTGAAGAGATCATCTCACATGGGAAGCCTCTACCGCCTTCTCAAAGGGAAGCTTGAAGGGTCCAATTTAGATGGAAAGTCCCTAAAGAGGACTAACAGCAAAATTGGGACTTCTAATGCTAATGGAAAGCAAGGAATGGCTGATGCACTAGCAGAGATGACCAAAAGGTAAATAAACTCATATATTATCCTAAAAATATTACAAATTTCCTTTCTTTATATCCTTCTCTATTTTTAGATCATCATACTTCATTCAAATCGAAGAGGATGTCAAAAAGTATGCAAATTCAATCAAAGAGGTGAAAACCGCGCTAAGTTCCTTCCAAACTACTAACATGGATGAGCTTATCAAGTTCCACAAATATGTGGAATCTCATATGGAGAAACTTACAGATGAATCACAGGTCTATATTAATATAAGCTCTTCCTATGATTAACATTTTGTTTTTTGTTAATTTTATGTCTTTGGTAATCATGTTTTAAGATTGTTGATCTATAGGTTTTAGCAAGGTTTGAAGATTTTCCTTGTAAAAAGTTGGAAGGATTGAGAATGGCTGCAGCATTGTATGCCAAATTAGATGCAATAGCAGCTACTTTACAGAACTGGAAGATAGAGTCTCCAGTGAACCAACTAATTGATAAAGTTGAGAATTATTTCAACAAGGTAAAACAGAAGTTAAAGATCTTTAAACAATTGTTTTGTTGTATTTCAAAAAGGTTTAATTTTTTCCCACTTCTACACGCGGGTTAAAATGGAGAACCAAGCGCGCTATATACATATGACAAATTGCATGTGCAGATCAAAGGAGAGTTGGACACCTTAGACCGAACAAAAGATGATGAACTCAAGAAATTTAAAAGCCAAAACATCCATTTTGACTTCACAATCCTTGTAAGAATCAAAGAATTGATGGTGGAGGTTTCCTCAAACTGTATGGAATTGGCATTAAAGGTACTTAAATGTTGATTATGTATTCATTTTCATCTTCAAAATGGGATTTTGTAACGAAGGAGATTAAATTTGAAGGATTCATGAGTGTTAGATTTTGTGTTCAATTATAGGAAGCAAGAGAGCCAATGGCAAAAGAACATAAAGACAATGGGCTAAGATGTCAAAGCAAGAAACCCGGGTCGGGTAAAAGTCTTTGGAGGATATTTCAGTTTGCATTTCGGGTCTATACTTTTGCAGGTGGACAAGATAATCGGGCCGACTTCTTAACAAGGGAACTTGCTCAAGAAATACAGGCCAACCGCGAAGAGTAGTGAAAGTTCTAGTAAGATCTAGAACTTTGATCAAATTTATATAATAGTATTGTAGTTTACATACAAAACATGGCTACACAAAGCATAAGAAACCTTTGTGTTGTAATTTTGTTATATGAATTGAATCACTCTCATTGTGATTTTATATGTTAATGTTTGCTTTCATTTGAGATCATAGTATCAAGTAAGAATGAATAAACATCTATATCTTGTGTCGCTGACTGTATATATGTGACATGCTAAGTAGTTTGTGTTGGAAATTTGTAATCAAGAAATTAATCAATTAAAAGTAAGAATAAAAAAAAGTCAAAATACAAAAAGTCAAACATGTAAATTAGGCAGTAATTAAAGGGTTAGATGTGCTAGTTTTAGTAGTTTGTAACCGCCACTTGTAAGGGTATAAATACCCCATAAGTATGTCGAATTATGTGTGGAATAACAGAAGAATTTGTGTGATTTGTGTTTCATGTTTTGACCCCGTGTTCCACCGGGTTCACTGCACAATCTGTGCAGAACCCTATCAAAGGTTCATCCAAGAAATTGATCCTGTATAATCTTGATCCGAAGGGGCCTCAACAGTTTGGCCCCGACTCATTAATCTGTTTGACCCATTTTCTAAAACCGCCACGAGAAACAATAATAATTGTTACAAGTAACATATTATAAGAAAGGTAACACATATAGTTATTTTGATGGACATGTTACCTAAATAGTCATCGACTCTTTTGTAATTATCAATTTAACTATACAAATCACTACTTCCGATCAAAATATGTCACATGTGTTAAGCTCACGCTAGTGGCGTAAATTATGACAAATTTTATGCCGTACATGTGAATGTGTTATTGTTTATTAGTCTAATCCTTGTAAAAATAACAGACTTATGCGCAAATGTCTACTCGATTTAAGAGTGGACCACTTTTCCAGTATTGATTAGGTTTTTTTTTAATTAAAACAATTTATAACCATTAAATTTATAAATTTTCTAACAAACAAACAAAAAAAAACTAGGTAAAAATCTCCCTTCTGTAAGCTTGCTATGGAGAGAGTTGTGATGATCTTATAGAAATTATAATATTTATTTAAAACCATACACGAAAATAACTAAAAAAACTAAGATCTAAACACAATTATTGATCACTCAATCTCAACTTTTACACCACCTATTACAACATGAACATTATCACACTTTGGCACCAACTTCACCACCACATGTTCATCATCATCTTCAACTCCCAAACCCTTCAACAGCTCACTTATCCCTAATCTTAACTTAGTCTTCATCATCATCCCACCACCATCTCCGCCATCGCCTCGTCGCCTATGTGGCACGTTCACGAAGCTACCCGCAAACTCCATTTTCTCCGGCCCACCGCCACTCGCTTCCACCTCATCTTCATCATTGATGAACACATCAAACTTCACAAACTCATCACTCTTAACTTCTATCCCTTCTATCACCAACACTTCTTCGTGTTCATCTTCATCGTTCCCTCGACGATCATTCTTTGTCGGCCTCGCCACCGCCACCGTCGTCGGTTTGTCTAGACTCATCGGAAAAGTAGCTGGTGCAGCTGATATTCCGGCCATGCTTTGCAGCTTACTTGTTTTTGGGTTTTGGTTTATTTACATAATATTTATTCTATCTAAGAAACTTGATTAACTTTTTTTAGCATTATTTTAAACAATTTATTTCACCGACCGTTTATATTTTTATTGTTTTATAATATTGTAATTATATTTTAAACATATATAATAATTTAAATGCAGCTTTCTAGATTTTGAGAAAGAGACTTATTGGATGAACAAATGTCATAAATAATTTATTACTTGTCTACGTTAATACCAAAGTTTACACATAAAATATATATAAGCACGTCGCTTAATTATTAAATTAATTGGTGGAGAACTATACTATCCTTAATGATATGAGCACACAATTAAAATATTGCATATGAACTCATCCATGACATAATCAAACTTGCATTTCATTTTAGTGGAAAACACGACGGAGGAAAAGAAATAATATATTCATGTTTTTCTTTACATATGTATAAAATTATTATAAGAATATGACACTTTGATTGATTAATTAATAAATAACGGGATACGTGTTATATTTACTTTAACATGCCGAAGACTAAAGAGAAAATAGAAACAAGTAGGATTGGTTCAAAGTAATCCAAAAGGCATAAGAAGGTGTACACAATGTTTACGAAATCTATAGCGTGTAAATTTAGTTTTAAAAATTATTTAAACTATGCCGGATATTACTAGATATTACTATGTTAAGTTATGTATGTTTTTCAAACAACTTGTTCAAGTGAGGCTATGAGGGGCAGTTTATCGTTAGAAGCTTTTTTCGGACTATGTATACGGGTTGTAACTCGAAAGCCACACTTTAAAAAGATATAAAATGTATATATAGATGTTTGAAAAATAATAGTGAAACAATGATACTTTCGCATTGCTTCTATACCGCCAACACCTCCCATGCGTTACCATATGGTTAGGATTCTAGAAATTAAATTGTAACACACTTGAAAGTTAAATACAACGGAGGGCTTTCAAAGACAGTTAGACAAGACTTATTTTCTTTCCACGTAATTAAAGCCTAACATTCAAAAAAATACTAAAAAGAGTGTACAGAATTTATCACAAAACTTGATATGAGGTTACAACTTACAATACCAAAACATATAATATAACAAGCGAATTCAATTCTTCCAATCATTTTAAGTGCTTCTTACCATGAACACGTGCTACATGAAACCATTAACCAAACATTTCACACGTATGGTGGATCCGATTAAGATAACACATGTCCTCCGAAATAGGATCGTACATTTGCCGTTCACAAAAAAAAACATATCACACGTTTACAAAACCGATAAGTTAGTACAAGAAGCATTATTATTATTATTGTTTTTAACAGGAAATGTACGACCCTGCTTCGTAAAATACATGTAATCTTAATCGGATTCACCTATCCGTTTTCTAGCCGAGACCACACCCCAACCGCGAAGAGACCCCGCAACTGGGAAAACTCACTGCCGGCTCACCCCTGAGCAATTTTGCTCTGATTGATATAAGATCTGAACTTAGGGTTAACATAGATTTGGTAATTAAATGATTGATTTTTTAAAAGTTAATATTATACCCTATAAGATCTGAAATTTGGGTTAACATACAATTTGGTAATAAAATGTTGGAATATTAATTATAGAGTACGTTTTAGGCATGAGTTATTGTGACATTGTTATCTAATTATCATTAGTATAACTTTCCTTATTTTTTATTTTAAATATGCAATATTTGACCACACATACGTAATACTTGTTCTTACTAATTAAATTACTATGGAAGCAATGTTCAAGCAGAAATTAACAAAAGGATCACCTCCTACCCTTTTTACATTAAAACCGTTATTTTGCAATAACCATACCTATATGTAATACTAGGTTAGAAACCCATATATTACATGGGTATAAAAACATCAACATATTAAAATCATTAGTCTTTAATAATATATTGTATGCTACATGTCATTAGCAATTAATAAAATAACAAATAATAAAGATTTAAAAAATTATAAATAACAAATAATAAAAGCCAAGAATTATAAAATTATATTTTAAGATAATATATAACTGAAATCTACTAATTTAACATGTTTTAATAATTTATTAGAATAAGAAGATTTATATTTTGGGTATCTAATTATTTAGTTTACTTAATTAAAAATATTTTCATTTAATAGGAGAGAGAGACGGGAAACAATAATTTAGATTTCACCAGAAGTTGACACGTGTCCCTAAAAAACCTTCTTTTATTATATAGTATAGATATAATTAACGGAAAAGTTTACGTAGTATTTTAGTGCGAGTGTACGAAGTTATCACGTAATAAGAAACGTAATGGATGAGATTATAACGCAAGTGTTAAAATTAATTACGAAGTGATGGAATTATCACGCAAGAAGGTATTATTGCATGATAATTTCATCCATATATGATAATATCACGCAATTATAATCATTCGTGTGTAATTATCACTTGTTATTCCATGATAATTTCACTACAAACTTCGTACACTTTGTATAGTAACATTCACGTATAATTAACTATATATATAGCGTGTTGTAACTTTTGAGACCACCTTTTTTCTTTAAGAATACTACGACCAAATTTTATTTTAATCCCTTAAAATTACAGTACAATATTGACCTAAAGATCGATATTAGCTCATGCTCATGTCTTTATTCATAGGGACTTGAAAATGTAACCCCTAAACATTATTATCAAACTTCTCATCAATCTTCATGCTCGATCTTAATCCCCTTAATGGTAATCTCACCACCACCATTTTTAGGCACCAATGTAACCAACACATTATCATCATCTTCAGCTTTCAAGTCTTCCAAAAGCTCACTTATCCCTAACCTCAATCTAGTCTTCACATTTTTCCCATGCTTATGCTTATGAGGCACATTCACAAAACTTCCGGCGAACTCCGTCTTATCCGCGGTGGCGTTCATCCCGTCATCTTCATCGTTCACAAACACATCAAACTTCACAAAAGCATCTCTCTTAACTTCAATCCCTTCAATCACCAGTATCTCTTCTTCTTCCTCTTTTTGTTTCTTGCTTCTTGACTTCTTTGGTCTAGGAACCAAGGCCTTGATCGGCTTATCGAGGGTTGCGGGGAAGACATCTTTCGCGAAGGGGATGTGTTCATCCGCTCGCGCCTCGCCTAGGTGCTTGATCTTGCTCAAAATCCTTTTGATGCGCGGTGTGGGCTTACTATTTATCCATGGTGTCTTCACCTCTTGGTAAACATAGCCAAGACTCTTGGTGTCGAGACAATCTCGCACCTTGACTCGAACCATCTCCGCGTTCTCATCATAGAACACGAATGAGGACTCGAGCCAATCTTTATCGGTAAAGTCTCTCCTTCTTCCTCCTAAGGTTTTCCAAATTGACCACATTCTATCCACATTTGCATGATGTGCATAGAAGATTGGATCTCTAGCCGCGGAATAAAAGTTACCCATATCTTCTCCATTGGGTTGGGTGCTGTCTCCGGTCCAGACATGGACCGGACCATGTGGTATGCTCTCCAGAGAGCCACCACCAGGGTTAGCCTCATCGCCTGCGCGATAGGGGCTACCCATAAAAAGACTGGCAGTCTTTGCACTAGACACCATTTGTCTATACATTATTGTGAGATTTGTGGACACTTGTTTCGATTGGCTAAGGTTTTCATCAAGCCCGTTGAAGTCTAGATCAATAATAGACGGTGGTTGATGTCTAGCATCGCGTAAAGAATCATACAAAGGCGAGTTCTTATTCGTGTAAATATCGGGGATTTTCATCCCCTCAGGTGCATCCCAGTTCCAAAATGGGATTGCGAAACTCGGGTCATCGATTAATTTCCCACAAATTCTCTCAAAAAAGTATAAGTAATGGCGATGGAAGGGTAAGAAGAGCCACGAACCATGAACTTGAAGCTCGAGATCAGGGAAACCGACTTGATCATACGCACCATCACAATACGCGCAATGAACCGCGGCTTGTTGTTTGAAACTACGAGGATCATCATCCGGTAGAGCTTTCATGAGCTCGATAGCTTTGTTGAACTTGGCTATGTAGTCTTTACTGACCGAATGAGCCGCGGGCCGGACCCGGGTGGTGGTATGTGGTGGTGGTTTGAAGTCAATAATCTTTTTAGCCACCGGAGGACAACAGTTGGTAGGTTTAGCACCCTGTGGTAAGTCAGCGGCACCACATTTTGTGACGTCTGGTGCCATGATCGGGTCCGCGAACGCCATGGAGCCGGACCCGAAGGTGGCGGCAGCACCGTAAAGACCACCGAGGCCTAACATAACGTTTCGCCGGTCGATCTTCGTTGAGTTTTCTTGGTGATCATCGTTATCTAAGGTTTTGCATGAAACTGCATGGGGTTTTTTGCGGTTTCTTGATATGGGAACTTGAGATGACTTGAAAGAGAAGGAAGAAGCGTAGGTGGCGGAGGAGGAGAAGGTTTTTCCGGTGGCGGCGGCGGCGGCGGTGGTTGGTGGTGGTGCAAGAGAAGCCATTGTTTAAGAGTGGGTTGATGATGGTGAAGAGTTATATGTTTATATAATGTATGGTGGCCATATATATGACTTTTTCAAAGGTGGATTTGCATATTTATCAAAGTTAAGAAACCTAAACAAATATTACAAATCTAAAGCACATGGATAAATAAAAATATTAGTAGATAATTAGAATATTCAAAAGGACACATCTATTGTTTAATAAAAAGTTTACATTGGTTAGTTGTTCGATATATTCTTCAATAATGGCAAAAGTAAATTGTTAGGTTTGAATCATAATTAGATGTAATATATCAATATAAAGAAATTGATAAGTATATGTGGCTCTAAAATCAAGTAAAATTGGGTTAAATCATACAAATATAAAAAGAATATATTTTATTTTTAAGAGAACTATATAGAAAGTGCTAATAATATACGTACTCTTATTGGTCAAAAGTAATTTGGTAATATTTAATTATATACGATTAACAATTTGTAATAATAAATTTGTGTCAAAAACTTGTCCCACAATTAATATTAGTTTACTCTAAAATAAGTCATATAACATTCTTTGACTTTATTTAAAAGTAGAGTAGTGGGTTAACTTCTAATTTAACGAAATATTTTAGCTGCAGTTGCACTCATATTATATATATCATTGCACTCATTTAATTATAAAATTTGCTTTTAATATATGTTTCATTTCCATTTATATTTAAAGGAATATTTTATAACGTCAATGTTCTTGACTGATCTTATAAAACTGAAAAAAATGTGTAATAATACGTTAATACGGATAGAACTTTTATAATAGCTAGATATTGCCTTACATATTCTGCCCCAATTAGTTTACACAACTTATTTTCACCAATCCGGTTACGTAGATAGTAATATAAAAACTTAATGATTATTTACAAGAAAGAAGACCATGAGGGGATTAACTTTTCTTCTAATCGGTGCGGATGCTAGGCTGTTAGCTATTTTCTTTAAAGGTAGTGAAACTATATGTGTGTATTTGAATTACATATATTTTTTACATTTTTATTGGCATGTTTGTTAATTAAAATTGTCATGTTGATGGGTTGGATTGGTGAGTTAAATCGTTTATCACAGCACATCCATGCTATATATAATTTATTTATTAAAGTATCAACACTAGTCTAAACACACTAATAATCATATAATTCATAACTACTCAAATCATTTATTTATGTGCGAGCATGTTGTAATCAAGTTAGAACCATTTTAATTGGATTGAAGGTTGTAATAAGTAGCTTAAACAGATTGTATACGAATGACGGTCAACATATTTTAACCAAACTGTTTAATCTTAACATAACTCGTTTGTTGGTTAGGTATAGTTATCAAAGCCTGGTTTTCGTGACATTTCATATCGTGTTTCTAGTTCATGTCATAAATTCCCAATCCAATAAGCATATATATTAACGTATTTGTTTATGAAACTCTGATTTTAATATGAAATTATGAAAGGATATGACATAGTGGGTGTTTGGGATTGCTTATTTTCCCCTTACTTTTGACTTATTAACTTTTGAGAAGTTAATAAGTCAAAAAAATTGTTTGGCAATCTCAAAAGGATTTTCAAACTGACTTTTCATATAACGTAAAAAGAAGATTTTGAAATGTTATTTATTAACTTTTGAAAACTCTTTTTAGTTCAAATTCCTATTATACTACTATACTGCCTACTATTAACTCCTCTCGTTTTTAAAATTATGTTCTTCTTTGTCACTTTATAACATTTTAATTTATAAGATAATCCAAACACTTTTAAAAAACTACTTTTGAAAAATCATAAGTTAATAAGTTATTTTTGTCAAAAATTATTTTCAATCAAAATAGGCAATCTCAAACACGCCCATAGTACTCTTATGAATACAATCTGGAAAGAATTGTAATTGAGGGGAAAGGTAGAAAATAAATTTTTTTATCCTATAAGTTTTCAGAATTTGAAATGATAATTTCAATCTTAATTTAATTTATAGAATAAAACAATTTGATATTTATAATCCAAAATGGTTTAACTTATTAAGAACTACCATACAAAGAATTCAAATATTGGTTTTGTTGGATTTGGATAAACCTATTTTATCTCTCAAAGGAAGGCGCGTAGTTATTAGAATATTAAGTAATGATGACTTTTTTAAGTTAAACAAGAAGAAGATTAAGCTCGTGGATTAGGTGGATCATTGTCACTTGTCAGGCAGGATAAGGATTAACATTATATTATACCATTTGGTCATTTTCTGGGATTGTTTTTAGGCCAAGAACCACTGGAACCAAGTTTCATTGCAAGAATTACATCTCATGCCAACGATAGCTATAGTAACGATATGTATTGCCGGGACACATAACCATATCGCGATACATGTCATCATTATGAGCTTTCTCAGAATTTTGACTGGTCAAATCCTTTAGCAATGTCGTTACATGACTAACCGGTTAGATTAAAGGTCTATTCAGTTTGGTTTTTAGATTATGAAATAATTTTTTGGGACTATCACTTAATCAAACCAAACAGAATTAGAAGTATGTCTAATCAAACCGAATTCGACAAATTAAACCAAATTCACAAAATTCGATTAAATTTGGTCGAATTCGGATAACTGAACCGAATAACTAAGATTTTGTAGAACTGATAACCATAACAATAATTAAATTCACAATTCGGATACGATTAGGAACCGGACCGAAAACCAAATTTACAATTCAATTAAGGTTTTTTCGGTAAGTTATATAATTCTGTTTTTAGTTTTTTGAACACCCCATTTATAAAACACCCCCAAAAATTTGGCTTTGTGGATGCCAAAGAAAATGCAAATATTATTTTTGTTAATTTCATTGTTTAATTCATTTTATATATATATATATATATATATATATATATATATATATATATATATATATATATATATATATATTTATATTTAGAACATCTCCTAAGAGTAATCTCATCTCATTCCCTCTTCTCATTCTCATATTTTATAAAATCATCAAAATATTCACTCTATTTCATTCTTAATCTCTATACCTCATCCTCGTAATTTTAATGGAAAACAAATCCACCCTCAAATATAGGGGTTCGCCATTCATTCTCATATTTTTTTTAATATATTTTATTAATAGATGTGAGTGATTAAAATAAAAATAAATAAATATTATTTAATTGAGATAATAAAAGATATAAAGAATGAGGTATGAGAGGTTTTAGAAAAAAAATAAATAAATTTACAAAATAATTTATTATATAAATTATAAGGATGAGAATGGAAAATAGGATAAGAATACTTAATACTTTTATTAACCACTTAAACTTTATATATTTTAAAACTCTAAACCTATTAAATAAAAAAATACATTTTACCAAAATCATATCTTAAAACAATTCATTTTCTATTGAGCGGAGGCGGCTAAAAGCTTAAGACAAAGATAAAATCAAACATAGTATTTAAATGTCCAAGTGTCCATTTGTTTAATGTTTAAAGGTTGTCATTAGGTTTTCAGCATATAAATTTGAAGGCTTTGTATTTCAGTTCACAACTCTAAAGTTGGGGATAGTTATATTTTTTTATCTATATAAATCTGGATGGGGAATCGATTAGATAAAAGATCAAAAATATATTTCTGTTCTAGTCCCGAATAGTTATTATATTATACTAATTTTTAAAAACAAAGGTTAAATATTCTATCATTTTATTACTCTCTGATATATGTTATATAAAATTTGTTTGAAGAAAATCTCATGTTGAAGGCTAGCACACTTGGAAATATTCTTTTAAAACCCGGGGTCAATGGTTCGACTCTGACCACTTCAATTTCTTTTTTTAATTCATTGTTGCTTCGATATCATTAATTCATTGTTGATTCGATATCATTGTATCATGATATTACATTTCATTTAACTATTCATTATTAATTATTGTAAACAAAATCCAATTCAATTTCTTTTACGTTTTGACGTAAATTTTATTCTTAAACGAATCAAGTCAAATATTAAATGTTTCCGTGGTTATTTTTATATGTCATTTGAGATGAACAACATTTCAATATGTCTACGTTTTTATGTAAATTTTGTTTAGAAATGAGCTCAGTCAAAACATAAAATGTTTCATGATTATTTTTATATAAGCTTTGAGTTAATCAACGTTTCAACGTAAGATGTGTTTGAAAATGCGACGGTATAAATTCAAGTTTCTCTATGTTTTGATGTAAAATTTATTCAGAAACGAAATCTATATTTTATCACGCTACACACAACGCCGCTACATATGTTTTTTTATGTACGTTTTGGGTTTGTTTATGTTTTAACATAAATTTGTTTGGAAAAAAGTTGGGCCAAATATAACATATTTTTATCCACGCCGCATACAATGCCGTCACAACGCGCGGCGGGTAAAATAACTAGTTATTACTTATCATCAAACAAATAATTTTACTACGTAAACATCTATTTCTAATGTTAAGGAATATTCATTTATCAAGTTTTTATGGTATGAGATGATATTGATTTGGATTTACATCGGTGACTATATGTAATACGACTTTATGATGAGACTATATATAAATATAATAAATTAAGCTCTAATAGCTTGTACAATGATTGTTCAATCACTTGTACAAAATCAGTTGACAATGTGTACGCTAAACCGAAATCAATCGATCATCTACTTCTTAAATGTCCATTTGCATTTTGGGTATGGTGTCTAATCTTGGATTGAACATGTTTAGTTTCGGCCTTAAACACTACTGTTAGAGGCTTCCAGCATGAAGAAAAAGGCATTATATTCTATTTTTTTCATCAACATTATGGTTCAAATGGAGAGCATGCAACGATCTCATCTTTAATTTCAAACCAACTTTAGTGCGTAAGGTGCTCGAAGAGGTGATCTTTAACTCATTCTCCTGGGTTAAGTCCGGAGGAGTGAAGAGTATGGAGTGGAACAAATTATGTAACTTTGATTTTTTTTTTATCTAATGTAAACTTGAATTGTATGGGTCTTATCTTCTTGGTAATGTTTCTTGTTATGTTATTAATAAAATTTGTTGTTCAAAAATAAATCTATTTACCCTTAAAAACCAAGGTTGATGGGTTACCGGCTAACATGCCAAGTTTCACAATGTTGTTGATCCACAACAAAGTTTTTCCTTTCATTTTTGCTTTTTTTTCCAGATTCTTATATGAGTAAAAGAAGTTTCTTTCGGGTGATAAAGTCAGAGATGGTGCTAGAGGAGTTGGTTAGGCGGTTTCGAACCCAGCTGGTTGCATTTATTTATTTTTTGGTTTTTTTTCTTTTTATTTTTATTATATTGTTTTCGTTTAAATTACTTTTTTAAATTATTAGGCCCTAACGAGCGAGGTGTAATACTGTTTTATATGTTTCGATTTTAAAAACTGAACCATAACAACTTCATACATTTCTTTTATATATTTAATCACGTTAATATTACTATTGGCAGCGGCCCACAACACGCATAATCTTTCAAACGTAAACCTAAATGCATTGACCATGAAGCTTAATTAGTTGATTGCACGTGGCCAATCGATTAAAGTTTAAACCTGTTGGCTCGTAACATTATTAAAGTTTAAACCTGTTGGCTCGTAACAACTGGCTACTAGTCAACAAATGGCTTATTAATTAATTTAAATATTACAACTACTTCATTATAATAAATTTATTATTCAAAAGAGTACAGACATAAAATTATTATTGTATCTTATTTTATATTCTAGAGTCCATTTAAAAATAAACAGTGTTGGTTTCTTAACTCTTTATTGATTTGACAAAAATAAAAATAAAATAGAAGAAGCTTGTTAGACTAAATTATTATTAAAATTTATTATTGATTATTTATTAGTGTTAAGTCTACGGGTCTGGTATAGATTTTTAGGGTTTCTTATAAACTCTATATAATGTAACTATAACCTATCAATAATATTCATTGAGTCTTTTATCATCTTACAATCTTACATGGTATTAGAGCCCAGGGTTCGGGGTACTTTTTTCTCCGCTATACCATCACAAAAACATACAAAAACTAGCCGTTGCCACCGAGTTTAAACCCTAGGGCGGTGTGCCGCCACCCCCGCCGCCCTGTCCCACCTTTGTTTTATGTTCGTTTCTTTTCTATTTTTTAGTTTCAGTTGAATAAAGCTTCGTTATCGGTTGAATATTTAAACTTATTACCTAACTCCATTCTCTTGCTTTTTTCACATCCATTCTCTTGATTTGTTTTTGGATTATGACTTCTAACGTGCAGCAGTCACTATATTTCCTTTTTTTCTCTTTCTTTTTCTTGCTATTTATCGGTGTTTTAGCCGCACCAAGGACCACAGTTCACGCACACCGAGCTACGTTTTGATTTATTTTTTTTCTTTTTTAGATCTACGGATCTTATAACCTGATCTACGGATCCAAGAGACCGTCATTTGACCATGTTCACCGGTCTTGTTTTCTTTTTCTTTTTTATATATATCTACATATGTCATCTCTTGATCTACGGATCCAAGAGACTGCCGCTTGCTAGCCTCGAGACAACGCCAACGACTATGGTTGTCAATAATCAGATTATCATTCCGGAAATCAAAAACCAAGAAACTATCAAACGCACTATTGATAGCACAATCAACCAAAATTTGGATGACAACATCAAGCACAATATTAATTTGTTGGCAAAAGTTTGGATATTCAAGTTGATCGAAGCATGCTTATCATATTATTTTTGGTTTTATGTTTTTTTTTATGTTTTCCAGTCTTAGTGTACGGTTACTTCCGCTATAACTGCGGGGGGGTATTAGACTATATTATTATTAGGGTTTAGTATTGATTATTATAGGGTTGGGCCCATGAGCCTGGTTTAGGTTTCTAGGGTTTCTTATAAACTCTATATAATGTAACCATAACCTATCAATAATATTCATTCAGTCTTTTACCATCTTATAAAGCCTAGTGTAACAGTTCTTAATATTTATGTTTTATCATACTCATTTAATTTAATTTAAAGAAATAAATAGCAAGTTAGCCATAAAACCGAAATTGGCTCCAAGGTTTGCCTGCCCGTTCTCACCCAAGAGAATACAAATCATATATGATTTTTTTAACAATTAACAGTAGCATCATATCGTTAAAATAATCTATCAACACAACAGTACCATTATATCCATACACACTTGAAACATATATATATATACACACTTGAAACTTATCTTCTCAAAAGCTAGAACATGATTGTCTTTAGATCTGAAACATATACATACGTGCTTGAAACTTATCTTCTCAAAAATCGAACGTGATTGTCTTCAGATCTTCAAATGAACAAGGTCAAAGACCAAATCCTTCCAAAACTCGAACATGACTTCAAATCAAACTTTTCCTTCAACACCAAAGCGATGTATGGTGGAAGGTCGCCGGTGAGTTTAGATCATTCTATGATCTTGTATTCTTGTGTGTATGTATGATTATTTTCAATATCACCTAGATTGATTGTGTGTGTGTGTGTATACAGGGAAGGGAACGAATGTTAACCATCCTTTATTGTGATAACCGTGTTAACTTCATCTTGATCAATCGAAATCATTATTTTTTTTTTTTTGGAATAGCATAATTATACATATACGATATTATGTTATTTTATGTATATGTGTAAATTACCAAGTGTAAAAAAGTAATGAAAGGTTTAAGTTACACTACATCTCTAAATATTTGTCAGGTGTAAGTAACTTACACTTGTTATATTTTTTTTACATTTATAAATTTACATATATACATAAAAGAACATAACGTTATATATGTGTAATGATGTTTTTCCAACAAAATAATAATAATTTTGATTGATCCCGGTGAAGTTAACATGGTATCATATATATATGATAAGGATCAAATGTTAACCATCTGTTATTGTGATAACCATATTAACTTTTCAAGATCAATCGAAATTATTATTTTTTATGTTGGAATCACATCATTAAACATATACCTAAATATGTTATTTTATGTATATGTACAAATTCGTAAGTGTAAAAAAGTTTACACTAGTGTAAGTTACACTTACATTTACATTTAGTAAATGTAAATGTTAATTACACTAGTGTAAGTAAGTTACAGTTACATTTAGTAAATATTTACAGATGTAAGTGCTACTTACAGTAGTGTAAACTTTTTTTACTCTTATGAATTTACATATATACATAAACGAATATATTTTTGTATATATATAATAATGTTTTTTTAACAAAAAAAAGTAATGATTTTGATTAATATTGAAAAATTAACATGATTATCATAATAATAAATGGTTAACATTTGATTCTTATCATGTATATATATATATGTGTGTGTATGTGTGTGTGTGTGTGTGATATATATATATATATATATATATATATATATATATATATATATATATATATAATCAGAACATAGACAAACAGATTAGTTTGTTGGCGTATGCGCAACATGCATATGTATAAATATAAATAAAAAATATAAAAAAGTGAGTTTGATAAAAGAATTAAATATTTTATGTTTTTTTTTCATAACAATATGTTGTTTTCTAAACATGCTTATTATTATTTTTTGAAACGAGAAATATACACCACTTTTAGTTTTATTAAAAATTTTATTTTAAAGTTCACTTTAAGGCTCAAAACATATTGAGCCATCCCTGTAAGAAGGGAGTTCAACTTACTTGGTCAAAGGTTTGAGCCATGTGGCCAAAACTTTTTTTGAAGGTTTTTTTAACTCTTATATTCTTTTAGCTCAATTTACTTTATTTAAACAACTATGCCGCAACGTGCAAGTAAAAAATGTCAAATTCATGAACTACATAACTTTTTCGTTACTTTCGATGTATGTTTTATGATTTTATCTTACATTTCGGTTTTTATAGCCAGACATATTCAACTCCAAATGCTTCTCCTTTATGCACTTAACCATGCCGATTTAACCTCCATAACCTGGTAAGCGGCAATGTTTTGACGTTGCTTACGAGCTTTGTGAGCATGCCTCTTACCCCTTTTTTTATATGATTAACCACGTTCATATCACCGTGAATTTTCACGTAAGAAAGTTCACAGACGCTACACAACACATCATTGTCCATTTCGCATCACATGTAACAAAGTACGCGAAAGGCATAGCTACACACAATCACATCATATCACGTGGCCAACTTTACTCGTTCACTTTAAAAAGCTTTTGTCTCTTAACAATATTTTCGCATCATTATTAATCTCTCAAATATTTTTGCCCCTTTGAAATCCACCGTCAACATGATGCGTGAAGAAAGAAAAAGCAAAGAAAAGTGATGAACGATTCACGCGACTTTCTCACTAAAGAAGCTCCCTTTTTAAGTTTTAACACACCCATCTCCATTACGTAACGCTTTGATTATCTCTTAAGTAAAACCTTCAGATTTCATAATCCCCTTTCTTTGATTCATTCAAATGGCTTCAACATTGCTTCTAGCTGTTGTATTTGTGTTCGATCTCGTTGCTTTTGCACTTGCTGTTGCCGCTGAACAAAGGAGAGCTTCTGTGAGTTCTTTAGTTTCATACCTTTTCAATTTCTCCAAATTTCATCTCTATAGCTCCTTTTTTTGCTTGATCTGAAGTGGCCATGTGGGTATTGTTTGTTTCATCATAAAGGTGGTTAATTTAGTGTTTCTTGAAGAGTATTTGGTGTTAATTTGGATTAGTTCTTTGGTTAAGCTGCTGCTAGTTGTAAGATTTGATGTTTAGATTCAAGATCATGGTTTAATATGTTTTAGATTAGTGTGGTATTCTTTTTCCTTAATGTTGAAGGAAAGCTTGTCAATTTGAAAGCTAAAATCTGATTTGTCTGACTTTTTAAAGTTAAAAGTAAAATTTAGCTTGGAATGATGAATGAATGCGCTTGTATGAGAGTTAAGAGTGAATTCCCTTATAGTAATGAGTTTGATGTTTTAGAAGAAAATCTAAGTGTGTATACAATGGGGAGTGATCAATCGGTGTTGTAAAAATCGGCGCTAGTCGACGACTAGTCCCCGATTAATCAGAAATCGGGTGCAACCTTGGCGTTTTCATCTAATCGGGGGCAAAAATCGGTGTTCGGGTCTAGTCGAGCCAGATCTTAGGCGGTCTTAATCGGCCAAAAATTTGTGATTCTGGCGACTTTCAGGGTGAACTTAAAAAAATCTGGCCAAAACTTGAAAATTCTTGCTTAAACTTGGAAATTCAGGCCAAATATGTGTATATATATAAAACTGAACATTTTTTGTTAAAATTATATTTGAAAATGTGTGTATTTATATATCAAACTGAAAATTACGTACAACCCGATTAATCCTGATTAATCGCTAATTGGCACCTCACCGCCCGACTAGCCCCTAGCGATTTCTACAACACTGTGATCCATATATGACCAATTTTAAGTAGAGAACAAAGCTCACAAGATTTAGTCGGTGATATAACTGTCATCCTATTGTTTTACAGTTAAAGCAATAGTTACAAGTGTTTATACGGTTGTCATAGTTCTTTACTTAAAATTGACCATGTATAGTAGTACAACATTACATTTGATATGTGAAAATTTCAAATTCAAAGTATGTATTTGCTCAATTTCTTGTTCAATCATTAGAACAATACTCTTATACATTAATATAGAGACCTGTACTTCCTATAAGCCTATATAGTTTTTCATTTACATCAATTATCAACTTAGAAACCGGTTTATTTGACATGTAGAAGTCAAACATGAAGCATACAATTGTCTCACAATTGAACTAGTAAAAGCTTCATACTGGTGTTCAATCCGTGGTTTCATATTCATCACATGGTGCTATACATGATTTCTCGAAAGACTAGTTAGCATTGTTTTTACTGAATTTCTTGTTTGATATGTGTAATTTTTCACATTTTATTTTGAAAATTTGAAAGTGTAACATGTTTAACTCAAGATGTGCATTGGCTCCTTGAGCTTTTTTAGTTCAAAATGTTTTGTAGTGTGAGATTTTATCTTTATGTGCTGATGTAATAATCAGTTCTTTCCCAATGACAAGAGACTATTCTAAAAAGTGCTATAGTTGGATCGCTAAATGCACCGTCTTTGAGGTCTCATAAACGGGTGCTAGATTTCTTGTTTGATACTTGTAGTGCTTCTCAGTAACGAAAAGAGAATCGTAGCAAGACTATAGACATTCGAAATCTACACTTAACTTTTTAGTTTTATTCTGCTTTAAGTGTCTTCATATGTAATTTAGTCTTTGTGGATTAACAGTCATTGTAATCTCCTCAAAGAACTGACCCGTTTGACTTTTTAGGTTTTTTTTTTTTCAAATTGATTGTAATTTCTTTATCGTCTTTTATTGCACTGCAGGCTCGGATTGCTCAAGATGCAAATTCAAGATATTGTGTTTATGAATCTGATATTGCAACCGGAATGGGTGTGGGTGCGTTATTGTTTCTTCTTGTGAGCCAACTCCTTGTAATGTTTGCAACCCGTTGTTTGTGTTGCGGGCGAGCTCTGAGCCCTGGTCGTTCAAGGGCATTGGCCGTCTTCTTATTCATTACCTGCTGGTAAGTTGCACTCTTGACCTTATACATACTTTAAACCCATATGCATCAACTTTTAAGTCAAATAGATTATATTTACATGAGTCAAACCATACAAATCCTTTTTTCAAAAAAAAAAAACATTCTTTTTCCTCCTGGACTCGTCTAATCTTACACTTGCAAGGATTTAAACCCACACTAGATCTGCAGGGCATAATCACCAGTGCGGCAGTGCCACTAGCCTACAAGACCATGGGCTACCGTACCTCCTAGCATCGGAAATCACACATTGTCATAGCTATAGGATAAGTCAAAACACAGTTTTTACATGATTCAACGACTCGTATTAGTTCATACTTCATACTTCATAAACATTTTCTAGCATATCACTCCATAACCAACACTAATTGCCCTAAAACACCATCATCTTGTATTTCATCTTTTTTGTATCTAATCATTTTCTTTATTTCATCAGGGTGACTTTCATCATTGCTGAGGCATGCTTGCTTGCGGGTTCAGTCAGAAACGCGTATCACACAAAGTATAGAACTGTACTCTCGGCTAACCCTCCATCATGCGAGACCCTGAGGAAAGGTGTGTTTGGTGCTGGTGCTGCTTTTGTGGTACTCACCGGTATCGTCTCTGAGCTTTATTATGTTTTCTACAACAAATCTGATGAAGGTGTCATCCCTACCCGAGATACTGGCATAAGAATGGGAGCATTCAACTAATGTTTCTCAAAAGTTTTATAAATCATTAGTTCCCTTTTATGGGTGTAGATTATTTGTTATATGATCTCATTTGTTGTTGAACTTAGAGTTTGTTCATTTTTTGATATTATGTGATGATGAAGATGTTTTTTGTCGTACACTCGGTTCATAAATGTTGTAGATCAGAACTAGTTTTTTTAAAGGGTTAAGGATGTTTGGATTTGTGTTTTAAGACTGATTATCTGATATTCAGCTTCTGGTGTTAGAATAACTTTCTACTGCATATTGTTATGAAGTTTCTGGTGTTTTGATTTTAGATGGATAACCACCCTAACAGTTTCGATGAAACTGATGATCAGATCATTCAAAACAAATAAAGACGGATAAAATGGTTACTTCGAGATGGATAAACCGATGACTTCAAACAAATAAACCCATTACTTCAGAACAAATAATCCGCTACTTCAAAACACATATCGGTTTAAAAAGAAATCTCAAAACCCCTAAAAAGCATATCGATGGGGTAAAAAGTAGTCAGGTTTATGCAAATCTACTGAACCTTTGTTTCCTTAGTAGAAGGTATCGAGCAGAAAACTGTATTCATGATCTGTGCATTATACTCGGCACTATTTTACATTCATGATGAACATGAAGAAAGTTTCTAAAACTTGAAATCTTTTTTCTTCGACTTGCTATCTTTCTCATGCATCTTTCGCTTCCTCTTCTTTTCGTTCTGCAAACATAATAATTCCAACAAAGTTAAGTTTTGACTATAATTTTCTAAAATTATATAATTTTGTTAGTAAAAGGAGTAAAATATGATACATACCTCAGCAACCATGTCACTGAAGTCCTCCCGTTGACTACGGAGCTTTTCTTCCTCACGGGCCTCCTCGTATCTAAAAAAATATCATAATGATAAATAGTTGAACATTAGGCCTATGTTTTAATGTAATATGAGGGTAGGTGAAGGTGAAACACTCACTTGGAAGGCAAGACGTTCTCCATGAGCTCCAACTCTTCAGGCTGTAACGAGACCTCGACCCTGTCTGTTTTCTGACCTCTAAGCAAATCAACCTGACAACCAAAAAGGAATTAGATTAACATTAACCTTCATGGGAACGCAATGGTAAACAAATGATTCCCTTTTCAAGCCCAGCATCTAGCTTCCACTGGTTTTTGCCTTTAACCCCTTCAAGGCCACCTACCTAGTGTAAGCTGGTATAGGACTCCTGGACGGGCTCTCATGCTTAACATTAAAATGACAATCTGAATTAATGTTACTGTAAATGGATATCGAATATACGTACCCTTTTGGCAGATGGCTTGTCTTGCGGGGCGCTACCTATCACATAGCTGTCACCACAAAAAAAGAAACATGAGTCTCGTAACATTAAGTCAATCTTTAACAAAATAGTTCAATAGAAATAAAAAATGATGGTAGGGAAGTTGAGTGCATACGTATGTGTTGTTCCCAATAAAGTTCCTGGAGCTATCTTCTCTTCTTTTTCTTCCAGCACCTTTACAAATGTAAGAGTTAGAAGGTGCTGCAGTAATAAATATGACAAAAAAAGTTTTTAAATGGAGAACCAAGGCATGGTAGACTCACTTGATAGAGCGGTTTCTCAGGTTCTTTCCTCTGTTGTTTGCGAAGGTCGATCACATCTGGGGTCTCTACGCCAGTTGGAGTACTGTATAGAGGTCAACAAAGTGAATGAATGTAGGACATGCATATATTTAGTACAATTTCAACCCATATACTTTATCAATTGGTCCATTCAGAATATGTTTATTATCCAATGATCTCACAGATAGAAAGTAACAGTAAAACTAGAAAAAAGCAACGGGTCAAACAGGTAGAAAGTGGCCCAATATGTATTTGAAATGCACAACACTAATATTTGTTTATAAAAAGTTAAAAAAAAATTGGATAAAATCTGTGTTGTTAAAAGCGAGTGAAGCGAGCGCCTAGGCGTTATTTTCAGGCGCAGCGACCCACCACCGCCTGGTGATGGTCAAAGCGCAGTCCGCCGGAGGAAATTGCAAAAACTATTGAGTAGACGGCCTATTTTGTAGGTGCAATTAAATGAAGCAGTGGCTTTTTGCCTTTATCCATATCAGGCACAACTTCCAATAATTTATTTTCATATTGATTTTATGTTTTGTTTTTTGTTTTATCAATAATCGATTAATAAGAATTACATTAGAAATTCAGATTTACATAATTACTCCAATATCTCTGTATAATTATAGACAATTCAAGCTTCGGCATAAAGTTTTTGCATCGACTAAAGAACAAGGATAGGAAAAGAATCAGAATTTCAATCGACAATTAGGACCCACCATACAAATAAAAAATCTTTTTATGGTTTTGATTGATAGAGCTGCCCTAACTGTTTGTTTTAATTCCTTTGTATGAAGTTTTTTCAGGAATTAAAGAACTACGTTAGTAAATTGAAAGTTGAAGAGTCATCTTTCTTCTACTTTGATCAATTCTAAGCTACTGTACATAATCCACGATTTCTTCAATTGAGTGTTCAAAATGACTAAAAACCGAGTTATGGTCGGAACAAAATAAACTACAGTTGCAATAGATTCTTTATTAATTTTGTTGAATACCATTAATTTCTATTGCATAATATATTTTTTCAATTTTTTTCTATAAGTGCGCTTTTTTTATCTCAGGCGAGCACTTTGTTTGCGCCTTGCGCCTAGGCCCCAGGCGAGGCTTTAGTGCCTTAAGTGCGCCTAGCGCCTTTAACAACATAGGATAAAATGTGTTTTGGAATCAAACCTTGAGAGACTATCAACAGATTGAATTCCATCCTCCAATTCCTCTTCCTCGTATTGCTCTTCCACTTCCTCTTCCTCTTCTTCTTCCTCCTCTTCTTCCTCTAGATCACCCCAGTGCTTACTCTTATCAACTGGCTCTTCCTGAATTACATTTAATGAAGTTATGCACATGTGCATATCCATGCAAGAAACATATAGTTGAAAAAAATCTAATCATACGCTTTTAGCACTATAATCAGATCTTAGAAATGCAAATAGTGAGCTAAAAAAAGAAAAAGTAACTAGCTACTAAAGATGTGTCCTAATCACATAGAAATCTTACAACACCCTTCAAAACAAGTTTACCCAAGCCAGAAAATATAGATAAAAAATCAAGTATATCAGACTGGTTTTGCTAACAGGTCAAAACGAACAAATTCAGGTTTAAACGATAGATTAAAAAGCAAGCTTCAGGGTCGGTTGGTCCAACACCATAAACACTTTTAGATAATTATTTTAAATTTCATAACAAACTAATGTGTTAAATGCGAAACATTATAGTTATAGTTATCAAGTTTACTTAATCTTTTGATAAAAATGATTTAGGAAGCTTTATACATTTAGATAAACTTCATACAACTTCAAACCCGTTTGACCCAATTGATTTGTCTTCTCTACAGTTATATGTTTTAACTTAACCTGTTACAGATAAAAACATAACCCAAATTACTCCACTAGTATCTAAGTTTCAATATGCAAGTCAACATGCTGATACCTCATAGTTGGGTGGTTCTTCTTGTTGTCCAAACACATCACCATAGACTGGGCGTCCATACTTCAGGAAAGAGAAGATGTATAAGAAATTAAGATAGCAATATGACACAAAATAGAATAGATTAAAACAGACATCAAACAGAATAACCTACTTCATCAACAGGTGGCTTGCCCCAACCTCCAGGATGATAACCAAAGCTAGCCCCATGTGGAATAGGAGCATTCAGTCCCGGAATTTTTAGATGTGAATAAGAAGGTGGAGGACCATATCTCTAAAAATAGAAGATGTCATGCATCAGACTAAATAAAGCACAAAAACATAACAAGTATTGTGAAAAAAAATTAAGTAAAATGATTGTCTTCCTCTTGAGGAATCCCACCTGCATATTAATAAGCCATGGGGGCGGGGCACCTTCTGGCATTCCTAGTGCTTCTTTTAGTTCATGAGATAAGGTACCAGGCTTCATCTCTCTAAGTTTTACCTGAGCAAACCAAAGCAGGTCCAGTTATGAGCCACCGTAAGCCAATATTTTCATGGAAAGCAAAACTACTCAAGGTTCGTAGCATTTGTTACTGAAATTATTCTGAGATATTTACAAGATAGTCAAGATAAAAAGGTATGTTACCTCAAATTCTTTTCCTTCATGATAAAGATCACCATGTGCTGTTAGTTTTGGTTTAGTCTGGTATTTGAAAAAAGCATCATGGAGCACCTGCATAATCAAGTTCAAGATCAAGTCAAAGACCCAGATGTAGAAGTGAAGTAGAAAGCAAAAAAAAAGTCCCAGCAACATATATTAAACATTGTAGGAGTAAATGATACTATATAAGCCCATATATTAGATTTATCAAACCTGATAATCAATATCCATCTTTCCCATTTTTGGTTGCATTCGCTCACGCTGCTTCTGTTTAAGCTTCTTATTATCCTCCTTTTCAATATAAGCCTACAAAAACCAGAAAATTCAATATGTGAAGTTTCAAGAATGTCATGAAACCTGTATGTTAGTGTGCCACAGATATTACTCTAATGACCTTCAGCCAGTTGGGCACACTTTATGAGTTAGTTCTTTCCACTTTTATCACTTGATCACATTTCTATTATTATTATTATCACCATCACAATATGTTATTGTAAAGTTAAATTATTCAATTTGCTTGTTTTAAAGTAAACACAGCTTTCTACTTCCCAATTTTATTACATACTAAATAACTATAAACAATAGAAAAGAGAAAAACCAAAAGCACAGTTGGTTAAGCCTTATTCTTTTCTCCCTTCTAGTGATATATGTTTCTTCCTATGTACTTTTTTCCCCTTTACTAGCATCAATTACAATATAATTCTCAATAACAAGCACATCCCAGAAGCAGAAAACAGAGAATATCTAAATTATTAAAAGTCAAACAAACAGGATTATAGCTACTTTATTTTTGCATTGCTCTTTTCATCTATAGCATACCCAACAATGTATAATGCTCAAGGATTTATGCATATTTGTAAGAAAACAACAATTCGAAAATACTTGCTTAACAAAACCAACAGTTCGATGCTTTAAGTGCGATGAGAAAGTGAGCACAATTTAGGCCAGAGAAAATTTGGCAACCATATAAGGAAAAAAAATGCTATACAGGACAGGAATCAGAAGATCTAAGCTTACTTGTCTAATTTTCTGGATTCCTGTGGCAGCAATAAAGTCAGGAAGTTGAAATGGCTGTTTCTCAATACCCCGCTTCCCCTGTCACACAGATTTTACTAGATGAGATCCAAGTCAATAAGCAGAGAAATAGATAAGACCGTGTAACCGTCCCTACACTTAAATTAAGACACTATGAATGTCTAATGCCCTATGACATTGCTAAAGATTGAAAACTCAAACAGGCTACAGTTCACTTGTGTAATATCTTGTATAAAAGCTTGTGCACTACGCAGCGCAGATATATTTTTAATACCAAACCAAATGATCAGCATCCAGATAGTACAAATGAACAGCCTAAGGTGTGGCAAGCAAAGTACATTATCCAAAATATTATTGTTTATTAAGTTTCAGGAATCATACAAGTTCCCATATCCCACCCCCTTTAGCAAATGAAAAAGAAATATTTAAAAATTATAAGTCCCGCTTGCAAAACCACCTACATGTCCAGTCTCCAAGATTGTTTCAGTCGGCCCCCTGCAAGAACCACATATATACATATAAGACAAACCTCATCAACTATTCTTTTATCCCCACTTCCCTGCATCCCTTGTTTTATGTCTAATTTACATGTATTTGCTTTCACAGAAATCAAAAAGTATACACTCATTGATGCAACATATTTTTCCCACAATAATTGCTTCTTATTTGGCGACTCACCTGTAAAAATTTCCTTTTCTGACACCAATGTCTTGGCACCGGAACAGTATTACGATATGATTTGAGGAAAACCAGCAGTTTAGGATCAGCGGAGGTGGCATCCCAAACCTGAAACTCATGTTAATAAATCACTAGATCACAAACCGGTGAAAAAGCAGTAGTTATCAAAAGAAAGGAAATGAAACAGAGATAAGAGAAAGGAAAAAAGAATTAATCAAAAACAAATTTAGTCAGCTGGACTTGCTTAGTGTGGGCATCCAACATATGCAATCCACTTGTGTATAAAAACAGCTCCAAAGGGAAATTATCAATAAACTTTATAATACAAACCAATAGACAAAACAAGATAAAGTCAAATCAGCCCTAAACATAAGGAACACAAATGAAATTACCTCGACTACATCTGGCCTTGAACTAATCTGCTTGAGTTCAGCAATCTTCATTCGGCGTTGAAGCTATAAATCAAATGTGCAAGCAAAGAAATAACTTAGAATAAATATATCACTAACAAGAAAAGAATGATTGCAGCATGCACCCCAAATGCAGAAAATTATAACCTTTTTCTTTTTATTAGAGATTCCACCTTTCTCCTTTTGTTGGTCTTCTTGTTCTTCTTCCTCTGAGTCTGAATTAGCTTTCTTGTTTGATACTGCATTGACAGCAGTCCCTTCACTCTTATCATTCTCCTGAATAAATAGGATTAAAGAAACAAGGTATGAGGTCAGACTAAGATATTAACAAAAAGTCATTAAGATTGATCCTCACATGTTGTTCGTTATACCTCAGAAGCAGAAGATTCCCTAAAAGTAAATTTCTCAAACACTTTCCTGAATTCATCATCCAAGTTAAACTCAAGCTCTGGTTTTTCAAGGATATACTCAATCTCAACCTGCTCCATAACCTACAATAATAAAATAATTAATAAAAGCAGAAACAACACTAATAAAATGAGGGTTCTGTGCAAGGTGAATAAGCAGTAAAATACTGAAAATATGGGAACCACAGACAAAGACATGAAAATGAAACAGGTATCAACCAATTCAAATTGGCATCAACCAAATCAATACCATACTTAAAGCCACGCTTATAATCAGATTTAATGAATATAGCATTCTTGCTAGTTAAGAAATTGACCATGGATAACGCCCCAACAAATGGAACATTTGTGTGCTATTCATCACCCAGAAAAAGTAGAACCAACTATTAAACAAACTACCATAGAGCTTAAACCCAGGCCTCAAACAATCTTAATATCAAGACATGTGTGATAAAACTTAGGTGCACTAAAAAAGAGCCTAAACCAGAATAACAGATTGATATCATCTATCCAAGTAAAATCTACAAGCCTACAGCCTGCTGATCCATCAATCCCAAAAGTTACGCTGCATTTGATATTTCAATAGGAAACATCATTTTCTCCGGAGAGTATTATTCCTAAACTAGCCCTGTACACTATTGGTTTAAATGTTTAATGTACCAGTGATCATGTATTAATTCAAGCAGATGAGGATCAATGAGAAAGTAATTGGTCCTGTTGTCATCTCTATAGTAGACAAATCTTTAGTCTTAAAGACGTATCTGATGTAGGGAGCATATCAGTTGTTTAAGTTCATCCTATATCAAAATACACAACGCATCCTGGCATTTTGAAGAAGGATTTCTAAGAATTCCAAAATAAAAAACTCTTTTCCTTGATTAACAATTTCTATAACAAATTGATCTACCATTGTAGAAATCATCAATGATCACACCCCTTCCTTTCATGGTCATACACTCAAAAATTATACCTTAATAAAATCACTAAAAGCCAATATAAAAAATGACACCCATGTTGTCAAAAGCCCTCCAGGCACACACAAACATGGCGAGGTGACGTGCATGGGAAACGCCCTGCAGCCATACAGCTGCTCTGGTGAGGTTCGGACTAGGTTCCATTGAGATTCATGCAACATTCCGGGTAAATCCGGTAAATTCCGGCAAAGTTCTGCAAATTCCAGCCAAACAGCTTTCAACAACCAAAAATGGCCTGGAACCAACCTAAACTATCCAAAACTGACCCTATACATGCCTAAAACATGTCTAAAACCCCTAAAATGGAATATTTATGCTAACCATGTTGCTCATACTTTTACAAGATTCAATAGTTAGAGAGCTAGAACCACTCTTTAAAAAAACCATCTTGACTCCTAGTCTCCTAGCACTTCCATTACAAGGTGAAACCACCATTAGCACTCTTAGAACAGCACATAAAAACCATGTCGAACCATTTGCATTTGTTTAGGATCTTCATTCTAAAAACAGATAGCCTCAGAAAAAAAAACCTACCCTTTTCGTGTTTATGTTCATCAACAGCCCTAAGAATCCTAACTATAAAGCCACTTCTTCCTAACCAAAATCAGCCTACACTATTCCACATTCATTCAAACATAATAACAATCAAATTTCCAATCCAAAGAACACAAAACCTAAATTTAAACAAAATAATCACGCTACCACTGTCAAAAAACATAAAAACCCTAACAAGCAGAGATAAGAGACAATACCTTCTGAAGATCAGAGTTCTCTTTTGCCCTATCATCTCCAACAACTCCATCACGATCCTCATCCCCGTCACCAGAGCCCGTATCCTCTCCACTAAAGGGCTTGTTTTTCTTCTGTTTCCGACGCCTACGACGTCGTTCAGCATCTCGCGATTTCTTCGAAGTTTGATTATTATTATCTGTGGTTTTCGAATCTACGGTGGGATTAGAGGGTGTAGAATCCATTACGCCGTTTAAAATTTCAACTGTCATCGGAAGTGATGGTGGTTAACGGTGGCTCAGGTGGGGATTCCGGTGGAACGCCGATGACGGTGAAATAATATTTCAACAAATATATATTTTACTATTTTAGTTCATGAGATATAATGGGCTTTTAGTTTAGGCCCAGCGACAACGATGTATTGAGCCGTAAGCCCATAAGTTGTGTTTGGTTTGTGAAAAAGCAGTTAAAAGGTCGTTTACTCGGGGGTTGGGGTAATATAATCCTAAACTAATCAGTCTAATGTGGACCAGTGGTACGGCACTGGGATTCTTCAAAGGAGACTTATATTCGATCCTAATTTCATGTATCATATTGCATGGATCGGAAGCCTAGAGCAAGGTTCAAGCATTTACGCGACAAATGGACCAAAAGTAATAGTTCGAACCCACACCTTGCCTCTGGGTCTACTCGTGAGCCACATTATCTACTGTGGATCTCCGGGGCAGGGGTGTCACAAGCGGTTTAATGAATGCAATAACGCTCATTTTTTATATAATCCTAAACTACAGTTAGTTTAAATAATTTGAAACTCGTTTAGAAAAAGCTTGCTTGAATGTTTTTATTTACAAACTGTGTCAGCTCGGCTTGAAATATTTACAAAACCAAGCCAGTTTGATTTTTGGTTGAATTGTTTATTTTTAATATATACATATGTATGTGTATGTGTATGATGTATCTAAATAATTGTTTGGAGAATGAAAAATGTTTTTTGTTAATATACATGTCACTTCGTAATAACAAAAATTATATAAATTCCTAATATTAATGCTTACTGAAAACCTTTTACATCTAGCACAATGGTATGGAGTCTGCATAGGGTGTACATTCTTATAAGGTTGAGGGTTTAAGTCTTATCAATGATAGAGTCGTCTCTGTGATTTCAAGTGCCTTATCCGACTAAAAATGGGCCGCTTTAATTACTAGGAGAAGAAGGGGGCCTCACAAAATTGTTTTTCTTTTGAATTGTTTGGTCCACTCTAACCCATATAATTACAAATAAGTTTTTAATTTTATAGATATGTTAATCAAACAACGATAGTTTAAAGTGTAAAATTTTTAGCTACCTATAAAACATGGCCCCTATGTGGTTTTATAAGAGTGAATCATTCTAAACTAATGTATAATTTTAAAAAGTGAGTCATGATTACGAGTTGTTAAAAAGGGAAAAAGGGTTTGAGGGTCGGAAGTGTTGTGAGAGCTATAATATTGACACTCACCGATTGTTGTAACAAGCACGTGCAAATTAGAGATGAAGATGAAAACTAGAGATGAGGATGTAGATGTGAGTGAGTTGTAACCTTAAATGTTGCCACCCACAAGACATGAGTGGTTTGTAACCTGAAATGTGGCGACCCACAAGACGCTAAAGGAATCATCATGAATTACTTCTTATGACTCATCGTCTTCGATTACCACTCCCATCATTTGAGATGTCCTCACTTCTAAACAGGCTAAATCGTGAAGTTTCCTCGCCACTAACCATTTCAGCAATGCGAAGATGGTTTACAACATGTTCGATCCATGAAAATGATGGTTGGTTTGTGTCACTAGCCAAAATTTCAAGGGGTGTGCTATGATGTTCTTCTGGTCATAAACTTGAAAGTTGCGAGAGGGAATGATTTATTAGTTTACTTACCTTAAAAAAAAACATAATGTTTTCGCCTTTTTAAGCAAATTGTATTTTGATTAATTTATACAATTGAGAATGATTTATTAGTTTACTTACCTTAGAAAAAAAAAATTAAGTTTTCGCCCTTTAAAGCAAATTGTATTTTGATCAATTTATACAATGTCTCATAGCAGAAAGGACGGTATTAGTCTAATAGATTAAAATGACAAGAAATGAAACCAACTTTTTGACAAACCATACGATAAAAACCGTATTTAAGTCTTGAACTTAATATTACAAGAAATTGAACATATAAAGATGGGTCTTTAAGTGAACATCCTTACGGTAAAATAATAAATTAACTCTGTAACTAAAAATAGGTTTAATTTTTAAAGTAAAGTAAAGAGTAGAGACCTTAATGAATGAAACACGTCATTTACGTAGATTCATCGTGTGAACCAAAGCTATTACGTTGTAGACAAAGGTCCTAGGTCGGTAATGCATGTGGCCAAACTTACTATTTTAAGTGACTACATTAATCAGCAGTTGAAATTTTGTATTAAAAAATCCTACACTTCAATAAAATTACAATTAATACCATGCTATCTACCATCTTTACAGTAAGTCTAAGAGCATTCACACTAGCAATCCTATTTTCATCCCCATATTTACACTAAAAACACTAATTTTTTACTTCATCTTTCAATTAAATAATACTTTTTAATATTTTTATTATTACATTTTCTCTCTCCTCTACTTACAACCATTTCTAAAAATATTAAAAAAATTATGGGGGTTGTATCGTGTTTCCCCAAATATGGGGAATCACGGTACAATCCCCATATATTTTCTCTCTCCTTCACTCACAACCACTAACAAACATCACCCATAATATAAGACACACACTCACATCAAAATGGAAAACCTACTGTGAATGCTATAACATGGCAAAATAAACATTTTATAGCAATAAGTTATTAGACTTATATACATATGCACACACATATTATATACACACATATATATAATGTTTTTCTAACTTTTAATACAAATTGTTAATAAATTTTCATAATAGTTTTTCGATAAAACCATTTTCATTTAGTAAAACAGCTTGTTAATTCAATGTTTATTATGATATCATAGATGTTCAAAAACATTTTACTAATTTTTCTAGGAGATAGACAATTAGAGCGATATTAGTTTCAGGTTATAATAAACATACCTTTTTCATATGGGGGTGTAAAGTGTCGTGCATTACCATATAACAATTTGTATACGGGCGTTTATGAGACGTATACGAGGTCTAATGGAGATGTGTATGATCAAAAGCTAACCAAACCAATAGCAATTAATAACAAGAAATGCATTTAGCATGCCTCATTACTTTCACATAAAGCTTATATGTGATGAAAACATAAAGCTATATAGGGATCAAAATATACTTTTCTTTAGTGTAGAGAGAGAAGCTATACAGAGAAATCTCGAAGCTGCATCGATGGAGTTTGTGTCTTTCTTGGGTCGAGTTCTATTCGTCTCCTTCTTCATTCTCTCTGCTTGGCAAGAGTAAGTTCATCGTACACTTCAGATATCATTAAACTCACGATGTTGAGTACATTATATACGCCTGCTTTAATTCTTAGTTTAATACTTTTAGTTTTTGCATTGATATGTATGGTTTTTTTAAGGTAACTAAATTCTTAGTTTAATACTAGATTTTAATTCCAACATATTTGTCAACCAAATTGAATTTGCAAACCAAGTGTGTCAAATATTGTCTTGAAGACATGTCTCGGGTCCTATAGTTTATTATTTTAATAATAAAATTTTAAGTTTGTGTTCATTCTCTTGCTTTTTATGGTTGATGTTAAGACTTGATACGCTTTTATCTAGATCTGTTTTCGGATTTCGCATTTTAATCATGTACTAATGTAGGTTTAACAAATATGGCATTGATGGTGGAACAGTAACTAAAAACGTTGTGCTTAAGTTCAGTAAGTTCTTAAAGCCTTTTACAACACATATCGGCTTCAAAGAACCAGAATTTATGGTAAGAAAACGCGTTTTCTTTTTTCTTAATAGGATTAAAGTCGTGTTTATTTAACACCAACGACTTAATTTAAACGTTGGTGATACAGATTAATGTCCTAGTTGGTGTATTTATAGCATTGAAGGGTATTGGAAGCCTTCTTTTCATATTTGGTAGTACAATTGGTGCTTTTTTCTTGGTTAGTAGCTCCTGATTAATTATAAGGCTTCATGTTCTTGATTATGTGCTTAAATAATCATTTCAGGGATGATAATGGTTGATTCTAAAGGAGTTTTGGTAATCTTGGTATCCGGTTGGGAGACCGTATGCCATACCCATTGGGCGCGTGGGTTTCCCACACGCGTCTAAGGATCTTTGTTTGTGAACTTATGTAGTTTAAAACAACCCATTTGGATTCTCATTACTCGTGTTAAATTCTCCGATTCTACATCTTAGTTATTCGAAGTTTCTAGCAACTTCAAAAATCAAAATAATATTTATTAGTTTTTAAAGATTATATAATATATTAATATATTCGGTTTAGATGTGGGTAAACATGTTATTGGTTTCGGTCTCAATCTCATACCTGTTTGATTACCTGTCCTAAATGTTTTTGGTTATGCTTTACACATTGCGTTCGGGTTTTTCAACCATCCAAGTAATCATATAACCATTTGTTTCAGATTCTCCACCAGCTGATTACTACTCCTATCATATATGATTTCTACAACTATGACATGGAGAAGAAGGCATTCACTACACTTCTTATCAAATTTACACAAGTTAGAACAATATATCTCATCTCTAATTCTTTTTATTATTATTTGTTTAATTTCTTGTACATTATTTTCAAAGTAAATCAAATAATTGTGGCTATTGTAGAATTTGGCTCTGTTGGGGGGACTAATGTTCTTCATTGGAATGAAGACCACTATTGAAAGGAGATTAATGTATAAGAATGCCTTCAAGTCAAAGATAGTCTAAAGTGGATTATATTCGTTAAGGATATAATGGTGGTTGTGGCAAATTTGTCTTCTCCCCTCTTTTTTATTTTGTTCATTTTGTTTTTATATGTTCGCCATCTAATTCATCTCCTGTAATATTTAGAAATCATGAATATACTTGGTATTTTATATCTATAGATAAAAGATTATTTTATTTTTAATATACTATAATTAAACGCCTGTTTGTTTTGATATGCATTTTCATAACATTGTTCGATTATTACATCAACTAGTGGCAACCCAGATCGCGCGTTGCGCGAAGTTTTTAAAGCGGCAATCCGGTAGATGTTGATACTGCGTGCAATATGATAAGTGAGAAGGCTATGTTGTGCCTCTGAATACATAATGTTTAAAGATTGTGCCTTTTATTTACGGTAGGATTTTGATAGCATATCTAACATGTCTGCCTTCAAAATACATCATCCATGACTATGTTGTTGCTTCCCTCTTTTAGATGTTGCTGGGTCATTCTCTGTGTGGGTGAATGTATCAGAACCCTGGAGATTCTTCAAAACACCTAGGTCCTAAGGAAAGACAGTAATACACATATTATATATTTAAAGTATACCTATGTTGTAGGCAAGGATAGCAACACACAAAGTACATCGTAAATGTAATATAGAATGTGGTCAAATAGATATGACATATTAGGAGAGTGTATCGACCTTTTCACTGTCGCTTAGGTACAATCGACTTAAAAATCTCACTTTGAAGATAGCAAACTATCCAACTACAGTATGCCTGCAACAAAAATAACTAACTATTATTACCTTCAATGAGTTGTTGAAGTCGGGAAAACTTTTTCATCGAAGGTGTTAATAAGCTGAGTTGTTATAAATTGGTATGTAGATATGTAACATGTACCTTGTGGTTGGAGATGCGGCTTCCATTTTCGGTATTGTCAAATGTTGGCGTCTTAGTTCAATTGAGACTGTTTTCTCGGTTTTCATTGCTCTTTGCCTGTTGACATAATAGTTTATATGCATAAGGTAAATGTAAAATATCTCTTGCTACAATATTTATTATAAGGTAACAATATAAAGGTTTCTAAAATACTTTTTTTTCTTATTAGATCATAATACAGAGTATGAGGTGAGTATAACCTTTAGGAGCTCAATCTCTTTCAACAGGTCAGAGTATACAATGTTTAAAGTCTTGTTTACAGTCCCGTTTTCATGAGGTTTTATAAGCATTTTTAGAGAATTAAGTGACGTTGCTCTAGAAAGAGCAACATATAGTTGCCCGTGACTAAAAAGAGGTTGAGGAAGGTAAATCCCAATTTTGTTTAGGGATTGACCTTGGCTCTTATTTATAGTCATTGCATAACACATTTTAATCGGAAATTGTCCATTCCGTTCGCCACGCACCGGCCCAGCTTCTTGTAGACTTACTTGTTTAAGTTCTTTTTGATCGAATTGTTTTTGTGGGATAAGCATAAATCAAGATTAGACAATAATAGTTACTTGATTAGGTGATAATTGCAAAAAAAATTATTTAGAATTGATAAACCTAAAATAAGCATCAATAAAAATCTGCTTACTAATTATATAATTATTAAATTATAAATTGAAAAGAAAAGACGTTGATAAAATAATTATTAGATTTTAAAAATGCTGATTAAATTTTGATAAACTAAGTTTTATAAGTGGACCTTTATGAATCAAGTTTTGTAAGTCGATCTCGATGAATCAAGTTTTGTAAGTTGATCTCAATAAACCTTTAATCATTTGTTATCATTCTCATTAATCTCTAATTCTTTAATTAAAAACACAAATATTTATTGGAGTATCACATATATTTTCAACTTAAAATATAGATAATAAAAGGGGTGTTTTTTTTTTAAATTTTGGTTGTAAGGCCCCCAGCTTCAATTCATCGAGAATTTTCAGTTTTCCCTCTTCTTTTCATGTTCTTTGTTATGAATAATGGCCCCATCAATGATTCTTCAAGTCAATCTCCTACAAAAACATTGAAATTCCATGATTAATGAAACAATGCTATTAAAAAAAGATACCCAAACGTACATCTGTGGTTTTTACAACATATAAGATTCATTTTTTTACTTGGTCTGGGTAAACATGATAAATACATATGGTGTACTTGTCACTAACGTCTGCAGTAAGAAGTTTTTTAGATTCCCATGCGTCCCTTTTTCAAATGGCGACTATTGTGTCTTGCCTAATCGCCATGGGTAACACCGAATATCCTTCATAGTCAATGTGCTCTACAATCAAATTCACCCCTTCCTAAATCAGAAAACAATGTTGTAAAAGTTTAAGTCAACAAAAGAACATAGAAACAAGAAAAACCCTATGCACTAAGTAACAAATCACAATAATAATGGATTCAATAAATATGTTGAAAGATGAATAACCTAGAGCGCGAGCATAGATTTCACGAAGATGGCCGAATAGTTGCTTAAATTTGGAGTTGATATCAGATATACGAAGTTGAGCTTCTTCAAGTTGTGATCCATCACAATAGACTGCACCAAGTGTGGGGCAGACTAAAATGAAGAGATCTTCGTTATTTGCCATTGATTGATTTTTGTTGAAAATATTCATTATATTATAAACAAATGAATACCATCTTTGATCATGACTCTACTTCTCATAATTAAGTAAAGAGTAAATTACTATTTTGGTCCTTGTGGTTTGATTATTTTAATCATTTGAGTTCAAAAACGAATTTTCTAACAAATTAAGCCCTATGGTTTTTATTCTTAAAAGCTACAGGATAAGAGCATAAAACCAATTATAAAACATGCGTTATAAACCGCCACATAAACTCCAAAACAAAGAAAAGAAAAAATATTTAAAAAAAAAGAACAGCAAGCTACCAAAATCTATAACATCTTTCATGCCTATAATAATCCGATGCTAGCTGTGAACAAAAGCATATTATAAAACTAATGAAAACAGTATTAACTAAAAAAACATTCTAAACACCCGAATATTAATATGCAAATCACGCACCAATACATGAAAAACCGAATTTCTACATAAAGAATAAGAGTATAGACGTAGGCCCTTTCCTATTATAATTATAAATCTTTGAAAAAACAAATGCCTAAATGAGTTAAATACCAAATACAAATTTGTAGACATTAAGAAATGTTCATAAATGAAACTAAAAATGTGTTAAATTACTGCACCAAAATAGTACGTTGATGACCTCTAACGTTCTTTTAACAACTAATGCAACACTTGTGCGGTGTGCCGTCACCCTTATACACGCACACGCTAAAAAGCGAAGACTATGCTCACCGAATACATTGACTAATCATAAGAATAGTTAATATAGAGAACCAAATGATTTAAATGACCAACCAACCTGAAAAAACCTCCGACTCAAAAGCCGCAAAACGTCACGACATCGAAATACATTAGTACAATTGCAACTGAAAAAAAAAAAAAGAAAAACAATTAGTAACTGCAGAGTAAAAGTAAACATATGTCAAAGTTTGAACTACATTCATAATGAAATAAAATTTTGTTTAGTGGTCTTGCAGAATAAGAAACTGCAGAGTTACATGGACTATTTATTTATTTATTTTTTTTGTACATTCAAGCATTACCTAATATAACTATTGAAAAGTGATCAAAATAATCCAGTAAAATAATAATACACACAAACTGTAAAACAATAAGGTGAAAGTTTATTTTGCACCCTCACGATTAAAGATCATTGTAAGTGAAGGTGAGAAGACCACGCCTTCCCACTATGTAACAATCAAAAGTCGAATCTGCTGCTTACTAATTCTATGGCTTATTTATCAACCTCTAATCCAACACCAAATGTTAGAAACCCAAGTGATATAAACAGTAACAAATTAGCCACATAATAGAATTCCATACCAGTATGAGGTCCCTACCAAAGCTCTTGAACAAATGAAATCCCTTTCTAACCTGGGATCCTAATGTAAGAGGAAAAACAGAGGATAACGTAGACCAAACATTTCCATTCATCTAACCACAATAATAAGCAAACCTATTTATGTACAGAACATTTAAACACCCACATGGAAACCTGAGTGAAAGTAGGTGAAATGTTCGATCCTTTATTTATCATCAAAACAGAATATATATACACAAACGTAGCAGACAATTAGGCCTAAGATTGAGGGACTAATAAAGGAAATATACAACTATAGACAGCTGTATAGAATCTACATTAAATAATAATAATCTACATTAAATAATAATATCTTCGGTTAACACGCCCTCCAGTCGCAGCAGTAGGGGAACGGAGGCAAAGACTGGACTTGAATCGTTGAAATAGTTGCCGGGGGAGGCCTTTGGTGAAGATATCAGCATATTGAAAATCCGCGAGAACATGGAGTACACGTAGGGTGCCGATGCGGACTTTGTCACGAACAAAGTGTATGTCAATCTCGATGTGCTTGGTCCGATGATGCTGAATTGGGTTTTCAGATAGATACACAGCAGAGACGTTGTCACAAAAGATAATGGTGGCATCACGGATAGGAACACGTAGTTCAAGAAGAAGGTTCCGTAGCCAACTGGTTTCAGCTGTTGTGTTGGCGACACCTCGATATTCAGCCTCCGCACTTGATCGGGAGATGGTTGCCTGACGTTTGGAGGACCATGAGACGAGATTATCGCCTAAGAAAACACAATATCCGAAGGTAGATCGCCTAGAGTCGGGACACCCCCCCCCCCAGTCTGCATCAGAATAGGCAGTGAGCTTCAAGGATTTGGAGGGTGTAATGAGTAGTCCTTGATCCAAAGTGCCCTTAATATACCTTAGAATACGTTTCAGGAATTGAAAATGAGGCTCGCGCGGGGCATGCATGAACAGGCACACTTGTTGAACAGCATAGGAAATGTCTGGTCTTGTGAATGTTAGGTATTGAAGAGCGCCTGCTAAGCTCCTGTATAACGTACCATCAGATAAAGGAGTCCCAACCGTGGCACTAAGTTTGGAGTTAGTGTCGGTAGGGGTGGAGCATGGTTTGCAGTTTTCCATGTGAGCATGGGATAAAAGATCAGTTGCATATGCCTGTTGAGATAGAAACAATCCATCCGGTCTCTTGGTCACTTGCATGCCGAGAAAATGGTGTAGATGTCCAAGATCTGTCATTGCAAATTCGGAAGACAAAGTGGAGATATGTCCTTTAATAACTTGTCATCCGAGGCCGTGAGTATAATATCGTCAACATACAACAGTAAGTAGGCCATGTGTTTTCCCTTTGTGTAGACAAAGAGAGATGAGTCACTAACTATGGTACGAAAACCGCACTGTAAAATGAAATTTGCAAACCGTTGGTACCACGCACGAGGGGCCTGTTTAAGGCCGTAGAGTGACTTCTTGAGGCGACAAACGTGAGAAGGGAACCGTTTATCGACAAACCCCGGTGGTTGAAACATGTAGACCGTCTCATCCAGGTGCCCGTGTAGAAATGCATTTTTAACATCCAATTGATGTATGGGCCAGTTTCTGGAGGTTGCAAGACTAAGGACAGTTCTAATAGTGGACGGCTTGACGACGGTACTAAATGTCTCAAAGCAGTCAATGCCAATCTGTTGAGATTTCCAGTTGACCACAAGACGAGCCTTATAGCGTGGTAAAGTGCCATTAGCATGATACTTGCGACGGAAAAGCCGCATACACCGAATCACATGAGCATCCTTTGGTCTAGGAACCAGCTCCCATGTGTTATTTTCCATTAATTCCCTGTATTCGTCAGTCATAGTACTGTGCCAATTAGGGTCAGATAAGGCTAGAAGGTGATTTTTTGATATAGGAGAGATATGTGTGGCAGACGTGTGGAAGGTTAGAGGACCGCGGGCTTTAGAGATGCCTGATTTTGATCGTGTGGTCATGGGGTGGGAGGGGGCAGGCGGTTGTGGAGCTGGCTGTGCAGGTGCCGAAGCTATAGGAGTTGTGGTGTTGAGTGGAGGTTGGTTAGGTGGTTTAGGGCGACGTTGGTAGGTGAGAATCAGTTCAGGGTTTCGGATGGGGCTGTTGGGTGCAGTAGTTGGTGCTGGTGGTGGGGGAGGGGAGCTGGTTGAAGGTGTAGGAAAAGTGTAGGGGTCGGTGAAAACCGTCGGTGAAGGGTCTGTGTCGAGAAAGGAATAGTCGTGAGTGGTTGATGGCTGGGAGTATGGGAAAACAGATTCATCAAAGATGACATGACGGGAAAAAATAACTTTGCCGGTAGTTGGGTCGAGGCATCGATACCCTCGGTAATTTGCAGGGTACCCAAGAAATATGCAGCATGTGGAACGAGGGGTGAGTTTGTGGTGACGGGTAGCGGATTGGTTTGGGTAGCAAGCACATCCAAAGACACGGAGGTGATCATAGGATGGGTTACGAAGGTAGAGACCAGTGAGAGGGGTGCGGTTTTGTAGTAGTTTCGAGGGTAGAATGTTATGAAGGTAGGAGGAGGTGTGAAGGGCTTCGACCCAAAATGTTGGTGGGAGAGAGGCATGAACGAGAAGTGAAAGCATAATGTCGTTAATCCGTCGGATCATACGTTCTGCTTTCCCGTTTTGTTGGGAGGTGTGTGGACAAGAAAAATGAAATTGGAGGCCATGAGAGGTGGCAAATTGTTTAAATTGATTATTGTCAAATTCACCACCATTGTCACATTGAAAATTTTTGATTTTGCAATTAAATTGAGTGTGAATGTATTTGTAAAAATTCTGAAATTTGGGAAACGTTTCGGATTTGAATTTTAATGGAAACACCCATGTGTAGTTGGTGAAATCGTCAAGTAATATCATATAATATTTGTAACCGGCTTGACTAATAACGGGTGACGTCCACAAATCACAATGAATTATATCAAAAGGCATGAAATATCTTCGGCTTGACTAATAAGGGGCCCGTCACTGTTGTGTCGGGTCATAATCGTCCCATTCCTGAAATCCTTCACAAAGAAACCAAAGGGGTCAAATTCAACAGACACAAAGTTATCAATGGTGAATTGTCTAACAGAGATAAGATTCTTGATTATATCGAGGGTGTAAAGGACATTGTTGAGGCGAAGGTTATTGGGCAGAGTGACGTTTCCAGACCCATGAATTGGCATTTTGTGACCATTTCCAACAAATATGTGCTTAATGGAATTAAGAGTATGAGAGGTGGAACATATACCTGAATCTGCAGAGAGATGGTGAGTTGCACCGGTGTCCATGTGCCACTGAGTATCTCCCGGGTCAAGTGTCATTGCCTGAAACGCAGCGCCCAACTCGGTTGGTTCAAGGGGGTTCACCTCGGCCAGATTGGCTTGAGGCTGTTGTCGAGGGCCATATGATTTTGCCGAGCGATTTCCTCCGGCAGTTTGTTGATTTATCGGGTTTTGAGGTCTGACCCACCATGGTGAAACCCATTCTGGTTGAGTGGGAAATGGGCAGGGGGTGGTGTGGCCCACCAGGGGGCCACATCGGCTGTGGATTAGGGGCAGAAGGTGAGGCCCAAGTGGGCGGTTGGGCCTGTCTACCATTTGGCTATTGGTTTTGGGCCGGAAGAAGAAGCCCAAGAAGAAGGTGAGCGGAGGTTAACTTGAGATTAGTAAAGGAGTGCTCGAGTGCAGCTGCTCGGGATCCTTTGTTGTTCAAGAATAGGTTTTGATGCGATTCCATGCTTCCAAAGCTGTAGATTCGGGTACAAGTACGCGAACAAGAAACTCATCTGAGAGGGTTCCATAGATCCACTGTAGAACGATGGCATCAATCTCGTTCCACGTGTCGTAGTTCGGGTCATCAGGCGCGGGTGGCTCGGTTCCATCAATGTCATGGAGAACTTTATATCCCCTAGCGTGGAGATGAAATAATTTCACCCAAGATGAATAGGACACCTTGGTGCCATCCAGGATACGCACTTTCTTTTGGATATCAGTAACAGTATAAACTAGGTGTAAAGGTATAGCAGCGGGTTTGGGTGGTGGTGGTGGGTTAGCAGGGCCGGGGGGTGGAAGGGGGTTATCATTTCCGTCGACCATGTTTTAGAGAAGAGGAAATAGAGTTGCAGGTTTGAATTGGATCGGTGGTTCGAAGACTGGGTGGACCAGCAGTCCGAGGATTGGGTCAACGGCTGCGACTAGAGGTCCGAAGACAGGGTCTGTCGCGGCTGGGTATAGAGCAGAGCTCTGATACCATGAAAGTAGGTGAAATGTTCGATCCTTTATTTATCATCAAAACAGAATATATATACACAAACGTAGCAGACAATTAGGCCTAAGATTGAAGGACTAATAAAGGAAATATACAACTATAGACAGCTGTATACAATCTACATTAAATAATAATAATAATCTACATTAAATAATAATATCTTCGGTTAACACTGAGAACAACAAAGCTAAGCTGGGATCTTCATAAAATCGAACAAAAATCCTTAATCGTAAAATTCACCTCAAAATCCGAGCACACAAAGACGCATACTCAATTGCTAAAGCAACACACAGCAAGCCCTAGCTCAAGACGGAGTTAATCGATACCACAAATTTTGAAAATGCACACAGGAAAACCTAATAAAAATTAGAGTGGATAATCGTAAAATTCCCTGTACTTTATGTGCGGTCTGATTAAAGTGGCAGGAAGCAGAATCTTCCGGCAAAAGCAACCATGTAAAGGCAAGAAGGATCGAGAAGAGACCAGTCGTAGTGATCAGATGTTTCAAGTCCAAGAAACAGCAAAAGTGAATGAACTGGATAAAAACACGTGACCCCCAAAACCAACAGTATGCACACCAAGAAAACAACAATAAACAACATAATAACATCAACGAATCGAACCCGAGAAAGTAGCAATGCTAAAACCAGTGAGCACCATCAGGCTACATCCAAAAACAGTATATGATGGCAACAAACATTTTATTATAAAGGAAACGAAGTGTGGTTTTCCATAAAAATAAATACCCAACTGCCAGCCGCCACGTAGCTGGCAGCCACTATTCCCCAACTTGCATTTTAAAGTATAGTAATATTTAAGATAATCTTTGTAAGAACAAACTACATATATTTTTGTAATCACAATAAAATTATAACTTTATAATATTGTTTCCATACATATCCTTATTAGTAAAATTTCATAGTTTGTCTTTTTAATTAGTGGTGTACCGTATGTTTAATTGTAGTGTTCTCTATCTATAGCGTGTATGTCTAATGAATGATAGGAACAACTTAATCACTTGTAGTGTTCTCTATTTATACCATGTTTTCATAATGTTTCATCTGTTCTCCTTTTTTGTGATTCCGTCATCGGCCGAAAGGGTGTGACAGACTAGTATCAGAGCTATGGTTATAAAGAATTAGGATGGCTTAGATAAACACCTAGACTCTAACTTTTAACTCACGATGAATTAGAACACCACAATAGCTCGAACATTAGCAAATGTATGCACTTCATCTAACAACTATCTTGATAGAGACATGTTTAAATACTTTACTAACATCCTACCAATTTTGACTGCGACAACGATACATCATAGTATAGTAGTTATGTTGACCTATTCTGCCGATTATTTTATGTTTTGAATCCTATATTTCCACTAAGGCTAGAATTGCCTAACACTCGGGTAGGAACGAAAAGCAGGTTTCTAGCCCCATCCACACTAATCACCCAACTACTAACAAGTAGTGAATAGTAGTAATAATCTATTAGCCATTACCGCTACTTGCTTCGACAATCGCATCATCACCACCTGATAAAGGACTACACCCCCATAGATGATTCAAAAGCAAACCAGGATGCCACGGCAAGAAACCTTGTGGACTTCTGCATTTGAGCAAACGATACCTAACTAGCAAGCCTACTGCAACCGCATCCTACTCTTTACGTAATTCTCTACTATCACCATCACGAGGATACCTCACTTGAGTTGTTGCTCAGGAAACTTTATAGTTACCCCTAAAGGTTTGCTCTTAAGACAATGGAGCAAGTATGTAAACCGTCCCATCTGCTGAATTGGGGAATCACTATCCACTGCTGCCAGGTCAGGACAAGCAAAGATGATTGTTTAGTTGAAGATTTAGGAACAAAAATGAAATGAACAACACAACCCAAACAAACAACAACACAAGTCGGATTGATCTTGCTAAACTGAACTGAATGACTTTTTGAATCAGGGTCATAGTAGCCCAAGAAATTATTCATACTGCGAGAGTGCAGATCTGAGCATGGGTATTATTATCTATGGCGAAAACGATTAAGAGCGTCATTACAAACCTACCTTACCAAAAGTTAGGATCTCCTTACTTTATACTAAATATTTAGTGATTTCACTGGTGTTTATATGTAGTATACTTCTTATGCTAACAAAAAGGTTTTCCCTACCACTTAATCTAGTTATCTTGTTTATGTATGAAGCCATCATTGCAAATAAACCATGTCTTGATCATTCCTTTCATCTAAGGTGTGTATGATAAAATCGCGATCCAAAGCCACCCAAAAGACAACCAACAGCTCTCATATGACACATGCTCTCATAATCTACATATACATCCTAGGTCCCTAACAGATATTTTGGTAATAAATAGTGCATTTTATTGTCAAGTGTTAGGAGTTTAAATCCTACATATTACACATTGTGATGAATTTAACCTAAAAAATTTAAGAATTACCGTTAAAATAACATTTCATAGAATAAAAACTACATTTCCAACATTAACCTTATATAATTATTGAAAATATCTTTCTCTACCAAACAAAGTTTTGCTTTTTTTCTTCTAATTGTAATGACTCTAGTCCTCTATGTGAACTTGGATCCATCAGTCATCTAATGATAGCAAAATGTTAAAATGACATAGATTTGAAATAATTATATAGTAAGTATTTGATTAAAAAAATAAAAATCTTACAACCGTTAGACATTTTTTTTTTTTGTAAATTAACTACCGTTTTACCCACATGGGTTAATTATAAGTGGAAGTTGAATCACAAAACTTGCATGAACATAAATTAACATGGGCCTTTTCCTACAGAAGAAAGATCATGTTACAACCTTTAATACATAATGTACAAATTACAAATTATTCTGACTTTGTCCAAGACTCCTAGTGTAGAATTAACAATTTGTAAACATTACCATAAGCCACTTATTTTGACCTCCTGCCTCACATAGTCACATGTAATACATAACGGCAAATTGGGAATGAAATAACATTGTACAACTCTTACTCCACAAAGTACAAGTGAACTAATATCAAAAATCTTCATTTTCTTATTGAGTGACAACATGTACAACTAAAAATCATAGACCAAATGAACTAATCTTGTGTACTAGTAGTTAGGGTATAGTCACTAGAAGATACATTGCAAAAAACACAATGATCCAACAAAATCTTCTTAACAATACTCCCTTCTTCAATATTAAACCCCCTACTTTGCTTGTTCCATAGATGAAGTGCATAACTATGTTCCTCAATCTGCTTATATTTCATCATTAACCATTTCGAATCGGTCTCGTTTTTCGCCCCACGGAACAGATGCCGAACCCTGTCCCAATTCATCGGGTAAAACGCATTCGGGGACAAAACATTAAAGTCGTACCCGGGCCGCCCTTGCACCCTCGCAACCACCCGCGATACCAAATACGGACCGTTGTGACCCCATTTGTTGCCATTAAACGTTAGCGCGAATTCTTCGATAAACTTGTAAACCAAGGGGTGCATTTTGTCGAACACCATGACCGCGTTGTTCAAACGGCTCCATCTCTTCGAGTTTGGATCGATCGATTGGGCCCCGATCGCATTCTTGAGTTTCTTGAAGCTTTTCAAGATTATTACATCTGTATCGATGTAAACTCCACCGTATTTGTACAACAAACAAAGTCGAAGCAGATTCGATATGTTTTGCCCTAATGGGATGATACCAGTACGAACATGACCCCTAATCAACCTCGAAAACCATGATTCCGCCATTGTTTTTCTGAACAAGAAGCTGAAATCTGGAGCAATTGCTGCCACTCGATACCCTTTATCCGTAAAGGGTTTGAGAATCTGTCGTCCTTTGATCGAATCGAGTGAGCTTGATGCGATCAGAAGGCACCCATTTGGGTGAGTTTTGAAGATCGATTCGATCGAATAAAATGCTCGTTCAGTGAACAAATTCAACGATAATATCCACGTCATGAAGAAACGAACATGGCAAGAAGACGATTCGTTGTTCTTCTTGTTGAAGAACTCCTTCACTCTCGCCGGAAAATCGTCTCTCCGGCGACCCATTCCGATCAACATCTTCAAGAGCTTCTTGTTCCTGTTTTCCGATGCGTTCTCCGATTCGATCTCGAAACTGTGTGATTTACGCAAATGTGGTAAATAGGTGTTTTGATTGATATTAACATCTGGGTAAGGGTTATCTTCCGTCGCCGGAGGTTCTTGCGGTCGCCGGAGCCGGTGCTTGAAGAACGGAACGGAGACGAAGTTTGAGGGGTCTCCGGCGCCTGCGGGGGGTAAAGATTGTAGTTTGAATTGGGGTATTGAAATGGGTTGTTGTTTAACAGTGTGCATCAATGGAGATGATGATGGTGATGAAGAAGACGATAGAGAGATCAAGTTTCTTGACTTTCTGGTGGTGGGGAGTGACGGAATCTTGACGGAGAAGATGGAAGCGCCGTTAAAGGATAACAAGAAGAAGAAAACGAGTGAGATGAAGACGAAGATGGATCGTCTTTTGTTGATGGTGTTGAGTGATTCTGTGGGATTATTGTGTGGCATTATGTGGTGGAGTTTGAGCATGGTGGTGCACTGGTGCTACAATGGCGACGGTGGTGGCGGTGGTGGTGGTGAGTTTGCATGCAGAAGATAGAGGTTGATGATGATGATGATGATGATGAGATATTGACGTGAAGGGATGTGAGTTTCTATATATAGTAGGTTAGAGGAGAAATGGAGTTACTCATCACGTATAAATAGAAGTGAGTTAAATGACTCGTTCAATGGAAGTAGATTGGTGTTATAGTAGATTTGTAGTAAGAGTAGATTAGAATTAATATATGATATTGTTAGTAGAATAGTATTGTTTATGATAAAAGTTGACTTGATACATGTTATTGTTAAGTTGTTTGGGTGTAGCATCAATTTGAAAATTGGCTTTATCTTAGTAAAAAAATCTTGATTACTTATATTTATAAATTATAAGAGATACCATATTGTATTACAAGAGCTGAATTGTAAAAAATAAAATTGATAATTCACAACATTTGGATATGTTATATGCATTTAAATATAATAAATACAATAGAAAACTTGGTGTCCTAGAGGAAAATAAATGATAAAAAAAAATCAAGAAATAAATTACTAAGTGTGCTCGTTTCTAATAATGATGTAATATTGGTTATAGTTGTCAACCTGGCAATGTGAAATAATCTACTTGTCTTATTATAAATAAATCAGGTAAGCGAGTATTGTATCCATGAGTAGCTTTTGCTTATGTAGTACTTTTGATGTAATTGAAGTAATAGATTAAAGTATTTGGTTGATTGGTTTTAAGACTAATTTCAGGTAAGTGGGTATAGATTAAATGTAAGGGTAAGCTAATTTTAAATATGACTAAATCATAAAATAACACTTAATTAGTTGTAAGACATGAAATAAATACTTAGTTTTCGGTTTTAGATTTGATACATGATTAAATGATTTGCGTTTAATTTCAATATAAGATTGATGCAAGAGCTGATGACGACCCCGATGATGATCCAGGACAACCTGTCTACCTAGGATAGCCCGACCCATATAAACCGAATGCTTGAAACAAAAAGCTATACGGATTGAAGGTTATCTTTACAATTTGAAAGTCTATGGGTTGGGTTTTATATATTTGTTAGTTAGTAGCTTTGGATGTCTTTAAGTGTTATTGTGGGTTTTTTGTCAAAGGATAATTGAAGTTTTTAACATTACCGTAGAGCTTTAAGCTTTAAACATTCGAATCATATGATTCGAATCATTTGAATAAAATCATTAGTCTTTTGAGACGTTTTATTGCTTTTGTTACCGCATGAAGGATGAACTAATAATTTCTTAAAAGCTTTATAAAAATTTAAACATTTATTAATAAAAAAGATCCAACGTGTTACAATTTGACGAATAGAAAAACCATATTCGTAAATTCTAAAAAGAAATAACCAAATTAGTGTTTGGTGTTTATCTCATGTGTTATTCATGTAATTAATTATATTTTTTGAATTTACAAAATTAATTTTTGTAATAAATCCGAATACACTGCTCTCTGTTTGTGTCAACATCTATTTTATCACAGACGGGTTATAAAAACTTTACAGTAAAGTTTTAAATGGTATTATATAAAAATGTATTTTAACTTAAGTGTTAAAATAAGATAATCAAGACAATTAAAATTAAGAAAATCTTAGATTCAATTTTCATTTGAAGCAAATATGTTTTGCGTTGAGACATGAGATTTTTTCACTTATGGTAATCTTCTGTTTGATAAGTTCCAGCTGAAAAAACAGATAAATTAATTTGATTAATATAACATTTATTATTCGAAACTTAATGCAAGGAAATATGAAATGAAAAATAAAAAAGAAGTCTTTGTCAGGCGTAAATAGAATAAGCAAAGGTAAAAACGAAAGAATATTACTTTTGAACCCTAAAAAACCGCAAGGATTTGCATTCAGTCACAGATCTTGGCTTCCCTTCGATTCTAATTTTCATGATTACTCTTCTTCTCCGATCTAAGTAACTGTGATTCTCTATCTCTGTCATCATCGAAATCATCACAATTTTGAATGTTTCTGACAAGATCGAACAGCTCATGAACGTATTTTGTTTGTCTATTTTGCAGATTGAAATGGCGGCAATTGCAGTACATCAGTTCGCCGATTGCATTACTTGCCATGCTTGGAGTCCCGATCAATCTAGTAAGATACGGATGTAATCAATTTTAGAAAATTACAGATGAATTTGTCTTCCTGTTGTGTAAATTTGAGCTTAGGGTAAATAAATCTGAAATGATTCGTTTTTTGTTCGCTGATTACTTGATTGGAGATGTGATCATGTTCTGAAATAAAAATTGGAAATTTTTAGATTTGAGAAGTACTTCAATTATTTTGATTTCAGTAGGCACAGTTATTGTGATGGTGTATTATGCTCCCCTCCCTTTGATTCAACTGAAAGTTTTTGACTCTTAAGTTTTAACTCAATACCTTTTCAAATGTAAATGCAGTTGGAGTATGTTGCAAACTCGGCATCACCATTGCTTTGTTTGTAATACTTATTGTTAAGTTGGGTTGTTCGTTATTCAAATGAGAAGTACATTAATTTACCATGAATATGGTGGCTTGGGAGCTTCCAGGCCTGAAAAAATTTGATCCAAATGGTTCATTAAGATTTATACACATGTAAAAAGCTATGTGAAAGAGTTCTCAGTTATTTGTGTTCCACTTATGTACATGGTTAGGGCTTGGTGTAATGTATATTCACTCATTTTCTATTTTAGATGCTTTTGCTGGGTTCAGGAGCCTTGTGTATTCTAATAACTTGCTGTTCATATTTTTTTTCTAATATGATAATGTAGCCTATATGCATTTTGGTTCTAACTTGTTTTGCACTTGTCATTATAAGTTGTGATGGTATCTGTGTTTTTGCAGTGCTTGCTCTTTGTCCAAACAATAATGAGGTTCACATCTATAAATTAGTAGAAGAAAACTGGGAAAGGATTCATGTTCTCCAAAAGGTACTATGTATTAAGTTTATTCCATTATGTTCTATTGTTTTCTTTCTGCTCAAGGATGACTACCTTTATCATAGTTTTACTTTTGATTCTCTTTAGCATTCTTTTGCATTTTTTAAAAAATTTAGCTTCTGTTGCTAATCTTTGTTTGATAGTATTCGCGCCCTATTTTTTGTTTCACATTCCTTTTTCCCCTTATCTATGATATCTGGCCTTTTAATTTTCTTCACATGGAAGCTGTTGGTATGCATTAAAAATTCTATTAAAATTTGTTGATGGCATTGACACATATATGCCCCTTCTTTTGAAGCTTCTACAAGAAAAAAGTTGCTACGGATCTCATATATCAGATAGAACTAGCCACTAGGAGTGTCAAAACTCGGTATATAACTATAAAATAATTAAACTGAGCCAGAAGTCAGAACTGTACCAATTCATAGTGGAACTGTTATACTTTATCCTGTCCTAACGGAGTTTTCTATACTTTAATGAAACAGTGTCATCTAGGTTTAAGAGTTAGGCTTGAATCACTAGCACAAAATTAGCCGAAGTTTAAGTGTGATTTATGATCCAGTTTTGGGACCGAACTGGTACTAGATAGTCTGGTTCTTGGTTCCCATGTTACCTATATTTCCAGCTCTTGTTTGGTATGGGTCCGGTTCGGTATGGCCTAGTTTCTTACCTTTGCGCAGCCCTAGATAGAACATACAAGTTTCTGGAGCTAGCAAATTTAATACACTTATCACTTACAGGGAAAATTTGTTGGTATATTGTTAATTAATATATTGTTGTTGTGTGGCTGAAATTGGAGGGTGTTGAGTATAATATGCTGCAAATGATTTCAATAATTTACTTTATATGTATTTACTTTAAAATTATATATAGTTAAATTTATACTGGTAAATATAACTAAAGTAAAGTTATATAGCTTATGTAGTGACACGCATGGTAGAGGGAAAGCAATTTTGATGGAAGATAATACCCTGGCATTAAGTACATATAAGTTTGATGTGAAGTGTGCTAGTGTAGACTCTTGTTTTTTATTTGTTTATATTTTTATCCCCCGTGTAGGCTCTTGTTTTTTATATGTTTATATTTTTATCCCCCACGTGAGGTTTTTATGTATGAGTATGCCCTTTGCCTTATTATTCATTAATTTTCAATCTAACAGAAGCTTTCTCCTTAATTTTTTACCTTGGTACAGCATGACCAGATAATAGTGGGGATAGACTGGAGTAAATCATCAAACAGAATAGTTACTGTGTCTCATGATCGGAATTCGTGAGTGAATGTTTCATGTTTTACTTATGTTTTGCATCTCCCTATCTCTTTCTCTTACACACAGACGCAAATGATTTATCTGCTCTTTTGTGGAAGCGTGCTAATATTCTTTATAATGGTTCTTTGTTGTTAGTGTTACTATTCATTAAAACATCTATCTTGACCGCCTTTCATATTTGCAGCTATGTTTGGAATGAAGAAGGATCTGTATGGGTTCCTACTCTGGTTATCCTTAGGCTTAACCGTGCTGCACTTTGTGTGCAGTGGAGTCCTAAAGGTATTCTGACTATCCAAATGACTTATAGTGCTCTAAACCACTGTTTGTTAAAAAGGATCTAAACTAAATCGTTTATGTAGCTTATGACCTGCAACTTGCTCGATTTACATGATGTCATGACATTTTTGGGAAGTTGACTTCTCCTTGACTAGAATTAAATTGTGCTGAAATTTCGAAGATTCTAGTGTCTCCTAATGCAGAGCATATCGGAGACATAAGGATAGTTCACCTGTAACATCTTTTAGGCTTCAACCAATTAATGACCAACGGCTTTATCGTAATTATAGTGATAGATTTCTTTAATAAACATGGTATCCTTTCATTAACAAAAATATGGTAGGTATGGGCATATGGACATGGTTAAGGCTATTTTAATTACTTACCGTCTTAAACGAACCCCTAACCTATATGGTAGCAGGATGTCTGCTGAATTTATTAACCAACTTTTGGTGAAGTAACACTACCATATGTGAACGTGGTAAGCTAAGTTATAAAGTTGTTGTGACCCTAGGTTGTGCTTACCCTTTTGTATGCATTTTTATTTCATGGGCTCATGTTCCTTTGATCATAATGAATAGTGATTACATATAATGTTGTTAGTGTCTTAATCTACTGAATGCTTCTGTAAATGAGCTACCTATTTACTTCTTCAGATATTAGGAGATGCACACTACTTACTATTTAGGAATATGTTTGTTGAATGTTAGTAATGTCACTTTATACTTAATAATGATGGTTTACAGGGAACAAGTTTGCTGTGGGAAGTGGAGCTAAAACTGTTTGTATATGCTACTATGAGCAGGAGAATAACTGGTGAGAGCCTGCTGTTTAGATTACTAACTTGATACATAAAATGTGTAACATCATATTATTTTATCTCAAGTCTAATTCTCTTACCTTTATTGACACATGTCGTATGTTTGTAAACATCACCTTTAAAACTTTCCATCATAGAATCTAGTAGATGATAAAAAAGGATTTTTTGAAAGCATATGGAATAGGGCTTTGACTAATTGAATAATTCAGTGAAGTTTGTTTCCTCTTAAGAATCTCAACTCTTATTGATCATGTATACTATTCGTTTTCTCAGGTGGGTTAGTAAGCTAATTAGAAAAAGGCATGATTCTTCTGTGACTAGCGTTGCTTGGCATCCAAATAATGTTCGTATTTTCTCTTTTCATATAACTTTTGAAATGTTGATTATGTGTTGCTTTAAAGTTAATATTTAACTTTGATTTTGTGCATCTACAGATTCATTGTTCTTTCCAACACCTGATCTAATAAACTTAAGTCTTATGACACATTGTCTGGCTATTCAAAAACTCTTTATACATGTCTTCTTTAGGCTTTTATAACCATATATTGAATTATGATTTGACTTTATTATCAAACCTAGTTTGTGGTGACCCAAAAGGAAGCTTGCAGCTACCTGAATATTTCTCTTCATAAGTGTGATTATGAATAGAACAGTATGTTTAAGAGTTTTAGATATCAGTATGCTGTGATAGATGGCATAACGTAGATGAAGCATGCTAAAAATGGTTATCAGTAACTCTTAAATTCTGGAAAATTATGGGTTCCTTATAGAACCTGTAAATGAAGTCAGGTTTATAACCATTTAAAGTTTCATTCATGAAGCCTCTCATGAACTTTCTTCATTATACTAAAAGCTGAATAACATTGTTGTTTTTCCTTATTTGATATGTTCCAAACCTAGTGTTTCATGCTGCAGTGCTTCACTTAGGTAGGAGAATGTATGCAGTATGCCCCTACACAAGTTTAATGGAATGTGTGAATATATATAGAGATAACCATATTAGTTTCTTTTGTTATAACTTAAGCAATTCATATGTTGTCAATACTCTACATTTTATACATTTCTTATATTTCTGGATAGATTCTCATTGCAACGACATCAACCGATGGAAAATGCCGTGTATTTTCAACTTTCATCAAAGGAGTTGATGCAGGGTACGTGTACAAATGTTCAAAGGCTTCATCTTTTCCCACAGATGTATTTTTACTGAAACATTGGCACTGACGTCTATGATGATTGTTGACAGTAAACCAAAAAAATCCGGAAGTGGCTCGTTAGATGCAAAATTTGGAGAGGTTTGGTGTCTATTAATACTTCCAATTTTAAACCTCGAGCTTGTGTTATAAAAGTATGGATGTGAAGACCATGTATAACTTTTTCCTTGTTACGTTTGACCAGCAAATTGTTCAGCTTGATCTCTCATTTTGCTGGGCCTTCGGTGTTAAATGGTCCCCAAGTGGGAATAGCTTAGCCTATGTAGGTAAGAGAATTTACTCTGTTGCTTTCATATTCATGGCAATGCAAGTGAAGATGCTATAATTTCTTAGTAGCTTATAGTTTATATTATTGTTGGGATGAACCAGGCCATAATTCGATGATATATTTTGTTGACCACATTGGACCCTCTCCTTTAGCTCAAACTGTAGTTCTGCGAGATCTGCCTCTTCGTGATGTGGGTCAGCATCCTCTCTACCATTCTGCCTTGTTTTTGCGGTTCTTTATATTTGGTCATGAACTTCTTCTTTTCAGGTTATGTTTGTGTCTGAGAAACTAGTAATTGGTGTGGGATTTGACTGCAATCCCATGGTTTTTGCAGCAGATGGAACAGGTTTATGGTAATATATTAGTTATTACCTTTGAACTTTTTCTTGAAAATATTTGTCCATGGTATTATATATGCATTAAAATCCGACTTCTGCAATTTATATCCATGTTTTAGGAGCTTTGTCAGATACCTGGATGAAAAAAAAGCAACATCTTCTAGTGGAAGATCACAGGTTTTTCCTCAATTTGTCTCTTCATGTTGATATTTGTATGATAATTTGAATATATAATCTCAAAGAAAAAGTATGTATTTACTTATACTTATTTTACTTGGTATAAATATTTACTAAGCATGTGGTTGATCCAAAATTAGTTTATGTTGGATACAACCTAGTTTTTAATAATATTTAGATCAAAACGTTGATAAAAAAAATGAACAAAATGTGTATTTAGATTTCTATTAGTTATTAAATATTACAAATTATTATAGAAAAACTAAATGGTATTGGAAATTGAAAAAGAAAAGATAAAAGAAATTTAATCTAAGAGGGAGTTACCAGGAGTGGGATCTCTGACCCGGATCTATTGTATTACTGCACAAAATTATACAATTTTTTAAATAGTTACAAACTTACAATAGTTTTACACTTTTACACAAGATTCCCTTTGAAGCCTAGCTTTTAAAGGCTTTTGTTTCTTTTATGTAGAGAATAAGTACATCTATATTACATTTATCCAAGGATTAGATTGGACCTTCAGAGTGTAGCTTAACATTTTATCATCTCGTTTTCAGTTTACGGAAGCGTTCGGAAAGTTCTATGGAAGCTCAAAACAGGGAACTAGCAATGATAAAGGCCGTGGCGGTGTTCATGACAACTGCATCAAGTACATCCTTTTGTCGTTCTTACCTTCCTTTGCAATTTTTTCCACATTTTGTTTTATTAACTTCCCACATTTGTACTCTTAGTTGCATTGTGCCACTGAAGAAATCAGAGAACATCAAAATGACCAGCTTTAGCACTTCAGGTAAACATATTGCATGAAACGTTAGAGTTATAGTTCATGATGTGTGATTGCACGTATATCGGGCGGGCCCATAATTTAGAGATGAAAAGTGAAAGGATTTATAGTCTTTTTGTAAATGAAAATACAATAGTCCTCATTTAAGGTGTCCCATGGCACAATGCATTAAAATGGAGCACTCCTTCCCCCATTTGTAGAATATAAATCTTTTTAACTATAATTCTTATTCAGGAATTAATGCTGATAATAACTTATTTATCAGTAAAAATATTATATTAAAGAAATATGTTATTTTCAGTTTACTTATATCGTTTTAAGCCAAAAAGCCAATTAAGTATGATCAAATAACTGATACAATGTACAATGCAGCTGTTTCTTTTTGTGGGACAAAATCCAAGCTAAAATTACCAATATACATATTCTTGTATTAGGAATAATTCATAGCAGTGCTTCTACACTTGGGGGTGTTTATAAACCTTAGAAATTGATAGTTACGCCCAAACCAAAGCAAGTTGGCTGGTTTGAGATTTATACGGTTCAGTACACGGTTCGATTTGTGGTTTAACGCTCCGGCTAACGGTTTGGACTTTAAAGCAGCCGTGTGAACCAAACTGGAGGTGTAACCTTTTCATTTATTTATTTTTCATTTTTTGCAATATTCGTAAATGTATATGTGTTATAAGCATGAATCATGTTTATTTTTCTAAAACATTAATGCAAACTCATGGTTTTGAAAAGAATAATAAAGTTGGGTTCAAACGGGCAAAACCAGCCTGTTTGGTTTATCATTTCTCTAGACCGTAATATTTGGTTCGGCCCATATTTTGTCAAAATGGGTCAGACCGGATTATAAACACCCCTGCTTCTAGTCCCCTCTTTTGTTACCACCAAAGGATACTTTTATTTAGTAATGTGTCGAGTTAGTTGTTGCGGTTTTCATGTAATGTTGATTACTTTTTCTAATCCGTTTCTTGATTTGTTTACATTGCAGGACTAGATGGTAAAGTTGTCAAATGGGATTTAAAAAACCAGGAAGACCTGCTCGAGTATCTGTAAATCTACGAATGCCTCGGCACGAATCATGCTAAACTTAATCCTGATTGATACTTGTCCCGCTGCATTAACATTTTGTGTTTTCAAGCTTTCTAGAATCGTACGGTTGTTTTTCATGGTGTTATATAAATTAAAACATAAATGAAAGATTATACGACTCGGTTGTTTATATTTAGTATGATTAAACACTTCAATATCTCTTTATTTCACAAAGTTCCCTCATGACGTTTGACTCACCAAACCTGTTTCTAAGTATTAATTTGGATTTCACAGGTTGACAAATACAGCTCCTATTGTTAAATGTATTGTCCTATTGATTTGATTGGCCTTGACCCTATACACCCGTTGTGGAGTTGCTATACACAGCTACTTTCCTCATAAACGACTGTTCGCCCTCGTACATGCGTGCATACACCTTATAAGCGTTTTGTATATGCCCATGTACGCCCTTGTATGAAGAGTGTACATTGAGTAAAATAATAGGTAGATGTATGTTTAACATGACCCTGACAGACATTTTCTCTTTACTTTGTTAATTGTATTGTAAACTAGTATCAAGATCCACGTGTTTCGACGCGTTAAAACATGAATCGTTTTTAGAAAAAAAAGATGTTAACTTTTAATGAATAAAACAACTAATTAAGCAGTTGCAGTGCTCTTATCAAACCCTACAAGAACCAAAAGAATAGATGCGTACATTACTACATTATAATATCTATTAATCCTTTTGGTTGATGGCTGTCTAGAGAGAGGAAGTAGAGAGAAGCGGGGGAACTACTGTTTTAAGCAGCATTTTCGGCCAGTGAATCGTTGTCCAACCGTGTGGTTGCGACATCTGGTGCCTCCCTTTCTTCCTCTCTTCGATTATGGTGTTTTTTTTGTATATATCGATGATGATTTAGCCTGAGACTCTCTTGTGACCTATCGTTATCGGTTGCCAACCACCGCGCCTTTTGTGGAGACAACAATATAGGTTATGCCTTGGTAGCGATAGGTCTACAGCCTCTCGATTTGGTGCTCGATGTATATTGAGGTTTTCATTTATTCGGTTGATAATGATTGGGCACGCCTGGTCTGAGACTTGATCACGTTACCGACGTCGATTTTGTTGTCGCTTTAACTAGCAATAGCTTGTTTTCTAGATCGGTGATGGCGGAGTGGCCGGAAATTAGAGAGAGAAAGAGAAGAAAGAGATAAGATCTGGCAAGAGAGAGAGACAGAGAGGCGGAGACGGTGGACGTCAATGTTTGGTGGTCGAGTGGCGGGTGGTGGGGTTTGGTAAGCGACGTCGGTGATGGCGTGGTGAGTGGCGGCTGTAGTAGTGAGCAGAGTAAGACATATTTGCGTTGATAGTGGTGGTAACATAATACATGTAAAGAGAGAAAGTGAGAAATACAGATTTGAATATTGTAGTGGGAGAAATAGAAAAAAATAGATTGACAAAGAATTGGATTTCAATTCAAATATCAAATTTTGTTAATTACAAAATTAAAATCCACAAATATCTTATCGTAATTTAATTTTTATATTTTAAAATTCTTATATTCGTGGTGATGATTAGCTTTGAGATAAAATGATTAAGACTCAAGCGAAAACTGGTTATAACGTGTTTGGCATAAGACTCTACATAGTAATAATACGACAATAATGCAAATATTTTACGTGATATATATAAGCATATGTACTCACGTGCATAAGAATAGTTAAGGAACATTAAATTAAACTAAATGACAAAAAATCATAATGGTTTAATGTTTGAACTATAAATGGTCCTTATTCTTGAACTACATATGGTCCGTATTTTTGAAAATTTTGTGCTTTTATGCGTTTGTAGGTTATATACTTAAGAAACGTTAAACTAAACTTATAAATTATACTATTTAGACATGTGGGAGTTATATACTTGTATGAATAAACAAAAGTTAAAGTGCTTATATATATTTCATTTGAATATTAGAAGACATGCGTGAGAAATATTATACTATATATTAAAATTTTTGGTCGGTGGCTACGGTGCCACCAACCAAGGGTATTTTAGGTATTTAGCCCTTCGTGCCACACGTCATTTCTTTGAGGCTTCAAGCCATCGCCTCAGCAAAGAAAGATACAAGAGAGTTCAACCTTGACTTCCACCACCCCTTTTTTTAGTATTTAATATTTTTAATTAATAAATTGTAAAGGGTACACTCTCGGACAAATATTATGTATTAGATATTTTTATAAGTGTTAGAATAAGAAACATTTGCTAATCTTAAATTTTAACTTATAAAGCCTGAATATGTTTTGTATTTTGTTTTCTAGTTGGGGTTTTTGTTGTGGAATACAGATCGGTGATATGTTTATGATTGAACCCAAATTGTTGCTGATTTAACCTAAGTTTTTATTTTAAGATCTATATCTATGCATTACCGGTTGCGGTTGATGAAACCACCTACGATTTGGTTATGATTGTCGGTTGTTATCACTACTTATCATGAGGATTAATACTTATATATAGTTTAGATGAATCTCATTGCATTTGAATATGATGCCTTTGGCACAAGCCGGGTTTTGTTGTGGAATTCCTATGGATGATGAGTACATTTTAATATACTTACAACCTGAGTTACAAAGTTACCCTTTTAGGAAATGATCATTAGTTTTAGTTCCTACTAAAATATGATAGTGGACATGTGATATTTGGATGCAGCATGAGAGTTAAAGTTAAAATTACCACTGTTAGGTAACAATATTCCATTCCCCATGACAATATAAAATTTATAAATGTTTATTGTTTAACATGTTAAGAATTTGATGTTTAACTTAACCAGTATAGAACAATTACATGATACAGTTTACTACACATATAGTAGCATTTGCATGTATATAGTAAAACAACATTTAAAGCATTAGGAAAAACAAAAAAAAAAAAAAATACATACAAATTAGGTGAAATTCAAAAATACAAGTTTGCTGTATACCTTATTTATGTGCTTCATTACTCTACTTTGTGACATGCTAAAAGTTTAAAACTACCATAATATTATGAAACGAAGTTAAGAAACTAAAATGAAAATATTACAGAGATTAAAAGAATTAAATTATCATCAAACATGAAGATGGACACAATTATCACATCGCAATCCTGTTATAACATGCACACTCGTCAAAGCCACTCGCTCCCTTCATTTTTGTTATCGCCCCGCGCGCTAAAGTCAATTCTTCCTGTGTATTAAAGTTTCGTAATAAACAATTATATCAATTTTAAACCTACAAGTGTATTTAAAGTATAAAAGAGTTCGTCGTAAAAAACTAAAAATTATTAGTAGATTTTACAAAAACAAAGATTTTACAAGATTTATTCTTTATTTTAACCGGAAGCATTGGTTTCATCTTTTGTCCCCATTTTGATTCTTCTCACACAAACCCTAACCCCACTATCTCTCACTCTCTCGACAAAAACAAATCAAATTCTCATCTCCAGTCATTGCTGTCGCCCTCAATCGCGACTTTCTCACCACTCCATCTCTCTCTCTCTCATCACATCCATATATAAATTAGGGTTTTTCACCCTCCAATCGCTTCTTTCAGATGAGTGCTTCATCTGGCCCCGTTGCCTACAATCACAAAGACTCCGAAGAAGAATCCTCCTCAGGTGTTGATGCCACTGCTACTTCTGCCGTGATTGAGCCCTCTGAAGGTGCGATTGTTGTTGTTGGTGATTCCGGTGCTGGTGGAGGAGACGATAGTGATATGGATAAAGGAGGGGGGACTGGTGGGGATCCGATGGATGAGGATGGTGTTAGCCCCGCCACGGTGTTTTGTATTAGGCTTAAGCAGCCTAGGTCGAATTTGCAGTATAAGATGAGTGTGCCGGAGCTGTGTCGGAATTTTAGGTAATTTGGGGTTTTTGAGTTTTATTTGTGTTTGATTGGTGGATGATCAGCTTAAATTTGCTTGCTTTTTGGTGTATGGGTTAATTGGTGGATGATCAGCCTGGATTCTGGTTTACTTTTAGGTTTAATTGAGCTTCTTTGAGTTTTAATTGTGTTTAATTGGTGGATGATCAGCTTAAATTTGCTTGCTTTTTGTTGTCTGGCTTAATTGGTGGATGATCAGCCTTAATTGTGGTTTAATTTTAGGTGTAATTGAGCTTCTTTGAGTTTTAGTTGTGTTTAATTGGTGGATGATCAGCTTAAATTTCCTTGCTTTTTGTTGTCTGGCTTAATTGGTGGATGTTCAGCCTTAATTCTGGTTTAATTTTAGGATTAATTGAGCTTCTTTGAGTTTTAATTGTGTTTAATTGGTGGATGATCAGCTTAAATTTGCTTGCTTTTTGTTGTCTGGCTTAATTGGTGGATGATCAGCCTTAATTGTGGTTTAATTGTAGGGGTAATTGAGCTTCTTTGAGTTTTAGTTGTGTTTAATTGGTGGATGATCAGCTTAAATTTGCTTGCTTTTTGTTGTCTGGCTTAATTGGTGGATGATCAGCTTAAATTTGCTTGCTTTTTGTTGTCTGGCTTAATTGGTGGATGATCAGCCTTAATTGTGGTTTAATTTTAGGTGTAATTGAGCTTCTTTGAGTTTTAGTTGTGTTTAATTGGTGGATGATCAGCTTAAATTTCCTTGCCTTTTGTTGTCTGGCTTAATTGGTGGATGTTCAGCCTTAATTCTGGTTTAATTTTAGGATTAATTGAGCTTCTTTGAGTTTTAATTGTGTTTAATTGGTGGATGATCAGCTCAAGTTTGCTTGCTTTTTGGTGTTTGGTTTGATTCGCTTTGTATGTGGTTGGATAAACAATAAATTTGGAAAGACGGATGTTTATTCTTTAGCGTGACATGATTGTATAGAATTGCAAAATATATACTTTAGCCTTTTGTTTTTTTTTTTCTTGCACAAATTAATCCACCCTTTTCCTAAAACAGTGCCGTTGCTTGGTGCGGGAAGCTAAATGCCATAGCGTGTGCATCAGAGACTTGTGCACGTATACCCAGGTATGTGGTATTATCTGTTTTCCAGTCATTGGCAGTTGCATACATGTTTTCTTTTTTTTATGGTAACCTCTTGGCATCATATCCAACTTGATGGATTGCCAGGATCTTAAAGTTTTAATATATCCAAGTCTTGATAGGTCTTCAGTGTTGGGGGCATCATTAAAGGGTTTTTTATGTATCGTTCAAGTTGTGAAATTCAATCATTTCGTGTTCGATTTCTTGTGGTAGTCGCCAATAAACAAATTCAATTAAGTTATATGCATCAAAATGTCTTGCTAGGCTTCAAAGACAGAGCAATTTTCTTTTGGTTAATCTCTTTCACTTAAGATCTTCTTTCTTTCTTGTAGTTCTAATGCAAATCCACCATTTTGGATTCCAATTCATATTGTGATCCCTGAACGACCTACTGAGTCAACTGTATTTAATGTAATTGCAGGTAATGTGTATAAATTCTATCACATGACCATTTTTATTTTGCTTCAGTAGTTATGGGTTGGTTATGTGCATGACATAGTGTTCTTTTAGGCACTTAATTGCATATAATGGTTACTCTTATCACACAAGTTAAAGATAACTGAGATTTGTCTATCAACTTGTGTCAGATATGATTTTGTTTGGCAATGCATGTATAGTTCTTTTGTTGTTCCTTTTGGTAAGTATTTAAGTCATGACTTTTTTTATTGAATAATCATTCCAGATTCCCCACGTGATTCTGTTCAATTTATTGAATGGTCACCTTCATCTTGCCCTCGTGCCTTACTAATTGCTAATTTTCATGGGCGGACCACTATCTGGACTCAGCCTTCCCAGGTAAGCTTTATCTGCCCATGTAGACTATTGTTTTCCAGTTTTAAACATATAATCCAAGGTCATTGGTTCACTGTTATGTTATTTCTTACTGGAAAAATATTTGTAGAAAAATATGTACCATTCTTTCTTATTGAGCATATGATTGGTATATTATATTGCCTGATTCTTTAGGTTATCTGATATGATACATTGAAACCGACTTGTTTGATGAATGTACAGGGATCAGGTGGTTTGGTTAAAGATGCAAGTTGTTGGCAGCGGGAGCATGAGTGGCGGCAGGATATTGCAGTTGTTACTAAGTGGCTATCTGGGGTGTCTCCTGTATGAAGTTGATGCTGCCTACTTTTTATTTCTATTCGAAGTGTGATGCATGCTTGACTTTTCTTTGTTTCTTTGTGAAAACTAGTATAGGTGGCTTTCCTCAAGATCTAATAGCTCTACGAAGTCAACATTTGAGGAAAAGTTTCTCTCACAACAACCTCAAGCTCCAGGTGATTCCTTTTACTTTTAACTATTTATAACTTTGCATCGTGACTTCTTACTTAATCTGTTATTTTTTCAAATCCAGCTGGATGGCCAAACTTTCTGTGTGTATGTTCTGTCTTCTCATCTGGATCTATTCAGCTTCATTGGTCTCAGTGGCCACCAAATCAGAGTGGTACATCTAAATGGTTTTGCACAAGCAAAGGCCTTTTAGGAGCTGGCCCCAGTGGGATCATGGCTGCTGATGCAATCGTGACAGATTCAGGAGCATTACATGTTGCAGGAGTTCCAATTGTGAACCCGTCAACTGTTGTTGTCTGGGAGGTCACCCCGGGTCCCGGAAATGGATTTCAAGCTACTCCAAAAACTAATACTAGTAATGGAATTCCTCCTTCTCTTAATCCACCGTCATGGGACGGTTTTGCCCCGTTGGCTTCATATTTGTTTAGCTGGCAGGAATATCTCTATTTAGAAGCCAAGCAAGGGAAGAAGCATACAGAACAAGATTATAGTGACATGGTTGCACTTCATTGTTCTCCTGTTTCTAATTTCTCTGCATATGTGAGTCCCGAGGCTTCATCTCAATCAGCAGCAACAACTACATGGGGTTCTGGTGTCACTGCAGTTGCATTTGACCCTACTTGTGGCGGATCTGTGATTGCTATTGTGATTGTTGAAGGTACCGACCTCTATTTTTTGAAGGCGTTTATTGTTTTTTTTTTTAAGTATATATTTCTTATTGTGGGAAGTTAACTTATTAAATGTTGGCATTGTGCATGTAGGGCAATATATGTCTCCCTATGATCCAGATGAGGGACCTTCTATTACTGGTTGGAGAGTTCAACGTTGGGAATCCTCTCTAGAACCTGTTGTTTTACACCCAATATTTGGCAATCCAACATCCAGTTTTGGTGGTCAGCCTCCCATGCAGACGGTGTGGGTCACAAAAGTCAATAAAAGCATTCCAGCTACTGATTATTTAAAAAATAACCAAACGGGTTCTAATGGATCTACTTCCGAGGGTGGTCTAAACACATCTGAGCCTGGCATTGAAGAGTCCAAACGGGTAGTATTTGACCCATTTGATTTACCAAGTGATGTTAGAACTCTTGCTCGTATAGTCTATTCTGCTCACGGTGGTGAGGTTGCTGTTGCTTTTCTACGAGGCGGGATCCACATTTTTTCTGGTTCAAACTTTACACCTGTTGATAATTATCAGATCAATGTTGTTTCTGCAATTGCTTCCCCTGCATTTTCTTCTACAAGTTGTTGTTCTGCTACTGTTTGGCATGATACAACTAGGGATTGCACTATGCTGAAAATAATACGTGTTCTTCCCCCTGCTGTTCCAAGCAATCAAGTGAAAGCAAACTCTTCAACATGGGAACGTGCAATTGCTGAAAGGTATTCTACTTAGTCCCACATAGTACAATTGAGCTAAACGTAGCCAGCAAAACAAGTTGAAGACGACGCCACTTAAATCATTATATTTTGGTATTCATTTCTTTTTCCTGAAATGTTGTTCTATACTTCTATTGTTATCAGGTTTTGGTGGAGTCTTATGGTTGGAGTTGATTGGTGGGATGCTGTTGGCTGTACACAGAGTGCTGCTGAGGATGGCATCGGTAAGTATGTGAATGGTTATATTGGTATTATATAATCCATGGTCTTTTTTGAATAAGTGTTTATTTTGTTGTTTCCATGATTTACCCAGTTTCACTAAACAATGTGATTGCGGTCCTTGATGCTGATTTTCATTCTCTCCCATCCACTCAGCATAGACAACAGTATGGCCCTGTATGTTTCTTTAACCCCTTCCAACTATTGAACTCTCATATTGTTTAATGTTGAAATAATCACAATGGTGGTCTTGGTATATGCAGCGATTAGACAGGATAAAATGCAGACTATTAGAAGGTACAAATGCTCAGGAGGTGAGAGCAATGGTGCTGGATATGCAAGCAAGATTATTACTAGATATGCTAGGAAAAGGTATAGAATCAGCTCTGGTTAATCCTTCAGCTTTAGTAGTTGAGCCATGGCTGGCATCTGGTGAGACATTAAACAGCCTTGACCCTGAATCGATGGCTATTGACCCTGCACTTATGTTAAACATCCAGGTTTGCACCCAACACTTTCATGCTTTGATTATGTTCTTCACTCTTTCATGCTTTGATTATGTTCTTCCTTATTAACATAAATCAATGTGCAGGCATATGTTGATGCTGTGCTTGATCTAGCCTCACATTTCATCACGCGCTTACGGCGCTATGCTAGTTTTTGTCGTACACTGGCAAGCCATGCGGTAACTGCTGGTACAGGTGGCAACCGTAACATGGTGATCAGTCCCACTCAAAGTACTGGCGCTCCTGGAGCTGCACAGGGTCAGTTTATACAACATACATGCTATTTTTGTTATTATTATGGTTATATATGGAATTACTATGAACGTTTGGGGGAAAGTGGTTAAGATGTATATTACGTGGTTGTGTTGTCCAGGTGCTCAAAATGGTAGTGCAAGTTCTACTGCAAGCACTCCAATCCAAGCATGGGTACAAGGAGCTATTGCGAAGATCAGTAGCACTTCTGATGGTGTTCCTAATGCAACTCCTAATCCCATAAGTGGACCATCTTCATTTATGCCTATAAGTATAAACACTGGAACATTCCCTGGAACACCAGCTGTCAGGCTAATAGGAGACTGCCATTTCCTTCATAGATTGTGCCAACTTTTGTTATTTTGCTATTTCTTCCGGCGAATACACCTACCCAGATTTTTAGGTGCTCCTCAAAGAAACAACGCAGATTCAGCTGTGCATAAACCTCAGTCGGGTGCTCCTGGCAAGGTTGAAGAAGTCAGCTCTGTCCCTACAAAAGTGACATCAGCTTTGGGTAGATCAGAAGAGTTGTCCATTTCTCGGGTTGGTCAGGTTGCCTCCGGAGCCAAAGCCTCTGAAGAGGCCCCATCAAATAAGTCAAGATATGGTTCTGGCAATGCTGGTCAAGGATACACATTTGACGAGGTAAGATATTACTTAATTCTTGTTTCGTGGTATAAAATTACGCTGGTCAAGATATGTATGCCGCTGTGATATGGTGCAGGTAAAGGTGCTGTTCCTGATACTAATGGATCTTTGTAAAAGAACATCAGGTCTGGCACACCCGTTACCTGTTTCTCAGGTAGGAAGCAGTAACATCCAGGTCCGTCTACATTACATAGATGGAAATTACACCGTTTTGCCAGAGGTTGTTGAAGCATCACTTGGCCCACATATGCAGGTATTACATTCTTGAAATTTCGGTTAAGGTTGATTTATTAACTCAGAAAGATACATATCTACATAACCTGCTTTCAAATCTTGAGATTGGGCCACTTAAGAAAAAAAGGTTGTGTTTGGACAAAAGGCTTTCAATAGTCTGACATCTAAATTAGGGCAAAGCAACTCAATCATCGTTTCGTCGCTTAATTTCTCAACATATAAGGTGCTATGTTTGTCAAATAAGATGTTTTCCTGCTCCACCTTTAGGCTGCTTTATAGAATCATATTTCTGATGTGTTTGAGGTGATAGTCTTATGTCATATTATTCATCATCATTGTCTATATGCATAACCTCGGTTTATGCTGGATGATTTTTTGTTTATGGGGATTGTGGAAGTGACCCATGGAAGCTTAAGAGCATTCAAACCTGTGATTTCACCCTTGGCATTAAGGCATATTTACCTGTAGGCCATCCTTGGGTTTTGACTTTTCTAGTTTCTTATGCACATTACTCATGAAGTTACTTGTTCCATATAAAAGCATAGCATATTAATGGGAGTAACTTCACTTGGTGGAATGTATCTTCAGTTCATAAAATATTCATGATGAAAGTTCTATATTTTCTATATCTTATTAATTTAGCGCTTACATTGAAGCAGTTTGTGGTTTGATTTTTGACTTAAAATTTGGCTGAATTGCCCTAAATGATTATAATGCCTTTCATGTTTACTTCTGTTTTACTATATGTTATAGGAGGTGGCTGAAATCCCATCATGTCACTTAACTTGTTAGTTGATACCATAAATCTCTTACAAGGTCCCCCCCCTTGAGTGAACCTTGTGATTAATGTTCTTCGGTTTCAAATTAGTGATTTTTTATAGAAGGTATCATTTTGGATGGTAGTTTTTACATGGATGAAATAGACATTTTTAAATGTTCCTAAAGTATCTTTCTATATATGCTTCAATTAGTATAGCATATAGACCTTATTTGGTTTTGTAAATGAGTTTGCAAAAGATCTTAGCAATTCTTGTGGATATGTGTTAATTGTAGAGGTAGGAAAATTGTCTAGCAAAATGGGCCGTCTAACTGGTTAAAGCAGATCTGGTTGCGTTGACCAGCCACTGATTTTAGCTCATTTTAATTTTAATTTCGTAGATGACTAATGCATTAATATGTTACAATAACTGTAATATAAAAATATTAATCTGCTTTTTCTAATAAAGCAAGTTAGGAGCTTGTAAGCATTTAAATACCCTCTGGGTAACCCATTTCAGTTTTACCTAAGCTTTTTCGGTTCAGAGATAAAACGTTCAAATCAACCTGTTTTTTGGATGAATTTAAATTGCCACCCTTGTAAGTAGCTTAAGAAAGCTATATATATGTGGTTTGGTTTTCAATCCAAACACCCAGTTCCATGTTTAAAACTTCATCTCACATTAATTGTATATTTACTGTCTTGTGTTCACACTTTATTATGAACTTTACTAGCAGAATATGCCACGGCCTAGAGGCGCAGACGCAGCTGGCTTGTTACTTAGAGAGTTAGAACTCCATCCTCCTGCTGAAGAATGGCATAGACGGAATACTTTTGGTGGGCCCTGGTCTGATCCAGATGATCTGGGCGTTGATGATTCATCAAGGCTGACCACTTCTACAGATTGGGGCAGCTTTAGCTCGGTTGATAGCAATGATGTGCACCATGAAGCCCAACGCTTATGGCCTAGAAAACGCAGGATGTCAGAGAGAGATGCAGCATTTGGGTTGAACACTTCAGTTGGGCTGGGAGCGTTTCTTGGGATAATGGGGTCCCGGCGAGACGTAACAACAGCTGTTTGGAAAACGGGTCTTGAAGGAGTTTGGTACAAGGTATCATCTTTTCTCTTCCATCTACATGCTTCATCATAAAATATCTGTACATTTCTAATTTCGGTGTTATATAGCAAATCTAAATACGTTAAAAGCTTTTTTCTTTTAGTTACTGAACCTATTGTATGCTAAATGCAGTGTATAAGATGTTTACGACAAACTTCAGCTTTTGGCTCACAAGGCAGCAACAATAGCACAACTCAAAATGAGCGGGAGATGTGGTGGATCAGCCGCTGGGTTCATGGTTGTCCAATGTGTGGAGGGACATGGGTTCGTGTTGTATAGAAGATCGGTTCAGTTAAGCTTCTGGCTAAGTTTAACGTCTAGTTATTGGTGACCAAATTGGCTCATAAAATTGCAGATGTGAGCTGAACTGACTCAATTGTGAAATGTAACAGGATGTTGTGGTCTCTTGCTACTTATGTTATGAGTCCATAGATGCAGAATCAGCCCGGCTTGTGGGTTTTTGTTATAGTTTTTGGTGCATTTGTAGGGTATGTGTTTATGTATGTATATCATATCATGTGTATTATTAGTTAGAGCTAAGAATAAAGTGTGTTAATAAGAGTTAAAAGTGCAGGTTTTTTGGGTTGACTTTTCTTAAATAAAATAGCCAACAACTTTAAAAGGAGGAGAGATTAAGCAAAAGCAAATAAGAAAACAGAAGAGAGAAATTTGCAAAATACTGATAATTATATTATGATAACAAAAGATGGCATCTCAAAATGCAGTTGAGGCCAATGAAAACTGTTGACTGTTGATTCAAGAAAAGTCAAAACAGATTCAAGGCTTTTGACTCCAAGCCCAATTGGCATGATTTCCAACCGTTGGCATGCTTTTGGTCACTTCAAAGAGATCAACTTTGAAGTTGCTACACACATCGTACCCTCGGTATCGAGTACTCATAAACCAGTCTCCTATAGAACCACATGAAATCATTCAATGTTATTCATGAGCGGTCGACTGAGAACCCACCCATACCAAGGGCGAGGTCTCGATTTCTAGTGAAGCTTGCATTTATTTTCTTCCAAATTGGTTAGGCGGGTGGTGTCTTTTTTTCATTTATAAAAAGGTTTACATATGTTAATCTTACATTTTGAATTCAAATTTCATAAAAAAATAAGTTGGAGAGTTTTATTAGGTCCATTGAATAACGAGTTGTTATTTTTAAGTGGTCAGCATAAAACTAACTATTATTTTCGAGATCCAAAGAGCGACCAAGGAATATTACGAGTTATTCAAATTTCATAAAAAAATAAGTTGGAGAGTTTTATTAGGTCCATTGAATAACGAGTTGTTATTTTTAAGTGGTCAGCATAAAACTAACTATTATTTTCGAGATCCAAAGAGCGACAAGGAATATTACGAGTAAGACGGGGCGATAAAGGTTTCTAGGAACACATTGATGACGAGCATGCCCAAAATAATATCATGATATATACAAGGCTGTTTGTTTTTGCGGGTTTGATCGAGGGTATCCCAAACTTGATCGTGGACTTATCTCTGCTTTGGTGGAGAGATGGCAGCAAAAGACACACATTTCACCTACTGGTTGGAAAAGCTACGATACCTTCAAGATTTACAAGTTTTGTCCATTTTGGAAGCCATGCGGGTTTACGTTTCGATGATCCGGGTTTACTGTATATATAATAGTATGATCCAAAACCACCTCATGTATTCTTCAGAAGCAATGGTTAGTTAGTGTATAATCATTCACATAGTATCATCTGGAGACACTCATGCCTGAAAAAGAAAATATGTTGATGATTTTTTATTTTTTTTCTCTTTTATAAACTATAGAGTAGAGTTGTGTGTATTGTTTCTGGGCCAGTAGCACACTTACAAGAATAGGTTGAAACATTTCGACCGGTGTTTTACAACAATATGGAATATTTCAACCCATCCTGCCTGTACTACTAATTTGAGAGCAGTACACACAACTTTACTCTATAGTCTGTAAAGGAGGAAGAAATAAAAATTAAATACACCAACATAATTTCATTATTCAAACATGGGCGTCTTGACATGCTAAATTGTAATGGATCATGCAATGATTCGCTCATTGCTTCTGAAGAATACATAAGATGGTATTTGGAGTGTACTAGTGTATATACAACAAACCCGTCTCATCAAGGCGCAAATCCACATGACTTCCAAAATGATGGACAAAGCTTGTAAATCTTGAAAGGTTATCGTAGCTTCATCAACTAATAGGTGAAATGTGTGTGTCTCATGTCGTCATCTCCACCAAAGCAATAAGTCCACGATCAAGTTTGCGATACCCACCCGATCAAACCAGCAAAAACAACCAACCTTGCATATATCATGACATTATCTTGGACATGCTTCTCATCAGTATGTTCCCAAAAACCTTTATCGCTTGTTATACTTGTAATATTCCTTCATCGTTTTCTAGATATCGAAAATAATAGTCTAGCTTTACACTTGCCACTTAAAAATATCATCACGTTATTTCGTGGAACTGAAATAACTCTCCAATTCGTTTTTTTGTTGAAATTTTAATGAAAGATGTAAGATTTGTGAACCTTGTTATATAGGAAAAAAGTCACCACCCACCGAACCGATTTGGAGGAAAAATAAATGTTGCACCTTGTTGTCAGTCAATTAAATATGTCAGCCAACTACTCCAACCACTCATGAATTACATTGAATAAGGGTGACAATACGCCAAAACCTCACATATAAATCGAAATCCCCATGTACATCTGACATAGCACCATACGCAACGTATAAGTTCGAAAAAACTGAAAATAAGGAAATTTTAGCGGGGCTGTTAGAGGGCTATACTGCCACATATCCCTATATGACAATGGATTTTCTCGTGTGTATGGAAATAGATGTACAATTTTTTGAGTGACAATAATGTTTTTTTGGACGGTAACTCCATTAGTTATAAAAAAACATAATCTCGAACTTTAAAAAAATTCTGGAGTTAATTAACTAAATAACTAAATAAGTGCACTCCCACTAAATACCGAATGCCCGTAAAGCCCAGTATTTAATTAAATTAAATAAGCCCACTCGTAATACCCACTAAATACCCAATAATAATAAAATCTAAAATACTCTCGTACCTAATACTTTGGACTCATGCCCTTAGGATCAAAGACAGAGACGATTCTTGGTTGAATATTTGGACAAAAGAGACAGTAGGGTAGCGTTAAAGATTTCTTCGACTCAATCTCAAAGAAATATTATGTGTTTTTTATTTTCTGATAATGATGTTTTTTTATTATTATTGAATCGTACTTTTGTTATATTACCAACTTGACCCGACCTAAATCAACTCAAAAAATTTTGTCCATTTTTATAAAAATGAAGTATTTTAAAAAAAATAATGACTCCATAGGAATAAAAACCTGAATCCATCACTGAATCGTACCCTTCTTGACGAAATTTCCAATTTTAAGGGATCTTGCGCCTATGTTACATTGGGTTGAAGGAAAGTGCAACTCAATGACCAATTGTATGTAATTTGTTACTTTCGGTTTTGTAAGGCTTTAATTTATTACTTCTATTTTTGCTCATGTTCCGTTTCATTTTTCGTTTATGTAGATGTTTTTCGATGGTGGTCTTATTCTAGATACTAATATCTAGTCCATGCTATGAAGTATGATTATAATATTAACTTTTTATTAAACAACTATAAACCAAAATGATAATAAATTACCAAACACATTGGTAATTATTTTGTGAAAATCAGAGACATAACTATAATTGTCATCGTTTTTAATTTGTGCTATTAAATTGAGTAATTACCAAAAAAGTTAGTATATGTCACTCAGATTCTCAAAATACATTTTTAATTTCATTTCCAAACTTTGTCACGCTTATTACGTGTTTTAAATAATGTATATTTTCGTGAAATGCTATTGATGTAAATAATAACAAGAAAATTGATAAAATTGTGGTTCTATGGTGTAGTGGTTAGCACTCTGGACTTTGAATCCAGCGACCTGGGTTCGACTCCCGGTAGGACCTTTTTGCTTCATTTCACAGTTTTTTTAAAATATATTTTGAGTTAATTTCAATTTCACGCTTTAAGGTTTGACAAAGTAAATATTTTTCTCGAAAAATTTAAAACATCTATGTACTAACAAAAGTCTCATAAGCTGTTTTAGTTTCATTTTAAAAGTTTTATAATTTTGGATTCAAGTTGAAACAACTAATTAAACTTTTGGATAAAAAATGAAATAAGTTAAGAAACTTTTGGAAGTAAATTGACGTTTTTAATATTTTGGAGGAAAATAGTTATCTTCGATAAATTTCAGAAAGTAAAATCGAACTTAACTTTATATTTTTTTTAATAATTATTAAATCCATATAAATTGAGTGGATAGTAACAAGTGGCATCGCCACAAGCTGGATTGCCACGTTAGCTTAAAATTCAATGTAAGACAGATTATATTTTTTAGAGTTAATTTCAGTTTTAATTTCTAAGTTTTAATCTCGAAACTTTTGATCAATGACAAATACAGAAACAAACTAAGAAACATTATTTTTAAGAGTTATAAAAGATACTAAGATCGCAATGATATAATAACAAAAGAAAAAAACAAACTAAGAAAAATATTTTTTTAAAAAATAAACTATATTTAGAGACAATTGACGTCATTAACTTTGAAAATCTTTCGAAAGTTTACAGCTGATTTTTAAAAAGTATTTACACGATAAAGTTGATGTATTTGTGATTAACGTAATAAAGTAATAGTAATAATTTTTTGAGTAACCGACCAATTTTGTGGTATGTAAATTCTCTTACTTTTTTCTTTTCTCTTTTCTTTTTAATATGAGTGGGAGTTATCGTTAATTTCCATGAAAGTGAAAAAATATTACTTCTAAAAGAAAGAATGACTTTAGATGATTAAAATTTTTTTTAATACAATTTATAATTTCTAGATTGTTTATTAGTTTAGCATTACAAATGAATTTTAAAGGGTGTTATTATGTTCGTCAATTGATATGTTTAAACATTAAAATTTTTAAATTATGTCAGATATATAAATTCAAAAATGGGTTGAGAGAAAGCGACATGTTTAACCCGAGACTTAATTTTATTATTTGTACTAGAGCATACATACATACACACATGTAATAATTTTTAAACTATATGATCCTTGTTTTTCCTCTAATCTTTTAAATTTATATAATATACTTTTAACCAATTTAACTTAGGGTTAGTATCATAAACACTTATTATATTGTTCACGAAAAAGTCCCTAAGACGTAAAATTATAGGCATTGTATACAACTTTAGAATATTTAATTTTTGTTTTGCTCATTGTGTTTTGACCATTTTAACGGTTTTGTCCCAATAGTTTAAAAATAGCCGAAACCCTCCCTGAAGTCACTACTTTTTCTCGAAATTGCTCCTTGCCCTTAACTCCGTTAACTTCTCGTTAAAAGGAACCCACATGCCCTTCACATGAGGGGCGATTATTTCTTTTACTCCTAACCCTTCTTTTAAATGACTTATATAACTACAAAAACCCTAAATTCTCTTCAACACCACCACAACACCACCAACCCCAACACCACCACAAGACCACCAACCCCAACTGCCAACACCACCACTGCCGCCACAAACCACCGCCTCCAACACCACCACCACTACCACGTCGACCCACCATTGCCACCCAAAATTACAACCATGGCTAACAAAATCATCACCATCGGTCACCACCATCACCGCCACTACCACTATCACCTCCGACATCACCCGTACGCCACTTCCAACGTCCACCTCCGACAAAACCCCGACCACCGGCCATCCGCCACTACCACTATCACCTCCGGCATCACCATATACACCCATCACTGTACCTGTAGGGCAATAATTAATAAAAACCCTAGCCCCCTACCACCAACCCGTTTTCAGCTTTCGCCACAGGTTGCCGCCGCCACCACTGCTTAGGAATTTGTTCAGTTTAAGCTTCGATCGATGGTGGTAGAGATGACGATGGTGGTGTTGAGCGATCGATGGTGCTGGTGCAGTGGGGGTCTTCCGTTTCGCTACAGATCCGTCTACATAAAAAGGTGGCCCTGTAGGGTTTCGAACCCTTCATCCCTCGACGAACCCTAACCACCTCACCTCGTCGTCATCATAGCTGCAACACCTCCGGCAAAACCCAGATCTAGGGTTTTGTAGTTTGTATGATGATGAGGATTGATGATGATTATTAGATTCGATTTAAGCGGTGGGTTAGAGTTGAAGTCAAATAGGCAGGTAGGAGAGGATGGTGGTGGATGGCCGGCGGTGGTGGATGGCCGGAGGTGGTAGTGGTGCGAGTTGTCGGTGCTAAAGGGGAAGGTGGTTGAATTGGTTGGGTTTTAATTATTTTAAAAAATCAAATAAGACATAATTGCCCCTCATGTGAGGGGCACGTGGGTTCCTTTTAACGAGAAGTTTAACGGAGTTAAGGGCGGGGGGCAATTTCGAGAAAAAGTAGTGACTTCAGGGAGGGTTTCGGCTATTTTTAAACTATTGGAGCAAAACCGTTAAAATGGTCAAAACACAAGAAGCAAAACAGAAATTAACTCTATTTAATATACAAAACAGTTTAGTGACTTTTTTTTATACAACTTTAGAATCTTTAATATACAAAACAGTTTAGTGACTTTTTTTAATGTACTTTCTATAGATGAAAAACTTTGAAATACCAAATTCGTGTTGAAGGACTTTTTCTTAGAAATTAATATATAATTTTTTTTCTTATGATATTAACCTCTTTAACTTATCACAAAAGATACAATTTAAAATTGAAGTATAAAGCATAAAGGGTCAAAACGAACATGCTACTCCTGCAAATGTGATTTACCATCATGGAATTCAGCATCAACTTCCATTTGTATATCCTTTAAGGGTGGAGGGAGGCGCAGGCGTCGTGAGGCCACGGCGAGCTTCGACTCCGCCCGGCACCACCGCCGTCACCCTCTTCACCCTGTAAAATTCCTTTTTCACGGCATGTTTTCGCCATGAGGTCGTGATCGTTATATGTGTGTGTGTGGCGCAGTGTAGTGTGGCACTGCCGCCATCAAATTTAAATGTGTGCTGCAGTGTGATGAGAGTGCCCCCTCCCCTTAACAAATCTAGACATCGCTATAAAAATAAAGTGATTTACCTAACTTTTGAAAATTAGTCATAGCAATTCGTTTTGTTAACATTTTACCCAATTTCAAATATGGCGAGAATACATGGCTATATTTATTTGAATATAAATATGTTCACTGAAAATATATTTATTATTTATAAAACATTATATAGGAGGATAGACCTAATAAAAATATAGGAAATATGGAATGATCCAAATTCGAACACAAAGCAGGTGTTGTGTCAAATTCTAGTAACCTGTTTTTCACCAAAATATACGGTATCACTTGATTTTCGATTGGAAGAGTTACATACACAAAAATATTGTGACGCGGGTGCTAACAAGCTAGGTTTACCTCTTCAACTAACCGCGATATCTGCTTGTTAACTAACTAGAATAATTCTAATTTACAGTCTTTTTTTTCTTTGTTTCTATTCTCCAGCTTGTTAGAGGCCATAATTTACCAGCTAGTAGGGGCTCATAACTTGATCATACCTATAGTAGTTAGCCAAGACATTGATGGTTGTTATGGTTCAGATGATCGCTCATCGCGTTAGCCATACTTGGGTTGTTAAAGAGGATTATGGTTTGGTCGGAATTGTTACATTTACATACATATTGAGACGTGTTAGGAGTACCGCTCGTTAATGGAATAAACTTGAAGAAGAGGATACAAGAATGGAGTCACACGAAGTTTTGGTTATCGTCGGCATATAAAGTGGTTTTTAAACAGGGATAGAGTTACAGCTTATCCTTCACATATTTATCTCTAAACAATATATTCACAAGGTCTAACTAACAGCAGCACGTTAGTAAGAGAATATAAGAATTATGTATATTAGTTCAACCCGTTAGGGTTCATGGAGTCGTGGGTCCGTCAATGTACAATTGTACATTGTATTATACAAACTTATCTCAATTAAATTTTTCTTACAAGACAATTTATTATCTCAATATGACTATAGGTTATACATTTGGAAGATCAAAAAATGTCATGCTTTCTTCTGAGGCCAATATGTCCAAATCAACGGTGACGTACAACATTTATGCATCACTTATGAGTAATTGCTGCATTACTGCTATGTATTTGATCATTTTAGTAATGAAATTTATTCTGAATGCTATAAAAACGTCCAAAAAATGCTAAAGAAAACTGTACCATTTTGCCATATTGACGAAAGCAGTGGACTTTTGGGTCAAAATCGGTTTCTGTACCTTAGTTCAGATTCGCAAGTCATCAGGGCTTGTTTTACCTGGAGATTATTGGAGTCCATGAGAAGTGCATCCTCATAAAGCCTTTTAGCCTGGCTTAACAACTTAACTTTCTCTCTAAAGTTTCTTGTTCTTAGGCGCGATCTTTGCTGTAATGCAACACCCCATCTGAAAAGAGCTGCAAACAGACACTTTTACATCAGAAAATGAGCAAAGATTAAGGGCATGCTTCAGGTTCTGCTACCATTACTGATCCAATAAATGCCCTACTGCTGTTATTTTGATTGCCATAAGATGGTTTCTTTAAACATGATTAACATAGCATAGTTCGTGTCCGAAAGACAAAAGAACATCATACCATCTGGTGTATGAGCATTGCTTCTGGACATCATTGCATTAAACTTGTCGATGGCTGCCAGGTAAACCTTATCAGCATCAAAAGCTGCGTCCTGAGACAAAATTAAACTATAATGTTATAACATGCGTATGCGTGTGTGTCTCCTTAATCATTTGATGACTAAAGGTGCTTACAGGTCCAATATCTGCTATCAATTGCGCTCTGAAGGAGAGAGCGAGGCCCCAATTGTACAATGCTCTCATATCATCTCCATCAATTGATAATGCTAGTCTGTACTTCCTTCCGGCCTTAACCAACAGTTCTTCACACTCTTCACAAACATTAACAAGATAATCAACAAACTTTTCTCTATTCGAGACTTCATCATCAAAACTTTCAGGCACATTGGAGTCTCTTTGTGCAAGTAAAGCTCTTAATTTACGGCTTAATTTAAGTTTCAATTCTCCATGAAGAAGATAAGTGTTCCCCAACTGGCCCACAGCCAATAAACTCATAGGCTTCATGTCTATGGCTTTAGAGAGCAATTCGGTCGATTTATACAACATTTTCTCTGCATCTTCTTCAATCCCTCTATGTCTTAACCACTCTCGGGCTTGTTTCAAAAGTGCATTTGCCTCTGTTACATAATCATTGAAAAGCATATCACTTGATATCTCTGAAGATGGAGATGTAAATCTGTTCTCATTTTCGTAACCTTCCTTTTCATTTGATTCCAAGTCATCATAAAGCATATTATTTCCATTATAACTATCATAATTCTGTTGTTCTTGCTCATAATATTCCTTTGTCCTTCTTTGCTTAAGACCAGCACCCAAATCTGAATCAAGAAAACTATCATCAGATTCCCATGTCTGAACTGAAATCCTGTTCTTCATAAATCGCATTCTATTATCCTTAACGACATACTCATCTCTGTCAAACACTTGTTTAGCATCGGTCTCCATCTCCATTAACATCATTCTACCCATTCTACCTATCGTTTTCCCTCCATATGTTTCCTTAACCCGAACATCACCATCATTATATGTGCTTTTATCATCGCTAATCGCAGATTTCATTGTCTTGTCTTCAACAACTGGATCCATAACTTTTGCTCTATTCTGATCACTTGACTCCGTATATTTCGAGTCATTTTTAACAGTATCTTTCGCTTTACTAGGTCTCGACCCAAAAGATTTTTCTCGAATACCTGCAATGAAATGTGAGACATCGAACCCATTTCCCTCTGCCTTCTTCTTTTGATCACCCGGTTTATGATTTGACTCTTTCGACACATCATTGGTATCAACCACCATACAATCCATATAGCCTTCAATCACACTTTTAGCTTGTACTACAGCTTGTTCAATCGATTCCACACTCTCAATATAACTGACCAAATCACTCTTACTAATTCTGTTAGAATCAACATCTTTTCTCATACTTTTCTTCAAATCTACAAACTTTACATCAAACCCACTCAACAAATCCACCAAACTCTTCAAATTCTCAACCGAAACCCTAAATTCATCATCTTTAAACCTTTTCTTCTTGTTTTTCTTCCCACCATTACTCCCAAAAACACTCATAACCTCATTAAAATCCCACCTATTCACAACCCCAAACGAAAACCCAACGGCGAAAACAAGAAAACACGCTGGAAAAACAACAATCGACGAAACCCTAACCCTAGAAAACCCCAGAGCACACACGAAACCAAATAGATACACAATTGCATACTTCTTTTCATCGATTCCGAAGGAGTTGAGTAACTTTCTGAGCTGATTCGACTCACCTGACTCGCCGACGGAGATCAGATCGGACCAACCGCCGTGGTCAGCTGAACACGAGCACAAAGTTGTTAGATTGTGTGTCGGAAGAGGTTTTGTGGATTGGAAGTTGAGAAATAGGGGATTCTTACGAGGAATTAATGGGAAGTTAGAGATGTAGGTGGTGAATTGGGGGATTGAAGTAGTGTTTGAAATTAGGGTTTTCATCGCCGGAGATTGATTAAAGTCGCCGGAGAAATGTCGTCGGATAAATATTACAAGGTTGCTAAATTCTTGAGATTTTGCATCAGGGACCGAAATTGACTAAAAGCAGATTTTTTTTTCTTTTTTTTTTTATACCCCTGTTCATAGTAAAATCAGAAATAAAGGCCAGTTTTAGAAGAGTTTAATAAAATAAACCTTTAAATTGGTCTGAGGTAGATAGAAGTGTGCATAATATGATTCGGTACGGTTAAGATTATTTTTGAAACCGAAACTGATGATTCGGTTCGTATCATTTTTAGAACCGAAACCGTGATTGATACTTTGGTTAACCGTCGATTATGGTTAATTTTGGTTAATTAATCAATATGTTTACATTTTTATATGATATTAGGTCAAGTATGTGATGAGCTGTGATAAAACGGTTCAATGCTTGATTGTAAAAAGAGTCCCATACCGTTACTTATTACGTGGTGAGAGTCGTCTATTGGACTAATCTTAAACACACTCAAAAACCATCAAATACCAAGCTCATTTTCGACTGTTCTATATTTAATAGATTTACATTTCTAACAGCTACAGATAATGTTTGTGTCTAGAAAACAACTTAAGTAGAAAGTATAGGGTAATATTGCATACATTAAACCAAAAAGCAATCCGACCCCTACTTAGATCTTACTTGAAGTGAGAGCTAAGTCAAGCGTTGGCTACGCGTTAGTTTTTCTACCATCCCTAATCCTTCATGATATTGTTTTGTTCAAGAAGAACCCATAAAATTTATTCATGAGGGTTGGAATTTTTAAGGGTCAGTTTTGTATAAATATTAAATATTTTTTTTTGTTCCGGTTCAAGTCAGGTCAAACAATAAAAATATATAACCAAATCAAATCTCAAACAAATTATAAAAATACATCAATCGACATAAAAACACATTATATAAATGCAATATCGTTGTAATTGGTCTTTGCCCTTCTAACATTTAGTCACTATATCATCTAGAAAAACATATCTAAGCACTTATTTTTCAATGTAACTTGTATAATTATCATTCAAATTCTCACCACAAAAAAATAAGTCGTATATTAACTCATTAAAACGATTCTCAAGCTTTTGGATTTACATATCTAACATGTGAAACAATTAATCACACTTGTAGTATTAACACAATGTGATGTACGTATATCTTTTGGTCTTGACTTTTTTGGGTTAATGTAGTAATAACTCATGTTTATGATTAATAACCATTAACAAAATATTCAACCAACAAGTTTCAAGTCAACATTCAAATAATAATCAAGAAAATAATCTAATAATATAATAAAGATAGAAAAATATTTTATAAATAAACACCTAAATTAAAGGTTTTACGATTGTTTATAATCAACTTTGAGAGAGGGGGTGCGTACCCACGAGCAAGTTAGTCACCGGACTAATCAACTTTCAATTGCGTCTAATATTGTAATGGTATGAAATGTAATAAAATTGTTTGTTAATTATTAGGTTAATTGTTTAATGAGGCCCATGTAATTTTGTATATTTAAATTGAGAGTCGATTTCAAAATTTCTCGAGGATTGCTTGCAATATTTTATGAGGGTAGATGATAAAATATCTTGAAGATCGTTCAGTATTAAATCGTATACGCAGTATACACACTTTTTCTTCATGAGGTGCGGTTGAACCCAAAAAAAACCCTCTTGGGTCGCCCCTTACGATACGTTTTAGACAACTTTGTAAATAAAGTGAACTCAGAGAGCCAAAAGATACAATGAGAAGATGCAACAATCAGCGGAGCGTGAAGGTAAAGCAACTAAAAGGTGGCAAACAAAAAGCATAGAGTCAAGGGATAAAACAAGACCTAAAGACCTATAGTTCCCACTTTTCATTCGAGTGCTCTTTTTCTTCTTAAGTTCAAAACCATCCCTTAATATTGTTTAATGTCTCATTTTGGTTTTCTTGACTCTTTTCTAACCGAATCACAATTGGTCATTTTATTACATAATTTTTGGTTTGTTAACAGTCTCTCTATCTTATAAGATAAAAGTAAGGATTACTCTCGTCTTTTCTTCGAAAACCTTACTTTTTATAAGTGACTAAGTGAGATATTACTGAATATGTTCGTTTGTTTTATATTATCCGATTTTTGATAAAAACACGCATAGTTAAATATGTCTTTTATTAGTCTATCAATCATAATTTTATATTGGTTTACAAGATTTGTTTATAACTGTAAAGTATCATTATTTAACAACTTTTTTAATATACAACCTACGGTTAAAAATGGATATATAAAATAAAATATTTATCAACTTCAAGAGAATTTATATTGTGTATAATGTTTTAAAGGCTTGCTTTGATTATTTTTCTCTCCCTATAGAATATTATAAACATATAATAATAATACAAAAACTCAACTCTTCTAGTTGATGTCATGTGGTGCAGGGAAGTATGGTTGTCAACAAACGCTCGAGCTTGAAACTATAATAGTCCGCTCTACTTGAAGTTGTTGAACTATAATATATTAATATGTGCATTAGCTTGACTCGTTTACAACTTGAGCCACCTCATGGCTCGACAAGCCGACGATTTTAAAAGAAAATAATGAAGTAAAGAAGCTCAATCAGGTAGGTTTGAGCTCCGCCTCCTCGATCATTGAGTCCCGATTATCATTTAATAAGGAGCATTTTACAACTCAATGAGTCGTAGAGTTCCACCTCCTTGAATCGTTGTTGAAAGCGAAACCAAAGAACATAATTCTAAAGGAGAGGAAGGAGAATGAACGATGAGGGAGAGAGGATTATTGAGTTAGGATAAAACTCAATAATGGAGGTCATGGTTGTGCGTAGGATTGTTTAGGAGATGAACTAAGTTGAGTTTGGGTAAAACTTGAACTCGCTTGTTCACGTACCGTGTCAAGTCGAGTCGACTCGTTTACAACCAAGCCAAATTCAATCGAGGTACTTCTGAGCGAGGTTTGAACTTCAAGTTATTTGAACATCTTTAGATTTAGATTTGAAAGAGCAAGAAAGTTTCAACAGTCAATAAATCAATAAGTGAAAGAGTAAAATTAAATAGGATGTAAAACATTAAAATGTGCTTAACTTGAACGAGCCATACAAACTGAGCCAATGTTAACTTCAACTCGATACAAACCAAGTCAACATGAGCATGCATGCCTATAACTAACTCGCATTCTATTTTCGAGCTTTTTAGCGAGTTTTGCTATCTAAAGAGACCTAAGTGATTGTAAAATGCCATTTTATTACAAGTAATTTTTTTTTCTGAACAAGTTTTTCATTTTTATTTCTATCATGTTATCATTTTACACTTGTAAGATTTGAACACTACTTTTTTGAGAGTCAACCACCAATAGTGCTATGGAATGGGCTATTCCACTTACTTAAGTTAGATGTTTTATATGAGATTTATTAAACTAATTTCAGTAAATACATGTATTACACATTTTGAATAAATATAATATTAATTATAATAAAAAAAATTAATTACAAAACTAAATTATAAAATAAGATATGATTGAAATTACATATAACAAAGGACTATATGATCTAAAACAATAAAATTAATTTTTTAAACTTTTTTTGTTTTTTCTAAAAAAGATAAATATTTTGTTTCAAAATAAACGGTTTAAAATTAATGTCATTTTTAAAAATTTTCTTATTAAAGCTCTCAATTTTAATTACTTTTAGTTTATAAAAAAATTACGTTTTCAAAACACCAATTTTAAAATAATTCATATTAAGAAAAGTTTGATGTTTTAAAATTTTTCTTATTTTATAAAAACTTGTTTCTTTAAAAATAACATTAATAAAAAGATATATTTCTTAATTTATTAAAAAATATTTTTAATCTAAAAAAAGTTAAATAATATTATTAGTAATTAATGTAATTATTTAATACGAGATAGAAGCGTAAAACTTTTGATAAAAAAAATGTGTTACCACCATGTGTCCAGTTTAATTACTATTTTATTAAAGTAGGTAGATAGGCTTTTTCATGTAAACTTCTCAAACAGGCCAACAAGCGGAAGAAGTGCAAGGAATTCCAGCCCACAAACCCGATAACTTTGATAAGTTGGAATCTCTATCACGCTCTGATTGAATTCCAACGGGGTTGTAAGGAATACTTGAAAGGTTGATGCAACCAAAGTAGACAAAGAGTTTCCTGCTTGCATGCATGTGTATTGCAGAAGTTAGTTCGAAAGTTTTACACTTCTCCTAAGAAAAACTGTCTAAGTGTAAAATCTTCCGAAGCTAAGACCAAGATCTTTCGAAGTCAAAGATAAAGTCTTCCGAAGCTTAGAAGACAAAGTCTTCCGAAGCTAACAAAACAGAAGACTAATTTCTTCCGATGACAGAGAAGACATGCTTTCTCTGATCTACTTTTTTAGAAAACTGACCAACTTTCCGCTGTCACTCTGAAGACTCACCAACTTGCATAAGTTGGTGAAAAGATCCATACTTTTGTAAACTGTAAATTATGGTCTAGGTGTCTGTAACTTTCTACTTTGTACTTTTATTCTTTTTGTAATAAATTAGGATGTGAGCTATGTTATGTTATAGTCACATGTCAAAAAGACAATCTGCCTTTTTGACCTTACATTGATTTTGTTGTCTAGATCAGTGTATACAGCTGGCCTTCAAAGTATGGCCGGTTATAAGATGTAGTATAAAGTATCTCGGGTCTTGTATTTTAAATTATCACTTGATCGCTTTGTAACTTTGTAATAGAACTTGAAAGCAATATAAAGCATTCTTGAAAACCATTCTGCTTGTGTTCTTTTACTTTAAGTTTATAGTTTATATAAAGTCGGTTCCCTATTTGATCTTGTAAGTGTTATTCAAGTTTACTCTCCAAACACCCTGTGAAACTGTTGCATTGACCTCCCCAAATAGTCCTGCAAAAGTGTTTAAAAATATCACTAATACAAAAAGAAATAACCGTTTAGGTTGATTGTTTAATAGTTTACGAGCACATATCTACATTTACTTATTGATATCGTCTTAAATGCACGTGTTACGATGTCAACAATCTTGTTGACGTGTCATCATAAAACATCCATTTTATGACGAAGCAATAGTGACGTGTGACACAAACTTACACGACTACAATATTTTGCATATAGGTCATATTTGTTAGGATTTGATGGTCTTTTGTTCTACCTACTTTTTATCATTAACACTTTATATGTCTTTCGAATTTTTATACTTTATTTTTCAAACATGAAAAATAGTTAATCAAACATAAAAAAACAGTTAATCAATGTCAATAATATAAAACCTCTTTTACATCTTTATCCTCATGCAAGAATTATAATTACATATATATGCCTTTTTAGCAAATTATTCAAGTCCTCTAGACACTTTACGATCTTGAATATTCAATTCAACTCATTAGGGAGAGAATTGTATTACCATTTAAGTATGTGATATCAACAACTATTAGAATGACATATTCAAGAAAGCGAGATAGGAGGCATATGTCACCTATTATACCTAATCAATATTAATAAGAATAAAGTCTCATATGCAACTATAGAGTCATATATCTTCCATTTGAAGCATAATTTTTTAAAAATAGTTATAGATGGCTTTCTTAATGTTTCTTTAAATACTATAATTTAAGCATTGTAGGTATCAATTACAAGACTCATAGAAAATTATATGCAAATCCATTGCTATTAACGAAAGTGGATTCATAGGACCGAAAGGTAAAACGTCACTACAAAAATAAACAATAAAAAAGTCATAAAAAAATATGAGTAATCCCAAACTTGAAGGACTACTTATGCAACTCAACCTCACTATAAAATAAAAAAATATACATAAAACAAAAAAGATATAATCTTTTCTTGGAATAGTGGTGAGGGATAATTTAATTTAATTTAATTTGATTCTTTTCAAGCTAACTTTAATTAATCAATTCAATTATTATATTATTAGTATTGTAATATTGTAGTTACCACTACATCCTATTTAAAGCAAATCTTCATAGAAACTTCAAAGTTCCACCAGCTTCTTGTCCACGTGTCAGCTTCACAGTGCCACAGTTCTTCTTCTTCTTCTTTCTTCAGTTCTCTCAACAACAGATAGAAGTTACCACTGATCTCACCCCCACTCCACTCTTCAATTTCAATTTCTAGAGAGAGAAAAAGATAATAATCTAGGGTTTTTAGAGAGAGAAACATCATCATCATCATCATCATCATCATCATCATCATCACAACGAATCAGTAGATGGTGTGTGAATTCGTGTGAAGAAATATATCGGGATCAATGAGAAAATCTTTCAAGGATTCTCTCAAAGTTCTTGAAGCAGATCTTCAACATGCTAATACGCTGTAAGAAGTCGATGATTTCTCTTGATTTTTGTATCTGGGTGTGCTTCAATTCTCGATTTTTTTGCGTTTTTTTCATGAATTTGGTGTTTTGTTCGTGAATCGTGAGATTTGGTTTCTGGGATTTTGATCTTTTAGATGAATCTAGGGTTTTTACGTTTGGATTTTGAGCTAATTTTTTAATCGTGTTTAGTCGGAAATGTACGTGTATTTGGGTTCAATATTGACTTTAGTGGTTGCTTCTATTCGCCATAAAGGTATCTTATTGATTAATCAATAATAAAAATGTCGATTTTGACTTTGAAATGGTATTTGAATTTAGTTTGATTTCTTCTAACTGTCATTGATTAACATTGATTCTTTACATGTGGGTTGATTTTATGTTAGCCAAATTGGGGGTATATAGATTGTACTAGAGTGAATAGCCTAAAATACTTGGTAATATTATTGAGTAGATTGAAATATGTATGTGAGTATATATGCATTTATATATGTATGTATGCGTATGCATTATGTTCTGCTTTTAACTGTTATTAACTAACATTGATTCTTAGCATGTGGGTTGATTCTGTGTTAGCCAAATCAGGGGGATATAGATTGTACTAGAGTGAAAAACCTAAAATACTTGGTAATATTATTGAGTAGATTTAAATATGTATGTGTGTATATATTCATGTATGCATATGTATATGTTTATTTATATGTATTATGTTCTTGTTAAAGAGTGAGACTAATACCTAGAGAAAGAGCTCCTGAATCCTACTAGTGTGGAAAGATATGCACTTTGACTTTTGAGGTTGAATCTACAATGTCTTATAGTCAGATTAAAATTGATCTTTAAGCAAGATTTTTATGAAGTAATTGTTTTATATGTTTGATGTTTGATAATGCAGAGCATCTGATTTTCCAAGGGAGTATGATGGCGCGTGTGTGCAGATGAGAATGTCATATAGCCCGGCTGCTCAGTTTTTTCTTTTCTTTGTTCAATGGTCAGACTACCACCTTGCGGGCGCTCTTGGACTCTTGAGGATTCTGATTTTTCAGGTCAAAAAGTCAAATTTGTTCGAGTATTTTTATTTCTAGGATCTAGCATTAAATATCCATTAATAAAGTTTCCGGCTTGCATATACTACAGGTTTATGACGATGGCACCACCACTATGTCTACACACGAACGGAAGGCAAGCATAAGAGAATTCTATGGTATGATCCGAAGGGCTAGACGGTTTGCCTTTTTGTTCACAAGTCAAACATCAACTCCTGATTCAACTCTTGGTTTATTTCATTGTTCTAAATTGTGCTATGTAGAGTTAAGCACACGCGCTCAAAGGGTCATTTTACTATACAAAATATTATAAGATTACGTTAACATATAAACATTATGAAATTTAAAGGATTACCTCCTAGTTGAGGAAGTCGATTAATTCACTAATTATTTCTTGGAACGCCTAGTTGGCCATAAGAGGGATTATTGGATCACTAGATTCTTTCTTTATATTCTTTTTTTATCGTTTCAAGGGTGTGATTATTTAGGATGATGTAATGAATAGGTATCATATATCCATCTTTAATGCAACTTCAAAGTGGTGTGACTGATTCTGAAGAGAGAAAACAAAAGAAGGTATGCATGGAAAGGTATAGAAAAAGAGAAGACGGAGATTACAATCATCGTTCTGATATTGATATTGAGCGTGAAGAAGAATGTGGTATTTGCATGGAGATGAATAGCAAACTTGTCTTACCTAAATGTAACCATGCCATGTGCTCAAATTGTTATAATGACTGGTATGACCTTCTATCTTTATCAATAATTGAATTTTTCTTCCCTGAAATATGTTTCGTGATTGAACTCTCTATTTCTCATATGAAAGATGATAACTCATCAACATGCGCATACCTTGTTTTTTACATTTTGGTTATGTTCTGAAATACGAAAAATAGAGAATAAAAGGTTATTGTAGTGTATCTTCTGAAAAAAAAAATGTTATGATAGTGCATAGTGCATACTCTTGATGGAAATGGAACTTGTATAGCATTCCAATTCATTGATAGTACTATTTGTGTGCATTTTATTGATTATAGATGTCAATGTTTGGTGAATGATATGCAAATTTGAATATTATCTTCCTTTATTAACATTTGGAAGTATTAATAGTGTGAATGATAATGATTCCATTGCTCAAGGATGAAAAATGCTTAAAAGCTAGCAAATAGTAACATAAGAAATAATTCACTTTAGTAGTTGCAGTTGTTTGCCACCAAACAGCACATCAACTATTTGTAGTTGCCTAGAGACTAGATGCTGATGAGAATTTTAGGTAATGAGTTTTGAGCCTCCTAATAAGCCTATTTCCTTATCTGTTTGAAGATTATTTGTTTTAGTAAACTCTTTGGTTAGACACGTGGCGTCTCAATGTATAGTGGTTAGACCAGTTTATAATAGATTGATCACAAAAGCTATTTATAGTTAAAGGTGAACCAAAAAGTGTTTGCAGGGCAACCCGGTCCAAACTGTTTCAGCTCGTACCAAAAAATACTTGTTTGACCCGAGCATGTGTTAAACCATTGACCAAGTTGTCCTGTTAGCCTTGCTAATCAAGTTTTTTTTAACTATAAAGAGAAATGCGAACAATGTGATAAAATTAAAAAGTTTTGGGAATATATTGCGAAATCTACAATGCCTATGGACCTCATTTAAGTCTTGAATCCTTCATTTGTTTAATTCTGACCTTTTCGCCTGTGTAATCTTAACAGGACAACTGGACATATAAAATATTATACTATCTTTACTAAACTGAAAAATCATGACCTTGTGGCTAGACTTGTACTAATGCAACGCGGTTGTGTCAGGCAGTTCTTCATGTGAAGATTCATACCAACACGAATACACGATTCATTTAAAATAAGAATTATGTTTTGGTTATTACCACTCTATCCATTATTCCATTCCAAGCATTGCTTTTGATTAGGAGTTCAAACCTAAAAGTGGCAAAATGGGAGGATTGGCCATGGGTCAAAACGATCATTTTAGGTTAGGACCGGTTGGGTCGGATTGGAATAGCCTGAAACACTTTTTGTGCAGAATTTTGAACTTGCTAGAAATAATCAGCATCCCATGTATGATTATTAAAATCTCATTATTTCACTATATGATTATTAAAATCTCATTATTTCACCATATGATTATCAAAATCTCTTTATATTCTAATACTAATAGTATAAAAATTTAAATAGAATAGTTTAGGAGGGTTTCTCTATGCATTCAGAATATGCTTTGGGCGCCTTTCAACCCGTTTGACCCATTTCCTTTATAGGCCATCTCACTAAGGCTAAGAGTATGAAATGGTTTAGGAGGCTTTATGCTGTCAGAATATGCTTTGGGCCATTTGACCCGTGTCCATCATAGCTAACGGGTCTAATCGGTAGATAAAGAAAAAAATGTGCTAAACTAAACATAATTTTTGTTTGTCTTTTGGCACCCTGGTCTTTTTCCTTCATGTGCTATTCGTCATCGAGTACTTTAGTAAAGATTTCGTTTTTATATTGTTAATGTTATACAATGACTTTGTGGCAGGCGTACAAGATCCCTATCATGCCCCTTTTGCCGGGTCAGCCTCAAGAGAGTTGACTCGAGTGAGCTGTGGGTGTATGTTGACCATAAGGAAGCAATCGACATGGCCACAATTACAAGAGAGAATCTGAAAAGATTGTTCATGTACATAGACAAGCTGCCTCTGGTTATCCCTGACTCGAACTTCGACACCTATGATTCACATCTGATGTAAGCATATGTTAACCCCTGCGTTCGCACTAATTTACATATCTACCCTCTTTGCCAATGAAGAAAGCCCGAGATTCGTTTGGGTTTGTTTAGGCTTTAGAAATCAAATGGTTTGTTGTTGGTGGTTGTTTAGATGAACCCGGCCCGAGTTTGTTGTGGGCACGGGGTTGAAGCTGAGATAGTTTACTTGCAACATAAAATGGTTGTTGTGGTAATTGTATGTAGTAAATATGTATATGCTTGAATGCTTAAATGTCTAATTTCTTGGGTACTTGCACCCTAGAGATCATGAATTGAATCCTACTCTTTGCTAATGGTAATTATATGTTAGATTTGGATTAATATAAAATATTCCACATATAATATGAATTATAAAATGTCTCTTGAAGCTTAGTTTTCTATATGAATAATTAGGGATTGAGTTATTCTGGAGATACACTCTAGTTTAGAAATCCTAAAAAATGATTTTTAGCCATTCATAAATCGTCGTAAACAAAGTCTGATTGGACTTATTTTAGCGACATTGGAACCGACTTGTTATTTATTTCTTTCTCTATTAGTTTGGAAACTTGTGGTTTCATGTGGTAGTAACCAAATGAAAATTGAATAGTAGAGTGGATGGTGTATTGGATACTTTGTAAAAGAAGTATCTAGACTTGATAAAATGTATTGGGTTGCAAGAACTTAGGCCACATGAAGAGGCAATCAGGAAAAATGTAGGGAAGTTTTGGTCTTGGGTGGGAACATTATCTTCCGGTCCTGATTTTAATTTTTAATCCCTGACCTGGTGGATATTCATTGGGTTCCATCAATCAGTTGATTTTGTGTGTTGGTAGTTGTGTTGTAACACTTTCACAACACACTAGGAAAACATAAGAAAAAACAGGACGACACCTTGGTAAACAAAAAAAAACTAAAAAATCAAAAAGATCTGATGTAAGAAGTCAGGAAAACCGGGTACTCAGGAGGACTCCCTCTCCTATGATAATCTAAGACAACACTCGCAAAAACTAGAGAAAAAAGTAATTAATTTGTAATAGAGGCGTTAGAGTGATGAGTCTGAAGCAGATCGAGACTTTGTATGTAAATAGTGTTGCGCATGATTCAAAAATCGTAAATACTAGATAACATCAAACAATTAGGTATGTGTATGCTAACCGATATATCTTTGAATAAAAGGTTACGATGTTTATGACAAGCTAGTATTTCTAGAAAGTTAAATGACAACTTTTTTTTATCTTTAATTTTACATCTTTTATTGTTCATAATAAAACTTAAACCTCAATTATACAATCCCATATTGTAGGATGCATTTTTTACATACACTAATATCATCAAACCAAAGCCCCTTTGGCCCTTTGGTTACAATTACATCTTACTTTGATTAAAATTATATCATAAATAAAAGATAAAAATCATCATATCTGACCATCTTAAATCAAAATAAACATTGATTTTTAACTCATATAAAAATAAATACTCTAGAACAACTAATTTAAAACACCACAAAGCTTAGTCAATCAAAGAAACCAGATTCAAACCGACACAAAACACCTTAAAACTACAATGAGGTCCACCAAAAACCTAATCAAAACCAATAAAAAACCGCTTAACCAACGGTCCAAACATACGATTTCTTTTGATTAGTTTCCTAGTTGACGCAACGCGCATTTCTCTTGTTCTACGTCGGCTAACGTCCAGTCTTCTTAGCCGACTAAACTCATATAACATTCTTTAACCGATATTTTTCGATACGTTTATTTTTAAACGTACTAAAGGGTCATAACACATGTACGTTATAAATTTAACAAACGCAAGCTACTCTCTTTCCCTCCACCAACATGGATAAGATGAAGATCAACTGCTTCTTACAGTTAACAAAACCTAACCTCCATTCATCCATGAACCTCTGCAACTTCTTCTTCATCACCCCACCCACAAAACCCTCAATTCTAAACCTCAACAATCGTTCAATCAAATGCACGGCGGAGACAACGAACCACCGCCTCAAACTATCAGAATCACTACAACACGAAACGTTAAACATTCTCGAATGGCCGTCGGTCTGCAACCAGATCTCCGCCTTCACTTCCACCACCATGGGCGCTTCCGCCGCCGGCGACGGTCGGGTTCCTATCGGCCGGAGCCCCGAGGAGAGCCGGAGGCTGCTGGATCAGACGTCCGCTGCGTTTGCGCTTCATCTGCCGCCGGATTTCTCCGGAATTGAAGATGTTTCGGAGCTCGTTGAGTCGTCGGTGGCGGGGCGGTTGCTTTCGGTTAGGGAGATTTGTGCGGTGAAGCGGACGTTGCGATCTGCTAGGGATTTGTTTCAACAGTTGAAGGAGATTTCTCTGCAATCGGAAAGGTATAGCTTCTAGTCGTATGCTTTTAGAATTTGATTGTCGTTTGTGATATGCAGAATTTTGTGTTGATTTATGTTAGCCCTAAGAAACTGTTTTGAATGACCATTGAATCCAGAGAATAGATATAATTAGGACTTTAGGGTCTATAGTGGCTTATTGTGTGGGCAGTAATGTTATATACGGGCCGTGTGAGTTGGTGTTCTTACAAATCATACGCGCTATATGATGTGTCCGTCTGATACAGAAGCGATGGATGTGGCAGCATGCGCCACTGAGAAAGGCCGTATGGGCAGTATGACTATTTTCTGTCAGGACTGTAAAGAGATTGGGGTTGGTGTATGTATAATAGCACAATATAATTATTTTCTCACGTTTCATTTCAGCTGTTATATGATGACAACTGAAATGCTACATGGCATACAGTTTTAGTTCTTTAAATTGGTTTATATGGATATCATCTTAATTGCATTAACACAGGTACTATCCTCTGCTTGACATTCTTCAGAATTGCAATTTTTTAACGGAGCTGGAGCAGAAAATAGACTTCTGTATAGATTGTAAGTTCTCAATCATACTCGACAGAGCCAGTGAAGATTTGGAGATTATTAGGTTAGAAAGAAAAAGTAACATGGATGATCTCGACTCTCTGTTGAAAGATGTATCCACTAAAATTTTTCAAGCTGGTGGTATTGACAAACCTTTGGTGACCAAACGTCGGTCAAGAATGTGTGTTGGTATTAAGGCTTCTCACAAATCATTGCTGCCAAATGGTGTTGTTTTGAATGTTAGTAGCTCTGGAGCAACATACTTCATGGAACCCAAAGAAGCAGTTGACTTGAACAACATGGAAGTTAAACTTGCAAATGCAGAAAGGGTTGAGGAGCAAGCCATTTTGGGTCTGCTTACATCTGAAATTGCACAATCAGGTTCAGAGATCAAGTACTTACTCGACAAAGTTCTAGAAGTCGATCTTGCAGTTGCAAGAGCTGCTCATGCTAGGTGGATGAACGGGGTATGTCCAATTATAAGTTCAGGTAGTTTTGAAAATGGTGATTTATCAATAAATATTGAAGGAATTCAGCATCCTTTACTTCTTGAGACCTCCTTGAAAAGTTTGTTGGATCATGTGGCATCAAAATCTAGTAACTCAATTCTTTGGTGTGAGGGAAATGGAGTGATGGATCAACCTTTGACTTTTCCTGTTCCTATTGACATCAAAGTTGGACATGAAACAAGGGTGGTTGTGATCTCGGGACCTAACACTGGAGGTAAAACTGCTTCCATGAAAACATTAGGAGTGGCATCTATTATGTTGAAGGCTGGTATGTATTTACCTGCTAGAAATCACCCTATGCTTCCATGGTTCGATTTGATTCTGGCAGATATTGGAGACAGTCAGGTAATACTCTACATCCTTCCTGTTTATTCTACATATTTGACATATTAATTGTTTATAAAAATCTAAAAACTTTTTGGATAAGAACTGTTTTGAGTAAACTCATTCCATTCATTCCCCTTTGAAAGAAGTAAAAAAAAAAAAAAAAAAAAAAATCTAACGCTCTAGTCTAATTGAAAATGAACTCGACCTGTTTCAACCGCTATAAAAATTTACCATTAGGTATGTCTGCATTACAGTATGATAATATTGTCCTTTTATTGTAGTCTTTGGAGCAAAGCCTCTCAACTTTTAGTGGTCACATCTCACAGATTTGTAAGATGTTGGAAGTGACCACCAAACAATCACTCATTCTCATTGATGAAATTGGCAGTGGGACTGACCCATCAGAAGGCGTGGCACTTTCTACAAGCATATTAGAGTATCTTAAAGATAGAGTCAACTTAGCAGTGACGACTACACATTATGCAGATTTGTCTCGCTTGAAAGAGAAGGATTCTCAATATGAGAATGCAGCTATGGAGTTTTCTTTGAAGACCTTACAACCTACTTACAGGATACTTTGGGGAAGCACAGGTGAATCAAACGCATTGAGTATTGCGAGATCAATAGGTTTTGATGAAAAAATAGTTGAACGTGCTGAAACATGGGTTAAAAGGTTGATGCCAGATAAGGCAGAGAAGCGCAGAGGTTTGCTTTATCAGTCATTAATGGAAGAAAAGAACAGATTAGAAGTTCAGGCAAACAGAGCTGCACAAATATATTCAAAAGTTATGGATCTTTATAATGAGGTATGACTTCTTGGTTTGATATTTTATAGAGGCTGTAATTTCAACACATTTACTTATGCTGTATATCTAACAAGCCAAAACTGTTAAAATATAAAGTTTGATTAAAAGGAAACAGGTTGAAAGCCACATGCAGTTGTTGTTAGCAGGGGTGCCAATTCCTAACACGAGAATAAGCATGTTAGAGTAGGTCTAAACAGTTGGTTTGTAAATGTGTTGACCTGCCAGGGCCATATTTGGTTTGGGTTGTGATAAATAGGTCGACTCACCAGCCGTTTGAAATTAAATATAAAAATAAATTTTTTTTAAACAATCCTTTAACACGTTTAGAAGTTAGAACATAATCACAACCTGTTTACAGCTCACTAATCTACCAACGTGTTTAGATAAACGGGTGACGCATTTCATGTTCGGTTACATGGGTTAGGCATGTCCAGTTTAGGGATGGATTTTCCTACATAATCAATTAAACTGGTCGTGTTCAGGGTTGGTAATACAGACACGCCACCCCGAACCCTACAGAACCGCCACCTCTAATTTTTAGTACATAAAGTCTCCTAATTCAACACAACTGACATTAATATAAATTATGTAATTATATTTTGACATACTAAGCATTTATAGAGGTGTAAGTTAAATTTGTATTGGGTCAACACAACCTTGCCTGATCTGTGTGGAAAAACACACGTCTTGATCCTTGTCTAACCTGTTGAACCCACCAACCATTCCCATCTTGCCACCTCTAATATCTTGGTTGTTTATAACTTCTTTTATTGTGAATCATAAAAATATCTATCTACTGTTTTATGTCAATCTGTTGTGAAGATTAAGGATGAGGCACATGATCTTGTGAGGCGTGAGGCAGCTCTTAAGGCGAAAGAAGCTCAAAAAATTCAAAAAGAAGTAAACACCGCAAAGTCTCAGATAGAGACAATAGTGAAGGAATTTGAAGCAAAAATTACAACTGCTAGTATTGATGAGCTTAATGCACTTCTTAAGGAGTCTGAGTCAGCCATTTCATCAGTTGTTGAAGCTCACTGTTACACTGAAGAACCATCCACCACAGAAGCAGATGGTTCTTCGCTTTCAGTGAAACTTGGGGACCAAGTCATTTTGAAGGAATTTGGAAATAAATTAGCAACTATAGTTGAGCCACCTGGCGCCGATGGCACCGCCCTTGTTCAATTTGGTAAAATTAGAGTTCGAGTGAACGTAAGCAGTATGAGAGCTGTTCAAAGTAGTGATACGACACCAGCACCAAATTCACAATCACAATTCAAAAAGCAGGTATTTTGTTAAATAACACCCTTATTAGCAAAACAGTTATTTGGTTGGATAATTGTTTGACGGATGACAACTATTTGTGTTTCTTTTCAGGGACAGAGGATTAGAAGCCTTAAGAATTTATCAGAGGTTAAGAAAAGTGAAGAAGTTTCGTATGGACCAGTGGTACAGACATCAAAAAACACAGTTGATTTACGTGGTATGCGAGTCGAGGAAGCGTCTCACAACCTTGACTTGGCTATTAATACATCCGGGTCTGGTTCGGTTCTCTTTATTATTCATGGGATGGGTACTGGTGTTGTGAAGGAGTCTGCTTTACAAATATTAAAAAAACACCCGCGTGTTCTTAAGTTTGAACAGGAAAGTCCAACTAATTATGGTTGTACAGTTGCTTACATCAAATGAATATACTATATGTTCAATTTTTAGTTAATTTTTTTAAAAGGTTGTTTTTTTCAGTAAAGTTATATGGAAAGTTGGAAACTCTCTCTAAGGTCTAATTAATCCATTGAAGATAAAAGATAGCACAGCACGCGTGCGCACACACGATACACGACCTGCCTTGAAAAGCTTTTATTTATGGGAAAACAATTCAACAACTAGAAAAGTGTAATCTCTAGTCTCTACTATCTAATCATCCATGCTAGTTACCCGATGGGCCCGGGGCGATGTCACCAGGACCATCTTCTTTCAGATCATTTAGGGGGGCAGTGTCTGGGGGTTGAAAGTAGACAGGGGTAACGACATAGTGCACTGGAACCCCATTATGGGTGCATTGGCAGTTTACGCCCATGCCTGGATTTTGGCATTGGCAGTTTACACCCATACCTGGATTTTTATTTGCCCCGCCATACCCGCCTCCCTCTCCCCACGTGATTATCTGCGGCACTATACCGCCAAACGGGAATCCAAAAAATGGGAAAATGTTACGAAACCCAATGTAGGTGCCACCACTGCCATGACCACCTCCATAGAGGCCTTTACCTCCTAAACTGACACTGCAACCACTAGCAATAGCTTCAGTTGTATCCACTTGCGAGTGGTGGTCTTGAGCGTCTTCACCATCCGAGTCACTTCCCTGAAAGTTGTTAGTTTCAGGCTGGTCATTTTTGTCCATCAGGAGCTTACGCGATCTGTTGGGTCTATTTGGCGGCTTGAGGTGCTTGACCACATGAGCCATGGTGAATGTTGAGCTCATAAGAAGTAATATGACTGTGCAAGCCCATTGACTAGTAGGTTTTGCCATTGTTGCTATAAGTCTATAACCCAAGTTGTTTACCTGGGGGTACTTACTGATATATGCAGTCCTTTTATTTGGTGAAACTCTATATGACCCTTTGTTTGTTTTGTTTTTCTGCATAAATAAAGGTATGGTGCAGGTAAGAAAACAAGTGACATGGGTATTTCATTTTTCCTTGATATTTGGTAAATGAAAACCATATGAAATTTACTGTTAGGCAGGACAGGATTACGAAAGAGTTTACTATCATCTATCAAATTTATTCTAAATATTACAAACAATTGTCCTAAGGATATTCAGTTGTTAAAGTTGTGTACCCTCCAATCAAAAGATTGTAGGCTCAAATCCTGTAGAGTACAAGTACGGTAATTTTAGGCGTAGAGTATGTATAGAGTAGAAAATGTGTTTGGTGGTAACTTGAAAACATTCATACTGTCTTTTGATTGCTATGATGCACTTTTTGAATTTACCTTTACCTTGTGACCGAGACTTTAATATTCTTGTTCTCAAGTTCATTATCACTAGGTGTTGTAGATGATCATCTTGGGGACTTCTTGGTTTCAAGTTTCTACATTGGAATTAGGGGTGTAAACAAGCCAAGCCGGCTCGCAAGCTACTCGGGATCGGCTCGAAAAAAGCTCGAATCGAGCCGAGCTTAAACGAGCTCGAGCCCGAGCTTAGATTATTGCTCGTTTACTAAACGAGCTCGAGCCCGATCTTCAGAAATCGAGCTCGAGCTGGCTCGCGAGCCTAAACGAGCTTTTTGTTTATATAGTTTTTTATTTGCATATTAAATATATATAAATACATATTTACGTAAATTATATTATTAAATATATTATTATGATAAAAAATAGTTAAATAATATATATTATGTTATATATAAAAAGTATGATTATAAATAATTATAAAAGTAATTATAAAAAAATAAAAATTTAATAATTTAACAATAAACGAGCCGAGCCCGAGCCGAGCTCGAGCTTGAAAATTTTCTGACGAGCCGAGCTCGAGCTTTATAAATAAAACTATAAACGAACCGAGCTCGAGCTCGAGCATCCTAAAACCAAAACGAGCCGAGCTCGAGCCTAAGCGAGCTCGGGCTCGGCTCGGCTCGTTTACACCCCTAATTGGAATGTTCATGAACGCAGGTATCAGCTAAGATCACGATGTAGGAGGTTGATAATCTCAAACTAATAGACCGATGATATTTTCACCATATACGATCATGATGCATAGTTCTTCGAGTATTGTGTTACTTTTGTCAACCTTGGTAGAGTGGTTTTTGCTTCCACAAATAGAGCATCAATCACATAATCTCGGCCATAAGAACTACAGGGATGATGCAGTTGATAGATTCCAGTGTGGTGTGACATCAGGATAGTAAAAAAGCTTTGATTACATGGTATTGTCGACCACCACGTATCGTGCAAGCTAATACGTTCTAACAAATGTCTAATAAACGCCCGACTTGGGAGAAAACACACAATAGTGCACACACAAAATTAAGAGAAAGTATAATATTATTAAATAAAATTTTAAGAATAAAATACATTCCTTTCAATACTATTTGTAGTGGAGAGTGTGATAGGAAAAAAAATTGTCATGTAGTTAGCTACATCATCGTAATATGATGGTGAAAAAGGCTGGTAGTTTTGTGATAGTGATTACCTAGATTTTAATGATCGTCTAATCATTAATCATTATTATTATTTATTTATTTTTTAATCGAGTATTTATAGATTCAATATTTATCAAAACAAATTGTTAAATAAACATTAAAACTTAAATATAAATACCAAAAAATGTAAATATTAATTAAACATTACATGAAATATTTATTTCAATCTTCATAATTTCTTCATATAACATTCGATCAAATCACCTTTAAGATTCTTATTTAATGACTTGTTATTGTTTTTCGGTTATCTCTTCGTGAGTGGTGTTGTCTTCTTTGTAGTTTTGGCAAATTGTTAGCCTTATCCTCTAATCAAATTATGTAAAATCAAGTAAGCATGCATTGCATTCCGGATGTTCCTCTTATGCCACATACGTGCAGGATTGACTATGATGTGCCACTACTTCTTCAAGGTGTCAAACGCTCACTTAATATCTTTTCTTGTCGATTTATGAGCTTTTTAAAATATGATCTTCTTAAATCATCCAGATACGGACATGTAAACAGTTTCAGGATAAATCTTATCCGCAAGATAATACCCATACTCGTAATCCGTATCATTTGAAAAAAAAAAACAAAGACCTAAGTGCAATCCTATGTTGTCATCAAAATTGGGTGATTGATCCAAAACATTTATCTTGTTGTTTGCACCGGCAAAATTGACGAAGACATGCCAAATTTAAATATCATGTGACGCCATGACCTCAAACATAACGATCGAGTGTGGATGGTCACCTTATTAGTGTTGACCCCACCAAGCAATGGGACAGTTTGACACTTCTGATGATTACAATCAAAGCTATTTAGTATCCCTAGACTGTCTAAGTATATTTGCTGCAACCTGTTTCTTTTATTCTTATTTTTATGTTTTTTTTTTTTTTCGGTTTGAGCTTCAGATCTTCTTTCGCTCCAACTATGAAAGAGTATTAGACTACATTATCACACTAAGGTTTACTAGTATAAACTCTCTAACCACGTATATTTCTAGATTTCTTATAAAAACCATTAAGGCGTTATATCTCACCGTAACTGAATACCCGAACAAAAAATTTTCAAGGGCGCCAAAAACACACGCACTCCTCACACAAAAAAAAAAAAAAAAAAAAAAACTCTGAAGAATGTCACCACCAAAATCGAGCTCGAGGAAGAAGAAGATCATCGAATCTGCAACTCCGGAAACGGAATTGAAACGAATGATGGCAGAAGAAGATGATTTCAACTTCAGTTCTGGTAAATTGAAGCAGCGAGCTCCTAAGAAACAACGATCCACCTTCGAAGATGATCTCGACGCCGATCTATCTAGGTAAATTCTCGTTTCATACTTGCGATTGTGGAAAAACTTGGGTTACGTGGTTTTCAGATGGTTATTAGTGCAGAGAGATTGAATCGCGTGTTGTTGACGTGTTTTTTGTTTGAATTTTGAAGTGATATAAAAGGTTTAATGAACGCGTTACATCAGATCAAAGAGAAAGCACAGAAGGACGGACAGAAGAAGAAGGAGGAGACTATTTCGAGGTGAATTTTATGATTTGGTTGATTTTATTCTGCTTAGTTTTCTATGAAGTTTATACATGTTCGTGCTATTTGGATCTGCATAATAAGATATCTATTTGCTGCATTGTATGTATGTTCTGGTTGTGTATTATGTTGCTGGTTGTATTCATTCATCTTGTTCGCTAGCAACTATGATGACCGGCTGTCTGGATTAATTAGATTGGAAACGCTTTGATTGTTTTACGTGAAATTGCTCATGAACGCCTTATCTACTTTCCTTACGCTATGTCATATGATATTAGTCTTAAATTGCAACTATTTCACTTGTATGGTGATGTGTTTTACGTGGGCATAGTCTGGATCTAAGCACAAACAGGATATTTGTATTTTTATCTCTTGGCCAAAATAATATAAACTTTGATCTTTTGTTAGTTCCTTTTGCTTTCATTGCGGTGAAATTTCTCTGATATGGTCAAGTAACTTACGATTTCACAGCTAAATGACTTTGCACATTTATTAATTATTACCATGTTCTGTATTTTCTTATGATCAGCAAAAGAATTTGTTCTTCTAGTTAAAGATAATTTATATACCTTATCTTCTAATAATACTGAAACAACCTTTCAATGAATATTTGACATGCTTCTGCAACATCCTCACCTAAATAAGAGCCAGATCTTCATTCACAAGGTCTAATAAACACCATTTCTAGTATATATGAATGTAGTGTGGATTCTCTTAGATAGGGTTGGTCGCTTGGTTGTCCAGGTAGGGTGGCTTGGCAGACCCTGCCTTTTCAGGAATGGTCAGTGTCTGGCGCCTTGTAACTTTGCTAATATGACTGCTAACATCAAGTATTTGTGAAGTTGAGGGTACACTGTTTAATTATGCCGACCTTATCGTTTCTGGAATTTGCTGATCCAAAAACTTACTACCAGATAGGTTTTTCTTTTCTTTTGGTAACAATATTATGAATGATAATTGATGTAAGAGAACTTCTTATAATAAACATAGGTAATAATACGGCTTTTACATCATTAAACTGATCATATTTTTGTCTCTTTTATCACGCATGTTACAACAGTTGTAGAGAAAGCTTTGCTTCTGATTTTTAAACATTCAGTTGTTATACAAAGCCATGTAAACATCATACGCTGTTGTGAACTCCCCAATTCATTACTTCGACTTAAAACCTTTTCCAATCCCATTTTGACCTTCTTTATGAAACCAAGTCAGCATTTCTTTCTTTCTTTTTTTCCTGAGTAACTTCTTCTGACCGTTTCTTTAGCTACAAGTGATGAAGTAATCCCTTACAATATAATGCATGTGAGTGACCCGAACAAGGTAAACTACTTTTCGACTGAAGGAAAAGTACGCAAGTCACGAGTAACATTTTTTGCCTATCCATCACTCAAATTTATTGTGACTGATCGGTTTTCGGTTTTCAATCAGTGTCGCTACTGAAATCAGGTCTAAGTTTGATGAGTTGAAGTCCAAAGTAGAGAAAGAAAGGTATCCAAATGTCTATCTTATGGTCTTGTTTACTAGGTCTATATTTTGAACACATTTATCGTTTAAATTTCAGGCAAAACTTTGCCAAGGCATTATCAAAGAGCTCAAAAGAGGTATACCCTTGTAAACAGATTACTTGCAAGAATTGTGCATGTTTTAGTTAAATGCTTAACTACTTCATAAAATTTGCATACAGTGTGAGAACTTGCTGAAGAATGAGACTGCCAAATTTCAAGCAGTTTATGAAAATTTCTGCAGGGACAAGAACTCACATGTTCAGGCTCTTAAAGGTACAAAACCCTTACCTTATGTAAAAGTTTATATATTATGCAAGTAATATTTAGGGTTTAGTGCTTTAAACATCAGTTTTATGTTACTGACTAATTTTCAACCATTTTCATTACAAATATATAGTTATGATTGAAATTTCTAGCTGTTTACTTCACATTTGAAAAAGGTTAATCTAAGTATGTGATTGTTTGACTATGAATGTAACCAAACTGAATGGTTTTCAACCCTAACAACATGATGAAAAGTATCATTAAGTGGTAGATTTGGCGATTTAGACCTGTTAACTTATGTATGGTGATTTGGATCGTGTATTTTATCCTGAACTAGTCAAATCAGAAAATTTAGCTAAAAGAGAAATGGGTCAGACGGGTGAAACTTGTCCAAAGTCTATTTTTAACACTCAAGGATTTAATTTATTACTGTAACAATATTGCATTATGATCATACTTAACGAATTCTATTTTTTAAGAATGGACAAAACTGTATTAGCTGGTCAACCCATCCAACTAACCTGTTTGACCCCGTACTTGAAAATGACCAATTCAACCCAATCCTATCAGTAAGCGATAATTTTTTCATTTTGACATCTTAACTATAGAACTTCTGTTATCAATGATTGATTCCTGAGCTTTGATTGTGCTGTTAAAATAACAGATATCATTTCGAAATACGAAGACGAGAAGGAGAAGTTCTTCTTGAAATATGAACAACACAGTAAGCAATTTACTTCACTAAACTGATAATCTGATTAAAACTATTATCATTAAAATACATCATGTCTCACCCAGGAAAGAAAGAAAAGAACATGATAACCGAGCATGAAAAGGCTTGCGCAACCAAAATTGCTGAACTGGAAGAGTCTCTGAAGAAAAAGAAGCAGGTTACATATCTCCTCTTAAATTTGAACATGTTGACTTATGAATGGACAAATTCAGGTTATGCTAAATCTCTAATGGGTCAAATAGGTAAATAAGAATATAGCTTAACAGTAATGGGTCTAAAGTCACCTTAAATAATATTCTTAAGCTACTAAATTGTTTTATTCAAAAAACTAGATCACACTAACTATTATAAGAGAAATTTGAATCTTGTGGACAAAAAGTGTTTTAGGTCCACCTGACCCGATCTGTTTTGACGGACCAAAAAACGTACTTGTTTTGACCCATTATCCAACCCGACCAATCTCACTACCTCTACCCACCCCATTCCAGGCTCTAACTTAAGCCATGATGTCTTTTCTCATAGGATGACAAAACATTCAGCCTTTTAAGGAAAACTCTAGGCTCGTTTCTTGACAATGCCTCTGATGAGGACTTCCCGGCTGATGATTGAAGTGGAATCTGAAAACTTAATTTCTTCAAATGTTATCGGTATTTCTTTTTATAGCGTCATAATCTAGTCTCGTTTCTGCTTGGTGTTCTTAGTGCGGTTAAGCAAAACAATTGCATATCTACTTATATAGTTATCTACTTCTCTACCACTTTAGATATTATCATCAACCAGAAACTGGCTCTCTTAATGCAGTTAGAGATATGAATTGGATCATATTGATGTTTATATAGAAAACGGTTGCTATTGATCTTGTTTATTGTTTGGCCATGATCAACTGCAAAAAAGTTGTTATTATGATCATTATATCTAAAGAAGTGAGATAAGAAACATTGTTTATATTCAAGTATCTCTTTGAAAACCTTGCATTTTGAAAAGGAGAAGTTTAGGAATGGGCTTGGCAACGGTGGTGGCTATTAATAGACTGTTGTGACATGCAAGCGGGTGGGTGGTGCTCGTTGATTTGAACCTATTTTAAGTTAGCAAGTTTTATAATAGTGACCTAAATGGATCCGCTGTATAATTTGAGTGGACCGAGATTGACATGTTCTGCTTTATGTTGCATCTTTCGTAACCGGGTCACTAAGTCATCATTGTGGAATCTTCTATTCTGTTTTCTAATTAATAACTCACAACATAATGGTTATGACTAACTTAAAAAGTGAACATTAGAACACATGGTTAAATGTTTTTGTATATTCTGTGCTATGCTTATAATTTCTTCAATTGAACAACCGCTAACATGATTCAGAGGCAAATGACATTGATTAAGTTCACTTAACTCAGAAACACCATTTGGAACTTTCTTTCACTACTAGTTATACACCATGTTATACGCGTAAACTTTCAATTGATCCTTAATCCTTGGATGATTCTACAGTGAAAATGGATGGAAAGCGATCTTTAACGTTGCCTTGATTAATCTTAGGCCATCTATCAACCAAAAAGAGTTGGAGCTACACTGCCATTTCACACTTAAAATAAACGTGAAAATCAAAGTTTGATAGCTCCGTCTCATAGAATGCTTTTCCATGTACCATCTATACTAAAACTTAACCAGGGTTCCTTTCAAGGTCTCTTGCCACTGTCAATAGCTTATATAATCTTAACCCATAGATTCGGTTCATCGGCCTTGAACTTCGACCACCACTTAGCAAGTAACGCCAAGTTGGCCGATTTGAGGCTACAAACCTTGAGTCCTCTCCTATTTTCAGGTGTCGTTATCTTATCCCATGATAATCCAACATATTTGATTATTGGAACTGTTAGCCCCCCCCCCCCCCCCCCCCCCCCCCCCAAAGATTTTCTTCCTATTTGTTTAAGTTCCTCAATTACATTCGACGGAACTTTCAACAAAGAGAAATATCATGCTGAAAAACCACCTAAAACCGCCTTTAGAAGTGTAATTTTTCCACGGGGATGAGAGAGTGTTTGATTTCCAAACAAAAAGTTTTGATTCATATTTATCCATCACCGATTTCCAGAAATTATAACAATTCATATTAGCTCCCATGGGAAGATCCAAGTTGGTGAATAGAAAATTAACCGATTGCCATTTAAAAAACAGGACGTAAACTCGACTCAACACCAATACTAAACAACTTACTTTTGTTAAAGTTTACCTTTAACCTCGAGGCCCTATGGGAACATTTCAAATCTGGATAAGTTTTAACATTTGCAAGTGACAGAAATATGAAATAATCAAGGGCCATTGTTAAGACTTATTGATCTTATGGAAAATGCCCAAATCAGAAAGTGTTTGACCACATGAAATGCTTGTATGGCTATAAAGAGTTATCCTACCCCTCTTTTTCAACCCTATCCTAAAATCAGTCCATGTGGCTATTGTCTATTGGTATACATGATATATTATCTTTCTCTTTGGTATGTCAAGTTTCCATTTAGTATTTACAAAAAAAAAAAAGAAAAAAAAAAGATAAAATCTTTGTTCCTCTTCGAGGCATATTCATGAGCATTCTCCCACCAATTTTCAAGAGGAAATTATGTCCCCACAATTCAAGAATCAGGATAAGCACCAAAATTGAACCATAATCCAACCACTTCACACATGGTTTCTTCTCCATCATTCCCTTTGTACAAATATTCAATTCAAATCCCACAAATAAAGAAATATAACCTAAATGCTAAACTGTATAACTAATCTTTCACAAACATGAGCTCCAGACTCACCCTCACTACTACTCATTTACCCTTGAGTTTTATTGTAGATAAACCCCAAAAGCTCCCCCATTTCTTTACTCCTTGTAGTACATGTTCAAGATTTGAAGTTAGATGTTCGTCATCAGGTTCAAAGCTAACTGTAACAACTGGTAATCCACCCACCCTTGATCTCTATTCTTGAATTCAATTGCATGATTATGATGTTTATGATAATGGGTTTTGTATGATAGAATGAATTTGAACTGATTTAGTGGGAATTGTGAAGAACCCGTATCATGCTATTGATTGAGAAATGAGTTTGCTAAATTTCATCACATTTTATCTTATACAAGTTAATGGCTTTTGGTACTTTCTCTTAAATTGTTTTTGTGTGGGGATCCTGTCATTATATGTTTTGTAGAACTTATTAAGTTGATTGAAGGTTTATATGCAACCATTGTAGTAGGGACAGTTGGAAATGATGGTTCGGTGACGGGTGGTGCGTATGATTTTAGTAAGGCGACGACGTCTGTTACGCAAAAGTTATTGTCGTCCCCAAAGAAGGTGACTCTTGTAAGGCATGGATTAAGCTCATGGAACGACGAAAATCGAGTTCAGGTTTGACATTGTTTATTTTACCTTAGGTAACCCTGCATTTTTCTACTGAAACCAATGACATGTGATATATAGGAAGCAATATGGGCGGGTCAAGCTAGATGGGTAATGGCTCAAAACGGGTTTTAGTTGTATATTTAACTAATGTTTTACATATGATTACAAAACTACAATTTTAAGATAATAATAAATTTATTTTGTAAAATGGTTTAAGTGTTTGTAAGATTATGAATACATTTTAGGCGACTTTTGATCCATTTGACCTGTTTCTGTGTAGCTGATATATTTAATCATACATATTTGGCCCGTTATCAATAAAATGCAACCCTATATGAAGAAGTAAGACTCGACTACCCGATCTAGAAAGAGGGTCCTAGGCTTCTTGGGATGAATGATAGCTAATCGAGGATTATTGATCTGCACATGCAATAACCATTAGCCTTGCCATAGAGGGTGAACCTGAGGGTTTTTTGTGTGACCCCGACTCTGGCGTGAGAGTAAGTATACCATAACAATGACCATAACCATACCCAGTACAATTCGTCTCTAGCGAAGCTACAGACGGGATCTAGGGAGGGTGGGATGTAGGCAAACCTTACCCTATCCCTAGGGATATAGATGCTGCTTTTAGTGATACCCTCGGCTCCAAAAGTAAGTATAGGCTTTCTAATTAATATGAGATATTTGTGTATAGTGAAAAATGACCATTACCTGAAATAGAGACAACTTCCCCTATTTATACCCTTGGCCTAATGATGTCATTGAGTCACATGTCGTGTGATCCTTCCTTGCCGTGTCGGTCATGATTAGAGTTTGTTATGTCAGTTAGTTAAGTGGTCCCCCACCATAACATGGCTTGGACATTGTGGCACCAATGTAACCATCATATGTAACTGATCCAGACTGATGTATCGGTCCGGTCACACAAAAGCTACCGAACTGGTGCATTGTCCTAGTTTTCAAGCTTATTTATGTTGCCATTGCTGTGATTGGGTCAGTTTTCCGATCCGATATAGGCAGTTGTGGGGTGTTACCCCCTCACTATTTGACCAGGTTCAAATGGAATTTACTTGTGCATAGTTACTTTTTTAACATTTTGATGGCTTCCGCTGATTATGTCAAAGTATTACACATCCAGGGTAGCTCAAACTTGTCAATCTTGACAGAAACCGGAATAATGCAAGCCGAAAAATGCAGGAAAGCTTTGGTGGATATACACTTTGATCAATGTTTCTCAAGTCCAATTTCTCGTGCCAAGGTTCATATGACATTATTATTTTAGATAAAATAAACGCTCATTTTAAATCTTTTTTAAGATTCTAAATAATACGATTGGATGCAGTCGACCGCTGAAATCTTGTGGTCAGGGAGGGAAGAGCCTGTGATCTTTCTTGATACCTTGAAGGAGGCACATCTATTCCACCTTGAAGGCTTGAAAAATGGTCTGCATACACTATTTCTAAACTATCTTCTTGTTTAGATTATAAGTTCTATCAATTTAGATAAGTTATTAAACAGTTACATTTCATTCCCAACTGAATCATACAAAAGGTTAAAATGGTAACTTTGTTATTCAGATTGTGCAAGTAAATCATACTGAAGGATAAAATGGTATCTTTTGTCTTTCAGACTATACTACTTAACCATACTATCATAAATTGGTATTTATTGTTTTGATATTTGAAAAACCATCCAGATTTTGGATTATATACGCCTACACAAGTTGTTGCCTGTTGATTCCGGTTTAACGTTTTTATTAGATATTAGGGTTTATTGTATGGGCCCACGATCCACTTTAGCCAGTTAGGTTTCCAGGATTCCTTGTGATCTTTATAAATTGTAACCTAACTATTCAATGAAGCCTAATATCTAATAGTTTTCAGTATATGCACTGTATTAAATGAGTTTTCGTGATTGGAGGCAGTGGAGGCTAGGCAAAGATATCCAAAGGACCACACAACATGGAGAGAGGATCCTTCCAATTTCAATGTAAACGGCGTTTATCCTCTTCGACAAGTATGGGACGCTGCAAGTGTAGCTTGGAAGGAAATCTTATTTACACCCGTAAGAAAAGCTATATCTTTGTTTACGTTTGTCTACTATAACTCATGGGTTAAATATAGAGGTGTGAATTTTTAACATGACGTGAAAATAAGACATGAGCCTAACATGAAATGCACGGGTTTTAGTTTAAATGGATAGGGTGAGTTTTGGGTTGAACCTGTGAATATGTTTAGATAAATGGGTCGGATTTGGGTCGATTTGTGGGTTGACCCCTTTAATTTATACTTCTTTTAATAAAATGTGTTTTATGAAACTATTGTGGTATTTTATGCCAAGATTCAAAAGTTAATAAGATAATGAGCATGAAGTTTTATAGTTTAAATGTAATACATAGGTGTATGTTTATTGTAAATTTGTAACTTTTGTGGTTAATATGCAAAAATAAATAAATAAGTATAATAAAATACTTTTTGGATTAAAAGGATCATGTTCACATCAACCTGCGAATACATGTTTTGTGTTTAGCTTATGTGCTTGACACAATTTTCAGGCTTGTGCTGGGTTCAACTTGCGAACGCAACCCGTTTAGCGCTCCATATAAAATGTTCTTTTTTTTTTTTCTTTCCAAAAACTTTTAAGCGAAAGTTGACCCATTGTTATCCTTTTATGTTGGCCTCGTATAGGAGTATTTTACACATTTGAGTATTTGATGATTGCCATATGTTTCTATGGTTAACAATATTTGATCTTTTAGGGGGACAATTTTCTTGTGGTGACCCACAAATCAATTCTACGGGCGCTAATCTGCACGGCTCTTGGACTACCCCCAGAGAGGTACATTTAAACTTGAACTGTGTTTTAGTGTCAAAACGAAATGCAAAATGTTTTGTTGCTCTTGCTTTAATAGCGATACATAAGGGGACACCTTTTTTTTTCTCTGTTAGTATGTATCCATTCAATATAAAACCAAATTTAAGTAGAGAACTGCAAGCACCATATTAACACATGTACCTATTGCTTTGAATATGATACATAAGACAGTTATGTGACCACATAGTCTCCTCTCTTTTTCTCTCACAATATATATCTAGCCAACACTTATAGGTGCTTACATAGTTAATGCTCCCCTATATTTATGTGTGTATTAATCTTAGCACTACAAAAGTTATGTTACCCGTTTTACATCCGGGCCGGGCGGTTAGCTTGACATAACCAAATGTTTGTATGGTGTTGTAGGTTCAGAGCGTTTGATGTGAACAATGGTGGAATAACGGTGTTTAAGTTCAATGTGGAAGGTGAAGCCATGCTTCAATCTTTGAACATGACGGCTCATATGTACACCGATCACACTTATATTTATTGAATATCAACAACCTTCTATACATAATGAACACAAGCTACTCATTGAAGCGTGGTCATTATGCTTTTTACACCATTTATCTAGTCAAGTCAAATCAAGCCTGAGAAAAAATATCGCATTAAGGGGGAATGGATGTGTGCTGCTAGCGCCTTGTTAGCATTTAGCAAGTTTTGTAGATTTGATAAGGGGCGAAAATTGTAATTTTATTTATTTACCACTGTTCATATTATAAAGTTATCTTTTACAACATAATATTGTAATCTTAGACTTTAAACTTACCTCTTTAAATTATTGTCACAAGATTTACGCATTGACATAAAAGAATACACACGAAGACGTTGAACATAAAAGAATAAATGTGGTTGTTGAATGTTGTTGACATTCGTTTGTTATTATAATGAACTTCTTGTTGAATGTTTCATTAAACGTTCAGTAGCAACTTATTAAATCTTTAGTTCGTTTACAAGTTTAGTAGTTCTTGTCGAATAGTTCATTAAACGTAACGTTCAGTAGCAACTTATTAAATGTTTAGTTCTTTTACAAGTCTAGTAGTAGTATATGCGAGTGAAATCATTTATAAATCTGACATTTTATATTATGATTATCAATTGTTTTGCAAAACTATATACAGAAACCACACTTTTGTTTTATTTATGAGATATATTACAGAATCCAAATACAATGCACCAATAACCCAATATCTTACATACACACCTTGGTAATTTCCTTCTCACAAGAACCATCAAATCCAGATAAATAATGCTTCAATCACTAGTAACTTGTGTATTGAAACTTGTACAATTTTCTGAATTTGACATCCTTCAACTTTCAAGAAAGGACTACCTTTTATTCACACAACCTTTATACAATGTATCAATTTATAAACCACAATACTTTACACAGTATACCATTATGAAGACAACATGCACCACATGCATTAATAGTTGTACATTTCTTCGGACGGGCTCGAATCCGTAAACGGGCTACATTGTTTGATGACTTACCGCTGGCCCGTTTTACCAAACTCGCCACAATCGAAACCCTTGGCGGTAAATGCTTCCACGAGCTTCGGGACGAGCTTCGAGAGCATGATCTTGAAACCCGTAGAATTCGTGGTCAGCCCATCGGGCTCAAGATATGGGTCCCCAGAAGCACAGCCTACCGGGACCCCTTCCAAATAAGCCTTACAAGCCGTCAAGATATGCACGCAACGTTTGCTGAAGTGCTCCTCGACGAGTGCCTCAAAATGCTGCAACATGTCACAAAAAACGAGCCACTTTCGATTCAAAACCGATGAAAATAAGCATCACGAGTAAAACCCGAAGCAAAATGAAATGAAAAGATCATTTGTACCTTAGGCGGGTTGCGTAGTATGTAAAGCATTGACTTGCAGCTCATGAGAAAAGCATTCTCATTATAGCTGCCCGAGTTCTTTTCGCCCTCGGGGCTTCCAACTTGCTGATCGTACCCCGCTTCATTGAAGTACGGGTTCTCGTTAAGCACTAAAGCCTGAAGAGAGAGTAAAACTTGAAGAATTGTGGAACCGTTAGGGTTCCATGTCTCAGTCCCGGTCCCGGTCCATGTCTTGAGAAGGCTAAGACACACCCTTCCCGACTCGTAGAGGTTCGGGTTAACCCGAAGCCCACCAGATTCATAATGCACCATCTGTAAAAAGCCACAGGTGCAGAGTTTTAAACAAGGGTATAAACAGTAACAATTAAAAGACACGCATAACACACATAACGCGTTTAACTTAACGTGTAATAATGCAATATTAATGTAAACAATGATTACCGGGGGCTCGTGAGGATACTCCGGGGGGAGATAAATGTCAAAGAAAAAGAGGCAGTCGTGATAAGGAGTCCCGGGTGCCCCCACAACCGCAGCCCGTATTAGATCCATCCTTTCTTCGAAGACACGGACGTATATTGTATCTGTCAAAAAGGGCATATATAAAGATTCAGTATTGCTTCGGATACTGATGTATACGCGAAAAACCGATAACTACTCACCGGGAAGACCATTAGCCAAAATGCTCCATTCTTGCTGAACTTTCTTCAACCAACACTTTTTCACCTGCAAAAAACCGAACCATCAGTTAACGGGTCGGGGGCTTAAGTTGTTGAATATGCTACTGTATATAGATTGTTAACATGTAACATAGGTTTTCAAAACTGAACTCTCACCTGACTTGATATCGAGTTCTTTCCCGGACTATCAACAAAGTGGTGGTTTGAGCAGTCGCTGACCATGTCGAATTGCTTAATCTCATCGAGAGTCTTGCTACTTGATAATGACGGTTCCTCCTTTGACTCTTTGACTTTGACTTCCGCATATGTCTCTACGAACACCTGATCATCTTCCGCATCAAAACCTGACACTGATTGGTTTTCTGCCACATTGTCGGGAGCATCAGACAATGAGGCATAAAACGGGAGCCCAAACAGACTCTTAGCCACATTGGATAAAAACCCGATAGCAGCTCGTGGGACGTTAAAGGTAGTTGATTCATATAACGTCTTTAAGCAATCACCATCATCAACAGAATCCGAAAAACTCTAAACCAGATAAAAAGTTTATCTTTAGTCTTTGTTACATGTAAGCTATAGTAACACATTATTAATCTGTTAACAGTCAGTTTTACCTTATCTGTCGGGTCGGGTGAAAGCTCGGGCTTCTCTTGATCTTGTTGGACGCTGCCACTTGTTGACAGACTTTCAGACTTTTCAACCCGTAAAACCTCGTTAGGCGCCACCTGTACCAACGGTTAACAATGAGATCATATCAATAACAGAACTTCGGTTAACAACAGAAGGAAAAACGCTACCTTAGACGTATAACCAGCAGCCCATTTAACATCAACGAGCCCGTTCATCAAGCCAACCACAATCCCAATATGATCCAAGTAAAGATCACCATTACACTTCTCGCCATCTTCAACAATTCGGCCTTTGCGTAACCTGAACACGAGATCACCCTGATTATATGAATAATCAGGGTGCTCGATCAGTTCATACACACTAACAGTTTCCTCGGTTCTACATTCCCACTTCACATTCGCGGTCTTTTCATTTGCATCTACGGTCTTCACGACACCCCACTTTCTATCCTGTTGATCATCAGATGTTCCTTTCTCCATAACAAACTGATGGGGCCAGAAATCATGGGCGTCGAGCGTGTTAATCGGGCCAAGGGAACTTGCATACAACCCACATGATTCACTTCCATCTTGCCACAACACATCAAGTTTACATGTTATCTTTGCAATCACAAAGATTTCTCGAAAACTTAAGCATATGTTTGATTGTTTATGAACAGGATGATCTGTAAGACGCGCGTGCTTGAGTTTCGGTAGCATACACCAGTCACCAATCTGCCAGTTTGAATGAGGGAAACCCGAAACGGGGGTCAAATCTTTCGAGTTTTGTAAGGATGGTGGTGCTGGTATGCTGTCTGAACCGAGTAATGCGCAGCCTAGCCAGTTCACATGGACCAGCCCTGAGTCAACCGAGCATACGGTCCCTTCATCTTGGCTTTGGTTCTTGGACCCGCAGAACCATTGGGATGACTTTGACTGAGTCAAGTTCACGGCTTTGACCCGTTGACCAGGGTAGTAAGGGTACTGTGAATCATCCATTAAATCGGGCCATATGGGCACGAGCTTCTCTGTGTCTAAACCGGTTACTGTGAACTCACACTTGGTACCATCATCAAACAGAACAGTAACAGAGTCGGTTATGTGTTCGGCTTTACCAACCCACGGGCCAAGAATCACAAACTCACCTGTTGAGATCGAACGGATTCTTGCAAGTTTCTTGGAGCTGATATCTTTCAGCTTCTTCTCATTGATGTTCTCTAAATCCACAACCATCTCAACATTTGTAACTTTTCCCATTTGGGAATCGCGGTCTTTGCCTGAGTAAACAACATCACCATGAACATATCTTCTCTCGAACAACAAGAAATCATCGATCTTCCCGATTGTTTCTTGAAGATTTGAGAGAATTGAGGTTGCTTGTCCACTGTACATGAACTCATCATCCTCTTGATCATCCGAGCTACTGCTCTCGCTGTAGCTATCAAAGTCGCTCAAAAACACATCCATCTCTACAAACCGTCAAAGAAAGAATCATAAGTCTCATGATTAATCTGAAATCAAAGAAACAAAAACAATACAAACAAGAATTATATAGAATGAACAAGAAAGGTACCTTGTGATATGGAAGTATTACTGATATCACTATCACGAACAGATAGAATAATCTCCAAAGAAGCTGGAGATAACTGAAGGGGTCTGCAAGAGACACCTGATATGCCAAAGGAGATTTGCCCCGAAAAGGATCAAATTTCAACCAGATAACTGAAGGGGTCTGTAAGAGACACCCGATATTGCCAAAGGAGATCTGCCACGAACGAACTTAACTATATATATAGATATATGTGTAAATAAGTGACAACAGAAGAAACTATAGTTCTTTCTGCAGCCAAAGATATACTGCCAAAGGAGATTTGCCCTTGAATGAAACTGTTGATTTCAATCAAGTTTTCTACACATTAAAAGACTAAAACAAAAACAAACGAAAGCACGATGAACTAGATTGAATCAAATTGGAGCTAAAACTATGCTAAACTGGGATGTATCATAACATGATTATCTCTAAAGTAGCCATGATTGGTTTGCTTCTGCACCTGTTGAAACAAAACCTGAAATTAATTGTAAATCAACAGGATAAGAAACTTCATGTTCTTGATGACAACAAAGTGGGAACAGCTTAATATGGCCCAATTATGCAGATTAATGGTAGGTTTTGTGTGTATGTGTGCAATCTTTAACAAACCATCTTATCAAACAACATAAAGACATGAAATTTATACAAATATAGTTCAAAAACAACATGAAATGAAACAAATAATATGAACAAATAATGAAAATTAAACAAGAACAACATAAGCAAAGTTGAAGAAAGATAAATTTACCATCTTGCAGCCAAGAAACATCACAGAGCTTCTTCCATTCATGTGCACTTCAATTAAAGATGATATACATAAGAAATCAAGAAATCCCAGTAGCCCCTTTAACCATATCTCTCTATTTCACACATACACACACACACACAAACTGTTTTCTTGATATGTTTTTGTGGGGAGTTTAGAGAGGTAAGGTTCCTCCCCAAATCCCCTCTTTTACGCCATAGTCAAGCATATCAAGAACTTGAATTGTCTTCTTGTTTGATTCTTTGAAACTGTAATTTTGAAATTGTTTGTTTGTTTGTTGAAGAAAATGATGGAAGTGAGTGGGTTGGGGGATATAAAGCCAAATAATTATCCGATTGTGAGAAAGGGATATTCCATTCATGTTCTGCTTATAGTATCCATCCAAACACCAACTAATGTATCTTTCACTCACTTCACTTTTGGATGTATTTAGTCTCACTTTTTCATAGTGTTCGAAGTGCCTTTTGTGTTGCGAGCACTACACTATAGGGTTTTAAAGGAAATTGAAATTGAAAAAACCAAACTAAAAGATTAGAGAATTATATGGATTTAGTAAGGGATGGATTGTTGGAAATTTAAGATGATGATTATCTTATATGGATTGACACATTGATTAAATATATGTGAATCAAATTTATAAAGTTTAAAATTTTTGTAATGAGTTTGAAACAACATTATTAAAAGAGTTAATTTCAGTTTTACTCCTTAAGGTTTAACTAAAATAACCATTTTTCTTCAAAAGATTAAAAACATCAATTTACCTTATATGTTATTTTAATTTCAATCCAAAAGTTTTATTATTTTGGATAAAATTAAAACAACTAATGAAACTTTTGGATTAAAATTGAAATAATTTATTAAACTTTTGGAGGTAAACTGATGTTTTTATTCTTTTGGAGAAAAATAGTTATTTTTAACAAAACTTAAGAAGTAAAATTGAATTTAACTCTTAATAAAATTTGCATCAAATTAAATTATAACATTGAATAAAACCTTAAAAGTTGGGTATAATGTAGGAATATGTTTGGTATGTTGTAATGTTCATGTGTGTCAAAACTCATTACAATAACGATTCAAACATGTGAGGTTGGACGCACTAGTGACTAGTGGGTTATACGCAATGATGCATACATGTGCATCAAAATTAATTACATCAGTGAGTCAAACCTAAGAAGTTGGGTGCAATGCTGTAACGAGTTTGGCACGTTTTTTAAGGTTAATGGTCGATTAATTGTTCGTTGACATGTGTAAATTTTGACGCATGGGTGTAAAACTTATGTGGCAATATACATTATCAAGTTCATTAAACACGTAAATTTTGATTATACTGTCAAATGGTTTTGACAAATCGTCATCAACATGTACTTTGCCAATCGGGAAGTTAAAAGAGACACTATAACATTCTTAGTATTTATCTTTAGGGCATAAGCGTTACGAATGCTTATATTTTTTTCATGGCTTCTCTATGTTTTGCTTGTGTATTTCGCATGTTCGTGTTGCAAAATCCTATATCATGTTAAAGGTAAAGGGTGCCTTCCATCAAATCCGTAAGTTGTTTCTCCTTCAAGTCAACGTCATATTTATATTTTTTTCCATCCATTCCCTCCAAACTTAAACCATTTTTTAATTAATTAATATTAATAAAAAAAACCATAAAAAGATATAATCAATTTAAAATGTAGAAACTAATATAAAAGTATATCTATAAATAAAGTAACATTTCATTGATAATATCATAATTTACAAATTTTCCTTCCATAACGTTGTGTTATTTCACGTTTTCTAGCTAGCATAACGTTCAACATTGCTTCAATTAAATAATCATGCGGCTATAGGATGAAGTTTATAACTTTTTCTTTTTTTTTGGTTTTCCAACTTGCGAATTCTAGCTTGTCCTCTTGTTTGAGACGTAACTTCTAATCACACTAACTTTCTCTACTTGGGCGTCTTTTTTGATGAACCTGTTAATTGAGAAACGATCCTCATAAGCTCTTGTTGGTTTGTTAATGTTGATGTTGGTTTCTTCCCTTTTTGCTGAGGTTTTGTGGCTCTTCATAGTGGGAAAACCTTATCGTTGGCATTGAGGCTGATGGGCGGGAATGAGGCTTCTAGAGACATTATCTTGTTGTTTGTATTCTTCGCGATAGTTGTTTTGGAAAAGGTTGCGAAAGTTGATGGAATGATCAGGATTGATTTTGTGGAAAGTGATAAGAGTTGTGGGTTGATTGGGGTTGAGTTTGTTTGCGTTGGGATTGATTTTACAAGTGTTAGTGTTGATCTTTATGAGTGTAATGGTTTTTGCTGGTTTATCTAGCATTAAGAGGGGTGAAATTTATTATAGGGTCTTGATATATAAGAATTTTGAGAGAGAATTATTCAAGATTGGTGTAAACAAAACTATAGACTTAGTTGGTAAACACAAGGGTCTGGGCTTATTTTTTAATTTTTTTATGTTGCTATGGTCATCTTGATTGCTAGTTCAACAATTGTATGGTCGTTTGGAAGTGATGAGTGACACCTCGGAAGTAACACTTCACATGAACAAAAATGGGTAGTACGAAGGGAGGTGGGGCAGTGTTCTTGTCGGTGCCGCAAGCCCTCAGATCCCGCCCCACAACCATAATGTTTGAGCTAAGAAGTACATGATTATTATGCTCATAAAATTATGTCTAGAATGTTTGGGTAATCATGTTAAATGCTAATTTACTTTTGTTTGGATTCCATGTAATATTTGCAATGAAAAATGCAGATTATATTCTAATATTCTAAAATAAATATATGAATGTTTGTATTCGTTGTGTTTTTAAACATTTGTTTGTATTCATTTACATTCTATAAGCATTCGTGAAGAGTTGATGCGCATATACAATTTCTTAAATAACGAACATGATTTTTTTAAAAAACAAACAGGAACAAGAAATCTTGTTTGATAAATATTTGTGAATAGTTCATGAATAAATTTATTTTCTAAATGAACGAACACGAATAACGCCTTATTCACGTTTGTTTGATTTATTTGAACCCTAATTATAATGTCATGATTCCTCTTATCATCAAGTTTTGTTATTGAAACTTTAAATCATACTATTATTTACAACTATGATGCTTGTGGCACTCAGATAATTATGTCTATGAAATTATACCAAGTATGTTCACATAACTCTATTAAGTTCTTAGAAACTTTATATGGATTCTGAGTGTTTGGGGATGAAATATATATTTTATTCTAAAAAACTATATGAACAACTCTATTCATTTTTGTTTGTAAACATTTGTTGTGTTCACTTGTGTTCGTTTACATTCGATAAATGTTTATGAACTGATTTATTTCCTTGATTAGCGTATACATACAAGAAACCTCGTTTGATTAGTGTTTGCGAACAATTCATGAAAATTTTAATTTCTTTAATGAACGAAAACGAACAAGACCTTGTTCGCATTTGTTTGGTTTGCATGCAACCCTCTTATAATGTCACGAATCCTCTTTACATCATTAACTGTTGTTAAAACTTTAAGTCATACTTTTATCTATAACCACTGAATCTTTGCAACAATCATACAAACCATGAAAGTTATAACACACATCATAATGGGTAAAAAGAAAAATGTCAATGCTAGCAATACTGGACCCATAAAATATTAGGTAGCAAAAACACGTGTTGAATTCTTGATATAAATTCAAAAGTGACGATGAACACTAAGTAATGTTGACAAGCTAAACCACATCCATTGTTAAAAATGAGATTACAAATGGAAATTTTAATGGATATTTAAGCCAAAGATGAAAATAAAAATGAATGTTGAAAAGATGTAAGATCAAAGGGATCTCCACTATAACTAGTAATTGTGTTTACTCATCATTCTTGCAACAAAATTTTGTTTGTTGAAAATTCCATCTTCAAATATGTGTGCTCATTTTATATATCATCAGTTAATGTGGGTTTATTGGTTTAACATGTGAATATACATAAACTTCAACTTCAATACATGCTTAAGTATATATATTGCTTCCTCATAATGATTTGTCATATATATATATATATAGGGTCAGGATCATTACAGAACCACTTTTTATTTTCAAAACCAAAAGAACCATTGGTTTACATAAATGTAAATTACGAACCACTGATTTACATATATGTAAGTTAAAGCTGGTGATGTTTAGTTGTTTTACATAGTTTATTATTCATGTCGGATATACACACATGTAAAACAACTCATGTAACATCAGACTTAATTTACGTTTATGTAAATTAATGGTTCTGTGGTTCTGAAAATAAAAAGTGGTTCTGTAATGATCCTAACCATATATATATATATATATATATATATATATATATATATATATATATATATATATATATATATATATATATATATATCTTTCAGTAAACTAATCAAGGTGTGATATTGATGTATTATATTGTCACATGATATATTAATCATACTACATCACTTGTAAAATGGATAATTACGTAAAAGAAATTTTTTGGAAACGTGTACCTCATAAAGTTGAAACAAAGATAATTCCACTCTTAGAAAGATAAATAACCTTGAATTATAATCAAATCTTTACGAAAATATTGCATCAATGCATCATCAACTATAACAAGTGAAATTATAAAATATTGATTACGTGAACATCTCCATATCTATAAGGTTTGAAGTCATGTTTGATTAATAGAAGGTTATATAGTTGAACATTTTATGCACCAAAATGATATATCAACTTGGTTTCAAGTGACTTTTTATAAATTGAACATAAGAATCTCAAAAGACAAAAGTATTCACATAAATTAAGCATAAGTTTTACTAGGGATTTCTTTGGCTGCAGACTCTCTATCGCGCATGAGATAGAGATAAGATTTGATCTCATCTCACCATCCTCAGATACAACTCATTGAATAAGATATTACCGCGTATGCTTGTTTGTTATCGTACAAATGTAATTATTTTATAACTCCCTTCATAGCATATCTATAAACATAGACTAAGATTCTTATTCAAACACCAAGTAAATTCGCTTATGAGAATATTATCTTAAATAATATAAATTCAATGGATGTGAAATATAAATTGTATTTGGATAGATATAATACAAGAAAAAATAATATCTATGTTTGTAATGTGTTTATGAGTATGCTCTACTTAAATGTTTTTACTTAAATAGCATTGCCAAACTTTAAGAGTGATGATCAAAATGACTACATTGTATTAAATTTCTAAAATTAAATGCATATTGTCTTGATAATTCTTTGCCAAAGGGTTTTCACATTATATGTATGACTCACTAATGAGGTGCTTAGAACACAAGTAACATGCTTAATTAACTAAGAAGTTAAATATTAAGGATTATCTGATCAAACTACACATATATGTATGTATGATAAAACAACAAATAATTCATATTATAGAACCTCTATGTTCTATATATATGACCTTTGCAAGAATAGAAGCTAACTAGACCCGTTGTGATGCGTGGACAACAATGAAGAATTGCCGAAGGTAGAGGTGAACATTTTTATGAATATCAATTGAGGTTAAGTTTATCTATATGTATATATAACACGTTAAAAAGTCCTAAAAGTTCATAAAACTTCTTAGATGTTGTATTCGTCAAATTTTTACATTGATTATTTAAATAAGAGAATCAGAAATTTTATATAAAAAACTGTATATGATGTAACTGACCCTTCCAATACTCGAAAAAAAACTCGTTTTGACCCGTTATTCGCATCCAGATCGAATAATATCTAATTACTTTTAGAAGGAAACATACCACCCACATAAATCATAATATCATATAGGATCCACTAAACAGACCAACAAAAAGTTATGAGCAAACATGTAATTAATTAAGATTTGTAACTAGTGTTTGCACCAATAAGACGAATATTCTTATAATGATGCATTCTTTATACACCTTTTTACAAAGTAAAATAATAAAATAAAAAATAAAAAAGTTGAAGGTGTGCATATACTAAACTAAGTGGGTTCACCAATTCATTACCACTTAAAGAAAAATTAACCCACTTGGCCTTACGTGTTATGTGTATGACCTCTTCCTTAAAAAGACTTCATTGTACTTCAATGTGCATGATATGTCACAACCTCATGCATGCATATAGGATGGCATAAAACATTTGAAACACTTAAGTATGTGTATGATATTAGATTATACATATCCAGTTACCTGAAACTTTTATCATATATGTTAACATATATCGCAACAACATAATACAATGTAAAACAGTTATAATTAATAGAGTTAAATTCAATTTTAATTCTTACTGTTTGACAAAAAAACATAATTTTACTCTAAAAAGTCAAAAACATCAATTTCTTTATTACTTGTTTTAATTTCAATACAATAGTTTTATATTCTTGTATTGAATTGAAATAAAATCGATTTAAACTTTTAGACAGAATTTGTAACAACTAATAAAATTTTTGTTGGTAAATCAATAATAATTATCAAAATCACCGACTCTAAATAATATTTTAAAGTTTGTTAGAATTTTGAATTAATAAAAACTTGTAATTGTTAATGTTGTACTTAAATTTTTTATTTTTCAAGTTGGTTTTAAGTATAAGTTTGAGATAGATATCGTGTGACAAGACTCTCAACAGGCAAATCCTAACCAGCTAATATCATAAACGGGGATCCCTCGTACCTGTAGAAACGCGCAAACCTCATGGGTAAAAATATTATTAGTATGGGATATAGTTTTATATAATCTGTATGAAACTAAGATTACCGTATATTACGATTGAATGATCACCAACTCATGTCAGATAAATTCAATATGAGAATGATCTCCTCCACAGCCAAGTGAAGGTCAATCAACAAGTCAACTTTCTGCTTTACAACATGCCAACTAATGGTCTACACTCTTAACAGTGATTGATGAACTTTATGTTGTCATTCCATTTCTGCCTTTTACTAGATTAATCCAAATGGATACAAATACAATCTTATATCTATTATGGTCCCTAACATAATTGATCATTTAAGGGAGTAACGTAAACGAAAAGGAATCGTATACATGTATACGCCTCAATTGTCACTTGTCCATGGGTCCTACAAGCGTTTACGATTTTCATCCACTTGCTAACGGTATTTGATGCTTTCATATAGACAAAAAAACATATACTGGCCATACTGTAATTCGGGGTCATATATCGACACAAAGCAAGGGCTTTAGACCTAATAATTTAAAAGTACCATTAAATTTAAAAGATTTATAAAAGTTAATTGTAAAATTTGGGTAGAGGGACACTTTAAAAGCATTTTCTTTTACATCATCTTCTTTTTAACTGCAAAACATTAAAATATAATTTATAAACATTTTCTTTGACACCACTTTCTTCTAATATCAATATGGGATGAAAGATTTCTTTTCTAAATTCTTTAAATTTTACATTTTTTTCTTATCACCAACTACCATGATAGCAATTTAAAGATGATCACTTATAAGAACAAACAGATTATCAAAGATTTTCATTTTAAGGGGTTGTTTGATAATTTCTGAATGAGTAAGTGCTGAACAATTAAAAGGTCTGAACCATTAAGTGGTGAACCACTAAAAGATCTGAATCATTAAGAGCTAGTATATTACTTAAATATTCAGAGGCAAATGTCTGACCAATTCAGATAAGAGCTCTTAACCATTCAAACTCATTATAATGTTTAATCATTCAGAGGCAAAAATGTTTAACCATTCAGACATATGCTCACGAAACAAACACTCTGAACCATTAACTGCTGAACCATTCAGACAACTGAACCATTAAGATGCTGAAACAAACAACCCCTAAGTTTTTTCAATAAAAATGTCTCAAAATATAATCCCTAGCCTCTGAAATAGGTTGAGCCGGCCTTGTTAGTTATCAATTTAAAAAAAAAAAAAAATTTGAAACATGCCAAATCCAAGTAAATCAAATCTTTGGATTATTGAATAGGCAAATGGTGGGATTGGGGTGTTTTAACAGTTAACACCAATACCAAAAGTAAAAGCCACAAAAGATGGCCATATGCTGCAGCAGAAGATCAACACAACAAAAAATATATATATATATAAAAAAGCAACAGTTAAAGATCAAGACATATTTTGTGATGTGGAGTGGGATAGGCAGGTCAGCTTACATTAAAAAAAATAATAATATACATAAATATATATAAAAATATAAATAAAAAATAGAAAGAAAAATCTAAAGGGCAGTGGTTATAGTATAATATTGTGTAAGTGTGAAACTATGTGTTTGATGGTGAATTATTGAAGATGGGGGGTGAAGTGGAAAGACTGTTATGAAAGGGAAGTCCACTAAAACAAAACCAATTGATTTATACAATGGTGCAAGCACTCAAATGACCTTCCAAGAAAAGTGTTTAACAAGCAAATGGTTGGAAAATAAAGTATCTCCACTTACCTATTTCTTTAAATATTTTTTATAATGAAAGGGGTAATATTCTCCATGAGACAATTGGATTCCAAAGGTTACGCTTCAAGAGATAGTTCTCATTATCTGTCAAAATGGAGGAAGTCATAAGATTTTATGAAATATATCTTTTTTCGTAATATCTTTGAATACTATGTTATTATTTACCTACTTAAGAAGAGTTAAAAGATTATTCACAATATATATATACACAGACCTTTCTTTTCAAAACCAATAATATGTTAAGAATTATGACAATCGCATCATATGCTTGAATACAATGCATAGTAGATAGGTAAAATACAGCAAAGGAGAAAAAAAGAATTTCATCTTGTTATCGTAGTTCTTAACATATTCTTGGTAATTAGATCATAATTATTATATATTCCAAAATTAAACTATTTAGTTTTTAATATACCGAACCGTAATAGAAGTAATAGATTAAAACAAAACTTATTATTGTATTGTTATAAAATAATATGAAGGGGTTAATGTATAAATTATATATTTGATGCAAACTAATAGATTACAGATTAGATTTAACTGTTAAAAACATACATAAAGAAATATATATATTTTTTAACAAGATGTGTTACAATTAAATCATTAAATTAGGTCATCCTTCACAAGTATAAATGTCTCATCTTTGTCTTTTAACCAACTCAAGTGATGGGAAGTTAAAATCAGCAGCAAATATAAGTTATGAATGAACAAAATCTCTCAAAATGCCAACTTATTAATACAAAATTGCACAATCTGTACGGAACAACTAGTCAACAAGAAGGGTGATTGGGTGCCCTTGATTTCAACGATCATTATCTAAATATTTAAAAAAAGAAAAAAAAAAAAAAAAAAGAAGACAAAGAGTTGTGCTGAAATGATATAATGAAAGAAAGACAGCAAAGGGAATAAAATAAAACATCATTAAAGTATAATATGAGACAACCACCTACAATAAGTCAATAACGACCATCCCCTATGCAGCAACTGCTGCCTTTTCAACCTTCTTTGTAGGGGTTGGTATTTCTGGCTTTTCAATGCCTTGTATATCAGTTATCCGAAGCTTTGTCAATTCCTGAAAACATAATGCATATCGATATATGATTTTTGAATTCTAGTGTTACTACGTTTACTAGAATAAGCGGGTTGGGTAACGGGTCAAAACATATTGAGGTCAAAATGGGTAGGGTTTAACACAGGGCTGGACTGTGCCGGGTTGACCAGAAAGACTTCTTTGTCCATTTTTATTAAATACATAATTAGCATTTTGAATACGATTAAAATATATATACGATGTTGCAGTGATGCTTTAAGTTGTGGACAAAGCGATTAAGGAGGTTGTGTGAACAGAAAAATTCGCTTTGAAATTTGGATAAACTTTCACCGACCCATTTTCCTTTTAGCTTTAAATTTTTTCATCAATTTGGCCTATTAGAAATGAAACATAACATAACCCAGATCAACCGTGGTAAATGGGTTAAAACTGCAAATTGATCTGACTTTACCTGTCTGTGACCTTTTGTTCGTCGATAATTCTTTCTTCTCTTTTTCTTAAATATGATTACTTTTGCATCTAAGGCCTGCAAAACAAGAAGAAAAGAAAACAAAACTGATTCTTATAACACAATATAAAGTATGTATAAGTACCAAAAAACTTTTACGGAACTCAGTGAGCTACAAGTATACATTTCATCCAGTAAAGATACTGAGGAATGTTTCCCAAAATCATTATAATTCTTTGGAATAACATAATCAAAACTTCACTCAAATTGGGTTCTTGGTATCATCATAGTAGTCAATGTTCAAGGGGAGCCTCGGGCTTAGGTCAAGGTGCTTATAAAAGAAAAGCAATACGCACAGTATAAGCATGCCAGTTTTAGGGGTTTTACATGTTTTAGGCTGGTTTAGACATGTTATAAGCCATTTTTAGATGTTTCAGAATATTTCTAGATTTTTCAGAGCAGTTTACAAGTTTCAAACAAAATTTAGCAGAAGGTTCACCGGAATCCTCGTCAGAGCGCCATAGTGGGCACGAGGTCATAAGGCTGAGCCTCGCCATGCCTCAGCTAAGCGGCTAGGCGAGCGCCTTTTGTGCTTTTGAGTTTTGACTGCTCTGGGTATCATTACCATTCATTAGATGAACCGCCTAAGTTTAATGATCTCAAAGTATGAACGGATCCCCTTTGTTTCCTAGAGATTCTTAGTGCTTATCAAATATCAATACTCATATAGAAATGAAGTAATTTGATTTAAATAAAGCTTCAACTTCATATAATTATTATACAGGAAAAAAGTATATTATCAAATTATTCTTACATGCTCTTCTACAACTGCATGAACAGCTGCCTCCGGCAATACAGGTCGACCAATCATCGTCTGAGTCTTAGAACCAAGCATGAGAACCTTATTTAGAATTAACTGAAATAAAAAGATGTCATAAGTCATCTCATATTCATTTATGTATGAAAAGTTTTTGGCGAGAAATGACAAAAGAAAAATAAAAACAAATCAAACTAAATATATAAATCCTAACATCACTTGATACATAGCAACAGACGCCTCAGCACCAATGAAAAGTGCAAGGTGAAATAAGCAATGAGATCAAGTTCACAGAAAAAATGTAAAAGTGATGACTTTAATTTTTACAAGCAATAAACATTGATGATTTTTGGCCATTTAGCACTAAAGATTCAATTTATTTATCTGAATATAATTTTTTTGTGTGAATTCAGGCACCAAATAATTTATACCTGTAAAAATAACACAAACAACCACATTCTAGATGCTAAGAACGAAATGGAATTTAACATCTATCAAGTCAAAACAAGGTTGAAATCATGATCATATGATGATACTATTTATTTTTTTATGAATACAGAACTCACTACGATTTTTTTAAAACTCCAGTGCGAAATGACATGTCAATCAACTGAGACAAAAATGACAATTAAATGGTGATAACAGCTTGCTGCTATAAATACAGATGATTTGTGGCCAAAAATTTAGCACTGGTCAATTTCTTAATTTGAACATATTTTTGTGTGAAATTAGGCATAAATGCGTTATCCTTGTAAAAAAAGAACTAGTAACCAGATTCTAGATGCTAAGCATATAAATGGAAATTAACATTTATCATTAGTCAAAACAAGGTACACATAATCAAGTCATGATCATCTTATACCATTTAATTCAAGTGGACTAACACTGTACAAATTATCAAAATTCCAGTGAGAAATGAAATGTCAACCAACTGAGACTGTAATGACAACTAAATGGTTATTACAGCTTGCTGCTATAAACACTGATGAGTTGTGACCACAAAAATAAGCACTGGTATTACTTTAATGGACATATTTGTGTGAAATCAGGCACCAAATACTTATCCTTGTAAATACGACACAAACAAGCAGATTCTAGATGCTAAGGATATTAAACTCAACACTATATTTAGTCAAAGCAAGGTACACAATCAAGTCATGATCATCTTATACGTTAAAGTTTTCATGAAGACTAACTATGTACAATGCTTCAAAATATTAGTGAGAAATGAAATGTCAAGTGAGACCAAAATGACAACCATATAGTGATAATATCTCACGACTATAAATATTCTACAAAATCATCCTATAAAAATATTCTTGGTCACTTATCCTTTCATAGTTACCAGAAAGTCCATATCTAAGTTGATGAAATCTAATGGTTCAATTTTGTAATGTTGATGCTTGACTTTAGACTTTTCTTGAAGCAAGCAAATCATTACACACAGTCTAAACTCCATGTTGCCAAAATCATAGCTAAATTGTTCAATGAATAAGATTCCCTATATAACAACACCACTATCTAAAAGAATACCCTGGTTTTCCAATTGCCTCTTGTTTAAAGAGCCAATTTAAATATTCTTTTTTTCAATATAGGACGTGTGCATACATCTGCTTATGATATAAATACTATGATGATGTTATGAGAACTTAAGCAGAATACATAATAATGAAGTAGAGACCACCAAATTTACATATAGCGTGAATTTGAGCTTGGCTAACCTTGTCATTCACATCACAGAACTTCAACTTTTCTGTGTATATGCAATCCCCGTTGCTCACCTTGAATTGATGTGATCCAATCTACAACAACATAAGCAAAACATTACAGCTACATACACATTACTATCCATATCTTCATACGAAGCATATACTTTCATCAACAAATCCATGATGAATCTTTAGGTCAGGAAGCTTGTTAAATTAGCTCTTTCTGATTTTCTTATTAGCTGCACAAAATCCATTCAAAGAAACTACACCAAGCGTGGCATCATATCTATTTGCAATGTCATAATTTGGATTGTGAATCGATTTTTCATCTCATTTTATCAAATTAACATCTTGACCACTCTAACCAAATCAACCGATGAGCAATTCAATATCAGAGTAAACGAATGCAGCAAAACCTTCTGTTCTGATATAATGTCTTCCATCACTACACAGATTACTACTCATTTCTAGTGTATATAGTCCCTTACAACTAAATTAGAAGATAAACACATTCACAGACAAAATATACGATCAAATACTCAAAATTAAGAGCTAAATATAACCTGAATAACAGCAAACACAGGTTCATACGCCTTAAAAACCCTATCCGACGGCTGTAGCTGCCCAATCACCTTATACCCAATAGCAGCAGCCTCACTTTCTTTCTCTTCCGGTGAATACTGTTTCTTCACACCAGAACTCACCGAATTGCCCACCATTTCATCGTCATCTTCATCTTCATCGTCATAATCACTGTCATCGTCTTCGCTTTCATCGCTATTATCTCGTCGATCTGACGAAAACTGGCGATACGCAGTGAAATTAGCTCGTGATGGATTGAAATTAGGGGTCGAAAACATGTGGTGAGATTGAGGGTGAAGTGATTTTTGGGGCAAATTTGGGATCTGGGCTAGGGTTCTTAGGTGATGAAGAGATGATGGTGGATTGGGATGAAGCTTTGATTTGTAAAGGTGTTGAGTTAGGGTTTGAATACATCGTCGATTCGCCATTGTTGATTGAAGGTTTCTATGTTACTCTGTGGTTATGGTGTTGAGCGTGATGTTAGGGTTTATGGGTATGATGGGGTTTCAGAGGGGAACTAATATTTGGATGCAATGGAAGTTGTACATCGTGCATTGGAATTTGTATAGTTTATTACATGCTCTTTTGGTCTAAAAACTAAGGAACATTTTTTTTGGAAGAATAAAAGTCGTGGTGTTATGGTTTCAACTCTTATAGGAGTAATAAGTTAATTCGTTGTTTATAAAAAACTAAAAAGTATAGAGTAATTTTTGACTCAACGTATGTAAAAAAAAGAAAAAAAGTTGTGGGATCTAGGGGTGTAAACGAGCCAAGCCAGCTCGCAAGCTACTCGGGATCGGCTCGAAAAAAGCTCGAATCGAGCCGAGCTTAAACGAGCTCGAACCCGAGCTCAAGCTCAGATTATTGCTCATTTACTAAACGAGCTCGAGCCCGATCTTTAGAAATCGAGCTCGAGCTGGCTCGTGAGCCTAAACGAGCTTTTTGTTTATATAGTTTTTTATTTACATATTAAATATATATAAATACATATTTACATAACTTATATTATTTAAATATATTATTGTGATAAAAAATAGTTAAATAATATATATTATGTTATATATAAAAAGTATGATTATAAAAGTAATTATAAAAAAATAAAAATTTAATAATTTAACAATAAACGAGCCAAGCCCGAGCCGAGCTCGAGCTTGAAAATTTTCTGACGAGCCGAGCTCGAGCTTTATAAATAAAACTATAAACGAGCCGAGCTCGAGCCTAAGCGAGCTCGGGCTCGGCTCGGCTCGTTTACACCCCTAGTGGGATCGTATGTCTAACCTATTTAGTAATACATCATGTTCTCAAGGTGTGTTATCTTGGATGAAGCCCAAACCGAGCTCGTCCTCGAAACACAATCAACATCGTTCAAAGAGATAAATTCTAAAAAATGTGTCTCGGTATCACAATCGCAAACCACTAAAGGTGTGCTATCTTGGATGAAGGTGAAGGAAATGACTTTAGTACATGCTAGGATTGATATCTTGAAGAATCTCATTATCGGGCCGGAAGTTCGAACCCAAGTGGAAAGGGATGTAAGAGCACGCCTTGGGCTAAAGAATATTTTGTTGTTAAGTCCATGCAACTAAAACTTTCTCAAAAATTATACGGGGGAAATAAAAAACAAACTTTGTCCAATCATTATATGCCACGTGTTAAATCTGTCCAATCCAACTAATGGCGATTTAGAAATATTCACCCCTTCTTGAAATGTATTAGTTTAAGAATTACTCGCATCGGTTGATGATGATCTTAGATATAAATACCTGAATTGCTTGTCACTTATCGTCGCTCGATGTTCGATCAAAAAATGTTCGGAAAACGCTCATTTGATTTTTGACACGGTTCGGTTTGTGATTGAGGCAAGCACAAGCAACGGTCCACTCATCTCGCTTTAGCTCGAATCAATATCTATATAATTTTTTATATATAAATAAACACACAAATATACAATTATAGTTTTAGTTTCACACATGACACATACCATTCTATTAGATTTGACCGAATATATACAAATATATAAATATATTCATACAAGACCAATCAACCCAATAAAACATTTTATACTTAACCAAAAAGCAAAACCCTAAACCACCAAACAACATTCTTTGACTCAAACAGCCTGCTCCTCGCCTCATCCTCTCCCACCCTCACACCCGCTCTCACTATCATCGTTCTCTGCAGTCTGCCCATCGTCTTATCGGCCACAACCATAGCCTCATCATTGGCCATAACATTTCATTCATGAAAGTTATTATGCTATGAAATTTGGCTGCTTTATAAGTCATAAAAACTTGAGACCAACATTGTTATTATCACTTTATGAAAAACTTAAACCGGATGACACACTTGACAGTAGGCCTATCAAAATCGCTCATCGCTCCCTCAACGCTCACTTGAAAAATTGATGCTCAAAATATGCTTGTTTGATTTTCTGCTTGGTTGTAAACGAATCGATTGGCTCGGTTTAGTTCGTGAACGAGTCAAACATGAGTATAGGTCTCCTCGGTTTAGCTCGCGCGTAATAGGCCCTAATCTTAATGACTTTAGACAAGCCCAACTGAGTTAAACTAATATAGTTGGGCTCAAAAAATTTAAGAAGCCAACTCAGCATTTTCTTCTTCATTTAGGTAGCTAGAAAAACAAAGAACAAATGGTAGCCATGAAAATCTAATTAAACTTAGAACTAACCGGGAAAATATATGAAGCTTCAAGGATTAGTCAAGAATTAAAGATTTAGGAGAACTTAGAGTGGGCTGGACACACCCGTCGTGAGGGCATGGTGTGCCACTATGCCGCGTGGCAACACCGCCCCCCCACCCCATAACACGTTTTGACCGTTTCACGGCACACCCACGCCGGACACTCCTTTTTTTGACCGTTGCAATCTAGCCACCCCCCTCCAACAACTACTTTCTTTTTTTTAAAAAAATATTTCTCATACACTATAAATACAAAATAATTATAAAAAATTTTATTACACCAGTCTCAAACACCTCTTCTGTTTATTTCTAATATTATATATTATGGAATCTAACAAAAAGTCCATAAAATCTTGAGCTCAAACCATCAAAAACCATAGACCGAAGGTACGTACAGGTTCAAGTGAAGCGGCTACTTCTACCTAACCGTTTAACTTACAACCACAATATACAAGCGATTGGTTTCACAACTGTTTCCAACAATGCCCAAGTATCAAACCACCGGTCATCATACTACCATCCAACGACGCCCACTTATCAATCCCCATAGCTTACTTGTAGATTTTTAATTTTAGTGCTTGGGAGTTTGATTTATAGATTTTAGTTTTATTATTTTTAAATTTTTATTTTAATGTAATTTTTAATTTTAGTTTCTAATTTTTTAAATTTTATGTAGTTATTGAAAAAAATTACTATGACATGTCATGAAAAGAGTGCTCTCTCCAAATATAAGATTGTAACATGACATGATAAAATATGATTAATGGTATATATGATACGATATGATGTGTGTGGTGATACACCCTCCACCCTAAGAAATTATAATAATTGAAGCATATATAACATGCATGTGGATTATCCTTTATGCAAAGTAGTGATTGATGCAATAAAAATATGCTTAATACCCTGGCGAGAAGGAGATAAAAATAGATTGGAGGTGGATAAAAATGAAATTTATAAGAGAATTTGATCCGGGTAAGAGAAACAACAATAACTATAGATAGAAGGTAGGGGTTAATTTTTTATTTTTCTTTTATAAACTTGTTAAGATCTGAAGTTAAGTGATCAAATTAACGTCGCTAACCAAGTGACTGTATTTGAAGCAAACAGTACCCAAAAGGCCAAAAGGACTAGACTCGTAAAAATCGTGACAAAGGGACGAATCCCTAATTTGGCTGGAACCATTAGATTAAATGATCAAATATTACAATTAATTCTTCATCTCAATTAATTCTTTTTAGAAGCTTTCAATTACGGGTGTTTAAATTCGGATATTTAAAATACTCCAAATCTGTATGACTGTATCCAAAATTTTAGGTATAATAGATATACTAGTGGAAATGCCCGCGCGTTGCGGCGGTATGGCGGTTGCCTGATTTTTTGAGAATTTGATTTTAGTCGGTATCGGCTCGGTGCGTTATGATGTAAATTAAAAACTCAAAATATAATTATTGAAAAAATTGAATGAAAGAAAACAATTACGTATATTACAAAAGTCTTTAAGACAACTTTATTATCCCAATAAGATTAGTGAAAGCATGGGTGGTATTTGTGGTCGGAAATCACTTATTACCAAGATTTTAGGGGTTTCGTTTTATTAATATAGGTTAGAGTTTTATAATCATTGGAGGCAACTTTCAGTAGTGATTTGCATAGACCGAAGAAAGTTAATAAAGAAATTATCACAACAAATTACCATCTTTATTGTTATTGAGCTTTTAACAACCGGCAAGAAAAATGAAAAGAGGGATTACCGCTCAATCGTAGTGGATAAACGGAATTGAAAGTAAATGACGGTTTTGTTTGGTCACGAGTATATGCTTTAGCATTTGTATTATAAGCATCATATATTATATTTTATTGTAAGGGTATAAATGAAATAAAATGGTTAATTTTTTAAAATTTAATCTTGACTTTTTATATGGATGTCTTAATTAATCCATATGTAAAATTATCATTTAATGCTGCTTTCACTTTTATTATAAAAGATATAAATAAATATTAAAATTATAAAACTCACAATATGCCTCTAGAAAAATATTAGTATTATAGTTATTATAAACATGAATATACATATATATATAAGTTATATACTTAAATATTTAAATAAAATAATACTTAATTTAAATAATATTTAGTTATAAAAATATAATTAGTAAATATAAATTTAAATATCAATTTATAGTATCATAAATAAAATAAAATTTAATGAAGTGAATTAAATAATATCATATTTTTAAATAATGTATCAATAATGTTTATTAAATACATGAAAGAGACAAGAGTAAAAATACCAAGGTATATAAAATGTAATTGATAAATTTATCATATTGTCCCTAAAGTATCTTAAAATCTTAATCAATTATCTATTCTACCCCTCTTAAATGTCTTACACTTTTTTGTACATGTTGATTCAAAACTTGTATGTTTGGCAAAATTACATCTTTATCTAAAGAGATTTATTATAAAGTAGTATAGATATAAGTATTTAAATAAAATAATACTTAATTTAAATAGTATTTAGTTAAAAAAATATGATCAATGATTATAAATTTAAATATGAATTTATATTATTATAAATAAAATAAAACTTTAGTTTTAAAAGTATGATTAGTAATTATAAATTTAAAGTGAATTTATATTATTATAAATAAAATAAAACTTAATGAAGTGAATCAAATAATATCATATTATTAAATAATGTATTAATAATGTGTATAAAATAAAAATAATAATTAGAAGAAGTTAATTAAATGGGGGCAAAAGTGGAATTATTGCATAAACCGCTTGTACTCTATGCTTAAAATGTTGTATAGGTATCTTAAATTTTAAATAAAATTATCATCTTATCCTTCTAATATGTATTATATAGTAGTATAGATAATACTTAATTTTAATAATATATAGTTTTAAATATATAAATAGTAAATGTAAATTTAATTATTATTTTAAAAGCATTATTAATAAGATAATACTTAATTTAGTGAATTAAATAATACATTAATTAGAAGAAGTATATTTAATAAGGGCAATTTAAGAACTATTGCATAACACACTTGTATATTATGCTTAAAAATTGTCTTAGGTGTCTTACATTTTGAATAAAATTACAATTGTATCCTCCCTATATTCATTAAGTATTTTCCAAATTTGAGAATCCCAATGAATCCCTAATTTTATTGTATTTTTTTTTATTCTATACATAATAAAAATACAAATAGATATATAAAAAACGTATAGTGAAGCGGATATCCAAAAATAATTAGAAAACACAATAGATAATAAAACTATATAGATATGATTGATTATATTGTTAGAAACAATTAAAATTTATAAAAATAATTTAAAACATATATATAAATATAATATTTCGGGTTTCGATTCGGATATTCTTTTTCTTTTTAATTATTAAAAATAAAACATATATATAACAATATACTTTGGCTTATTCAGACTATTGAAATTTCCTGAAATTACTATTCAAATCTGAATCCGAAAATACGAAGATCAGGATTTCAGAGATCCGACCGGATATCCGAAATTTTGGATATTTCGAATTTAAAACTATGAAACGTTCATTTGGATATTCGGAAATGGATATTTTTTACACACTTCCTGCTTTCACCCGTTGATAATTAGCATTCAATTTTGTGGTCCAAATATGTAGGATATTATAAGCATGATTTACATCCTTAAAGTTTTATGATTTATATGCGCGAACAATTGTTGCACATAATAAGCATTTTTATAGGTCATTGTCTTGCTTTTCAATGTCACAAAACCAAAACGATCAAGACACATAGAGACATACCGTTATGGAGACAACTTATAGTCACATTAAAAAAAAAAATTTAATTACTTACATCGGAATGAACTCGATTTTGTATATTTTCTTTTCTTTTATCAAATTAAACAACTAACGAGCTTACATATTATCTTAGAAGATGTTTGTTGTCTGAAATTCTATACAAATAGTACGTCTTTGCGGTTTGAATCAAATTATAAATTTGATTTCTAGATTTTAGTTTTTTTTTGATTTAATCTCCAATAACAATATTTGCTTTCAAATGTAGTCCTTAAATTTAACAACGTTGATTTGATGTGTTAGCTCTAGGGATATTTCGACAACGATTTCCTATTCGGTAAAAGATTGTGGTTCCTAAGAGAAGATTTGAAGACAAATATATGTAGTTGGATTGATTTCATTCTAGGGTGCATTCTTAATTTTATAGAAGCCTTTGATTTTCCTTTTCTTTTTGATGTTGAGGATATTGATGACATGTATGTGAAACCAACAATTTGTTCTTGGGTTACTAGCAGTTATAGTCAATCATAGTTTAGAGTTTTGAAGAGAAATCAGCAACTCAATTTTCGGAAGATAAAGTTACGGTTTCGATGAAGGCATAACCTAGAGGTGGAGCTTATTATTGGCTTCAATTGTACATGAGACTTCAACAATCAAAAGATATTTGTAGAAAGAAAACAATTGATCATGGAACTTCATTGAATTAGCCATTGACCTAAGCATCACTAATTGCCATGAGTTTGATGTTCTTCCTAAAGAGTCAGGAGCTACTTCTACCGTTGTAGACAGCCAAGCATCGTCATAACTTTTTTTTTAAGAAGACGATCATAAACAAAACAAATCCTTTTAAAGTTTGATAGTTGGGGACTATATCTGTAAAATCTAAAATTAAGAGACCAAATCCATAATTTAACCAAACCACAAGAACTATCGGTGCGCAGTTTACTCTTCAATATATATATATATATATATATATATATATATATGTATGTGTGTGTGTGTGTGTATGTGTGTTTGTATAAAATTGAGTAGTTGTGTGTTCTACTATGTGTGAGCTTCGTGATGAGCTAAACCACGTCTAAAATGAAGCTCTATGAATTAGATATCAATGTTCGAAGTTGGGTGTTTTAAAAACAATAAAACTATGAAAAAGTAGATATAAAAATGAGTGGATTAATGTATAAAAACCTTTCCCACATTAAAAGAAGGACAAATATTTAGATGGGAGATTCCCATAGATATTGTTTTCTTGGTGGAGACACAAGTGGGGGCCTTTTAGGTGAAAGGTGGCACTTTGATGACGCATTTTGCTCTTCGAATCGCCGCAAGTCACTTGAAAGCCGCATTTAGGTTTTTTTAAGTTATACACAACTATAGGGAGTTCGTGTGGGTCGTTTGAAGGGGTTTTGGTCATGTAGTGGGCGAATAGACTACCATTTGTGGGTGCGAACCAAGTGTTGAGGCTGCATTGGTCAATACATAGCATGGGCAAGTGTCTTCTAGATTGCGACAATGTGTGGTAAAGTGTGGTAAGGTGCGATTGCGCCAGACTCCCAGGTTCCACAACATTGGTTGTAGCTGGATCGTGACGTTTAAACGGGAGCGTGCATCTGTAGCTAATGAGGTCCTGCGCACTACTGCTGCTCAACAGTTGCTATGCTTTACAGTTTCACTCTTCCAAAACTTAAAACAATAGAAAAGTTGATAGTTTGTTTTTGAAAGTCATTAAGAGCTAATTTAATTTGCAACGAATACATTTAAAACACCTAATTGCTCCAACACATTATCAAGCATGTGTATTGAAAACTTGTCATCATCTATCATATATTGACTTTAAGTTCTAATGAAAAGGGAGGGGATGTGAGAAGTACCAAAGTACCCTTACATGAGAGAGGCATGATTGGAGTTAAAGGCCAAAGTGGATGCCCATTACCATAAAAGATTAAGGCTAATTTGCACCGAAAGATTAATGGATGCAATATTTAAAATATAAGGACCTAGTTCATAATATGGTTTGGAGTAAGTTACACAGATTATCCTTTATAAATACATGAACTTGTACGTTATGGCATCACACTTCAATAAGTACACTGGACGTTTTTTTTGGAAAATTTTACTCTCACTCTATCTTGTTCACTAACTGGTGTTAAATTTTTTAGTTAGTTGGGTGTGAAAGTCTAAATTACCCTTACCAATTAAAATAATAATAATAAGACTAAATTACAAAAACATCCTTTATATTTATACATGATTTCATGTTTGGTCGTTAATTTTTAAAAATTACAACAAACATCATTTATCTTCAGTGTTTATAACAATTATGGTCTTTTAAATTGACTTAGGTTAAATCTAGTCACATGCAAATCACATGAGGGAAATTTTATAAAATTCATCTTACCATCATCTATAATTTTGGTTGTAATTTCATAATTTGGTTAACAAATATAAGATAGTTTGTTTTATTGTTGCTGGTATTGGTTTCATTTTGTTTAGGGTACCGACTGTACAGTTCGGTTTTGTAAAGATGTGGAAATTAGATTACAAGCGATAGCATATAATGCTATATTTTCCTTCAGATTGAAAACAAAAAGTCCACTTTGATTCTTTGTATGTGTGAGTGAAGGAGTTTACTCTTACAAGTTTACTATGATGATATTGAGAATATTATTAATATTATTGCATATTTCATCTTCAAGTGATTAAAAAGATATTTTATGTGAATTTCATCTTAAGTATGATGCAAGTTAACATGTGTATATATATGTGCTTAACGCAGGGATATGTTAGTTTTGACAGATTTGTGGGCTCCAACTATTTTATTGCTGGTTTAGAACATTATAATGTTCAAGTAAGCTGAATTTAAGAATTTTTATATTATGATTAAAAATCACATAAAACTTTGTTGTTTTCTTTGTATGATATAATTGCTTCCTTAATATTTGTTTCTCGAATATATATATAGTCTATAACAAGCTAATATATAAATTCTTTATACATGTTTTGACTTTATTTTATGCCTCAAGAATTTTGAAATGATGATTTTCAACACTGCATGTAAATTAAGTTATGACAAAAGGGTTGTACCGCTCAGGTGTAATGACACACTATACTGGGGCGGACCTAGGTTAGAGGGTGGGGGGTCAGTCGCCCCCTGTAAAAAATTTTTTTTAGTGTTATATGTGAAAATTCCGAAACCCCCCCCTCAAAAAAAAAAATTATATAATCGTCCCATTTTTGCTCACTATAAAAAAAATTTCTTGGTTCTCCACTTATTAGGCTAGTTATGCTATTTTGTTTATATTGAGGTTTAAGCATAATATACTTATTTTATTATTCTTGTAATCCGGGTGAACTATCATTGTAAAATCCATCTCACCAAATTATAAAATCACTGCATATGCATATGTTTTATTGAAGCAATTTAAGGTCCTAAAAGTTACTAACCCATTTCCTTATTGCATCAGGTGAGCTCTGCGTTTTTGCGAGAAGCAAAAAAGAAGACAGAAATGGAATTTCAAGATATGAAATGGGGATTATGCAGACGTCGAATTTGAAATATTGGGTATGAAACTAGTTTTGATTTATTGTCAGTCGATTGGATCTTGAAGTTCTTCAAGACTTGAAGAAGTCTCTAAAAACCCCAAATTACAACAACTTTTGAATGATTTTGAACCCATTTGGATGAATCAGTTTTGATGATTGTTGTTCTAACGTTCTTGAGTGCCACCAACGTGTACGGAAGAATGGTTGTTGACACATCTGTCATCTCCATCATCATCATCACAGACATATGAAAGGCTATCTTCAATACTTTGCCATTAGTTGCAGAGCTCACACTGCTTCAATTACTAATTATAGAGATAGGATTTCTTTAATGGTTTATTTATTTTCTAATTTACATAAGCATTCCTTCAATAAAGATAATTACATAAATGCCCTTATGTGTTTTTTTTTTTTTTTTTTTTTTTTTTTTGCATTTTTGGATTTTATGAGTAAAGGTAATTTGGTAATTTTATTAAAAACTAACTAAAAAATCTAACACCAGTTAGTGGAAATGATAGAAGGCGTGCATAATCTCTCAAAAAAAAAAAAAAAAAACATACAATGTAATTATTAAAGTGTAAGGATAAAACTTGCAAGTTTATATATTTATAAAGAACAATTTGTGTAATTTACTCTATGTTTTTATAAAACGTGTACGGAAGAATGGCGGCTCCACCGGAAGTCCGATGGCACGTACGGCCGCAAACCACCACCGAAACCCCTACCCCCCTCTCTCTAGAACAAGCACAAAATGGGTCAAAAGGAAACCCATACACACTTTACAGGGGAGACAAGATGCTTCAAGCAACTGTAGTAAAAGCCCACCACAAGTCCGGTGGCACATACGGCGGCACCACCACCGAAACACCCACCCCCCCTCTCTCTAGAACATTCACAAAATGGGTCAAAATAAATCTAACACACTTTAAAAGGGAGGAAAGATGCATCAAGCAGTTGTACCAAAAGCTGCAAATATTATCTGTGCATTGACAGACTGTACATCATGCATTAAAGGTGAAAAAACACTGTTCATGAGCCTTCTATTTTCATATATAGGATAATTTTAATTTAACTGTAAGTATAAAAAAATTATAGTTTAAAATTTTTCGGGTCAACACCGCTAACCGTCAAGTCAGACCTTTTGCGGACTGCCTTTGTTTGTTAATAGTTAGTATGTGTGTGGAATGTCGGCCCTGTAGATTATTTGTGCTTTAAAGCCTCCAACCCTATAGATTATCGTGTTTCAAACTTTGACCTGGGTGTGGTTCTATTCTTCGTTCGTATTTTAAACTTTGTTGTGGACCACAACATTTACCCTCATGTTTAATTAGTGCATATCCCAAGTGAAAGAACTTAAGTAAAACTTCATTCTGCATGCACCAGAAGCGCGAACACATGCTAGAGTAGTGGAAAGTATGGGGTTAAAGTGACCCCAATAGTTTATGATTTTTTTATAGGTAGTATAATACTAGATTTTTGATGACCGAAATTATTTTTTGATGTTGATTCTATAAACACAGCTTGCAAGATTATAAGACACATACGATATGTTTTGCATAGTGATTTATACATTTGACACAACGTCTCTTAAGATGCCAAGTTCGTGTGTTCAATTTTTTATGTTATCTTTTTAGTATTTATCTTTTCCCTCTCAAGGAAAACTCAATTCAAACCAAATACTCTTTTTCTTTAGCCAATTTCTCTCCTTCTCCTAAATTAACCAGCAGTTGAAGTTAGAAAACTACAAATGAATCAATCTTATGCAGTATAAGTAGGATTAGAGCATATGAATAACATAAAATTATTAAGGTTTATTTGCTATGAGATATTGAAATTGACGAATGAATGCAATGGATAAAAAAATAGAATAGATGGGAGAATAAAACGAATGATTATATTTCATTGTACAGTTTGGTTACCCTTTAATAATGAAATAAATCATTAAATTGTGTGTTTGTTAAGTAGGAAAAGATGAAGGAATTAAATATAAAAGTGGTTATGGTTGCCAGTGGTGGCGGCGACTGGTGGTGGTGATTGTCGTGGAGACCGAAGGAGGTGGTGCATGGTGGCCGGTGGTGGTGACTGGCGGTGGTAGCAGCCGACGGTGGTAGCGGCCGGCGATGGTGGTCGGTGGTGGCGGAGGCGACGGTGGTAGTGGTTGTGGTTGTCGGTGGTGGTGACCGGCTGTGGTGGCATTGATGGTGACCGGCGATGGTGGATGTGGTGGTTGGTGGTGGTGAACGGTAGTGGTGGTGACCAGTGGTGGCAGCGGCAGACGATTGTGATTAGGGTGGGGACTGGCGGTGGCGGCGACCGACGGTGGTGTCTGTGGTGGTCTGTGTTGATGGTGGCTTTCGATCCTTGGTCGTCGGTGGTGATGATTGTGGTGGTTGTGGTGGTTGGTAGTGGTAGCGTGGTGGTGGTGGCGGTGGCTAGTAGTGGTGGTGGAGGCGGCAGTGGTGGTGGTGGCCGGTGGTGGCGGTGATCGGCGGACGGTGAGTGGTGGTGGTCGGTGGTGATTGGTGATGGTAGTGACTAAGGATAAAATGGGATGAAATGATAAAATAAAATGGGGGGGGGGGGGTGGATAGTCGGTGGTGGTTGGTGATGGTAGTAACTAATGATAAAATGGAATGGAATGATAAAATAGAAGGGGGGGGGGGGGTGGATGGAATGCATTTACTGCGATAAGAGGGAATGTGATTACTTGTGTAATCATAACCCTAATCATGTTCGCAAGTTAACAAAATCATTGTAAGGTTTGAAATAGGCATTGTGTGCTTTGCAAATTAAATTAAATAGTGTGGGTTTCGCAATATGATCAGTGAACCTTTTTTTACAAAAATGGAAATCATATAACTAGTTTATTATATACGTAAAATACATCATCTTAACAATCTCTGATGACAACTTGCTCATATGTGTTATTTACTCCTTATCAAAAGAATTTTCTATGTGCAATCATGGGCAACTTTAAAATTTCATCAGGATCAATGTCACACACCAAAAAGATGGCCTATTCCTCTCATAGAGTATATATGCCATTGATGTCTTAGCCTACACTAAAATGTCTAATTGCAAACCTACTAGCACTTAGGTTGACATAACATTAAAATTAAGTGTCACTAGTGGTAACCCATTACTAGACCACATCTATACGGTTAACTTGCCAAGACACTCGAATATCTTTCCTTTACTAGACCTGATATCACTTATTCTATTCTATATACTTGTCTCTTTAGGCACGCCCCTCGTGATCCACATTTCCACTTCTATAAATGAATCTTGCGTTACATGAACTCTTGATCACGTTTACATATTGCTCCCAATACACCACCTTATTGCATACGCCAATGGTATTTTTTTTTTGGGGGGGGGGGGGGGGGGGGGCGCTCTACGTCAACCAACTATTTCACGTTTGAATACAGAAGTCAAGTAGTTGGGCTTTATCAATGTAGTCACCGAAATAAGTTGGATACACAACTTGCTCCTTTAACTTTTCCTCCTAACTTGCAAGACAACAATCATATATTGTGATAATATCTCTGGAGTTTATTTGATGGAAACAAAATATGTAGAACTCCACATCCATATTATAAGGGAAAGGTCTGTATCAATATGGTTTGTGTTTTGCATATTCTAACAGATTTTTTATGTGGTGGGGGCGACCGCATCAAGTATTTCATCACTACAAATTCAGTTTGTGTATTCGGTCTCCTACAGCTCAAACTAAGAGGGTATGCTAGGTACATTATTTGTATTATTTATTGTATTTAAATTAGTCCAAATAGTGTTGTATCTTTCATAGTTGTCGAAAAATTATTCGCGTTATTATTGCTCTTGTATTTGTATATTATAGATTTATAGAGGAGAGTGAATAAAGAGAATCACTTTTGAATCATATCACTTTACAACAAGTAGCAAGAACCAAAATCAAGATTGAGGGAGTGTAGGAATTAAACTTGATTGGGTCAAATGGGTACACGTTAATAAGAAGTTTTCTTTGGTCAAACATATCTACTAGAAAAGAATCAGACTACTATGAATGATGATGCTCTTAGAAAGGAATCAACTTTATCTTTGTAATTATAGAAACAATCATGTACAATAATTACATATATTAACCACTCAATCTACATGTGAAGGATTTTATTTATGATCTTCTTGTAAATCAGTAATTTTTTGAGTAGCGGCTTCTTTAAAGAAAAACATTGAATCTAAACTTCTGGGAGCAATTGAATTTGTAAAAAAGTAAATAGCTTTGTATTATCATATCGTAATGCTGCTTGGTACACCTCTACCGGTAACTCCAGGTTCTGAAGTCAGTAAGAGCAGCTCATAAGGTGGAACACCTACACCACATCTATTCCTAAGCCTTGGATCAACATTCCTCCTATGTATCTCATTTTCAATTTTTTTGACTTCCAATGAAAATTTATAAAACGCCTCAATAATCTTCGCTTCACCTGGCCACCTTGTGTATGCGTCTTTCATCTCTCCAAGATATTCTTCCTCGTGCGAGTGCGCTGAGATCATATCAATTACAGCCATATATTTTGTTGAGTCAAATAAACTTGGCAATGAAGAAAAAAAATAGCCTTGTGGGTCAGCCATAAAAGTTGCATACTGATTGTCATGTTGTTGGGGTATAAGTTTTCGCATAAGTGGTGGCCTATTCGGAACATATCCACCATAGTGATACTGCCCAATGTTAAGTGCCGCATGCTGTGCTGATGCAGTCCATATTAGAATGGTTAGTATCTCCATAAGAGTTTCAGGAGTACTTAGTTTAGGCCACCAATCAGCTTCACGAAGATCAGCGTGCCCGACATTAATGGCTTCGCTATACCATGATTGAAGTTCCATTTCAGATATGACATCATTTTCATTATGGTAGTAATGATTTACATAAGTATGCACTAGCTCTTGAATTGCAGACCATATGAGAAGCCCATCGTTGGCATACGGGTAGTCTTCAATGAGTAGTCTTAACCCATGGGGCTTTGTTTCATCATGTACTGCCATTCCCCTACAACCAAAGTCAAGTGAAATGCTTAAAACATGTTATATATGAATTTTTAAGCTATCATAATTGTTTTATTTCATTTCATATTTTTTATGTTTAATAACGTTGTATCCATACCTTCGTATCAGATCCGCAGGAAGGCCTTCTAAGTCGAAGCGCCACCAATCACAATAGGCAGCAGATACCATCTCCATACTATGCTTTCCAGGAGAAAAGCCACACTCTATAATCCCTTCCGCCGAGATAAGGCTCTCACGAGCCATTGCATTTATTGCTAGTACATGTGTCATGTGGACACTAAGAAGCTTAAAATTGGATGCAATGAGCTTAAGTTTCGGTGAGTGGCTATTATGAATGGTTCCATACATGCATGAACCCGTAACCTATACATCCATGATCCATTACATGAACTCAAAGTCAGTTACTTGTTGTATATGCCATTGGGGCATGCTTATAATTTATAATTCAATTCTTAACCTGCATAATTTATTGTTTCACTTAAAAAATATTTTAGATTAGAAGTATATATTACAGATAAGTAAAAAGATTAGAGTTTATTAGTGAAATTACTGAAACTCAACAAGTACATTTGACATACCAATGATGAACAAGTTGGTGAACACCATTGTCATTAGAGCATACATGAGCTTTGGCTAGTTTCCACAACCAATTGGTGGTCGCATCAACCGGAGGAGTGAGAACTTGTTTTGATGGGATATTTTTGTCATTAGTAGGAAGGCTAAGTTCGATTGCAATGGGCTTTAGAGTTCCCATTGTTGTCATGAAGAAGATTGTACGCATTGCATGTGATTTTCGGTCTTCTTGTGCATTTATTCTTTCTAGAAATGGAAGGTAAATGTCATGGTAATCCAATATGAAGAGTTTGTTTTCATCCAAGGCCTGGAAGTAAAAAAAACAAACCTTTAAAATCCAAACAAATTACTCAACACTAAGCATTTCTCAATCATTCATAGAGTCTCTACCTGTTGTATGTACATTCCATTGAGGTGGCCTCTAATATGCTCATCTTTAAGAACTGATTCAGGTGGTCCATATGTTGAAGGATCGAGTTTGCTCACAGGAGGATATACCTATGGAAACATAATGAAAGTATTATTGTTTGTGTAAAGTTTATAAACTTATTATTAATATGCCTAAAATACTTCAATGTTGGTATAATAAGTTTGATTAACAAATACGTAGGAACATATGAATACTTGATATAATCCTAGTCATGATTACCTTCAACTTTTCTAAGCTAACAGGGTTCATCCCAGCAAGTGTTTGGCGGCCGAGTTCATGATCATCTTGTACATAGCTTGTTACATTCCCTAAAATACCAATGATGTTTTATTTTTATTATTTATAGAGGAAAATAACCATTTGTTATAAAGAAGTTATTTGATTAGGTTAATGACACTTACAAGTTTTTTGGAGTCTCAAACTTGAAGATTTCTTCGATGGATCCACGTATATCCAAAAACTTTAATAGTCCATGCTTATTCACATTCATCTTACCTTGTGGTATATTCCTGTAAAGATGAGTAATTTCTGCAAAATCCATAGTTGCATCATTCGCATTGTAGAAAGTGATCACCATAGGTAGAATATTATGCAACACTCCCTTCCAAATTCCCATGAGGATATCATTGCGCCTCGTCCCTTTCATAGCTTCATCTCTTGGCACATATGTTGAAGATATCATTATATCCATCGGCATTTCAGCAGTTACATCTACATAATTACCATTATTAGTTTACTTCATACTAGTGTTGGCTTTAAAAAGAAAACAAACTCACCGGTAAGTGTTGAGGGACGTCCTGTGCGACAACGTCTAGGATGTGGGTTTCTTTCATCCCCTAAAGTTGGCCTTGCATATTCAGCACCTTTGTCAGGATTTCCAAGATCATTATATGTTTCATAATCATATATTCTGTCTGTTGGTAATCTATATCCAGTTCCATCACCTCTTTTATTTTCAAGTTCTTTAGCTCGTAAGAATTTCAACCCATTAGGAGTTTGATTTGGTAAATATCCCTATTAAACCCATGAATACATGAATCAGTAGAAACCCTTGTAGATGATATGCATACATAAAAGAAATGAGACAAGTATGATTTACTAATTTTATATATAGATTGTCGCTATATTTGTTTATGTTAATCTCTACTAACTAAATTAGTCATCTCATATCTTTATTGTTACTTCTGTTTAATCTATCTTTAATCTTTACATGAATAAGGTGAAGGAAGATATATGCACCTTGTTAGAAAAGAATATCCTTTGTTCTTTGCTAATGTGAGCTGGTGGAATCCAAGATTCACATGCAAAATGCACAAAACCATCCAAACAGATAGTCTCCACATATATCTCCTTGTCATAATTGTTTCTCACTAGGATGGCCCCTGGTTCTCCAAAGTCTGCATCAATTAACATCTCAACTTCAAAACTCAAACACCTGCTTGTACCATTAGCTTTTCGAGTGGTACATTTGCACCAGTCTTTTACACATTCCTTGCTCACCTTTTGCCTCATGATACCTTAATTTCATGCACAAGTTAACAATTTGTCACAACTAACAAAATATGTAAAGCAAACATAAAACAAAATTTCAAAAAGCTTACTTGGATCTAAATGAGTGCTAACAAGTTGAAATCCGACACCCTTCTCCTCAGTCTTCGTATCGTTTTGTGAATAGAACCATGGAATCTTCATCATCGTGACTTCGTTGCATACCTTAACCGTAACTATTGCTGTTACCTTCAAATTTAATAGCACATCAACCTTAACTTCCCGTAGAATATCTATAGCTAATGTAGCGTTTACAGCCTTTAGAGTTTTCAATTTATTCTTGCAAGAATAATGGAGTGTCATAGGAATGTTTGATGTTGATCCTTTACTATAAACACTAGTAGAGTGTATAAGAGGGTAGATTGGACTAGTGTTTGGTGTATTGATCTTTTCATGAGAAAAAGACAAGGATGACAACATGTTCTTCGTGCCCGCCATTTGTTATTCGCGAAGAATAAGATGTAACTAGCTACTTTACTTGTGTTATCTGGTTTCATTTGAGTTATTTTGCATTATATATACACAAAAACTTTTTCAGTGAAGCATGCAAACAAACAAATAGATTCAATCAAGCCAAAGGACCACGTAAAAACGTTTCATATAAACCACATGTGTTTTTTGCAACAATGATGAGTCAATAATGCATGTTGCTTGTCCTTTAAGATGGATTAGTGGTAGCAAAAATTAATTGGGCATCGAGTTAATGGCTCAAAATGAGTTTGGTTAAAACGCGACATTTTAGCGTTAGTGGGCCTTCATTTTGTTGTTTGTTTTCTTTATAATTGGTAATGTGTTGAATACGTTATTAAAAAAAGTGTTATGAGAAAAATGCATTATATGTGTTTGTGTCACATGTTTAAGATGAATATGAAAATGTATCATACCATGTTTAAGCAGGTTGGTGTACGTGGAAAGCGGTTACTGGACTATTGTGTGGCAAGATAAAATTAAATTTAAAGGTTAAATGGGAAATTTTATGGGTTATTTTTCAACTATTTATATTATACGGAACCAACTTCTAAGCCATTACAAAAATCAATACAAGTTATCAAAAATCATGTTTACATAACTACCATTCTTATGTAATTTACATGATAGTTTTTCTATGAATGAGATGTACTATATATGATCATTATTATGATTATGTTTACGTAACAAGTACAATTACTAAATCATGTTTCAAGTTCAACCATAACAATAATAAACATAACCTACGGTGGAAGATTGCTAGAAAAACTACCAAATCTACTAGAATTGGCACATTGCTTTGCCATCACCTCCTTATCTCTTCGTCCATTTTGAAGTTGAGTTTTAGTTTGAGTTTGATGTGTTTGCGTTAGAGTATTTGAAGTTTCCAATATAATTTTCAACTGTTTTATTTGGAAACGCAATTCGCGAAACTAATATTTGTTAATATACACATATAATGAATAAATAAATTCATTAAACCATACACATAAAAACATACAATACGCATACACATGCATACAAAAAATGCACAAGCACACAAACACCTACATACATACACATATATACACACACATACGCACACATACACACATAAACGTGCATGAGCACACACACATTTATATACACTTACATATGCATACACATAGACATCCAAATACACACATATACCCATGCATACGCATACATACATACGTACATACATACACATTCACATACAACAACAATAACAACCATACAACAACAATAATCGTAATTACAATAATAATAATGTAGTAATAATAATAATAATACTAATAGTAATAGTAATAATAATAATAATAATAATAATAATAATAATAATAATAATAATAATAATAATAATAATAATAATAATAATAATAATTAGTAATAATAATAATAGTAACTAGAAACTGGAACCGCGCGTTGCCGCGGGTCACTTTTGAGTTTTATGTTTTGTGGAATTTTGATCTGCGCATTGACGAAAGATTAATGTTTTAGCTTTAACCATTTAAAGGAAAAATCTTGATGGGTAATTTGTAACTTTTTAAAAGGAACACTCCATTTTGTAGCCAAAGATGCAGGTAACATCAGAATGATGAAGCAAGAGTGTGACGATGGAGGGTTTCATCCATGAAATCAAAAGAGACTTCCTAGAAATCCGCAAAGGTGTAAAATAAAACTCTTGTTGGTTCCCAAAAAAAAAGAGATTGAATATTGAAGCCACCGTTCTCCTTTTTGTTATTATATTGACTTGGTTTTTTTAGCCTTAAAGAATTAGATTTCACCAAAAGAAAAGGAGTCAATATTCAATTATATGATACCTAATAAATCAGCCTGTACATCTTTAATCTGATAACTTTTTAACTTTTTCTTCATTTTTATTTTTGTGTTCTATTTTCATTCTACATAGAGTTTGAACATTGAAGCCTTCATTCTAGCTCCTTTTTGTTTTCTACATAGGTTTTATAAAGAAACCCAATTTAACCTGTAGTCTTGTAGCTAAAGTACTTCTTGTTAGCATTTATGGTTTGATTAAATCTCTAGTAATTTTAACTCCAAAAATTAAAGTTAATCACCTCTATGCACAACTTTCAATTTGGGTTGATGAATATGAGGAAACTTTTAAACTCAATGAGTAATTTTGTTGATGAAGGCTTTACTTTGAAGCTTACTGTACAATAGAAGAAAATAACAAAGTTGAAACAACATTTCTACAACAATCAATATCTAACAACACAGTTCATTAGAAAAATTATAAGGCTTTAAAATAAGAATATGAAAAGATTAACAATTTGCAATTACTTGTTAAGAAGTATATTTTGTAAGAAAAAAAACAGATAAACAAAACATCAAAGTCAATATAGCTTTGCAAAAACCCCCATCATAGTTTCTAATCATACAAGTAGAGGTTAGCCAGCTGAAACAAAGAATCATCCATCAAAGTATGACCTATGGACAAAAGATTAATTTGCATTCAACTTTTCGCAAAGATCACAACCTTTGATTCTTCATTTGTTAACATGCAATTCTATATTTCTAGTATAAACTCAAAACATATCCTGCTATAGAAATAAATCTTGACACTAAAGCTTACCAAGATAAAAAAAGATAAATGTTAAAGATGATCCAATTCATCTAACTTCTTCTTCTAAATTGATTCAATCTATTAAATCCATAATATTTTCTAGTTCAAATCTTAAAAATCCATTCAAATAATGATTCATAGGATAAATATGCTAACCAAACAATGAAAAGCAGTGACTAATGCTGAAAGATATCCCTAGTGGTAAGATAATAAGCTTCAAATCTACTACCTCTATTAAATTCAACCTAGTATGTTCATATATTGATACCTTAGTATATTCACATCTGTTCATTTAGGCAGCAACATCATTGTTGTTAGTTGTCTCTACTTCAATAGTAAGATCTCATCCAACTGCTATTAAAAACCTTAAGAAACATTATAGGAGTTTAAAAGAAACAAAAAAAAATTATGAAATATTAGAGACATGTATAGATGTTATGGCTGGAGCAGGCCAAGATGTGGCTGGCCCATCAAGTAAGTCAGAGGAACCGGAAAGTAGGCCCAAGAGGATGATCAAGCAGCCCAGTCGATTCTTGGAGTGATGCACAAGTATTTGAGTCTTTAATTTTAAGTCACGTTTATTTTATTTAGTTTTGCATTAGTGGAGTTATGGTATTAGTGGACCTATCAATAAGGAGTAGTGGAGTAGCTGGACGTTGCTTGCATTGCATATTTATAATTCATGTATTTTTGCTTTGAGTTTATGAAGAAAATTGTCCCAAACTCTTGTCCTCTCTTTCTTGAATTCTTGGGAGTTAACCTACTCAAAAAGGGCATATCAATAGACATTAGAGAGACCAAAGGTTTGACTTACACTTGAATAACTCAAGAAGCATCAGCATAATATTTGTGTCTTTCTTATGCAGAGCAGCCAAACATTGCTAGATTCTTTAACCAACACCTTAATTGGATCGATGCCGCTTCGGCAGTCTACCACCACCGGTCAATCAAAAGTAATCCAGGTCAGAATGACATAAATAGGGGTTTTGCAAACCCTAGATCTTCAAGTGTCACACCCTCAAAATCCACTTGCGGTGTTCTACCGCGAGACGTGTGACAAACCAGGATCTCAGACACGGTCATATCAAACGACATTATACGAGTTTAAATAAACGTTTGAACTTTAATCAGAGCGGAACATAGTTTGAATAATAATCAGTGCGGAAGCATAAAAGTAAAATTCAAATCCAATACTAAAAGTTGCGCAAAACACAACGCCCAGATAAAAGTATTTAATGCAAATAAATAAGTTTGTAATGCATGCCATGAGTGAATCCTTAGCCGTGCAACCTAACCTTAAGCGTTCCTGTGACCTGAGAAAACATGCTAAAGTGTGTCAACACAAGGTTGGTGAGTTCACAGGTTTAGCAACAGATATTATGTATGAAAATGTTCGCATGGTAAAGTAATTAAAGCATATCGGTAGGTAGCTAGCCTATAATCAAGTTACTTAGCGTTTCGAACCGAAGCTGACTGTTTGTAAGTTGGTTGCCTTTCCACCACGTCTAACATCGATCGTGGCAAATGTTAGGTCAATTAAACACCCGTTCGACCTCCAGTCGAGTTAGCGCGACTAACGCGGGCGGGGTTTGTCAAACCCTCAAGTTAAATCTCGTTCAAATCTGAAACCCCAGATTTGAATTGTGTTTTCTGGCGACCCACACCACCATATATCGAGATCTATTGTGGTGGAGGTGGTTGAAATCTGTTGTCATTGTTGTAGATATGGTGGTGTTGAACGATTGTCGTAGTGGTGGCGGCGTTTAATTAGGATGTTCAAAAAAACCAATATCCGAAAACATCTAAAATCCGACCGATTATATGGTGTGTATATTACTGGTAGGGTGTTAATTACTACTGTTTCCGTCGGGTCGAATTAGTGTTAAGTTTACGTAGCCAATAAAGCATGGAACACATGATTCAATTTTCTTAAAAAGTGTAAGTTTGTGAAAGTGACTTTTGATGTGTGTTTTTATATTTTGAATTAAATTTGTATATTATAATTATGATTTTCGGTTTATGGTTTGATTTTAAATTATGATTTTGAAAATATTGCAGTTATAACTTGTGTATATATGGCTAATGTTGATGAGGACCGGTGAAGGTAATCTTTTTAATTAATATAAATTTATTTTTTTTGAGTGCCAATACTCGTTTACCTATAGTAAAATAAGTCGTTTTTATACTGTAATTTTGTTTTGTTAATTGTTATAACTTATGATAATTAACGTTGTACTAATTATTTTTATAATTTGTATAAGTTTCTTTTTAAGGACATATATTACTACTAGCTTTAGTAAAACCCATGTATTACACGAGTTGATCAAATAAAATATTTTATAAAATAAAAAATTATTAATTATAAAACTATATTCTAATATAAGATATGGACATATGGTTAACAACTATAAGTAATAAAAAAATATATTAACTTTTTAAACTTTTATTTTAAAACCTTTATTTGTTTTTTTCCCAAAAATAAATTAAACGTTTTATTTCAAAACAAACCGTCATAAAAAAATTTATTTAAAAAAGTTTGGTGTTTTTGAAAAGTTTCTTATTTTATAAAATTTATTTTCTTAGTAATAACACTAATAAAAAGATCTATTTCTTAATTTACTTATAAAATTAATTTAGATCTAAAATAATTAAATAATATTTTTATTAATTAATGTAAATATTTAATACGAGAGAGAAGCGTAAAAATTTTCATAAGAATAAATATGATGATTCCAAGTGTCCCCCGTAGATATCTGGTTGTTTGCATAAAGATTCGTACGGGACACTAGAAATTTCAAAAACAACCCTGCTTGCATGGGGGTAAAACCGTCAGTGATAAACTGGTTGTTTGCCATGGTAATAAACAGTTCCACTACCATCTTAAGTCTTAACCCACATACTTCTATATATCTCTTTAAAAGGCCACTATAAGCTCCAATCGCAAGTTGATGTTTCAACTTAGAGTTAAATTATCTAATGGGACAAAGAGATCTAAATGTTAAGTATTGGAATCATGATGAGAAAAACCTACCTGACGATAAAAACAAAATGTGTATCTTGATTTTCGGCATGTGGGTTTGCTTGATGGTTTCAATGGAAAATAACGACATCAACGTGGTGGTGGTGGGTGGCGGAGATGAGAGGGAGACCGAGAGAGAAGAGTGGTAGAGAGAGAGAAATTAATAAGAGGGTATACAAATTTCAACAAAAATTTCCATTGATGATATGGGGGCGGCAACGGTGTGGTGCCGACAGCAAGGTGGTGGTGTGAAGGTGGAGAACTAAGGGGGACTGATCTATTCATAAAGAGTTAGTAGAAAAATTAGACGACAATAAATCCTCGTAGTTGATTGTGACAAAATTGAATCCTTAGTGGTTAAACTGGTCAAACTAAATCTATTAGATGAAAAAAGTTACAACAATGAAACCATAAGGACTAAAGTTGTAATTTACTTTACTTTTAAATTATATAGTTTTATTTTTTATTGGTCAAAGATTATAAAATATAATTACTTAATTTCTGTAATATTTTTTTGTCTCGGATTTAATGATGTAACTCATGCTTCAAGAGCAAAAAATTAACTATTTTTACTAGTTAAGTGGATGAGTATAACAAGTAAAAATAGTTTTAACGAGAGTTTATATAGCATCACCCTTCTAATATTGTTGTTGATATTGGATGGATCTCCCCTTTCACAAGTCCGTAATATTAGTGATAAACTTCGATTTTGTTGTTGATTTTGCGACTAGTTTTATGTTGCAATGACAATTTCATTGTTTTTACGACGAATTATCCATATATGTGTATCAAAATTTGATCAGACTTATTTCTAACATAACGCTTAGGCATCTATAGTGATGTATCATCCAAAACCACAAGAAAACAAATTTGGTAACATTAAAATTTTTTATATACTTGAGTCATAAGTAAGAACAAATGATGAAATTTATCTGTTAATTTCCTTTTAGCAATGAATCCACGTATAAATCTACATATACTCATACCTTAATTATACATATACTCATACCTTAATTATATGTATGATAATTGACATCTAATGAATGGTAACTTATCAATAGTTGTTTACCCATTTACTTTATCTTATCTTACTACTCTAATAAAAAAATAACTATAGTGGACACATGACACCACCACAATTCACCTCACCAAAATTTTCCCGCTTCTCTCTCCAATTAATATCACATTAATTACAAACAATAAATTAAGAAATATATCTTTTTATTAATTATTAATATCGTTTCTAAAGAAATAAATATTTATAAATTAAGAAACTTTTAAAACATCAAACCTTTTTAAAAACTTTAAATATTCTAACATTGATGTTTTAGGTAAAATTTTTATGAACAAAAATTAACTAAAATTAGGAGTTATAATAAAAAAGTTTTAAAAATTATATTTTTTAAAATGTTTTTTTTGAAACAAAGTTTTTAATTTTTTTTTTTTGAAAAAAAAGTTTAAAAACAAAAGATTAAAAAGTTTATATCATTATTTTATTATTTATAGTCCTTACTTATACATAATTTTAATCGTATTTTATCTTAAAATATAATTTTATAACTATTAAAATTTTATTATATTTAGTATTTTAATTATTCAACCCGTGTAATACACGAGTTTACTTATATAATTTCGTTTGTGATAGCAAGGCAGTCGGGGTGGTTAGGCGCACTCTCTCAAATAGGAGATCGGAGATTTGATACTCATCAATCAACCCACTATCCACTCTATTTGTCAGCGACTTCTAATATTTTTAGTGGCAGACCTATTAGTTATGTGTATATATGGTTTTTTGTTTTGCCCACTATAAAAATGGTATGAGTTTAAATCCTTGTAAATATAAAATTATTTACAAAATATATTTGATGGAATTTGATTGCAATATATTATTAAAAAAGTATATATGTTGTGGCAGAATCATTACTTAAACTCCATTTTTCAGCAACTTTTAATATTTTTTGTGGTAGGCCTATTAATTAGTTAAGTGTATATGTATATGGTTTTTGTCTCGAAAATGATATAAGCAGTGGCGGAGCTGAGATATTTTTATTGGGACGGGGACGGAATTAATTTATTTTAAGGGGGCGAACTCGTTATATATATAAAAAAAATTTTACACTACTGGGCCAAAATTTTGCACTAACACACCAAAAATTGTAATATGTTGTGGCGAAACCATTACTTAAACTATATTGTTCCACAACTTGTAATATTTTTGATGGTAAGCCTATTAGTTAAGTATATATATGGTTTTTGTTTTCTATAAAAACAATGAGTTTAAATTTTTGTAAATAGAAGATTCGATGGAATTTGATTGTAAAATATTGTTAAAAAAGTATATATCTTGTGGCAGAATCAATACTTAAACTCTATTGTTCAGCAATTTTTAATATTTTTGGTGGCAGGCCTATTAATTAGTTAAGTATATATATGGTTTTTCTCTCCTATGAAATGATATGAGTATAAATTCTTGTAAAAGCAAGATTTGATCGAATTGGATTGTTTGAAATATTGTTAAAAAAGTATACATGTTGTGGCAAAATCATTACTTAAACTATATTGTTCAACAACTTCTAATATTTTGATGGTAGGCCTATAAGTTAAGTATATATATGGTTTTTGTCTTCTATAAAAATAATATGAGTTTAAATACTTGTGAATAAAAGATTTTTTGGAATTTGATTGTAAAATATTGTTACAAAAGTATATATAACTTGTGGCGGAATCATTACTTACACTCCATTGTTTAGCAACTTTTAATATTATTTGTGGCACGCCTATTAATTAGAGATTGGATATTTATACACCCTAAAATTATAAATTAACATCACAAATTTCTATACGTGTAGGATAGCCCCATACGCGTCGTATAGGGGGCCGTATAGCTAGCCCTATACGGGGCGTATAACCCCTTTGACAGCCCCCTGAATTTTTCTCATAGTCAGTGTCGAAATTCGCAATACGCGTCGTATAGCTCCATATATGTCGTATAGGGGGTCATATAGGGCTATATGAGGAGTATAGCCCTCTGACAGCCCCCCTGAATTTTCCTAGTTTTAAATGTTTTCGACCCTATACATCACGTATGAAATCATACGTAGCGTATAGGAGGGTGTCGATTTATTAGTGGTTGTGTCTATATTAGGACCCATTAATTAGGTATATATGGTTTGTCTTCTAAAATTAATGAGTCTAAATCATTGTAAATGCATGTTTTGATGAAATTTGATTTGTAAAATATTGTTAAAAAAGTATATATCTTGAGCCAGAATCATTATTTGAACTCTATTGTCCAACAACTTTTAATATTTTTGGTGGCTGAGCTATTAGTTAAGTATATATATGGTTTTTGTCTACTATAAAAATAATGAACTTAAATTCTTATAAAATGCAAGATTTACTAGAATTTGATTGTAAAATATCGTTAAAAAATATATATCTTGTGGTGAAATCATAACTTAAACTTTATTGTTCAGCAACTTCTAATGTTTTTGGTGGCAGGCCTGTTAGTTAAGTATATATAGTTTTTGTTTTTTTATAAAAATGATATGAGTTTAAGTCACTGTAAATGCAAGATTTGATTGAATTTGATTGTAAAATATCGTTAAAAAAATTTATATATGTTGTGGGCAGAAGCATAATTACTTAAGTATATATATAAACTAGAATTGATCCCGCCCGCGCGTTGCGGCGGGTTTTTCCCGTAAACCCACTGTTTTGAAAACCAAACTGGATCGGACGGCCCGATCAATTGGACTGGGAACCGGAGTCCAATCCGGTCCGGTTTGATGCTTTAAACTGTTTTTACGTTGAACAGGTGGTCAGACCGATTGAACCGGTCAAACCGGCGCTCGGACCGCTAGAAACGGTTTTTATATATATTTTTAACTTTTTAGTATTTTTTTACCTATATTTATTAAAACAATTATAAATTTCTTCGGTTCTTATATCAAGTCCGACAGATTGAATCGGTCCAACCAACGGACCAGTAAGACGTCCGGTCATTATCCAGAACAGATTTGAAAACATTACGTAAACCCTCTGACGTGCCGTTTTGTTTTTAGTGTTAAAGGGTTATACCTTATGCATGTTGAGTTTTACCAATCAATGGCACCCAAACGTTCACATCTGGTAAATATAAAACTTATAAGAGAGATGAAAAATGAAGGGGGTTTATTTGCAAACTATCTAAAATTTGTGGTCAATTTGAAAGACCCTAACTTTATCATGTACAAACCGACATGGATAAATAATAATATATATAATATGTTTAATTTTCTTAATGTGTAATTAAACATTTTAATATGTTATATTAAATTATGTTTTCCTTTGAAGAACTAAATTTAATATAGTTATGGATTTCTACGGAGGTGAATATTATGTTAATATAGTTTTGAGTTTTTTTATTTAAGTTTAAACTTTAAAGGATTGAGAGTAAAAAGTTAAAAGCATACATCCCCAACTCACCCCATTCTCTTCTCTCTGCTCCACTCTCTATACTAATTGACACCACCAACCATATTTACAAATTTCATATTCTTCATTTCATCTTTGTACTCTGCATCTCATCTACCTAAATTGCACCACCACCAGCCACCCACTATTGACAACTCATGTTCTCTCTCTCTCTCTCTCTCTCTCTCTCTCTCTCTCTCTCTCTTTCAACTCATCTTCATCTCTCACCTTCATCGAAACACCTAGATCAGGGGTGTTGATCGGGTTAGTTAATCGGTTTTCGGGTTATTTGGTTCGGGTTATTCGGGTTTTTTAATGTTGAAAGTCTACCCGAAACCCGACCCGAATAACAATCGGTTTAATCGGTTTCGGGTTGTTCGGGCAAAGGGTTGTTCGGGTCGGGTTTCGGGTATTAAACAATAGACTTAATTTAGTTTATTTTAGTGAGTTTTCATTTGAAATTTTATAAAATTAGTGAACTTAAATTAGTTTACTTTTATAATTTATGAAATGTGTTTAAATATATATTTGTATACTAACAATTTGATTAATTTGGACAATCTAAACAAATATATACATACAATTTACATAATTATAATATGGTTTGATCGGGTTATTCGGATTTCGGGTTAATCGGTTCGGGTTATTCGGGTTTTTGAGGTTTGAAAGTCTATCCGCAACCCGACCCGAATAAGAATAGGTTTAATCGGTTTTCGGGTTCTTCGGGTAACGGGTTGTTCGGGTCGGGTTTATTCGGGTACGGGTGAGGTCGGTTGGGGCGGGTTAATCGGGTACGGATAAAATCGACGGGTCTAACCTAGATCCATCGAAGGCCATGACAAATGGTCCTCCCGCCCCTGTAACCTTCATTGAAAGCCTTTCATCGTTTGTCTAAAAGTTTCTGCTGGTCAGATCTACTAAATGCTAATACAAAAGGAGGACGGGCTGGATCTAGATCAAGGGTGAATAGGGAGGTACACATCTCATTTTGTGTTTCTAGTTGAAATATGACGTTTCCACCTTGAAACGACTCGTTCAAGTACCACGGTTGGTGACAATCAAGACCCACCATTTAGCCGTCGTTGGAGGTGGTGTGGTGGGTTAGAACCAACGGAAGCGGTGAACTACAGATCAGAAGGATAGATCTGTACTTAGGGAGAGAAAGTAGAATGAGGGCATTTTTTGCAATTTATGAAATAATGGTGGTCAATCTACAACACTCTAAAAGTGTCATGAAGACACCGACATACATAATTAATAATATATATAATTGCGAGAGGTCAAACATCAAGATAATTTTTTAAAAAGTTAAAAGTTTATCCTTATCAAATTTATCAAGTATTCTACTTAAGTCGGCTCAAAGTTTTTTTTCTCTCCATCGTTTTAATAAATGTTTATTATTTTTTAGATTAAGCAAGACAAATAAAACATATATAAATCTTACTTATTAATAAATGATTTATTTTGAATTAACTTCTATATAACCAAATCTTATAACTGTAAAATTTAAATGAAAAAAAAAACACTTTTAAAGGTAGTCAAGATTCATACATATTTCATTTCCCTCACGTAAATTCAAATAATTCAACATTTATAAAAATCTTTCTCATCTAATAAAATAGTAAATAAGAAGGACACGTGTCATTATCACTTTCATTCTCACCAAAATTTTTCTGCTTATTTATCATATTAAATAATTAACTTAATTACTAATAATATTATCTAATAATGTTATTGTCAAAGTAACAAACTCTTAGAAAATGAGAATTTTTTTCAAATATCAAACTTTTTTAAAAATATAAATATTTTAAAATTGGTGTTTATGGAAAATAAAATTTTATAAACAAAAATTAATTAGAATTGGGATTTATAATAAGAAAATTTGTATAAGATATTTTTTTAAAACTATTTATTTTGAAACAAAATGTTTAGATTTTTTTTTTTTTGAATAATAAAAAAAGTTTAAAAAGTTGTAACATTGTTTTATTACTTATATTCTTTATTTATATGTAATTTCAATCGTATTATTTTAAAATATTGTTTTGTAACTAATAAATTTTATTTTATTTAATACACGGGTTTATTAAAATTAGTATTACATAAAATTGAAATGCCTACGGAGGTTAAGTGAAAAGAAGTTTTGAGTTACTATAATTAAACTCTTAGAAAACTTAACTATTACCGTGTATATTATAGCGTTTTAAAATATTTCTAACATCCTTTTAGAAAAACAAATATAGTGACCTTTTTTCGTTTTGTGAAACTTCTCTAGTTATCCATATGCTACAATACAAAAAATTAATAAGGAAAGGCTGAAGAGTTAGTTATCTTGATCAATAACCTCACGATCTCAACAGCAACACTCACCGATGGCTACTAAACGATCTCCAAAATTCACTACCAAAAATATCGTAATTCACCACACTAAATTTTCAATACCATCTCTCAGTTCTCTTTTATAACTTCTCCACAACTCTTTTGTTTTTTGTAAGCGTATAATTGTTAACGATCATCTCCATTACTCGAGTAGGCAGCATAAGGTCACAATCAAGAGGAAACTCATGACAGGTGAGATAAAACTTTCTGACCAAATCTGAAACTTTTTTTTTTTTTTTGGTTATAGGTGAAACTTGAAACGAAGATCTCTATGTATTTGAATAAAGTCTTAAGTTATCCCACCTCAACCACTTATGCTAAACATTATTGGTAGATTAGATTCAAATAGATAGTTGATTCATAATGTTATTTTTTTTAAGCTTAATATCTACGGATGACAAATTTGTGGTTCACAAATAGAAAATATGCACCACAACTTATGCTGAAATGGATAGTCACATATCACATGGATGTCCAAGATGAATGTTCCACAAATCTCAAGATGTTGATAATATACTTGTGGTGAGTGAGTAAATTTGATTTCATTTAGGTTACATGTGTTGGAGGACTTGTCTCAGTGTGTCTAAATTGAAATTAAAGACCATTACAAGAAAAAAATAAGGCAAAGAAGATAATCAAAAACAAGTTAAGTAATTCAAAAGTTAAGTTATTATGAAGCCGTGTACAAAAAAGAACATTTTAACGTAATCATCTGATGTGAAAGTAAAGTTATAAGGGGTATAAATACCACAACATACCGTCTTTTTAGTATGATATACAGTGTGTGTAATAAGTGTTTCTCCCATTATGTTCATCACCGGGATCTTTGCACATTCATGTGTACAACCCCTTTCATGTTCTTCCACATTTGATCCCAATTACATATTGATCCTGGGCAATAAACACGTGAGGATTCATCTTCCACTCATATTACATTGACTTGTTATTTAATTTGAAGATGGAATAGCAACGTGCAACATAATGATCAGATTTTGCATAGGTTTGACAGAATAATTTATGTTTCTTCTTAGAAGCATATTTAGAGTCTTGATACAGATTAAGGGCCGTAATGACATAAATTAAAACAGAATGCTCAGTCTATTATGCAAGTCGTTCTTCGAGTACAAACAATTTGGAGTGGAGCTGAGCAAAGTTTGATTGTGGTTTAGTGTTTTCGATATTTAGAAAAAAAAACATGTTAAAACTTGGATTCAAACCTTGACGAACAAGATTTGAATCGATCAAAGGATCATCGATGAGAATATAGAACCCGTCATTTTATTAACCTAGCCATGATATATGGTAATTGATTAATTTTCTTGTTTCATTAAAATGAACATTTTGCAAAAGCTTGTTGTAGGTATAATTATTTTTTTTATGTGTGAAGAATTTGTTGTTCCAATAACAAGACGGGTGATGGTGGGTCTAACTTAATGCAAGCTAGAACAAAACTTTCATTTTACACCCAAGTAAGGGATGCTCAACACATTTTAAAGTATAAAACGAACTATCAAATGGATGTCTTCTTTGGAAAAGAAAAAAAAAGTGTTCCTTTTTCATTATAGAAATATCATAAAACATCTATTCTAAGCATGAATCGATACACCACATTATCTTCCCCACGTACTAATGTATTCTTGTTCCTCAACGTCATTGTTTATCATCTAAAATGTTTTCCAAAACCACGTAACTCAATTTGCAATCATTTTGTTATCTCTTCTCGTTTCTTTTAATTAAAAACACAAAAATTAATGAAATCTATCTATTTATTATAATAAAATAAGATTTTACGTGAACGCTTGGCACAATTCTAGAGCTCCTAATTTTAATTTTTCCGCTTTCTTCTCCTATTAAATAAGTACATTAATTACAACTTATATTATTTATTTCTTTTTTATATTGAATATAGTTTTTTAATAAATTAAGAAAAAGTTTTTTTTTATAAATTTAAGTTCTAAAGAAACAACTTTTTAAGATAAGAAATTATACTATAACATCAAACTTTTTAAAAAGCATAAAATTGTTTAAAATCACCGTGTTTAAATAATAAAATTATTATAAATCAAAATAATTAAAATTCAGAGTTATAATGAGTTTTTTTAGAAATGAAACTTTTTAAAAAAGTTTATTTTGAAACAAAATGCTTGAATTTTTTTAAATTACAAAAAAAAATTAATTAATTATAATTATTACTCATAAATAATTTTAATCATAAGCCTGTATCAAAATATTATTTTATAATTAATAAATTAAATTTTCGTTACTAATTATTTGATATTTATTTATTCAACCCGTGTAATACACGGGATACTAACCTAATATCATATATATTTAGCTTAAAATAGGAATAAATTAGTATTTATTCTATCTCTGGAACCCTTGAAAGTTGATGGCCTGCTACAATAGTATTAATTAGTAGATACGCCTCTACTTCTTAGTTGAAAACGCATGAAATAATTCATCGGGTGGGGGTTAATGTGTTGTAGGAAACCCATATATAGTTTTGAGTATTATAACTATCTGGTGTTTCTAACCTAAACAGTCTTAACAATTTAATTAGATAGAAACAAAACCTGATTAGTTTGTGATTGAAAATGAACTTATTCTCCTGATAAAGTACTTGTTGAAGAATCACTTGCATGTAGTGAAGCAATAGTAACCATAATTGTTAATATTTGACAGCTATTGTTTTGTTGTTTTCAAATTTACAGAAACGATGAAGAATATAGTTTGATGTGTTGACAATTAAGTATCAAGATTGAATACAAGACGATTAGGCGTCCGAAGGGAATATATTGGTGGTTAGGCCATGTTTGGGATTGCTTATTTTGTTGAAAAAGACTTTTTATCAAAAGTACTTATTAACTTGTGATTTTTCAAAAGTGGCTTTTAGAAAAAAATGTTTGGATTATCTTATAAACTAAAAAGTCAATAGGTTGTTTTGTAAAAAATGTTTGGCTTAGCTTATTAATGTAAGATGACCAAAAAGCACATCCTAATAAAAGTCAATAAGCTGTTTTCTAAAAAGTGTTTTGGATTGCTTATTTATACTATTATACTTTTTCCCGTCTTGCAAATTGAAATATATAAAATAAGATTCGTTTACATAATTTATAATTCGTTTACAAACTCCTTATACGTAACATCATCCCATAAAAATTTTGGCTTAATCTTTTTAATTGATGTTTCACAAGACATTGAGTTAACTGTTAAAAAACACAAAAGTTTACTTGTATGCAACCATTACACAATTATCAAACTCTCACACCACCCATGGTTTTAGTTGATCAGATCACATCCTATCCTAATTAAGAACAAGACAATACAAAAAAGTAATAATAATAAACTAAAATATCATAGGAAGTATGTTGAACACAATAAACTACTGCACACCAAATTATCAGATTCTAGAACTATTTTAACTTTCATCTCCAAATATCCATTCCTTTAACAATTTATTTAAGCATTATTATCACCAAATGAACTACTGCACACCAAATTACACCAAATGAACTACTGCACATCATTATTAAATTATCACCAAATTATTTAATTCTGATCTCCAAAGATAAGAAATTAATTAGTTTAAGCATTATCTAAGATTCTAACAAAGTAATTATTTAACTATCATCACCAATTTATCAGATTCTAAAACTAGTTTAAGCATGAACCATTTGGCAAGGTCTTACAAACCAACACCAATAGAAGAGACTGAAAGATTTGAGTTCATGAGCAAATAATTGAAATCTAACCTTTTAAAAAGAAGAGATTGAATTGGGGTTTGAGATTGTTGATAGTTGATTCAGATCAAACCTTCTGTAACAGATTGTTGAGATTGTTGATTGTTGAAGTTGATCGACCAGGGGATTAAATGGCAGTAGCGATGAACGAGTAGGTGAAGGGGAGTAATGGCGAGGTGGGTGGAGAAGATCAATGGCCATGAACAGGATTAATGGCAGCAGGTGGTGCGTGGGTTTCGAAGGAGCTAGGGTGGCGATGGCAGCCATGGCAGAGGTAGATGCGATCGTGGCACAGCGATGGGGAAGAATCGGATTTTGGCGATGGGTGGGGTTGAGGGTATAAGAGTAAATAATGTTTCAAAAGGACTTTTCATTCTCAAAAGTCACCCCCTCCTAACTTCTCAAATACTACTTTTTAACCCTTTTTCAAAAGTTATTTTAAAAAGTCATTTTCAATTTCCCAAACATTATTTTTAACTTATCAACTTTTTAAAAGTTGATAAAGATAAAACTTATCAACTTGTTATATAAAAACAAGTTGAGTAAAAACAAATAAAGAAGAAGAAAAATTCTAGGAAGTTTTTTCACTCACTAACATTATAAAATGAACATACAAACTGAAACGGACAATACTAAATGATAAAGAACTAATTAATACCGCAAGGATTGTTGACTAAAATCCATAATAATGAAATGTAAATGCCTAACATAGTGACAAACAAATGCTCTAGATGCATGAATGCAGAACGCTCTAATATGAAATAATACAGTCATACAGAACACGGCTTTGCCATCGTCAAAATGGTCGTTTGTCGCTATTTTCTTTTCACCACAAATTTGAAACAAAGAAAATGGTCACAATGATGTTAGCGACAAAAAAAGATCCGCTTGCCACGTGGTCACAAAGTCAATTTGCAGAAACATTAAATGCATATGATCCACACTTTTAGGGGACTAATTTTTTTGTTTTTTAGTTTTCGTTTGGTTACCAGATATCCAGGTAACATATTTTAAAAAAAAATTAAAAACCTATTAGTAATTATATGTTGTAAGGGAAAAAAATTAATAAATTAAAAACACAATAACAAATCCTTGAGGGGCCTGATTAACCCAAATAATCATATTAAATCTAAGATTTTAAAAATCCTAAAGAGATATAACCCATCTTGATGGATTACCCAAAATTCCTAAAATAAACCCGGATCATCCAAGAAGAATTGGACCATAAAAATTCTATTATAATATGTGACGGTCTACTAACCAAGATGAAAATATCCACTACTAAGGTGAAAAGAATGACATAAACGTAAGTAGAGATCACATCCTTCACGAAATCTCCATCAAAACCCTAATCCAGAAATCTACGAAAGTAGAAGGTGATGTAAGAAGAAGGTTATGCTCGCCCTCTCTCTCTCTCTCTCTAAAATCTTTCTCTAAACTTCATCTTCTTCATTTGCTACGAATATTCTTTCTCATGCCGGAGGTTATTTTGAGGAACACCCCCTTCCCTTCCTTACAATGCCCTAACGTGTTTATTCGATGTGTAAATTATTTGTTAGCTAATCGAGCTATTGGGATTGATTTTGAAGCTACAATCGACCGAAGAACAATATTGATGAAATTCTAAATACAAATGAATATATCGCTGGAATTTACGTCAACAAATCTTATTCCATATATATAGGTTTGTATTTAACGATTTTAACCCAGTCAGTTGTTAATTACACCAAATCACTTGCATCTCATCGATTATAATTTGTACCCCACACTGCCTTGCGTTCTCGTCTTGCCATATTATAATTTCTCTATTTAAGGTGTCTATTTTATTTTGTCGCACAATACATCCAAAATCCACGGACAAGCATCTGGTTGCAAAGTTAGTCGTAAATAATACTCATTGAATTCGGTTTTTATCTTTGTTTTGCATCATGAATTTAAGAAAACACTAGCAATCTAAGAGGTGACATGTTCACAATTCGATCTTCATATCACTACATTTCATGGTCTTGCATTAGTCTCTTTTTTTATATGGAAAACACCATAAAAATACAAAAACCTTATAATACCAGTCTTAACTAACAAAATGGTTAAATATGTGTACTAATTTTCTTTTAGGAGCTTGATGAATCAACATTAAGGCCAAATATGTAGTCATTTTCAATTTTGTGATTCACATGCGTGATAGTCTGTGGCACTAGCAAGTGTAACGTTAAGATGCGATTACATCCTTTTCAATTTTATTTTATGCATGTTGATAACATTTTTAATACGCATATGTAATACATACCATAACTTCTCAATTTCACAAAAAACAAAGGACCGTGAGATATAGACTTATTGTTACAACTTACATTGAAAGTATATTAAAAGAAGATGAGTTGTTAATATTAAGGGGATGTGTTTGTGGCTCGGTGGGTTGAAAACAACACGAACACAATATTTTTAGATCGAATATTGTGCTAGACATGAACCCGAGGCAATAATTGTATTCGTGAGTTGACACAAACACGACCCGTAGCCTAAAAATGTTATTTTATTTTTTACATATTAATACTCTACTAGCGTTAGACCCGCGCTTCGTCGCGGTTTGATTTGGAGCGTATAAAATAACGTCATAATTATAGTTTTTAGGATTATCATGGTTTCTGTGAGTTCAACTATATATGCACTCGGATTGTCGCTACACATGTTTTAGTGATTCTTTAATTATTATATTGTCATGATACAATTATGAAACATTAAATTGTTATAGATACAATAATATGACAGATACACGATATTATATTGTAACTAATATAATAACACAAATGGTATAGTTGTTGTTATTGTTATTAACCTTATAATAATAATTAGTAGTAGTAGTAGTATTAATACGGTAATATTTATTATTATTGTAAATATTTTTCGAAACATATTAAATAATATGTCATTAACTAACATATTAGTTTTCGAAATATATTAAACATATTAACATTATAATAATATTATTATTATTATTATTATTATTATTATTATTATTATTATTATTATTATTATTATTATTATAACTATGAAATATTTAGTAATTATATACTTATGTATAAAAATAAAATAATACTTAATTTTAATAATATATAGTTATAAATATATAAATAGTAAATGTAAATTTAATTAGTATTTTAAAAGCATTATTAATAAGATAATACTTAATTAGTGAATTAAATGATGTATTAATTAGAAGAAGTATACTTAATGAGGGCAATTTAGGATTTATCACATAACACACTTGTATATTGTGCTTAAAAAATTATCTTAGGTGTCTTACACTTTGAATAAAATTACAATTGTATCTTTCCTATATGCTTTATATAGTAGTATAGATATAGATATAGATAAGTACACATTTACAATAAGAAATTAATTACTCATATGTGTATAAAATAATTATATCTAAACTATAAAATGTGTATGCAAGTTTATCTTTTAACATTTTGAATTCGTCAAAAAATAACAAGCAATTTATATAATAACACATTAACCCACCAGTTTAGCTAAACTTGTTAGGTTTTGACCAATCGACCGGAATTTGTTTGAACTAATCAAAAACTTATGAACTTTATGTTAAGTTTATGTTATGTTTTTCTTTCATATTAAAAGTTCACACCCTATTTGTGACAATGTTTTACAACTAAAATAACCAACGGATTTATTTTTACCAATACTATAGAAGTGTAATATGTCTTGTTAAATATGTACATTATGCTCTTAAATTTTTTTGGTCCACATATAATATGAGGTTGTGATTCAACTTCCTTTCGATATTATTATTAACACACGAGTAAAATTAATGTAATAAGTCATCGTTATAGGAATGCATGTATCGACAACTTTTTGATTGATCATTATCATGTGTCACAATTAAAAACAACCAAAAAAAAAAAAATAGGAGAGGACAAAATACCACTTTGTACGTTATGTCACAATAACATTATGTTTCACATCCCATAATTGAAGAATAAGTCATACACCTCACGGAAAGAGAAAATTACAAAAATAGTCCCTATGGTTTGATCATATTGCAAGTTTGGTCCTCAGGTTTTAAAAATTACAAATTTAGTTCAAACATTTGAAATTTTATTGTAAATTTAGTCCCCACCGTTAGTGTCCGTTAGTTTATAATGATCTGGAGAGTAAATATATAATATGGTCAAACCATAGGGACCAATTGTGCAATTTTATCAAAAAATTAAAAAAAAACTAAAAAAATCAAAAAATTAAAAATTAAAAGATTCAAATAAAAATTAATAAATAAATCTGGACCAAAAACCTTGTGAAAGTATAAATCCAAAAACGAAAAATGAAATCGAACCATTTTTTTATTTTTTTAAATTTAATATGATTTTTTCAATATTTATTTTGAATTTTATAAATGTTTATTCGATTGTATTTATAATTTTTGTTTAATTTTTTACTTTAATCGCATACTTCTTTTTCTATACTTCTCATTTTCTCTTTTTACATGTATTTTATTTTTATTTTTATTTTTATTTAGTTTTGAATTTGATTTATTTTTTAACCTTTATTTTATTTTTTTAAAATTTTTGAATTTTATTATTGATGTTTATTTGAATTTCTTATATTTGATTTTAATTTCTTTTAAATTTTATTTGATTTTCAAATTTTTTTTTAATTTTTAGAGCAAATTGTACAATTAGTCTCTATGGTTTGATCATATTGCATATTTAGTCCCCAGATAGTTAAAAACTAACAGACACTAACGGTGTGAACTAAATTTGCAACAAACTTTCAAATGTTTGGACTAAATTTGTAATTTTTAAAATCTAGGGATCAAACTTGTAATATGATCAAACCACATGGACTATTTTTGTAATTTTCTCTCACGGAAAACAAAATATTGGAGATCTTGGAACACCATTAGTTTTGACAAGCAATATTAGTAAAAAAAACGTTTTAAATATTTCAGACTTAATTTTTATCCAACATGTAACACTTCGTTTCTCTAATTACTTAATAATATCTTTCTTGAAAACATTTTAAATAACTACAATAAACTTGGGACTTTGAAATTTATGTTATTATGAACAAAATATCAACGCGTTTAAGTAATTCAAATTGCTCTATGAATTATTGCATAAGTTTTATACATAAGAATACATGAAAACAAATACTTCTATTTTAACAAAGGAAATTAAAACGAAGGAACAAGAAAATTTAAACTTAAATCAACTGCAAAAACATTTTTTAAGCTTGATTATTCAAAACATTTATTTTATCACAAAATACAGTGAAAATTCACTACTATGAGAAATAAAAAAAGTTGAATGGCATCTAGTAATTCTACCGATGAAATCTAAAAAAAGGAAAGAAAATTCTTTTACTTTCTATCGGTTAAAAATGGTAAATCACTAATAAAAGAATTACCTATGGTTCCCACAAAAGCATAAAAAATTAAATTTTCTTTCATAAAATTCCCTATAAATCCATCCGTGCTACCCACGTATCCTAAACTTCCTTGATGATTTACCATCCTTAACAGATAAAATCTAGAAAAAAAAAAAATATTCTTTTACTTTCTATCGCTTAAGGATGATAAATCACCAATAGAAGAATTACCAACGATTCCCACAAAAGCATACAAAAATAAATTTTCTTTCATAAAATTTCTTGTAAATCCATCCGTGCTACCTACGTATCCCATAAAATCTCAAAAAGAAAAATAAAACTTACAAGTTTAATTTCAGTTTCATAACTTAGACGAATAGTTGTAACATTTTTATATACCATCATAATCAACATTTTGTTTGCATTAAAACATCTTTTTATAATAAAGAATATCGTACTGTTATACTTAATTTAATGATAACAAAATTATGGAGCTTATGGTATATTATTTGAGAAAGTTAGAAGTACATAAAAGTTATTTGAGTTTAAAAACATTAATGAAACTATATTTAATATAAAATATCAAAAATACATAATTTAGTCAGTATTAGTCAACAATGATCAGTTATGTTAGTTAGGTCGCTATTGTTCAATTTGGATCAAAGAGAGTCGACTAGGGCTAATATTAGTTAATATTTGTCATTTAGGATCATCTAAGGGTTAATGTTAGTTAATGATGGTTAAAAGGGGCAATATTAGTCAATGATGGTGAATAAGAGTCTGTACTCGTCAATGATTATCAATTATAGTCAATATTCATCAATTAGGTTCGATATCGGCTAGTAAAGACATGCATGACTTATTATAACTCATTATTTAGAAATATTGACCAATCGAAGCTACTATTAGAGCATTCACAGTATGTTTCTTATATTTATGTGAGTGTTTTTCTTATATTTTAAGGAATGGTTGTGAGTGGAGGAGAGAGAAAAATTACTGTTCAATTTGTATATTTGGGGAATCACTGTTCAATCATTATAGATTTTTTAATATATTTTAAAGTGGTTTTGAGTAGAAGAAAGAGAAAAGGTAATGATAAAAGTATAAAAAAATATTATTTAATTGAGAAAAAGAGAGAATATTAGTGTTTTTTAGTGTAATTATAAGGATAAAAATATGAAAGCTGATATGAATGCTCTTAGTCAATCAAAGTCACTATGGTGAATCACAACTATATTTTTATATATCATCATTCATAAACTTCAAATACAGTCAACAAAACTAATAACTTTAGTAAACAATTTATAATTAGGGTCAATGATAACTTACGATAACTCATTATTATTATTTTTTAACAGCTAATGTTATTTTCTTCGAAAGAAAATAACCCCTAGACAACAAGAAACTAAGCAGCAACGAAGATTAAACCATACAACAGTTCAACCAAAAAATACATAAATCAACAATTATATTATAGAAAAGGACCCCAGGGTCATATAATTATGGATCTCTAGAAGGTCTTTAATTGGGAATGCATAAATTGTTGGGATGCCACACAATGAAGAAACAAAATTGTCACACAACTGCGGAAACATGATAAGAAGAGTCATGGGCGGAGCTTCATAGGGGTGGGGTGCCCCCCCCCCCCTCCCTTTTTTTCGCAAGTAGTATTAATTTTAGTCCGATAGTGTAAATTTATTGTTAGGTAGTTGTATATAAATACCGTGTTCGCCCCTCTTAAAATAAATTAATTTCGTCCCCGCCTCACCACGAAAAAGTTCAAACTCCGTCCCTGAAAAAAGTGGTTGACCAATGCCACATAGAGAAACTTATAATATATTTCATTGTGAGTTTATACGACTCGGTACAACTTAACATAACCCAAAAGAGTTGATAAAGCCCATCATTAACCATAAAAGCTCTCATGACTCTTAAATCCCAATCGGGGTCAATATTTTAGTTGCTCAATGATAGCGAGTTAGGCTCAATTTGGTCTAGCTAATAGAGTATGCAACAAGTTAACATAACCATTGATATTGTAAATTTGCACCATGTATTGCTAACTTTTTCATTTTCATAAAAGGAGAGATTGTTTCTACTACATAGATCATAACTTTTGATGATTTAGTTTTCATGATGATAAAAATAAACACATTAATATCATCTAATTAAAAAAACTTTTGAATTCTCATGAAGCTTAAACTTTGTTCTTGTCTCTCTCCTATTAAATAAAAATGATTTTAAATAATTAAACTAAATAAATAAATATTCAAAATATAAATATTCTTATTTTAATAAATTATTAAAATATACTAAATTACAACATTTCTTTTGTAGCTTATTTTAAAATATAATTTTTTATTTTAATTATTTGTTATTTATAATTTTTTAGATTTTTATTATTTATTATTTTATTAATTGCTAATGACATATAACATACAAAATATTAATAAAATCTAATGTTTTTAATATGTTGAATTTTTCTACTCATGTAATACATGAGTTTCTAACTTAGTATATAATAAAAGAAAGTTTCTAGTGACAAGTGTTGTAATTCTATCACATAAAAATATTGTTTTCCCACCTCTTTCCTAGTAAATACGAAAATCACAAAATCAATTAATTTGTCTTTTCTTTTTCACTAAAATATTATAAAAATCATATTTTAAATATATATTTTTTTAGTTTTAATTATTCATTAATTTAGTTTTTTTAGGATTCAATAATTTTACGTATTTATGTTTTAAAATAATTTTAAAGGTTGTTTGATGTCTAGATGTTAGTAAAGAGTGTAAATACCAACCATCTTATTTGAATGATTTAATTTTAAATTTTTTATATTTTCACACTTAATTTATTTATATTTTTATTGAAAGAGTAAAGATTAGGGTTGACTCGTTCATCATATACAAACTCTCACTAAATGTCTGATAAAAGCGGTTGAATAAAATAAATTATATGTTTGTAAATTAAAAGAGTAACGAATTGTCTTACAATCATAATTCTTAATTGTTAACTATTTAATTTAAAATTTTATTTATTTAATCTGTGTATACACGGGCTTCTAACCTAAAATAATATAAATATATATTTGTTATATAAATAAATTTGTTTGTAATCTATCTTCCCAATGTTATAACCATAAAGGCATATTAATGATAACAAAATATCTACATATAGATTCCACGGCTCTACTAATGAACTGACGTAGCACTAAACAAATGCAAAGATGCATGGGATCTTGTAATTTTAACCAACTTTTTACTTATTAATTTTTGAAAAGTTAATAAATGAGTTTAAGAAACATAAAAAAAAATTTAATAAGTAGATTTTAAAAAATTAATAAGTAACTTTTAAAAAAATAAGCAATCCCAAACACCCCCATAGTCCATACTCATACCAAGGTTCGTTTATATATTGATAGTCTAACATCTCAACATAGTTTAATGAAAAAAAAAATCTAACACTATAATGTGTATTCAAAATTAATTGTCAACAAAGGGAAATAATAAAAATGAGATAGTAAAGTACAAATCAGTATATGTCCACAGAGATATGATGAAAGGTTAATTCATTAAGGGGCTGTTTGGCAGTCTATTAATCAGTCTTTTAATGGTTCAGATTTCTAAATGGTTCAGATTTCTAAATGGTTCAGCACTTAATGGTTCAGACTGTTTGTTTCGCGAGCAAATGTCTGAATGGTTCAGACATTTGCCTCTGAATGGTTAAGTATTATACTAATACGAAATGGTTAAGAGGTCTAATGCTGAATGGTTGAGACCTCTTATCTGAATTGGTCAGACATTTGCTTTTGAATAGTTAAGCGAAATACTAGCTATTAATGGTTCAGACCTCTTAATGGTTCAGCACTTAATGGTTCAGACCTTTTATTGGTTCAGCATTTAATCATTCAGATATTGCCAAACAGCCCCTAAGTCTTACAATGTTAAGAAAAAATTAATAAGAAAAACAATGTGTTTAAACAAGTGTTACAAATTTAAGTGAAGTTCCATAAAATTCTAACAATGTATATTTAAAACTTTGAACACTTTTATAAACCACAATGTTTGCTTTCAACGAGATAAAGTAAAAATCTAGAGGAATCTTCTTTACAAAGATCGAAGTTTTTAAAATTAAAACCCAAATAATTAAAAAAGATGGTTTAATTTAATCAAATGGGTAAGTGACCAACTCGAACTTCCCAATGAAAACAAAGGTTATTATTTCCTTCTGGTAAGGGAAGTTGCCTTGTATTTTATGTAAAGACCACATTTCTATTTTGCTGGTCCAATGGCATTATTTACTATTGATTTGCATAGTAATTTAGATTTGAGATAACGGTTTTAAACTGAATATATGACCTGCTGCAATAGATAGAAATCATGAATTATGCTTATGGTATAGTTTATCTTTTAACGTGTCAAATCAAAATATTACAACCTTCAAAATCATTTTTCAATGACAAAGTAGATTATTACATATTGTAGTAACATACTTTTCGAAGCATATTTAACGCATTACTATTTATAAAAAAATGGACATAAAATGCACCCAACCTAGTTTCGAGGCGTGCAAAAATTAACTTGTCCTCAACACTCATTTTTGCTACCACTGATCTATCCACTACAAGAAATGTTACTATTAGTGGCAACATAAGCCAATAGCGGTAAAACCAATAGCGAGGACTTATTAGATCTGGCCGTTGATCAGTGTATAGATCTAACGGCGCACGTTCTATCATACACAGGCAATAACGGTGACATGTCGCCGCTGTCACCGCTATTGCGAAAAAGCATTAACCCGCGACTTATTCCCTCCCTACTCTCCATTCTTGTCCTAGCACTCTCTCGTGCAACCTCCGCCCTCATCCTCCAATCGATCGAGTGAAAATGATATGATTTGAGTTTAAACTGGTCAAATTACCTAAATTTTAGTTTAAACGTGTCAAAATGGGTGAAAATAACATGATTTGAGTTTAAACGGGTCAAAATGACTTATAGTTGGATGTCTTACGTTAATATACTTAAAGTTGAATGTTTTATGTTATAATATATATACTTTGTAAAAATACAATAACTTATAATACATATTTTGTTTTGTAGGCTCAAATTTCAAGTTTGTTTTAATATCTGAATTTTATGTCACAAACTAAACAGTTGATTGCTTTGCAAAAGGCTTCAAATCAAGCTGACGAAGATCATTCGGACGACGGGGATGAATAGCGTATTAGATGACTAGTTTAAGTTTGTTTTTGAGAAGCTTTAAGTTTAAGTTAAAAAATATATTTAACCTATTTAACGTTTATGTACGTATGAACATTATATGTCATTTATGAATACTAGTTAGTGTATTTTTTGTTATTGGGAAATCTGGATTAGGTGTATGATTGTTGGTTTATAAAACTGAAAGCAAGAAAATATTAAAAAATATTAAAAAAACAGTGATCATTAGCAGCAACATCATTTGCGGCGACTTATTAGTGGCAAAATTTTGACCATTAGCGGTTAATCAATAGCGGCGACGCATTAGCGGCCATTGTTCGCCGCTCATAGTTATAGCGGCGACAAAGTGCTCCTTTTGCGGAGACACATGTCGCCGCTAATAGTCGAATTCTTTGTAGTGATCATAAACGAGATGAATATGCGATATTGACATTATCATTATTAGACCATATGTGTTGCAAAAAACACATGCTCAATGTGACATGCTTGAAACGCGTGGTCCTTTTGGTTGATTAAATCTATTTGTTTGTTTCCTTCATGAAATTGTCTATATATATAATGCAAAAGAACTCAAATGAAACCATATAACACAAATAAACTATTTAGTTAATACTGATTCATTGTGAATAACAAATGGCAGGCATGAAGAAAATGTTGTCTTCCTTCTGTTTTTCTCATGAAGAGATCAATACACCAACCAATAGTCCATTCTACAATGTTATCCAATCTACTAGTGTTTATGGTAAAAAATCAACATCAAACATTCCTTTGACGCTTCGTTCTTCTTGCAAGAAGAAGTTGAAAACTCTAAAGGTTGTAAACGCTACATTGGCTATGGATTTTCTGGAGGAAATTAAGGTTGTTGTGCCCTTAGTTATGAAGGTAACAGCAACGGTTACGATTAAGGTAAGCAGCGAAATCTCAATGATGAAGATCCCATGGTTATCTTCACAAAACGATACCAAGACTGAGGAGAAGGGCGTCGGGTTTCAACTTGTTAGCACTCAACTAGATCCAAGTAACTAGCATCACTCTTTTTAAATTTCGTTTTTATGTTTGTTTTGCATATTGTGTAGTGATCGATAGATTGTTATCTTACGCATGAAATTAAGGTACCATGAGGCCAAAAGTGAGTAAGGAATATGTAAAAGATTGGTGCAAAGATACCACTCGTAAAGCTAAGAGTACGAATGGGTGTTTGAGTTTTGAAGTTGGGCTGGTGATTGACGCGAACTTCGGAGAACCAGGGGCGATCTTGGTGAGAAACAATTACGATAAGGAGTTGTATGTGGAGACAATTTGCTTGGATGGTTTTGTCCATTTTTCATGTGAATCTTGGATTCAACCAGCTCACATTAGCAAAGAACAAAGGATATTCTTTTCGAACAAGGTGCATATATCATCCTATAGTGACAATTTACATATACAAAGTGTATCTGGTTCTTAACTTAGATCCTCATCCTATGGTGACAATTTACATATACAAAGTGTATCTAGTTCTTAACTTAGATCCTGCTTAATGAAATCATAGTTGTCCTATTTATTATACCTATCATCTACAAAACACTCCACTAATTCATGTATTTATGGGTTTGATAGGCATATTTACCAAGTCAAACACCAAAGGGGTTGAAATACTTAAGAGTTAAGGAATTAAGAAAAAAGAGAGGTGATGGAAATGGACAAAGAATACCAATAGACAGAATATATGATTATGACACATATAATGATCTTGGAAATCCTGATAAAGGAGCTAAATATGCAAGGCCAACACTAGGAGGTGAAAGAAATCCACATCCAAGACGTTGTCGCACAGGGCGTCCCTCCTCAATCACGGGTAAGTTAGTTAAGTTTTTTAACACTACAAATTGTTTAAGGTAAAGTGATAATATATTATTTGCACCAGTGAGTTAGTTGTTAAGTTTCTTGACATTAAAAATAGTTTGAAGTAAAATGACAATATATTATCTACACTATGCAGATGTAACTACTGAAGTGCCAGTGAATACGATGATATCTTCAACATATGTACCAAGAGATGAAGCTATGGAGGGGACGAGGCGCAACGATATCCTCATGGGAATTTGGAAGGGAGTGTTGCATAATATTCCACCCATTTTGGCAACTTTCTACAATGAGAACGATGCATCTAAGGATTTTGCGGAACTTAATCGTCTTTATAAGAATATACCACAAGCGGAGATGAGTTTGAATATGCATGGACTATTTAAATTTCTAGATATACGTGGATCTATTGAAGAAATCTTTAAGTTTGAGACTCCAAAGAACTTGTGTGGTAAGTGTCACCTAGTTAAAAACTTTCTTTCTAACAGATATAATGCATTTGTTTTCAATAGTTCATAAAAATATAATGTTGTTGGCATATCAGGGAATGTGACCTTAAGCTATGTACAAGATGATCATGAACTTGGCCGCCAAACACTTGCTGGGATGAACCCTGTGAGCTTAGAAAAGTTGAGGGTAAGCATGGATAGGATAATAATATTGTGCATTATAATTGAATATTCACTAATCTAACTGATTATTTCGATCTTTAAGTATATGAAAGCAACAAGTTTATAAACTTTAAACTTATAATAAGAAGTCTTCTTGTTTTTATATAGGTATATCCTCCTGTGAGCAAACTTGATCCTTCAATATATGGACCACCAGAATCAGCTCTTAAAGAGGAACATATTATAGGTCAACTTAATGGAATGTCTGTACAACAGGTATAGCTACTATATTCATGATTGAGAAATGCTTGGTGTTAGAGTTTTTGGTTTGGATTTTAAAGCTTTTTTTAACTTGTAGGCCTTGGATGAAAACAAGCTTTTCATATTGGATTACCACGACATTTACCTTCCATTTCTAGAAAGGATAAATACTCAAGAAGACCGAAAAGCATATGCTACTCGTACAATCTTCTTCTTGACAACAATGGGAACTCTACAACCCATTGCAATCGAGCTTAGCCTTCCTACTAATGACAGCAATATCCCATCAAAACAAGTTCTCACTCCTGCGGTTGATGCAACCACTAATTGGTTGTGGAAACTAGCCAAAGCTCATGTATGCTCTAATGACAATGGTGTTCACCAACTTATCCATCATTGGTATGTCAAATGTCCTTGTTGAGTTTAAATACTTTCTCTAAATATGTAGCTCACTAAATGAATTACAAGTTATTAGCATACCAAAGCGGCATACAAAGCTTATTACTAACTATGACTCCTTGTAATTGATATACAGGTTACGGGTTCATGCATGTATGGAACCATTCATAATAGCCACTCACCGACACTTGAGCTCATTGCATCCAATTTTTAAGCTTCTTAGTCCCCACATGAAACATGCACTTGCAATAAATGCAATGGCTCGTGAGAGCCTTATATCAGCAGAAGGGATTATAGAGAGTGGCTTTTCTCCTGGAAAGTATAGCATGGAGATGGTATGTGCGGCCTATCGTGATTGGTGGCGCTTTGACTTAGAAGGCCTTCCTGCAGATTTGATGCGAAGGTATGAAACAATACCATTAAACCGTGAATAATATGACAATAAAATAAAAAAAATCATGAAACTTAATAAACCACATATAACGTATTTTCTAACCATTTTACTCGCCTTTGGTTGTAGGGGAATGGCCGTACCCGATGAAACAAAGCCTCATGGGTTAAGACTACTAATTGAGGACTACCCATATGCTAATGACGGGCTTCTCATTTGGTCTGCAATTCAAGAGCTGGTGCATACATATGTAAATCATTACTACCCAGATGAAAGTGCTGTTATGTATGACACAGAACTTCAATCATGGTATAATGAAGCCATCAATGTGGGGCACGCTGATCTTCGTGAAGCTACTTGGTGGCCCAAACTAAGTACCCCAGATGAACTTGAGAAGATCTTAACCATTCTAATATGGACTGCATCAGCACAACACGCTGCACTTAACTTTGGGCAATACGACTATGGTGGTTATGTTCCAAATAGGCCACCACTTATGAAAAAACTGATACCCCAACAACATGACCACGAGTATGCAAGTTTCATGGCTGACCCACAAGGCTATTTCCTTTCATCCTTGCCTAATTTGTTTGAATCAACAAAATACATGGCTGTAATTGATATAATCTCAGCGCACTCACACGAGGAGGAGTATCTTGGACAGATGGAAGATGTATACACAAGGTGGCCAGGTGAACTGAAGATTATTGAGGCATTTTATAGATTTTCAGTGAAAGTTAAAGGAATTGAAAATGAGATACATAAGCGGAATGCTGATCCGAGGCTTAGGAATAGATGTGGTGCTGGTGTTTCACCTTACGAGCTACTCGTACCGACTTCACAACCTGGGGTTACCGGTAGAGGTGTACCAAACAGCATAAGTATATGATAAAATAACATAATTCAAACTAAATTTTAGTATTTCGGTTATATATGGTCTATCCAAAGGTAGTGTGATGATTTGTATTATTATTTTAACCTACAGTTTAGGTATTTAGGTTTGGTGAGATTGTTTACTTGCTGGTTCAACTCATGATAACCCATGGATACTCACCATGTAGACCTATAATTAGCCTTTGAAGTAATAAGATTTTATACATATAATGAAACCATATTTTGTGTATCTGCCTTTCTCTCAAACTCACCTCAATTATCTATCATTAAATTAGTGAATTTGTGTATGATCTTATAATTTGATCCCAACACTTGGTATTATAGCGGTGTTATAGGATCCACTCAACAAGATAGAAATTAATTGTCACTCATAGATTGATCAAAATATGATGAGCAATGCTTGAAGCTGAAGGACACTAGAAAATCTGATAAAAAACAATTAACCAAAGAAGAACATCATCATTTGACATTAGTGGAATCTAAAATTTTTAAATTAAAATTCTGCAATCAAAACAAAGGGCGACGACAAGAAGAACTAAGCGAAAAGACCATACATCAATTTGACATCAACAATGGTCAATTAAAGAAAGGGTCTTGGTCAAAAACATAGAAAACTAATCAAGTTGATCAAGGGCAATAAATTAAAAAATACGCAAATTAAAGGGTGAGTAAGTTAAAAGGAACGATTAGAAGAAATCATTTGAAAAGACTTTGTATTGAGAAGTCAAAATTGTGTTTAACAAGAAAAGGATTTATTTTCAAGATTAGACAAAAAAAAACCTACTACATGTGAAATTAAAATGATTGGGTTATAATATAATTAGAAAAATTTATGTTCAAGAGATAATATGAAATAAAAGAAGAAAGAGAAGTAATCAAACTCAATTGGTAAAATCAAAATTCGATCAATCAAAATTTTCTACAATCCAGCAGATCGCTTAATAAAAAGGAAATTTGATTTCAACACAAGCAAATAGTCTTGGGCATAAACTGGATGACAAAAGATTGTTCTAGAACCTTTGGTTCAGTATAAAAAAAGTTCATGCATGTTGTTGTTGCAACCGAACAACTCGTTAATCTTAATACAATGTCGTTTTAAGAAGTCATGGGGAGATTAAAAGCTTTCGAACAACAAGAAAAGAAGCACCCTAAGGAGAAAGGTGTGTATAAACATGAGCATTGTAGTTGTGAAAACTCAAATTGGGAAGACTTTGGATGGGTCCAAGAAAGAGGTGGAGGGCACAGAAAAAGTCAAGGTCATGGTCAAGTACAATGGAACAAAAGACTCACAAGGTGTCACAAGTTTAAAGTGCTTGGATATTAATCAACGAGTGTTCAAAATGGACGAAAAATGAGAAAATCGATGTGACCAAATGCAAGTCTATTGAACCAACATTGTTAGAAAGACAACCTAGGTTGAAAGAAAGTAGAAGGAAAGCATTAGAAGTTAATCTAAACATTATTATATTAATTATGTTTTATTCTTAATTAGTGCGACAAATTATGTTATATTTTAACATGTGGTTTAGGCGCTTAAGTTAGTTAAGGCGGTTATTTTGACGACTTGGCAACAGATGATAACCAATGGATACCCACCAAGTACACTGATAAATACGCTCAAGTGTAATTAGATTTTAGACATGTAACGAAACTAGGTTTGATGTATTTGCATTTTATATTAAACTTACAACAACTATATATCATCATATCTATAGATTTTGTGTGGTTATACCCTTTGATACCAACATAAAATAAATCTACATAGTTTATCTTTGGACAACATAAGCGTAACTAAAACATTTTTGAATTGTAAGTAGATCATAAATAACGTCCAATCACATGTAGATTGAGTGGTTAATATATGTAAATTGCATATAAATGTTTTTGCAATTACAAATATAAAATTGATTCTTTTCTAAGAGCATCCTCATTATTAGAGTCTACAAGTTTCAACATATACAAACATAAAATTACAGATTTGCCTTTTAAGTTCAAGTGTTCTATTGATAACAAGAACTCAAATTACAAAAACAATGAAATACCCACCCATGCTATTAATACTGGATATGAGATTGGTTTTAAAATTTCATAGGTATGAACCGGTAAGGCATTTGATGATACCCGTACGAATTACTAAAACCCTTTATCTGAATTACTGCCAAATATATCAATATCGTAAATAATTTAAATAAATAATATATTGAAGTTGTTAGAAACTTAAAAGTAATAAACTAATAGTATTTCTAGAAGTGTATTAAACATTTTATATTTCAATCCAATTTTGGGGTGCCTTTAAGATCAAATTTCAGTAATAAACATCTCAACATGTAATTTTTAATTGCTTAAGACCATAAATAGACATACCTAATATCCATAATTATACGTGCAAACCTGATTGGGTAACAAGTAATGGGCACATGCACTTGTAATTAATCGAACCCGCATCACTTTTGTTTTTAGACAATCATCAGTGACACTTTGCCACATGGCCAAAGACGGTTATTAATTTGTTGATATGGGTTTTCACGCGTCATGTTAAAATCATGAACATTTAACTGCTAAAGAAAATTATTGTAGTTAAAGAAAATCTAAACACACGAACTTACATAAAAAAAACCCACATCTAGATGTCGTCAACAGGACATCCCCCCTAGTGATGAGTTCTTATGAACCCAATGAGTAGATTTATGTGAAGTAAAATGTTATTAGTTATAATCCAAGAACTTATATGTCCGATTTCCACAACTATTGAAACTAATATGAAGTCACGCCAATGCAATTTAATCAAGAGTTTATCATTATTTTATGATATATAATATTTTAATGTAATATACATAAAATTTAAGATGTTACATTGATAGTGATACCCTCATGTGGTTTATAGACACGACGAAATATAGCAAAAATATCACATTAGAAAAAAATCATGCGATGAAAATTGACGCGTTTTTGCATAACCATAACAATAGTATGACCCCATCAAGATTAGGACATGCTAATGAAAAAATCAAAGATCTATCCTTATCGTTAGTTTATTAGCATTATCATTATCATTTATCATAATCTCTTGATAAAAGATATAGATAAATGCATTACTCATCAACATTATTTCGTTTCTCTTCTTAGTCTACTGTGAAATCCAAACCAAATTTTTTACCACATAGAGTAATTTTTATTTTTAGTTTATTTTCTCTCTTTTTTTCCGACCACGTATATTTATAGCCACACCACCATCACACACACGCGCATCTTAGCAATCACAAATCTCAAACACCCTAACAACACAAGCTTCGTTTTCATAAAATTACATAATGAAAATATCTCTCATACAAGCATCAAATGTTGACTTTTCTAAAAAAAATAAGATATTTGGAATACGTCAAATCTAATACAACATTGAAAAAAAATAATGTTCATATTGAAGAAATTAAGGTGTTATCAAAACACCCAAAGATAATTAAGTAACAAGATGAAATTAATTGAAGGAGTCAACCAAATGGTTTCATATATCTCTCTTATGATTACAATGAAATAGAACTCAAAGAATATGTTTAAGCTTTGAACAACTACCCTTAAACATATATGGACTAATCCTACCGTTAACAACTAACTAATTCCCAACTAAATAACTAATAAAATATGAATCAAGAATTGCAACTTTACTCTTTGTATATTAATATTAAAACTAAAATGAACTTCGATAGATATGAATATATGATCCACACTTCGGTAGAAACAATCCACATTGACTCGCACTTTAAACTTGTTGACTTTCATTTAAATTTTAAACCTCAAGATGAAAATAAATTAGTTGACAAATTAATCATGGTGGGCCTCCACATGTTTCTCATTTCTCAATAGGGATTGCTCAACAAACATCACTAACCCGGCCCATTAGCAACCCACAATAGACATTTTTTAGCCCAATCAAATGAGGTTTAAGCAAACAAAAAAGAACAAATCCTAAAACAAATTAGGGTTTTAATTAGTTTTTCCAAAATATATTAGGGTTTTTAAAATGTTTTATGAAATTGATCAATAGTACTTGACTCTAATCCAATAATAAAACTTTGAAAAACAATCAAATATTATAAAACCATATATGATCTTAACACAGGTGACTAGACTCAAAACATGATCAGACACATAGAGCAAGATAAAAGCTTATATTTAGTTTCGAGCCACCTAAACAAACAGGCGTACAACATACCATCATAAGACATTGCTAAATCACATGTTGCACACTTGCAACTAGGGCTGAGAAAATAGATCTTATCATGTTTAACATGTTAGAGATAACATGCGTAGCACACATATCAAACATGAAAATGACTTGTTTAACAAACTATATATCATGTCTGTAATTTTTTTAAAATGTTTTTTGAACAAAAATAAGAAATAATAGAGTCTAGCCTTCTAATTTTAATTGTTTTTAAAAACATAGAAAATTAAATAATATAAATTTTATTAAACAGGTCTAATCGTGTCATAAATAGATCGGAAATTGCCAACCCTACTTGCAACCCATGATGCAAACTTCTATTTTACCTAGAACCTATTCAAATTACAAAAGAGATGCAAAATTGTGAGATAAAATTCATTATCAAGATCATTTTAGAAGTATATATACAAAAAAATAATAATAATAAACCGAAAAAACTAACACGTATATATCAGTGAAGACCAAGACCTGTGTGTGGGCGATATTCGTCTTGCATAGTTTTTCCTAGCCCAAAAATGATTTCTCTAAACAAGGAAGGGAAAAAATGAAGATTTCTTTTCTGATATGTAAATCTTTTTAGTTTGCAGTTGTCCCGACAACAGCTTTGCGGTGTCGCCGTGAACTGACTCTTCTTCGGCGTCTTGTTGATGGGATCTTTGCAGGATTACTTGCAGTATGTTCTGTGGTTGTTTCTAAGGTTAACATGTTTGGTGTTACATCAATTGGGGTGGAAGGTGGCGGCATAGAAACAGTAGGTGGTCCGGGAAGGGGCGGCAGTAGTGGCGGTGGTGGTGGAGGCCAATGCTCGAGAACATCACGATGGTATCCCTGAGAAAGGAACCAAAAGAATCAGCATAATCCAGCACAGATTGACTTTTGAAGTCAACAGAAAGTTATGTCAAAATCTTGAGAATATTTAAGTAACCATGTTAAAATTATAGTATACTTTTCAAATTGACATCTTATGATTAGTTATAAAGTAGATCTATAACAAAATTGCAACTGGAAAAATCTATTTTAACCATAAAAGTCAAAGTGTATCAAGAAAGTTGTATGAATCCAGGAGATCAGACAACTAGCAGTCTAGCATGACATTGACTTTTGAGACAAAAGTGCTAATCTTTAGATCCAAAATCATACAAGAATCTTTGAAATCTTGAGAAATCTTTTCAGCCATGTTCAAATCATAGAGAAAAATACCTTTTGCTAAGTTTAAAACCAAATGCAGATCAAAATTGCATTGAAAAAACAATGGTTTGACCTTCAAAGTCAAAGGTAGTAAGTATCAACATACAATAATTACCTGAACTACAAAATTTCGCCTTTGGCAGTCCCAAAACATATGAACAGTCCAATTTGTTTTAGATGTGATCTTATCCCTCACTGTGGAGAAACTAATCTGATCTCTTGAAGTAAACCGGTCGACTTCATGGAACCAAAGACACGTAAAAAGGTTCGAGATAGGAATATGCTCCCGTATTACCACGCATCCTTCCGGTACATCTGCAGAATTGAAACAAATTAAGCACAAGCTAAGCATAGAATTATACAAAAAAATGATAAATGTGTGTATTATACCGCTTCTAATAGGAAGTTTCGCCTCTGAATATGGGGTTAAACCTTCGGCTTTATAAAAGTTAATCTGGAAGTCAATGGAAGCATTGTCATACTTTGAAGCTGCTTTATTAGCTTCAGCTTCTACAAATACGTCAAAGCGTTTGTAATGTCTAGATATGGCAAAACTAGCATTCTTCCTCCATAAGAACCTGAAAATTATAATGATTTAGACTTTCATTCTTTTAAATGAAAGGAACTGCCTTTGCAATGATTTTTGTAAAATTAAATGTTTGTGGGAACAAAATTTGCATAAATATATTTTTTTTTTGTTGAACAAAAACCGTTAGCAATAAAGTAAACTCACAGGACCCTTGGTCCTATCAATACCCTGCTAATCAATAAGATTAGGGAAAACACAGTTTGCGTTGGGCAGGTGACTTTCAGGGGGTTAAAGGTAGAAAATTAACGGAAGTTGAATACGAAGTTGAGACCTCTGCTAGAGAGACTCCAGCACTTACCATTTCACCCCCCTTGAAAGTATCCATTGAATGTTAGTCTAGGTTAGATTGGTATGTGAATTGGCATATGATCTTATATAAGAAAAACATATAGTAACGTTGCATTAAAAAGATAACACCTTTCAAGAATTTGATAAGGATCTACAACAAGCTCGAGTTTCCCATCTATCCATAGCGAATAACGAACATTTGGGAAAAGCCTATGTAATAGAAGTTTTGGAACCTGCAAATATGTAGCTTCATTAAGAACATTCTCTATTTTGCGAAAAACCAGAGGTAGAAGATAAGCTAATAGGACTGGTTGGTAACGGGTCAAAACCATTTCGGGTTGAAATGAACTGAGTTAGGTTGGGATGACCGAAAAGACTAGAAAAACTTTTTCTCCACCTCGTAATATATTTTATAAATTGCTAATGCATTACTTTTGTTTACAAAAACAAAATTAATACAAAGTGATTTAGGGCGATGTACGTTATATAAATAGAATATGGTCAGCTTTCGTCCCGTTCTACTCGTTTTACACATTGGCCATTTAGCTAATCTTTTCTATTTGATCTGTTTGAGCTCAAAACATAACCCAAATGGACTTGTTTTTAAATAATGGGTCAAATTTAGAACCCCTATGAATCATGTAGGAAACAAAAGATAGCATTCAAATATTTACTTTGAAAAAGTATGTTGAACCATGTAAATAATATACCTTTCCATTGCGTCTTGGATCAGTATATGGTAAATTATGGACAACAACAATTCTCCATAATCCAATCCGTTTGCTATTATCAAGATCACTTGAGTTTCTCAAAAAACTAGCGGTTTCCTCATCAATAAACATGAAAAAGCATACATCTCTCTTTGCGGCTTCACTGATGTTCTTGGGTTGTTTAATCAAATCATAAGCGCCTGCCAAACACCAACTTAAAAAGAATATACATTTAAAAGTAGGAAAGTTTGAGCAGAGTGTTATAATATGATACCAAATATGGCTGATGCAACCAGCACTCCATGACACTGATCCATCTCATAGAGATCCAAATCATCGATATCAAATCCAGTTTTGCGTCCCGGCTTATCTCCTTTAACAAATCTGCTTGCATAGTTATGCATCAACCAAAGAACAACCAATGAAAATAAACAAAATATCTTTTGAACCATTTATTCATGAATGGGTTGATTCTGGGTTATGTGTTATCTTTAAAGAGTCAAATACGTTAAACAAAAAAAATTATGTAAAACAAAAACGGGTTGGTAGTGGCTTATTAGTGCCTAAAACCTCCTAAATCATATTGTTCAATAAAATTAGATAACTACTGAAACAATCTAATTATATGAAAAGTTTATACAGATTGACAAAAAGTGTTTCTGGTCAAGTGTTGCTCATATTAGCCCGTAAACCCAATTCAACCCATGCAAACAAATACACATTTTGTTACTCATCCCACTAGCCCGCTTTGGAGAATATCATACCCGCAATGTACAGTCATTGACTCTTTTATGTCATAAGATTCATGTCTTTGCTTCAAAGAAGGATATCCACCGAATTCAGAACCACCAAATTCACTTTTGGTTAGATTCTCTTCATGAATGTATGTCAGATTTTGGAGAATGGGAGAAAATGATGGGGCGTTTGGCATTCTAGAGATAGCTTCTTCGACGGGAAGGTAACACACCGGACATGCTGACATGTAGCGAAAATAGAAATAAAATTATAACCAAAAAAGTCTAAAATGATGAGTGATATTATGAAAACTTACGGCGTGGGCCTGTTCTTTTCTTGTCTGCAGGTGGTGGCGGCATTGAGAAGCTTTCGCAAGGATGGCCATGAGGAAGGGTGTATCCGGTGAAATAAATAGGTGGTGGTGGTGGTGGTGGTGGTGGTGGCGGCGGCGGTGGTGGTGGTGGTGGCGGCGGTGGTGAGATGGTTATAATTGTTTTGTCATTATTTAAGGTGATCTTCATGTCATGATTTGTTAATGAAGAATTAATAGCATTTACATCCTGTTCATCAGCACCCATTGGTGAAAGATTTGTGATGGAATTGTTCTTGAATTCTAAACTTTGGATATTGTGAACTTCTTGGGTAACTTCTCCTGCAAAGAACTCAAAACATGAACTCTTAATCAATCATATTCAACAACAATCGAGAAGAATGAAGTGAAGAGCATTAAGATGTACAAAACTCAACATCAGATTGAGCTTAAGATCAATCAAGATTTACTAAATATTGGTCAAAATGAGTGGTTGATAGCGATCAAGAATGCAAATTGAGCTAAAAATGTACAATGACCCTGAAACCAAATTGAGCTGAAAATCAATCAAAATGTAGTAAATTTGATAAATTACTAAAGAAAAGATGGTAAACTGAGGTAAAAATGTACAAAAGTCAGTATAGTTAAAGACCCATAAATGAAATTCAGTCCAAAAGGAATCAAAATGCAGTAAGTTAATATTAATTAAATGTTGGTACGGACCACAAAATGAAATTGAACCAAAATTGTACAAAATGGACCATTTAAGATCCAGAAACTTCATTGAGCTCAGAACTAATCAAGATGAAGTTAACATTCAAAATATTGAATTAAAATTACAACCAAAGAAATTGAATAGAGTTGTAAATGAATAAAATGTGGTGAAGCCACAAACCACAAGCTGAACTGAGCCTAATATCAATCAAGATTCAAATACAATCAATAACAATGGAGTGACATTACAATTTACAATCGACAAACTCGACGAAAACAGTACTATATGAGGTATATTTATAGATACAGGTAGTATGAATGAAATCAGTATGATTGATTTGTGCAAAAAAAATGAGTTGCTAATGAACAACTGGAATCAAATTGAGCTAAAATCAAGCAAATTCAAGTCAAATTTGATTTTAAAGAGGACGAAAATCAAACCTTTGCCAACGTAAAACACCCACAACATAGCTGCAACTGAAACAAGACACAAGACCATCATTCCAACCTTCTTCCTGTGGGCAATCTTAAAGATCCACATGAACATATTTTCCTTCTCTTTACCAACAAACATCTTCGAAGTCTTCCTTGAAGCAACTGGTGGTGTTGATTGATTAGGTTTTTGCTGTAAGAACACTCCTCCATTCTGAAACTGCTGTTGATGCTGTGTTAAAGACCCATAGCTTGATGATCTTAGACCCAATGACCCACTAGTCATTGCTTTCGTTCCTCCAAAACCTGTATCTCCTCTTTCATTTCACTCGCACAATGCCCACAATTGATTGAATCTGTAAACCCAATTGATAAATCAACAGTTTTTAATCAAATAAATACAAAAAAGCAAGAATCTTTACCTCATTGCAGCCCCAAATTCGTCTTGTTTTTGCAGATCTAGATCGTTTTCTCGTGTTCTTGTGTTCTTGATCGATTATCAGAAAAACCCACAAAGATTTCGATATTGGGTTTGTTTATTGTGAATTGATTTGGGGATTTCTTGTTGATTTAGCAGTCGGTTATGGTATGGGGTAATGATTAAGAAGATGAAGATGTGCAGAGCATATTGCAGCTACTCGGTTATTTTCAGTTGAAAAAGATCCTTGAAAAGATATGTATAGATTTTGGTGGCACAATCTATGGGTAGTGAATCCACGTTACCTTTTGATCCTGTGATTCCATTATTATTTTGTTGATGAATTCAGTTCTCAATTAATGTTTTCTTTTTCTTTTATGATGATGTGATGTGATAAAATTGTACCCTAAAATGAAAGAAAAACCAACATTGATGTTTACACATGATATTAAAGATAAACTAATGAGTTAAATTGACTAATTGAAACTCTTTTAATGACTCGTACAAGACAATACAAGTCGTATAGCTTTAGATTTCTTGCAAAAGTTGTATCATTTATATCAGTCAATCATGTTCAATGATACGCGAGACACCCATACAACTCGTGTAAAAAAATGTAACCATATACAAGTTTTATTAGGTTTTAAATTGACTAAAATAAATCTTTTTAGCATTCCAATTATTTGACGCGACGTAAAATTCTTTGTTATATGTGTAAATTATGTTGACATGAGGTATGATTTGTTGTTATATGCGCAAATCATTTGACACATTATACAATTCATCGTTGTTGTGCCAGTTATTTGACATGCGTAATATTGCATAAGACATCAATAAAACTTAGTTTAAAAATAAGATGCACGTTCAAAGGGTTCTCTAGAAAAACTCCAAACCAAAAACATAACACAAGACATCTACCCAACATTATATCTCTATTGCTTCATAAGAATTTTGGTATGATTATCACACACAAAAAGAACACCCTCATTTTTAAAAGAAACATTTGTCTTCCGATTAATGATTTTAGAGTACCATCAATATAACTTAATCTAAATGTGAGAAACACGTTCTAAGGGTTCTCCAGAAAAACTCCAAAACAAAAACATAACACAAGACATCTACTTACCACAATATCTATACGGTTTCATAAGAATTTTGATACGGTTATCACACATAAAGGAACACCCTCATTCTTGAAAGAAACATTTGTCTTCCGATTAACGATTTTAAAGTACCACCAATATAACTTAATCTAAAAGTGTGATCCACGTTCAAAGGGTTCTCTAGAAAAACTCCAAAACAAAACATAACACAAGACATCTACTTATCACTATATTTATACGATTTCATAATAATTTTGGTACACTTATCACACATAAAAGAGCACCCTCATTCTTGAAAGAAACATTTGTCTTCCAATTAATGATTTTAGAGTACAACCAATATAACTTAATCTAAAAGTGAGAAACACGTTCAAAGGGTTCTCCGGAAAACTCCAAAACAAAAACATAACTCAAGACATCTACTTATCAATATATCTATACGGTTTCATAAGAATTTTGATATGGTTATCACATATAAAAGAACACCCTCGTTCATAAAGAAACATTTGTCTTATTTGATTAATGATCTTAGAGTACCACCAATATAACTTAGGGGCTGTTTGACATATTTTACTCGGTCAGAAGGTGGTGACCGGGTAAGAGCTTGTTTTAAAACTGACAGGGTAAGTAAAAAAATATGCATGGGTCAGTGGTGTCGGACCGGGTCAGACGCGAAAGAGTGCAAATCAAACACGCTGACTGACCAAAATGTCTGACCGGATCAGTGGGTCAGATATTTTGACCAGGTCAAAAGCAAATCAAACAGCCCCTTAATCTAAAAGTGAGAAACACGTTCAAAGGGTTCACCAGAAAACTCCAAAACAAAAACATAACACAAGACAACAACTTACCGCTATATCTTTACCATTTCATAAAAAATTTGGTACGATCATCATCATCACACATAAAAGAACGCCACCGTTCTTGAAAGAAACGTTTGTCTTATCCGATTAATGATTTTGAAATTCCTCAATGTAACTTAATCTAAAAGTGAGATACACATTCAAAAGATTCTTCAGGAAAACTCCAAACCAAAAACATAACTCAAGACACCTATTACCACTATGGCACTATATTTACTTTTCTTTAACTTTAATAACGTTTAATTGAAGCTTCAAAGTAAGACTAAAAGAAAAACATCCTAACCCAAAATCAAACTTTATTGCCCGAATGTAATTGTTGTTCCACCCAAATATCAATTACATGTATTCACCACTAGGTAGTTAGGTTTACATGAATCACAAACCGTAATACCTAAATACAAATATTATTTCTAACCAACACGCAAGTGAAGCATTGTATAATTATGGTAATTTGAAATAAAAATGGGGCATTGTTATATGACTATACAAACATAAACATATCCTACAAGCTTCACCAATGTGAGATATGTAGAAATGTTCCCCTTTGACGGTTAATGTTTTTGTGGCAAGCTCGTTAACATTTTTTGGTGCATAGTTACGTCCTAATAAGTATTTTTTTTCGATAATGTATCACCAGATTTAGAAACAAATTTAAGTTCATTTATTTTCATATTCGTCTCAAATCAAATTACGTGTTTAAATTGGTTCGAATGGAGCATGTGTTATGATTACCAGAGAAGAATAACAGAAGAGATAAAAGAGGTGGTGTTTTATATTCTTTTTATTTTTTTCAGGAGGCGCTTGGATAAAGTGTAAGGTTGTTATAATGTGACATAGGGGTCACGAGTTCGAGTTGTGAAAACAAACTCATATAGAAATGCAGGTTAAGTATACACAAGTCAAGCTGAATAGCCCACTTAAAATGTTACAAGTGTTAGGGCTAAAAGTATTACATATTTACAATATGTTAGGATCAAATCTATAATTTGATTAAATTCATGATCGGGACTTGCCACGGTAGTGTTTTAAAGTTCGGCTCGAATTTTAAAGGACTCAGCTCGGCTTGGCTCGAAATACTCAATTAAGTTGCATACTTAAGCTAAAATTAAGCTCCCCTAGGCTCGAAAATCATACAAGCTGTTTTCAAGCGAGTTTATTTCGAGTGAGCTTCAAGACACAAGCTATTTGAATAGCCCTATGTCGAGCGACCATTTGTTTAAGCTTAACGGAAACACATTACTTATCCATAAATCTATGTATTCTATTAATTCAAGGATGGGTAAGCTTGTTGCTGACTAGAAACATCAAATTTAAACTTGTGTGATTTACCCATACACGGTACGATTAATATGTCCATCGACCATGATTCTTTTGTGCTTGGTTCTTCATATTTTAGTAGAGTTTTTACACGATCAATCTTTGGTTAGTCCATGCCCTCATCGTCTATCTTCTGTTATGACATTTGTTCACTTTTCTTCTTTGTTTGATGTAACCAAGAGTCAATAGGATGAATAATGTTAAAGTAATCTATCCATGATGGGACCATGCATCGACCGTATGCTTTTGTCTAGTGCTTTGTGATTGATTTGTTTTGTTTATTTGATTTTTTCAGATGTTTATGTTTGATGATATTAGAATGTAGGACATGACCATATACATGAATATATATTTAGCATTTGCATTAACATTTTTTAATCAGCCACGTATGAACTAATAGTATGTTTCTTGGTAGTTTATTTCATCAACTCATCACTGAAAAAACATGACAGAGATATGATATATCATTAGACCTATAGTATTACTCACAAGAATGTGATGAACGTACTATTTCTATGTGTTTAACATATCCCTACACATTGAGTCATTGAGTAGAGGGAATATGTGAGTAATTTCGTAAGAGACCCATCAAGTGTGATTAAAATAAGAGTTAAATAATCATATGGTTGGTTTATGTGATTTGTTTATATAGTAATATTGGTTCTAACTTTTGGAAAATTACAGGCTTGATCTTAACTACTTAATGGAGTGAATGATCGTTAGTTTTTCTAGTTAAGTTAGTGTAAAAAGACCAAAATACCCTTCATATTCAAAAATAATAACTTTAAAACTAATATATAAATATATAATTAATGTGGGTCCCACTCTACCTCATCCCACCCTTCCACTCCCACTCCCACTCCCTCTTCGTACCGCCGACCACCATCACCAAACCACCAGAACACCGCAAGAACCACCGTTGTACCACCATATGACCATACCACCGCTGTCAATACCACTAACCTGAGCACCATGTTATTAACTTTATAATCTAACACCATGCCGCCAAGTCGCCCACCATCACGACATTACCATACTAACCTAACCATCTCCTGAACCACTTGTGACCACCATTACCATAGCAAACCACCACAACCATAGACAATATGAACATAACATCATCGCAGCCACCAGTTGTCTGCATCATCTCACCAAATTTGTTCTTGAAGATCACAAAGCTCTTCACAAACTAAACCCAAAAACCCTAATCGCACTAGATAGTAGCCCACGACAACCTCCATAGACCACCTGTGAATCTAGATCTAAAGAGAGAGAGATGGTGATGGTGGTGGCGTGGCAACCAATGGAAGGAGATGGTAACAAAGGCGATGGTGGAGAACAATGGTGGGCGCGATGAAGAATGGTGGTGGTGGCGGTGGAAACTAGGGGTGGTTGGTGTGTAGTGGTAGAAACCTGGGATTCAAGGGTGGAGAAAGGTAGCGTCGATGGTGGTGGCATGCCGGCGGTGGCGGCGGCCTGCCATGGGCGACTTAAGAAGGGTGGGGAGGGGTCAACTGACCCCGCAGATTTTTCCCTTTATATGTAACGTGTATTGGCGGTTTTTAATTGACCCCGTATATTTTTTAATACTGACCCCCAAAAAAAAAAATTACGACCCCTAAACCCCATTTTATTGAAATGTTTAACCCACTAAAAGTTAAAATAATAGCTTAATTAGTTAAGAAACGTAATATCAGAATAATCACCAATAGGTTTATTTTGTATAAAATCTCTAAGCTAATTTATTTAACTAAACACCCAACACATATTTTATTAATCCATTAACATTCCTTAATTATCTCTAAAATTTCTTTTAGAAAAATACCTTAAACAATACTTGCATTTGTTACATTAACAAAGATGTTTTTAAGAAGGTTTAGATTGATAATGTTGTAGATATTTTTCAAGAGATGAAGACACAAACAAAAACTATAAAATGTAATGCTTTTTACTTTTCAATGAAATCGTAACTTTATCAAATGTCTTATAATATGATTGTAATTTGTTTTGTGTGAGCCGACCCGACCCAAACCAAAATTTTCAACATTGAGTTGAGATATACACGTTTATTCGAAAACTAAAAAAACCAACCCCGGAGAAAAAAAATTTTGGGTCCGCCACTGCGGCCTGCGGTCATGGTTTGGTTGGATCATGAAAGAAGAGGAAATGGGAAAAAAAAGAGGGTGGGACCCACTTCTATATGTATTTATGTATTTAGTAATTATAAAGTTATAAAAAAAAATTTAAATATAAAAAGGATAGTTTGTTTATTTCACACTGACTAAACTAAAAACACTAACAGTCATCCAATCCAAAAATCAATGGCGTTGCAGTTTGTGGAACAACTGAGACCAAGACTGAAATATTAGCAAACTATAGGACCAACCATTTAATTAACTCTTCAAATACATAGATAATGTGAGTCGCGTAGTTTGACACAACTCTATTCACAATATGAGAAAAGCTAACGGTCATTCACTCCAAAAACCAATAATATTACGGTTTGTAAAACCAAACCTATAATTTTTTAAAAGTTAATACCAATATTATAATACGAGCAAACTACAAAAACCAACCATGTAATTACCTGTTAAAATAAAGAGATAATGTGAGTGGCGTGCTTTGACAAAACTCTATTCACATCCGACTCTTTTATTAACTTTTGTGCCAATGCATATCTTATCTTTCTATCACATCATATGGTTAGTCTTGTCATAAGTTGTAATATTATCCAGGCATGTCTTTATACTATAAATTTGAATTTTTAACACGACAAGAAAAAACCGAGACAAACCTAACATGGAATAAATAAGTTGGGTTTAGTTTGAATGAGTTTAGGTCAATGTCTGATCAAACCAATGAACACGTTTAGCTAACCAGGTCATGTTCAATTTGATCTATTAGGTTCTTAGGTTGACTCCTTTAACTAGTTTATTTTTATTAAAAATATGTTTTATGTTATATTAAGTATTATACGCCAAAATCTGAAAGATAAAAAGTAAAATAACCAAACTTTTTATAATAAAACCTAATTAGTTGTACACATTTGTAAACTTGGTTGTAAATGTATTATTTTTTAACTACTAATACGGGAAAGAATAAACTAAAATAAAAATTCCTGGTTATGAGTGCATATAGACGGGCGTCGATGTATCCAACGGGGTGTCTTAGGACCCATACAGAATTAATCATGCAATTGTACATATCTCACAACAATTATATGAAAAGACAATTGATTTCCTATCTCATGACTCCCTAAGGTTGTAATTTCTGACACGACCTGAAGCTCGATTCGAAAACAACATGAAAATTATCAAAAGCAGGTCATATTCGGGTTGATCTATTTAATTAAACAGGTAGTGTTTGGGTTTATCTGTTTAACCCTATTATTTAACCCAACCGATCAACTAACTCGTTTAACCTAGTTTTTAACATGCAAAGGATATACATATGAGAAGTTTGTTAGAATATCAATGTAAAATGCCAAATATGCATGTATGTATATATTATGTACAAATTTATATGTATATGCATGCGTATTTGTAGCTTGGTAAAAAAGCATAAAGTAAGAGGTGTTTCGATAATGGGTTAACGAGTATTAAAAGAAAACTAAAACACAATGGCTTATTTTTCTACTATCAACTGCATCAACCTCAATGAATTCAAATCGAAACAGATACACATCAGATGGATTGAGATACAGAAATACTACTATACGACAAGTTGGCAATCTAAACACGAATTGAGATACAGGAATCACCATTCGATTCGATTCTAGCTTATAGTTCAAAGAATATCACCCCAAGTGGTCAAACTTATATCAGCAATGGAAACAAAAACGCTTACTCGTAAAAAAAAGAAACACAATAGAAAACTTAATCATAAATCACTACCCGCTTTTCATTCATGCGATAAACAACACATAGAGCAAATTACACCTCAAAAAACTGCCAAATAGAAGTTAACAAAAAAATAATAATAAAAAAAATAACTTCTGATGGTTTCCAAAGAGTCATTTTGAGGTTCAACAAAGAACAGTTAGCAACAGATGATTAGATTCTACCAACATTCAAAATACCATAATCTGATCTCCAGACACACGAACTCAGAATCATATTCACGTTTTAAATCGATACGTTTCTGTAAGCAATCTTTAACAACAATGAACTCGGTAAACGCTAATCATTCACATAACAAAACACAAACAGATGATGAAGCAGACGCTTGTATAATTACATCACAAAAAGAAGTTTCATGAAAACCTGGGTTTAGGAATGGGCGAGTTGGATTGTTGATGATGATCTTTTGGATGATGATGAGGCCCAAGTTTCTGAATCCAGTGGCGAAGCCCCTTTTTATGATCCGTCGGGTGTTGTAAAAGATTCAACTTTCCATCACGAACAACCATTGTTTCAAACTCCTCCAACACCTTCACCACCTGCCAGAACTCGGGCCTTTTCTCGGGATGAGAAGACCAACATTGCTCGATTAGTGCTCTCATCGCTGGAGGACAGTTACTCGGGTTAGATGGTCGTAGATTCTGAAAAACGCCAATATAAATAATTTCGAGGGTGAATATTAATGGGAATGTTATAACTTCTTTACATAATAAAAGACTGACTTTTGAGACACGTGTCATGTTTCCATGCATTCTCAGGATTATTCTCTCGCATCTCTCTCCTATTAATATTTACTTAATAAAATCTTCTTTTTTTTTTCGATTTTACGATTTTACTCTGCAATCAAATCATAGTTTCTTTATTTTTTCTCCAATCAAAGTATTCTAACCTTATTCCAAAGGAGTTCTTTAGTCCAAATTTCAATTCTTTAATTTTTTTAATAGTGTATATTGTTTATATGCAAAGTTCTATTCTTTATTTCCTTATAAAACATCTTTAAAAAATACGTGACAATATATTTAAAATAAATCTTTCTAAAGAAACATCAAATGCGGCTGCTGCAATGAAGGAGATATTACCTTATGAACTACAGCAAATGCAGCTTGTATGGGAGTCATATCTTTATACGGGATAGTCCCGGCTACCATCTCCCATAAAATGAGCCCAAACCCGTACACATCAACTTTCCGACCGTAGGATTTGCGTTTAATCATCTCGGGGGCCATCCAACGGTATGTTCCAGGATCATCAGCCAAAAAGTCACAATACGCCTCCTCACAACCGATCCCAAAATCAGCAATTTTCAGCTGGAAGTCTTCGTTTATTAGTATGTTCTCGGGCTTGAGGTCTCTATGAATAACCCCTTGTGAGTGGATGTATTCCATTCCACGGGCAATGTCTAACGCCATCTTGATAAGCTTTTCTAATGGGAGATATTCTTTCTCTTTTCCTGTGTTATCCTCGAGCTTATGCAAGTATGCCCTTAACGAACCTTCTGAGAGGTACTCGGTGATAATACAGAAAACCCGAGGTTGTCTACAGGCAGCTACAAACTACCATCACAAAAAATATTATCTTGTTAATGATAAGCCATTATAATGCACAGAAATCTGCAAAAAATAGATTGGTGATTATGAATTAAACACTAAAGTTGAGTAAGGTTATGGTAGGAAAGGTGAATCTTGACATGACCCGAAACAGGACATGAAAATAATCAGGTTTTGGGTTGTCATATCTAACATGTTTAATAAACAGGTTGTGTTTTTTCTTGTTAAATAAAAAGTGTCGTGTTCGGGTTGACTTGTTTTAACCCATTTAATTAAATTGGCTGACCCGCCAAACTATTTGACTCGTTCAGATAAATGTTGGTTAAATGGGTCAAGTTCGGTTAGATTATTATGAGTGTGTCAGTGTTAGAATTGATGTCCTTGACACGAATAAATATATGGGTATGTTTGGGTCCAACAACTCAACCAGCAACCTAACACGATTGACACCCCTATAGTTATGCCAAAGAACCTAATTTGGTAGTCTTTTACTTCCATTTCACAAGACGTTTTTCTTTTTTTATATAAAGAACCGTCTTTTTGACATTTTATCTACTAATTTCATAATGATGATATTGCCACATACTCAGAAAGCACATCTATTTGTGCAATTGTTACAACTTCAAACCACATTAGCACATCCAAATACTATCTATTACAACATGTTATATACCCAACTCTATCCGATTCTAATTATTCATTATCGCATAATCACTTTTAAAATGCACATCCAAACACCCCCAAACTAGACTTTCCAAATCTCATTATTCTAAATCTAAAGAATAATAATAATCCTAATCAAGTAATCAGTTTAGCCAAAGACTCAAAATTCATTATATATACGTCCCAAACACCATGTTTACGCCACTAACAAGTGCATTTTGATATATAACATAAAATAGCAGACATACCTTAATGACATTTTGATGGTGGAGACGAGACAAAAGATTGACTTCTCTTGCATACTGATTCTCAAGTCGAATTTTTAGTTCTTCATTTTCGTCATCATCAGGAACCCGAATTATCTTAACTGCAACAGGTTCATCCTTATAAATTCCATGGTAAAGTTGACTGTTTGCACCATGAGCAAATCTATGACCAAGAAAAAGCTTTGAAAGATCAACCATATAATCATCAACCATTTCAACCGAATTAACTTTCCCTCCGCCATGATCAAACAACTTTGACCAAGAATAATCCCTTTTCATCTTTCTTTTACTACTTATTCTCATGGAGTTAAACTGCTTCAAGGGACTAGCCATACCATTCTGCGGAGACCACAAATCAACCGCCGTCATGTTTCTTTGAAGCGTTTTCTTCCCTTTATACCCTTTTTCACTTTCTACCCTTTGAGGATGTGGAGTCGAGAAACGTTTTGTACTATACCTTGCTTCCTTAAAGGTCTCAGGAACACTGGTCTTGGGAGGCGGGGTTACGGTTCTATACTTGTTTGTAACAGGGTTCGTATGGATTTCAACCGGTTTAGGGTCTTCAATAGCTTTTGGTGGTCTAGTTTTTATACCCGAGAGTCGAATGGGTTCAACATCTAGATATGAGGCTAATCTTGCAGAATCTAATCTATGACAAACTGTATGAGAGAATTTTGTTCTTCTAATCCAAGAATTAGCCTCGTCTTCCATTCTTGCCCCCTAAAATAAACTACCCTGCTATGGCTTTTCGTACGATCAAGAACAACAAGCTTTTATGAACAAGATGACACCATATATACAGATATTCCCCATATCATTAATTGCATACTAGTTCTTCAAGAAATCTTGAAAATTGAGTAAAGGCTTCAAGAACACAATCAAAAGCAGATTGGATGGTAACTTCAATCAATTGGGGATAAATTTAACCTATGCAAACAGATCTTGATGTATCAAATATACAGATGTAATTTATATCAAAGCAATCTCATATCATCAATTACATAACAGTTCTACAAGAAATCTTAAAAATTGACTGAAAGTTTCAAGAACACAATCAAATCAGATTGAAATATTAGATTGTACCTTTGATCAATTGGGGATAAAATTAACCTCTGCAAACAGATCTTGATGGATCAGATCAAGCCATCGTGAAATCAACAAACTTTGGATCAAAGATGAAGACTATTTACCATCAAAAGTCAATAAACGCCTTTCTTCGAGCCTGAACAACCCACAAACTATAAATAAACAATCTAATCAACATATTAAATACAGCATAATTACTCATTTAAATTAAATAAATAAATCAAGAAACAGTCATGGATAGAGACAATTATTTGCCCCCAAAACACTACAAATACAAACCATCAAATCAAAACTTACCAAAAGGGCATATAATTTGATGTCTTCCAGAGGATCTATGACCTAAAAAATTAAAAAAAAAAAATGTTCTTTCTGGTGATTAAATCAAATATTCAAATCAAACCACATCTCCACCATCTTATTCTCCCACCAAGAAATAATCTTTTTCAGGGTGAGAGAAATTCAAGAACATACACACTGTTTTCTTGGTGCTCTTGATTACCCACAAAGAAAGGTTTGATTTTTATTTCAAATCTTGATGGTGAGTAGTGAGTTGATGATGATTCGGTGGACCCGGTGGTCGACGGTGGTTGTGGTGGTGGTGGTGGTGGTGGTGGTGGTGATGATGGTGGAAGGTGGATGGGGCCTCCCTTGGTTAATGTTTCTACAAAGTCAAGAAAAGGAAACAATCAAAGGATGGGAAAATAATATTTAAAGCAAATAAAGAGAATAATATACATACACAATTTGTATATATAGATAGGTAGAGAGAGAGAGAGAGAGAGAGAGAGAGAGAGAGAGATTATGAGAGAGAGAGAGAGAGAGAGAGAGAGAGAGAGAGATGCTAGCGTCACAATCACAGAATTGGGGTACGGAACAACGAAGAAAGCCAAAAGGAAAAGTATTATCTTTTTTCTTGCCCATTATGTCATTCAACCCTCTGAATTTCTCAAAGATGACTAAATATGCTCAACCTTCAGAAGTTTATGTTTTTGCCACTAAAAGTATTTATGTATTTAAAAGTTTGAACTTGAAACTTATATTTGTTAGATAAGTGAAAGCCATAAGTTCTTATAAAGGGTTAAAGGTCATATGACAAGATTGACTTCTATCTAATAAACGTATTTATGTTAAGGTTTTAAATTAGTTATATATAGTGAAGAGAATGACATAGTGTCATTATTACTGTATAGATATTACAAGTTGATTAAAATCTGACTCGTTTATGATTTTGCTAAGAAGGCAACTAAACGCGGATCACTTTTAGTTTTACAAATCATGTATCATGGTTTTAGTGAGTTTTTTTTATCTTATAAGGATTTGGTCTAAACTTATTTCATGTTAGAAAACACATTACAAGTTTATCTCTTTAGGACATATACAACTTAGATATATAATTTATACTATTATATAAAGCATTTAGAGATGATACAATTATAATTTTATTAAAAGTGTAGACACCTAAGATAATTTTTTAAGCACAATATACAAGTGTGTTATGCAATAGTTCCTAAATTGCCTTCATTAAGTATACTTCTTCTAATTAATACATCATTTAATTCACTAAATTAAGTATTATCTTATTAATAATGCTTTTAAAATAATAATTAAATTTACATTTACTATTTATATATATAACTATATATTTTTAAAATTAAGTATTATTTTATTTATACATAAGTATATAATTACTAAATGTTTCATAGTTATAATAATAATAATAATAATAATAATAATAATAATAATAATAGTAATAATAATAATAATAAATATTATTATAAGGTTAATATGTTTAATATGTTTCGAAAAATAATATGTTAGTTAATGACAAATTATTTAATATGTTTCGAAAAATAATTACAATAATAATAAATATTATCGTATTAATACTACTACTACTAATTACTATTATAAGGTTAATAACAATAACGATAACAACTATAATATTTGTGTTATTATATTAGTTACAATATAATATCATGCATCTGTCATGTTATTGTATCTATAACAATTTAATGTTCGATAATTGTAACATGACAATATATTAAAGAATCACTAAAACATGTGTAGCGACAATCCAAGTGCATATATGGTTGAACTCACCAAAACCATGATAATCCAAAAACTGTAATTATGACGTTATTTTATACGCTCGAAATCAAACCGCGGCGAAGCGCGGGTCTAACGCTAGTTTTTCATAATAAGCCTTGACTTGCCATCCGCATAAGAAATGCTCTTTTTATCAAATTAGCACATCAACATCAAATTGGACCTGTTACCCATTTTCTATATTGGTTGTGTCTAGGAATTTGTTTTTTTGTTTTCCAAGTTACTTTAGTGTTAAAGTTAAATTTATAATTAATCATAAGTGTAGATTAAAATTATTTTTTGTCGATCAACAATATTAAACTATTATTTCTTATGTATATGGTTTTTTTATTCAATATTAGTTAATGTTATTTGAATTTTGAGTAAATTTCGCTTTTGTTCCCTTTGTTTAGGTCCAAACAATGATTTTTATCCAAAGGTTTCAAAATTATGATTTTGCTCCCTGTGGTTTTTAATTTGTCTCATTTAACACCAACCAACTAACACCGTTAAATAATTCTGTTAAATAAAAGGGTATCTTAGTCATTTTACCGGTAAGGACTAATAATATAATTTATTCAACTTGAACGGACTGTTTTAATAAATTTCTTTAATAATTTTGTAAAACAATTAAAACCAACCTATCCTCATTCCCTTTCAACATCCATCTCGTACCACCACCTTCTTACACCACCTCCGCCCATCCATCACCACACCGCTTCCCTACAACACCTCCTTCCATCGGTCACTACACCGCCTCCCTACACTACCACCAAGCATCCACTACCCCAACCCTCTCCTACCTATTTATTTGACGACCTCAATTCTAACGCAACCCATTAACCAGATCTAATCGTCCATCATCATCATCATCCAAACTTGAAACCCTAGATTTGGATTCACGGAGGTGGTTTAGCTATGATGGCGGCAATGTGAGGTGGTTAGTGTTCGTCAGAGGGATGAAGTTCTTGAAACCTGCAGGGCCACCTTTCAAAGCTCAATTCAACACATAGGGCTCGGATTTCTACTCAGATTTGGGCTTCGATTGGAGGTGATGTAAATGTAAAGTTCGGTGGTGGTGGTGGTGCGATGGTGATGTGATTCAAATCTAATTTTCTGGTTGTAAAGGTGGGTGGTGGTGGTTCATATTTGATCTTTTGGTTTCAAAGATAGGTGGTAGCAGTGGTTTTGGTGGTGATTGTGATGGTGGTGACGGATGTTGATGGTGTTGGTCTGTGGTTATGATTTAGGGTGGTGGTTAAAATGGGTGGTAGTGGTCTTATTTGGTGAAGGATGCAAATGGAAGATGATGATAATGATGATGTGGCTTTGATGATAATGATGTGGGTTAAACAATGATGATGTGGATGATGATAAAAAACCAAAATACCCATTTGATATATTACAAAAATAGACTTTTTATATAAAAAGACCAAAATACCTTTATTTTTAACAAAAAATTTTAACAGTGTTAATTGGTTGGTGTTAATTGAGACAAATTAAAAATCACAAGGAGCAAAATCAAAATTTTAAAACATTTGGATGAAAAACGTTATTTGAACCAAAGCACAGGAAGCAAAAGCAAAGTTTACTCTTGAATTTTATTTTTAGTCTTCAACCTTGATTATTCACATACTAGCTATAAACTTGTAACATATGCGTCAGATCAAGTTTTTTTATCGTTAAATAATAATAAAATGTACTTTCATATAATAAACATTTTATTCCCAATATAAAAACATAAAAAATTATCTTTTTCATAAATGAATAGAGTATAAGGACAAATAAAAGATCATTAGAATGACGTACCATAACGATATATGCTCTTTCATACCCGTTAACTATCATACCCATCGTTGGACAAGTATCCGAGTCATTGCTAGGTCTCTCTAACATAGTAATGTGTAATGTTTTAGGGTCAAATTTTGTAGCTTTTTTATGCCTAGGGGCCTAATTAGTCTTTATGTAAAAAGTAGGAGTGGAATATGAAAAAGTTTATTCTTTTTAGCTTGTGGGTTTGTGGAATCAAATACGGCACGCACGGATATTATTAGTGTTGTACCTTTGTTACGGGTCGTATGATGGGAAGATGCCACCAATTGGGTAATATGGATGTTATTGTGTGTTGGGTAATATGGATGTTATTGTGTGGGAGTAAGTAGAGGATAATTGAATTAACTAATAATTAAGATTCCTGATAATCAAATCAAAGGATATAATAATTAAATGGGGACTAAGGGCATTTTTGTGATTATAGTCATGATCATAATTATACTATTGTTCATAATAGTCTTCATGCTTATCTTCTTTAATCATATATATATTTCTTTGATTGTTATGAAAATCATATTTGTAAGGCTCTAAATTCCAAATGTAACAGCTAAGTTATAGGTTTGTTATTAATATAAAAGTAAATTACAAGTATTATCTTTTATTAACTAAACTAAGTGTGAAATATGTCCTTTAAAATAAAATTACGATTGAACGATTTTTTTTCTTCAAAAGATTATGTCATTTTTATCTTTTTTCTGACATCTATTTGTTTCAACTGTTTAATTTTGGTATATGGATCCCTACGCTCAAAAGGTTATTTTTCACCCTTTACTTAGTAAGATTTGTTTAATCCCCTCATTTAATTGATCAAGAGCAGAGTTTATCTTCCCCCGTCTTTTTATCGTTTTTACTATGTTTCTGCATGAACGAAGATGGTGTTTTGCCGATGTGATTGTGTGACAAGCAAGCTATTGTAAGAACTTTATGGACATCTAAAAATGTTGGTCATAGGTTTTTGTGGGTGTCCTAAAAGATAAGTTTGATTCATTTAATCACAATTATTAATTTGTAGTTTCTTCTTCATTTTGATCAATTTTCAGTTTGGTTGTAATTCAAGGATCAAACTGTTGTGTTTATTGGATGGTGTGATCCTCATATGAGTCAAATCAATGAACATAATTCCTAGTTTGTTAAAGTCAAGGAATGAACTTGAAGAAAATTTCAAATTCAGTGAAACAAAAACATAAAAAAAAATAGAATAAGTACTTGATTACGAGCCGCATTAGGTTTCTTGTATATGCTTCTGCGATTGCTATCAAAATTTCTTGTAACACACACGAACTGGCTAAGTCTAACGTGCCACTACATGAAAATTAGGCCAAAGCATAATTTCTAATTACTAAATAACGGTTAAATGAAAACCCTAACGGATTCAGGGGCGAAGGAAGACAGAAACAACATCAGAACCCAACCATCATCCGTGGAGTTTAGAAACCCCAAATCAACCATTGTCGTCAGGGCTTATAACTCCAGTCGCCAGAGACGTCTCATCCATCATCGCTGCCATCACCCTCGTGTCCACAAGAGCAATGGACCCAAATCTATAACCATCATCATCATTGCAGAACAGAGACATCGAGACGCCTAAGTTTCAGGGAAGAGGCAAGAAAGATTAACGGCAGCTGCGAAACCTACCGCCGGCATCAACTCCGCCATCACCACCAGTTACATTGGAAAAGAAGGGACGGGTAATAGCGGAGGCGGGCAAAAGCACCCCCCCCCCCCCCCCCCAAAAAAAAAAAACCCTCTTTTTGTGTGTGTGTGTGTATATAGGAATAAGAGTTGTACAACGTGCAATAATAGTTACACGTTTAGCTACAGTACCACTACTCACAATCACAGGTTGCCGTTTAATGGTAATACCATATTAGTTTGATTGTTATGTAATATTAGTTAGTTAATATGCAAATCTTCAACCATTCTGGGCTTGTGGCCACCTTCAGGCTTCCACAACCCTTGTTGGGCTTTTTACTCTATTTTCTCTTTGAACTTTCTATTGGGCCAGGTACGTATGCATAATGCATATGCGTGTGTATGACGTAGCCCCTGTAGTCAATATGTATTAAATATATTAACACAATCAATAATTGACCTAACATGGCTTTGATTTTTCTTTCATTAGTTTGCGTCCAAAAACAAATGTCCAAACCATCACATTTGTTCAAACTATAACTTTATAGTTAATATCAAATGTTTGACTTAACAAACCCTCCATTAATTACATTTTTCATGTTTTATTATGAAAGCAACATATTGGTTGACATATGTCTTCGTCTAAAGTCGTACGAGTAACAAGTTTTTAACGTACAAAGATCCAAATCAAGAGGTAGCGATTGAAGAGTTTTTAAACAAATGTGTATCAAAAGGGTATGTTGTTGCGAGTCTTTACCTTAAAATATAACAAAAACTATAATCCACCAAACGGAAAACAAGTGTATACTCGAATTTACAAATAAACCTAAAGAAGTTATTTACATCAATACATCATTTATGTGTGTCTAAACAAACAAATTTACACATGATTTAAACATACAAAAAAAAATGAATTAATAACATAACAAAACAAAACCCATATGGCCATATCACAAAACCAAACAAGAAAACAATCTTTTTCAAGTGCTGTATTTCTATACAATTTCTAACTCATCTACCCTCTACAATATCAGATGATGAAATTGACATAGATGATGAAATCCCATTTCTAATATCCCCAAATGTTGGATGTGTATAGAATGTTGTTGATCCTCCACTTAGTATTTGAGCATACTTTGACCATAAATTTTGAGATTTCATCCTTTCTAACAAGTGAACTTCCATATCTTCACCTACACCTTCACCTTCATCTACTTCATTCTTGTTCTTGCCTTCTAAAGTCTTAACAACTTGTCTCATTGTTGGCCTCATTTTTGCATCCGGGTGTGCGCACAATAGTCCCAAATATAGCACCATTTCAACCTCTTCACAGTCGAGTGCATCCTTAGGTGTTAGCCTCTCATCTATAGCGTCAAAAAGATTGTCTTTTTGCATTAATTCGGTTACCCAATTGACCAAAGGGGTGTCTCCTTCCTTTATTGGTCTTTTTCCACAAATAACTTCAAGAACTAGAATCCCAAAGCTATAAATGTCTGTCTGTGTTGAGGCTCGACCTGTTCTGATCACCTCAGGTGCTAGGTACCCTGCAGTTCCTACCACGCGAGTTGTGGTGGCCACTTGACCATGTTGGTGCATACGCGCTAACCCAAAGTCACCCAACTTTGCATTCATTTCTTTGTCAAGTAACACATTACTCGACTTGATGTCCCTATGTAATACCTTCGCTTCCCACCCTTCGTGTAGATAGAAAATCCCGTTTGCTACATCTTTCAAGATCTTCATCCGGTCGTTGAAATTCAAGATTTTGTTATCATCTTTGCAATCAAACAACATCTTATCCAAACTCCCATTTTCCATATAATCATAAACCAAGATCAAACTACCCTTTTCTTTCTTACACCATCCTCTTAACCCAACCAAATTCTTATGCTTTAATCTCCCAAGACTTGAAACCTCGGCCAAGAACTCGCGCACGCCATCATTATTATCATGACTGATTCGTTTTACCGCGATCTCTGAGCTTCCCATAACCCCTTTGTAAACCTTCCCATTACCACCAATCCCAATCACATTCTCATCACTAAAACTTTTTGTAGCCAATTCAATATCTTGAAATGCAATCCTATGAGGCCAATACTCCAACTCCCAATCCTCCGTATCAGCTTTCTCCTTAGCTAACCTCCTCTTTCTCCTTATCCAAATGAAACCAACAACACCACAACTCACCACAACAAAGAAAACCCCTAAACTCAACCCAACAACGAACCCTGTGGACCGATAAACCGACTCACCAGGAAGCACAAACGAAGGCAACCCTTCGGTAATCAAAGCATCACTCAAAGAAAAATTCGAGTTGCTAAAGCTCCAACTCAAAATCTTGTGACTTTGAGTCAATGTCCCAGTGGAAGCAGTGAAGCCCACATACATTTCATCCTCAAAAACACCAGAAAGATTCAAGGGGACATTCATCAAACACCTGGTGGGCTTCTTTACACCAACAGGAGCCATAGTCACATTAACCATAGAATCTTGATAATCAATCCACACTTGATAGTTTCTACCATTGTTCAGCTTCAAGACCCTAAAAACCCCATCTTGATCTCGATAATACCCAGCTTCAGACGCATTAACAGAGGTCAACGAATTGACATCAATCCCAACATGATTATCGTTAATATCCCTAAATTCTTCGTTTCTGAAGACATCGAATTCGACTCCAAACACGTGATTGCTCGAATTCTTATCAACTCTTCTGCTGAAAAGCCCAAGATTCTGCGCCGAATTGGTGTTATCGATGCCGGTGACGGGGGTGAAGATGAAGACGAACCCGTGGCCCGGAAGAACGTTTCTTGAAGGGGCCATTGCGAAGATGAAGGAGGTGGAGAAGGGGATGATGGAGGATGAGTTTTTGGTGGGGATTTTGGAGGGGTAAAGGGCTCGACCGATTTGAGAAGGGGTGGAGTTTGTGAGGGTGAGTGTGTGGGATTGGATGGTGGCGTTGCCGTAGAGGGAGACGGTGGTTGAGTTGAAGGAGTTGATGAGGAAGTCGACGGCGGAGGACGGTGGTGGGCGGAGGAGGAGGGTGGTGAGGAGGAGGAGGAGGAGGAGGTGGTGGTGGCGGTGGTGGTGGTGGTGGTTCATGGTGGCGATGGTGGTGGTGGTGGTGGATTGGGGATGAAAGGTGGGAGGTGGTAGTTGACTTGTTAACAATGAGAGTTAATAATATTCATTGTATGTATGTGTAGATTGTTCTTGGGTCCCATTGATTTCAGTTTTCAACTCTGTACGGTTTTCAACGTGATGTTTAATTTGTGTTACAAGTCTGCTTAATATTATAATAAGAAAGTTGGATTCTTTTTTTTTTTTTTTTTTTTTAACGGCTGGTTAGTGGTTAGTGGTTAGTGGTTAGTATCACCAAGTCAGTAATATTCGTCAATATCAAGGTTTGAATCTTGGACCTTCAAGAGAGGCTAAGCTTCCCACCTCCCTCTTAACCACTAGACCAAAAGATCATTGGTAGTTGGATTCTTACTATTAATATTATTAATTAATTGTTAATATAAATGTTTTTTTGGTGTTTTTGTAAAAAAAAAAAAATGATGTAAATGAGAGAAGGGGTGATGTAAAGAAAAAAAAAGGGTGAAATTCTTATCAAAAAATATTACCTTTTGAGTTTGTGAGGGGAAGGAAGAAGAGAGAAGAGAGGAGAGAGTGTGATTTTTTTGAATTGTGTCATCTAATATTGTTTTTTCACCTTCCATTGGTGCTGCTCTAACTAGTATTAATATTAATTTTTAATTTTATTATCAATAACAGTCATAGAATAATTGTTCGTTAATTTCGTTAGTTTTGGCAATGTGACATGTGATGTTACTCGTGATATGAAATTTGACATAACGTATTACATAACTAAGATAAAAAAATATAGTATTTCACTCACTCTTTGTGTCTTTTTGTCTTTAAGCTATTAAACCAAAAACGAGTGTTACATTGAATAACTTCAAAAATAATTTTTTAAATAAGAATTGAGTAATATATTTATATTTTTAAGTATAATTATGTTATACGTCACGTCATGAGCCGCGTCACGTGATACGTCATAAATAAACTAACGCAGTTAACAAAAATTTACACTGTGACTAACAAAATCAAAAGTTAAGTCAAATTGTTATTTAGGATTTATATTAGCCAATAGTTTAGAATATTAAAATATAATCTTTTTAATAATAATAATAACATATTAAATTACATAAAAGATGAGGTTTCTGTTGTTAAGTTTAGTTTTGCTAATGTTGATGATGATCTAGAGTCTTGTTATGGATATACTATTATGTGTCGTTGTCAAAGTGTTGTCATGACACCTAAGAAAAGGGTGGTGCGAATAGTTTAGTGTTTAGCACACTGACTGTCGTAGTGCATTTTTTTAGATTTATACCTCTTTTATAAAACGGCTAGAGAGGGTTGGTTGAGTAAATTTACTCAATGTATGTAACAACTTCATGGAGCGAGCACACATGGTGGGGATAGGCGGCCATTAAGTCGTATTGTTTTTGCACTTTTTAATTGTGCATGCAAATTGACAGCACACTAATATATAACAATCGTGCTTTTATTCTAACAGCCTTTACTAAAAACAGTAAATACTTTGTCACCTTTTAATAGGTTGATGGTGTCTATAACTTGTGTTACTAACACATACTAATTTAATGGCCGACTTTGACAATATAATACAATATTGATACCCTTTGTAATATAATATTTTTTTTATAAGAGAGATGTATCATGGAAAATGACAACAAGAATATGATTTTATTATCTCACTTGTAGAATAACTTAATAAAATTTGTTTGTTCATATTAAAAACCGGTTAAAAAATTAGTCTGACCCGATCTGGTGGTTGGTTCTAAGGTTGTAAACGAGCCAAGCTGTATGGCAAGCTACTCGGGATCGGCTCGGAAAAAAGTTCGAATCGAGTCGAGCTTAAACGAGCTCGAACCCAAGCTCGAGCTCACATTATGGCTTGTTTACTAAACGAGTTTGAGCTCACATCATGACTTGTTTACTAAAAGAGCTCGAGCTCGAGCCCGAGCTTCAGATATGGAACCGAGCCGGCTCATGAGCCTAAACGAGCTTTTTGTTTTATATAATTTTTTATTTACATATTATATATATATATTAAAAACATATGTCGGTTGCTACAGTAGTTTTTTATAATTTTTTTCCAATTTGTTATCTAAAATAAGTATAATATGTTGAAACATGTGAGCAATTGGCTTCATGGGTCTGGTGGTTAAATCCTTGTCAATTTTTAGCCGAGATGCAGGTTCGACTCCCGTGATGTTTTTCTTGCAAATTTATTTATCATCCTTGATTGATTCTTTATTTTATGTTTTATTATTTTTATATCTATTATATTGATTCTTTATTTTAAGTTTTATTATTTTTATATCTATTATGTTTTTTTTTCCTATTAATAAAGACAATCTTCTTTTAATTTCTAAAGTAATTTTATAATGAACCTTTGATTCATTATATATTATTCTAATTAGCCTACTTCACAATTATTGGTGATAGCTTATACTACAATAATATATGTAACCTTATGTAATATACACTTTTAACCCGTTTATTTTTCTAAAAATTTTATTTAATTCGTTAACTTTTTATAAAAACGCAATGTGTGGTTGTCTTTAATTTTTTTAGTCAACTCTCCAAGATAATTACTTTTTGAAAACAGAGTTTTATTAAAAGTCAAATATTTTTTTGGCGTCGTAGGCTATAGCGATTGCCATTACTTTTCTAGTACCGTGACAAATAGAACAGATTATGAGTGAACAATTTCAAGTATAGCTTTTATAACGAGGAACACTTTACGGTTTACGTGGGAATGATAGCTATCGCAACGTGCTTTTGTATTTGAAATCACGGCAAAAAACCTGGCGCAACGTGCGGGGATAAAACCTAGTTAAGTATATATAAATATATATTTACATGAATCATATTATTATACATATTATTATGATAAAAATAATTAAATAATATATATTATGTTATATATAAAAAAAATATAAAAGTTATTATAAAAAAATAAAAATTTAATAATTTAACAATAAATGAAGCCGAACTAACCTATATTTCCAGCATATAAAAATAAAAGCACTGAAAGGGTCGATGCAAATCTCGAACTTGAAAATTTTTTTCTGAACCAAACTCGAGCTTTAAAAATAAAACTACAAACGAGCCGAACTCGAGCTTTCTAAAACCAAAATGAGCAGAGCTTGAGCCTCGGCTCAACTCGTTTACACCCTTAACTGGTTCCAACTCTATCCGAATTATTCGTATAAGGTTTGGTTCCTCCATGACAGAACCGGTTTCATCCTCAAACTGGATTTAACTAAACTCGACCAAATCAAATCCTGTTCTAACCCGAGCCGGTTTCAGAAATTAAAAAAAGAACCGTAGAACTTTTAAGTTTTAACTGAACCTAAAGCCCAAATATAACGAGCCTGAAGGAACAACGAGCCCATTAGCAATAACATTTCCTCAACCCAAAAACACCACCACCTAGGGTTTTTATCCTGCACACACCTCTCACCACCACCATACTCACCGGAAAACCATGCTCGGCTTCCAAATCGGCGACGTCCCCTTCAACGTCGACGGCTGGGGGCCACCGGATTCCGCCACCACCACCGCCGCCACCCCCTTCGCCCCCTTCTCCCGCTCCGACAAGCTCGGCCGGATCGCCGACTGGACCCGGTCCAACTACAACAACCCGAACCGCCCAAACCCCCGCTCCACCACCAACCCTGCCGACTCCGCCTTCGACTTCACCTCCGACGACTCCTTCGCCGCCGGCCTCACCGCCGACGACGACTCCACGTTCCGGTTAGTCGACGGCAAACCTCCGCCGCGGCCTAAGTTCGGCCCCAAATGGCGGTTTCAGAACAACCGTAATCAGCTCCCGCAGCGCCGTGATGAAGAAGTTGAAGCTCGTAAACGTGAAGCCGAGAAACAACGAGCTCGCCGTGATCGGCTGTATGCGAATCGATCCGGTGGTAATAACCCTAGGCGTGAAGCTGCAGTGTTCAAATCGTCGGTTGATATTCAACCGGAGTGGAATATGCTTGATCAGATCCCCTTTTCTACATTCTCGAAGCTCTCGTACAATGTTCCTGAGCCTGAAGACCTATTAACCTGTGGTTCGATTGAATATTATGATAAATCGTATGATCGAACGACGCCGAAGAACGAACGTCGATTGGAGAGGTTTAAGAATCGGAATTTCTTCAAGGTTACGACTACTGATGATCCGATTATTCGGAGGCTTGCGAATGAGGATAAAGCGGTTGTATTCGCTACGGATGCTATACTTTCGACGCTAATGTGTGCGCCTAGGTCGGTTTACTCTTGGGATATTGTGATTCAGCGTGTAGGAAACAAGTTGTTTTTCGATAAGCGAGATGGATCGCAGTTGGATTTGTTGTCGGTTAACGAGACGTCGCAGGAGCCGTTGCCTGAGGCGAAAGATGATATCAATTCGGCGCATTCGTTGTCTGTCGAGGCTGCGTACATTAACCAGAACTTTTCGCAGCAGGTTTTGAGTAGGGATGGGAAGAAGGTTAGTTTCGAGGAGGCGAATCCGTTTGCGAGTGAAGGGGAGGAGGTGGCGTCGATTGGGTATAGGTATAGGCGATGGAAGCTCGATAATGACGTGTCGTTGGTCGCTAGATGTGAGGTTCAGAGTGTAGTGGAGGTTAATAACCAGAAGTCTTTTATGACTGTGAATGCTTTGAATGAGTTTGATCCGAAGTATTCGGGTGTGGATTGGAGGAGGAAGTTGGATACTCAACGAGGGGCGGTGTTAGCCACTGAGTTGAAGAACAATGCTAACAAGTTGGCTAAGTGGACCGCACAGGCGATATTGGCTGGTGCAGATATGATGAAGTTGGGTTATGTGACTAGGGTTCATCCGCGTGATCATTTTAACCATGTGATATTAGCTGTTGTTGGGTATAAGCCGAAGGAGTTTGCTGGGCAGATTAACTTGAATACGTCGAATATGTGGGGGATAGTGAAGGCGATTGTGGATTTGTGCATGAAGTTGAATGAGGGAAAGTATGTGCTTGTGAAGGATCCACAAAAGCCTCAAGTTAGAATTTATGAAGTTCCTGCTGATGCTTTTGAGAATGATTATGTAGAGGAGCCTTTGCCTGAGGATGAACAGGTTCAACCTCCTGTTGAAAGTGGTGATAATGTTGAAGAAAATGGAGCTGCAGATGATGTTGAAAATAAAGAAGTTAAATCTGAAGCATAGAAAGGTAATAAGTTTTTTCAGATACTAGCTCTGCTTTCAGTAAACTTTAGTAATTTACTTGTGTTATGAGTTAAACTGATTTTGCAGTATGCTAATATAGCACAGTTGATAAATGCTTGCAAGTTTTGGTATCCTTTGTAAATGTTTTGTAGGGTGTCCATCATAGAGTTAAGTTTTAGTCTTTTAGAGTTTACTTTCATAAGGATAATGATTGAGATAGTGTTTCAAATCCTTGAGAGAGGCTAGGTAGTCAAAGCACAAGCGTACACAAGGCGCAATTGCTCAAAGGTCTCATCTGTCACTTAGGCATTAAAGTAATACTACCCCTCAAGTATATTTTAGAAACAAAATATATATAACAATTATCAAACATAATCAATACATATTTGGTAGATTGAAGCAAACGCTAAGTGAAAATGACCATTGCTAAAGTTTTCACAACATAAGGGGGCAGAATGTTGATAACCTCATAATTGCACAACTTGCAACAGAAATTTAATCTACATTTGTGAATTGTTATACATATGAATTGTCAACAAAAACAACTATAATACTCATTAGTACTACTTCTAAATCTATCTAATCACAAATACGTTGTGTACCAACAAAAAGAAGGCAAGTAGAGAAGTTGAGAAATTGAAAACATAAATTAAAGAAAGGGAAAGCCTTTAAAACACCTCACATGCGCTTGGACAGAACCTGGCCTGACTGCGCTTATGCAGGAATGGAGGCCCACTCCTCTGGTTCTATTGATGGAAGGGAACCGTTGCATTAGTTTTAAAGTTATGATTTCTTCAATAATATGCTTCTTGTAGTGATTTCAAAATATGAGAAGTGGATTGGGTTTCTTGTAGATTTCTCGATACTTGTCAGACATTTATTGAGATGGAAATTGTAAAGAAAAAATATTTCATTCATACAAAAAAACCTGGGTCTTGCTAATATTTCCTGACAAGTTTTTTTATATTCTATGTAGATAAGAAAAAATATAGTGATCCAAAAGATGGGTTATAAAGTTATGTTTCTTTAACAATTTCAGCCCATCATACCGTATGCAAAAAGTTGCTACTTTGAAAATAGACTTATTCACTGTAACAAAGTTATCTTGAACTTCATCTTCAGGAAACACAAATATAGTTATTAAAATTGTACAATTTATCATTTCATTGATGAACAAACTGTAAGGAATCCCATAAAAGATATTATAACCATCTGTGTTCTTGTTACTAGCCAAACTTGATATAATATCTGTAATCAGTATTTGGTCTAAGAAATGGCTGAGTGAGGAAAAAAAAAATTCTTGTAATGACTTCGATATGGTTTTATTAAATATCATATATAAGTTATTTCAGGAAACGCTGCTGTGACATATATGACCCAATTTGTACCAAAGTTGCCCGTTTTGACCCATCATCTAACGCCCTCATTTTGCTGCTGTTAACCGCTCTGATTCATTTGCGTCATTAAGAATCTTTTTGTTACTGTAACCATAACTATTTCACTTGTAACAGGTTCTCATTTGGTGGCTTATGTTATCGCCTGCTGCTGATGTTTGTGAGTGCAGACCCCAAAATTTTGTTTGGTTTTCTTCCAATGGTTCGTCTAGTCATATGTTACGGATTTGGTTGCCTGAGGTTTTTGCTGTTCCTGAGTTTACCGAATTGCCAAAACTATAATTTTTCATTAGACATGAATCTTGCAGAATTGTAATGTTGCTTGTGGGCGTCAAGAAACACTAAGCTTCAGGCATGTTAGACTCTGTTGAGTTTGAGACCCTTTGATTTTGAAAAAGTCTTGAGGAAATTCGATTAGTTATAAATTAGAGTAAATTACATGGATGGTTCCCGTGGTTACGTTGAAATTTTAGATTTGGTCCTTAAAGTTTAAAATCTTTGAATATAGTCCCTAATATTTCTTTCTTTTTCATATATGGTCCTTAGGTCTGTTAGTTAACCGTTAGTGATGTTAAATATTGTAAAAATTAGCATTTTACTCCCATTAGTCATCTTTTTAATTTACATTTTAAACTATTTTATTATTTTTATTTAAGAAAATTTTATATTTTTAGTTTTCAAAATTTTTTATTTTTATATTATTTTTATAATTTCATTATTAATAAGATTATTATTTAATAAAATACATTTTAAATACACAAATAAAAACTTGTTAAAAACTTGTTTTTTAAAATGTTCGGTTTTTTAACCGTTCATTTTTTATACGTCATTCAAAAAAATTTTATTTTTTAAACTTTTTTTAAACTGGTTGGTTTTCTAAAGTTCTTTTGTTTAACCATTCATTTTTTAAAATATCTTTTCTTAAACAAATTTTTAGTTTTTTAAATATTTTTTTAAAACAATTCAATTTTAAACGTCTTTATAAAAGAATACATGTTATAAAGGTTTAAAAAAACCCGCATATTGGTTTAAAAAAATTATAAACCACATTTAAAAGAAGATGTTTTTTAAAATAACTTTTTTATTTGTGTATTAAAAAATAAACATATTTATAATATAAAGATTATAATAAAATGAAATTAAATTGATGATCCATACAAGTAAAACAGTTATTTTGACAAATGTAACATCACTAACTGAATTAACAGAGTATGGACCATTGATAAAAAATAACTATAATATTACGGACTATATTCGCAATTTTAAAACTTTAAGGACAAAATTCAAAATTTTAACCAAATCATAGGGACTATCCATGTAATTTACTCTATAAATTATAACCAAACATTAAGGGGGTGTTTGGCCAGCTTTTTTAACAAAGCTTATAGTTTTTTTAGCTTTTTTTTACAAAATTTTAAAATAACTTTTTTATTTGTGTATTAAAAAATAAACATATTTATAATATAAAGATTATAATAAAATGGAATTAAATTGATGATCCATACAAGTAAAACAGTTATTTTGACAAATGTAACATCACTAACTGAATTAACAGAGTATGGACCATTGATAAAAAATAACTATAATATTACGGACTATATTCGCAATTTTAAAACTTTAAGGACAAAATTCAAAATTTTAACCAAATCATAGGGACTATCCATGTAATTTACTCTATAAATTATAACCAAACATTAAGGGGGTGTTTGGCCAGCTTTTTTAACAAAGCTTATAGTTTTTTTAGCTTTTTTTACAAAATAAGCTTAACTTGGTGTTTAATTTAGCTTTTTAATCTTATGCTTATTAGCTTATATAAGCTAATTTTAAAAAGCTTATTTGAAGATGTTTTTTAGCTTATTTGATAAAGCTTATTTGTATGAGGGTGTAAGTTACTCATTTGCCATAAAATGATGGTAGATTAATGATTATTGAAGCAACTTATTACCGTAACAAATTAAAGAATGGTGGATTTAACGTATAATCAATTTGTAGAATATAAGCTAATACAAACACTTAAAAAGAGCTTATCAAATAATACAAAATAAACTATAAACTACTTTAAAATATAAACATAAGCCAAAAAATAAAAGATAGGCCAAACACCCCCTAAATGAGGATGAGCAAGTAAAAAGAACGAGTCTTTTTCAAAGCCAATTTCCTTGTTAAAGATTGCTTTTTCTTTTTTTTTTTTTCCTTTGTAACGTGTGATGTGCCTCTATTTTTGAGCGATTCCACTCATCAACGTGCGATGAAAGACATTAATACTTAAATTTTTTTTTCTTGTTTATTAATATGATATATGTCAAGTTAAAGAGTTTTTTTTTATCTTATGAAAAGTACTCGCTTGAAATTCAATCATCGAAATTTTTATGTTTTATACAGGATTGTTTCTATGTTTTATAGCTATAATGCTATTTAAACTACAATATTTATTATTATAATGTTAGAGCATTCACATTCCATTTTTTATTTTCATTTTTACATAGTTTATTCAATTGTTAAAATCTTCAAATTACCTTCTTATAATTAAGATTGAATTGTTGTTTTTATTTCTGTTGTTTGATTACATTTGTAATTTTCACTTAAAATAGTTTTTACATATGGCACCCGAGGTTTTACAAAAAAGCTATTTACATTAAAAAAAATGGTAAAAATCCAATTAAAAGGGTAATTGAGTAATTTTGCACACAAAAGCAAAATTTTAATTTATGTTTATGTATTGCTATTAAATTTTCATTCATGTTTTATTGTTTCATTGACAATCACAAGATTTTTGATTTTATCAATAGGGGAAAAGAATATAGTTGGTTTCTAGTGAAGTTTTAGAACCCCTTACGAATGGATTGTATAATGGAGACCTTTAGTCGTCTTCTTACTATATCGTGATTCATTTTCACTAGATTAGGGTTATGTAATTGGGGGTTCTTGTTTTATATTTATAAGGCTAATTTTGTCAATTTATATGTTTAACAAATTACTTTAACGGAGTTAATAAATTTAGACTAAAATGATGATTTTTTTAAACCTTGGAAAGGCAAATGCAAAAAAAAAAAAAAATGATTAAAATGACAAATGTAACTAAACCCCAAGAATAAAAGCGAAAGTTTCCTCTATAATTAGTTATCTCTCTTTGCACTTGATTCGTTTTTATAGACTTAAACAATCATCCTAATTAGAGCATTCACAGTGGATTTTTTTAAAAGCATGTGAGTGTGTTTCTTATATTATAAATAATGAGTTTGAGTAGTGTGAGTGAGTGAGAGAGAAAATATTACTATTCATCTGTATATATAAGAAAATACTGTTCAACTCTTAGAAATTTTTTAATATTTTAAAAGTGATTGTGAGTGGAGAAGAGAGTAAAAAATAATGATAAATGTTTAAAAATGAGATTGGATATTTAGACACCCCAAAATTATAAATTTACACCTCAAATTTCTATACGTGTCGTATAACCTCATACGCGTTGTATAGGGGGGTCGTATAGCTATCTTACAGCCCCCCCTAAATTTTTCTCGTTTTTAGTGTTTTCGACCTTATACGCCGCGTATGGACCCATACGCGGCGTATAGGATACGCAACGTATAGGAGGGTGTCAATTTATGCAAGTGGGTGTCTGAATATTAGGACCCTTTAAAATATTATTTAATTGTAAAGGAAAGAAAAAAATAATGATTTTTAGTGTAATTATATTAATAAAAATAAGAATTCACTGTGAATGCTCTTAGATCATCATTTTTAAATATTTATGATCTCCAACACTCTCTTCGATTTTTCTTCTCATTTATATGATTTTCTTAGGCTATTCTTTTTTGGTTGGTTGCTTGTGTTGGTCTAGGTGTATATTTATTTTTACCAATATGCATCACCTTGTTTACGCGTGTGTTGCACATTCAATTCCCAATATCTTATATGCAAAAAACGAGTGTGTAACGCTAAGAGTTGCAAACGAGCAATGTTGAATGATGGAAGAAGGGTTCGTGTCATTTTTTCGTCGTGAAAGCATAACTCAGTGTAACTTGTGTATTTTGGATGCGAGGTTTGTTTAATAATTTAGCGTCGGATATTGTTAGTGTTAGGAGGTGTGAATGTGTGATGATGCTTTGACCCTAGTAATGTTTTGAGACTCGGAGATTACCAGATGGATTACATCACCTAAAAGGTATATTGAGATTATATAAATAATAATAAAGATGAATTTCTAAAAATATATAAAAAAGTAACATTTCACACTAAAAATATATTTGTTCAATTGTTTGTGAAAGAAGAAAATAATGCCTCAACGGCTAGTAACCGCACTAGCAGACATTACAATTAACCACAGTGATTTGAAAACAATTTACCGTTGGAAAGTGATGAAAACCCTAAAATGCCCCCACATTCGACTCTATAGGGGCAACCTGCCTGCAACAAAAGTTTGCAAAACTACAAAATATGCTTCTCACACCACTACCATTAATGCTTTTCCTGACCTCTATGACCTTGCACACCACTCGATAAAAAAGTTAAACATACACAAACATACGTAATAACCTCATCACTTCAACTGTTTACACTTTTTACCCTCCGTGGTTTTTTGAAACGGCAAACTAATAAAGTTTGACTACCTGGGCTACCCCAATAGCGCAAAGACATCTAAGCTCACCAATCATTAATTTCGGAGAAAACCCGTCACTCGAATGCCCAATACGGTATAACAAGACCGACCAACAACATTTTGATTGCAGTAGGACTTGAACTCACAACCTGCACAATAGGAATTTATGACGTTATCACTTAACTAAAAGATTGGTATTTTTTAGCCACCGTTATTGATTTAGTGACTTAGCAGTTGTTTGCCTGTTGTGGTCTTTATTTATCGACAATTGTAAAGCTCTGTTTTAAAAGATAAGAATTATTTTAATCATGCTTATTTATTTAATTATTTTTTAATCAAGACCACACCCCAATCTTTTTAAAAAGAAACCCATAATTGAAAAACTTCCAACTCAGCCTAAAGCAATTTTGACTCATGCTAGACTTAAACCTACGACTTCTTATTTATGAAGTCAAGAGGTTACCACTAGATCATAAGGCTTTACGATCCCACTTTAATTTTATTTCGATATGATTTGTTAAAATTATTTGATTAAAAATGTAAATAAAGAAACATGTCATTTAGTAATTAGGCATTTAGTCAGAAGTTATGTGTAACAATATTGTTGCAGATCACCTGATTCCATCTGTACGAACTAAATATTTTGTTCACATATCATCTTATGACATACTTATTGTTGATGAAAAATTCATTAAAAAGCAGAATAAGTTTTCTTTCACATAGGCATGTCTATGTAAGGCGTATTTAACAAATTATTGTTTGTTCACTTTACTATGGAGTCTTCTTGTCCATTTTATCAGATTATATCAAATAGTTTTACCAGCCGCGTGTTGCGAAAACATCGTACGCGACGTAATAAATAGTATAGATTAACAATCGACCCGACTTGTCTCCAGATTAAATTCACGTCGAACTGTAAAGTAAATCGAATTTATACCATTGAATGAAAACGTATTATACTTTACCCGTTTTTTTTTCAAATAAAATTATGTCGAAACGTAGACCACGTTAAAGCATACACAAAAAGACACACAAATACAATCGTCCCGACTAGTTTTAAAACTAAAACTACGTTGAAACGTAAAGTAACTTGGATTTATACCGTCGAATTAAAACATTTTTAAACTCGACTTATTTCCGAACAAAACCTAAATAAAAAAGTAAGCGAACCTTGGAATATAGATCATCTCAAATCGTATATAAAAATATACATGGAAACATTATATACCAAACCCGAAACTTACCTACACGTACCTAAAAATACGAACATAAAAAATTTATTTTTTAAAAACTAAATTATATTGCGTTAAACCCGAAACATTACAAACTTAAAAAGGTTAAAGTGAAGTGTTAAAGTTGACAATATAGATTTGAGTTCAATAAAAAAATATAATTTAATAAAACAAATATAATGCAATAAACAAATACTATTAATATTTAAATATTATTATATAATTCAACAAACAAACATTATTATTATTTTACTATTATTATTAGTGTGCAATTTATTATGAACTAATATATGAGTAATTATTATTTTATTTTTATTATTATTGTTCAATTCATTATGTATTAATATATGAGTAATTTCTAAATTGATCCACAAAAGGTTAAATTTTGATAACGCATTACCAAACATGTACATAATGGAACATGAGTTTGGTAACGCATTACCAAATTGGGTATGCAAATATAGTTTCATGTAGCTCCACATTATAGATTTAGTTAATATTTTTACATAACTATAGTGTTTTAATTTTAATTAACAACCGGTTTGATTATGAACGTTTGAGGCACGTTCCAAGCACTCCGCGAATGATCATGGTTTCTTATTTTATTTTATTTTTTATTTTTTATTTTTGTTAAAACATTTTTAAGGTACGAATTCCCAATATTTGTTGGTAGATCATCGGAAGTACTAACTTTCTAAATTTCAAAAAATTATGTATATTTGATATGAGTATAATGGTTTTAAATGGTAACAAAAAAATACAATAGTTTTAATAAAATTCTCCACATATACAAAAAACCTAATGCAACCCTGTTAATATATTGTATTAGGTTTTGAAAAAGTTGCATTATGTGGTCTAAACTAACTTGTTTTATCAAATGTTGCATAAAGTGAAGTTGCATTAGATCTAAACAATATTTTTGTTAGCCAATACAATTTTTTTATTAAGTAATGAAATCTTTTTATTAACAAAAATGCAATATATTTTCGAAATGTATTATTTCAAAGGTTGCATAAGATCATTATTCTAGTAGTGGGACAAAGAGAAAATATAATACAAGGATGGTTTACATGTAAAATTAGATTACGGTATCTAGTAAAGGTTTTAGAATTTACATAACTAGTGATCGGTGTTCAGTAATACATTTAACTTTTATCTTAACTTACGTTAAAGTTTCTATTAAATACTTATGAAATAATAACTTTACATTTACTATTATAAAATGATAAATTTATCATACTTATACAGTTTAATTTATCAATCACACTTTATATATACATTACACTTGTTAAAAACAAATCTACATTTATTCAATATTATACCTTCTTATAAGTGATGGTATTTATACTTTTGCCTCTACCCTTGGAACACTTTTTTCCTGGAGCGGCTAATTAGATTATTAAAAGGTCATTAATTTATCTAATTATCTTTATCATTCGAGTACTAAATCTTAAACATTATGTTGTCACATCAATTCAAGTCAAAAATTATTTGTGGTTGAAACACCTTTTATTTTTGTAAAATAATACCTCGTTACAAACATTTTTTAAACTTTTCCTGTTTCATCAATCACCTTTTATTCTTTCAAAAAGCCTCCATTTTTCATTTCAAAAAACCCGAGCTTTCTTTTTAGTAATTCTCACTTAACCGGACCCACACATTACACCCTCGTAAAACTTCAACATTTATCATTCACCCCCTCCACTTCTATATAAATACCACCACCCTTTCTCCACCATCACACACACACACACACACAAAAATGGCTTTTAGGGTTTTACTCCCACTACTCCTCCTAACCCCTTTCATCTCCGCCACCGACGTCGACGATAACGTCAGCTGGACTCAATCGCCCCACCACGCGCCGTCGCACCCACCGGCCGCAGCACCAGCTCCGGCGCCCCACCACCACCACCACCACCCCAACCCCCACCACCATCACCACCATACCAAGCTCGCTTCTCCCCCCACATCCCACGCGCCGTCCAAGGCTCCTACTCACGCGCCGGTTCAGCCCCCTGCTCTGCCGCCCACCACCGCGCCGGCGCCGGCCCTGCCGCCGCTGCCGCCGAGAAAGCTGGTGGCGATTCAGGGTGTTGTGTACTGTAAGGCTTGTAAGTATAAGGGTGTTGATACACTCATTGGTGCAAAGCCTCTTCAAGGTATACTCTCATTTTGTTTGTATATATATATGACTGTATGCATGCATGTGTATTGATCACTGCATTGTTGGGTTGTACGGTACAAGTCGACAATGCGTGAAGTGATACGGTACAACTCATGTATGCGCACTGCATTGTTGAGACTGTTGTACTTTACATCTAAATGTGCATAAAATGTTTGTACATACAAAACCGCTGCATTATTGAGTTGTACTGTACAACTCAACAATGCGTGATAAATACAAAATCTGGTCGCATTGTCCTGATGTACTGTACAATTAAAGTGCGCATGAAGTGTTTGAAGATATAAAAAGTACAAGCTATTAATGCACAGCATAGTTTTTGTTGGTGTTTACACTCTTATCGTACTAGTTGATAAGGTTTCTGGGTACAACCCGTTAATGCATTGTTGGGTGGGCCTTACCGTTTTGTACGTGATAAGTGATAACACAACAATGCTTGGAGCGCATAGTACAACCTTCAATGCATTGTGGGGCTGTACCGTACTAGTGTTTAAATCATCAAATGTACAAGTAATCACTGCACAACTGCCAGAATAAATTTTTTCTTGGGTAAAAACAAAAGTTATGACTTATGCTTATGAGTTATGACAATTTGACAAACATCAGTGTACAAGTAAACAATGCGTATAATCTTGTTTTTTGAAATTTGTTTTACCTTCCATGCAATTTTGGGTTGTACGTACCGTACTAGTCAATACTCAATAGTCCGTCAATACACAACTGCCACGACATGCGTTTTCTTGGATAAAAACAAAACAAAAAGAGAAAATTGCTTTTAAATGGTTTATATGTTTTAATCAAATTATATGTTTGGTTCTTAAATTTTAAAAATTATAAAGATAGTTTGAACTTTTGTGTAATCGTTAATATTTGGTCCCTGACGCTAAATTAATTCATTTTTTTATGCATTAATTTATAAAATTTAAAATAACTTTTAAATTTAATTTATGAACCAAAAATGCAACTCCACATAAAAGTTTAGAATAACTTCACAGTTTTGTAAAATTTGGGGACCAAATTTGCAATAAATATACGAAAATTTGGATTAACTTTGTAATTTATAAAGTTTGGGGACCAATCATGCAATCTGATCAAATCTTAGGGATCATTTATGTAATTTTCTCAAACAAAAAGGTTATAACTTATAAGTTATAACAACATCAAGGTACAAGTAAACAAAGCACTTGAATGAGTTTTTCAAATTTGTTCGCCCTAGAAAGCAATGTTGGGTTGTACAGTACTACTCAACAAACCATCAAACGTACCATCAATAAACGCACAACTGCCACACCATAAAAACAAAACAAATGGTTATGAGTTTATGACAACATCAGGGTACAAGCACCCAATGCATGAAAAAATTTGAACTTTGTTGACCATGGCAGGAGCTGAGGTGCTATTAACATGCAACAACACAAAGTACCCACTTCGGGTCAAAGGTACAACTGACAACAACGGGTACTTCTTCATCAAGCCCCCCAAGACTTTGACCACATACGGGTCCCATAGGTGCAGAGTGACCCTTTTAACCTCACCCATGGCTACATGCAACGAGCCCACTGACCTACACGCAGGGGTCAAGGGGTCCTTGTTGGTCCCTAGCAAGAAGCCACCGTTGTCGAGCCCGGGTGCGCACCCACTTCCTTATGACGTGTTCAGTGTCGGTCCGTTCGCTTTTGAACCGTCGTCCAAAACTCCATGTGCGTGAAAGTATGGAGGGGGGTGGTGTTTGAAGTTTGAGTTTTTATGATTTTAGTTTGAAAAGGGTATGTTGTAATGGACTTATTGTAATTTGTATGGTGTCCTATGATTTCTATTTGAGAATGAAGATGTTTGATGTTATAAGGGGGTGGTGTTGTAATTTGTGGAAGTTAATGGGATGTATTTGCACTTTGTTGTGGTAAATTGATATTGCTTTCATGAGTCATGACTAATTATACATTGATATGTAATATCATGATAAACTCCTTCAGAAAAAGTTGAGAATAAGTCAGCTAAACCATGTCTAATGATAGCCATATAGTTACCTAAACAGAAGGTTGTTGGTTTAAGTCTCGCTCAGTTAAAACATTTTTTTTTGCCAGAGGCGGACCTAGCTTAAGTGTTTGCATATCTACACTCTTTTTGGTATCTTTTTGCTATACAAGTTATTTACATTTCTTTGTTGTCATCTTTGAAGTTTCATATTCTCCATATTATCATACAAAAAAAGAAATCTAAGTATGATAGAGTGAAAACAATACTTGTTTCTGGAGGGGGTGGTAGTCAATTTAGCCAGCAGTGTTTTCTTTTTTTAAATGGTTTGGCTATTAAAGTTTTTAGAGATTGTATATTACCGCCTCCAAATATGTTTATAGGAAAAAAAAAAAAAAAGGTGTTCATACATTTCATCCTTCAATTTATTTATAGAGAGAAAGAGGATTCATTGTTGTTGTTCAGTGCCTGTGTGGCCTCCGCCGTCTGATGGCCACGCGAATTCTATGTCTTCAGTGAGTGGTTGTTGGTTTTGTGCGTTGGTGGCAGCTCCGGTGGACCCATGTATCGCTGGCCGTCCATGGATGGTGGTCCATGTTGGAACCAACTTAGATCTACATTTTGACGCCGGTGGTCTGTCGATCGCTTTTGGTGGCATTTGTACGACCATCGCATCCGATTCCTTTTATCTTTTGCTTGATGATGTTGGCATCTAGCGCTTGATGATGTTGGCTTCTAGCAAATCTGAGAGCGCTAATCTGGCTTTTGATGATTTGCTTTAGTCGCCGGCGTTGGTGATGTTACCGCTTGTGTTTATTGTTGTTTCTGTTTTTTAGATGGATGCATAGAGAGAGGTTTCGGTGGTCTTGCAACCGTCTATTATAACCCTGCCGGTGGATGATTTACTGCCTTTGGTGGCGGCTTCGGGTCGATGAGTTCCTATTCTTTTTTTCATCGTTTGCTCGATGATGCTGGTCATCGCACATCTAAGACCCCTAATCTGGTGTTGATGATGTGGTTTAATCAAGAGTATTGGTGATGTCGCCACATGTGTTTGTTATTATTTCTATTTTTCGATGGTTGTATAGAGATACGGGGTTTTCGGAACCTTCAAAGCCCACTCTTTGTTATGTTGTTATATACATTAACTTTAGGGGTCAAAGTGGTGTCGGTTGTCTCGGCTTGATAGCAGTTTAGACGTGCAGCCGCAACCCAACATCGGTTCTGATCCACTTTCTAACCATTACATGTTGTGGCTATGATGATCTAAAATTAACATTATGAATATGTGCGTCTGTCTGAGCCCCGGTTTACCCCATCTTTAAGACGCGCAACGTGCGCCGGGGTACAAACGCTAGTCAAATGAATGTTCTACGAGTGAAAACAATAACGTTCTAGTATTATTTCGTCTATGACAAAGTCATTTATGGATTAACATAGTTTATGAACACCCTATGATCCAAACACAATAATCATGTTCAATTCTCACATTTTTTTTTCTATTCCAAGTATGTAGTTGTTAAGGATTAACAAAGACTACATGAACCTAACCAGTTATATGATAGCTTGTAGCTTTGAAGTCATGAATGTTGTGATACGGGTGTTACATTATTACAAGTCATTAAGAGGATAAAAATATTTAGATCTTTGAAAATCAACACTAAATGTAGACCCCATAATTTCTTTTTCACGGGGTTGTGAACACTTGTTAAGGCACAACAACAGTGGCACAATGACAACACTATAAAATGCGAATATTGTACAACATTAATCATTCTTCCTTAAATGTATGTACCAATGTGGAATCTATAATCACATCAAAAGACAATACGTGCACTAAAATGGGCGCGAAACCACCCTTTTTTTGTCATTTGGCATGGGCGTCATGCTCTTACGTTCTAATAAGTTGAAAATTATTAGTATACACACCATTCATATGAGTAATGGGTACGTACAATAAAACCAAAATACAAACAACGATTGATCTTGTGATATTTAAGACATCCATTATGTTTAGACCACCATCATCTATAAAAAAACTATCATGCATAATGATACCTTTCTCTCGATACGTGTTTAAAGGACTTTTGTTTTATCATTTCCGTCTTAGATTTGTGAAGAAAAAGAATAGTAGTCGAGTTCACGTCATGTATGTATCAAGTTTTGTAACTTTGGTAAAGATATACATGTAACAAGTTGAGACATAGCACCTCATGTATCACGATTCTAAACATGAGAAAATAACGAATAAAGTCTAAAATACAAGTAAAGTAGATAGACTATGATAAAATTTTTATGTCTTACTACTATAAAAGTAATTATTTTTCAACATCTCTATAGAGATAAGTTTTCAAAATACTAGCATCTTACTAGTTACTAGTATTTTTCTGTTTAATACAATTGCTTTGCTGCTAAAAAAAATGTAACATTACCTTAAACAACTAATTTCATAGATTTTCTTTAATATTTTAACGTTTTAACATATTGTTTTTCCTAATCCATATCATCACTTTTATTGATTTATGTTAAAAAGAAATAGCAATAATAATGGAGGTAGATGTGATGAATAGTAATGTCTCACTAAAGGAAAGCATGAGCATGGGTGAGACCATTTCTTCATTTCTTTCACAACTTCCAATGTGTAAACTTTAACATCAGAATGTTAAAAGTAATTGAAAATTGTACAATTAAATTAAAAAGATGCAATATTTCTAGTCACATGAAGAATGGGTTTCTCTTTATTAAGCCAATATTTGTCTCATGTACGTTGTCCCCACTTATCTTTTTCAAATTCAAAGTGAAGTAGTGAACTATATAATTCCCAAGAAAAAAGGATGGCTTGTTTATAAGGTGATTGAAACCAGAAAATTGTTTTGTTGGTAGACGTAAAGTTATAGAGTAAATTACGGTTTTCTCTTTATAGTTATAGTTAGGAAAAAAAAAATCTTTATTTAGCCATAGTCGCATTAATTTTTACTATTTTTTTAACGTTTTAGTCGATTGTCTAATGCCGTCTATTTTTCTTTTAGAAAATTAGATTTTAATAATCCAAATTATTCTATTGGTCAATATTAATCCAAAACCTTAACGACGTGTATTTTTTTTTTTTTTACCAATGGTAATCCTAGTAGTATAATTATTCATACATTCACTCTCAATTTGTATTTATTTTAGGCTTGATTTACCTTGTATGTTTTTTTCATTTCATTCATAATCATCATTGTGAACGAAATCGAGTGCAAATCAAGCAGAAATATTAATAATTATGTTAATAAGACTGTTGTTGGTAACAAAAGCGAAAGTTGGGCGGCCAAATTAATAATATTATTGATTATTATCAGCCAATAAGTAATAGTTTTGATTATTAAAATCTAATTTGTCATATATATATATATAAATATATTACTCAAATTTTTTTATAAAAGATCATTTTTAAAAGTTATCCAGCGTAATGTTTGTCGCTAATTGAGTAGCTTGAAGACAGAGAGACGCAAAAATCTAGTGATATATTTATACTTTTTTATTTTAGTTATATGATACGCCGTGTCACATGCCACGTCACGAGTAATGTCACAAAAAAACTAACGAAGTTAACGAACAGTTAGTCTGGACTTTAATTTTGGTAACAAAATCAAAAATTGAAATTAATACTAGTCAAATTATTAGTTGGTATTAATATTAACTAACAAGTAATAGTTTTTTTTGCGTTAATTGAACAAAATACTTGTTATAAAAACTATGTTCGTCATCTTCTATCTTTGTGGATTCATTGTTGATTAATGGAAAACCATATTCATCTTCAAAACCTAAACCTAGATACAACAAAAACAAGATATATTTATCAAAATGTACAAATCAAACATAAATGTAATCCTAAAAATTAAACAATCAAACTTTGAATAAGTTGAAAAAGGGTAAACTTTAGATCTTGATTCTAACTATGGTTTTTGAAAGCAGCTCCGATGGTGGAACAAACAGGTTGGAAATGTGTAACAAATCAAACAACATTGATGAACAAACCGTTCACTACTCTTTATACGATAACGGAAAGGTGCCAAATCTTTTTTCAAAGATTTTCCTTAGAAAAGATAGGATCTTTCAATCTTTATCGAGTAATCACATAGAAAAGAATTTTAAAAAAATTAATAAAAAGTTAAATACGCTTTTCATCCCTAAGGTTTTATAAAATTTGTCATTTGAGTTCAAAAGTTTAAATTTTACCATTTACATCCAAATATTTTTCAAAAATTACCATGTGAATCCATTTAACTACTCCTAATTAACACCGTTCGTTAGGTTTCCTACGTGAGGAGTTTTATGCATTCCGTCTCATCTAGTAATCACCATTGCGATTTCAATCCCCCTTTTAGATAAAATAAAATATAATGATAACCACCTAAGAGCATTCACATCCCGTTGCTTAAAATTATATGGGTGAAATTCTTATATTATATGAAATGATTGTGAGTATTATGAGTGTAGTAGAGAAAAAATATTACTATTCATCTGTATATTTAAGGAAACGTAGTTTAACCGTTATAAATTTTTAAAATTTTTTGAAAGTGGTTTGTGGGTTGAGAAGAGAGAAAATGTAATGATGAATGTATAAAAAATATTATTTAATTGAAAAAAGAGAGAAAAAATAATAATTTTTAGTATAATTATAAAAATAAAAATAAAAATAAAGAATAGCTGTGAATGGTCCATTTATATATTTTCATAAAATTTACATAACAAAAAAATATATTAATAAACAAACTTCTCATATGACAAAAAGCATTTCAATCATAACCATAAAACACAATTTATTATAAAAATATAAAAAAATAATAAACAATATGACATTTACAACACATGAATAATAATCATAAAATATTATTTATCGTAACCATAAGTAAACTTTAAACCAAAAAAATCTATTACTTAACAAGATAGGCAAAAGTAACATAACTATTAAACCAAAATTAATTAACAAGACAAAACAACAAAATATTATCATAGAATCAAATCATAACTACAATTGCTAAAATAGACTAAACGCATAAAACTTTTCACGTGGGTTAGTTTTTTGATTTTGTAATCGTTTTAACTAAAAAACCAGCCTATGTGAAAAGTTTTGTGTGTTCAGTCTGTTTTGATAATTACAGTGGCGATTTGACTTCATGGTATTCTTTTATTATTTTATGGTGTATATTTTATAAAGTTAGAAATAAGTCACTTTTAGGTGTTTATCATTTTCTTTTATTTTATCTAATATTTGAATTCAAGTCGCAATGGTGATCACCAAACGTGATTGAACGCATAAAACCACTCACGTAGAGTTAATTTTTTTATTTGTAATTGTTTTAACAAAAACACCTATAATGTAAGAAACTTAACGAAAAAAATTATTGGTGTTAATTAAGAGTAGTTAAATGAACTCAAATGACAATTTTGATAAAACATTTGGATGCAAATAACAAAATTTAAACTTTTGGACTCAAATATTAATTTTTATAAAACCTCAAGGATGTAAAACGAATTTAAATATTTAATATATGTATACAAAACTAATTTACGCATAAAAATAATTTTGTATACAACCGGATTAATATCTAAGAAAACACAACATCCATAGTCATGTAAGACGTGAGTTTGTATCTCATGTTTGTATATCATAATAAATAAATAAATGTCTTAATAATATATGAACATGATATAATATGTATTAGTATAGAATTAAAATATTTTGATATCCACCAAGTAGTAGGTTTAATAAATTTGTAAAATTTTTAACGAGACATACTGGTGGTAAAGTATTGTATTCTCTAACATGATGTTATGGTTTGAAATTCTGTAATGTGTAAATTTGATGATTTTTAGAAGTAAAGTAAAGTAAGGTAGAAAGTGCGTGGTAGCCACTAAAATAAATAAATTTGTATAACATATCACAAATAATAATCATTTTATGGTATGTTTATACTTTTTTTCTCAATGTAAAGAAAACACTACCTACATTACGTAAACTAATTCCACATGTTTGCATATTAACATAATCTAGATTTGAACCTGTGTGATACACATACTGAATAGATATAAAAATACGACATGAAAAAAATGTTCATAATTCATAGATCTTTAAATTATATTTTGTATACATCATTTTATATCGTATTTTTAATATTACCATCTCTATCTAAGATTAATAGTTTTAACTGTCTTTGTTTTCTATTGTATTTATATTGTGTTGTATGGATTTCAAAGATAATTAAATTTTTTTACTAAAATCACAAAAGTTGCAAAGTAAAAACATTTACTTATTAATAATTAAAATTATTAAAAAAACTAATAACTAGCAAGTTTGTCAAACATTTGTAATAAATTCAATATGTGAAATCAATTAGTTAGTGTAAATAAATTTATTTGAAAATCAAATATGGTGATACATGTAGACTTCAATAATATTAGAAATTTTTTATTGAATCAACTATAGATTTCTAAAATTAACTTACGTATAGTATGTTTTAATTTTTAATTTTAAATCAGGGTTGAATTAAAGAAACTGAAAGAAAAATCAATGCCATAAATGTGTGATCATAAACTTAATTAATTGTATATGGAATAAGATTTTAAAGCCAATAAGAGAACATGATTTTGATGGGAAAATGAGGTAGAAGATGCTCTAAAAAAACGTCACGTGTCACATAAGTTATTACTTTATTATACAGTATAGAATAGATATAGATACTTCTGTAATATATAAATCTAACTTTTTTTTAAAAAAAAATTATTAGACATATGAAAGTAGATACATGAAAAGAAATAATATATTTATAAACAATTTTCTTAAATTTCACCAATTAATTCATGGTTGGCATGCGTGATTGTTTTTAAATTTACCAATATAAGATATATAATACTAACATGATCATCTTGGTTTTCAGTATGTTCTTTTTCCTTTGGAAATTTGAGTGTAGGAGGGCAGACATCACCACAATCAAATAAAAGAAGACAAGTCTTGGAACCACAAATTTTAAGAATCAGACAAATATTACTATACTTTAAAACAAAAATGGGGGAATAGTGTCCAGCTGTATGGCAGCTGGCCATTGATTTTTTTTTTTATGAAAAATCAAACAGCATAAATAGTTAATAATATTGTTTCAAATGAATTTTCATTAATAGCAACTTGATCTGGTGATAAGGAAGATATGTTTTAACTTGGTCTACCTAGGTTGGAATCTAGGTAGCAATTCTTTTTTCCTCTTTTTTTTCTTTTTAGCTTTTTACTTTTTTTTAGTTAAAACACATGTTTTTTTTTTTTTTTTTTTTTTTTTTTTTTTTTAATATGAAATGGGCTTGGTAGAGTTTAGTTATATAACTTTTGTTTTTTTTTTTTTTGTTTTTTTTTGCGGTTTTTTTTGTTTTCCTTATATTTTTTTGAGCTCAACAAAATAATTATGTCGCTTTTACAACGGAGTTGGCGTTAAGATTTTACAAAGGAGTGAAAGTAGTAGCGGTGAGTTTTACGATAGCAACATGCTTTAGAATTTTATGTTGGAACTGCAACCGTTACATCGTGTTTGACATCTGTATTTTGATGTTTAGGATCATAACGAAAGACCCCGCGCAACGTGCGGGACAAAAATCTAGTTTCTTTTAAAGGCTATCGTGCACAACCTTTTAAACTATACCACCTCATTAAGCTTGTGCATGGGATAGAACCCGGGTCTTCTCCCTCAAAGGCAATTGCCTTACCACCAAACCACTTGGGTTGGCAGTTGGGTGCAATGATGAAGCCATTTGAAATTAGAGTATTGAAACTCACCTGCAAGCCAAGAGTCTGAACTTTTCCCGTAACAAGTTGATATAAGTTAGTTGTAATATAGATTAGGTGAGTACAATAGATAAAGTAACAACTAACCGTCCAAAGAAACAACATATGTATGAAATAGGAAGGTCTTGGGTTATACTAAACGTCTTGGGTTATACTAAACGTATAATGAGTAGATTAGTTTAAACTGAACGTATCTATCCCACCCCATCTTTAGTTGTTGCATCCCATCTTGACTTGTCATGTAAGTAGTATTCTCTCTCTTTTTCTCCAATGATCCTCAGTTGAAGCAGTTGAGGTGAGTCATCTAAGACTGTATTAAAATGAAAAAATCTTAGATTCAAGTCTCACTTATAAAAAAATGTAGGAGTTCAAGGATGGGCTAGAGAGTTTTAACATCAAAGGTTGGTTTCTTCCTAAGGTTGTCTCAAGTTTGGAACTAACGTACGAGCTTTCATTTCAGAGCGTGCCAGCCTAGAGTAATAAAATTATATACTCGAGTAATAAAGATGGTCGGGTGAGCTATTAGCCCATCAATAATCCAAATAATTTTTTTAAAAAGTAGTAGTCTCTCTCCTCACATTAAAAACAAAAACTTCTCTTGGTTTGATGTTTTCAAGAGATTATTATGAAATTTTAAGACGAATGCATTTAACGAATCTCATCTTTTAGAGGGTTGAAATAGTTTTGGGTTTCTAGGATTGTCATATCAAATTTTTTTTATTTTCCTTATTTATCCCCTTTTTGTCCATATTGTGCTCACTCGGAGCCGGGTTTTCCAAGCCAAACCCTGGGCACATTATCGTGTACTTTTATATAAAAAAAATCAATAATCAATAATTAGATTAGCATAAAGACGTAGACAATTGATAACAAATGAAGCAACAATTAGCTCTTGTTTGAATATTAATTCTAACCTGGACACGCTTAAAATCGTGTAGCTCAAACACATGTCATTTAACTCATTTATCTAAACGTATTAAACGGGTTGGCTGGTAGCCCTCAAGTTGTAAATATGTTAATTGGGTTCGTGAATTGTTGTAAAACAGGTTAAACAATTCATAAATGAGTTGATAGATTGAGATGCTTAATTAAATATTATCACTGGTCGACATGTTTAATTAAACAAGTTAAATATGATGCTTCTTCTAGGGCTTAGATTCAATGCATCAGTCTAGTAATTTTGTAATTACTGTTGAGATAAAACTGAGTGCTTGAAATTACAGTGGATAAGTAGGTGGTTGGGGGGGTGGTGTTTGGGAACTAAAAGGAACTAAAAGATGTACTTTGTTAGTTTTGTGGTGTTGATAGTAATGAAGGCATATGATTTCTCATACTGGATCATAAATCGCGTCTTATATGTGGTTTAATGCTTATCAGGTACCCGATTACTTGGTTAATTCACATGTAATAGAGTAATGTGTGGGCAATGGTCCTATCATTTTGTAGTGTACTTGTTTATGTAGATGCTTGGTTAGATGAGTCATGAGCCCATGACAAGTTGATAAATTGAATTTGGGCCAAGTTCATTCTTGTCACAGGTCTATTTTGCTTTACTGGTTCGGGCTTTAAAATTGGCATCCATGTTTACTGGTTTTACGCTTTTATTTTTAATTAAATTTAATAATCTGTGTATTATACGGGTTGAATAAATAAAGTATTATATAAAATAAAAATTTATTAATTATAAAATGATATTCTAAAATAAAATTTGATTGAAATTACGTACGAGTAAGAAGTATAAGTAATAAAACAATTTTGGTTTTAAATTTTTTTTATTCAAAAAAATAAGCATTTTGTTTCAAAACAAACAATGTCATTTTTAAACATTTCCTTATTATAACTCATGATTTTTATTATTTTTTGTTTATAAAAGTTTTACTTTTTAAAAACATCATTTTAAAATATTTCGTCTTTTTTAAAAAAGTTTGATGTTTTAGAAAGTCTTTTATATAAATAGATCTTTTGGTTAATTTATTAAGAAACTATTTGTAATCTAAAAAATTATTAATAATTAATTTAATTATTAATAGGAGAGAGAAGCCTTAAATTTTTGGTGAGAAAAAAATATGATGCGGCTACATGTCCAATTTAGTTACTATTTTATTATAATATAGAAAGATTTTAAAAACTTTTCTTAATTTAAAATATAATTAAATAAAAATACCTCTCTTGTAAAATTTTAATATACCTTTTACACGGTAAAAGAATAAATTGGCCACGCACGCTCTTTCGAGTTTCGAGACGAAACATGAAAGATTTGCGTCAAACGTGTTATAGTAGGAGGCTGTGGGATTCTAACCGAGGTTCTCCCCACACTTGTATAACACTCAGCCTCACCCACCCACACAAGGCAACCGCTAATAGATAAGAACTAATTTGTAATGTTAGATATAAGTCTTTTACAAATTATATATCATTAATAAATGTTACCTGTATATAATAAAAAATATCTTCTATAATTAGAAACTCATTGCTATAGTTTTCTAACTATTTTTTCTGCCTTTATAAGACATTGGACATGATGCATTTACGCACGAGTACATTCAGAAATTGATGGTTACATGTTATTTTAGATTCACACGTGAACAGTCTTAGAAATCAATACCAGACTACATATTCACCATCTGAACATGTGTATTTACATACAAATATAATAAATTCACAAAAGATTGCATTGCATCTTTCAATAATGTATAATATAATATTCTATTATGTAAAATCATTTATTAATATTCAACCATATACTAATTTTAAATTTTAATCATTCACATGCCATACACTCATCATCCTACATATATACAGTAGGTTCCTGCATTTTTAAGAAATCTGCACAAATTAATTTCATATATTAATATATTAGGCTTTTGGACTTTAAAAAATCTACACACAAATATTTTCATATGTGAATAAGTACTTGTGTGAGTTTGAAATTTTATTGTATTTACATATGGTCATGGTCATCCACGAATCTTGAAAATAAAAAAGCAATGTGAACGCATAAGCATTCATGAATTTTTACAGAAAAATAAATGTAGTCAAATGCGTATATAAAACTTTATAAGTTACAAGTTTAGAAAAAGGACTTTCACAATAAACCTTCGACATTTGTTTATAATTAAATAGAATAAAACTCAATTTTATATATAACTTGTTTGGTTTTTATATTTGCTATACCATAAGATATTTTATTCATAAAACGAATAAAATGATAGGGTAATTGGAAAAATGATTTGGTAGAGATGATTAGATGAAAGTTACAAGAGCTCATATGAACTTGATAAATTTTATGCTTGGGCCAAGTTTAATCCAGTCACTTGCCCCATTTTACGTTACGGATTTGGGCACTAGAAATTGGCCCATTACAATCTTGTTTACTATATTTACGTTTTTATTTTTATTTATAAAAAAAACTTTGAGTCGACATACAGTAAAATAGAAAAAAATATATATAATACGTGTAAAAAATATCAATAAGACAGGCTATAGTTTCATTTATTTTCTCTTTTTTTTTTCAAAGCATTGTTTTATTATAAAATATGCATATAACAAAATTCAGTATGTTAGATATGATTTTGATAAGAATTGGTGAAATACATTTTCTACTTACTTTTAATCACTATTTACTTCATTTCTAATAAACACAATATTTATACTTCTTATTTTATAATTTATTTAGAACGTCACCCCCTGATGAAAATCTGACCATTGTTAGCCACCGTCTAGAATCTCCTTCGACTCCAACTCTTTGCATCCTCATCCTTCAACCCTCTTATGGCAACCCCAGTGAGAGGCTACTAGAGGTGTGCATTTATGATATAATACGAATGCAATACAATATTTATAGGTCTGAGTTTACTGATATATACAGAATCAAATCGCATCCGCAAATACATTTAGCTAAATATGTAGTGAACGGGTAGACCTAGCGGGATTGTGGGTTGCTTAGCGGGGTCGGGGGTTGGTTTGTTTAACCCCTTTATGTATATAACTTCTCTAGAAATATGTGTCTTATGTCATAATTAGTCATTTTATGTTTTAGTTTAAAAAGTAAAAAAGAAATTAAAACTTTTACCAGTATTTGTATATTTTTGTTGTGAATTTGTAGTTTTAATGTCAAAATTAAATAAAATACATATCCTGGGTGCGACCGTGGATTGGTCAAGTTCCGTGTACTAATTCTCCTCGATATTGGGTGTTAAACGTATCGTATTTGTAACAACATGTGAAAAATTGCCGTGTGATCTAGTTTAAGTGAAATAGATTTATGTATGCATTAAACGGATTCCTTTATTAGTCGTGTTTTACCTACTAACCGTATTGTTTAAACCAAAACAAACATTGTATGGTATCTTTGGAAGGGTCAAATTATGGTTGTGCTCTATGCATTCGTAGTTGTATTAACCAATGTAGTTTAAAGGTAACTAACCAAAGCACCTTAAACGTCATTTTCTAGGATGTAGAAAAGTCCAATTTTCTTGTGCCCAAAGTATTGTTTATTTACTAAAGAAAACAATAATTAAAGTAAATAATTATGTGTGCATTACAAGGTGAGTTTGTCCAAGAACTAAGTTCTAAGTCAAAAATATCAACTAATTTTATTAAACTAATGATGATTAAGTTCTTTTAACGGCTAATGATATTTAACATACATAAATTAATCTATTTTAGTTAGTATTTGAGAGATGCTTTATTCATTTTTATATGTTCCAATATGTCTTTTTAGTTTTGTTATAGTTGTTGGCATACATAATCAGTTATTCATCAACATACCTTTTGTACCTAATAATAATATTTTTTACTTTTACATACAAAGAAAAAGTTATTCGTCTATTGCTTGTGTTTAAGAAAATGGCCAACAATAAGAATGAAATAAACTATAAAATCAAATTAAATGTAAAAAAGAGAGAAAATGACCAAATCATGTGTCAAAAAATGAATTCAATATATACACGTTTAGTCATATTATAGACCGAGTTAGGGATATATGTCACCACTCGAATGAAAAAGTCAAGTTTCAAGAGTAATATCGTTTTTTATAATTAAATTATGTCTAATATAATATTCACATTTTCATAAATATATGACTATTGTTTTGTCCTTTAAAAATCCCTGACGCTTTTACACACCTCTCATTTATCAAACCTGCCTTTTTATCTAGAACATTAAATAATGCAGAAATTAACTAATTAGATAATAAAAAAACCATCGCAAGAAGACTTAAAGAATTGATGATTCAAATCATATAAGGTGTAAAAATAAGTTGTTAATAAAAAATAATTAAGAGCTGTTTAAAAATAAAATAAAAAAAAACTAACATTTTATGATCTTGATCTGGCCTTGCTATATTTGTTGGTAGGTTTTTTAAAAATTCAATGTACTGTTAATGTAAGTGAATTATGGTTGTTAATTGTAATATAAGAAAAGAAGTAACTAGTCTTTTGTCTTTATTAACAAGAAGTTCAAGCACAAAAGGTAAAATATATGAATTAAATAAGAGATAACAAAATTTTGCAAACTTACAATTTTTCTTTGTCATCTACAAAACTATGAGTTAAAACGTCTCAATCTCCTTGACTCTTCAAAGTTGAATTAATAGCTGATGTTAACAATACACTATAATTTTCAAGCATAAACATGCATGACTTTGACGACCTATCAAATGGAGTGTTTATATAATTAAATCAACTAGCCAGTTGTATTAATTAAATATATCCAAGTGAACAAAGACATTAAGACGGTCTTCAAGTATACTCTCACACCCCTAGCATGAAAACTGATGTTACATTTGTTAGGGGTGTGAAACACCACTCCCCCATTACATGTTAAGGATGTGAATGAGGGGGAGCGTTGTGAACAATTTGATGGGCATAAGGTGGCCGGAATGAGGTGAGTGTATGGGTGATATTAAATTGAGAAAATGGTGGGTGAAAGGAGGTGAGATCATTTTATTGGTGGTAACGTAGTGTGAAAAGGGATGAATTGGATGATGTGACGTCTATGTATAGTAAAAAAACGTAAGAGTGTACCCCAAGACCTAAATGCCAACTCGTTATTATCATAAGACAAACATAATGATCTAAATACGACTTTTCACCGGTTATAATAAGATTAAGATAACAAGTATTTGTATATGTATGTGTGTGCACATGGAGGGTATAAAAGACTTACAAATATGAACAAGTGAATACACAACAAAACTTCTAGCTAAATCATCACATATAATTCTAAACGAAGAAACAAAGCAAACACTACCCGGATCAGAAGTCGAACCAATGTGTGTCAATTATGTACCCGAATCAAATCATGCAAAAAATGCATCTAACTTAGATCAACTACTCTTAAACTATACTGGTAGAAAGCTCAAAGTTTTGATTATGACATTGAAAACAAATACTTGATCAAAACACGCCATTAGTGGTGGATCCTTACTCATTACATATTATGATTTTATGCAAGTGAAAGATATTTCAAAGTGCGGTTTCATCATTATTACTAACCTCACAACCAACATAATTTTTTTCTACATGAAGTTGAGGGTTCAATTGTGTGGATGATGTAAGAATCATACAAAATATTTGTTTAGAATCAATGAAATTTGGTTTTTGTTATAAAATAGTAAAAACATTTTTTTTCATAATTTAAGACACAATTATATGTAACGGATGTTAATATAATTATTATTATATGGGTTTTTGTTACAGTGTGGGAGAGTTTTGTAATGAATCAAACTGTATTCAAAACAAAGTTAAAATGAATGAATTATTAATACACAAATTTGACTGTTTAAAGTTACGAAAACTAGAAAAGTTGGAAGAGAAACAAGAGGGAACTTGTCCCCACACAAGTGGGAGAAAAAAAGTTGAAGTGGTTTACAAATAGTAGCACTCCTTGTATATTGTTTTCACAAGAAGGCAAAAGTCGAACGCAAACAGGGACCCTAGGGAGTGCTTCATGGTGTGGACTATTAGTGCAAAGAAGCATAATGTGAGGCTTTGATAGCATACGGTGCATAGTAACAACTAATGACATCATCAACAGTAAGACGTTCTTACTGATGATGATACAACCAATAACTACTCGTAATTAATGGATATGTTTACCATTAGACCATATGTGTAATAGTTAATTTTCTTCAGAAACATTTTCTGTCACATACTCACATAAACACCAACTGATCATCACTCTTAGTTCGAATGTATTTTGTTAAATGTAGAAAAGGTATAGTGTGTATTCATTGGTCATGTGTAGTATTTGTTTGTGTGATTTTCACTTTATTTAAGTTGAAAAATGAAGTTTCATAAAATTTGATTTTATCGATACAATGATTGAATTGTACATCGATCAACTCCATGTTGTCTATTGTTTTTCTTTTCTTTCATTTTGATCCTTTGCGATCAATATATAGTTGTGTTTTTTATATGTTTGAATGCAAATTATACACAAGTGTATTCTTTTTCACTTATAATACAGATTTAGTTTTTATTATTATGTAATCTAAGTATTTTAAGAAATGATGCATGCATACATATGAATATAACTCTTTTAAGAATATCTAATTTAACACATACATATGGAGAGAAATTTAAATTGTCTGATATAATTTAGTAGTTTGTTATTAGTTACATTTGTTGATGGTGGTTCACATGGTAACATTTATTCATCAATTAAATTCGTTAATCCACCTCGAGTCCCCAAAGTACACTTATTGGTACTTTTCATGGCCCATATAAAATACTATTTATTTTTTAATTCCAAAAAAATGATTTCTTCTATAAAATCAAAACTGCACATATTCTTTTCACGACGAAGATGGAAGATAGATTATTAATTTTATTAATTTAAAATGTCAAAGTCATATGTAATATGTTATTAGTTAAAAGATTAAATCAAATTTGAAGGAGACATCTTAAGATTTTAAATCGACACCCTCACACTCAATATGTCTTGTATAGTGTCGTGTGAGGCATATAAGAGCACATACATTCCCCGACATTTCTTGAGATCTTAGGTGTCATTTCATGTTGTCAACAGGGCTATAGGTGGCATATAGCACTATACACCACGCATGACTTATTTTTTTCCATTCAAAAAATCCAATATTTTGATTCACCTTGGCACCAATACAAGAAGTATAAGTATAATTAGGCCTGTAAATGAACCAAACATTCATGAACTGTTCGCGCGGGAAGTTCGTTTATTTAGGAAATGAACGAACATGAACAAAAAAATTGTGTTCGTTTAATTAAACGAACAAACATGAACACATGCTTTGTTCGTTCGTTTACGTTCATGAACGTTCGTTTATGTCCGTTCGTTTTTGTTCGTTTATGTTTGTTCGTTTATGTTTGTTTATTTATGTTCATTTATATGTATATATTAATATATTACTAAAAGGGTATTATGTGTTAATATTTAAAACATAAGTGTATAAAATTATACTAGAAACTCATAAGTTTAGTGAGTTTCAATTTCCACTAATGCACCAAAAAATCCAAAATGATAATTTAAGTTTTTTTTTGTGTTCAGTTTTATTTGTTTATTATGGTTCATTTATCTTTGTTTATTATTGTTCATTTGTGTTCCTTTATGCTCATGAAGTGTTCATTTAGCTTTTTAATGAACAAACATGAACGAACACGAACATTTTTATTTTCTTAATAAACGAACATGAACACAAAATCGTGTTCAATAATGTGTTCGTGTTCGGTAAAAGTTAAATGAACGAACACGAACATACTGATGTTCGTGTTCGTTCGGTTCATTTACATGCCTAAGTATAATAGTATACGTTATGTATGACTTATACGAGGAATATAGCAATATAAGCCACACATAGATAATATATATGGCATATAACACTATACGCCACATATGACTTTTACATGGAATATAACATTATATGCCACTTATAAGTGCTATAAATGTGGTATAGTGTCGTACGACACATATAGTATAGTGCCGTACGACACATATAGTCATATGTGATGTATAACGCCATACGTCACATATAGCTTTTCAGCCAACACGAAGTGACACCTAAAATGACATGATTAGTAAAGTTTGGGCTATACGTCGTGTATAACACTATATGTGATGTATAAGGGGTGTCGATTTATAGAGGAAACTATACAATTAGTCCCTATGATTTGATCATATTGTAACTTTAGTCCCCGTATCGTTAAAAAATAGCGAACACTAACAGTAGTGACTAAATTGGCAACAAACTCCCGAATGTTTAAACTAAATTTTTAATTTTTAAAATCTGAAGATAAAACTTGTAATATGATCAAATTACATGGACTATTTTTGTAATTTTCTCTAATTTTAGTGAGCATATGTAAAAAAAATACTAAAATATCATAAAATATACACATACAAATCCGGTTCGACCGGTCTATCCATTAGTTCAACGTCCAAACAACTTTAGGCATTGACTAGACCACATTGAAGTCCGGTCCGACCACTTCGACTAGTTGTTTTAATTCTCAAATCAGTGCTCAACTAAGAACATTCACAACTTATTCTCCATCTTTATCCATATAATTACACTAAAAATCAATACTTTTTCTCTCTTCTTTTCAACTTTATCATTACTTTTTCTCTCTTCTCTACTCACAACCACTTAAAATATATTAAAAACATTATAGGGTTTTGAACAGTGTTTCCTAAAAATACAAATTGAACAGTAAATTTTTCATATCTTTCACTCACAACCACGTATAATCATATCATATAATATAAAAAATACAATCATATAATTATAGGGAACGGGTTGTGAACGCTCTGATCAACTCAACTGAGTCAAAGTTAGGTGTAGTTCACCCTCCACACAAGCGAGTGAGAATGCCCAACACAAGAGATCCAAAGTCCCATCAACACCTTTCCTACCAAACAAAACAATCTTCACAAATTCAAATGCAAAACACCAAACACCATCACCACCTCCATCATCATCATCATCATCATCTTCTTCTTCTTCTTCTTCTTCATCCTCTTCTCACCACTCTCTCACCCCACACCTTCATTCACCATCAATGGAGAACCACCACCACCACCACCACCACTCACCTACACCACTAGACTCCTCCACCACCACCACAAGACCCGACCCGAACACCCCATACCCAACAACCTTCGTTCAAGCCGACACCACTTCCTTCAAGAAAGTCGTCCAAATGCTAACCGGATCCTCCGAAACCGCCAAGCTCGCCGCCGCAAACCGACCCGACACCCACGTCAAAAACCCGATTCCCCCCATGAAAACGGGCCCCAACAAGAAACCCTCGAGGCTATACGAGAGGCGAAACAGCATGAAGACTTTCAAGATCAACCCGGTGGTACCCGGGTCCGGATTCTCCGGGTCGCCCCGGAGACCCGGTACGCCGGAGATTCTTTCGCCGGGGATTCTGAATTTTCCGGCGTTGGTGCTCAGTCCGGTGACCCCTCTTGTGCCGGATCTTTTCAACAGGTCTCCGGTGACCGGAGATAGTCCGAATTTGAACGTTGAAGAAGAAGATAAGGCGATTGCTGAAAAAGGGTTTTACTTGCATCCATCTCCGGTGAATACTCCGATGAGGGAATCGGAGCCCCGACTTTTGCCTCTGTTTCCGGTGACTTCACCGAGGGTTTCAGGTTCTTCTTGAATTGTGAGCTTTTGATTTGATTTTGAATGTAACGGTTCGATTATAGTTGAATTTTGCATAAGAAATTGGGCAAAATTTGGAGAAATTGGGGGAAAATGGTGAAGAAGATGAACCAGAGGTTGAAATGTACAAGTCGGTATTGCAGTAGTAGTGTGTTGAAGACAAATTGTACAAGTTACTGTCTTGTGTTCAATTTCAATCTCATTTCTCGTGCATTACATGCTTGTACATTTCATAATCACATGATATGAAGTTAAAAAAGTTGATGTAATCACCAAACCTAAAGTCATTATGTACTTTGTAGTAGTACATTCTGACTGTTAATAAGTCCAAATCCAATGTAAGTTAAAATTTCCTATGCCTAAAGGTACAAGTTAGTGGTGAAAATGATAAAGACAAGTTTTTTCTATATGTGCATTGACTTTTGTACATTATGCTTTAAGGGTTGTACATATGTTGTGTGAAAAAGAGGGTAAGCTAGAAAAGGGATTTTGATAAAGAGGGGTGAAGTTTTCTTGTTTTGGTTTAGTTGTCAAGAATATTTGTTCCCAACTTACAAAGCTAGTAAATTATGCCAAACATTTTGCACCCAAAATTGGAATTTTTATTTGAGATGATGAAAAAAGGATGTTTCAACATAAAGTAAGCAAAATTGACTATGGTTTTTTTTTATTTTCTTTTTTATTTTAAATTATATGATCTAGTGCTAGATAAGCATCCAATGTATAAGGTTATTTAGGTATGGCATCCAAGGGATAAGAATGCCCCAACTCAATGCTAAAGTCAAGAATGCTTTTTGATTAGTACCTTTGAAGTTTTGCATGGGAATCATGTGGTGGGTGGTGGTTTTCTACATATCTAAACATACTCAAGTCTTCTTTTTGACCTAAAACACATAAAGGAGACCAAAGCATAATGAATAAAGACATGAGAAAGTGAAATGGTAGGGGAAAGTGGGAGCTTGTGATAATGAAAAGCAAGAAAGAAGTGGTTTAAGATATTAGTGATTGACATAAGGATTCAATTTTATAAAGAAAGTGGGACTAAAAGACTCATTTTGGTGAGATGAATAGATGATGGTCTACAAAAGGGTCTATACTATTCAAATTGTAAATAAAAGAAGCAACTTTTATTAAGTTTCATAACATATGGGTTAAATTTTATAAAGAAAGATATTTAATTGATATATTCCATATGTTTTGAGTGAAGATATGTAAACCACAAAGTTGTGTGGATGTGATTTTATGATTTTAGTCAAGATTGGACCTTTTTAAGGGATTGGTGGGGTTGAATTTGAAAATGCTCATGTGGTATGTTGGGTCATTCTTAAGTTTGCCACTCAAAAGTCTCTATCTTTAGTGGTTGATGACTTGATGCCCATATGGTTGAAGCTCATTGTTTGACCATCTATGTCAAGTTGTCAACATGCTACTTTATGTTAATATATTAAGTATTGACAATCAATCATGTATTGTACATCTGTGATACCCAATGAGTAACTTATAAACAATCTAGTAATTGTATATAAATTTGTATTTATTCGTATACGCGTATAGAATATTTGTCTTATAACGTTTGACCTTTATAATATTATAGTTCGCCATCATCAAAGTCAACGAGGCTTCATCTATTTGACCCTTGAAGTAATGTCTACCTTCATGTAAGATATCAACCCAGGGCATGTCTACTTTGCAAAATCTAATGAATTGCTTTGTAATCACAATTCAAAGTTCTATGTTATGGCTTGTTGATTGTACAATTATATGAAACTGAATGTCATTGGAATATCCATCAATTGAAGCAATTAATCATTACTTTCGGAAAAATAGTTAGAATGTTTAGTGATAGAAAAGGAGAAAACGTCAGGGTGAAAGTTTGAAGAATTTATTTGTATGTTTTTATTCTCTATTAAATCGTCTCTATCTTGATTTGAACTTTATTTCAACTTCAAAACATGATGGTAAGTGTATTCATTAATCTTTTTTCTTTATTCCTCACTGTAAGGAATCATTTATGAAACATTTATCTAATATTATAAAGATATGCAAACATGTTACATTGGCTTGTAACTTGACAAAATGTATAATGACACTTCTTAATGTTAAGATAAAGATGAGTAGAAAGAATACCATAAATCTTATATGTAATACTAGGTTATAACCCCGTGTATTACACGGGTTAAAAAAAAAATACTAAATATTTATTAATGAAGAGTTAGGAATTGTAAAATATTAAATATAAAAGTACTTTGATTAGTTGATAAAATATTTTTAATAATTTAAAAACTTTCGTTTTAAAAAACTATTGCTTTGAAAAAATTTCATTTTGTTTATCAATATCTCATTTTTAAAAACTCCGGGTTTGTTTTGTAAAAAGTGTTTTCATATAAAACTTTTATTTTTTAAAATGATTGATTTTAAAATATTTCATAATTTAAAAAAGTTACGTTGTTTTAGAAAAAATTCATAGTTTTAGATAATTTTGATTTTGAAAAAGTATAGTTTTTAATCAAGATACTTAGTTTTTATTTAATGAAAAAATATCTTTTAAAAATTAATGATTAAAAAATGATTTGGATTTATAATATAGAGAGAGAAGGTAAAAATTTTATAAATTAGTTATTTGACTATTTAAAATGGAATAAATAGTATGGTGGGAAAACTAAGGTGAGAGGGTTTGTCGGAATGCCATGTGTCATCACATGTAAATGATTATTAGGTTAGATTTTCTTCAAATTCAACAAAACAAGTTAAGTTTAAAAAAACAATATATTTGAAAATAAATAGTTAAAACTAATAAGTAATGCTTTTCATTTCTATCAGAAGTGCAAAGTATACATTTATTTATCTAATTTGCATGCACTTAGATTTCGACTCCCTTCATCTTCACTAATATCATCTATGTTACCATGAACGAATCTTTATAACATGCTAAAATGTCTCTCTTCTTATGCCAACTGAGTAAAACGCTAGAGCTTTTTAGACATTATCATACTTTTTATGTTTTATTTGTAGTGTAAAAGTTATGTCGTAGAATGTAATAATGAAAACTATGTTATACAAAATAAGTATATCATACATAATTTATAAATTGAGATAAAAAAAACTAATGTAATATATTTAATCGTTAATGTCAATAGAAATTAGTTAAAAGCAAATTAATGCATAAAATGATATGAGTAACGACTAACGGGTATGTTCTATGAATTAATGAATTGGAGTTGTTACTTTAAAACAAACTATATAAATTGTTGGGCTTAATTGAACCCATAGACTCGAACTTCAAAATTGTATTTGGGCTTACACAGAAGAATGAAACTTTAGTCTAATAAATTATAGCGTATCTTAGGCTTCTCAAGTTTCCGAACTGCATCGATGATATAAACCCATAATATGATAATATTCCTTCGTTTTTCATTGGCGTTTGACCTCAAGACGATTTATCTCTCAACGCATTGTAAACTTTATATGGTTTATCAAAGTTGTGCTTGCATCATTTACAAACAAATTACCACAAAATTTACGAGTCTTGTATGGATTACTTGTCATCTCACATAACTCAAAGTTGCACCAAAATTCTTGGTTCCTGTTCGTAGGGATAACTCGATACACCATGCCGTTTGAAGTTGTATCACTTGATGAAACCATTTGAGAGATTTTTTGAAAGTGATGATAGTGTTAAGTGTTTTTTAGATTAAGAGAGTAGAGAGCAGCTTAAAATGTTATGATTTAACCAAAACAAAACCACATATTTATACTAACCTAAGGGGTTAAATTAGTTTAAAAAACACAAACAAAGGGTCAAAAAACATTAAAATCCGTTCAAAATAGATAATATTAAAATTAGTAATGGCTAGATTTTTGTAACTGGAAAAACTAGTTAGAAGACTGGACCGGTTTGAAGCTGGTTTTGGACGTGCAAGGTAACAAATTGCTACAAGAACCGCTAGTTAGGTTCGAGGGCAAAAACGCGAAACCAGTTATTTTAGCCACCTCTAGGTATGTGTGCGTTATAACGAATATTATTTATTCTTTGCAATTTCGTTTGAGCATAGTTTAAACTCTAGTTAACTTGTAGCTTAATGAATTTCTTCTATTATTAAAAGAATCACCTTGGGTAAAATTGTGGAAAAAAGATCATAGTTTCAGCAAGCAAACAATTATAAGATTATATGATTTTCACACTTAAAAATGATACCAAAGTTTTAAATCAAATTTTTTTATATTTTATGTAACACGTTATTTAACCTATAAGGCTATAACATGTTAACATATCAGTTAGGTGTGAAATGAATCATATATGACATCCAACATTTCAATTCCTATATACAAACATTAAATAACATAGATCAAACAGAGGGTACGTTTCTCATTGAACCCTGGAAAACATGTCGAAAAAGAGGAAAACCACCCATCAAAAGTTTTGCTTCCTTTGGGGTTGAATTGAGATTATTGTATGAAATTGAACTTGAATAGAAGCCTTTTCCTTCATATTGTCTAATGTTGTATATTTGTGTTAAAGAAACAATAAAATAAAATATTAGTATAAACCAGTCAAGAGTTTTAACAAGTCTAAACTTTAACACGCACAGAGTCCAGAGATACTCTGATACATACATACACACACACATATGGGGGCCCAAAAGTATAGGGTCCAGCCCAACATAAAAAATTGTTATGAAATTGTAACAACAAAGAATTGCAACTTCAAGATTAGAACTCACAAGAACAATCAATCCTCATTCATCAATGAATTATCACAAGAATGAACATCAACGAACGATTACAGAAGTGAACTACTCCACTCTAATCGAATACCTTCCTTTATATGACCTAAACAAGTTAGTTAACCAGGGATTAACAAACTCATATGTCACTAACCAACTAACACCCTTATACTATCATGAATGACACAAAAAGACCCTTGTAAAGTTACAAAAGAAATACAACACATTTACAATTGAGATTGACTTCACACCGGTTCGTTAATCAACAATCTCCACCTTGAAGTCAATCAATGATATGCATCACCCAATACCCAAACATTCAAGACAAAATTGAAACTTAGGTCCAGGTAACACCTTAGTGAACATATCTGCAGCATTTAATGCAGTATCAATCTGAGTCACAACAGCTTCCTTCGACTCAATCACCTCTCTAATAAAATGAAACTTTACTTTGATGTGTTTTGTCCTTTCATGAAACACATTGTTCTTAGTTAATTGAACAGCTCCTTGATTATCACAAAAGACAACAGCATCAGCATTCAAACCCAAATCTAGAACAAACCTCTTTAACCACAACACCTCCTTAACTGCCTCAGTTAAGGCAATGTACTCTGATTCTGTAGTGGACAATGCCACAACAGACTGCAACCTTGCTTTCCAACTTATCAAATTTCCCAAAAACAAAAATGCAAACCCAGTAATTGATCTACCCGATCCATGTCCTTAGCAAAGTCTGAGTCCACATACCCAACCAACTTATGACTAGAGTTAGAATTTAATCCATACACAATCCCAAACTCCCAAGTACCATTGAGATACCTCATTATCCACTTGACAGCCCCCCAATGAGTCTTCCCAGGATTTGCCAAATACCTGCTAACTAAACTCACTGCATACCCTATGTCTGGTCGACTACACACCATGAGGTACATCAAACTTCCAACTGCATTAGCATAGGGAACTTGCAACATATAAGTTTGATCCTGATCTGTCTGTGGACTGTCTACACTAGACAGTTTAAAATGTTGAGCTATAGGAGTTGAGACTGGTTTACTATTTTCCATTCCAAAGGCCTTTAATACCTTTAGCAAGTAAGCACTTTGAGACACTTTCAACTGCTTAATACTTCTGTTCCTGGTAATTTCCATACCAATGATCTTCTTTGCATCCCCAAGCTGCTTCATATCAAACTCACTCATCAGCAGCTTCTTGGTAGATTCTATTTCCACTTTGTATTTGCATGCCACCAACATATCATCTACATACAACAATAAGTACTCATACCGATGCAAACCAAACTCTTTTATGTACACACAACTATCATAACTGCTCCTCTTAAACCCATGGCTTGTTACAAAATCATCAAATCGCCTATACCATTGTCTTGGCGATTGTTTCAGCCCATATAATGATTTCTTTAACAAACACACCTTATCTTCATGCCCTTTCACCTCAAACCCCTTAGGTTGAGACATATAGATCTTTTCATCCAAATATCCATGCAAAAATGCAGTTTTTACATCGAGTTGTTCTAGCTCCAAATCTTCCACTGCCACTAGTGACAAGATCAATCTTATAGATGAGTGTTTGACCACAGGCGAAAAGATTTCTGTGTAATCCACACCAGGCTTCTGTGTAAAGCCTTTAGCCACCAACCTAGCTTTATACCTTGGTTTTTCTTCAGAAGTTAACCCATCCTTCAATTTATAAAGCCACTTGCAGGACACCACCCTTTGACCAGGAGGTTTATCAACTATCTCCCAGGTTTCATTTTTGTATAAGGACTCCATCTCATCCTTCATGGCCAACAACCAACTCTCTTTCTCATTAGATGCTACAGCTTCTTCAAAAGTAAGTGGTTCCATGACTGCATCCTGCTCTGCAGCCATAAATGCCACAGCTGAAATGTCATCACACTCTCTAAACCTCAAAGGAGGTTTCACCTGCCTTCTTGGCCTATCTTTAGCAATACTATGCTCAGTAACTTCAGGTATCACCCCTTCATCAGTAGCTTTACTTGAGTCAGTAGATTGAGGCTGAAGCTCCACCTCAATGTTCACTCCCCTTGACCCTTGATCACTGGTACCTGATCTGCCCCTCATCACATCTTTATACATAACATCTTCATTAAAAACAACATTTCTACTTACAATCACCTTGGCATTATCAATTCTCCACAACCTATAGCCTTTTACACCCTCTGTAAACCCCACGAAAATACATTTATGGGCTCTAGCCTCTAGTTTTCCCTGACTAACATGAGCAAAAGCTAATGACCCAAACACCTTCAAATCATTATAATTCAGCCTTACTCCTGACCACACCTCCATAGGAGTTCGTTTATCTAATGCTGCACTTGGGGATCTATTCACCAAGTAAGCTGCAGTAGTTACAGCTTCAGCCCAAAATGACTTAGGCATACCAGAACAGTTTAGCATACATCTTACTCTATCTAATAAAGTCTTGTTCATTCTCTCCACTAAACCATTTTGTTGTGGAGTACCTGGAACAGTCAGATGCCTAGCTATCCCATGAGCTTTGCAATACTGTGTGAATTCCCCTCCACAAAACTCCAGCCCATTGTCTGTCCTTAGTTTCTTCACCCTCCTATCCAACTGAGTTTCTACCAGTATTTTCCACTCCTTAAACTTACTAAAAGCTTCATACTTTTTTCTTAATGGGTACACCCATACTCTCCTAGAGTAGTCATCAATAATGGACAGAAAGTAGTAAGCTCCCCCGAGTGACATGTGCTTTGCAGGACCCCATAGGTCTGAATGCACATAATCAAGTAGTCCTCTAGTAGTGTGTAAGCTTCGGTTAAACTTAACCCTATGGGCCTTCCCTAGAACACAGTGTTCACAAAACCCAATATTGCAATTTGTGACCCCGGGTAACACACCTTGCTTGCTCAATTCACTTAATCCTTGTTGACTGATATGTCCCAGTCTCTTATGCCATAGGATGGCAGCATCATTACCAGTAGCCACTAGGGAAGTGTTGTTAAGCACAACCTCTCCATCCAATATATAGGTGTTGTTATCTTTCCTAGTTCCAGAGAGCATAACCATTGACCCATTGATTACCTTGGCTTTACCATTCTTAAGACTGACTGCATAACCAATCTTTTCAAAAGTACCCATAGACATGAGACTTCTTTTCAAATCTGGGACATACCTAACATCTTGTAACTTTAACACCGTGCCATTATTCAATTTAAAATTCACAGTTCCAATTCCAAGAATGTCACATACTCTATCATCTCCTAGTTTTACTGAACCTGTCTTGCAAGTCTTCAAATCTGAAAAAGCTTCTTTGGTTGGTGTCATATGGAAAGAGCACCCTGAATCTAACACCCAACCCTCAGACCTGCCTGGACTAGTGGCCATGAGCACATCAGCACTCTCATATCCATCTGAGCTCTCCTCAGCCTGAGTATAATTGGATGTTCCTTTTGACCCACTTGCGTATCCTGGTTCAGACTTTCGTTTCTTCCACTCAGGGCAATCCTTCTTTAGGTGTTTCTCTGACTGGCACACAAAGCATTTTCGTCTAAATCTTGACTTAGATCTCGACTGCGCCCTTTGCTTATGACCTTTTGATTCTCTCACCTCCTGTCTGCCCCTAACATAGAGCCCTTCTCCACCTTCTTCTTTCAAGTCAGACCTCTTCTTCAGCTCTCTTGAGTTGAGTGCTGCCAATACCTCTTCCATTGATAATGTATCTCTCCCATAGAGCAGAGTATCTACAAAGTGTTCGTAATGTTGTGGCAGAGAAGTCAAGAATATAATTGCTTGATCCTCCTCATCCAGTTCTATCTCTATGTTTTCCAAATCCAAAACCAACTTATTGAAATCATCTGTATGATCTTCAATTGATTTCCCAGGAGCCATTTGGAAAGTGTAGAGTCTTTTTTTCAAGTATAATCGATTTGCAAGACTCTTTGTCATATACAGTGACTCTAACTTCACCCAAACACCTGCAGTAGTGGTCTCTTTCGTGACTTCCCGAAGAACTCGATCTCCTAGGCTTAGGATGATCGCGCTATGGGCCTTCACTCCCATCTCCTTCCATTTTTCCGTGAGTTCTCTTCTCTCCTTGTCCGATGCACCTTCCGGTATCTTGACATCACCTCCCGCTAGCGCATCAGCCAAGCCCTGATGAACTAATAGCGCCCTCATCTTGACTCTCCAAAGACTGAAATCATTCTTGCCATCAAATTTCTCAATCTCGAACTTGGTGGACACCATCTTCTTGATTCCACCACACCGTTGTACCAATTCTTCGAATCGAGCTAAACCTAGCTCTGATACCACTTGTTATGAAATTGTAACAACAAAGAATTGCAACTTCAAGATTAGAACTCACAAGAACAGTCAATCCTCATTCATCAATGAATTATCACAAGAATGAACATCAACGAACGATTACAGAAGTGAACTACTCCACTCTAATCGAATACCTTCCTTTATATGACCTAAACAAGTTAGTTAACCAGGGATTAACAAACTCATATGTCACTAACCAACTAACACCCTTATACTATCATGAATGACACAAAAGACCCTTGTAAAGTTACAAAAGAAATACAACACAGTTACAATTGAGATTGACTTCACACCGGTTCGTTAATCAACAATAATCAAGTGTGGACAATGTGTGTACATGCATGCTGTATATATTTAAGAATGTATCAATGTGTTAGGGTTGTAAACGAGACAAGTCAGACCGAGTCAGGGTGTCCTCGGGCTTTGCTCCTTTAAAAACCGAGCCGGGCTCGGTTCGTTTATGTTAACTCTCAAAATCCGAGCTCAGGCTCGGCTCGTTTATAAACGAGTCGAGCTGAGCCGGCTTGCGAGCCAACTTTTTTATTTTATTTTTTTTACTTTTGTTTATATTCGTATATATAAAAAAGTAAATAATATTTCTTACATTTGTGTAATTAATTTTTTGAAAACAATTATATATTATATAAGATTGTTATTTCAAAAAGTATAATCATGTTTTTATATTTTTATAATTAGTTTCTCGTTATATAATATTAAAATAATCATATATGTATGGTATATTTTAAATAATATGTCATAATTTTTAACTTATAAATTATGTAAAGTATAATTTAGGTTTAAATTTAAACGAGCTAACGAGCGAGTCAACACGCGAGCCAACGAGCCAGCTAACGAGCGAGCAATGAGTCGAGCATTTATAAACAAGCCTATTTCGAGCAAGCTATTTCTGAGCGAGTTTCGAGCGAACCACCAACTGCAAGCTTTTGGAACAGCCCTAATGTGTGTGCGTATGTATTATGTGTAGTATACGTGCATGGATGGATTTTTTTTCCTTTGAAATAATGATTTTTAGCCATGTACCCATGGTTTGTGTGTATATTTCGAAAAGTGTTTGTGTCTTAGGTGTTACGTAAATATCATTTACGAAGGTAGGTGTTACGTAAATACCATTTACGGAAGTGGATGGTTCTGTAAATGTCATTCACGAAACTGCTATGTGGTGATAATGAAATATGCTTTTATAATAAAGAAGCCTACCAGATTGTGTCATATAAGCACTTCCGTAAATGACATTTACATAACACTATAAACCAAAAGCATCCATTCCTTACCCAATAACCATTAACCATTTGCAAATAAACTCAATTCAAAAAAAGAAAGAAAATCTGCTCGAATGTGCGCGGGTCGAAAGTGAAATTCAAATGAGTTATGGATCGGTAAATCGGTTGCGGGATTTGGTGTCGATGAGCTTAATTGACCTAGAAAACTCGTTATCTAGGTTCCTTAATTGATCAAAAATTCAACTACATGGTGTTAGTTGACATCATACAAGATTTGCTACTAGGAGATACACTCGCCCCAAATCAAAACAATAGACTTGGGCCGATTAATAATAATTAATTGAAAAATCGGCTAACGTTCCTAAATAAAAGTTATTAGGATATATGATGTAGCGAAAGTGAAGATGTAGATGGGGATTTTCACAAAAATTCTATGAGATAGAGAGGCAAGTTAAATGGTATACAATGGGATAAAGATTGATAGAAAATGAGTGGGGGTTACGATCGACAAAGAAGAATACATAATGGTAGGTACAAATACCTTTGCATAAATTTATAAACTAGAAATCAAGCCTGTGCGTTGCAGCGTGCTTGCGTATATTGTTACACGCATTATGACGGTGACATTAACGTGGTTAAGTATATTAAAAATGTATGAAGTGGCGGCATAGTTCTAAAGATGGAAACATAGATACAAAAGAGTATTATGTCTCGTATAGTCGTATGTTGCAAGTTGCAACATAAACAGGACCCGACAAAAATGTTGAAACATTGACACAAGCCTACGTGTTGAATAACGTGGTTAAGAACACAATTGTGAACTTCGTTACGTGTGTTGCAAGAAACGTATGAAGTTGCGTGATTTGGTTCTGGAGATTGAAATATAGATGAAAAATGTATTATGTCTCACACTTGGCAGGTAAAACCTGTTAAAAAGCAGTATCAAATGAAATAATTATTTTTGAAAAAGAAAGAAAAAAGTAATTTATTAAAGAAAAATGTAAAGAAAAAAAAAACATAAAATGCGCCGAAGAGAGAAGCGTTCAAGGCTCGAACGGTGGTGGGGAGTATAAGAGAAGAAGCATTTAACCACCCTGGCAACAAGGTCTTCTATAAATTTTGTGAATGGTTGTTTTTTTATAGTAAATTATTATCTAGTAAATTAGAAAAAAAAATTAACAAACCAACTAACGGAGGAGAGCTTGATACGTGACAAGTTCGGTGTCAACTCCACCGACCTTGCCTTTAAAGTATAATTATAATTTTTTCATTAGAAAATATGTTTTTTTAGGGGGAGGGGGTGAGGAGCACGTCACGACCCCATAGTGAGGAGTGGCACTGCACTACACTATGGATCTCCTTCACCCCCACAATATGTGCACGTTGTTCCCGTGCCACTCCTTTGCCCGTTATAAAAGAGTCGTTCACTCCCCCAACACCCCACCCCAACAACTATATTCCTTTTAATTAAAAACAAAAGAAAATTTCATACGCTATAAATACTAACTAATACTTCAAATTTTACACACCAATTCGTAAACATCTCTTTTACTCATTACTAACTTTATAAAAATATCCCGTGATATTTATTTTGTTTCCTCTTCATTCTCTTCGGATAGTTTCTAGCCCGACGTGTTGGAATTTTTAGTCTTCTTGTTGAACATGTTGACAAGACTAAAAGTTTGAGGAAAAAAAATCTTGAAATGTGATGGTGTTAGAGTTAATAACGTTCTTATGAACAATTATTTTGTGGAGAACCTAAAATACAAAGGAGAGACGCTTAGAAATAGGCTTCGGTTGCCTCGGAATTTATTTCTACGTATTATTGAAGATATATGCAACAACTTTTCATGGGTTAAAGAAGGGTTTGATGGGAGGTGAAAAGAAAGTTTTACGCTAATACAAAATGTTGCACTTTAGCAATACGTCAACTCGCAATAGGTAATTCACTCAACACATGAGACGAATATTTAGCTATGTTTACTAGAACTTCATGTAAATGTCTAGAATACTTTTGCAATCCAATTATTAATTTATACGGTGATCATGAATTTTTACGCAGACCCACTAGCCATGACATTGTATTATTGTATGATGCACATCAATATAGACTTGGCCTTCCAGGAATATTCGGTAGCATTGATTGCACTCATTAAAATAGAGAAATTGAACTACGTGTTTGCGAGGACAATATCATCGAGGTAATCGCGATGGTCCAACAGTGATTCTCGAAGCCGTGGCGTTATAAGATTTGTGGTTTTGGCATACTTATTTTGGTGTAACCGATTCTAACAATGGCAATAATGTTCTCAATTAATCCTCACTCTTCACGCCAAAATTTAATGGAACCGCCCTCATATGTCCATTTCATGTTAACGGGCATCAATATAAACATGGTTACTATCTAGCCGATGGTATATATCCCTAGTCAACTTTTGTGAAATCATATTCTTATGCAGTTGAGTATAAAGAAAAGAAATATAAAAAGATGCAAGAGTCCGTAAAAAAAAAACGTGGAACGAGCTTTCGGTGTTTTAAAAGCAAAATAGTAAATAGTTGCTCGACCGGCTAGAGTGATGAAGATCGAAAAAACAAGGAGTCAAATGTACGCATGTATCATACTCTAAAACATGATTATAAAAATATGAAGGCAACACTATTTCTCCCGTGCACATTCGAGATACACCGATCTCTCCAGTTAAGAACAAAGACACATTTATAAAATATGACGAAGATTAGTTTTGGTTGTAGTTTTTTTCCGTACTTTTTAATTTTAGTTTGTAATAATTTTATAATTTTTTATGTATTTGTTTATTTTTATGTATTTTTTATTTTAATGTATTTTTTAAATTTAATTTATAATTTATTTATTTTTATGAAGTAATTAAAAAAAATTATGGTATAAAATGGCATGAGTGCCCCCTAAATGATGTGATGTAATGTGACATGACATAATATGATTGGTGAATATGTGGTGTGGATTGTGATTTGTGTGGTGTGGGCACCCCTCACACCCTAAACGTATATAAACATTCTCTGACAAAACAATATCTTCTATATTGGTACTCTGACATAACTTCTTCTGATTTTAAGTCTAAAAAGGTAAAGTTGAATGTTGCATCCTAAGAGCATTTATAATGGATTCCTTATAAATGTACGAGTGTGTTTCCTATAATATAAAGAATGGTTGTGATTAGAATGGTTTTGATTGGTTGTGGTTGGAGAATAGAGAAAATGTTACTGTTTATTTGTATATTTGAGGTAACGCTATTCAACTCTTATAAATTTTTAAATATTTTTGAAAGTGGTTGTGAGTGAAGGAGAGATAAAAGATAATGATAAAAATATAAAAAAATATTATTTAATTAAAAAAATAGTAATTTTTAGTGTAATTATAAAACTGGACGTAGTGGGAGGTGTGGGGTGCCAAAAATGATGACGTGGGAGGAAATTGTAACGCCAAAACCACTACGCAGAGGTGAAAGGAGGCTCCAAAGAAGCCCATCGTCAAATTAACCCCTTGACGGACGTGAAAGATTGTTAACTTTGAAACACACTCACTCGTTTTTAATAATCTTTAACTAAAAATAGCTTTTAAACCACTACATTTACTTTAAAAAAAAGTTTTAATAAATTCATATTTACTTAAGTAGCATTTTAATTAAATAAACTAATACATATAATTTAAAAATAAGGGATGTAAAATCAACTACGAATGCTTTAAAATGATCAAAACCTTAATACAAGCTACATCACGGTTATTCATATAATTAATATATAAAAAATATTTTTCCTGCTTATATCATTTATTGAATTGACTTTTAAGGTCTCCAAACAACATGAATTCAAGATAAAACAAAATTTTAACATTCAGTTTAATTTTAATGCCACGTATCCCACCTACACAAACAAAAATCTATCACATAATACAATAATCTAAAACATAATTCATGACCTTTGAATGTGTAGGTGTGAATGGGTCCGACTATTGAACCTAACCCCACCTAAATTTAATGGTGTGGGCTTACGAGACTCGTAAAGTTCTTGACTACAGTTTGTATTAATTATTTAAACATTCTTTTTTTTATTATTATTAATCATTTATATATACATCAATTTAAATTATTTTATTAATAATTTATACGTACATCTTATATGGTTTAAATTATTATTATTTAAATAGAAAAGTATATCTTAATAGCTGGATGTCTCAAAAAGAATGTTATAAATATTAAATAAAGTTTCATGTCATTAACGATTGAATATATATATTTATAAATACGTACACACTCTCTCTAAACAATTACACTACATACACTAGTGATATATATAGTGTAAATACACTTTTTCATAACATTAATACTATATTTATTTCAAAACAAAATATTATTGCGAGAACAAGTCTAACTTGCTTAAGGTTTTTTTTTTTAATTTTAGTTTCTACATACAAATGTATATGTTATGTATATAAAAATATTAAAATAAACCTTTATCATATGTACTTTTAACTTTTAAACTACACATGTGTAGGTACAATAAATAAACAAAAATAATTTATATACTATTTTCTAATTCCAAGACAAATTAATAAAGATTCTATTTTAATCATTATTATTTTCTTAGAAAAATCACAGTGAAAAGATGAAAAAAAATTATTTTATTCTCGTATTCTCTCAAAAGATTACGCCTTGCATAGAACCTTAGGGGGTGGGGGTGGGCAACGCCGCGCGGCAACAGTGCCACAGGTCCCTTATGCCGCGCCGTTTGGCCATTTCACGACATTCACACACCTTGCTTCTTCCCTATTTTGAACTGTCGTTTGGTTGTTTCACGCCACCCAACTCCCACAAACACACGGTGTGAGCAACCCTTCACATGGTGTGGTATGGTGTGGTGTGACTTGACAAAATACGATTAGTGGGTATGTGGTGTGGTGTGGTGTGGTGTAGTGTGTATGGCATGGGCACCCCTCCCAGGCTTATACGTGTTTGTGTGTGTTAATGTATGAATACATTGTGTTTTGAAGTGTAAGTGTGTTCTTTCCTTGACAAAAAAAATGTTCTAAATATGTAAAGTTATCATTTGTAGTTGTCTAGAGACACAGTCATTAAAATATCAGCTTTAAATAAATGAAAATAAAATCATATAACCACTTGGTGTTTAAGAAGATATAAAGGAAGAGATCGAGAGAGATAAGTGACTATATAATTACGTTAACATTATTGTATAACACTTGTGCCAATAAATAAACATGTAAATGGATTTATATTTACATTTACAAGTAACCTTGATTTTTGGTTTAAGAAATATTTCTTGTTAAAGTTTCGATATCAACATTTAAAAACCCAAAACGACGTGGTTGGGTAAATAAGTTGATGTTTTATCTAGCTGGAGAACTGTTTCTAGCTTATTAATTTGATAAAATCATTTTCGTATATAAAAGGTTTTAAAAACACAAAACTTTTTAATTTTTTTATAATAGTCTAACTTCTAAAACTTACAACTTTAATCGGAAGAAGTTTCCAAAAGGTGTACGTCACTACAACATCACATCCACTATGTTTTGTCCAAGTACTTGTTGTTCACTTTGAATTTGGTATCAGTTTTTATCGAATGATTATTTTTATAAAGTGTTTATTAAAAAAAAAAAACTAAATTTATTTTATGAACCCGATGCTTATTGTAATAAAGTAATAGTTTTATCCGTCACTAGTCGTTTTTTAGATCTATAATTATTTTTCTCGCTCATTAGAGTTCATTTATAATCTCTTACTATTTACAAATAGATAAACATTTTATATGTATATATGTTATCTATTTAAAAAATCAACAACTCAATTAATATTTAAATTCTTCAAATGTACTACACATTCTAGATCAAAGATTTTTTTGTACATTTCTTATTATACATCTTCTAATTGCTCAAATCTCTATGTACGTACGTATCGATGCCCATAATAAGTGAAGTTAAATTCAATTTCAATATTATAAAATAGTTTTTGATTGTATATTAACAACATCATAGGTTGGTTCAAGCCTAAAGGTCAATCTATGTAATATACAAGATTCTCACCTAATTAATTTTTAATAAAAACGATTTAAAACTTATTTTTCTTTTTAATAAGTTTTTTATAATCCTTTAAAAAAACCCATTTACTTTAATTGTAATAGGTAGAGTTTTTTTATCTTTTTCTTAGTTATTCTATTTCATTAATTGTTTATTGTCATTATTAAGCACTTATTTTTTATATATGCATGTATTATCAACAATCAATATTTGTCCATACGTTACTAAATATTTCTTCTAGATCTTCAAGTTTCAACACTATTCGCCTATCACTTGTATCACCATCACTATCATTGATTTTGACTTGTTTATTAATCTCAGAAGATTCAAACTAATTGAACATGTTCAGCAACTTCACCGACGGCTGAAACCATGAGTAATATAATTTGCAATGGATAAATGAAAATTTTTGTTGGCAAAAGCAGCTTCATATATATTATATACTAGGTAACAATCCCGCGTAATACACGGACTAAATAAATTTATTGTTACATGATTAATAATATAAAAAGTTATGTCTTATATTGTGTACTATACGAATTAAATAAACTCATGTATTGCATATTTGAAAAAATAAAGTTAAAATATTTGAAATTTTAATTTTGTATAATTATTAATTAATGAATCTATTCTATCTATTATAATAAAAAAAAGTTTTAAAGCGCCACGTGTCAAAATATTATGTTTTGTCATATTGATTTTCCCGCCTCTCTCTCATAATAAATGATAATAATAAATAGTAATTATATTATTTAAAATATTTCCAAATTAAAAGATATTGTAAAAATTATAAACTAGATTTTTATATAAAAAATAAACAAACTTAAAAAAATATAAGATACATAAATTTTCTTAAACCAAAAACTTTCCTAGAAGTTCTAACTTTTTTAAAACCACTTTTTCTTATTTTAAGGGTAATTAAAAAATAAAATTATATTGAAAAAACAAAATGTAAAAAAAAATCTCATAAAACAAGAGTTTAGGATGATATTATTATTGTTTTACTTGAAATACTTATTTATAAGTAACGTAATCATATTTTATCTGAAAAATTATTTTATAATTTATATTATAAACTATTTAATATTTTTAATTATGTCTGTGTATTACACGGGGTATAAACTAGTACCTCTAATAAAACAAGGTTTTCTAGAGACACGTGGCAATCAACAAGGTCTTCTAGGGACACGTGGCAATCAACGAGAGCATCCCCCATTGAGTTTTTCCGCCTAAAATATATTAAATTGTGATTGCACTTAATTCTTGAAGCTTTGTTTTTTAATTTAAAACATGCATTTATTAATAATTTTAAAAAACAATCAATATTTACCATAATTAACATTTTAGATAGTTTTTCATATTAGAAATTTTGATATAATTTAAGTTTTAAATTGTTTTCATATTAAAATTTAATATCAATAAAGTCTATTGAAAAACTGATTATACATGAACTTATTAATGTTTAAATTGTCTTAAAATTTTCATATATATATTAAACAAGTAATTGTTTAGAAATTAACACCTTAGTGCAATAAAAATACAATAATTTGTCATTCATTTAAATTAAAACTAAATATTAATATTAATATTTAAGTTAAAGACATTTTATAATCAAAATTATAGGATAAATTATCATTCATTATAAACAATTTATGTCATAAAATGGCAAATTGTTCTAGAAATAAAATTCAATGATCTATGAACAAAAGATATTAAAAAGTTGATACTATAATAATCTTCGGATATAGATATTATTTAAAAGAATTAATATAAATATGATCAAAATGATCTTTGTATTTTTTAATGGATAATTCAAAAAGGTGAGTTAGGGACTTAAAGATAAAATTACTGTTTTTTGTTTACTCATATCGTTTTATGAAATTACTTAACAAAAATAGAACTAAAAGCTTTTAATTTTTTGAATGAACTTGACATGAATAAATATGACTACACAATTATAGTAAGAATAATTAGACTTTGAAAAAAAGTTAATGTTTATAAACAAGGTGAAATATATTTATTGATGAGCAGGTATATTTTAATTTAATTTAATTATTTATTATATTTATTCTTAAAAAGTTTAATGCTTAACTTTCTAATTAAAATATTTTTTTGTAATTCCAAGATATCAAAATACAACCCAACGTATGAAACATAATATTTTATAATGTTTAAAAATGATCTACATGAAAATAAATATTTTTTATTCATAATTCATTAATTAGTGATAAATGTTTAAAATTTAAGCATTTTGATAATGAACATATACTATACTTAAATTTTGAAATAACGATTACAAAACGTATCAACTTATTAAAATATGGTTTTGACTTAACTACCTTTCAATCTATTTTTCATCGTTTCATTTCTCAAAAATCTAGAACTGGTTTGTTTTCTAATCCCAAATTAATTATAATAGTTATATTATTTTTTAAATTTCTTACACTAACAATATGTAATTTATAGAATCGGTGTATATTTACATCTTACCATATAAACATAAAAAGTCAATCTAAATTTAAATCTGAAATCTTGCAATATATTATTTTCATCAGCCGTGTAGTACACGGGTCCTAACCTAGTAACTATTATAGCATTCATAATTAAAAGGAAAGAAAAACAGCAAAACTAATTATTAGATAGTTTAGAATGGTGACAAATGTCAGGATTTTTTATTTTTATTAGTATAGAGATTTTGCCTTTTTTTCAAATAGTATTGTCTTTCGTATGGTGTTTTCTTTGTATAATGATTATTAACATGACACGATGATAATATACACAAATATAGAAGCATTTAAAGAGCTAATGCCTTATTCTTCCAAAAAAATCACTTTTAAACAAGCATGAACCAAATGCATGAAGCCTTACGAAGTAATGCAAATTCAAATATATATTAAAAAGCAACTTCATTGTTACATTGAAGTTTGCTTTTTAATATATCGGCCATATTTTTATTCAAAAATCATGTCTTCTTCATCAGAAATTATAGATTCCGGCAGATATTCCGGTCAAAACACGCCAGAGAAGTGCAATTTCAATCAAACCTGCAATCTTTTCTCCCATTACTTGGAAGGAAAACTGCACTTTCCCAGATCAAACCCTTGATAAGTTTCAATTTTTTGATTAATGATTATTCACACAATCAAAACCATAAAGTTAAAACCTTTGGATTCTTGATGATTTGTAACGAATAAAGATTGAATTTTATGGTTTTAGTTTGTTCAGGTAGGAGGGCACCACTGATAACCACCACCATGAGTCGTTTTTCGGTGGCTGAAACCCCACGCACAACCGTGCCCACGGTGGCGCAGAGGCCGCAAGACCCATCAAGAACAATGACAATATTCTACAATGGTCAGGTCATCGTGTTCAATGATTTAGCCCCTGAGAAGGTTAAAGAAATATTGAAATTAGCAGAGCAAGGGGGTGTGAAGAAGCCCTAAAATCATATGAATCTTTGAACCATGCTGTGTTACTTATATATTAAAAAACAACTTCACTGCTATAGCAAAGTTTGCTTTTTAATATATTAGCCACATCTTTTTATAAATTGATATTAAGGCTTTAATCGCAAGAAACATACTAGTACACTACCGTATATAAAATGGAATGAAAGATAAATATAAAATGCAATAAACTTGATTCCAATCGGTGTTTTCGTTGAGCACTTTAGGAAAAAGTCTTGAGTCGAGTCTTCAACCCTAGTATCTTTGGTCCTTGAGTGTAACAATGAACAAACAAAATGCTAAAAGTTGTGGTTGAAAATTTGTTTTCAACATGAGTTCTTAAAAAGATTTTGAGTCTCCCCTCAAAGAGAGCGTGTTTCTCTCTTAGGGTACAAAAGTTGGGGTAGTATGTATTGTCGGGGTGACTCAAGAACCCAAAACTGCAAATCAAATAAAAGAGAAGAAGATGATCAAAGAAATGTTGAAAATACTTTAGAGAGCAAGAAAGAGAAAACTCAAGAGAGTTGATGGTTTTTTACGCATCTTTAAGGTATTTATAGTTGAAAAAAATGGAGATACTACGTTCTTTATAAACCATGAGTTGAAACACTGATTCTACTCTACATAAACCATGAGTTGAAGCATTCTTTTAACATAAATCATAAGTTGACACATCTCATGAGTTGAAACACTCAAATTGAATTCAAAATTGAAACATAAACACTTTTATTATTTTATTTTCCGACAAAAGAATTCCAACAATTACTTATGTGGCTCACTCTCACCACTCCCCTCTTAACGCAATACCAACACTTTCACGAATGAACATATATAGCCAAAGACACATTACGTTACTCAACGCGCAATCATCTCAAACAGATATCCACACACTCCTCCATCCTCACAATATTCATGTTAATCATCGACATTGACATCTCTCCTCCTCTTTCATCAACAGCATCACATGTAAACGTGTGCTTTTGTTCGAAATCCAACAAAAAAATGCTTTAACTTAAAAAGATATGGTTCCCATAATGAAATAACCTAAGCAAATAAATAACAATAAATTATATTGTCTTTATTAACATAAGTCATAAAAAATTAGATAAAGACCATATGAGTCTACCATAGGCCACATCAATAACAAAAACCACGTTAGGTCGTGAAAATTTATTGTATTTATATCTATAATAATAATAGATAACTTAAAAGTTTTGACAACCATATTTAAAAACAAATAATAAATAACACACTTTTAATTATATTAAATCAAAATAAAACCATTATAGTATTAAAATAATAATATGGATGAGGTGTCTCTATATTGGATAGAAAAATTTTATATATTATCATCTCATGACAGAAATGCAAATCGAGGGCATGATCGTCATTTACCAGCAGCTACCCTTTTTTCTGGGTAAATCATCAGCAGCAAGGTTCATTGTTCCAGAAAGCAAACTAAAAGCATAAAAACATTCTGCTCAAATCTCAAAGCAGATTCACTTCATCTTCTTGATTCTGTATGTGTATATGTGTTTTCTTCTTTACATATCGATAGGATTTGCAGTTTCTTGCTGATTTAAAGAGTTGTTATCTCAATTTTGAAGAGCCCTAAAGAATCTTGTTCAAGTAACGTGCTTTTTCGTTAAAGATTATGTTATCTTGCCTTCTTTTTGGAACTTTTTATTGTTGGTGATGTTTATTGATCATATGAAGTGTTGTTCTACATGGGTTTTCAATTTGGGTTATTATTTTTCATCATCACTCTGTGTTGAATTATGCACATCAAGTGTTTGATGTATTGTCTGACTGATTTGGTAACTTGTAGAATTGTGCTATTTTGAGAGTAGGAGTTACTGGTTTAGTGCTGGCTTCATATTTCTGTTTAAATGTGATAATTACGGTTTTGATTTTGGTTTTCTTTTGTTCTATTCATTTGTATGGGTTGGTTATATCTATGAATGAAAACATTGAAATGAAAGTAAGAACTTTGGGCACAATTTTTGGTCTAAGGTATGAGTCCCAATTGGTGTAAGATGACAATTGACATGAGCACTTGCATATGGTAGAATGAACTTATAGATGAAGATAACATATAAAATCTTGACTTAATTGAATACCATAGTTCTAAAGTTCTCTTCTTTGTTCATGTATGTGATCCTATTTAATGTTTGATATATGAATATCTTTTGAGAATGCGAGTGATCTTTGGAAGCGTTGATTATTTAACTTTCTGATATATAGTTTTTGTTACACAGGAAGGGGCTTACACTGAATGTTCTGTACCTAAACTGTTGAATCAGTTTTCGACAATTGTACATAATCATGAATGGAAACTCGCCCGCAACGCTTAGGGATCAAAAGGAAAAGGAAAAACAGGCTTCACTTCATGAGGTGAATATCTATGCCAACATTTATAGAATAAATTCCATATTTAATAAAAGAATTTTTGAATCATTCCTTGGCTTACTGCTTGTCTGCTTCTCAGGTTGTTAATATTGAAAAGCTGTTATGGGCAACTATTCAACATAAAGGTATAACAAATCCGGAGGTTCAAGATCTGTATCGTAAGGCGCGCTCTTGCTATGAGAAAATCATTATTGATGATTATCAAAGAGTTGATCTTCAAGATCTTGAATATTCATTATGGAGGCTTCACTACAAGCATATAGACGAATACCGTAAGAAAATCAAGAAAATTTCCACTAGTGGAGAAAGCACAAACAACCTTAATAATCATGTTGAAGGATTCAGGTTGTTTCTATCTGAAGTTGCTGACTTTTACAAGGATTTAATTGCAAAATTCAGAAGAATTAGTGAACCTGCAATGTTGCAAAAATGCCATTATGTATGCCATCGGTTTTTAGTATGTTTAGGTGATGTTTCTAGATATATGGAGCTTTGTAAAAAGCCTGATGTTCAAAAATGGGCAGTTGCAGCTACATACTACTTAGAAGCAACAATGGTTTGGCCATATAGTGGAAACCCACAAAATCAGGTATTTGTTACAGTAAATCTATGTAAAAGTTAGTTGATTTCTGTTATGAACGATTAAAAATTATAATTTCTGAGCTATTTTGCAGTTGGCACTGTTGGCGACGTATATTGGCGATGATTTTCTTGCATTATATCATTGTATAAGAAGTTTGGCAGTCAAAGAGCCTTTTCCAGATGCCAGAGACAACATCATGCTACTCTTTGAGAAGGTAAACAGACTAATTAGAGGTGTCAGTTTTGACCCATTAACTCATGAATGGGTTGATTCGGGTTATGGTTTATTTCTAATGGGTCAATAATAGCCCAAACTGTACTTTTAAATACATTATGCATAGAGCATTCTAAATCATTATATTCAAATTATTAGATTTTTAATTATTATATAATCTTTATAAGTCATATTTGACAAACTAATTATCTAGAGTTTTGGGTTAATCCTTCTATTAAGAAAGGGAAACAAATTTCTGATTAATTATTTCCTTTGTTTCCTAAATTATTTTGCAGAATAAATCATCCCAACTGCAATCACTTTCTACAGAAGCCCACATTGATTTCACAAAGCCATTAAAAAGGCTTTCTTCACAAGTTAAGTCACACTCAAGCATAGATTCAACAAATGTCAACAAATTGGGAGCCAATGAACATGTTCCACCTGTAAAAACCGATTTATGGCCTCTATTTGTTAGAATGATAAGTTTCTTTCTGGTTAAACCCAGGTACACTCCCTGTCTCTTACATCCCATTATGTTTATAAGTGTTTTGATTTGAAAGTTGTTCTTAAATGATCGAAAAATTGTCTCTTGATATGCAGCTTTGAGGACTTACCTCACACTTTTGCATCAACAATGAAGGAATTAGAATCCCTGTTGGCATTAAATGATACAGAATTAAGCTCCTCATTAGAACCATACGAGCCATTCGATTCATCAAGAAAAGGCCCTTATCGGACCATTCAAGCTGTCACAATCCTCATATTTGTTATTCACAGTTTAAGCAAAACACCGGAAACAAAAGAACTAAAAGGGGAAGAAGATGAACAGATTTCCATGTGTAAAACATGGGCATGGACTTGCACATTTTCTTTCATGGGCCATATTATCCAACGGTGTGCCACAAACAACAATCACGGAAACTATTGCTCGTTGTTGCCAGCTGTACTCGTGTTCTTGGAATGGTATGTTGGCTTTCTTGACTATGCAGAAATGTATGGTGAAGATGAGAAAGTGTGTAATGCTAAGTCATATTTCTTTGGTGCTTTGGTTGATCTTTTGAGTGGATTTGATTTTAAAGAACATGAATTGGTCAAAGAAAGTCAAACTGCTTTGTGGGAAGACCATGAGCTACGAGGATTTGAACCCGTATCACAATCAAACAACTTGCTAGATTTCTCCACCAAAGACCAAAATAAATTTGAAGAGGGAAATTCAATCCGAATTGCACGCATTCTACATGCTTCCATTAAAATAGCTGAAAGATTCAAAGATTCTTCTCAAAATCCAATCTTTTATGATCAATCAGCAAAAGAGTTCTATGCAGGAAAAGATTCTGAAATGATTCAGAAGAAGATTGATAGAGAAGTAGAAGAAGAAGAGGTAATTCTCTTCAAGCCTCTCACTAGATACAACTCTGAACCGATTCAGACATCAGATGATACACCGATTGATGAAACAGATACCTCTGAAGAAGGTTTGCGTCGTTCTTCTTCACTATTTACAGCACAAAACGGGTCAAACGGGTCAAATGGGCTGCATGATTCATCAAAAAGGGGTCAACCATATTCTGCTGGACCTCCCTCGCTCAGTGGTTGGGTTCTTAACAGAGAAAGTTCAAATCTTGAAATGGAAAGAAAATCAAGAACTCCAAATAAGCAAGAACTGGCTCCTATTTCTGAAATCCCATCATCATCTTTCGCTGATATGTCAATATCCGAAGCTTCATACGTTGCTCCTGTCCCTTCAGCGCCATTGTTACCCGAAGAACAAGGTATACTCGGTGCACCACCAGTCAGCAGATTAATAAACTTCACTTCACCACAAGAACCATTGGACTTCAGTTCAGGAGTGCCTGGTTTTGTTGATGCATATCGCCCCCCGGTGTTTGGGTTAAGTTCTTCTGAATGGCTATACCGTTATAACAATAACCTCAGTCTCGAGCCCAATTCAAACCATCATTTGCCCGTTTTGGGTAACAATACTCCTGGAACTCTTGGAAACTTTCATGGGTATAATGGTGGTCCGCGGTTTGATCTTATCGATAAGTGGGGGAACCCGTTACTTACAAACAGAATGGTGTACTTCGAGAGCCCGAATCCGAGGGACAAGCTTTTGTTTGGGTACCAACGACCAAACATTGGCGGTGGCGGTGGTGGTGAGCTAAGAATGGAACAACCACCACATTTGCAGCATTTGAAAGAGAGGGAATGGCAGTTGCAAACTGATTCTCCATTTAGAGGTCATCCATACATGGGGAATTGAATTGAATTGAATTTAGATTATTATCTATTTTATGCATATAATACTATATAGAATTGTATTTCACTTGTAATACTTTGCATATGTATCTTCTATGGTTCTGGCTTGCATCGAAGAGTTGTACAGTACAATTTATAGTTAATATAGAGTGTTTTTGAAGAGATGGTATTCAAATTTTTTGTAGTTTAAACTAGAAAATATTGAAACATCTAATAAGTATTTGTTTGACAGCTTATTTGGTTTTCAAATAGACAACTAATAATTTAATATGTAACTTTACTTTTAAGACTTATCTAGTTGCTAATTTTGTTATAATTATTTTCCAAGCCCTGACTAGACTTTAATACAATAAGTTAGAGATCAATCTTAAAATCTTAAAAGTGATTATATAAAGCTAAATGTGCTTTCTTTAGGATGTTAAATGGGTCATGTACTCATGTATATTAAACAAAACAAAAGTTCAATATGAGCCTTGAAATTATATGAAAGCATTCACATCAGGTTTCATATCTTTATCTTTATAATTACACTAAAAACACTTCTATTTCTCTCTCCTTCTTAATTAAATAATATTTTTTTATACTTTTATCATTACTTTTTCTCTCTCTTCTACTCACAACCACTTTCAAAAATATTAAAAAATTTATAAGCGTTGAACAGTGATTCCCCAAATATACAAAATGAACAGTAACTTTTCTCTCTTCTCCACTCACAACCACTTACAACCATTCCTTAAATTATAAAAAACACACTCACATAAATATACAAAACCTACTGTGAATGCTCTCATACATATACACCTGCACCCAAATACAACACTTTTAATTGAAGTTCTAATATATCTTTTTGCAATTTTAGTGGTTTAAAATTATAAATTACCATAAAAATACAAATGTATTTATAATTACGTTTAAACTATAAATGTGTGTTAATTTCTCTTTTACTTTTTAATTTTTAATATCTAGTAAAAGTTATAACATATAACATAATTTTTAAATAAAACTAGTTTTTTAACCCGCCGCGCATTGTGTCGGCGGAATTCGCGGTGTGATAAAGTATAAACTACAATCGAACCGACTTGTTTAGGAGCTAAATTTACGCCGAAAAGTTAAGTAACTCAAATTTATACTGTCGAATAAAAACGTAATATATTTTACACAACTTCAAAATGTAACATAGACCAACTCAAAACGCACATAAAAATAAGCACGTGCCGCGGCCATATGTGGCATGATAAAGTATAGACGGCAATCGCCCCGACTCGTTTCAAAATAAATTTTTTTTCGAAACGCAAAGTAACTCGAATTTATACCGTCAAATAAAAACATATTATATTTGATCTGACTCATGTTCAAACAAAATTCACGTTCAAACATAGACCAACTCATAACATATTTTTGAACAAACCTAAAAACGTTTTGTATTTAACCCGGTTTATTTTCAAACATATAGTTTATCAAAATTGTCCTTATTACCCTATATAGAGAAATTACCTATCTATACAAAAATACAAATAGTAAGGATCAAAATATAAAACATGGTTTATCATGTGGTTAAAACCAAAACTCAAAAACATACTATTCATTCCTCTTCCTTTATAAATATATAGGGTAACTAAAAATACACATGCTAACATGTAAACCTAACAGACTGATATGAACCTGATCTTTTTAGTTAAATATATTTGTCGTTTTAGCAACTGACCAAAGTTCTTTTAAACTAAATTTAAACTTATAAATTTCATATGAGGTTTGTGTCGTGGATAAATTCACCCATCTATGCATTTATCTTATTTTATATTAAAATAATTTTACATATTAGTTTTTTTAAAAACAATTCCTAGATATTAAAGCATCCACCACCAACTCTACCTTAAAATACTTACTATTTTCTTTAAAACTTTCTTATATAACAAATCACCCTCTTAAGGTGTTAAGATAAAAACTTATATGTTTGTTTATTTATTTTATTGATTATTTTTTTATCTATTATTACTAATTTATTAAGTATATTTATATAAATAATTATTTATATAAAATTACAATAAAACCGATCTGAGACGAGCTCTCCCAAGTCTAAACGATATGAGTTGGGCTTCGCTAGGCTCCTTTACACCATTATATGGTGCAAATAACATGACACATTTCACAAACTTTTTTATAAAACATTTTTTATTCTTTCAAAATTAGTTTTTTTTTTAATTTTATACGAACGTTTTTAATTAATTATAATAAAAACTAATAGAAGACCAACAAGAAAAGAGAACAATTTACGTTATTAAATTGCATATATAACGTTCATATTTGTTTTTAAAGTTTAGTTAAAAAAACTTTTTAACTAAACTATTTGTTAACTCCGTTATTTTTTAATAACGAATCATGTGACATGGCTCGTGACATGGCATATAACATAGTTATAATTAAAAATATAAATATCTTAAATCTTTTTTATAAAAATCATTTTTTAAGTTATTTAATGTAACACTTTTGTCGTTCCTTGAGTAGCTTGAAGACAAAGAGACAAAAATTAAGTGACATATTTATATTTTTTATTTTATTTATTACGTCATGTCACTTGCCACGTCATGAGCAACATCACATGACACATCATAAAAAAAATTAACGGAGTTAATGAACAGTTAGACTGAGATTGTTGTTGGTAACAAAATCAAAAGTTGGGATTAATAATGGTTAAATTATTAGTTGGGATTAACATTGACCAATAGTCAATAATTTGGATTATTAAAATCTAATTTTCCTATAAAAAATTTTAAACTTAAATTTTTAAATAATGAGATATGACAAGAGCCTACTTTAGAGCATTTTCTTTATATTTATGTGAGTGTTTTTCTTATATTTTAAAATTTTGGTTGTAAATTGTTGTGAGTGGAGGAAAAAAAAAATATTGTTTAATTTGTATATTTGAGTAATTACTGTTCGAACCTTATAAATATTTTTGATATTCAGAAAGTGCTTATGAGTAGAGTAGAGAGAAAAAGTAATGATAAAAGTATATAAAAATATTATTTAATTGATAATAAAAGAGAAAAAATAATATTTTTTAATGTAATTATAATGATGAAGATAGTAAATATGTTGTGAATGCTATTATTAATTTTATATAAACTTAAATAATGTTTTTTATTATTTTTACTAAAGATCAATTTAAGACCCGTATCCAAACACCCAATATTTGTTCTCTGTTTAATCCCCATCAAAACCTCCAAGCCCATGTTTGGCATTGCTTATTTGAACAAAAAATAATTTTTAAAAAGTTATTTTTTAAAAGTTATTTTTTTTAACTTTTTAAAATTAACTTATTTACCCTTAAAAATCAATTTTTTAAATTTTTTTCAAACACTTTAAAAAACTTATTGATTTTTTAAAAATTAATAAATCAAAAGTCAATAAAAAAGTAAGTTATCCAAACAGCCCCAAGTCTCCAACAGTATTCTACAAACCGAATAACACTCGAATCGATTTGCTGGAGGTATTGCTGGTTCCTAAATTGCACGATCTATAGCAGAATCTTCAAAAACCCCTTTATATATATAGCAGGAGAAAGAATCGCAAAAACCCCAACTTTCGTAATTCTTCTTCCGTTTAAGCTGTAATTAAACCCTAATTCTCAAATCAATCGCCCAAGATCAAGCGTAAATCCCAATCAGAATGGAGGGGAAACAACCCACAAGCAAAGATGTATCATCAGCTACAGCCGTGTTTCTTGGAGCCTTAGCCCATGGTGTCAATGTCCGTAGAGTTTAAGAATCATGTAGTTTTTTATTTTTGTTAATTTTCTCGAGCAATTAGTGATCTTTTGTTGTTTTGAAATCAGGGTCCCACTTGGAATGCGTTAAAAGGAGCGTTCTTGATGTTGGGTGTTTGTCTTTGTGTTATGTTGGGATTAGCTTTCTCTACTAGTGATTTCACTCTGGTGCTTCATGTTACTTTTCTTGTTTTGATCACAGGCACTCTGTTCTTCCTTCTCAGCAGGTACATTTTCTAAAGATTTTGGTTGTATTTTGGTGATGTTCTGAATGAATTGTGGAATCTGAAGATGAGGTTTGATTTATGATTCTTTTAATGATGTTTCTTGAATCAAAACTGATGTAAGTAATCCTAGGATTAAGTGGGAACATAGTAGTTATAGGCTTGAGACGTGCTCAAGGCGTAAAAAATGAGCCTGTAGCCTAGGCGCAATGTGCTTGAAAACCGCATGCCTGTGACAAGCAAGGTGCATTGTATTTCAAGCCATTTTTAGCTGTGTTAGACTTGTTATAAGCTTGTTTAGACCGGCATTTTAGTTGTTTTAGACCTTTCAGGCAGGTTTTTTACTGATTTAGGATGGTTTTTTCCTCGTTCAAAAAGCGATTTACATGTGCCTTGCCTTGCTTTGGTGCCTTTGGCATCTTTGACTATTATGAGACTATGAGAAGCAGCATGTTGTTGTTATGAAAGTACATTGAATTTTACATATTCTAAAGCCACAAACTCTAGGCTGCTTGTATGGGAATTTCATCTGGTTGAACAAATTGTTAAACGTTAACATGTTGGACTTGTACAATTGTTTTCTTAAAAGAAATGTAATGTTTGATTGAATGTACTGGTTTTATTAGCCTAAGATCATGTCATTAATATCTTGGAATGGTTGATTACTCTCAAAAAGGCAACTTTAGATTGAAACTTTGCCAAGAAGGGAACTATTTTATCTAATGGTGGATATCTAGAGAAGTAAATTGTTGAATTGAGGAACATATGTGATGTTTATTTGTGCATGATTCATGAGTGATTTTTAGATTGAAATCAAAAGGATTCTCTAAAGATTGGAACTCAAATTCGATTTGTAAACAATCATCTGCTTGTTTTAACAGTTGGTTTTTGGTGTTTATGCAGCTTTCTTGCTCAGACTGGTTTGGTTTCAATTGAACATCAAATGCAGGAGATAGGCTTAGTACCTGATCAAGCAGAGGCAACAAAGGAAAAGAGCAAATAAAGTTACGACCCTAAACCTTAAACTTTTTATCGTTATCTTGAGAAACGTAGTGGTGTTAGAAAATTATTCTTTTGATTTTTATTGAATATGTGATGGTGTAAAACATTTTTAATAGCAATGTGTTAACAAATTGACTTGTTTTGAATGCTCATGCATGCTCATGTTTTGCCTTGACATTACACTTGCATCTGAATGCAATTCTGCAATCCAATGTAAAAAATTTGTTTCTTGAGTTTGGGCTAAACCAAAACAACTTTGCCAGTTGACCTGGTTTAAGGCTTACACTGTTCTGTGGTTTAATGTTCTGGTTGAGATTTGCAACTTGAAACAAGGCATGTAAACCAAACTGACCCTTTATTATTTTATTATTATTTTTTATATTTATGCATTATGATTTATATTACAACTTGGATGAGTTTGTATGCTAATTTTTAGGTAATTGTGTTAAATACTAAAGGGCTTGCATTCAAATGGTATTTAGTGTGATAGTGGTGTCTCTCTCCATTAGGTTGAGGGTTTGAGTTGCATAGTGGACGATGATTTAGGTATAAGAGTAGGATTAAATGAGTATGTCAGTATGTGTATTAAATGATCTAAAGCAAGGTAATTACATCATATATAAATATAAGTTTTAGTGGAATATTTTGTTACATATTATTTATTAGCACTTGGATGAGTTTGTGTGCTACAAATATAAATATAAGTTTGGGTAGTTTCTTATAAAGAATTTTTTTTTTCCTACAACTTGGTGAGATTAGGTTATTCATAATCACATTAGGTTAAACAGAAGTATAATATAATAATATTAGACCAACTTTTAGCCGCAACCAAATCATATTAAGTCACACAACCAAATCATATCAAGTTAAGCTCAAAGTTACACGTAAAGCAAGAAACCTAAATGGCTAAATAGCATCCACTAACTCAATAGTCGATTTATCCCTAAATTAACTATATAACTTGCGTAAATTATTATTTTGGGCTTTGCGGTTTAGGCGGTTTAACCTTTTGATATATCCGACTCTAAAGTTGTATTTTGTAACTATTTTTCCCACTAATACTAAATCTGTTACTTTTTTTTTGTTAAGTAAAATGTTACTTTTTTTGTTAAGTAAAAGAGTATTTTGGTCTTTTTACATCTCATGGGCTGTTTATGTAAATTATAAAGTTTTCCTAATATTTAAGTGCTATTTATGTAATTACTAAATTTAACAAAAATAAATCTCACCCCATTCTTCCTTCTTATTAAATTTATGTTTTTTTTTTATATTCTAATAACTAGCTTTAATAAACTCGTGTATTATGCGGGTTGAATAAATAAAATATTAAATATAATTAAAATTTGTTAATAATAAAATGATACTTTAATATAAGATATGATTGAAATCTTCCTTACTATAAATAAAATAAAATATTTTTTTTAAAAAGAACATTTTAAAAAATATCATTTATAAAAACTTTCTTATTATAACTCGTAATTTTAATTTTTTTATAAAAATTTTACTTTTTAAAAAACACCAATTTTAAATATTTCGTATTTTTAAAAAAGTTTGACGTTTTAAAAAAAAATTATTTTATAAAAATTTGTTTATTTAGAAATAACATTTTTTTAATTTATTACAAATTATTTTAATAAAAAAAAGAAATAATGTTAGTAATTAATATGACTATTTAATAGCAGAGAGAGACGGGAAAAAATTATTGAGAATGAATGTGATAACGTCATGTGTTTTTTTTATTTACCATTTTATTATAGTAGAAGGATTTTAATTTTGTCCGGATATATATACTACTCGTTTTAGTAAACCCGTGTGTTGCATTGAATAAATAAAATTAAATAGAGTAAAAGTTTATTAATTATAAAAAAAATATTTTAAGATAAGACATGATTAAAATATTTCTTATTATAAATAGAATAAAAATTTTATTTCATAACAAACATTAAAAAAAATAACATTTTTAAAAAACTTTTTTATTATAACCTTCCATTTTAATTAATTTTTGTTTATAGAAATTTACCATTTTAAAAACACTAATTTTAAAATATTTTATATTTTTAAAAAAGTTTAATGTTTTAGAAAAATTTCTTATTATATAAAAATATTTCTTTAAAAATAAAATTCATAAAAATATCCATTTCTTATTTAATTAAAAAACTATTATATTAATATAAAATAAATTAAATAATATTATTAGTAATTAAGGTGATTATTTAATAGGAGAGAAAAACGAGAAAAATTTGATGAGAAGGAATGTGGTGATGACATGTGTCCTCGTTATTTATCCTTTAATTATAGTACAAAGATATGTTTATGTTTATGTTTATGTTTATGTTTATGTTTTTATTTTTATTTTTTTTATTTTGCTTTTTTCATTACTTTTACGATTATTATTTAATGAACAAGTTTTTATGCAAAAATAAATACTTTTTTGAAAGTTTTTTTTTTTATAAACGTCTTTTCTAAAATAATTTGTTTTACAAATTTTTAAAGATCATTCACTTTTTTTAAAACTTCCACTTCTTTAAATTGGTGATTAGTTTAAACCCTTTTGTTTGTTAAAATTTTGTTCAATTTTTAAAATTTTTGTCTATTTAAATCGTTTGATTTCTAGAACCGTTCATTTCTTAACTTTTTTTCTTAAACCTTTTTGTTTTTGTATAAATGCCTCTCTTAAAATGTTCATTTTTTTAAATCGTTCGTTTGCTTATAGTTGTTCGTTTTTTAAACTCCTTGGATTTTTAAAATCATTTGCTTTTGAACAATTTTTTTTAATTACCTTAAGAAATTTATACTAAAGACGTATGAATGTGCCCGTGGACATTCTAGAAAGAAAAACGGTTATCACTAGGGGACCACCGATGAGACGAGGCGTGCATGATGAAAGCATAAAAGAATTGACCAATGAGAGGAGAGATGTTAACATCAGTTTGTTAATAAGGACATACAGTGACTCCAATAACAAAAGCAGTACACTCGCTCAACAATTTGTTGCTGTCATTTCGGCGATTGTGACATAAGTCAGTGACAACTTTAGGAACACAAGAGGCAATGATGGAGGATTAGGAGGTAATAGTGAAGCTTGAGGTGAAAGTAATACCAATGGAAATAACTGAGGAGAGATCAGTGGTAGAAGACAAAGATGTTCTTACAAGACATTTATGGCCTTCAAGCCGAAAGACTTTCATGATAATGAAAGAGTTGTTGTGGTCTATGATGGATCGAGAAGATGAAATCTGTCTTATGCATCAGTGATTGTTGTAATAACTGTCGGGGTGAAGTATGCAAGTTGGTCATTTCAAGGGAAGGCTTTAACTTGGTGAAATGCCCAAACCCAACATAGAGATGCAGATGACTTGGGATGAATTATAAAAGGTTACTCACGAAAGAATACTACCTCAAAAAATAAGATAGAAAATTAAGAATGAACTCTGCAATTTGTCAATGGTTAGAGCCGAGCATGCAACTTACACAAATTGATTTCACAAGTTAACTAAACTTGTATCCCACACTGCTACACACACAATCCACTGAAGAAGATAAACGAATACAAAACTAGGATTTTACGTGATTCGGTTCCAATGTGAAACCAACGTCTACGGCTATAACCAGGATATTCATTTTGCTCTGCTCTCAACACTCGTATTGTGGAATTACATGTACAAAATGACATATAAATATATACATGTTAGGATCTAACTAGGATATTCTATTTGCTCTGCTTCATTTAGTATGAGCAAACATGCGAAAGAAAAAGTGTGTTGTCAAAGAGCCATATTATGCCAATCGCCCTACTCCTTGACCATGTCCCAATTCCTTGACCCTGTCCCAATTCCTTGACCTTGCCCTAGCATGGGTGAGTCTCTCTAAGAACACATTTCTATAAGACCCTTATCAACCCATTTAAAATTTGTACCTCTTCCAACGTAAGACAAACTCAATTTCTATAGTTTTATCTGTTTAAATCACATATTCGAGCGTTTTTATTCATCTTAGTGTTATTTTGAACATTGTATGGTTTGTTGCGATCCCACTAACATAATGGATCATAAACGAAATAATTTAATAATTATATTAGTAACAAATACAAGTAATAATTACTGTTCAAAGTGAGTGAAAAACATATTTTTCAATAAAATTCCAACACTATTATATTCATGGCATATAATAAACCGTTGACTAAAAGAAAATAATGAACGAAGCTCTTCATGTGTTCTCGTTGCATACGAACTACCAATGTCTGGATTACTTTAATTAATTCTGTTTTTTCCGATAGCTTTTGTGACCGATTAATTTGACTCTTTTTTTTTTAATTTTTTGCTAGGTAGTCTTTTTTATCTTATTATATCTTTTCTTATTGCAACGAACTAACTTAATTATCTTTTATTTTTTACTTTACTTTTATAACGCTGATTTGCAACAATTTAAGCGATGGATGCTAAAGTGGTTGCAAAATTGTTCCATCGCTATTCTTGGGACTGTTACTTTCAGTCTCAAAATCCGTCACAATATTACTTTGTCGCTAATAGTTTCTGTTGTAGTTAGTAATTTAATTTGTTTAAAGCCAAACGACAGGTAATAAGACACATGAAACTATGATGTGATAGATACATATGTAAATAATATAGAACGATGAAAACTCCCCTAAAATATTATGTATTATTGCTAATTGTATTAGAAATAGCAATAATAACAAAAGAACACTAATCAAATAATATCTTATAATTACGTTAAAGAGGATTGCAATAATTTGTAACTAATATATTTTATCTAATTTTGTTTTTTGAATCACAATCAATCTAATATATAACATATTTACATCATCTAATTTTTGTTGTTATTGATATATATATTAGGTTATATTCTATGTATTACATGGGCTAAATTATTACAAAAATACAATTGATAATTTGCTTATGTTTTTCTCAGTACTGGAATTATGTTACTTTACATTAAATAAAAGAAATGTAAACTTACAATTATAATTCATATATATACAAATATTTTTTTGTATATAACATTTGATGTAGTATTTGTAACTTCATCTTTTTCTTTTTTATTATCAAAATTCAATATTTTGAGATTTTCTCTCTTTGCAACTATGAATGACTGAATTAATTTACATCAAAATTAAATCAATTAAACCAGATAACACTAAATTATATTACTTATTTTTATTATCATCAACTTAATCTAGATAATAAATATAAATAGTAATTAATAAAAATTATCAACATGCTGCAAACAAAGATATAAACAAATTTTGAATCCAGAAAAACTAATCACTAAATATATGTGAAATGAGTTAAAAAATTATAAAAATATTAAATCGATATTTAATAATATATATTCTAAATAAAAAATAAGTTAATTGAGTTACAAATTGTTTATCAAACATAAAATTCTAGAAATCATGAAACAAAATTTAGATTTCAACAATCAAAAAATTTCTTATTAATTACATAAAAATTATGATACGTGACAAAAGTTACCTAAGAGTATGACGAGAATCAAAAATTTTATTATTTTATGACGAGTGTTAAAAGTTTTATTATTTTATTAAAATAGAGTGATATTATTAAAATAGGTAATGTTACCATAACATCACATCACTTTCTAACATTATAAAATTAATCATTCGAAAGTTACAATGTTATTATATGACCCATCACTTATACCAACCAAGTTATGACAAACAACTCACTCATAACTTTTTGTTTATTTGTTTTTCCTTATATAATTTTGAAAATAATATTTATAAAATTCCAAATGTATTTTGTTACGCGCTTAAGTTTGTCTGCGTTTTTATGTAAATTTCATACAAACCCAAGTTGAGTGTATATATCATCAAAGCACAAACATACATATGGTTATTTTATCAACATTTCAACCTGAATTTTTTAGCAGGTTGAATACTAATGTCTAGGTTGTTGAAATCAAACCTTACAAATTAACATCTGTGCTATAATGCGTTAGTTTTGTCACTCACATATATTATTTAAATAGTTCATTATTATAACTTAATATCCATACATTTTAATATGATGTTAAAAAATATTTTATAATTTAATCTCACCGATTATATAGAGGGTTAAATAAAAAGGATTTTAAATCTAAAAAGTAATAAATAATCTCAATCATTATTTTTTTAAATCAATGGTTGAGATCAAAGTGTAGAAAAAAAGTTTGTTAAAGAGTTATTTTAGGTATAGCTACTTTTATTGATTTTTTTTAAAGTTTTTTTATTTTTTTAAAAAGTTCATAACTTTTATATACAACATATTTTTTATAAAAATTACACAATAAAAACAAGCGTTTTTATCTATAAAACAAGTACAATATCGTTATAAAAAATTATAATAATTTTTTTTGTCTTTTAAGCTCATATGATGTCTGATCATTATTGTGTCTTTAGTACAGTTCATTGTGTCTTTTTGTTAATTATTACGTTTATAATAAATTAACAACTAATTAATCTAATACATTGAAAAAAATAACGAAATAACAGAAAATGATATAAAATATAAAACCAATGATAAAATTTCTTGTTATGTTTTTGTTGTGTTTTTTGATCGTCATTGTGCTATCTTGAATATTATGTGTTTTGAATAATACATTTGTGAAATAAAAAAAACAATGATAAATAACAAGTTTGTATAATTTATTAAACATAATAACAAAAATAACACATTGTGTTATCTTAAGTAGTATGAGTTTTGAAAAATACATTAATGAAATAGCATCAGTATGTACTTGTAAATGTAAAATACAGTGATAGATAATAAGTTTATATAATCTATAAAAAAAAATAATAATAAAAATAACATATTGTGTTATCCTAACTATTGAGGTTTAAAAATACATTATTGAATAATTTTAATTGTAAAACACAATGATAGACAATAAGTTTATATAATATATAAAAACAATGACAATAACAACGTAACATTATCTAAAACGTAAAACACAATAATGAATATATATAATAAATGATTAAAAATATATGAAACAATGAACTTATATTTAACACAATAAACATATTAGACACAATAACCGACGTATTTGACACAATAACTAATATGTCATACCATTTAAAATAATAGAAGAACACGTGTCAAGTTCATAATTTTTCTTAAACTTTTTAAATTAAATGATTTTTTTACTATAACCCTACCCGTAGTTTATAAAAAATTATATACCAAAAACAAACAAACAAATAAAATGTTAATTAAATCTCACATTAATTTCTCATTCCATATGACTTTGACTTGCACTTATACGAGTCAACATTCAACAAAGAAAATCTTCTTGCAACACATCTAATTACCGTACACACATATGATGATGCAAATGGTTCAAATGAATTAATTGAAATATTTGAAAAACAAAGAGCACCCTAGATTGTTTTTACACACATTCCTGAACCTGAAAACTGCATGGTCAAACACCATAACCTCCTATAAATAGCCATACATGCAGTTAACCGATCAACAAATGCTCGAAAGTCGAAATGTACCAAGACATATCAAGCAAGATGACCGATAAGGAGGCCGGAAAACAGCCCCGACAGGGGTCGAATTATCCTCGTGCGCCACCTCCATTCCCTCCTCCAAATTGTCCGAGGTGTTACTCTGGTAACACCAAGTTCTGTTACTATAACAACTATAGCGTGTCACAACCACGCTATTTCTGCAAGGAATGCCGTCGTTACTGGACCCATGGTGGGGTCCTCAGGAGCATTCCTTGTGGCGGAACCACTCGTAAGAGGGGTAGGGCTGATTATTGCGCGTCCTCATCTTCGCAAATCGCTAAACCACCACCAACGTCTTGGAGCGTGAGGTCTGGTCATAGCCCTGCTAGTGTGGGTGCAGGCTCGAGCCATGGTCATGACACACTTAGGCCGGAAACCACACAAACTATGCAATGTTTTAATGCTGGTGGTTTTTGTTACCAATCCTCTTTCATGTTTAACCCGAACCATGAGTTAGGTGGTGTGAACGCTGCCTTCGGTGCAGTTAATGTCGCGTTTGGTGGCGGTGCTACTACTACTCCCCAACAAGCTCCATCAACACTTATGTTCTCTCAACTTTCCACATTGAATGGCTTTGGAGAATTCGGCATGCCTTTGGTTCAACGACCCCTACACCACCAACCACCAGCACCACCACCACAACCACCTACCGCATGGGCGGGTCAAAACATGGGCCTCACTAGCACCAGGTCCAATAACTTCTTGCCCGTCGTTAGCGACGCCACTGCGGCTGCAAATGTGGTGAGCATCAATGAGTGGTCTGAACTCAATGATATGGACATTGAGGGTGACCTTCTTCAAAGTTACAAGCCTCCATCCCCTTGATATCCAATACATTTTCTTACATAAATGCTATACTTCAAAGAAAGATTTTCAAACTTTTTAATAAACATTTCGAAAGTAAAGATTTTAGTCAATTTTTAGTTATATATTCTGTGAAGTACTAAGGGTATAGGAATATAAAAGTTTTGTGGTTCTATATATTACTAATGAAATCATGCCCTTCAAATGTTTTGTGAAATGCTTATATTTAGTTTAATGAATCGACAACAAAAGTGTTTTCTTTTTATATATGTTAGTCTAGTATTCCTAGAGTAAAACAATTATGAATCATATATTTCTTGCTATTAAACATATAATTACATGTTCGGTGTGGTCGAATATTATTTTTAAGCTCGCTAGTAGTTGGAACTTTGTTTGATAAAAAAGTTTTAATTATGTTTTATTTTCTTTTAAAGTGTTAATTTACTGTTTGGATTCTCAACAAGTAGGATAAAGAAATTGGACAAATTATATATCAACAATGATAACAATATAATGACCAAATTTGATCATATGGGATAAACTAGTTTTCGTTCTTAGAAAAATAAGAAAGTTCTACGGTCTGACGGTTAATCATAGTCAATTGTTCAATTAAGTTACAGTCAGTCTAACTCAGATTTGGTCAATCAGATACATACTTCAGTCAATAGTAGTCATACATGGTCGATGACACTCGATCTTAGATTCAATTAAAGTGATGATAATCAAACATGATCGATAGCAGTCAGACGTAGTTAATCATACTCCAACTTTGTTATAAATGGTCAAACATAGTTATAACTAGTCAAAATAACCATACGTGGTCAACCATACTTATAATATGTCAAACATAATCAAAATTGGTAATCATCGTCAAACATAGCAACAACTTATACACGGTCAAACCTCGTCCTATTTGATCAAACATAACCATAATTAGTCAAACAGATGTATACATATATATATATATATAGGGGCCGGCTATTATACAAAGTGTAATTTTCGTTCGAAGCGTACGAAGTCACCAGAGTGTGACACATGTTTTTTAGCGGATGTGTAGTTTCGTCCGCGTTACAATTACGCATAAAAATTACATAATTACGCAAGTTATATTTATTATTACGCAAAGAAAAATTACTCTGTTATAAAATATAATCACGCAAGTTATATTGATAATTACGCAATTTATATGATAATTACGCAAGTTATGTTGATAATTACGTAGTGAATAATCACGCAAGTTATACGCATAGCACATAGACATTTTCTTAAAAAAATGTTGTTTCTTAAAAAAGTATAGCAATACTATACTCATATTAAAGAGGATAAAATGCTTGTTTTTATGGTGTATTTTTTTTTAAAAAATAATAGCATATGAAAAAGTTATATGTGTTTAAAAAACAGAAGGAAGTTAAAAAAAATCAAAAATTATAGGCTATTACCAATTCTACCCCTCCAGTAACATTCTTTGCATGATTATTGCATCTTAAATTTAAACCATTCGTTTTTTAGATCGATAGTCCTTGTTGTTTCGTACCCTTAGCACGAAAACAACAATTTGTATCGTAAATTTTCCCTATATATATATAATTCCACATGTAAATATCATAATTTGCTTCATTCATGACAAATCAATCATAATAACCTTCAAGAGCCTATGCAGATAATTAATAATTGGCACAATACATGATTTTACCGACCTAATACTTGATTGACTGATTTAGGAAGCCTAAAAACATTAGCAAATGATAGTTAATCATGAACATTTGATCATAGTCTAACATGATGGACTTTTAATGATATTCACAACTAGTCCAACTTGAAAGTTCAATCATAGACATACTTAATTGATAACATTTTCAAAAAGAGCTTCCTTGGTAAATTACAATCATACTTTCAGCGATTATAGTCAAGCATGGTTAAACTCGATAGAAATCAGCTAAACATTGTAAAAAAATGGTAAAAAAATGGTTAATGAGTATACCTTCTAAAGGGATGGAGATATGACTCATGTGTAACCACGCTTGTTTATAGCAACAAAGTAACATACAAGACTTGTGAATGAAAGAGACAAAGCTTCCTTTATGCCTTCATCTTGTATTCAACACGTCTTTAGCCGAGCTCTATTCTAAGTTCGTGACATGATTTCTCCATCTAATAAACCTAACTTGTACGCACCTTTACCTAAGACGTACTTCATGGATATGATAAGGTCCTTCTAGTTAGGACCGATCGAGCTTCCTTTGTGCCTCCATCTTGCTAGCATCATTGCTCCTTAACATATATAAGAGAACTGCCGACGATGAAACATTGCATTATAGTATCTTTCAAGTGATTTTTATATCTCCCCTCTTTTATTACGACCGGTTCTCTTCTTTCCTCTATCAAATGCAAATTGAACCAATCTCCTCATCATTATTAACTTTGCTAGTATCAAATGCAAATTGAACTAAAATGTTCAACTATAGAAGGCGTTCGCGATGACATATATGTTAGGTTTCAAGCGGCGCAGCGGAACCAACACACGAACCCGCACAAACGATTATCACGCAGAAAATAGAAAAATAAACGACACAAGGATTTTACGTGGTTCGGTCGGTCTGGCCTACGTCCATGGGCTGCAACTAGGGTTTTCTTTATTTGCTCAGTACCAAGATTACAATACATGACATGGATATATATAAAGACTAATTATGGTTAACAATTTAATGAATAAGAAAACTAAACATGGGCCCAAGCCTAAAGCCTTCACAAACCCAACAATATATGTTCCATCAAACATACTCAAACAAGCGATGGGATTAAATTTTAATCATCTGTTTTCAAACTTTCGTGAAATATTAGTCGAATTCAAACACATTTCTCTGTCATCAAACTATAACTGAAGCCAGAAGAACATATATATATATATATATATATATATATGTATGTACTTTTTGCACAAACAAATGCTACAGCCAAAGCCAAGACAACATCGATCGTAATATATGATGCATGTGGATAAAGAGTAAAGTGGGGCTGCTACAACACTTCAAAAGGAAGCAATGCACGTGAAAAAGCAGCCTTTGAAAAAGAGTTCACTTTAAAGTGAGTGCACATGTATTGAGAGTTCCATTTCCAAAGCTCCTTCAATGCTACTTCTTACTATTTTATACCAAGTTAACACATGGGTTATTATTTGAGTGATAATATGTTATACATATGTTAATATAACAACATGACCTACTGTCCTAGAGTGTGATTTTTCTTCAAAGTTCTGAAATGTATGTATATATCGTCTCGTTATACATTCAAGAAACTTAAAGTACCAAATCGCAATCACACAACATTTTCCTAGCTACTTGTATGGTTCATGGTAAATAATCAAAAAGAAACCTTGAATTACACAATGCAAAATATACCAAAGGCAAAAAAGATTGCTAAATTCAAACCCTCACAAAATAAACATATCACCTTCTCTTCTATACCAATCACCCAAACAAATAACCTTGAAACTAATAAATATTGTAATACTTTAACCCATTAGTTTTAGGTTTACTTCTCTATATATACTCATGTATATCATTGTATTAGGACACACAGAAATATACCAATCTTAATGAGGTTCTAACCTCGCGTGATCACTTTCATACATATTATATAAGAACAAACTCACTAGACCGTAGACGTTGCACCCAATTTTTCGATGGTACATTGCGTTTGTTGAGGAGAAAACTTGGTTGCTAAGATGAGAGTATCGAGTTTCTCACGATCTGGAAGATATATTAAAAGAATTGGAAGGCTGAAATCGATTGTGGCAATGGTTTGGAAAGCATATAATATTCAAGTTGTTTTGGCTAGATCAAAGAAGGAACCGAAACATCGCTTATAGGATCATGCCACTCTGAACCACCATCACCACCAGTTAAGGTCCATAGGAAAGAAGTTGGATCAGATGATTCTAAGGCTTTGATTTGATCATTATCATTCTCACCATTGAAACTAGTGTTCCAATTTGTGCTGATCTTTGATCCCTCCATTTGAACTTCATTCACAACTGAACCATATGGTGGAAAACCTACAAATGCTGGTTGTTGCTGAAGGCTTGAAGCTAAAAGAGAAGATAACATATGATCACTATTGCAGCTAGAAGTGAATCCACCACTAAGTTTGGAGCTTGTAACGAGTGACAACGAATTATAAGCACGAGCCACTGAAGGATCCCCAGGATCTGTTGGTGAAAACCCTAATCGAAAAGAACTCGTTTGAGGTTGAATGAGATCATACCTGGTGTCGAATCTTGGGCGTTTTGGGTTTCGTTGTAGTAACCCATACAAAGGGTTGAGGATGTTGTTTGAAGATGTGGAGTGATCAAGATTAGGGTTAGGGTTATTATCAACTGTAGTGAGTGTTGTCTTGATTCTTTTGTTTTTCCTACAACCACCACCCACCGGAACATTTCTTAAGGTGCCACCTCTGGTCCAATACCTCTTGCAAGCTTTGCAAAAATGTCTAGGTTGTGACAAACTATAGTTGTTGTAGTAGCAAAACTTGGTGTTCGATGAGTTGCATCGCGGGCACTTCAATACCTGTTGTTGTTGTTGCTGCTGCTGTTGTTGCTGTTGTTGTTGAATCTGGTGAGTAGTTGATCTTCCCGCGGAAGCCATGCTTAATTATCAAAGTAAAAAGTATAAAAAAGATATGAAAGAATTAGGGAAAAATAATAAAGTTTTGAACTTTTGAGGTTTGGTGGAGGAGATCAAGCTAAGAGTAGGTACACAGCTAGACATATATCCTCTCTCCAAATGCTAGAAAACAAATGGGTGAGACACATTATTAATTTGGAATTGAGGGATGAGTTGGAGGATTCTAAAAAACATTCTTTGATTGATTAATTATTCACAGCTTGTAAAAGTTGCAACAGACAGTAAAGAGACAAAGAACAGGTATATTGTCTATCTTTTATTTGTGGAGAAAGAGATAGAGAGATAGATAAATAGGTGAGTTAAGATGCAAAGTGACTTTTTACATAGTATGCATAGGAGGCCACTAAAATACGAGAACTAAGTTTTATGGGAATCTATGTATTTATAACCATAGTACGTATTCATGTTATACTCACACGTACACTATTTACACCACATTCGCATCATTCAAGCTATGAACACTATAGATTCACATTATGATCCATGTTTCTTTAAATCATTTTTATAAGTAATATTGTAAAAAATGTTTAATCTAAAAGGTCTACAAAAAAATTATGTGCTTGACACGCGTCCTTTGATTGTTTTTAAAAGGATGGTATTTTATTAATTGTGTCAAATTATACATCAGCTTATTGTGTCTTATACGTTCATTGTATCAAATATTAGTCCATTGTGTCTTATATTTTGCATCATTTGTAATATGTATTCATAATTGTGTTTTACGTTTTAGATCATTTTGTGTTTTTTTTGTCATTATTTCTCTAGATTAGATAAATTAGTTATCTATTATTGTGTTTTACAGTTAGAAGAAAACAATAATATATTTTGACAAATGTATTTTTTAAAACTCATAGTGTTAAAGATAAAACAATGTATTATTTTTGTCATTGTTTTTTTTTAGATTATATAAACATGTTTATAACAATGAAATTTTGACACCTATGCCATGAAAATACCTTTTCTTTGTTTTGGATGTTACCACTTGAAAGCTCAACAAAATCTATTATTTTTAAAAAGTAGGTTTAAATGAGAATGAAAAGGATCTACTATATGAACCTCCACACAACCAAATATCTTTTCCAAAAAAATTTGGTTAAATAACAACTAATACTGATAACGATGATGATGATGGTGCCGTGGTGGTGGTACGGTGATGACTAGGACAATACAACATAAGTAATAGTGTATCGATTAAGTTAAATATATTTTGCAATTAGATTAGATTTGTTACTTATTATGGTTGTCATTTTAACCCAATTTAAATATATTTGACGTCAGTGGCTAATATTTGAGAATTTAGTAAATTGTAAAATAATGATCAGGTCAAATAGACTGAAAGCCATCGAAGTATTGGTCAGACATTATCTAAACAAACTAAGAGAACTAAAGGTTTGAATCAAATTTAAACATTAATTTTTCTGAAAACTCAAAGTATATTACAATACACAACCACCAGTAAACTATAGAGAAATCGTAATAATAACTTGGAAAACTTGAGAGTCGCAATTCGCTTTCAGATTGAAACTATTTGGGGTTCACACCAAATATTCAATCGGATAAAACTCAAGTTTCAGAAATAGAAATATGATTCATGTGTGTTTATGATCATGAACCAGAAGAGAAGAATGAAGAAGATCGACCAATTCGATTATTTCAGAGATGGGGAAACTGCCGAAGGCAGTTTTTCTTATGTGAAATTACACTTTTTACCCCGAAGTTTCACATATGAAATTTCGAGAAAAAACAAATTCTATTGTATTTTTGATAAAGCAATGTTTACCAAATTCTAGAGCCAGGGGCTCTGCCCCTTGGACCCCGCTCTCAGGGGCGCTGCCCCCGAACCCCCGCCAAGGGGGCATTGCCCCCTTGGAACCCCGATCGCTTAGGGGCTTCGCCCCTAATAAGATTTTCAATTTCAAAAATCACAATAAACTCAAACAAGTGTGCACTCCCCCCACCTCCTGACTTGTTTGATGGATATTATGATCAAATTGGTCGTTAGTCAATCCAATTACACTAAAATATCTAACATTCCTCCCCCATTTTAGTGTAATCCTTGATTAACTAAAACAAACTCACACAAACAACAAACTTATGCATAAATGAAATATTGTGACGATTGAATTTCATCTTAGTATATTACACATTTCAAATATTCGAATATTAGGGTGTCACTATGGATTGAACCCTTGCTATTCATAGTGAATACATGAAGATAATATACACAAAAGTTTACATACTTATATATTCTTACTTGACACTATATTTTACTAACCTTGTGTTCTTATCCTTCATAAGCATATCAAAGCCAAGTCCAAGCTTCTTGAAGCAACTAAACTTCATGCTCATATAGGTAGCTCTTTTCCTCTTGCACCTGCATATGTAATTTTTCAAAAGAACTATTAAGAAGTTAGACTTTAACCTCCTCAACTTACAGGTCTGAACACATACCTTGGGATGTTGCTACTAATGCATTCCAATCTCCAGATGTTAAGCTTTCCGCATTGAATTCAGCATCTAGTATTACACTAGATGGGAATTGGGTATCTTAACATGAGAGATATTAGGTGGACTTCAATCCCATCCTCAAAGCCGACTTGTGCACAAGATCTCTATTTAACCCTTTAGTTAGATGATCGGCTAAATTATGTTGAGTTCTCACAAACTCCACAGATATCACACCATGCATGATGAGCTCACGAATTATGGTATGTCTAACACCTAAGTGTCTAGACTTGCCATTATACACTTGACTATAAGCCTTAGCCAAAGTGGCTTCGCTATCACATCTAATAGATATAGGTGATATCGGTTTAGGCCACAATGGAATTTCATAAATCAAATTTCTTAGCCATTCAGCTTCTTTACTAGCTGCTGCTAATGCCACAAACTTAGATTCCATTGTTGAGTTAGTAATGCAAGTTTGTTTCTTCGATGCCCAATAGATGGCACCTCCTCCAAGTAGAAATGTCCATCCACTTGTGGAAGAATGATCTTCCATATTTGTAATCCAACTTGCATCCGAATAACCTTCAATAACAGAAGGAAATCCAGAATATGTTAAACAATAATTCATTGTTCCTTTTAAGTACTTAAATACTCGATTAATAGCTTGCAAGTGATGTGAACTAGGGTTACTAGTAAATCTACTAAGTTTTCCAACAGCATAGGCTATATCAGGCCTAGTGCTAATCATGATATACATGAGACTTCCAATAGCTTTTGAGTATTCGAAGTTGAGATACTGCAATACCTTTATTAGGTAGAAGTTTAAGATTAGGATCTATAGGAGTGCTTACAGGAGAACAATCTTTAAAGTTAAATTTCCTCAAAATTTTCTCAATATAATGAGATTGAGAAATTGAAATACAATTGTTCTCACGCTTGATCTTTATACCAAGGATCACTTCAGCCTCCCCCATGTCTTTCATAGCAAACTTAGATGACAAGAATTCCTTAGTTTTATCAACTTGACTTTGGTCAGTACCAAATATTAACATGTCATCTACATATAAACAAATTATAACTCCTTTACCAGAAGTGTCAAACTTGCTATATACACACTTGTCTACTTGGTTTAGCACAAAACCATTAGACAGCACAACATCATCAAACTTTTGATGTCATTGTTTTGGTGCTTGCTTCAGACCATATAAAGATTTTATCAACTTACAAACTTTATTCTCATTACCAGGCATAACAAAACCTTCAGGTTGTTTCATGTAAATCTTCTCATCCAATTCACCATTTAAAAATGCAATTTTCATATCCATTTGGTGAATCACAAGATTGTGTATAGCTGCAAGTGCTAATAACAATCTAATAGTAGAAATCCTAGCAACATGAGCATAAGTATCAAAGAAATCGATACCTTCTTTCTGTCTAAATCCTTGGATAACCAATCTAGCTTTAAACTTATCTATGCGACCATTCACTTTCATTTTCTTTTTAAAGATCCATTTACATCCCAATGGTTTACATCCAGGGGGTAAATCAGCCAACTTCCAAGTATTGTTTTGCATAATGGAATCCATCTCATCTTGGATTGCTTCTTTCCAAAAAGCAACATCTCTAGAAGCCATAACTTCACTATAAGTCTTTAGATCCTCCTCAATATTAAAGCAATATTAATATTGAGATTCAGTCTCATTCCTTGATCATTCAACTAAATAAAGTTGAAAATAATCACCAAAAGACTTAACTTTTCTTGCTCTTGTACTTTTTCTTGGTTCAGTTCTAGTGGAAGGTATATCTTTGCTATTAACCGAATTACCACCAAATGTATTATCAGTTTGAGAAATGTTGGAAATCATGTCCTTTGGTCTAGGTATAGAAGTAAATTTTTCTTCATCAAATATTGCATCTCTTGACTCTATAACCGAGTTCACAGATACATAATCATTAGGTTCTAAGACAAAAAATCTATAAACCTTAGAATGCTATGCATAACCAACAAAGATATAGTCTATACCTCTTTCACCTAAAGTTTTCCTTTTAGGTTCGGTAAACCTCACAACAGCTCTACATCCCCAAACTTTAAGATGACTTAAGTTTGGGGGCTTTTTGTACCAAAGTTCATATGGGGTATTCTTATTCTTTTTATTAGGAATTCTATTCAATAGATAACAGGCTATTAACATTGCCTCACCCCAAAATCCTTCACTCAAACCCGAATAGGACAACATAGAATTAACCATTTCTTTTAACATTCTATTCTTTCTTTCTGCTACACCATTTTGTTATGGTGTATAAGGAGCTGTAGTTTGATGTATTATACCAGTGGATTGGAAATACACCGGATCATAATACTCACCTCCTCTATCAGTACGAAGAGTTTTAATCAACCCATTTTGATGAAGCTCTACCTCTTGTTTATAAATTTTAAATTTATCAAGAGCTTCATCCTTAGCATGTAATAAATACACATAACAATATCTAGAGACATCATCAATAAATGTAATAACATACTTTTTATTACCTAATGATGGTGTAGCATGCAAGTCACACAAGTCACTATGTATGAGATCTAAAACTTTACTTTCCCTATTAACATCTTTAAAAGGTTTTCTAGTTATCTTAGTTAACATACATGTCTTGCGTTTTTTATTGTTCATATCAAAAGCAGAAATTAAACTCATTTTTGACATATCTTTTAGCCTTTTATAATGAACATGTCCTAGTCTAGCATGCGATAATTTTAATTTGTTCATATTATTACTAGAACTAGTTGAAGCCATACAAACAGATTCATTACCAAAAGAAATATCCAAATTCAACATAAACATACAATTACATAGATAACCAAATCCAACAAAAGTACCATGTCTTGACAAGATATATTTGTCACTTTTCAACACTTGTTTGTAACCACAATTATTTAATACAATATCAGACAACAGATTCTTTCGAATTCCAGGTACATACAATACTTTGTTTAATACTAAAAGTTTTTTAGAAGTAAACACAAGCTTCACATTTCCTAGTCCCTTGATTGGTTCGGTTGCAACATTGCCCATTTTTAATAATGATCCATCTTCAATTGGTTGAAAGTCCTTGAACCTACGAAGATCTTTACACACATGTCTAGTTGCTCCCGAATCAACCCACCAAGCAACATCATCATCCGGCACATAAAATGATTCAAAAATTAGTGATACATAATTCTCACCCGAATTATAATTTGGAACTAAAATCTAACCTTTTTGCTTTCCCGGATCCTTAGATCCACTTGGACCAGCATCATTCTTGTCTTTACCAACTCGACAATCCTTCTTGAAATGACTAGGTTTGCCACACTTCCAACATGCTAACTTTGGCTTGTTATTGGGGCCTTTGTTGTTGTTGAAACCTTTAAACTTTCGTTTGCCTTTAAACTGGTTGGTATTCTTTGATGATTCACCTTCTTCCACCATATTCACTTGTGAAGGTCCAGCCATATTTTTGTCCTTAACTTTGTCACTCTCTTGAGCCCTTAGAGACTCTTCAATTCTAAAGTGACTACCAAGTTGGACAGACTCAATTCCTCCTTATGTTTTAAAGTATGTTTGAGATCTTTCCAAGAAGGAGGCACTTTGTCAATTATTCTAGAAACCGAGATGGATTCATCCATCCTCATATCATGTTGAACAAACTGTCCCATAATCCTTAACAATTCATTGTATTGTTCCATGACAGGCCTTGAATCCACCATTTTGTAATTTATAAAATTACGAGTTAATTACACGATTGGTCCCTGTGCTTTGCTCATATTGCAATATTGGTCCCAACTTTTGAGAAATTACAGGTTTGGTCCTTACTGTTTGCCAACTCGTAACACGATTGGTCCCTAACACTAACTTCTATTAAGTTTTCCAGTTAAGTGAATGTAAAAAGACCACAATGCCCCTGTAATTGTCAAATACTAGAAGTGGGTCCCACTCCTTCTTCTCCACTTCTTTCACAATCCAACCCCCCATTCACCACCACCGGCTGCCACCATCGCCACCACCGCCGGCTGCCACCGTCGCCACCACGTTCTCGTCAACCCTTCTTCCACCACCACCTCATATTAATATCTTATCGAACCACTAATCCCATCAAACCATGGTCTGCCCCTACGACTGGCCGGAGCCCGTATTCAGAGTCTAATCCTTATCAGAAAGCGATCAACCACTTATTCCCGACAGATACATCAAATCGCCAGCAGATCGATCATCGCTAAACCTATCACATCCATCGGACATCAACATCCCTCTCATCAACCTCACAGACTCCGATTGTCAGACCTCAATTTTTTACCCGTGGCCATCGATTGCTGGTTTTCGAGATGCAAATGGGTTATACCTCCACGGACCTCCCCGCCGTTGCTATTCGGAAGAAAGCGACGGAGGTCGGAGCTAAGGTGGTGCAGTCGTGAATCGTGATCACAGGTGATCGCAGTCGCGAGAGGATTGCCACCAGCACCACCACCATCGCCATGATCGCAGTCGCGGGAGAAACAAGGAATCAGTCGAATCGGAGGGTTGTTCCGGCGAAGGTGGTGCAGCTAAACGGGGAGGTGTGGAGGTGGAGATGTGGCGGCGGAGGTGCGGGGGGAGGTGAACTGGGATGGTGGTGGTTGTGGTCTCCTGGATTGTGTGTGTGTGTGTATATATATATATATATATTGTGTATATATACTATCTTATTAAATGAAATGGGACCCACACATTTAATATATATATATATACCATATTTTTAAATTTTGTCTTTTAGTTCAGGGGTATTTTAGTCTTTTCACATCCACTTAACTGAAAAACTTAACAGAAGTTAGTGTCAGGGACCAATCGTGTTACGTTTTGAAAAACAGTAAGGACCAAACCTGTAATTTCTTAAAAGTTGGGATCAATATTACAATATGAGCAAAGCACAGGGACCAATTATGTAATTCTAACTAGAAATTTCTTACTTGAAGAATCTTCTGCCATATATTTGGATTCAAGGGAATCCCATAGTTTTTTTGCAGATTCAACATTTTGATAGATATCAAATAGGGAATCAGACATACCGTTTAAGATGTGACCACGACAGATGTAGTCGTCATTCTCCCACTTGCATCGCATCCTAGTCTGTTCCAGAGTCTCGTTTTCCATCAATTCTGGCATGGGAGTACTTAGAACATACACAACCTTCATAGTGGTCAACAGGAAATGCATCTTCTTCTGCCATCTTCGAAAGTCTTGTCTAAACACACACGAATCATACTTCGATTTTTGAAACTTGAGTTTTATCCGATTAAATATTTGGTGTGAACCCCAAATAGTTTTAATCTGAAAGCGAATTGCGACTATCAAGTTTTCCAAGTTATTATTACGATTCCTCTACATAAACCTTTATGATTTTGCAACATCCAGGAGAGGGTTTTACACCATAAACCCCAGTAAAATTTGTGCCTTATTGTTATATTAGAAATCCAAGTAAACAATTGGAGCTTGATGTCTTCAACAGTAATCCTTATGTGGTGCAAAACTTGTTGCAAACGCATGCATTCCGACATTCCAAATGAACTACATTATGTCGTTTATTGTTAGCCATATTCTTATTGCCTTCTTCGCAATCAGGACTAGTGCAAGATTGATTTATGGTGTAGAATGAAAACACTGTAATGTATTTTGTATTGTTCATCAACTATTTATATAACTAACACTATGTAAAATTAAAAATGTAACAAACCATTTCCAATATATTATTAAAAATATGAAGTTTTTGAGTTCAAGTCGCACATGTGACAAAAAAAAAATATGGGTTTTAGGTTGGGTTAGGGGGTTTCTCACCTATTGTGAGTTTCCTCCTGAGAATGGTCTCGGGTTTTGTACTCGAGTAATGGATATGATCGGGTGGGTCAGTGTCCCGCTAGTGATTCAATTAGCTATTTTAAAAAAAATAATCTAAAAATAATAATGATTAAATATATTATATTGCATTTTGATTTAGAAGTTCTACTTTTACATTCACTTCTAGTTGGACAACATCTTGAAATGGGCTTAAGTAAAATCTTGGGCTTGAGACAGCGTCTGAGAGTGAGAGGTAGATAAAAAATTGGATTGAAAAACAAAATGAAAACCAACTCAACCCGTAGGTTTGAGATCGGTTCAATCTTATTCAATGGAACCGGGTCCATACTGGTAAAAACTGATTTGATTTCAATCCGATTCAACTTGATTAAAATCCGGTCATTTCCCTCCATCAAACCTTTGACTTTTGTTAACCGAACATGAACCGAATTTCACGAACCGGTTTCCAACCCGATTTGACACCGCTATGATTTATCAACGCTTTCTACTTCATAGATTGGTTTGGCAATGGATTGACATGGGTTACAACTTACAAGCTTAACTAAATGCGTATACAAATCAAAATTTAAATAGAAAATTGTAAAATTCGTGAACATTTTATTATATGTAGGGTTGGAAAAAAAGATAAAACTAGTAAAAATACTATTTTATGTATATATAAAAAATAATATAATAATGTCTATAATAATTTTAATTCTCACACCATATGGGTTACATCAATATCGTTATAAATTTCATATAAAATAACAAGTATCTAATGATCAACAAACACGAGGATGTTATAAGTTTCAAAACTTTACTCGGTGATCATCACCTTTTTTTTTCTTTTTCTAAACACTTGTAATCAAGCTATGTAACATTTTATAATAAAATTAACACAATTTGGTTTATCATCATGATATATGCACTAATATAAAGGGATCGTTATTTTTTATAAAAATTAAAATGCCAAATTTTATTCTTTATCCGTAAAGAGAGTTGACAAAAAAACACTTGGAAAGTTGCCGATGATTGCGCAACAATATATGCAAAAATATGAAATACCACTATCCCAACCATTGACTTTCTTGATGACAAATTATGTTTGACTTTTTACCCTTTGACCTCCACTGTGGTCAGTCAAAACTTTTCCAAATATGGATGTTTTCCAATTTCCATTAATACATAGTGTTTATTATTACAAAGAGGGGAATAGTATATTTTTTAGGTTTTTCCATTATGGCCACCAAACTTTAAGCTTTTTAATTTTAGCTACAAAATTTCCTTTCAATTTTTGTTTTTTGATTTTTTAATAAAATGAGTAGAAACTTGTCATATATAGAAGAAAGTTAGAGTCTCATTATGTATAAATGGAAGATCCTTTTTGAATATTACTTCCTTAACAATAAGAGGAATGAAAGGGAGCAGAGCATATTCACACGTGCGCATGAAGATGGGTATAATGTGACATTTTGATAGTGCGTCAATACGCACACGACATGAGACTATAAGAATACTATATTTTGTGATGCTTCAGTGACAGAAGTAATAAATAAACAATTAATACTAAAATTAGCAAGCATGGGCCTTTTGATTTTGACAATAAAGATCAACCATAATAACTTGTATTTGACGGTAATCCAAAAATGTATTTTCAAAGTCTTTTTGTCTTTAGACTCATTAGTTATATGTGTGTATATATATATTTTACCATATACGTTAACAAAACAAATAATCAAATATTTTTGAATATATAAATAAATTTATCATGCTTCAAGGAAAGATTTAGATTGGGTACGTGAAATTAAAATCATTTGGTACTTTCATAATAATTAAGTAAAACTCTTTTAAAGACTTTAAAAGATATTTGGTACGTGAAATTAAAATCATTTAATAGACTTAAATCCAAAAGGGTTGTTTGACAATATTTGAACCAACAAGTATTATTGGGTAAGAGACTTCAAACAAACAAGCGTTGAGCCAGTCATTGTTGTTTGATTGGTTATCGAAAAATACCTATTTTAAAGAGAGATGGTGGTTGTCAGTGGAGGTGAGGTGGTGGTCGTCGACAGAAAGTGTGCTTGAGTGGAGGGGCCAATAGACGATCGGGGTGGAGGAGCGTTGATCAAACTGATCGGGTTGGATTTGTAGGGCAATACTTAAAAGACAAACTAAACCATTAACATACAATTAAAAAAAAAAAAAAAAAAAACTACCAAACCCAACCCCTTATATCATAACGAAAGATAACTCATCATACAACAAATTCCTACTAAAGTTTAAGAGAATGTTGATCAAATCATTTTCATCGATTAAATATATTTTAAAATCAATCCCAAAAATAAAATAAAATAATAAAATAGTGTGTGTATTTGCGGTCACGTCCTCAAAGACTTTCCTCACTCATCCCTGTCTTTCTCTCTCTAGAAACCCCATTCTCATTCTCACTCAGTGAGTTTTAGAGAGAGAAACCTCACTGCGTGTTTACTGTGTGAGAGAGAATCGTAGAAATTGGCAAATTGCAGTACGATTGAAGAAGACGATGCCTTCACCTCTCTCACTCCTCATTTTCCTCTTCGTCTTCCTTTCAGCTTTCACCCCTTCTCACCAAGGTTTACATCAATCACATTATTCTATTTCAGGATACAATTTTATATTACTTGTTGATGGTTAAGTTCACTAGATTGGTGAATTTTGTTTAACTTGTAGATATTAGATTGGTTTGTTTTGGCGTTTTATGCTTACATTTAGTTGTATCTGATGCCAATCGGAATTTGGGAGTTTATTACTGATTCGTTGTTTGTGAGATTGGATCAAATGTGTGACTGTGAAGTTTATGTTGCTTCGATTTAAACAAATTGGTTGAAGAAAGATGAGTCAGTGATTTTAATTTTGTTTTGGATTAACTAGCAAAAGGGATTATTAGATGAATCTGCTTTTAATTAGGAAATGAAGAACTTTGCTTAGGAGTTAGGTCACATCTGCATATGCACTGTAGGGTTCTACCAGCTTATTTGGGTGGGTTAGCTTTGACTTCAGTTGATTTTCTTGATAAAAGTCCAATAGGTGCAGATTCGATCGAGTTGATTGAAACGAGAATTATGATGGATTTTTGCTTGCAACATGTGGTGGTAGAGGGGATTCTAACATTTCGACTTCTACCTGTTGTTGTTTTGCATCATTTGATATTCTTAATTCACTTTTATCTTGTTTATTCCTGATATTAGAAGATAAAAATTGTCCTGCAAATCCACAAATCACAATATTTCGTCCGCTAGGATGTGATGTATCATCTCCAATGATGCAAACATTGCAATTTGTCAGCATGCAATAGCTTAATTTTAGAAACTGTGGCTTAATATTTTTTTACAGACTTGTAGTGACTATGCATCTATGTTATTTGCTGAATCAATTAATGATGGAAATGAGTAAACTTTAGTCTGATTTTTGTCTCTACTATTTGGATTTTCATGAATGCAGCACCATATGCTCTTAGAATAAGCTGCGGAGCCCGCAAAGATGTGCATACACCACCAACTAATACATTATGGTATAGAGATTTTGGATATAGTGGCGGATACTTTACTAATGCAACCCGTCCAAGTTTTATCGCTCCTCCTCTTCAGACAGTTCGCTATTTTCCTTTATCTGAGGGTCCCGAAAATTGCTACCACATACAGCGGGTACCACATGGCCATTATTCGATTAGAATCTTTTTCGGGTTAGTTAAGGATCCCACTTTTGACAACGAACCTTTGTTTGATGTATCCATAGAAGGAACCCTAGTTTACTCAATGCAATCGGGTTGGAGTAACCATGATGATGAGCAAGCTTTTGTTGAATCCCTTGTATTTCTTGAAGATGGAACCGCCTCAATTTGCTTCCACAGCACCGGTCATGGAGATCCAGCTGTACTTTCAATCGAAATTCTTCAAGTTGGCGAAAATGCATATAATTACGGGCCCGGGTGGGGCCGAGGAACGATCTTAAGAACCCATAAAAGACTCAGTTGTGGTGCTAAGAATCCTAAATTTGGTGTGGATTATAGTGCAGACCATTGGGGAGGAGACCGGTTTTGGAATTCAATTACTACTTTTGGTGAAAGTTCTGACCGTGTTTTGACTACAAAAAACAACATCAAGTTGTCCCCCAAAGTACCAAACCATTATCCAGAAGCTCTTTACCAAACTGGGCTTTTTAGCACTGATAGCCAGCCGGATTTAACTTACACAATGGATGTTGATCCAAACAGAAATTATTCCATCTGGTTGCATTTTGCTGAGATTGATCCTTCAGTCACAGGGGAAGGACAAAGGGTTTTTGACATTTTAATAAATGGTGATACCGAATTTCAGGAAATTGATATTGTAAAAATGAGTGGAGGTATAAATAGTGTTCTTGTGCTGAACAAAACAGTTGCTGTTAGTGGGAGAAGTTTGACAATAACTTTGAAACCTGTTAAAGGAAGTCATGCTATTATCAATGCCATAGAGATCTTTGAAATTGTCAATGCTGAGGCCAAAACTTTGATCGAGGAAGGTACTAATTCAACTAAATTTTTGTTAATATAAGCACTTCTTGATGACCAAATAAACAAGTCAACTGCTAAGTATTATATGTAATGCGAGCTTCATTCCCTATCATTTCCTGATTGGTCATATGTAATTTGACAAATTTGGTTTTTGAGTAGTGATTTAGAACATTTCATCATGGAATTTAAAGCTGTAAAAAGTAATTTAGTATATAATAACTTTCCTTTTTATTTGTAGTAAGGGCTTTGCAGAAGTTAAAGAGTGCACTTGGTCTTCCTCTTCGTTTTGGGTGGAATGGTGATCCGTGTGTTCCACAACAACATCCATGGAGTGGAGTAGATTGTCAGTTTGATTCAACTAAAGTGAAATGGTTCATTGACGGGCTGTAAGTTCTTTATGTGTTCACTTGACATGATTTCTCGAATTGATATGTGTTAAAATCTGCAACATTTGAAAAGCACCAACTTAACATGTGTGTTTGGACTAGGGGTGTTCAATTTCGAATATCCGAATCCGAATCCGAAATTTCGGATTCGGATTCGGATATCCGTTCGGATATCCGAATTTCAAAAATAATTTATATTATTTAATAAATTTTATAAAAATATAATAAATTTTATTGAAATTCTTCTCATATATCCGAAGTTTTTATTAAAACATCCGAAATTTCTGAAAATATCCGAAATATTTAATTAATATTTAATATTTTTAAATTTTTATAAACATATTTTGGATATTTCGGATATCCGAAATATCCGAAAATTCTCAAAATCACTATCCGAATCCGAATCCGAAATTTCGATATCCGAAGTTCGGATATCCGAATTTTCGGATGTCCGAATTTCGGATTTTCGGATATTTCGGATTTGGTTTCGGATTCGGATATTTTTGAACACCCCTAGTTTGGACTAAACTAACACAATAAAATGGTTGCTTGACTAAGATATTTTATTTTTTATTTTTTTCCAAATGCTGCTATTACTAAAATATGAATACATGAAAGTATCTTGATTTATTATACATATATGTTCTCCCTCTTTCACCGATAAGAATCAGGTTGTATGATAATCATGAAAACTAAAAGAGAACATAAAGATAGATCCTACTCTTTGAGGAACACGCGTCTCCACTAGTCTTAGACTCAAGCTTGGTTTTATAAGGCTCGAGGCAGTAAGGTCCTACTATTTAAGTAATTAAGTCTATACAACATATTCTATTTTGCTAATCCTTAATCACCGCAAAATAAGATGAAAGAAGTACAAATAGTTTTGTATATGAAAAACATGAACTATCTGTGTAGGACCAAGCAAACTCTATATAACTACAGAAGCTTAAGGAAACTAAATACCATAGTTTAATTACCATAATTTACAAAAAGAAAAGGAAAAAAGAAAACAGAAAGTAATTTTCATATTTTTTTTATTCTTTAAAGTTAAACAAGCTCAAGCTTTAGCCAAGATCGACCTTAAATTGGAGCTTGTTTAATAAACGAGCTTGAGCCCGAACTTCATACACCAATCTTGATAAGGCTCGTGAGCCTAAACGAGTTTACTACTTATATTAATTTAATAGTAATTATGTTAACTTATACTCGCATATTAAACATTATTATTATTATTACATAACATAAATTACGTTATCAGTATATAGTTATATTTATAGATATAGGGATCGAGGGGCTCGGTATCGACTCAACTAGTTTACACTCCAACCGCTCACTTAACAGTCACATTGAGGCCCTGTATGGAAACCTTCTATCCGTTTTGCTTGCAACATAACTTCCATGTTTTTGGTCATGCACTCAAGCCTGCCGATCATGTTTCTGATCACTTCCTTTAATTGTGAAACATGAAATACCACATAGATGGTTTATGTAAAAGGAGCTTGTACACGTCTTTCCTGACCTGATTCAACTGACTGCTTATCTTGCATCAAAGCTGCTTCCAATCCTTCCACGGCCATGGGTTTGACAGACACCATAAAACGACATAGGCTGGTAATAATGCACCAATAACATGATCAAAGAACTCTAACCAGTAACTAATGTGTGAAGTACATTATGTCACATACAAAAACCTGTTTTGTTTTACCAAAACTATGCGCTGGTGGTACTCACATCTCTTATACACATTTCTCTTTATATATACAGAGGTCTTGACAACCAGGGTTTAAGAGGATTCTTACCCGATGACATATCAAAGCTGAGTCATCTACAACATATGTAAGTTTAACAGGTCCTGTTCAATTGATAACCACGTAATCTGCTGTTTACATTTTCTACAATTAAAATATCGATATAATCTGCAGGAACCTGAGTGACAACAGCATCCAGGGGCATATTCCTTCGTCACTTGGAAAAATTGCTAGTCTAGAAGTACTGTGAGTATAATTTACAAGATACTTTTTTTTTTTTTTTTAATTTGTACATGGTTTCAAGTATTTAGCTAAGAAATTACTTGGTGAATATGTTTTTGAAAGACTGAAACTGCATTGCACTTTTGCAGAGATCTTTCATACAATTTCTTTAATGGATCTATTCCCGAAAGCCTTGGAGGTTTGACATCAGTTCGAATATTGTAAGATGCTTGTATTATTATTTTTTCTTTTTGTGCAAGTAAAATCTAAAAATATAAAGACATTGTATAAAAAAGATGTATTTTAGATGCTATAAATGTCTATTTGTAAAATCATGTTGTAGGAATCTGAATGGCAATTCCCTCTCTGGAAAAGTTCCAGCTGCATTAGGAGGAAGGCTCTTGCACAGAGCAAGCTTCAAGTAGGTTTTTAGTTTTTTCATAAATAATATGTCATCTTATTAGTACTTCTATTTTAACTATAATCATGTTATTAAATAAGAAGATTTAAGACATTTTATGCATTAAACATACTCTTAGGGTAACCAGTTTTTCTTTTATTTTCTTTAACCGTTAGATATGGGCATTTGTAGTTTTACAGATAATGAAGGTCTTTGCGGGATACCTGGACTACCAACCTGTGGCCCTCATCTTTCTGCTGGTGCAAAGATCGGAATCGCGTTAGGAGCATGTGCAGGACTGCTTCTAATTGCTACGTGCTTAACATGTTGGTGGAAAAGGCGCCAGAACATCCTCCGAACTCAGCAAATCGCAGGTAAGTATCTCTTTTTTTAATTTCAGTACGAAAATACCATTTTTACACTCAATGTTCATTATAACTGTTCATATTAAGTGTATTTGACTGTATCATTTGAATATGATAAACAGCAAGGGGTGCTCCTTATGCAAAAGCAAGAACTCACTACTCTCGCGACGTGCAATTAACAAGACACAATAACGGTCATGAAAATGCTAGGACTGCAGCCGAGAATGGGCCTATCTTGCTGTCTTGATCACAACCATTCTCTGATTATTAAAGTTTAAAACTTGCTAGCGGGCATAACGTCGTAAAGCACACACACGGGTGCACACGTGTGTCAGTGTCACAAATGTAAGCATAAGTTTTCTACAGTGTATTTTGACTGTGTTGAATACTTAGTGAGGTTAGCTTTTAGCAACCCTAGAAAATTTTAGTTGAAGCAAGCAGGGAATGAACAAGATTGTATATTATCCTTTTTTTTTTATGTTATCAAATAGACTATTATAATGTAAGATGAGTTTTACACCCCCTTAAAAAGCAACTTTTATGACCTTTATCCCTTCAGCTTCTAGCATCGGCCTTTAACTTGGTCCCCCTCGATGGACATATCACACACACTTCTCCCTCATACATACGATCGTCATGTGAAAAATACAAACAATGGATTATTTCGAGTCAAATTATGTGTTGCAAGTGTAAAAGTAAAATGGACATCTTGTTCCAAATAATGTGTGCATTATATGATGTATAGACAAACATTACCTCTATTTCAAAAAATAACAGACTACTTTTAAACAGACCATAACATCAGCGAACCTCTATGCATCATATGTATTCTTTTGTTACCATGGAGGTATATGAAAACTTAAAAGAACTAATAAAAACACCATGAAGTTTTTATTTACATAAGCTTATCATATGACAAAGAGTATACTATACATACATGAGGCACAACTGCACAAGCTAACCTTTTTTTTAATCATGAAAATTTTGAGTCTTTGACTTGTATCTGCCATTGGCTGTCCATGGTTTGATTTCTGTAATTGGTCACTCATCAATGATTCATTGTGAGCTGAGGTGGTTCACTTGTTGCTGTAAATGTTCAAACACCAAAGATCAAACTTTTGTCACCTATATAAAGCCGAACTATAGGTCAATATGCAGCATAGCATGTGTCGCAATGTCTGCTACCAATTGATTCGGTGCAACCATTAAGGCAATAAAACGAAAACACAGTTTTGATTGGTTTTGCATACAAGACCCGTATCACTTTGCTCTCGATACCAATCATTTTTCCACAAGTTTGTTAATATCTATCTATGTAACATGTACCAATTAGGTGAGATATGATACAATTTCACTCGTAAAGAACAAAAGGAGAAACATACTTACAAAAGCAATCTCTAAATACCAAAATTCGTAACTTTGGGCAAGCGACAAAACGACATGGTGTCATTGGTCGGTCCCATGTGTGGTCTTGAGAGAAACATCCATAAGGAAGCCACGTCGCTTGAACCACAGTTTTACTAACATCATCAAAAACAGACAAGCTCCATTCCCCATTGAGGCTTAGTTCAACTCCCCCTTAGCAACTTGCTAATTGGTGTCGCCTAAAGATATGTTCTTCTTTCATATTCAAACTGCTCCCTTCATCAATGTCAAAATCCAAAAACAAGCTTAATATCTATGACTGTTTTTAGGGAAATGATATGTGATCAATGAGGCATGATGTTTAACAATCATCATTAAATATAGTATATATTAAACTTCACCCATCATGATCAGCAAGGCCTCCCTATTTCATCATCATCATCATATCATTCATTACCATAAGAGTGAACACAAATTACAGTCAACAAAGATGAAATGCTCAAGAGCAAGGAAAAGAAAGTAAGCACATATATATGTTATAGCTTCTTACTCTTGCAGCTTCTTGTTTTCATCTCTTATATTCAGCATTCTCTCTTCGGTCGGTGGAATTTAGTTGACTTTACTGGGAGATGGTCAGTTAGACTAAACCAAAGGTGACAAAAAACTCATACTTGATTTTCAAATTCCTTGGAAAACATGAAGATCTAACAATGTATTGTAGTACCCTTTCTCTATTTCCTCTTCTTTTACATCATGAAGTAACAAAGTTTCAATAACAAAATCTTCCCAATCATTATCAATTCTCTTTCTCTTTCTCTTTCTCTTTCTCTTTCCCTTTCCCTTTCTTGAATTCGCCACTAGCAATCGCTCATCACTTTCATTGAAGCTTTTTGCAGCCAATAATGGCCGCCTTATCTTCTCAATTCTTATTTTAGCAGCCTTTATCTTTTCTTTTATCTTTTGCTTCTTCAAACACCCATTAACAAAAGATGGAGGCATAGCATTCAATCCAACATCTTTCTCCAAAATTTTATCAAGAAAAAGTTTCTTGCTTAATTCCGAGTCTCCACTCCAATACTCGTTCGTATCCCCCAAAAAATTAAACTTTTCACTACTTCCTATCATAGCATTGTCTACCCTTTTCATCGACGTCTTCATCTCAGAATATTCTTCCAAATACTTTGCATAAATTGCAGATAAACATTCGGGTGAAACCTTAAGCCTCTCCAAATCTTCAACTTCCCATTCAACTAAACCCCGTGATCCACTTTCCCTAAAATCTTGAACAATAAAACCTTCATCTTCTCGGTCTAGACAACTGCTCACCAAACAACCCAAATCAGCATCAATGTTCTCTAAACCTATGATTTCTTCCCCAGTGTCGTTACACATTGATTTCACCTCCATATACTGAATCACAATCGGCGCATTCTTCATAATATTCTTAACATTAACATCCTCCCCCCACGGCAGATTATCTCTAGCAACATCAACCAACCGTTTCAAAAGCTCTTTATACCTCACCTTACACGTTGCAACCGCCACATTCAACTGTCCAGCCAAATCATCCATACTAATCTCCACCTCATTAAGCTCACAAACAAACACCATCACCGCCACAACCGCAGGCACAGGCCGCCTCCCCGTCGTCACATACCACTTAATCATACACTGCAACAAGAAAATCCCCTGCTTCACCATCCTAACACTCAAATCTTTTCCCACATTACTCCTACCCTTAACCCACTCCCTAAACACACGATCAAACAACCCCACAATATCAAACTCAGGCAGCTTCAAATCAAGATGATCTACAACACGCGATACCATTCGACCCAATTCGTAAACATCACACCCTATACAGTCACACACACTACTCAAAGGCATCAATTTGTTAGCTTTTCGCATAACAACATATATACAAGCACCCACAAGCACATTAAACCAATTGCCCGAACCGTATTCCTCTTCGGTTATGAGTTTAATCATGTTATTAACCTCATCAAACCGTTGTTCAAGATCGAGTCTTGAACATATGTCGGAGATGGTGTTTTGGGCTAAATAGACTTTGGTTTCGTGATAAGAGTAGTCGTACCGTGTGCCTGATGAGCCGAATCGGACGGTGGTGCCGGTGGGTCCGTCGGCGGTGAAGGTTTGGTGCTCGAAGTTGTTGAAGTCTTGAACGACGCCGCAGGAGGAGCATTCTAGGTTTCCGGTGACGGAATCGACGATTAGGGTTTTGGAGTTGCAGCTTTTGCAAGAATTCATCATGGGTTTTGATGATGATGATGTTAGGTTGCTGATTCCGGTGGTAATTTTGAGTCTTGAGGTCGCCGGAGTTTTGTGCTCCGATGTGAGTTTATCAAGGGACTTCACGACCATGGGCTCGTAAGTTGGGCCGATATTGGATCCAGCCCAGTGGAAGAACGAGATGGGCTTTAGTGTCATATCCACAAGACAATAATTCAATCCTTTTAATTTTAACGAGGTTGCGCAGCCGGGACGCGGACGAATGTCCAAACCGACGGGTTACGACAACCAGACCTTTCCACGGATCTCTCTATAGATCTGATAAGTGCGTAAACAGAGGCCACCGGTGACAGAGAGCCACCACACATGAACCTATATGTTATTCTCTGTAAAGATCAAAGAGCCTTATGTAGAAAAGATTAAATAAGACTGTGACACAATCATCAATAAAGAAAAAAGAATGCTAGATACCATTTGTGAAAAGAAGAAAAAAATGACTCATGAACTGTTGGTCCAATTAGACATATACACGGATGGAAGGGGTCCAATCAGGCCAAAAACCCACTGTTCATTCGGCTTGTAAAATTAACATATAGGGTAGTTATGAAAAGACAAATCCTTTTAATTCAATTCAAGTTCATATTCGCTAATGTACATAATGTTGGCATTTGGGGACTATATACAACTTATTTTAATTATTTTTTAACAGTTAATTGGATTACTGATTAGCAATTAGCTTATCTGATCATCTAGGTTACTAGGCTAAATGAATTACAGAACATTAGTGTAGTAGGCTAACATATTCTCAAAAAATAACTCGTATATCACTTCGTTACCATTAGTAATGAACCTAAAACCACTTTCAGGGAGAAACCCACCTTAGGTGGGAAACACCCTGACCCAACCTACAACCTTCTTTTTTTTTTATTAAAAATAAACCTTGAACCTAAAATTTTTATCTATTTTAATAAAGTCTGGAAGCGACTCGTCTCATAAACAACTTATTAGAGCACTCACAGTAACTTTTCCATCTCCAACCCCATAATTAAAAAAGATCATTATCTTTTAAAAATTTATTTATTTTCTAAAAGCATATTACTTCAGCTACCCCTTATCTATACTTATTTCAATTACATATACTTAATTATTCTTTTTTTATTATTTTTCTATTTCTTTTACTCACAACTACTTAAAAAAAATTAAATAATAGATATGGGGATGACTAGTGACACTCAAATATGAGATATCGTTATGATTTACTCTAAAAATATAAGAGATGTGGATGGGAATAAGAAACCTGAAGTCGGATTAAATTTATATGTTTTTTATGTTTTCATTATAATTAAAGTAAAACCAAAGTAAAACATCATTTATGTATGTTTTACATGTTTTGATGCATAACTTTGTTTGTCCAGCGGCAAAACTTTTGTTTTTAGCCCCTCCAGCTTAATTACATAATTATATGCACACTTTAAACATTAAAAACTAAACTGAACATCAACTATGCATGTTTTATAAGTTTTTTTGATATATAGTTTTTATCCTTTCGTAAAAGTTTTGTTTTTAGTCTCTCAAAGTTTAATTACATTATACTTTAAACTTATACTTATGTATTGGTATTTTAGCACACTTAAAACCAAAGTGAACATCATCTATGCATGTTTTACAAGTCTCTAATGCATTGCTCTTTTGTAATCTAGAAAGATCTTTTAGCCACTCAAGTTTATTCATGTACATTTTAAACCTATACTTATGTATTTGTTATTTTGACTTCATAACTTTTTTGTTTTTTTCCTCTTATAAATATTAAATTTATATCTTTATATAATTTTGAGTATGTTATTATAATATGTATGTCTTTGTCTATATTCAGATTAAAGTTTATTTAATACAATGTGATGTCTTAAAATATAAAAGTCATCAAAGCACAAAACATATAAGCCGTCAAGGTTTATTTAAGATACCAATTTTTTTACAGTTTTCTTTTATTTTCTTCTTACAACTAACAATTAAAATATGATGTTCCTAAGAAAGTCCAATTTGTACGTGTTTATTGTTATTCACGTTAATATTTTTAGCCATTACGTTTTACTCGGTTGCGGCACACTTATTTTTATGGACGTATACCGTGAATTTTTTTAGTGTTTTTATTTTTTTTTATATAAATTTTCAAGTATTATCAATAGCCCCAGAACAACGCATGAATTTGTGATTTTTTTCTATTTATACAAAGTTTCGCATGAATTTGTGAACGTTATTAACGATGTAACAATTTTATACATTATCAACGCCCACTTCAACTTACGGGGTCGCGGAAACGTTATGATGTTAGTTTCTTGCACGGTCTTACACCCTCGCCCCGTTCACCTCACGGGTTCGTGACAATGTTTCAACTTTAGCTTTTTTTTTTCAAGATGTTACGATCTAGTCCCATTCATTTCGCGAGTTCACGACAAAATTTCAACATTTATTTTCACATTTATGCTATAAATAATAACGATCAACAGTTGAACACCACATGAATTATTATTATTTATAAAAATAATAGTAGTATAAAAGCGGTAGCGGTAGTGGGCCGTAATAGATGGCTGGACGGCACACGTACAAGATAAAAAATTACCAGTGGCATGTTGGTAACGTTTAGGTAACTTGTACTTTGTGCATTAAAAGATGTGCTTTAAATGCAGGTTAGTGGTTTTAGCTCTGGATGCGGCTAATTTTGTTTTGATTGCCCCTTAGGTTAGGGAACATGAATGATAGAGCCTAGGATTTAGTGTGATTATTCTTTGATTCTGTTTAGATCTCGACCGTTGATTTATGTATCAATTAAAGAGGATGAAATGGTGTCGTTTGGTGCTTTGTTTTGTCTGGTTGTTGGTGTTTTTAGTTTTTTGGTGGAATATGATTTATTATTTAATTATTTTGATATTGTATTTTATAGAGTACATAATCAATGTAGGGTGTTTATACTTTATATTGATACACACTCTTTGGATGCCATCTATACAAGTTATATTGGGAGATAAACCTGTTATATTTATATCATATGAATATTATTATATAAAAACGTATATATGCCACATTATTTATAATTATATAACTCATCCAGGTTTACATGAATTGTATAAGCTCATCAATCATCGTTATGCATGCAAATTATTTGACATGACTGAAAATTCTTTGTTATGCATTAATTATAAATTTATCATTGAACACTCAATATAATTTTGACCCTAATAAATTTAATTTGAATAAAAATCATGCCAGACTATAAAAATAGGCACGTCGTAACATATATTCAAAATTTTATAACACGTTATAATTTAAAAAGTATAAGAAAACTAAATACGAGTAAAAGGTAATTACTATAATATAGCATTCAAATCAAAATTAGGTAGAGGCGGAAACCTCTATAGAATACATGCAATCAACTCTATTTTATAGGAGGACGACTCTTTCCTAGAAGCGGCCTGTACTTTAGAAGCGGCATGTACTTTACATGTGAGAGCAGAGACTTGAATATAGGCAGCGACATCCATGTTAAAAGCACATTTTAAGAAATCAAAAAATACATAATACCAATTGAGAAAACTAGTTGATTAAATAAAACATTTCGAGAATTTTTTTTTTATAAAAAGCACACTTGTAGTTTATTTTATTTTATTAAAAGTTTAAAAAAAGTGATACAAAAAGCATGGAAAGAGAGGGCGGCGGATTAATGGGGTGAAGCATTGAATACAGCCGCCCAATGATACGACATGTCAAAGCGGGTCCACATGAGTGACGTATGCCCTACACCGCATACCACTTTTATTTATATTCTTTTCTTATTTTCTTTTTCAAGTAGATTGTTAGGTGGTACCGCAATATTGCCTACTACTTATATTCTAGTTTTAATTTCCTTTTCAAAGTTTCATATGGAGTAAATTACATGCATTAATTTTTACTCAAATTTCATTTTTTTCTTTTTTAAATTAAAAATTACAGGTTTAATCTTAAGGTTTGAGTAAAGTTCATAGACGGTCCATGTTTACTCTTTTATATATTGTAGTTAACTTTTTAAACGGCAACCACAATCGAACTTGAAATTCGTCGAAAAATTTTGGATAGGCCAGTTTAAAAAAACGGGTGTTTCATTTTATAAATAAATAACTCATATAGAAAATTTTAGGCCCTATGCGAGTAGAAAAAAACGAGATCGCAATTCGATCAGTTGAGCGCTCTGACCTCATGTATTACGATCGTTCTTCTACCAGCCCCACTTCAAATCGCAAGTTATTCTGTTTGAGATTTAAAATGGGTTTGAATCTAGTAATAAACAAATGGTAGTATACTAAAATAATTAAAATATTAATGAGCTCTAATGTTAGTTAGGTTGAAAATAATTAAAATGCTAATGAGTTATTTAATGACCTGATAAGTTTAAGTGTTTAACAAAATATATAACAAATATTTAAAAATATATATATGATATAAATATTCTTTTCTGAAAATTCTAGGCATCTGAAAATATCGGGCCTTATTCACTCTGGATGTTGATGGATTGATGTTATTGAAGACATTTTTGATCGTCAAAGAAAACAAAATATGCTGAGAAAGATCACCTAAATATACCTATTTAGTTTTGCACAACTGGCATTGCTAAAGAAACAACTTCTTATGTTAAGTAATGCAAATGGTCCCAGTGATGAAGGCATGGTAAGTATGCTTGAAATTACAAGTTTGATCCTTATCTTTTAGATAATTATAATATAATGGTTTTTTTTATTTTTTGAATAGGATAAATTTTAACATTTTTTGTTAAATATTTAAGAATAGAGTTAATTACATGTTTGGTTTTTGTGTTAATGCCCATATTACAGGATTAATCAAAGTTTTTATACATTATTGGTCCGACTGTTAGCAAAACCGTAACACACGTGATCTTTGAAGATGATGAACATTAGTTTTTGCAGTTAAGTGAGTAAAATGTCTATCTGACTCGTAAACTAATAAACAAATTAAATAAAAACGGTGTAAACTTAGCGGGCCCCTTTGATATTCATACAATACATCCACTCAACCTCCCTCAACCCCATTATTTCCTCTCCGGCTCCCCCTTCCCTTCGATACATTTGTTGCCTGCAGCAAAACTTCCAACCACCCAGGGGTCCTTTTTTTTACATCAGGAGTATTTATTTTTTACTCGATGGTATAGATTTTTGGCCCGATAGTGGAAATTTTTTAATATATATAAAGTTCCCCACACCTAGTTTAACCCCCCCCCCCCCCCCCCCTAAAATGGTGTGATTCAAGCTCCGCTCTTGCAATCACTACCTTCACAACCCACCATAACCACCATCCCTAGCCTACACCCAACCGACTTCCCTCCCTATTTCTTACAAATCTACACCCAACGTGCCACCAGTGTCGCCCCTCTAGCCACCATCGGCCACCCAAATCAGAGTTTTAGGGGTGGCGGCCCCGCTCTCATTCATGAATGTAAATTTCTCTTGCCATCAACCTATGGAATTGCTCTAAAAGTTTGTTACCACTTGACTTAGGTTATGCCCCCTGTTATTTGCCCAATTTGTTAACATACATATGTAGTTTCAGAGAAGACATTACTTTGGAGGAAAGAATTGTACGTTAAAATAAAAGTATTAAAACATAAAACGTAATACCACACATAAGGTATTATCCTAGCTCCCATTAAAATGTTCGCACGTGTGTAGGTGTTGCAATTGCAGGAGACATCCCTAGTTGGCCCCCATTCCCATTGCAGAGGACCACACCTTTACTCTTTCACTTTTGACTCTCTAGTCTCTATGGACCCTCTCCTCCTTTAAACTAATCATATTCATCTTTTATATTTCATCTTTATTCCACAAATTAATCTTACAAATATTATTATTATTATGTATATGTTATGGACTGAAATTATTGTAAAATATGAGACTTGTCACACGTAGATTGTATGAGCAATTAGTGTGGGGTTTATAGGCCAAATGAGTTCTCCCACCCATTGAACTAGTCTTTTAGGTTAAGTTCTTCCGTTTGATCCGTAACACTACAGTATAACTCTTGACCATAGATTTAATTTATAATTTAACATTGTTATTGTTATAAAATCTGTGACATTTTATGTACATATACAATATCAAATGTTTTATCTAAAAAGTTCATCAAATATGAAAGAAAATATGCGCTTTGCTCGCTATATTCAAAAGTTTGATACACATGATATAGCTTTTTGTATGAATGTTTGTGAGCACATATCCCCTTTTAGAGAAGTGATAATTGCGGAAGAATTGTATAACCCGCATGCAACCTTTAATGATGCATGATGGGATATGCCATATGATTGTTCAAAACATGGAGGACTTATGGAAGATCTCTCTAGTTCTAGTAACTAGTTTTTGCTCTTGCTTTACCCAGAAAAAATGATTGTACTATATTCATATAATCATATGACCTTATTACATGTTGGGTTTGATAGAAAACTTTAAAAAATATGACAAAATGAGAGCAATATGACATTTTAAAAAATAATATACAACCCAAAGACATTGTCAATCCACAATGAAATAGTTATATATTTGATTCTTATTACATTAATTAATCATCACTAGATTTAAAACTTCTGTATGTTATATTGGTTTGGAACATATTGTATCTGTTTCATTCATTAGTAATTATCGTTTTGTCACATTATATTTTTCTGAACAATGTGTTACTTTGAGTTGTTTTGTTATGTGGTAAGTTAGACATGAAAAGATTCAAGAACATTAAGAAAAAGGGAACTCACAAGTTAAGCAAATAAATCAAGATGAAATGAAGTAAAGGAATGAAGTGGGTGGTAATTTTATTTGCCGTGAATTTACAACGGAATCACCCTAGGTTTATGAAGAGTGGTTTTGGCACAAACCCAACATATTGGAAATTTAGAACAATATGAGTCTCAAGTACTTCCCATAAGCTCACAATGAGGCATCATGTGATTATAACGTCCAAAATAGTTTTATGGTCGTATACTGGTATGCAGTGGTGGATCATAATATTTTTCATGGGGCTGGAATTTTTAAGTCGGTTGACTAACCCTAAATATTAAAGTTTATTGGTCAAAGTAGGGTCGGGTCACATAATAAAACGATATAATCAAATACTGGTCATAATTTTTATCTCGTTGATTAGGGTGAAAAAGAAAATCAGTTTTCTTTCGCAAGGATTCATAGGAAGATTATTTTAATTAATATATTCAAGAGGCTTAGGAGATAAAACAATATTTTCTTTTGAAGAATCGTTTCATTATATTATTTGTATTCACAAGAGTGCACATTAACAAACAAGTTTTAGTAATCTAATAATCAATCTACCCAACAAAATTTTTATTTTATAACTAACATTAACAGTATAAACATTAACACATACACATAGTAACATTCAAACAATCAAACATTTAAATAATGTAAAGACTAATAGATGATGTAGTAAATAATAAGATAATAAAGTAAAAAGTTAATTTTCAGTTTACTCTTTCAGTTTTAACTAAAGTAATTATTTTCCCTCAAAAGATTAGAAATAATTTATAAAACTTTTGGAGGTAACTTAATATTTTTAATCTTTTGAATGAAAATAATTATTTTTAAAAAAACTTAACGAGTAAAATTATACTTAAATATAAAATAAAATTTAGAAAAAAATGTAACTTAAGGATATGGTACTATTTAGAATCGGATTTTAGATGTGAAAGGACAGTACCATGGATAGAGGAACTCTTGGTAGTTGTCGACCCTTCAATTGGTACTAGTATTTTAATATATGCTTTTGAATTGTAATTAATTGTCTATTAATTATTAGGTTATAAATAGTTGACCTAATGGAGTAATGAACTAAAAATTTTAAAATAGTTATTAGGCATTTGAGTAATTGAATTTATAAAAAATTAATAGAGTAGCATACTTGTTTAACTAGTTATTTAGTTTTGTAAAATTTTGAATTGATTTTTCTTTGGTTCGATTCCAAATTTCTTAAGGCTCGGTGTCAAAATCTAATGGGATTTGGTGTTTAAATTTCATGATTCTCGGTGTGAAAAGATAATGATGGTCATTCTCAAAAATTTTTGGAGTCGTTGAAGATTAAATCGTATATATACTAATATAAATAAAAATTTCACAGGGTGCGGGTGACCCCATCGGATGGTCCTAGGTCCCTTCCTTATGGTATGCTGTAGATTTACAATGGTTATTACAGAAAGCGATTACAAAGGTGTTATTTTAGGAATGAAGTATCAAGAGTGGACGGGTGTTTATGAACCTGAAGCTTTTGATAAAATATATCTTGGAGGAGATAAGAGTAAAGGAACTTATTGACAACCTTCATAGATCAAGTTTACATTCAAGTTAACGTCGAACTTGTTTCTCAAATCATGCCAATGAGAGATGAAGCATCTAGTGATCATGATCCACATTAGTGTTTAGTTTGCTTGTTTGTGAAAACTTCAATGCGATGAAATTGTGTTTAAAGTTGAAAACTTGAAAGCGGTAAAGTAGCTACGTTTTTTTTTTATTTGATTGATTCTTATATACTACTAGTAGTTTTATTAAACTTGAATATTACACGAATTTAATAAATAAAATATTAAATAAATAAAATTTTATTAATTATAAAATGGTATTCTACGACAAGATATTATTGAAATTACGTACGAGCAAAAACTATAAGTAATTAAACAATTGTATAAACTTTTTAAACTTTTGTTTGTGTTTTAAAAAAAAATTAAATATTTCGTTCCAAAATAAATCATTTCAAATATTATACGTGTGTTCGCAATTCAAAAGATAAAACATAAGTAAAATTTATTTATGATATATGTTTATAATAATTAATATCATGACTAAATATGTACCTATAAATTATATCTTGGTTATTTATTTGAATTTTCCCAAATCTTTTTGCCTTAGAAAAAATTAAAAATGCGAAGATTATCAAAAGATGCAACGGGGCCCAAATAACCGTAACTTCACTTGGTCTTGAAAAAAATCTCCTTCTAATGTTTTTAAAGTTCAGAAGTTGTTATTCCTTACCGCCTTCCTACAGCCGATTAATCTTAATATCGGTGAAGATCTTTTTGTATGGGTTGGTGATGGCTCCGGCTCCTTCTTGATGGCCTCCTGTAAAGAAATAATCAATAAATTCTTATTCCTATTGCCTTTCATGAACTTTATTTGGCTTCATTAGATCCTGATAAAGATCTCACATTTTGTTTGACGTGCAGTTCAAGGTAGTATATCGTCTCTAGTAGGTCTTGCAAAAAGAAATGTTCTAGAGGCGAGTACGATTTGCTCAGCTTGTGCAGATCACTTGGAGTCCACAAACCATCTACACATTCAATGCCCTATTGCAAGATTTCTTTGGGCAAAACTCCAATCTTGGTGTAGGTGCAATCTCACTGGAGCAAAAAGCTTTTAAGAATTGCTTCAAATCTCTATCAATATTAATGGTGATAATCTATTTAAAAATATTCATTCGGTGACACATTTGGATTTGTAGGAATGATCGTATGTTCAAGGATGGCAATCGTGGTGTAAACGCAGTATTTGAAGATAATTTGGAGTTCTCGTTTATTTGGATTAAACATAAAAAAAAGTCATTTGTCTAGATAGGAGTTATTGATGTGATTTAAATTTTTCATCTTTTATTTTGTAATGTACTTCTACTTTAGTTTTACGCTAATCTTTTTTCTATATAATTTTCGCAGTGTAAAACTTTTTTTACTATGTTATCAAATTATATTGATAAAGCTAAATATTTATAAAAAAGAAAAGGTGAAATAATTTAAAAGCGCCGTTGAAGGGTGAGAGTGCATCCCAACAGCAAGACCAGCGTCTTAAACCCTGGGCCGCCATCAGCGCGACGATAAGACCAAACATACTAAATGTATATGTAATTATGTAAATGCAAATGTAATTTTCTTTTTTCTTTTTATAATTTCTTTTATTTTTCAATGATAGCCGTAACATAACTCATGTCATGTGATTGTTGTGGGCCCTTTCTACGTGTCTTGTTGTCACATGCCATCTATGCGGTCCCCTTGACCGGATATGTCAGCCACTCCATTTTATTATTTTTATATAATTGCTAATATGGACAAAACTATGCAATTATTACTCAATGCCCACCAGCAACGGTGTCTTAAGATTAGGATTAGGATTAGGATTAGGATTAGGATTAGAATGGTGTGAATTTCTAGCAATTTAATTTAGTGTATATATTAAAAATTTTGAGTTTAGTTTGGAAGAGTGATATCAGTTTTATGTTGATACGTATGAATGAATAGTGGGTTGTACGGGCGAGTTCAGGGTTTGATGCATACAATCTGTTTGTTTTTAAAAATTTAAAGATATGTATGCATTATATGTTATAACTTAGATTGAATCAGGTATCTTATGTGACATATTAAGTGACAATGAAAGAATTATGGTTATATGGCTTAAACTTAATTATATTATTTACGCTTATATTTTTGTTGTAATTGATGAAATTTTAGGGTACTAGTATGCAAACAAAATTACAATAGAATAAAATTTTCAGGGGGTCAATTTTGTGTAATTTAATGCTTTTTTTCATTAGACCAGAGGCAATTTTTGTGTAAATTGTAATTTAGTCTAAACTTTTTTCTAACAATTTTGAATGTCCTCAAGACATGTTATGATCGTAAGATTCTCTCATCCATCCAAAAAGTAGATGATCCCAATCTTACATGATGTAAATATATATATTGATCAACAGTAACGCATTTATATTAATAGTTGTTTTGATAAGTTTTTTTTAGATGTCTTATTATATGTTTAAAGTGAAGGGCACTACTTTGGCAACCCTAATGAACCTTCAATCTCACCGATCACAATGACACAATGTGACACATCATTTGAACGTCAAACTTTAAAAAAATTTGCTAACGAAAATAAAGTTATTTATTTAAAAAAAATAAACCCAACTCATTGATTAAAAACTATTAATTAAAACATTTAAAAATGAAAAAAGATACATAAAATATTAAAATTAACTACTCGTCCAAGATATTTGGATTTCATAGACTTGCAATGTGTTTCGCAAGATCATATTGAAGTATAAAATGTGTATCTTGAAACCACAACTCCGAATGCTATTATCGTCAACAACTTCAATGATCAAAGGATCCCCTATGTGCATCAGTGAGATCATATTCTCGTCGTCTTTTAAGATCATATTATATAATATGATACATGCGTATATCACATTCTCATTAAGAGCATCCAAACTTGTGGTAGTGTACCCGCCTAAGCCGCCCTACCCGCTAGTGCCCCTTGTGCCTTAATAAGTTATAATATTGTGGGAGTACATCAAAGCTTTTTAAAAAAAGAAAGGAGAGAGAAAAGTTAAATATTTTATGAAGAGCATCGACATCCATCGTCTTTCATCGTCACCTCAGCCTTGCCGTGAACCAACACTCCTCCACTTATGTTATTTTAATGAATTTGACACAAATCATAAGTCGTATGAATTCTTTAATGTTTATAGTACACGGTCTTCACTTTTTTTTTGTATAGCCATACATATAGAGCAAATTGAGAGCATTAAGTAATTCGAAATCAATCCAACTATTTTATAGCTGTTTGATCTATTGTTTAATATATATTGACATTTTGATCTCTTACTGGTGGACGCTGCCGTCCTTTCTGATGGTGACACCACGGCTTGATTTTAAAGTCCAAACCATAAACCGAATAACACGTAATAACGATATATTATGTTACTAAAAACTAGCTTAGGAAACAAGAAGCGGATTAAAAAAACTAATAATAATTTATGTGTTATTCAGCTCGATAAAACTGAATCCTAACGATATACATTTTCAGTTTTAAGTGATTTACTTAAATTAATCTTTAATTGATATTAATGATAAACTTTTTACGATCACGTAAAATATATATTTGTTACTTGATCGGATTATTGAGGCTATATTTTTCTCAGTTCAATTGAATAAATTGTTTGATTCTAGTTGCATAGTCAATTTAATAGGTTTTAGGGGTACATCGTGTTAGTTTAATATAGATAGGTTTATTGAAGCTACGTTTAGTTCAATAATTCAATGAAGTCACTAAACTGGTTTTTTCACGTTACAGTTAGATTGGAAGCTTGAAAGCGAGACTATCAAAAACTACAAAATATTTACTTTTTTATTTCTCTAAAAATAAAAATATATTAGTCATTCGTATACAAAGGTAATAGAAAACCTAACATTAAATAGTGTCACGTATCAAACGTGCTACACCTTAAACTTGTTTGTAATTTTAAAAATGCCAAAACCAAAATACCATACGGAGAACCCCTGTAATCAACTCGTAAGTTTATTAAATCTAATTCTTTTAATATTAAAAGTTAATTAATTTGATAAAAATCATTGAAATGTCATATACAATAGCTAATATATAAATATTGAATATTGTGTGTGTATATATTGAGATAGAGAAAGGGTGTCACAAGGGATATATGGTTCTTAATGAGACATCAAGATGATAAAGCAGCTTTATTAACTGATCAAGATAATCATAAGTACAAAATTGAAAAAGTAAAACATGTGTGATAATAAATAAAAAAAATAAACATAAAATAAATAATTTTGAAAAAAGAATAAACATAAAATAAAGAGCGTGTATTTTGGGGCAAGAGAAAAAGATATAAGGTGGATATATGGTAATATGGGATGTGGGATACGTGATTGGAGGAGAGTGGGTGTATGAACGAAACGTGGGCAGCATAATGTGTTGGCACCCACTCCATGACCCCACCACCTTACTCTTTTCAATTACCACACTCGGCTCTCGTACTGATGATTTTTAACTCAAACGGTTAAGTCAAGTCATTTTAGAACATATAAATATAAGAAAATATTGAGTTCAAGTCTTACTATAAACAAATACAATTATAATTGAACCATATGATTTTTATAGTAGTGAGTTTTCTTCTGAAAGGATTGGGGGTGCAGTCACGGTTAGAAAACAAATGATATACCTGAGTAAATAATATTTATTATTCAAAACGGGGTTGTACACTTATTATTCATAAAAAACCCACAACAATCTCTCTTTCTCTTCATCACCTTTAAACAATTATAATTATACAAATCCGTTCAAAAATAAAAATTATAGAAATAATATTTCCATAAATTTATCCTTCTATTTTCACAATTCAATAGTCTAACCAATGTATGGACCTATGATACAACTTAAATTAAGTATAAAAATCTAGTAATATCATTAGATTCAAAGTCGTATTTGATTTAAGCAATAGCGTTTGTTACTTTTTAAAAGATATTTTCATTCGTCCCTTAGATTTAATAAGATACTTATAATGTGCTATACCACCACAATTTATCATAGGATTTTATTTATTAACTTTTATGTTTCATAATAGAACTTTTGCTTTTAAATATTATCAAAAGAGTGATAGTTCTATGCGGAATTTTAGTGTAAAAATAATTTTCTAAAGAGAGGCTACTTTAAGCGTGAATGTCACACCCAATTCCATATATTTATTTACAAGATATTTATTGTTTCTCAAAACATTAGATTATAATAATAACCAAACAATACATTAACTTTAATATATAATTATCATCATCATCATCATCTAGCATAGTAACGTATAAAACCTTATTTTTAATTAAGAATTTAAAAGAAGCAAGAGTCGAAAAGCATATGCTTTATTTCACTCTTCTAACGCCGCCCTTGACTTGAATACACCACAAAAAGAACAGCCGCTAACAAGATATTTTTTTGTCTCCAAAGCCACAATAAGTTTTGCTTTTCCACATATAATAAGATGTGCGCATATTATTTTATCAGAGCAAGTCCTATTAAACTTATTTTGAAGTTTTTCGATCTATTCAAATCATCATCATCTCGTTTTTTATTTCTATCTTTATAATTATATTTTTTTATTTATATCTTTATAATTATTCTAAAAGTTAATATTTTTTCTCACTCATTTTTGATTAATAATATTTTTTATACTTTTATCATCATTTTTTTCCTCTACTCACAAACACTTTTAAAAAATATTAAAAATTTAATAAAAATAACATTGTCTTATCAAATATACAGATTAATAGTAACAAGTTTTCTATTCTTCATTTACAACCACTCATAACTATTTTTTATAATATAAACAAGATAATCACAAATATATAAAGAATGAAATGTGAATGCTCTCATAAGATATCCCACCTAATATTACCCTTCTCTAGAGATGGGTAGAAAAACCGGTTTGGGCTCCTACAACGGTTTGTAATTCCGGTATCGGTTTGGCCCCAAACCGATTTCCAATAGGTTCGACCCCCCTTAAATGATTTAAGCAATCGCATGACATGAGGTTTGGATAATAGTTTTTATATAAAAACATTTATCATTCTTATCTCAAATGGTTAATATAAGGTACATCAAAATTTTATAAAAACATATAGAGATTTTTAGTTCTAATCCTACCTGTGACAAATATAAAAGAAAGTTTTAAGTGGGCCAAAGAATTTTCTCAACTAAAATGAGTTTTCTTTTAAAAATGATATCTGTTTTCGTATTCAAATTTTCGTACTTGAGTAATAAAAATGATCGGGTGGGTATTGACACGAAATAAGAAAAACGGAAAAAGAAATTAAAACACAAGTATTGTCTTTTCACACGTGGGTGATAGCAGAGATCTGCAAGATAAAATACTAAATAAAACAGTCAACTAAAAAAATACAAAAGGCAGGTGTGTATTTATGCAGCTTTTTGGTAGCAAATACCATCATTACCCTCTTTACTTTTGTACCTTTTTCCCTTACAAAATTTATTTTTTACTAATAACAAAAACGTATTTAAATATTTAAACCTTAGGTTACAGAGTATCGTCGCAATATAAAATGGTCACGTTACATATATATCACCCACACCCGTTCACTAAACTACTAGGGGTAACTACTGGCGCTCCAGCTAAGTTGATTTCACATAAAAATAAACATATAGTAAGAGTTTAGCTGAAACTTAAGAAATTGATATCATGTTGATATGAAAATAATAGGTAGGCACACACGGAAATGAATTTAAGTAATTCGGTCACAATCCACATTAAAACCTATATAGATATCAAGTATAAGAATAAAAGAAAATACAAAATAATAAATAAATTAAAAAAGAAATCAAAATTAAAAAACATCACTAAAGAACAAAACGGGTTCATTGATATATTTTAATATGTATTATGATATAATAAAAAAATCGAGTGAAGGCCTCAATAAATTTTGTATCCTATAAATATAAGATGAAAAATTACTATTCTCCTTAGTTTTAATTGTAATGTTTTTACTATAATAAAAGGGTAATTAAAAGTGCACATACCAACACCACATTAATCTTTACTAAATTTTTCTCGCTTCTCTTCTATTAAATAATCACATTAATTACTAAAAGTATTATTTAATTCTTATTAATGTTATTTCTAAAGAAATAAAATTTATAAAATTAAGAATTTTTCTAAAACATCAAAGTTTTTTTAAAATACAAATTATTTTAAAATCAATATTTTAAAAAGTAAAATTTTTATAAACAAAAAATAATTAAAATTAAGATTTATAATAAGAATTTTTTAAAATTATATATTTTTAAAATATTTATCTTGAAACAAAATTTTCATTCTATTATAATAAAAAAGATTTCATCATATGTTATCTTAAAATACTAATTTATAGTTAATGAATTTTTAGTTTGTTTAATATTTTTGATTTAAAATCGTTTAATACACAAGTTAATAAAGCTGATCTCTATACTAATAAATAAAAATAAATTCGAACACTTGTCACCATTTTAGGCCAATTAATAATTAGTTTTTCCGTTTCTCTTTTCTGTTAATTATGAATGCTGTAATAGCTATTTAAGAAATAAATTTTTATATTATTTCATGTAACAGTAAATTTATTTACCGGTGTATTACACGAGATTATAACCTATTTGTTGATATATAAAAAAACAAACCATCCAACCTTTAAAGCATATCACGGGAGCACCTAAGAAAGACTATACCAAATGACCTTATCAAATCACATCATTTAAAATAATTAAATCTTTTAAAAGTTTTCCGACTGCTTTTATTCTAAATGTAAAATGTAAGATGTAAAATTCCTTTATTTGGAATAAAAAATTAAACTCAGTAAACATCTAAAATTTTCTATGGTCAAAATAATAATAATAATAATACAGAGGGTGGACATTTTAGTTTTAGTATTTCAACATGATATTCTTAAATGAAAAAAGAACCGCAGCCCTTGATGGGAGACAATACAAACGTGTCAAGCATGCGACAAGACAACTCAAGTCCCGTGTGCCGCCGGTACGGATTCGACCAAATATTAATGCCGGAAAACATAACTCCACCGATAACGACACATCAATAAAACACAAGTTAAAACATCCGATCGCCGGAATATTCCTTTCAACAAAACATTACAAATAACACCAAGTTAATCAACCAACAACTACTCGAGAAATTACACCTCTACATGTTGCAAAAAGCGGACATCGGAATTTCTATTTACTGCCGGAATCATGATTATATATAGTACTAATCGCTTCTAATTACTAATTAGTCTCTGAATTTTACGATTTGATGGTGAAAGTTAACATCAAAACAATTCCGCCGGCGGCGGCAGGTTGAGATCGATGGCGATTCGCCGCCGCGGCGGTGGCGCTGACGGTGGTGACAGCGATGGCTTCAGATCAACCACTGCCGATGAATTAGAGGAGTCGCTTTTCGAAACACAAGAAGACCGCCGGAAAATCTGGTCGAAATACACCATCTGGCCCGCCGGCGGCGAGTAGAATCCGGCGCCGGCCACGGTGGCGAAACGGTGGTTGTTCTGGTGGTGGTGGCGGTGGTTGGGGTATTGAACAACGAAGGGTAGAGATCCACCGTATGTTAAGTTGAGATCCAAAACCGGAACCGAGTCACGACTCGGTGACTCAACCGTACTGGTCTGACTCGGGCTGCGTTGACTGGGGATATTATGCAGCTTCAACAACCCACCACCACCGGCGTCTTCATGGACGGGAAAATTAGTCTTGGCTTTAGCACCACGAAACTCACGCGCCGCCGCGTCGTAGGCCCTGGCGGCCTCCTCCGCCGTATCAAAAGTCCCCAACCACACACGGTTCTTCTTGCCGGGGTCACGGATCTCCGCCGCGTACCGGCCCCACGGCCTCTTTCTGACGCCTCTAAAATGCGGTTCCTTGGCGGTCAAACCACCGCCGACGGTGGCGCCGGTGGTGGTTCCGGCAACGGCCAGTGTGTTCTCCGGCGGCATGAGGGTTAGATTATAAGGGTGTGATTTAGGGTGTTTGTTGTTGGATAAAGAGGAGGTTGTTATATAGAGGGGGTGGTCAATGGAGTGTTTGACTAAAGGGCAGGCGGCAGTGGTTACGTGGCGGAGATGAGAAAGTGGGGGTGTTTAATAATTATTATTAATTATAATAATAATAATAGTCATGGGTTCAAGTGTCACTCTGAGCAAAATGTTCAGAGTTGAGTTAGGAAGTTTTTTCAATAATGAGTTTTCTTCTGAGAAGGTTGGAGGTGCTGTCCCGGCTGAAAAACGGATAGGTGGGCCTGATTAAGATAACATCTATCCTCCGAAGTTGAGTCGCACATTTGACGTTCAAAAAAAATTATAATAATAATAAATAATAATAATAATAACAATAATAATAATAACTAAAGTGAATACGGCGGTATTAAATTATTATTATTTTTATACGAGGAGAGGGGGTATTGGTATACGACATTATTGTTGTTGTGATAGGAAACCGGCTTGAATGAGATTGGACGCAAAACCGCACATGTTTTATGCCCACGCGCTTTCTGGGGTGTGCTTTTCACACACATGAAAAGATGCTCAATTTTGGAGTTATTATTCTTTTTAAATTAATTTATTTTTAGGAACTTTATTTTAGTTAGAAAGGTTAAACTGATTAAATTCTCAGATTGACGGATCTAATTTTATATGGACTAGAAAATGCCTTGAACCAGAAAAATATGTCATACATATAAATCCAAATATGACATCAAAAGTTATATATTAACACAAAAGTGACCATTTCATTTGGAAATTCTTTGGATCTGCATTTTTCAGTTCTTAGAGAAAAATACATATTTTATAGAACAATAATGTTTCGGTTACAAATTTTATGTTACTTTTAGTGTTATGTTTTTAATTTTGCTACAAAACTCCCAGTTAATTTAATTTAGGATATAAAAAATCTTTAAAAATAAAAGAGAATTTATGGTTGGAATTAACCTGCAAGCCTATCGGGTTGACATGAACACTATCCGTTAAGCTAAAAGAATTTACGAGTTCGACCTAAAACTGACTTGAACTGGTAAATACAAAGCACAAACTTTTGTATCGTGTTAGAAATTCACGTATAAAAAGAAAGGTATTTTTCAATCACTCAATTTCAGCACCATTCATTATCAAGTAGGGATATTATTATTTATTGTTCGCAATGTTTGAAAAGAAGAAACCTAAATTTTCTAGTGAGAAGGAAATTGCATGGTGAGTACTAGTAAAATACATGGAAATTGCTTGGTGCAGAAGGATTACCCAATAATTTGTTTTTGCTAACTTATCTTGTTTTTGCAAACTTATCTATAAGAAATATGTAAATGTAATCTTGTAAACTTTTCTATAAGCCGATAAGATCAACTAGGACTTCACAATACACTTGATCAAATTAATCACTTTACTTCTCCCAAATCTTGGTAGGGATAATCACATCAATCTCTAATCGTGGTACTATTGTTATTAGTTAATAATTAATGGTTAACTAGTTATGATAGTGGTCATCACTTGCAAATAAATTGTTTTAACAGATTTAATCATTCTTACAATATCACTCTATTTTTTTATTAACAACAACAAACTATCATAAATAAACTAAAAGCGAGCGGGAAGTTTGGCCACACGCAACCGGTTTCTTTTCTTCCATAATTTCCAAGTGGCTGCAAAAATACATTTCTACCTCCTTATTAACACCAGTGAGTTGAAAGTTGGAACGTATCCTTAACCGTCATTGAGCATTGCACTCTAGCTTATCTAAGAACTTTAGATCTTCTTGATGGAACGTAAAAAAGCAATAAATATCATTTAAGAATTTGTGTATACGTGCGCGTGTGTTTTTTTATCTACAAAATAATGATTTAAATGCGGGGTGATATGATTATTTCAAATGAACAGTATAAATGTTGCATATGTCATATGTAAACACAATCAACTACTTTCGTAAGCATAAAGTTAAGGAAGTATTGATGGACAAAATTCAATTACTAGTGCAGAGTTCTATTTCTTGATACCATGGTGGCAATATTTTATAAGTAATGCTGTAAATGAGCAGAGCCAACTTTTTTATTTTTTAAATATATATTTTTAATTTTTGTATATGTTTACATATATCTTTATCTTTATATTTTAATAAAAGAGTAACTTAGGGTGACACATGTCAGCATCACATTTCACCTCAATAAAATTTTCCCTCTTCTCTCTCCTATTAAATAATTACCTTAATTACGAATAATATTATTTAACTCCTATTAGAATAAAAATAGTTTTTTATTAAATTAAGAAAAAAAAAATTTATTGATGTTATTTCTAACAAATAAATATTTATAAAACATCAAACTTTTTTAAAATTAGTGTTTTTAAAAAGTAAATTTATTATAAACCAAAAATAATTAAAATTAAATATTATAATGAGAAAATTTTTAAAATGATATTTTTGAATATGATTTGTTTTGAAACAAAATGTTTATTTTTTCTAGAAAAAAGTTTTAAAATAAAAGTTTAAAAAGTTGATATAAGTTTTTAATTAATTATAGTTATTACTCATACGTAATTTCAATCATATTTTATCTTAAAAATATCATTTTATACTTAATAAAGTTTTATTATGTTTAATATTTTATTTGTTAAACCCGTGTAATACACAGGTTTACTATAGCTAGTGTGTATATATATATATATATATATATATATATATATATATATATATATATATATATATATAGGGGATGGTTCAAATGTAAATCAAGAGAAATTGTGTAAACCAAATCTCTACCTTTGATTTATGAGATCAATGGCTCATATTTGTTTGACTTTTTGTACACGTGTTACAATAAAAATACAACTTTTTATTCATTTATTTAAAAAAATATAAGCTATTGATCTTCATGAATCAAAGGTGAAGATTTAGTTTACACAATTTCTCTTGGTTTTCATTTGAACCCAATCATATATATATATATATATATATATATATATATATATATATATATAAAGATAAATAATGTTTGTTTATCTTGATTTGTTAAAAACAATTATATAAGATTGTTATTTCAAGCAGTATAATTACATTTTTATACTTTTATAATTAGTTTCTCTTTATCTATATCAAAATTATCATTTATGTATGACGTATATTAAATAATATGTCATAATTTCTATTTATAAATTTTATAAAGTATAATTTAAGTTTAAATTTAAACGAGTTAATGAGCAAGTCACGGGCCGAGCTGATCTTGGCTCGGGCTCAGCTCGTTCACAAACCGATCTGAGCCGACTCAACTTGTTTATGAACGAGTCAATTTTGAGCGAGCTATTTTCGAACGAGTCACGAATTGCAAGTTTTTTAAACAGCTTTAGTGGCATGGTAGGATTATGAGATTTTGCTGTAAAACTATGTTTATTTATGAGAACTCAAATGCGGGAGAATAATTTTTTACAACAACTCATAATTTACTCCTATTAATTATATATATTTGCATCTTGCGGAATTGAATACTCTATCTCTTGAACAAAGGGAATGAAAGAGATTATCTAAGTCACAAGACTAGTTTCATAGAAAGAATGTCGACACATGTTTTACATACACATTACAAATTACAAAATAAAAAAATTTAAATAAAACTACATATATTGAGCAATAGCAAGAAATTCATTAAATCGGTCATTCAAGTATTCGCGATTAAAGAAATTTATTGGCTTTTACTTTAAAACTAAAAAGATTCCCAAAAAATAATATCATTTATCCGGTTATTGGTCTTACCATATAATATAGTATAAGATCCACCTGGGTATTATTTTAATTATATATGCTCCCAATTTGACAAATAAATAATCAAAGAGATAACATTATGCTTTTCAATATCCTAGCAATTACACAAGTGTCCATGCATCGGCAACAAATGGCATCTTTTCTATTTTATTTTTTTTAATATAAAGTAGAATTATTTTGTTTGATAAAATGAGAAATGGAAGCTTCTCTTATTGGATATCATTTGTAATATAATGAAATAAATTTAGTGGAAGATTTTGGTGGGCATGACCAAGTCTTATTCATTATTGTGACTTAAATATATAGTACTTGTTTATTTTTAGTAATCCTGATGAAATTCGTTGGTTTTTGATTTTATATAATTAATAATATGCCTACTTAATTAAGCAATTAAGTTTTACTAATAACTTCTAACGATTGGCAAAAGACAAACAAATAAAACATAGAATACTTTGCTAAAAAGTGATATATTCTATTTGAAAAATGAAGTAATGATGGATAAAAATTACAATATCAAATACATGATATTAAGCAAGTGGAGAGAATATGATGTTACTTTCCACTAATATCTCATATAAAGACACATCCACTATTTATGTCTCTTGTACACAAACAAATTTGGTGTAAACATAAAAGAGAAGATTAGTTTCAATGTTGATAACGTGACCCAAGGGGATAAAAAAGCATGTGAAATAAGATAGTATATATGTACTTTTAAGACACACACTAAAGTCATAGTTATAGTTAAAAAGCTTAGGGGTAAAATTATTTTATAACAATATATGATAAAAAAATGTATTACATATTATCTTTTCATTGTGATAACATCAGTAAGACCGTAGAAGTCTCCTTTTTTAAAATATACCTCCAGACACAAGTATATATTTTTTCACATTGGTGAAACACATCCTCAACTTGCTTAAGGATGCTAAGCAAGGGTGGCTGATGACCACCGTCCAATCAATAAAAAATCCAATTAATTTAGATAGCTAGGGTGAAGAGAGTGTCATATCTATAATAAGCATTTGGTTAGTATTATATGTTTTTTTTTTGAATGTGAAATGTAAAAAATATAGATTTGATTGATTGAAACTAAACTAATGTTAACCTAAATTACAATTAAATTGAAACAAATGAAGTGATTTTAATGAAAAAAATTTGTTCGTTTAAAAAAAATTGAAGAGACGAACATAGAGCCACAAAAATACAAGACAAGAAACAAGCAATCACACTCGGGTTTAGATTTGATGGCATTGTGCATAGCACTTAACTTAAGTAACTACAGTAGAAGTCTACATAGACGTACATAGCCTTGTTTTAACATACTTGAATGATAGATAATCAAATGAAGCTTCAATTTGTTTTATCATACTTGAATGATCAATAATCAAATGATGCGTCAATAAAACAATAAATCTTTAAACGATAATAGACAAAATAATCGACGTTGTATGATGGGCTTTTATAGATCATCAAATCACTATCTGAGTTATTAATAAAAACACCTTACCTTGTTTTCATAAACAATTCAATGATATGTTCAAAATAATTTATTTTTCAACGCAAAAACATATAAAACATATTGTACTTAAGTCATCAACAAGTTCAAATAATGAAATCAAACTCATATCAAGTGTAAACATACAAGTTAAATTGAATGTAAAGGCAATACAAATCCTATAATTGACTGTGAAATAAAAATAATAAAAATAAAATAAAAAACAATTAACTTTTGGGTTTGAAATCACTCAACCATACACATAATTGATAAATAAAAAAAAAGTTGTGCTCCCTTAGTCATTTTTATTTTATTTAAGATTTAGTAAAAAATTAACAATTACAATATATTAAAAGTAAATTGTTTAACCTAATCCTTCATTGATTTCATCTTGCATGACCAACAATAAAACAATAAAACAATAAAACAAGCTATCCACAATGATCTTTAGCCCACGTGGTTGAGGTGAGATGCCTCAGGACTTTATTAAAAAAATGTTTTGGATTCAAGTCTCACTTATGACAAAAAAAAAAAGTTTTAGGTTGGGTCAGAGAGTTTTCTCTTACCTATGATAAGTTTGCTTCTGATGGCGGTCTCAGGTTGTTTACTCGAGTAATAAAAATAATCTGATGGAACAGTGATCCAATTAACCGTTCAAAAAAAAAATATCATGCTATGTTGTGTGTGTCGGAACCCCCACCCCACCCTCAAACTCTCGTCTACCGCTTCTTTTTATTTCCAATCGCAAAGCCCAGTAACATTTTATCTAAGTGTAGCCCATTTTCAAAAAGCCCATCAAGCCCACTTGACCCGTGTACCTCATTTATTTTAGTCCACCTTGTAACACAATTGCTTTAAACATAATTTAATTTAAGCTTTAGCCTCAATCTCTAGTTTAGTGTACTCTGGTTGGGAGACAGATTTCTCCTTCTATCTTTGTTCAAAATCAAACTCTCCTTCTTCTTAGTTCGGGTATTGTGCATCCATTAAAGCTATGTGTCCACTTGCTCAGCTCGGACGTCCTTGATGTTTTGGTGAGTTGGGCTATTCACGTCTAGGGGCGGAATATTTTGACACGATCTGAACACAAAGTGAAAAACAACAGATTATGGGTCAGCTGATATGACCCGCTTTATTAAACAGGTCAACCTGAATACAACTCGTTTAATATATAGGTCAATTTAAAAGTGGGTTGACTTGTTAACATGTTTAAAGATGTATAAAAAAAGTTACTATTTAGAATTTACAGATAAAAGTGTTAGGGGATGTTGGGTTGAATCTGAACCATTAAGTGATGAATGATTAAGAGCTCTGAATGATTAAGAGGTCTGAATGGTTAAGTGCTAAACCAATAATTGGCTGTTTGGTTGAATCTCTAAATACATGTGTAGAATGACTATATTACCCCTCTAAATTATTTTGTGTTTAATGAAATGTATCTGTTTGGTTATATATCTGAATGACTACACTGAATGATAAATAATTATAAAATATACAAAACATCATAAAAATTATTCCAAATACAACATAATAAAATCCAAATACAAATCCAAATGCAACATATTAAAATCCAAATACAAATTAATCCAAATACAACATATTAAAATCAAAATACAATCAAATGGTTAACCAAACTTGTACAAACTACCAATATCAAATGGTTAACCCAACTTGCACAAAATATTCAATCAATCAAACAAAACACAATTTCATAAACTATGAAATCTTGAATCAAACCAAAATTTTTAATCAAATGATTAAACCAACTTGTACAAACTACCAACATCAAATGGTTAACCCAACTTGTACAAAATCTTCAAACAATCAAGCAAAATCTAATTTCATAAACTATGAACTATTGAATCAAACCAAAATCTTCAATCAAATGGTTAACCAAACTTGCACAAACTACCAACTTCCACAAACTTGCACAATCTTCAATCAAACAAATAGGGGTGTTCAATATTCGAATCGGGTTCGAAAAACTCAAAATTCGATTCGATTCGAGTCGAAAATCACTGATTCGAAATTCGATTCAAAATTTCAAATTCGAATTCGATTCGAGATCTAATTATCGAATTCGAATCGAATTACGAATTCGTGATTTTCGATTCGATTCGATTCAAAATTTGAATTACAAATACACACACATTCATTTATTTATTTTGTAAATTAATTTAGGAATATGCATATGAGCAATCTCAAATGTTAAATCTTAATTGATAATTTTTGACTTATTTGAAACTTGTAATATTTCATATGTTATGCTTGTTTATATATTTTGAGCATTTAAAATTGAATTTGTCGAATGAATTTTGAAAATGCTATTCGATTAAATATTTTTTACTAAATACGAATCGAATAAATTCAAATTCGAACTTTTTTCGAATACGAATCGAATTCGAAAACTGTTTGAAAGTTTCGAATACGATTCGATTCGAATTCGATTTATTTTTTTCGAATTCGAATCCAGTTTGAAAATTTCAAAATTCGACTTATTCGATTCGATTAACTCGAATTCGACTCGATGAACACCCCTACAAACAAAACCCAATTTCATAAAAGCCCCATTTTTTTAAAACTTATAAAACTCTAGAAATCAAATTTATAAAATCATGTATGTAAACAAAGATGGTAATCAAATAGATGAGAAAACAAATAGAAATAAAGTGTTGTATTGCAAATCTTGAAAGAAATCAAGATAAATCAAAGAAAAACGAAAGAAATCAAAACTTGAAAGAGTTGTGGGTTGAGACTTGAAGCAGGCTTGTGGGCGGGTGGTTGCTTGCGGTGGGTGGTCGGCGAAGGCGGACGGAGGCAGGCCGGAGGCGGGCGGCGGACGGCGGGCGGCGGGCCGCAGACGTGTCGCCGACGATGGTAGGTGACGGGAATGGGGGGATTGATGGTGTGGAGAGTTTCTTTTGTTTATGTTGAAGGGTATATGGGTAATGTTTCCCATTCAGCACCTACCCATCACTTAACCATTCAGTGCTGAATGAGACCATTAAGATGTTACTTATTTCTAAAACAAACACATACATTAATTAATGGTTCAGAGGTAGCCTTTTAATGGTCCCATTAATAGGCTACTAAACAGCCACTTAGAAATTAAAGTTAAATAGCACGCCTTTTAATAAATACTAGAATTTAAATTATTTTTTTCCTTTGTCATTATTTTTCTACTTCGAACAGATTTGATGATATTAGTTTTAACTACCCATCTCCAATCATTTTCATTTGTTCTTTTACTCTCAGGCTAAAGTTGTTAACTCGGAATGACAGATAAATAAACAAAAGCAATTAAAATGACTCCAATTACAAAGATGTTACATTTGAGTCTATGTAATTGATTGTGTAAATTATTCATTTGAGTCGTTGTAATTGATTGTCTAAATCATTATTAAGTTGCTAGGTATTATTCATATTTATAAATATACATAAAACATGTCAACCCGAACACGACACAATTTTGAGCATGTAGGTACAACGTGTCAACCCACTAACCCACCAACTGAACACGATTGACACCCTTTTAGTTACGTCCATTGAAGGTACGACATGCCTTTTAGATTTGTCTTTGAGCAAAAACCACGTTGACTCATGTTTGAAAGTCATTTTGTGGTATTTCCTATAGTCATTGCGTGTCTCACGTGGTACATTCCATCGGATTCCTTGCTACGTCAAGGGTAGTTTTGTTATTGAACATGTCATTGAATTTGTTGACTTTTCTTGACATGTTCTTCCATCTAACCGAATGATCAATGACTCCTCTTTCCCTTATAAAACAATCTAGAACCTGCTTCCAAAAGAGATTTAATCTTCTTTGATTTTCGATTATCAGTTCAGATATGTTAACCCAATCTTTCAACTATGCTTTTTTTTAGTGTCATTTCATGGTCTTGTCTTCTTCTTTGGAGAACGGAAAGCGATTAGTTCAGTTGTTGGTGGGGACTCGGCATTTGACATAGGGAGTTGGATGAAACTTCATTGACATCTCATTGGTTGATCTTGTTATATATTTTAATGTAATTGGATTGATTAATGACCAATGCGATCATAATATTTATCAAATAAGTCAGCAGGTGTGGAGCGCACAGTTATTCGAGTTTATTGTGATCTTTGATTTAAAATCTCCATATGGGCGAAACCCCTAAGCAATGGGAGTTCCAAAGGGGCAACACCCCCTTAGCGAGGGTTCGGGGCAACGCCCCTGGTAGGAGGGGGATCCAAGGGTCTTTTATTTTGGTAAAAATGGCTTCATTATAAATTTGTTTGAAATTGTTTTTCCAAATTTTCACATGTGAAATTCGAATGAAAAAAAATACATTTTAGTTATTTGAATTGAAAAATAAAAACTGTCAAAAGCAATTTTTCACCCCTCCCTGAAATCGAATTGTCTTCTAAATTGCTCAATCTCTAATTTGTTCTTCTAGTTCACAAAACACACACAAAAATTCATACTTTGATCTTGATAAACATTTGAGTTGTATCCGATTGAGATATACGGGTGAACCACATAATTATTTCATATGAAACTGATCACACTTTGATTTCAATTTCTCTACAGATCTTGATATTTAAAATTTGGATTTTGGCTTTCTGAAACAAATGGTTGTGATAGTGAGAAGTCATTAAACGATTGGGTGTGATAGTGAAATTATAGAGACGAAAATATGAAATTCCCTGAAGTGACATGACAACATGAAAGAACTTTGATTAAAACTAACATTTTTAGGAAAAAAGAAACGTGAAGGATTAAAGCATGCTTGTATGAAAAAAAATTAAGTTGGAGGTTAAAGTTCCTTGAAGTGACATGACAATTGTTTAATGGCCTTGGTCTAGTTATATGGTTGCTTCTCAAACAGGTAAAAGTTTGATTCCACATTTCTCTATTGATAGTGCACCTTCACCTCTCTTCATTAGGCCAACATCTTATTTTACCAACTTAAGAGCCAAGTCCAATTGCGTGTTACTAAAGATCAACCACAACCTAATCATTACGATAAAGTTGATTGCGTGCAATATGTGAAAACAACAAGAATTCGTCTAGTTTGACACATCGTTGAACCAAAATTACCTTTAATTTCAACTCTAATCATATCCTTCTTCATGACAAAGCTTTAACTTCAGGTTAAAGTGGCTAACTTTATTTTCGCTCGTAATCCATTCCTAAATGTAGAACCCTCGCCTATTTACCTAATCCGAAAAGTATCCTTACCTCAAGCCAAAGTCCACGTCATTAAGTTTTTGACCATGTTTTTTTTTTCTTAAAAAAACACTTGTTGTGACCAAAATTTAATAAAAAATTGAATTATTATATCAAAACCCTCATATAAGAGAAATCTATATCTGACAAATATTGTCAACTTTTATAAAATGAGAACCAGAATTCAAGAATTAAATTTAAAATCTCTCAATAAAATCATGAATTAACGACACTCATGATTCCTGTTTTTTACATTAAATCGAAATAATTCATGATTACAAAATTTGTGACCAATTCGATAAATCAAATCAGGCCCAGATGAAAATTTTGCTACGCAAAAGTCAAAAAAACCAACTATGTTTATCATAACAACTGATTATTATATTTTTTTCGTCCGTATTTACAGGATTTGTAACCTTATACAGATCAAAAGTTATATCTATTTTAAGTTTGATCTAATTTCTAGCCCACATATAACTCTCGTCAAATTTCGAACCAGTTTCTCATCACATATTTCATGTCATTACATTGCACATATCGAGTACCGCTTTACTAGAATCATCCCTAATATCTAACTAAATTGGAGTTTATCAAACTTAGAGGGTAAACTTCTGCCCAATTCCAAATCTCAGGTACTCAAAAAGACAACACCACCAAACTCAAAAGCCCCAAATCGCACCAACAAATAGCACTTCAATCCCCACTCATCTTCAAGAATTTAGGGTTAGGGGTTTATCAATTGGGGGTCAAAATCACCACCAACAACACATCTTCAATCTCTTCATTTCAACGGCGGAGATGGCGACGGTCAACGACACGGCGGCGGTGGAGGCGGAAAACCAGCAATCGGCACAAGGAGGAAGAACAGTGGCCAAGAGGAAGCCGGTGTTCGTTAAGGTAGGTGACCTGAAACCTGGGACCAACGGTCATACACTTGCTGTTAAGGTTCTGTCGTCGACGACGGTGTTGGATAAGAAGTCTCGCAATTCGTCGTCGTTTAGTGGGCGTCCTGGTGCTGCTAACACTCGCATCGCTGAGTGTCTGATTGGGGATGAAACTGGCACTATTTTGTTTACTGCTCGCAATGATCAAGGTCTGTTTTTGTCCTCGATGTTGTGTGCACACACTGATGTGGATATGTTGAGTTTGTTGATGTTGATTTCTTTGTTATATTTTTAATCATAGTTTTTGAAAGCGAAAAGGTTGAGCTTTAGGCGCAGGCGCGAGCAGCTTAAAAAGCTAGGGCCTTTTAAGTGGGATACGTAGTATAAAAATACCATTTTTAGGGGTTTGGCACATGTTTTGGGTTAGTTTAGGCTGTTTTAGGTTGATTTATGGCTTGTTTAGGGCTAGTGTAATTGTATTAGATATGGTTTTGATGATTTTTTTGGTTGGTTTTGGCTGTTTTAGGTTGATTTATGGCTTGTTTAGGGCTAGTGTATTGGTTTTAGAAATGATTTTGATGATTTTTGGGCGGAATTTGGCCTGAAAATCGGGCTTTTGAAGCTAGGTGGCAAGGTTGTGGTGGCTGCGCTTAAGGGCCTAGGCGCGCGCTTTGTGGATATATGGCAATAGAGGATCTAATCAATCTACTGTATCCAAGTTTTTTCTTTAGATAGTTAGGGATATTGTATTTAGAACTTTGTTGCCTCTTTTTATATATTCAGACATATGCGATGTTTAGCATTTTTGGGACTGCAAATCTAGTTTGCAGTGTTTTTAGGGCTTTAAAGCATTTGGATGTTTTTCTACTTTTGATGATAAGAGAATTTGTTTCCATCTTTATTCCGTTGATGGGAATTGAAGAGAAGTTATCATCTTTATATGAGCTGCATATTTGTTTGTGATTTGCAAGGTGATTTCGAAGATTAATTAATATATATATATTGCTTTCACTTCCAGTGTAGTTGATTATTCTTCTTATTAGTGTATATCTTGTGTTAATATGATGCTAATGATGACTATACGTATATGACAGTTGACTTGATGAAGCCTGGAACGACTGTGATTATCCGAAATGCAAAGATTGATATGTTCAAAGGGTCGATGAGACTTGCTGTTGATAAGTGGGGCCGAATTGAGGTTACTGAACCTGCAAGTTTCACTGTTAAGGAAGATAACAACTTGTCTCTAGTTGAGTATGAGTTGGTTAATGTTACTGAGTAATGACTTATTATCTATGCCGGACGAGGTATAATTTTCTTGTGACATGTGGGGTTTTGGTATACGACTGCTTGGAGAAGGCCAGTTTAGTCTTTTTCTTGTTAATATCATTTTAACATGTAATAGAACTAAGTCTGGTGGCCTTCTAAGTGGTTAACTGTGTAAAAAGATTATCTTTGAATTATCTTGATCCCTCGCCGGTCTTTTGTGGTTACATTCGATTATCAGATTGTTTTATTATTACTAATTTGCCAAAGGTTGTCCCTTTTACCTGTTATGTTAAGGTTCAAATGTTCACATGAATGAGATGTGTTTCTTGATGAACTCACATTTGGATTTAAACACTGATGAGACTGTAAGAGACCACTTTAAAGGTTCATGAACTATTTGTTTGATTAACTTGTTAGATATTTGCCAAATCAGTCATAATATAATGCTTAAAACTGTTATGCAGATGATGGCCATATTGGTCTGACAATGGAATTATAATTCTAATTGAACTATTGCAACATATAAGACCAAACCGCCTAATTTGGAGTGCAAAATTGTTGATAAGTTATGAAAACTAATGAGCATCACATTTCATTTTTTTACAAAGTTGGTTTTGTTAATGGCCTCAAGTTATTTTAACATTAATAATTTAAGAACCGGTTTTAATTAAATGTATGGAGTTTGGTCGCACAACAAGACTTAAATATCTTGTTTGTTTTGCGAAAAAAGGATGTGTTTGAGAGATAAGACCTGAAGCAAACACGTTAGAGATTTTTCTACAAATTTTAAGAAGGTATAAACGCTTACGAGAGCACTTATTGATGCTCTTCTTTCCCAACACGTCTCTCTATCAAGAAAACATGCATTGTAAACAAGCGATACCAGTGTTATGTTACATCATTAATAGAGTCTTGTATAGCTACACCATGCTCATTCTTAAATACACCGTCATCAAACTCAAACGGTCATTTGTGTTCATAGATGGTTGTTTGAAAGGTAGGGGGTCATGAAATTTAACATGACATACAAATGACCGTTGAATGGCGAACTCAAATGGTCGTTTGAATGGTCGGGGGGCTATGAGATTTCTCATAACCTGCATACGACTAACACTCAAATGGATGTTTGCTTGTTTTCAAATGACCTTTTGCAAGTTGTGCGAGATTAGATTTTTATATTGGTTGTCAAATTATGAAGGCGAGATAAATGTCTATACATTCTTCACTTGGTAGAAAGCAAGAAATGGTGAGCTGAATATTGGACGACATTCATAACCCCTGTTCTTTCTTATGAACTTGCTAAGGCATTGAGATGGTGAGTTGAATTTAAAATACAAGCACTAAACAGCACATTCTCCAAACTATGCAACTATCACATGACACCGGTCATGCTCTTATTTACTAGCAAGTTGAGAATGTTGCGTAACACCATTGACATAATTGATATTACGAACAAACCACTTGTATAAGCACTAACCATTTGAAATTATGGTGGCTAGATTGGAGCGTTGGACTGTTGTTCTCATGAGCATCACAGTATGATGGTTTGATTGATGTGGTCTCCATGTCACAAAGTGCATTATGTAAAGCACTCACTTTCAATTGAAAGAGAGTCGGTTCATTTGAAAGCACACAATACAAGCATGGTCGTTGACCCTTTCGTTCTCTTTCAGATGTCACGACTAGGTGAGAGGTGCTCTCACTTTTAAATCAGTTGATAATATTGCTGAACACCACTCACTTGAACAGTTGGTCTATAAATTATAATCCGAAAGCAAACATTGATCGATCTTGTGATTGGTGACTCGTTTAAACTTTATAACTTAATAATAAACCAGGGTGTTGCGTTCTCATCTGCATCTATGCAAGACTGCACATCATATGAATGAATTTTACAAAATGAAGGTCTTTGTTTATGATACACAAACTACTTTCAAGCACATTATGTTTAGCATGAATTGATAAGATAAAAGTATGATACACGAGTGAAAGTAGATACATGACCAAAAATTCATAGATAGTTTATAGAAATAATTGTTCTCTAGCATGATTAACACACCTAAACTATTTTGCCTACTTCCATAATTCCTTCTACATCTAAAATATTTGTGTTTTGATGATGAAGTTGCAGATAGTACAATATTTGTGTTCCTGTGCTTATAGAACGAACGTTTTAAACTTTCTACAGTCACATATTTGTGAAGTTCAATCTTGATATCATCTATCAGAATTTGTAACGCATTTACCTCCAAATGACCTAATCTAACATTTAAATCTCTCTAAACATTATCACATGAATCATGGACTTTTATGATCGTCAAAACACAGCTAACACAAAAACAATGCGTTCCATGCCTTCAAAACATGAACAATCAACATCGTCTTCAGCAAATAATCATTGATAACTAAATTTCATGTTTTTAAAACCAAAAATCATCCATTACAATGTCCAGTTGCATCTTGAGAGCTAGTCAATTCATCAAATGCACAGCATCTCAACACATACAATCATCCATCTACAATCAACAAACAATTTACCCGAATGAAAACCGTAGTGAAACATGGTAATTCTTCAAGCCGTAAGAGATCCAATTACAGCCCTAAACAAACAAAACTCAATGTCAAATAATATATGCCTTTGCTACAATCTCAATCATGTTAAAAACACATGACATTATGTCCATTTATGAATAATGATCACATACGAAAATGTTATCAGCCTAAAAGGTTCAGATAAGATGACAATTAGACATAATAACAACAAAAGTGAAAACAGACTTGCTTCTACTTATCATGCATTCTTGTAGCACGCCCAGATCCTTCCAACAAGTCATCATACATCGTCGTTCAGATCTGATTAAAAGGACTGTATCAGCAGCATACTTTTATAACTAAACTTAATGAAAAAGACCATTTAAAGACTGGGATCCTACTAATACCCTACTCAACATTGTGTCATCCAAATTCAAGGCATAGTCCAATGTAATTATTGGTTTGTTAATGTTCTAAATTCTACACAACACATAAAACAAGCCAAAATCTTGAAACAAGCTAAAATCAGTTTTTTTTATAACGATGATAACCAGTCACCAGAAAACTCACATGGCTCCACTAATACCCTACTAACCAATGAGACTAGGTAAAACGCAGCTTGCACCCGACAAGTGCTTTCAAGGGGTTAACAAAATCTTGAAACAATCACCAAAAAGAGTTTAATGTGGCTTATATATATCTCTGTCACAATCATTTACAAACATTACTTGCACCATGTAAGAATATAACTTGCATCACTAGTAAGTTGTAACATTCCAGATTTGTTTCAACAGATTTCAAGAACCACATAACATAGAACTGAGCATTGTATAAGATAACAGACGTAGGATTAATAAATGAAGTAAATCAGACATACCTTCAAGCGTCCAACCACAGGTCCTTGGAGCTGAAAGCATTGATGTCAGCAACGCAGAGGCAGTAGCTGTGTGGAATGGTAGCATTGATTCTACAGAGACACAGCTCATCTCAACTGGTGACCTAATTTAAACAATTTACATCCAAAAAAGAGCATTAATAAGGCATTTTACAGAACCCCCTCATTGCAAATGAAGATCCACACTTCAATTCAAGATAACAAAGATCTATTTCTTATAATCGAGTTAGAGCATTCATCAAGAAGCGCCATTAGTGACTACTAAACAAATTACACATTATCTTTGTACATCAGTTCTATGTTGCCAACAGCACACAGGACGCACCGCCTCATTTCAAAAGCCTCATTTTCAGACGCTCATGAGCATTTTCTAGCCAAATTCCCGCCAAAAAATCGCTAGAACGTATCTGAAATATTCAAGCTACCCCATAGACAAGCCTAGAATCAACCTGAAACAGCCCAAACTAGCCCAAAACAACCCTAAAACATGTCTAAAATGGTATTTTGTACTGTATGTCCAGCTTAAGTTCTTTTATCGATCAATATGTAAAACGCACTAGGTTTAATATCAATTTTAAAGTGCAGCTAAAAATTGGCGAAAACATATCATCACACCATCAGAATTCAATCAACGACGCGTACGTTGAAATTAGAGGTAAGAGTTCAAATTTCAATACTGCATTAACGGAACAAATAATCACTAACATACAAAAAAAGTGAAGATGATGAATGAAAGTAATAACCTGAAAATGCGATGAGAAAGGGGTTTCTGTGAGGGGATACGGAACGGAGAGCGTGCCGCCGGCGTAACATTGGGCTTAGCGCCGGCGGAGATTCTAGAAGCCGCCGACCGGACGGGGGCGGCGTTGCGGAGGAGGGACCTAGCGGCGACGGCAGCTGCCATGGTACTTCAGTTCGGCGGAGCGAATTGTATCGGGGTTTTGGGATCTGTAAACCGGGGGTTTTGGTGGGGGAAGTAAATACGTATTTGGCCCCTTGGATTTCTTTCTTTACAAATTCACTCCTTTGATTTTTCTTTATCTATTGTGAATTATCCCCTTGTTATGTAACATTTACGTATTTTACTCTTGTATAAAACTTTAGAGTGATATTTGTGGTTTCATCACTGTATAAATCTCACTCTTCATATTTAAATTATGGAGATAGTTTTATACTTTGAAACGCAAAGCACGAACGACATTTTATTGGATGATTGTTAAAAACTTTGTTTGATTTTAAACATTTTATTATATGTGAAACACATGGAAAAAAATATAATTATTTCACTCTGGCTTACATAAAAAATATCTCAAACTCTTCTTCTTTACATGCCACACCATTCATTTCACTTATTTTTCTTCACCTCTCACATTTTGTCACTCTCCGGTCTCCACACCACCAGTCACCCATGGCTGTCGAGATCTCTTCATCGTGGCTTGAGGTTGTTTAGAATTAGTATTATGGATGTTTAGAATTAGAATTGGGGTTGATTAGAATCAAACAATTCAATGGTGGTTGGTGACCTTGTAGTTGCTGACAGTTGATAGTTGACGGTTATTGAAATTTCAGCTTAGGCAAATACTCTTGCTTTATCAAATGGGACAACATAATATTGATAGTGGTGGTTGGTGACCTTGTAGTTGCTAACGCTAGGTAGTTGACGGTTATTGAAATTCAACTTAGGAAATACTCTTGCTTTATCAAAATGAGACGGCATGATATTGATAGTCACTCTCAAGTCTCAAGCTCCGACTGAAATTTCAATAGGGTGTTTAAAGATTTCACGATTAGAAAAACAAATGATTGTTTAGGTTAATTGTAAAATTGTTTGAAATGAATATCCAGCTTAACTATTTAATAATAGTATTGGGTTTAATAGTTTAAAGTGGTTATTGTGCATTTAAGTTAAATATAAATCTTATAAGGGTACCGGATAATTATTTTATAATTCTCTTACATATGAATGAATAAATTTATAATTAAATTTTAATTATTTTTTTGAAAACCAATGTCAAAATTTCATGAGAGGAAGTGTCAAGTTTCTTGGGTATCACACGAGATCACATTATATATGTCAGTAGATGTCAAACATTCGTTATAATGTATGCAACTAAATTAAATTGAATTTAAATCTTAAGGAAAAACAAGTTGAAAAAAATCCAATAGCACCTGGTAAAATTCCAATTCGTAACCTAACGTCATGTGAAAACAAATTCCTAAGCATGTACCACTAAGCTAAACTCATGGATTACATTATATTTCTTCGGGGTTGAATTGGATTAACAATCAACAAGTGACACACGGTATTACGCATTTACGCTAAATTAATATTTACTGCAATTTTAAACATAAAAACATAAATTTTCATATAATCTTTGTTTTACAAATTAATAATATCATTCAAAATAAAAAGTTTACAACAAAATAACAAGTAAACGAGTAACAGGTTACGAAATAACCTTTTTTGAATAGCGAAACCAATTTACTAAAAACAAAATTTTAAGATTAAACAAAAACTTAAGCATAAAATTTAAACTTTCTTGATTAAAACTATATAAAAACAGTATAAACTATATAATTAATATTTCAAATGGGATCTCACAGGTCATCTTGAAAAGGGTCCCAAAACAAAAAAGACATCAAGATAAGATTAGGCAACAAGATTGGGATCCAAGGGTTGATATCATTCCCAAGCCTCTTCCTTCTAAGCCTCTGCTTCACATAGAGTCTCTTATCTTCATCACCCCATTTGGGTTCTTGCACACCCTTAGCAAGCACCAATGGTGGAGGCTGTTGATAAGGGCACTTTGACCTCCAAGAGCCTTGGTTAATGACACCTAAGTTGGAGACCCTTTTGAGGAAGAGACCAAAGGCCCATTTGAGTTGGTGTTGGGGGCATAAGATTGGGGGGTAGTCCCAGTTGAGGTAGCAGGGGATTTGGGTGGAGATGAAGAGTTGAGAGTGGAGAGAAGGGGTGGTTGTAGGGTGGGTTAGGATGTGAGTTAGGGCATGGTGTCTTTGTTCCCATGTGGTGTCTTCCATTTGAAGGGGTTCTTTGGGTTGGATAGGGGTGGGTGAGTGGGTCTAGTTTGTGGTTTATGGCTTTGTGGGTGTGAATTTAACATAGTGGTCCAGTGGACATAGTGGAGATGAAAGCACAAAAATTGTTCTCTTTGTTTTTAAGTGGGTGTTTGAAATTGTTTATTGTCTATTTTGATTTATTAACTTTTAAGAATTTAATAAGTTTAAAAAATAATTTGTTAAACCTAAAATTATTTTTTAAACTAACTTTTTATATATGGTTAAAAAAAGGTTTTAAAAAATAATGAGTGAGTTACTTATTAACTTTTAAAAATTCATTTTAGTCCAAATTTCTATTATATCCCTCTGTTACCTCTTATTATCTTCCATCATTTTTTAAATTATGTTCTTTTTTGATCATTTTACATAATTTAATTTATAAACTAATACAAACATTTTTTTAAAAACTTATTTTAAAAAGTTATAAGTTAATAAATCTTTTTAGTCAAAAGTTTTCTTCAATCAAAATAATCAATCCCAAACACGCCCTAAAAATAATTATTTAAGCAATTAGATAGTAGCCGAATATGTAAATATGTGTTTTAAACTTTATATAACTAGAACTCAGTAAAATTTAAACGTTTATTTATGTACAAGAAGATATATGAGAATAATTTTCGGTGCGGTTTAGTTGGTTTTAATAAAATTTTTATGAATGTTATGTATGTTTCATAAAACTGCAAACTTTTTGTATCTGGGCTTTGAAATGCTCGAAAGTAGAAACATCTTTATGGCCATCTGGGTTTTAGTGTATTAGTAAGAGCGAACGCTTTTTTAAAAGTACATTTATAATATAGTTTAATAGTAGTGTAGGTTTGTCGTTTAAAAAAACAAAGAATAATCTTTTTCTATACAAGATCTTGACGGCATCCAATGTTCGCCGAAGAGTTTCAATATGGATGTGTCACCACATTTGATAGTTCATGGCTCGTTTGTGTAGCAACAATTCGCTCTCATCGAAAAAAGTCATGTCTACACAAATTTATCAATTCTAAGCAAAACTTTAAAAACTTAATTAAGAACAGTGACGATTCCATAGATTAAACTAATCTTAAACTACTAACGCGTTTCGAGAGCAATGGTTGTTGATGTGGAGAGAACTCTAAGTTACATATTAGACCATCACCAATGGTGAAATAAAAAAACACCCAAAAACATGCCTAGTCAACAGCCACATTAGAAAGCCACTCATTCTTCAAAAACCCAAAAAACCTCTACAATAATAAAACTTAAAAAACACCTAAAAACGTTGCCACATCATTATCACCTTTTATATTTATTTTTAATTATCAATCTTATATATTAATATAAAATATAAATAAAATATTTATATGTCTTTTGTTGGATGGAAATTTTAAAACTTTAAAAAAAGTAAAATACTTTTTAGAGGAAAATTTTAAAATTTTAAAATTTGAAATTTAAACTTTAAATTTAATAAATAATAATTTATTGTAAAAAATTAAAAATTAAATTTTAAAAATTAAATTTACTGTTCAGGCACATGAGACTGTTCAGGCGCACTGTTCAGGCGCATGAGCACTGTTCCAGCGCATTGTTCCGGCGCATTGTTCAGGCACTTGGGCACTGTTCAGTCGCATGAGGTTGACCTGAAACGCCCAACACTTAAACTAATATTGAAAAACTAAATATTTTATTAATATAAATATATTATTTTCTTTTTTTTTAATATTAAAACCCAAATCTGACCCACCTCTGAAAATATCAGATGTTTTATGATGTTCATCTTCATGAAATTCTACCTTCAAAAACAAACCCCCCAATGATTATTGGTTTAAAAAACGGATGATGTGACGTTTTTAAAGGCTAAAAACGCCCTATTAAAGATGCTCTTAAGTTAATACATGTAATATAAATTTTAGCAGGACTAGTGTTTTCTTTCCATCTACTTGTCACTCTCATGCATTGAACTCCAATTACCAAAAACTGAATATAAAACCTAACATATGTTAAAAGACTGATACATTAAACAATAGAAACTAGCACATCTAACTCTAAAACCTCAAGGTAAAACCAAAGAGTCTACAACTACTTCTACACATAGAAACCGATTCTTGTGGCCCAATGTGAGATTGTTTCGGGTTCAGGTTCGGACTCGGATACAGACTCTTCTCTTTCAAAAGACTAGATATCGTCGTTTCATGTTGCTTGTGGCCATTATGCTGCCCCAAATAACCCTGACCGAAAGCCCGATGCCTTGAATCGTAGGCCATGTTTATGGGGCGAGAGTAAGTAGGCTGCAAGATTGCATTATGCAAATGCATAACCGGTGGCGGGTGCATAGGGTTGTTATACACTATTTCTTGACCTTGCAAGACCTCACTGGACCGAACGGCTCCACTGTAGAGGTTTCTGAGATCGTTCCTTATCATGGATATCATCGAGTGCCTCGACCCGACAACTTCAGACGGACAATGAGTATAGCCGAAAATTTCTTGACCTTGCAATACCTTCTGAAATCCCAAAGATTTCTTGAAATCTAATGATCCTCCTGCCCCATCTGCATAAAGATTTACAAAGTTCAAAACTTTTTAACATGAAATGATCAAAACAACCCAAAAATGGTTCTCAAATCGACCTTCAGGGACTTGAAATTCAGATCGAAAATCAGTCTTCATCCTCTTGGACCCGGGTGACAAAATGCTGTCGAAACCAGAAACAGAACAACGCCCCTCGATCTCCCATGGCGAAACTCGATTTTGCCTTGTGACTTCCACACCATCCCATCTAACCTTTGAACATGAAAATATAAAGATTATCGCGTCACACGTTATGAGCGCATTTTAAAACCAAGATTTGATACGATAATCAAATGAATATATAAACATAAAAATGAGTCAAATGACCCACCATGAGACACCTCCATTTTGACCCAGGCCAATTAACAGGGTCAATGTCACTAACCCCTGTTATCATCCCTGTACATCTTCTCTCTGTAGCATCCTCTGTTTCAACTCGCAGATTAAACCGCATTCCCCGTGAGAATTCGTTCGATACACTCTTGCGAAATTGATGATACGGCACGATGAATTTCGACCCAATTCTGCAAGATTTCACAAAGTTATGATTTTGCAAATTGAATTCAAGAAAATGAAGCTTGAAAGCTGAAATACCTTGGATTGTAGCAGACATTGAACACAGTTCTTTGAGATATCGATTCGACAATGGAGGTGAAATCGAAACCATAAGCGGTTTTCAATTGAAGAGATCTACGAACACCCAATCTTAAAACTCCATCTTCACCCCTGAGAAACAGAACAGCATCTCCACACACAAGCTTCTTGCTGTTGATGAACGCACTCCAGCCTGTGGTCAACAAATGTCGCCGTGGTTGACCTCTGTAAATGTGACGAAATCGCCATACGGTCCCATGAAGATCTTCTGCTACAAGCTCTTGTGATGGCCTTTGCTGTTTATAATCCTACAAAATCAAAATTGATAACACCCAATTGATGTTATGAAATTGTGGGATTAAAGCCCATTTGAAGGTGAATTACCAGTGGAGGAAAGCAATCTTCTGCTGCTCTACGAGGAACAGAGAATCCGCCATGGGTGCTTGTATCAGAAGCTGTGAGAGTTTTGCAGAACATATGTGGTGTTGGTTTTTCATCAGTGACTCCATTGTCGTCTTCTTCATCCTCTGTTTCACCCAATTTCTTCTCCAACTGTCGATTCAACTTCAATTACAGTTAAAACCATTGATAATTTGATATTACATTGTTTGAATTGAATTGAATTCAATCGAAAGAAAACTGTTACCCACCTGAGAATCTTGAACCAGTGAAACCTGAGCAAACACTTCGTCGGTACCAACGTTAGCATGAAGCTTTACATCAGTAACACGGCAAAACACGTGTGGAGGAAGACGGTCGCCGGAGATGGCCGGAGAATCGTAGCTCCGGTGAAGTTCAAGGTGGCCCTGCGGCAGATACACGACGGAATCCCCTTTCTTCGGCAGCGAAATCAGGGGTCCGGCACAGGCGTGCCATAGCTCCAAAGAACACACCACCGGAGACAAATCCACCGTCGTAACGTCGCCGGAATCGTCGATTACAGAGTTCAGATCAATCAAACCACACATCATCACAACAATTCAACACAAACCCACTAATTATACCGACAAAACTTCCGATCAAACACAATAGTTCATCACATTACACAAATTAGTAGCTTAAAATGGTGTAAGATCATGAAATTAAAGGTTTTTTGCATCAAAGATTGGGTTTTGAACGTTGGAAATGAAATTGAAGAAAGATAAAGGTGTAATGTGGGAGTAAAGCAATAGGGGAGTGGGGAAAGTGACTGCAAAATGTGCAGGTGGCGGTGCTGCAAGTCTGCAACTCCGGCAGAGGGACGAGGAGAGAGATGACGCCCTGTAATTGCGGGAGGATGTGTAGGGGTAGCGTCCCCTCGTTCTTCTACAATACTCTCGTGTTTGTATCTTTTTTAAAGCTTCATTTTACTAGTCTTTTATAAAAGTTTCAAAAGTTCAAACAAATATTTTTACACACATGATTCAACATTTTAACATGACACAAAATAACTAATGGTATTTGTTAATATGGGGCTAGCCCACTTCGTAAAGGTTTTACCTATTAGAGTGAAGGTCCTGGGTTCAAACCTAGTTATGATGTAACTTTGTGTAATTTAGTAGTATTAGTATAAATTTGCCGTTAAAAAACTAATGGTATTCGGGTGTATATGTAGTGATTTTTCTTATCAATGAAACAAGTAGTGATTATTTCCACAGTTTTAGTAAATCACATAGATACTTATGGTTTATTTTATGTGTTTTTAGAACATTTACACACTTTTAAATCATGCTATTAAAGTGACACTTCATTTATATAAACCTTCAATCATACGTGTGAGACTAAAGGTGCAAAAAAACATTATTTTCAAACTGACTTCTATTGATACATGTTCCAACCCAAAGTCGATTTGAGTTAAAATTATATTATTTCGGTTTGAGTGATTGATCGGAATTTATTTGGTTTTGATCAGGTTTTTTTTGTTTGAGCATTTTTTTGGTTGGTTTGGTTTGAGTTTCGTAGCGATGTAATAATAAAAAATACAAGCCTGTTAGAAACCTATAACTTAAACCGGTTTCTACGTATACAAGTTTCAAACTGGTTCGGTTTGGGTTAATATAAAACTTTTTTTTTTTCACCACTTGGTGAGATTGTGAGACTCTTTTTTACACGATTTGGTACTTCAAAATCACATACGCTTTTGTATTTTATTGTTTATTTACTTTTTTTCATTTTTATTTATAAGTAGCTAGCTAGTGTAGGGGCATGCATAGGGGGATAATGATGCTGCAAATGATAATTTGACAGGCAACCCGGACAAATCGGGTTTCCATTCTCATCCAATCTCGATCTTTGACTTTTATACTTCTATTACCCATTGTTTTTCATTTTAATTTTTGTCTTTCATAATAAACTTTTTAAAACGAATTGATAAATTGAATTTTAATAACCCAAACTATTATCTATTGGCCGATAATAATCCATACTATCAATTTGGCCGGTAACACTCTCAACTTTTATTTTTATTACCAACAACAATCCCAATGACATAATTTTCAATTTTTTATGTTTGATTTGGACTTGATTCGGTGCGCAACAATAATTATGAACGAAATGAAACAACATACAAGCTAAATTGAGACTAAAATAGATGCAAATTGAGCATAAAAAATTGAAAATTATGTCACTGGGACTGTTGTTGGTTACAAAAGTGAAAGTTGGGAGTGTTACTGGCCAAATTAATAGTATGGATTATTATTGGCCAATAGGTAATAGTTTGGATTATTAAAATCCAATTTGCCAAACGAATTTTAATATTACATGCAAATAAAAAATTAGATACAAGGCAATAATGCATCTCCGTATTTGAAAGTTACTTTAGACAGCAAAACAATATGGGATCCATATATTCTATACTTTATTTTTTTTTTTGCTCACAAGTTTTAGTTTTTTTTTTTTTTTTTCACGACGTGTATACTTTAATAAGTGTTTCGGTGTAAATTTCATTCAAATTAAAGTTGTGCGCTATGATGCACAATTCATTAAAGCACAAGCGTACAAGTCGTCAAAACCGGTTTCGTTTATATTTTACAGTTTTCATTTGTTTTTCAGTTACAACTTTTAAAATGTAATATTTTATAAAATCCAAATTTGTCTTTGCGACTCGTGAAGCCGGAGTCTTAATAACAATAGTCTATCTATCATATCAGAAAAAGAAAAAGGTTTAACTCATCCTACACTACCTAAATCCCATAAACAGGTTAACACTACGAGTGGCAGTTTTACTAAGTACCCACTATTAGATTAACTTGAAAAATTAAAAAGTCATATAATGTTTTACTTTGGACTTCTTTTATACACAAATAAAGTTTTTTTTTATTTACAACTATTTAAACTAATTAAAAAATCCTTTATTTCTCTCCAATCGCTTTCTCTAGTAAAAATAAGGTCGACAATGGTGTAAATGAAAGAGAAGCACGTGAAAACAACGCGCATGAAGATGAAACGTGAAGGGGTCCAAAGTAAAAATAAGTGGTGCAGACAATGGTTGTACGCTAGAGTACAAGTGGGTAAAAGGAGAGGTCGCAGTCACTTTAGTTAAATTTGCAGAGCAACCCCTCGACTTTTTCTCGGGGGTTGTAGGACCCCCCTGACTTTCATCTCTGACAATATTATTGCTGCAAATGTGTAGGTCCATTTCCCACTCTCACGTCACTGTTATTTCAGTAAAACAATGTCTCCCACTGCCACTTCTTTTATTATTTTTTTCTTGTCTTTTTGTAAAACTTTTGGTTAAAATGTTAGATTAGTTTTATTTTGTTGGTGTTGTTATCATTTTATGAGTGAATATATGTGAGATTATGATTAGGTTGTTTGCTTTTTAATACTAACAATTTGAAATAACTTGTTCTTATAAAGTAATTTATTAAATTAAGGATGGGTAGGATGAGCTCAGGTTTATCTTCGGGTTGTTTCAGGTAGATCGGGAACACCGCCATAGGTGCGGCACATTTGTGTTGCGGGTAGACCTTTTGGGTTTGTGAACCCGTTGAGGAAGCCAGGAGAGAGAGAGAGAGAGAGTTGTGTGTGTGTTTCGGGAAGATAAAGTAGTTTTGAGTTTAGATAATATGTCAACTTTTGATTGGGTATATTTTTTTGGGTTCATGAACCTGTTAAAGAAGCCGAGTGCATGTGTGTGCACAGGTGCGCGTGTTTCACGTTGATAGAGTAATTTTGGGTTCAAACGATAAGTCAACTTTTGATTGGGTATGTTTTTTGGGTTCATGAACCCATTGAGGAAGCAAAGAGAGTGTATGTGTGTGTGTTTCAGGTAGATAGAATACTTTAGGATTCAAATAATATATCAACTTTTGATTGGGTTTAGCTTGGGTGGTTTTGGGTTCTTTGAATTCCGCCCTAAGATTCATTTATTTCGCTTTCTCATTTATCTAGGTCTCGTATGACACATGATGAAGTCACTTAGATATATAACTTTTTTTTTCTAACAACACGGTCTAGATTTTTTAGGATAAAATCACACAGACATCCTATAAGACCATAATTCACAACTTTAAGTTGAATGGTTTATTAGGATGTCCTCTTAATGACAGATATATAACTTTGTGGTCAATTCGTTTATATGAAACCCTTAGTGGTGCAAGAATTGAAAGCGATTGAAATTAAACCTTATTAAAAGAGTTGAATTTGTGAGATTTTTTACTAACAAAATTATCATGGTTGTTTTATTAATTTGCTAGGAAAGTTGAAATGTGAGGTAGCGATGAACAACTTTGTAGGTGATGAGAGTTATGGTTTACAAATCCCTATATTTGCAAAACCTAGAAGTTATTTGTAAAAAGTGACTAATAGCCACAGTACGTTTGAATCTAAACATAATTATTGGGTTCTGCTACAGCCACACCACCCGCATTCTAGTTTCACACTCAACGGCGTTGAAACGGTCATTTAAAAGACTGGGAGCCATGAGGTTTGACATTACATGCAAGCGGACTTTTGATGAAACTCAAAAGCGATTGCTTAAAAGGTGTGTGGCTATCAGATTTGACATAATTTACAAATTGCCATGTGACAACAAATTGAAACCGATGTTTATCATCTCACTTCCTCTTCATGACAAAAAGGTGAAACATTAAACGATCATTTGACAGACAACTCAAAAGATCGTTTAATCATAGTGTGGGATTAGAACGAGGTAGCGTCGATATAGTGGCACCAGTTGTTAGATAATAGGAGGAGGATAAAAAACAATCAAATCAAATTGGTCATGAACAAAGCAACTATCTAGGGATCAAGATTAGGACTTTCAGATTGGATTATTATGACCATATAAACAAAGACTACAAGATGTAATTTTTTTTTAATTTATTATTCTTGCTCGTAATTAAAAATTACAGGTCGATTTTGAAGAATAAACAGATAATTAAAATACCAAACTTAATCAAAGAACACACTTCAACTACCCTAACATCGTAATATAAACACAATAATTACATGTATTGGACTTACTTTATACGTATTTATGCATATGTACGTATTGGTTTCAATGCATGATGTATCAATGTGTATCTAGGTAATATGGGATAAAGTGCCAACACTTTTTCTCTATAATCTTTCATATAGTTATTCTTGATTAAAAAAATATAACTTTGTAAAATAGTAATCAATTTTTAAAAATGTTTTAATTAGGTAATTCAAGTATAAAGAGTGTTCCAGTTAGATCACGCAACTTACATATTTTATATAAATTATAAGTTTTAACATGTTTTTAGCATTTTTTTTCTTTTTGTTTCAACTAGGAAATATTTTTTTATTTTTTTGATAACTGTTGAACGATGGCCCAAACTTTAGGTACTTTTTATTTAATTTTTAATATAATTAATATTTTTTTATTTTTAATATAATTTCATATATTGAAAATTCTGACCCCGTGTCTTCTACTCCATTACTTTTTTGACATAATTCAATTTGATGATAGAGCAATTTGATGGTTTAATGGTTCAATATGAAAAAATATGCATGAGTGATCAAATTGAAACATTTTTGAAACTTAATTATTATTATGTGATATTTTTTCTTAAAAATATATTAACATATTCCGATGTGTTTTATTATAGACTATTTTCGAAGCTTTTTCTAGTAAAAAACTTTTTAAGAAAAGAAATAAAATTAGAAGTATATTGTTTTTACCATAAAATAATAAAGTTTCTTTTGATAAATTTTAAAGAAAAAAATGATATTATTGTTTATATTTGACTATTAGTGGTGTGTGTAAAAAAATAAGTTACTGGTTAAAAGTTAATAACACGGTTATTAATAATTTATAAATACTAAAATTTGAATTTCGGATCCTTAAAAGAGGCAAGCCTCCCATCTATTCTTTGAATCACCAGACCGAAAAATTATTGGCATTTGTGGTATATTTAAATTATGGAACTTTATGTTGGGAAAAGATAAATCAATGAATAGCACTAGCTACTTATGTTTCACCCAATTTACCTTTTTACCAAGGGCAGGCCAAGTACTTTGACCAACAACCAACACCATTTAAATTAAAAAATCAGCTTATATATATTAGACTAACTTTATTAAACCCGTGTATTACACGTGTTGAATAAACAAAATATTAAATATATTACGAATTTATTAATTAAAAATAATATTTTAAAATAATATATGATTAAAATTACGTATGAATAATAATTATAAGTAATAAAATAAAAATATCAATTTTTAAACTTTTTTTTGTTTCTTTAAAAATAAATTAAACATTTTGTTTCAAAACAAACCATTTTTAAAAAAAAATCATTACTATAACTCTCAATTCTAATTATTTTTTGTTTATAGAAATTTTACTATTTAAAAATCTAATTTTAAAGTATTTCGTATTTTTAAAAAAAGTTTGATATTTTAGAAAACTTTATTTTGTAAAAGTTTATTTCTATAGAAATAACATTAATAAAAAAGATGTATTTCTTAATTTATTAAAAAAACTATTATTGATCTAAAAAAATAAATAATATTATTAGTAATTAAGGTAGTTATTTAATAGGAGAGAGAAGCGGAAAAATTTTAATGAGATTGATTGTAGTGTTGACACGTGGCACCTTTAGTTACCTTTTTATTAAAGTAGTAAGATAAGATGTACTCCACTATACACCTTAAAAAATTATGGTCTTTGTAACGTATTCTGAATAGATGAATGTTGCTTCTAGTATGTTTAGATGCAGTTAGTAGGTTATAATGATGGTTTATTCGCCTATCTATTTGCTAAAGCACCAAGCGTTTGATAAGTGGATGACAATAGAGTGATAAGCAATTAGGATTGAAAGTATCGAATATGAGACAATCACGGTAAAACGTATAGGACAAGAGGAATGAAGTAGATTATGGTTTGATGCGTATTCACCGAACCTCAAGAGGTCTCTGTATACAAGTATGTCACTGTCAATTCTATCTTATACGATCAACATGGTTTGACTAAAACCTTATGATGCACGTTTCTGGACTGCCGATCTCTTGTATTACTCATCGGTCCAACCCATTTCCTATTAGAGCTTTAGTTTTATCCATTGGACGATTTCCTTATTAATGATGTTATTCTATTGTCTTATGATATTGTTAGTGGGTTTCCTATGCTTGGGTTGCATCCTTCAATTATGCCTTGCATGGCTCGAGCCTGGATGTCTATATTGAAACACCTTCTTTCCCTTAATATGACTATGGCCTTCGGCCTTTTCAATTATATATATTTTTAAAATAAAACAATGATAAGTACTAATTATAATAATTTAAACTTTAATTGGTTTTTGTTGTTAAATGCAAGTTTTTAGATTTTAAAACACAAGGAATTCAAGTTGAGTGGAGGTTATGAGTTCAAACTTTTTTTTTTTGCCTCCACTTTCCATTTCCTTTTATTTTTTAAAACTGTTAAAATGTAATAATTTTTAAAATATTTTATTCAACCCATCATTACATTGTACTTATGTATAAAATTTATTTATAATCGAGCCAGCTCAAATGTGATATATTTTTAACTTTGTAAATTATAGGGGTTTTTTTTCTCTTATAATTTTTAACATATGATGTTTTATAAAATTCAAAATATATTTTCAACACTAATCTTCACAACTTCGTAATTAGGCAGCTCGCATATTTATGTTTATGCTTGCACAATCTTTTTTAATTTAGATCCCATGCTACTGTTAACAATATTATTTCTGTTTTACGCATATAAAATATTGTTACAACGCAAAGAATTCCACCGGTGGTTATTATTATTATTAGTATAATAAAAGAGAGAAAGGAAAAAAGAGTATATTTTGTCTTTTATTAATGTATATTTAAGGGAACCTGCAAAGCACGGACGATTATTTTTTGTACCCCAAAAAAGAGGCTAGACTAATTAAAGGATGAAATAGTACACCCTACAACGTACAAATTCATGTAGCTTCGTAGCTATGACGGTTTGTACATTTTTTTAGATTTGTATTTTTCAGAAACCTAAACATATTAAAGGGACCACGCTATTTTCTCTTTTTCCTTTTTCTCCTTTTATGTTTGTCATCGTTCTATGTTACATGACTATCAAAGTGTTTTTTAACTTTTGGGAAAACATTAAAACGCCTAAAATATAATTTAAAAGTACAAAAATTCACATGAATAACCATCTAAGCTAAACATATTAATTTCAAATAATCATTAACTTTTCTAAATCTATTAACATAATTGTTATGATTTATGAATGATTTAATCCTATCACGTAAATCATGTACTTTATATTGAGAATCTTCCCCATTTTGACGTCAGGGCTCAAGTTGCTAGTTGTTCCAATGACCAAATTGTGTGCCCTTCTTTGATGCACCATGAAAATAAAACAGTGCGTCATTATCAAGAAAACAGAGTACGCAAACCATCATCAATGACATTGCAAACATTGGAATCGATCTGAAAAACCATATTAACAACAATCTTGCTAGATATGGTGCCCTAAGCACAAGTGACCAAAAACCACCACCCTTGAGATCACAACCAATCAACTGATTTTGTAGGCAGATTTCTATCGAGATAGTCGCCGCTTGCATCTATAGATCAATACAAGTTAAATTTTGAATGGTAACTTTAACATTCACCAATGCAATGGCTGAGGTTACCTAAGATTGTAACTTGAGGTATATTAGCAGCAAAAGTCAATGATTGTGCTGTTTACAAAACCGTAACATAATCAAATAATCAAAAATTTTCAAGTGTGATTAAAATTTCACTTTGTTTTTTCGTGATTCATTTTAACTACTATACCAATAACAACTTTCAAGGAACAAATTACAAGAAAACAACCTGACGTTGGATAAAACTTATTAGTACATTAAGCCGTTGCGAACCCAAGAAAATTCTTCATGAGAGAAAAATAAAACAATTGCATAACTTTATGGGGACCTTGAGATTTTCACATACATATAATACTAAAAAAGATTTACGGGGAGCGGGTGCCCCATCTTTCTACCTAGGTCCACCCCGACATTAAGTTTGGGAGACTTTTGTGTAAAATAACAATTTGAGTCAATAAAAAATAATAATAAAATGGAGACATTAGAGCATTAACTTTTAAAGAATCTAAATATGACAAGAAAATAGATTGCTTAATTTAATGACATAATCCTTCCCAGATTATTTCAACATTTAAAAAGTCAAAACAAACATCATGTTCTAAGCGCCAGTAAATCTATTATAACAAAAAGCCATACAAAGTTAAGTGAAGGTAACAACCAACCATACACTTGGGGAAGTCAAAATCTCCTAGCAGACTTGAGTCAAAATAAGAACTTCAAATACTGGCAGCTAGAAATCAATTCAACGATTGATGGGAGTATGCATACGCTCTACGATCTTGTTAACAGCATCACGAGACATTACCAATGTGTCGTGTAGAAGGATGCTATACACATTCAAACCCTGCAACGAACCAGAAACACAACAGTTCATCTTAAATCATCCATTTATAACTGCCTCAAATTCAAGGTAGCAATTTCAACCCATTTATGTACAAATCACTTTTATGGCCATATGGGTTGTGTTCTATCTCAAACGGGTCACATCAGTCAAGTTAGCTAACAGGTGAACTCTCAAATGGGTAAAAAACCACCTAAAGTCCACTTTAGTGCATACATCAATTTATTCAAAGAGTTTTAATGCATCAACTAAAGTTTTTTCTATCTTTTGGGATGAGTGTAAGGTTGCGCTCATCTCACCCTTCCCAAACCCTACTTTAGAAGAGGTATACTACAGGGTACATCCAACATGAGAAGAAGAAAAAAAAAAAAAAAAGTTGGTAGCTTACGATAGAGGGAAGAACATTGACGTAATGCAGGTTTTGAGTAGAAAGCTTTAGCTTTTCATCAATGGGACCTCCATCAACCAACAAAAGCTTTTTGGTTTCTTCCATTTGCTTCACATAGCTCACAATATTCTTTGTTTTGTGAGTGGGAAGCTCTAAATCATCAAACACCAAAAGCTGCACAAAGCCTTGTTCTCATCACATAACATATATCGCAGATGCTAAAATATGCAATATGCATGTGTTTTACATTTGCAACAAAGTTATAACAATTTTATATGACTGCTCGTGTTAATAATAAATTAAGTCAATATACCAAAGTTAATATATTGACAAACTTACCTTCCCTTCGGCTGCACGAGCAGATAGTGCAATTTTAAGCCCTAGTCGCCTGACCTTTTTGTTGAGCTTAAAGGCATGACTACGTGGCTTTGGACCATGCATAGCAGCACCATGCCTAAACTGTATGTTTCCCACAGTTTGCCCAAACATTAATTAACATCCATACAAATCTTATATAAATCACACAGAATCTATGTAATACCTGGGGTCCGCGCAGTGTTCCATGTCTTGCTCGCCCTGTACCCTTTTGGCGCCATGGCTTTCTACCCGTACCACTGACTTCACTGATCGTTTTCGTCGAATGGGTTCCCTGTCAAATGGGGTCCACATATTACTCGTAAAAATAGAGTTATTATAAATATACAAACCATAAGGTTGGTTGTTTAATAATATATAGGTCAGGAGGGGGAGAAATTGTTGTATTTGAGGGGTAATATGAGAAAGTATATTCAATGTCATGTTGTTAAAGATCATCGATATTCTATAATCAAGTTATAATTTAGAGAAATATATGACACCTGTTGTCGTTTAGCAAGCTGCCATCTTACAACACGGTGAATAATATCCTTCCTAATGGGTACATCAAAAACGTCACCAGCCAACACCATCAGTCCTTTGTCTTCATTTTGAAAATTTGTCACCGGGATCACCAGGTCCTGTAATTGCCCTGTGTCCATGTTTCAGTCACATCAACATGAGTTGGTAATTTCATTTGTAGTGGTATTTTATATACTAATTGGTAATTATACAAAAAATGAATGAAATTTCTATGAATAAGACAAACTACACCACAGAATCTATGAAATGAAAATGACTAGTTGAGTGAAGCAGCATTTACGTAAATAATGGATATCGGTGGTTATTTGGCCTTTGTGTCTCAACATAAATGCTACTCAATTATCTGTAACATTAAGAATCTGGAGTTTACTTGTAACAGGTTTATCGTAATTCTAATCAGCATGACAAGCCACTTGTATGGACCATATCATGTATATGCATTATAACTTTCATGTTCTTCACTAAGAAATGGATGACATCAGTGAAAGCTCCATGTCCATGTCACACAACCATCAGAGATAATTTTTTTCACATACTATATATTGAAAAGTAACAGGACTAATCATACGTTTCAATATAGAAATCAGAAATGAACAGAACAAATGCAACTTCAGTAAATCTAATATGTGAAAGTAAAAGTATAGCAATAACTGAGACCAAGCTATTATTCAGCATATTTTGCCTTCTTTTCACAAAGACTACGTCAAGATAAATTGTTCAGTAATGATTCGAATATTCTAATACTGACAAGATCAGAATAGCATAAAATAAAGCAGATAGGATCACCCTGTTTATAATGCAAAGTTTAAAAAAAGTTACTTTTCTTAATGCTTTAGAGAAAAATACCAAATTGAAGTGGGCTAGGGGGATAAAGCTGAGATGTGAAAGGCGATAGCATATTTTCATAGCCCCTTACAATGCCTTAAAACCACACTGATATTGTCATGGTCAATAGGGCAATCTCAAATCGCCTACATCTCAATAAAACAATATCTAAATCCATTCCACTTACTGGACCGCAATTTAAATAGAATAAAACCCAAAGTTATATATAAGGAACAGATAAATCAGGGGCAGATAGAGTTTCTTATAGATATTTTGCATGGATGATTGCTAATACCCTACACACGGATGTTAAAAAGGAAGAACCATTAAAAATAACAAAAATTACACTGGAAGGTTCTTTTGAACTAGTGGCATAGAGCAATTGCATACTGCGTAAAAGTATTTCTCAATGGTGATGTCAGCATCCATGAATATGAGTGGCCAATATCCTTATTTAAAAATCATTTATTAATTAAAACTACTCACTGCCAGACGTATCAATATTTCAGATCAAGGTCCTACCAATGTGTTTACACTAACCTCTATTTATCTGATGTTCCTCTAGGAATAGGATAGAAGAAAGGTTTGCCTCCATCCTACTACCCTATCTATAGCTTTGCTATAAGTGAGACTTTACTAGGTAAGTGTATTTGTTCTATTTTATCTGATGTGTAATCTTCTACCGTGGTTGTAAGATAACATTGAGGTGATTTTATCCAATTACCTATAGCACGCTCAGGAGTAAGAACTTGTTTCCTGGAGAGTAGATCAGACGGAAATGAACCTTCACTTGATTCTGAACTTAGCATGGAAGTGCACATCCCCCTAATGCCCATCAAAGAAAATCCCGCCTGCATATAATGTAGAATAGAACTTCCTTGTAAGAATTAATAAACTGAAATTAAAGTAATATGGTCTTCAAAGGAAGCCAATTGAGACCTAAAGAATACTACAAAAATTTAAATTAATTGTTGAAGACAAAAGACGATAGAAATGATGTACCTTTCTAAGAATTGAATATTCCATAGAAGATTGGGTATCACTGATGTCATGATCATGCAAGGCTATATGCCGTATTAGAAATGAATAAGCCCAAAAATTTTAAGTTATTAAAAACGATCAAGTGATCAGCACATAGAAACTTGACCAGTGAAATATAGATATATCTTACCATTTGAAAGAATGTGGGAAGATCTACGCACAAAGTCCAGGTTATTATCGCAACGGAGTTTATAACCAGAACCCGCATTACATAACAGCCTCCTGTAACACTGCAAGGCCATGCTAGTAACAGAAAGCTAGAAAGACTTATTGTAGTTGTAAAAACCTGTAAAAAGGTAGAAAAAAGGTGAGACCAAATCTACATATTATCTTTTTAAACTGGTGATATGTAATGTAGCCATGTAGTATCTTCTTAGGCTTTGAGAGTATACAACTATACACAGAATACTAACCGTAAGAAATACTTTATAACAAACATATATCAGCAATTCATACAATGAATGATAAATTTGACCTCGTAACGAGCCATATTTTTCTTTACTTAGGTGCTTATACATCCATATCTGAGTCCTCCCAAAAAGTAGTAGCTTTGAAGCCCGGTACCTTTCGAATTCAAAACTGCTATAGCTAAACTTAGCAAGAAATTGTATACCTATAACAGACCATATCAAGTGTAGCCACTGCCAAATGAAAACGCCCAAGCGGTGGCGGTAAATTACTAGTTCGTTACTTAAACCATGCTTAAACTCTAATATAGTTGAATCACAAAACAACATGAAGCATGAGGGTGTGCCATCTACATTAGATTATCAATATTCACTACAATTAACCCACAATTAGCCCCCAAGCCGTTTTCTTGTTGTCCGAAGGTATCAAGGGCATTTCAAAATCAGACAAAAATGTTTAATAATCGCAAGAGAACGTACCCAATCCAGTAAAATCACATAAAACCTAATAAATACACAGCAAACTTATCAAATGTTATTTAGCAATCAGAAACTATAATAGAGTTACTGGAAATAAGAAATCTAGAGCACCAAACCCTAAACAACTGTAGTATTATCGGGTAGGGTTTATTGGTTTAGGGTTAAACCGTTAACCAGAGGGTAAAATTGTGGGGTTTTACTGTGTGTGTGCGTGTATAAACAGAGGGAAAACAAAGTGAAAGAGGGACCTAGTACGGCAATGGCGGAACTCGAAGCTACTGCAATGGTGGTGGTGGCGATGGTGTTGAGTCTTTGTACAGAGGAGGCCTGTGGTGATTTCCACTATATAACAGGGGCAATTTCGTCTATGTGACAGAATGGAAACCTCAAATCACCGCTAGATTTATTAATCGGCGTATGGCATCCCTGCTTCGAAAATTCATAGGATGTCAAAGAGGCTTACGGGTGTAGCCAGAGATAAAGCGTAGGGTTTGAATTATTATCTCTGTCTTAACATTCCGTAATGCTTAAACTCGGGTCTCCGTTAAAGAATCTTAATATCCTACTATCATATCACATTAAAGTGATTTCCAAAATATTAAACAAATGGTGGTCAAGTATGTGAGAGATTAAGTGGAAGTAGGTTTATAACTCGTATTACATGTTTGGAGTAATTCGTTGCATTTATAAAATTTGGACATAAAAACAAGACCTTAAAATTTTCTATAATAAAAAAACCCATCCCTCAAGGATCAAAACCGGGTGGGTTGAGTCTCAAATTCTCAATGGGCACGTCTAAACCGTTAGGGCTAGCAGCCAAGCACTCATTTTGAGTTCAACCTCTACAATCATATCATATAATCATCTACACACATGTTATTTTCTAAAAACCCAAATTAATTAATTAAATAATAGAAAAACTTGTGTGGTCTGTCATGGCTTGCCACGAGGCATCCCGGTCAAGCATAGGGGATTACTATTCATCAAAGTTTTAAAATTTATATAAATAAATATAGATACGTATTAAAGTTTTGGATTGATTAAAGTGTTTGGTTTTAAGTTATTTTACAACAATTGGTTATCATTGTTGATAAAAAAAAGGTATTTTAGAGAACTAGCAGACAGTTTTAAAAGACTCTAAATACGATTTCAACACTAAGAACATTAAAGCATGTGACCTCCATAATTTAATGAATGTTAGTTTCATTTATCATATGATCTTCTGATGTCTTTTATATTTGTTATTGTTATATTAAAATGTAATGATCTCTAATCATTTAAAGAAAATAAGCCATAGGTTTTTTTTATAACAAATATGTAATGTTTACATGAATACATGATGGTTGTGTGTTTTGATTTGTAGATATATTAAGCGAGATCAATATGTTCATATATAGTCGGCTGTTAAATGCTTGTATTTTAGGTTTTACGACCGTAGTACTAGAGCTTCAGCAGTTACATATTGATCAACGTCAGGTTAAAACATCAGCTGTAGACTGAATCACATGACTTTTGTCAATAGTTTGAATAGAAATATATCTTGTTACTAGGATCGTATATGATATTTTTAGACCAACTAATTTAAACTAAATTAATTAATTTTTAAAAATACTCATATAAAATTTATACAAATCATGTAAAACCATAGAGTCGAATAAAACTAAGTAAACATTATAAAGTACATTTCTTTATTTATATGCTATAAAAATAATCACATGTAATCATATAAGCTTGATAATTTCATTATCTGTTCTTTTCGTTCATTACTTGGTGCGAATTCTAAACGAGGAAAGGCAAATATCAATGTTATAGAATTAGACACGTAACCAGTCATATTATGTCTAGTTGGACCGCTTTAGTTTGAACTAGTTGGATGTGATATCAAATTTTTATTGTCTTTCTATACACTATTTAATAATCTACATGTTACTTTAAATAGTGACGAAACTATAAGTTATTTCTTATGAGGTTACTGCTTTTTGATGTTAAGATTTCTAACGAAACATCAAATTTTATGATTCGTCTGATCTAGTCTCGTGGAACATCATTAAATTGCATTAAATTGTTAACTAAAATACAATAGTTATTTCCTATACGTCTTCATCTTTTGAAACTATTAGGGGCGGCTTAAACTTTTTGAGGTTCTAAATGAAATGAAATTTTAAGGCCTTTTTCCAAAAGCCTAACACATTTTTCAATTTAATTCTCAAGTTGCTAAACCTGAATGTTTATCTTGCCACACTAAACCTTAGTGTATTTGAAGTTATAAAGAAAACTATGCAAATAAGCACACCACAATACAAACATAAAACAATGATTTTCTACTATAAATCATTTACTAGAATTATTGTAATGATACTTTAGGCTTCTGTAAATCTTAAGTTGTCAGGTTATAATTCAAATGGCTATAAAGTACATAATCCAACACTAATGTCCAAGTGATCACAATGCATTAGCACCGCAATATCTAAAAAACTACCCATCGCATCTAACCAAGATGGAACAAACCAAAAGCTATCATTCATAGAGTTTTAACTTATATATTTTTATTAATCATCTACATTTAACCTAACAGCCACCCATAACAAAGAGCAACTTAGATTAGAATTTTAGGCTTTTCATTAGGGAAAAAACTCACTAAATCACCTTTTTTTGAACCTTGGTTGCAACAAAATTTCACAAATTCACAATTTAACAAAGATCACGATTAGCAAATAAATAGTAAACATATATTCACCAACTAGCACATCACCAAAAGAATTAGCTAAATGAGTAGTAGACCAATAACGTAGCAATTCAGACAACTAACAAATTAATATTCTCGCAAAAAGAGCCTAAACCAGACAATCAATGTGTAGTACGTGGGAATAAAGAATCTAATTAACTTACAAGGAAATCATAGAATGTAGATTCAAAATCGAATATTTGAACCTTCAAATCAAGTTAGAACTTACAAAGTCAAAAATCACAAAATCCATGGGACAAAAAACTTCAAATTTTGAAAAACAACCTTGATAGTGTCGCTGGAGGACTGGTCACCGGCTGCCGGTTGGTGTCAAGGAGGAGGGCCGAGGGGTCGTCGAGTGGATGGAGGCTGGAGGCTGGAGCTCTCAGCAGCAAGGGAGGAGAGGGAGGGTTTTGGGTTAGAGCTAAAATGTATATAATATTTAACGGTATAAAACTAAGTTTATATATTTAAACTTCCTATTTGTTTATCTCATGACTTATTTATATATTTCTTATTACCAACACATTTATACATAAAAGTGTTGTACATATTATTTGTGCATTTTCTCCCTACCACAAATGTCATTCGATCTTTGCGATTCTTCTCGATGATTCAACCAACTCCGACTAATTCAACCTACCACTCACACTCGTGATGGAGTTTACGGGGTTATAAAATTTAACACTTAACTTTCTTCTTTTTCAAACTAAGTAAACAATGTTATGCAATGTTAACATTGCAGCTTGGCAGCATTAAAAGGACAATTTCCGTCTCCCTTATGTACCACCTCCACTGCCACCGTCTCAATTACAATTTTCATTTGTTTTCGGAGTTTTGAGGGCAACACCTTATTCAGAACACCGATCTTTGCAATCAATAATCTTCTTACGGTTTTAAGCATCGAAACGTACAATTTCATAATTCTAGTACTTCACTTTATTAACATCTAAAACTTACTATAAAAAGATAGAACTTCAATTATGGCCATGTTTGGCAAACTAATTTTTTGATTAACTTTTGACTTATTAACTTTTGAAAAATAAATAAGATAATAAGTATGTTTGAGAAAAAATTAAAAATTGATTTTAAAACGTTAATAAGTTACTTATGAAGAAGTTAATGAGAGTAACTTTTGAAAAGTTACTTTTCAAAAGTAACTTTTTGTTAAAATAAGTAATCCCAAACATGTTTATACTATAATAAAAGAGTAACTATTGGTAACACGTAGCAACACCACATCTATTTTTATCAAAATTTTCGTTTACCTCTCCTATTAAATAACTATATTAATTACTAATACTATTATTTAATTCTTTCATATTAAAAATACTTATTTAATACTAAGAAATAAATCTTTTTCTTAATGTTATTTAAAAAAATAAATTTTTATACAAAGAATATTTTCTAAAATATCAAACTTTTATTAAAAATACAACAAAAAATTCACTAATTTTTAAAATAAATTTTTAATTAAAAAACTAATTAAAATTTAAGAGTTATAGTAAGAAAATTTTTTAAAACGACATTTTCTTAAAACATTTTGTTTCAAAACAAAATGTTATGATTTATTTTTGAAAAAAGTCTTTATATCATTATTTTATTACTTATAATATTTACTCATACGTAATAATAAAATCTTAAAATATTATTTTACAGATAATAAAAGTTTATTATTTTTAATATTTTATTTATTCAACCGAATACACGAGTTTGTTAGTGCACTGTATATGATAACAGGAAACACAAAGTCGCAAACTTTTCTTGATCATTTCCACCCAACACTATTGTCATCTTCCTTTCCAAAGAAAATCACAGCAATCTTGCTGGCTGATCCATCGTCAATTAATGGAATACATATGAACTTTCCACAGGCATATAATCAAACAGTTGGTGTGCATCAATTTATGTGCAGATAAAGACCCCATAGTCACCCTGGTGGAAGAACAATGGTTCTCTCGTTATTGAAGCTTGGGACCCTCGCATTGAAGACTTTAAGCAAACCCATTGCTAGCAGGCTCAAACAACAGGCTGCCATTCACCCAAAGTTTCGAGCTTCAATCATCAGTCTCGCGCAGGAAATCAACTGCCCTTTTACTACTTCACATTTCTACTGATTTAGTGTGATTCTATGTGTGTGTTTGATCATCTGATTGAAATTTGGTTATGGGTTTTTGTTTTTGACATTGAAAGTTGGAACCTTTTGTTTGTTTGTTTATTCCTATCTGCTATCTATTGATGTGGTTTGAGTGAACACAGATATGTTAGCATCAGGTATTAGGGTTTTGTTATTTTTGTTTTAGTGAGTTTTGGTTTGATTGAAATGTAATGTATGAAAGTTGTTGAATTTAGAGCTAGATTTCGGTTAGGTTGGTTTTACGAAAAGGGAATTTGTGCCCCAAAATACATGTTTTTATGATCATATTTCTGATTTTAGAACAGGATACCGTGAACAAAAAAACAATCCTGTCACTCTTGTGAAAGTTCAAAAACATTAAAAAAAAAGATTACTGTTCTTGTGGAAGTTATTTGTGTGGAGAAGGAGTAGAAGTGTTTTGTTTGGCTTTTTGGGAAGACCTAAGATGATTGTTAGAATGGAAATGTCTCAAAGATTGAAAACTCTATGCTTTACCTTTGGTGATGTATAATGTGATAAAACTATAGTAGAATTACAAATGAGTTGAATAAAAGATACTAAACATAGATCCTAATACATGTAGCTAAATGTTACAGTCGATAAGGTGATTATTATCCTAAATTTACCCACATGGCAGCCTAGTTGTTCCACTTATTCTATTCATACAAATTCATCTCTAGATTACGATACATAGTTGCCACTTTTATGTGGGAATTTCATATGCCCCCTCTATACTTGCACACTATCATATTTCCCCAAAACACAAGATTTCAATGCATAATGTGCAATGCTCTTAAAGCATGATTTGGGGAATATGATATTTTGTAAGTTTTGAGAGGGATATATGAAATTGCCTCATTTTTAATATAAGCAAATTGGCAACTCTTTTGTCATGAGTTAATACCCACCATGTTGCCTGACTTTCAGATTATGCTAGGTGTTCATAATCAATACCAGTTATCGTATACCCTATTGTAATTATCATATGAGTGCATGGTATTTATTATGTAGAATGAAAGAAATAGAGAAACTTGTCTAGACTTTCAAATGCTTTGTACTTTGTTCATTGAGTTTCTGCTTCATGTTGGTCCATATTGTTAGGTATTACATGTACGCGGCTGACCCGAGAATTCGGATAGGGCACGAAATCAATACAATACTACGGCTCGGGCCTTAAGAACTTGTCAGTATTTCTAATTGATTTCTAAAACGAGTGACGAGATAATGATAACAATAATGGTAGTAACAAACATAACTACGCAGCGGAAATAAATTCACCAAACAACCAATAACGTGAACTAATCAAACTGAACAGAATACTCAAAACAGAACCTGTTTTGTGGCTGTTCTTTGATCAGAAACAGAGCAGAAAAAACAGCAGCAACACACGAAAACAGAACAGGACAGCAGCCTGTTCTCGGCAGCTACACAGCCCCTTTGCGGCGGCTGTAATGGTGGCTGTTGGTGGTTAATTGATGGCAATCAGCAGCCTTGCTGATTGCAGGTTGGCGGCAACAGCAGTAAAAGGATAGCAGTGGTTTGCTAGCAATCAGCAAACACACAACACACGAGCACAATAATCAAAACAGTAAAGAACACAACGATTTAACGTGGTTCGGTCAATGATTGACCTACGTCCACGGGCTACGAACCAGGGTTTCTTTTTATTACTTTCAAGACTTAAAGATTACAAGTACATATGTGGGTATTTATAATAGAAGACAATAAAAACTTAACAAAAATAAGTTTTGGCAGATTAGGGTTAGGGCCGGCTGCCCCTAACCCCTTTCTGCAGCAGCTTTATGGTTGTTCCAGGGCCCGACCCAAGATGGATCGGAGTCCACAACACAACACATATTGTGGAGCTTATTTCATCTTTATATTTGTAGATAGACCAACATAAGTTTATGTGGTGCTGTATAATGTAACAGGCAAACCATCGGCTGACTACAAACATACAAAGACGAATTTACGGACATGCAACGGATGTTGAAATCCGGCCCTTGAATGAGGAGAAAGCTGTTCAGGCAGCTGGGGACCTTATTAGCGAACTCTTTGTCTTCTCGGTATAATTTTTTCTTACTAATATCTTCTTCGTAACAATAAAGCTGTTAAGAAATAAGAAGATCTTGAAATGTGATTAAGATTGATGCAAAGGATAATAACATTTTTCCTCTGCGGAGATAAATGGGAAGCTAATTAATTCATTGCATGAAATGGGTGCCCTATGATACCATTTAACTACTTAACAATCAGAAAGCTCTTGTTGTGCTTTATACTTTATAGTCTAGATATTATTGATGTTATATTTAAGTGAATGATCCTTAATAGTTTGGTAGTGATAAAGGTGAAGAATGGATATGGAAATTACACATTACATGTTACATGTACATGAGGTATCACTAGATTGAGATATGTTCTTTTGGTTTATGCCCCAAATAGGACTAATATAAGTCTCACAACGATATAAGTTGCATCATCTTTGCTCAATTGCCCATCCTAATTTTCGAATTAAAGAGTAAAATAAATCAATAACTTGATAAGTGACTTACAGGACCCCTATCGTTAGGCTATTCCACTTGTTTGATTAATTTATTCTATATTCCTCTTTTGATCTAGAGTTGTAGTTTATTCAACGTTGCTGATGATGCTGTAATGCTTGTCCTAGTTAAATCAATTGGTATATCTTTTGATGGTAAAGTATGTATGTCTTTTAACTATATAGAGCTTAAACTGTTCACAGGTATCTTCTACCTTCCAATAAAAGATAATAAAAGTTTCATAGTGAGTGGGTACAAGGATGGGCTTATTATATAACTCTCTGACTTTCTCCATCCCAAAGTTAGTGCTCATATTTTAATCTTAGTTTGTCCTAAAAAACTGACCACTTTCAAAACTGTATATTGGATAGTTGTAGTTTACTAGTTTTTATTATGATCAGATTTTGCAAGTTTTTTAAGTCAACTAGCGTCTTAAATGCATTAAGGGTAAATTTGGCATTCTGCTAACTATTATCTGCAATAATTATTGGGCATAATATTCACTAAACAACAACCTACTTTGCTTACTATTCTGTTTTGGTAATTGTATCTTTTGTCGGATTTGATATTTATACCAGATGGGTTGATTTTAAAATTTACCTGGTTGTAGAATCCCACGGAAGATGTTGATATTAATTTTGCATATGAAAAGCATTAGGTTTTAGGAACAATGGATTATGAAACAACAATATCCCCCTTAGGTTTTGCTAAGAATTTGTAATATATTAAAAATCGGGATAATTTCATATACTTCCCTCAAAACCTAGTATAATATCCTATTTATCCAACCAAAAAGCCAAACCAGCATACCTAGCAATATCCTACTCATAAAACAGGGTTTGGGGAGGGTGATATAAGGACAAACCTTACCTCTATCCCTGAAGATAGAGTGGCTGCTCCTAAAAGAGAGCTCCGGCTAAAAACTAATTTTTTTACAAGTAGCATGCAATATTTACCCAACCAAAAAAAAAAGATAATATACTCTAACCTTAAAACTGTATTAGGGTATGAGAGTTTGGAGTGTGAAGCGAAAGAGAAGTATATATATATTTAATAAAATGGGCGAGTATGAAGTTTTAAGTATTTTAAACAGCTAGTCTTTATCTTTTGGGTAATATGATATTATACAAGTTTTTAGGGGTGCATATGAAAATGCCCTATTAGACTAGGTTATTATTAGTGAATACTTTAGGGTTAATTATGTAATATTGTCCTCTATATAAAGGACCTTCTATTGTAACCCTAAACACACAATTACTAAATACAATTACAATTACAAGGTTTAACTTGGTATCAGAGCCAGGAGGGCTCGACCATTGCTGAAACCCTATTCAGGGCCGCCAGCCGCCGCCCTGTCCAACCATCCATCACTGCTTCTATTACAATAACCACCATCACCTTCAACAGGTGAATACAAACCGCCGTTGTTTCTTTCCTTTCAAGCAACCACAAAAGCCGATAAACCCTAACCGCCGCCGTTGCCAAACCCTAACCCTAGCCGCCGCTAAACCCTAATATTGAAATAAAATGCTATATATCTTAATTCTATCGCAACTTTTAATTTTTTTAATTTAAAATTCTTAATAGGTTGTAGGATTGGCCCTCATTTTTGAGGTGCAAAGAAGTGCTAGATCAGAAGCCAAAAAAGAGGAAGCCCGCAAACAAGAACTGGAGGTACTTTATTGATTTTTACCTATCACAAGTGTTTGATGGCTGCTAAATATTGTTTAACCACAAGTAATCATACTACTTTGCTGGAAAAAAAAAAACATATCATGACTAATAAGTTGCATACACAAGCTAAGTATGATTATACTTTTTGAACAACTAAGATTAAACATGTGCATAGCATATTCCCAAATGTTCAAGGCACATTTTGGCATGCTTTGTTAGATTAAGATCCATTCTATTTCAGAGGTGGCAAATTCGACCTATTTACTTGTGAATGGGTCTATCTGGGTGCGTTTTTATCTCTAACTGGTAAAAGGAAAAAGAGGAAAACGCATTGAAAGTTGCCCAAAAATACATAAGTAATTTTAATAAGAAATTTATTTTAACTTTTTCTGAGCTATAGAATTTAAGGCGACGGGATGAAGATTTAGCAAAAGAAATGGAATGTCTAAATCAAAAAATTCAAGAACTTGAGCAGCTTGCTAAAGGAAAAGGACTTGCAGGTGTTTTCAACTTCAAACATATTCAAACCCAAGGTGCAAATTCAACCAAATCACCTTGATCTGGCCCACCCTGCTCCTTTTCACTATAATGGTGCAATTATAGATCATGGACATTGATTGATTGAGATCTTAGATGGGAGACCTTTCATTCTTGATTGCTATCTAGTGCTAATACTATTGAACTTTGACCCCAACTCATTCACTCTTTCATTTCCAAAAGTTGAAGGATTGACCTTTTGTGAGTGTGTCGGTCTATACACGAGTCGGGATTATTATATTGTACCATTTTCAACAAGTTGTACTACTTGTCAATTTCTTTACGCGTATTGGTATACGTATGGTATAAAAATATCACTAATCGGTAGATCTTGAATGGATGGGCTTTTATCTTTATTGCATGTATGCTCATGATCTGACCTTTTAAGAAAAAGAACAAATTTTTGGGCACAAGATGCTTACTATTTTCAATATTTTTTATACTCTTGAAAAAGATAACCTTTGGTGCTTTCATGACCTTTTTCTTTATCTCAAATGGAGGATCAAGAATTGACTCTAAAGAACCTAATGAATGGTAGTGGGAGTATGGGTGTACCTTTATGCTTTTCTTCCTCAACCATTCTTCACTTTCTCACCCACAAAAGAGAGAAATAAAAGTGGCACAATAAATAATTTACATTTGTTGGTAGTATTATAGTATGTAACAAATAAAAGGAGAAAATGAACATATGATTCTTTATAAATTTGATTTGGTTTGTTTCATACTATAAGAATATTTGTGTTTGACTAATATAAAAAGTTATTTACCATTCAATGCAATTAAAAGGGACATCTCATATCCATGTGAAAATCATGATAACAATTATGTTTTGGATATATTTGTACGGTAGTGATACAAGTTTTTGTCAATACAAGCATGTAAATTTGTTAATCTACTATTCGTGTATAGTTAGAAATATATTAAACTAATGATCAAATGATAAACATTTTAATATTTGTTTATTCAACATTCGATATTGTGTTGAGAATCTATTTTCTCTGTATATCTAGCTTTCACATATCTATTTTATTTTTGAGTTTTTGATTTATTTTCAGGTTTTGACTTTATTTAATTTAAGAATGAGACATGTTTGTAAATTTCGAAAAAAAAAAATCTGATAAGCAAAATTAGTTAAGATATTTTATGACTATGCATCTGTACTTTGTCTCACTTATTTACATACATATAAGTTATAACTAAACTCAAGAAATATATAGTTTTATGATTTCCTCTTGTTTTATTTACAATGTTATGCAATGCTTCATTTTGTAAAAGTTAGAGAAAATTATGAAACACCATAAGGCATGATTCATGGGTAATTGACCAACCAAAATGGGTCCTATCATGAATTAAATTTATATCTACTTACCTAAAATAAGAAGTAATCAGGAGCGAAACAAATAAATAAGAATATCAACAAACACTTTCTTGTTGGAGTAAACAGTCATTCTATTTTTCTTATAGAGTTAATTTTTTCTTTTGGTTTCATAAAAATTATCATTTGAATCTAAAAGTTTAAATTTTGTTATTTGCATTCAAAGATTTTATTAAAATTGTCAATTGAATCTATTTAACTACGCCTAATTAACACCGTTAACTTTCCTATATTAGGGGTATTTTAGTCAAAGCAAATACAAAATAAAAAAACTAAAGATACGTGAGAGGTTTTATACGTTCAGTCACTCCTGATAATTATTATTACGATTTGAATTCACTTGTTACTTTAAACAAAATATAAGGATAAATACAAAAAAAATGATTTATTTTTAACTTTATCACAAAAAATATAAATAAAACAACAAGTCATATGATACAAACTGTCTGAATCATAATCACAAAACACAAATCATTAAAAAAGTAAAAGAATAATTAACAATATGACATTAACAACCCTGAATAATAACACAAATCATCGAAACCATTATTAAACTTTAAAAACAAGAATTGCATGATTTAATAAAACGAGCAAAAGTAACACGATTACTAAACCAAAAGACATTAACGATACAAAATAACAAAAGACTACTGTGAAGCCAAATTGTATTTGGAATTATCAAACAAGACTAAACGCATAAAACCCCTCACGTGGAGCTGGTTCTTTATTTTGTAATTGATTTGACTAAAATACCCCATAGTGTATAAAAGTTAACAGAAAAAAATTAATAGTGTTAGTTGAGTGCATTCAAATGTTAATTTTAATGAAATTTTTGGATGCAGATGATAAAATATAAACTTTTGGATTCAAATGAAAATTTTTTTGAATCCACATGGATGAAAAATGCTCTTTACTCTTTGTTATATTAAATATGTTAAATTAATATATAAAATTTTAATTTTTTATAAGTATGACATAGAATTTTTGTTTGAATATACATGACATTGGGCTAGAAACATGTGTATTGCACGAATTTGAATAAAAAAAGTTAAATTGGTAATAAAAAAAATTTAGATATTAAAAAAAACGAGAAACAAGCTTATTTGTTATATAGTAGTAAAGGAAACAAAATAAATGAAAACTTACAGAATTATAACAAATGACATATTATTTAAGGGATATTTATTGGCTACCTCTGGATCGGTCAGAAATTAGGGCTGTTCACGAGCCGAATAGAGCCGAGCCAGAGCAAGCTCGAACTCAGCTCGGATTTAAACCGAGTTGAAACTCTAGGCTCGAGCTCGGCTCAATTTTGAACTGAGTTGGCTCGGCTCGAGTCGTTTTGGCTCGGTTTTATTTCATAAACACAATAAAAAAATAAAATACAAAATAAATTCAACATACTACATAACTCATAACCAGTTTATATCAAGTTTCACAAGATATATAATAATGTAAAAAACTAAGTTCAACTTCAATAAAATACACATAACTTCATTATTATCTAAATCGAATGAATTGAAAACGCTTGAATAATTCATTATGGTATACAAAAATATAGAACATCACATGAAAGTATCTGATACAAAAATTAGAGTTTAATATTTTGATATAAAATAGCTATATATATATATTATATTCTTAACAAATATGCAAATGTAACAATATATGTTATATACACAAAAATTGCTATATTATATGTAAAATAATCCGAACCCTACCGAGCCGAGCTAACAAACGAGCTAAATCGAGCCAGCTTGGCTCGTTACGAACCGAGCCGAGTTCAGCTTGGTTTCATACCAAATTGGCTTGGTTCGGTTCAGTTTAAAACCGAACCATTTCAAGCGAGTTTTTTTCAAGTTTTTTCAAGTTTTTTTCGAGCAAGCTTCGAGCTGTTGGAGTATTTTATTTTAATACCTCTATAAATACAAAGATTGTCTTGTTTTATGGCATTTGTGTTGTGTTGGAGTATTTTGCCGCGTAGGTACTAATATTATTATTGTTATACGCACTTTCTTTTGGCCTGTTCGGAGGTTGAGGTTAAACTAAATCTACAAAAACCACACTCTGCGGCCCTCAATTTCAATCCTATATTCCTATTCGACGCAATTTCTCTCTTCAATTCAATTCAATTCCTCTCAACTCTCAACTATCGCTGATTTTCGCTATCACACAGGTAATCAATCTTTCCACCAATTCCTTCATATCAATCAATCAATCTACTGTATCATACATGTTCAATAAATCCTATGTTAACACTATTGTGGTATTTAACGGAAAGATTCGTTTTTGCATCTGTTTTGGGTTTGCGATCACGTTTTTCCTGTTTAATTTCGATGTATTTATTTGGGTTTATGACTTGATTCTGTGTATTGGAGTGTTTTTTCAAGATTTATCATTCGAAAGTTTATATGGTCTTTTAGGTGATTCTCCCCTAGGGTTTGAGAATTGCGATCAGGGTTTTGATTTGTGAAATTGAGGGTTTGTGTTGTTGATTTGTGGCAGGTGATTGTTGAGGGAAGTGAAAGATTAGGTTTTGTTGAGTTGTGTTGGTCTTGAATGGGGAAGGGTACAAAATGCAAGTCTGGGTCCCACCAGATATATAAAGATCGAGCGAAGAGCCGCGTGGAGGATCTTCAAGTAATGTTTACTGATCTGCAGTGTGCAAGGAGGGAGAGTCGTGGTGTGGATGTGGCGGTGCGTGAAGAACAGGTTATTCAGATGCTGAAAGAATGGAAGAATGAGCTTAATCAGCCTTCACCTGCTTGTTCTTCACAGCAGGTTAATTGGATGCTCAGTGAAGGTTTTAGAGTGTTTTGTATTGATGGGATGTGTAATGTTATTGATTTTTGTGGAAGCAGGGTGCAAGTGTGGGGACTTTTTCTCCGGATATGAGTAAGCTTTTGCAGCTATGTGATGAAGAGGATGATGCAACCAGTGGATTAGCTGCCCTGAAACCTGATCCTGATGGTCGTAAAGCTGGTGAAAATGCGGCTTTTCATGAGGTGAGTATATGTGTCGTACTGGCTGTTTCACTTTACATGTGTTTCTTTATGGTGTGCATGGGTGATTTTTTCCTTATGCATTGTTAGGTTGAGTTAAAGAGTTACTTGCAACTGAGTCGTGTGTTGGTTATTTGATACAAATCTCTCTGCATTTCTAGTTTTCTTTTGTTTGCATATTTATATGTTTACTTTTCATTTGGTTGATTTCCAGTCTTTGATTTATATCTACAATAGTTGCTCTTTTGATTACTATGATCTAATTGGTTGATTTTTCAGCCGTCTGTTTATTTGTATTTGCTTGAAAACCAAAGATCTTTTGGGCATTATAAGCAATTACTCTTTTTTGAAGGGAAATTTTGATTACAGTTTGAAAATAAGTAATAATTTTGCATATGATGAATAGATGCTAATGAAAAGTGTGAATAGGGGTTGCAGGATTTTTCTGTTACTCAAATCCCTCAGGAACAAAGTTACCAAGAATGCAAAGGTCCTCCTTTAGTTGTTAACAACAACAACAACAACAACAACAACATGGGCTTTGCTGCTAATCAATTGGATTATTATTCATTTGATTTACCTCAAGATATCGAGGACAACTTTTTCAGTGGCAGGTTGGATGGAATGGGCCAAGAAGATGGTTTAGCTCAGCAGATGAATGGGTTTTTGCCCACCATTAGCCCTCCACCTTTTGCTTTCTTGGGCCCAAAATGTGCCCTTTGGGACTGTCCAAGGCCCGCACAAGGGTGGTGTTCTGATAAGCCCGTTCAAGGGTGGTTATCTGACTACTGCAGTGGCTTGCATGCTGCAACTGCTCAAAATGAAGGTCAACTTGGGATGACACCTGTTTTACGACCTAAAGGTATTGAGCTGAAGGATTCTTTGCTTTTTGCTGCTCTTAGTGCAAAATCACAGGGAAAAGATGTTGGTGTTCCAGAATGCGAGGGGGCCGCTACTTCTAAATCCCCATGGAATGCACCTGGTTAGTTTGCTACTTTTCTAAAGATGCTGAAAAGTTAAGGTTGGATTACGGGTCTTTTTTAGTGCAGGCTTGGGTTGGGACAATCAACAATACTTTATTTCATTGATTTTATAAATAACTAATGTGGAAGTTCCTTTCTGAAAGGATATTATCACAGTGAAAACCAAAGTTAAAATGATCTGGAGGTTTTATGCAGTTTGAATGCACTTTGGCTGACTTTTAAATCATCTAAAACATATCCTTTTTCTACTAATCTTCATTGTATATTCCCCTTTTCATTTCTTATATTAAGTTTTATAAATAAACAGTGTTTTAAGTATGATTTAAAAATCTATATTATTACAAATGATAATCTAAATTTAAAATAGAGTTTTTTAAGATGTTTTTGGTTTTTCGGTGGCTTTTGAACTGTACAACTTGTTTCCGTTTTAGCTAAAAAATATAAAACCTACCCATTTGACCAATTGGAGACGATATATAACCTGAATAGAACCATCTACTCATAGACGGGTCTATATATCATGTCATATGATTACCATCCTATGTTGCATGCCTCACATGTTCTTCTTTTTTTCTTAATCATTTTACTTTCAGAGCTTTTCGATCTCTCGGTTTTTGATGGTGAAACACTACGTGAGTGGTTATTTTTCGATAAACCTCGAAGGGCATTCGAGAGTGGCAACAGAAAACAGAGATCACTCCCGGATTACAATGGGCGTGGTTGGCATGAATCAAGAAAACAACTAATCAATGAATCTGGGTGGCTAAAAAGGTCCTATTACATGGATCCACAACCCATGAAATTCCTTGAATGGCACCTTTACGAGTATGAGATCAGCAAATCTGATCCTTGCGCTTTGTATAGACTTGAACTCAAGCTTGTTGATGGCAAGAAAACTCCAAAAGGAAAGATTGCAAATGATTCTGTTGCTGATCTTCAAAAGCAATTGGGAAGACTCACTGCTGAGTTTCAATTGGAAAATAATAACAATAAACGGTCTGTTAAAGGAAGAGGAAAAGCCAATATGAAAGACAACAATGGTGGTTCAATCGTCTATCCTGGTTCGAACCCAACTCCACCAAATGATGATGGTCTTGATTCATTCAATTTTCTTGTAGACGACATTGGCGGGTACTACTTGACCTAATTGGAACAATTTCAAAAGGTATCAAATCTTGTTTATCTTATCAAGGCAAATTGCAAGGCTCAGGTTTACTCGTCTCATGTTTTGTTACTAAAAGTCAAAAAGTCAAAACTTTGGTGGGTGAGTGGGTCAATAGTGCTTGATTTTTAGGTGGAGCACAATTCTAACTGTTGGAAGATGGTATATGAAAAGTGAAGACAGTTGCTGGTGGTGTTGCTTTTTATTGTTTTTCTTGGACCAGCTTTTCTTGTGATGATGATGATGATGGTACATAACATTAATAGTGTCAGTGGTTGTCATATTTAAGTTTTATGATTGTCCCAAGTTACAAAACATTGATTTGGTGATAATCATCTAAAAAGCATGATCTTTGTGCTCAAATTAGCAGCTTTATGTAACTTGTGGTCAGTTGGGTATATATGAATTTCTGACTAGTGAGCTTGTATGATGGTTTTGTCCTTAAACTATTAGTTGATGATACTTCCCTCTCTTGAAATTTTTCTACTGTAATGTTTCATGTTGAAAGGTAAATTGTAACTAAGGTGGTTATGAATGTTGATGCTCGCTATTATTTTACGAAAAGACTTGTAGTCTATTGATATCAACGTCTTAAAGAAAGTGTTTGATCAAGTTTTCTTTTTTTTCTTCTTCAAAGGTTGATGGTTCAAGTCCTATGACAGATAAATGTGTAGATTAAGAGTGGAAATAGAGGGTTTGTGAGTTAATAAAAAACATGCTTTTATTTTTATTTTAAATATTTTGTTGGTATTTTGTTACTGTTAATGGAGTAAATAGATTGTATATTTGTTAATTGGAAATTTCTAATTTGATATTTTCTTTTGAAAAGTACTTAAATGATCTCAACTGTTAGAAACTTTCATGTGATTAGATCTCTTTCTTCCTTGACCTGTTTTGAGGAAATGCCTTGGACTTGACTCGGCTTGACGCTGTGTTTATGCTAATCCTCGTTGCTGACACCTTTGACATGGTCTTGTTTGAGTGGCGTGAGCTCCTTCCTCTTTGTTGAACTCCTTTCTTAATTGCCTGGTCGCGGCACCTTCCCAATAGGCGTGATCTATGACTGTAGTGATGTTACCATGACTACTTGTGACCCGAGTCATGTGGGTGAAAATCACCGCCACCACCCCGTAGAAGACTTCAAGTGTGACAGTGAATAGGTTAGACCAACTTTGTATGGTCTATTTGTCTTGTAAGAAATAACCAAACACATTGACCATCCTTGCGTTTACTCTTTTTAGTGGGTAGTTCAGATGTTTACACTTTTATATTTTTTGCATCGAAGTGTAAAAGGTGTAAACAACCAACTCCGAATGCATGTTTCAGTTGATCAATTTCAGCAAGTGTTACGAATTGAAATAACAGTTTTGGTTGTCCAATTCATGACTTTTTGCGTTTTATTTTTATTTTTATTATTATTATATATATATATAATGAGCATATGATGGTTCATGTTTGTTATGATGAATTTGGCAACAATGTAGACATATTAGAAAGTCTCGAGTGAATTAAAAGAACACCCATGACTTTGTACCTAACGTTACTTTTATTATTCTATTAACTCGGAGCTTCTGTCAACATTAAAGCTTTAGTTCGTTCATTTGTCTGTATATTCATCAAATAATTTAAGAGAGAATCTTTGTTTATTAATTCTTATTGTAACTAAAAAAAAAGCTTATTTTCCCTGCAAACTTGAAACAGCATGCTACATAACGTTAGTCGTCTTGTTAATGTTCATACATTCTCGACGTCATGCTGAGTTGATAGCATCTACAGTTACTCTTACCTATAATTTAGGGATCAATTTTGATAATTAAATACAACATCGATAGCTTATGATTCTTGCATTTTTCTTAAAAAGACACGAAGACCGGAAATATCACTTTGGTATCAAGTTACCTTATCAAAATAGGGACGTGCTTACTACGTGTTCTCTTCCAACAATACCTATTATTTTCTGCAAAATAATGCAACACTGTCAAGCCTTTTGTGCTACTACCATCACATTATTTTTTAAATTCAATCGCGTAACTTGTGGATTTTCTCGGCTTAACAAAAGGTACATATGTTTGGCCAATTTAACACATAATATTGTTATTGTATCCTAAAATTAACGAGAAAGTATTTAAATACAAAGAAAGATGTTATGTGATGTGATGCCCAGTAGCTCTTGTATTACTTAACAATGTATTATACAAAATCAATGCAAAAAGTTTACCCACCCTTATAAACATACAGAAGACATACAATTCACAGTTCACACTCAAAATTTTTAAAACTTTCAGTGAAATTGATACTCAGCAATACATTCACTTATGATAACACTTCCTGAATAGATGACACGACATTTCCGTATATCCATATGCTGGGTTAAAGAATTCAATATGTGACTCCAACTCTACTCAGATTCAGGATTTTGGAGCAAAATAGTGAACAACTTGGCACACATCTCCGTTCACGGTTCAATTTGGTTCATGAACCAAATTGAAATGGTTAACGAGTTAAAGCTATAAGTTCGACACAACTCAGTAATAATATATAATACTATGAAGCGGACTGAATATGTACAAACTTGTTTATTTTTAATACTTATAAGATTAGGTCATTAACAGGTTCCCAATCTATGTTCAGCTTACATGTAGTAATTAGGTCTCAGGTTCATGAAATACAGAAACCATACACTGACATATAATACCCAAGTGCATAAGCAGATTTCTCCCAAGCATTTCTAATCAACATCATCTTCAACAGGGACCCCGTCATCATCAACGGTGTTGACACGTTCACATTCATCAATCCATTCGCTATATCTACATGTTTTCACATTCCACCATGAGTGAGTGAGTGAGAGACAAAGTGTGTGTGTGAAAAGCAAGAGGTGAATAGCGTTGAACTTACATGTCTATTGGCTCGGTCAAAGCTGGGAGTCAAGATAAGAAAGAAAAACAAGTTACTAGCCCGTTTTGAATAAAAAAACATGTACTAATTCTAATTTTAACAAGTTAGAAACTGATGAAGATGAATATTCATCATTTCCCTTCATTCTTCATGTACCAAATAAAAGGCTATTTAAAGTCAAATAAAAATTATGCACCAAAAACATAACAGAAGTAACACCTGTAACGGTAGTGCTGAAGTTCTCCTGGCAAATTCTGCAAGATGCCTCACCAATCAAGTTCTTCATATCACTGAAAACAAAGAGTACAACATACAACCTCATGCTATTAAATAAATGGTTCATATTCACAAAAAGATGTAGAGTGTTTTGATGTTTAACAGCCAATATGTGGTTCACAAAATATATGAAACGATGTGTCAAACACCCATAGTGATGTTACTGGTGTTTTCATTTGTGGTTTTGAAACTATTTATCTGATTATAGTTGCAATAACCAGCATTTATGTTTGGATGTGTACTGCTCCAGTCATCTGATTCTTTAGTGGTCAAATAATCAGTTTCCAGTTATCAAGGGTAGGTAAAACAGGACTAGCTCATTAACCATTCTTTTAACCTAATTTGGTAGACACGCACTCTCATCTCGGAGAAAAAATCTCCATTTAACAAGAATGTCGTTTCTGGTCATTTTATTTATTAGTTTTTTAGATAACTAGAACTGATAACTTGATTATTACAAACTCAAATAGCAAACGCCATCTTCTAATACTTCTAATAGCTATGCTATGAGTGGAATTCTACCAAGTATGTGTGTTGTTTTCTAAGATTTGTTTTATGCAGCTGATATCTGATTTTGATATTCAAAACACACATCCAAACACCACATTAATCTTGACTAATCATTACATATCACCTAACCAATATGCTAAAGCCCAAAATGAAGCAAATAACCAACACAAGCTTACATGCGGCATTCGACACTCGTTCCATGATTGCAAAATGGGCAACTGAATACAGTGTCGAGCTTATCCATCCGCTTCTTAGGAGGAGGCTTCGCTCTTGACTTCCTCTTTCCCATAGTTCAAATAACTTCCCTGAAACCCAAACCATCACCACCAGTTGAAAAACAACAGCTATTTGATAGAACCTGAGGTTAGGAAAGATACATTTGGATCCTGAATTGAATCATACACTTTACACTAATAACACCATTGCATAATCCACTAAATTATATCAAGCTCACCTCCCCCAAAATCCATTGCATAATCCACTAAATTATATCAAGCTCACCTCCCCCAAAATCTATCTATATGTATGTATGATACTAGGTAAATATCATGCCCATATTTCTTTGATTTAGTACACAAATAGAATCAACAAGGTGAAATTAAATTGTAACCAGTAGTTACAGAAAATAGCCTAAGATGATTATTAATCGTATACCGAATTATCAAACCTGAACTTGACGAAAATTCGAACGAGAAAGAAGATGGAAAACTAGATTATTATTCTACGCATATGTTGTATCAAAAGCTAGCATCATCTAACAATAAAACAAGAAGATTTCAAGCAAAATATCATTAGAACGAAATTTGAAGAATCGAACTTACTAGAACAGATTAAGGAAATCGATCGAACGTATCTTCCAATCTGTGAAATAAAAACAATAACGATGATCAAAAGAAGAATATAAAGACGATTGAATTTGAGGAATCGAATTAATCAAACAAAATCGAAGGAATTTTGAACCTGATTGAATCGAATGGAGTTGGGGGACGGATGATTTTGCCCTAGAAACGCGAAAGTGATGATATTGAAGAAAATGGATGGAATTTATAAGAATTATTATTATATGTCGGTTAGCGCAGGTTGATATTGAATTATTAAAATGGTACTTGAACTATTGTAAACATCTATATATAGTCCCTCCACAAAATATTTTTCTTTTGTATCTGTTATTTGAAATTTGTATTGTGCTATTCGTGTTTTATATGGTTTTTGGGTGACTTTAGCAGTTCAATTTTGGATCTGTATTTTTTTATTTGGGGTGCATAACAATTATTTTTAGAACTTCTTAAATTTTCAATTTGAATAATTCAAAACAAATTTGATTATACATATAATCCAATCTAAATCTTTTTAATTCAATTTTTATAGGCATTAATCATTATATAAAAGATTCAAAAGAATTTGTGAAAAAAAAAAAGATTAGTTTTTGTTAAAGTTGTATAGAAGTGATTCACTTTCTGTTTTATCATGTATTGAGTATTTGCAGAATGATACTTTTACCATTGACATGCTCGATTGTTCTATCATCGGATAATGCACCGACCGTATGTGTCTATCATTTCTTAACGGTGAATGTTAATATACTCTTAACCATATAGCACAACTAAAATATGTCAAACCACATTAGACATGGCTTAAGCCCTTAATCTTAAGTATAGTTGAATCGCTTTAACTCTAATGGTATTTCCAATAGACCCACCCCCCCCCCCCCTCTAGACATGTGTTTTTAAACTTAAGACTACAAAAGATTAGGTAATTTACATATAATCATGCGTAATGTAATTTAGTTCTCATGTTACTATTTTATATAATTATCAAAACATTATAACTCAAAGATGTTGTATGTTATGACATGATCAATAAGTTTTCTGTTATAGTTCTCAATCAATTAGTGTTGATTAGTAATGTGTTGGAGGTATTTGTTCAAGGTTTACACATTCTGTGTAATTTCAGGGGTTGCAAGTGTCAATTGGTGTAACTTCAGGGTTGTTGGTGTCAATACTGAAGATGTGGTTGTTAAGAGTTTGTTAAGTGGCGATTATCTTATATATATCGCTTAGCTCTCTGTAATTGGTACTACAATCATCAAATAATAGATACTGAATTTCTTCTTCTTCTTCGTTTTTACTTGTTATTCAATTGAGTGATCGAACTCGGTTCAGTTGATTCTGAATTCTCATTTCATTCAACAATTGGTATCAGAGCTACGGCTCGATTTGGTTGACGAATTCAGAAAGTTATCAGGGAATTGAAGGCAGAGATGGTGTCAACTAAGTTCGAAATCGAAAAATTCGATGGAAAGAACGACTTTAGTCTCTGGAGAGTAAAGATGAGGGCTCTTCTTGTACATCAGGGAGTCAGCGATGCATTGCTGGGTGAAGCAAATTTGCCGGTCGGACTGTCTGATAAAGAGAAGAAAGATACGCTTGAAAAGGCTCACAGTGCGATTATCTTGAGTCTTGGAGATAGAGTGCTAAGAGAAGTTTCAAAAGAGACGTCGGCGGCTGGAGTATGGGCAAAACTCGAAAGCTTGTGCATGACTAAGTCATTGGCAAATAGGTTATACCTGAAGAAACGGTTGTACACATTTCAAATGGTGCAAGGGAAGTCTCTAGAAGATCATACAGATGAGTTCAACAAAATCATTTTAGATCTTGAAAATATCGAGGTCGAAATTGATGATGAGGATCAGGCAATTATGTTTTTATCATCATTGCCATCATCATATGAACATTTTGTTGACACATTGATGTATGGAAGGGAGAGTTTGTCAATGGAGGAAGTCTTGGCAGCGATGAATTCCAAATAATTAAAGAAAAAAACGGAAACAAGAGAAGAAGGTATGGATGGGCTGCTGGCTAGAGGAAGGACTGAGAAGAGGTTCACAAAGAAAAGAGGTGAACAAAGGTCCAAGTCCAGGTCAAAGAGAAGATGTTTTGTGTGTAATTCTGACAAACATCTTAAAAGAGATTGTCCAGAATGGAAAAAGAAGAAAACAGATATGAGTAGTTCTAAGAGTCATGAGAGCAAGTCATCATATGCAGATTCATTGGATGGGTATGACAGTGCTGATGTCATGGTGGTCACTTGAACAGGAGTAAAAGATGAGTGGATCATGGATTCCGGGTGTTCTTACCATATGTCTCCTGTAAAGGAGTATTTTAAAGAGTTGCAAATAGTAGATCAAGGAACAGTACAGCTTGGAGATGACAGGCCTTGCAAAATTCAAGGGATTGGTATGATTTCTTTTTAAGTTGAATAATGGGTCTACAATTAATTTTACTAATTGAGATATATTCCTGACTTGAAAAGAAATCTTATATCAATGGGCACCTTTGAAAGTATGGGTTGTCATGTTAGTTTAAAGGATGGTAAGGCTAAGGTAATTAAAGGGTCCATGGTCATGATGTCTGGTACAAGAAAGGGGAATAACATTTATTTGTTAGATGGTGAAGTATTGGCTGATGAAGAGGTTTCTGTGGCACAAGCTAAAGAAGATTCTATGGCTGTGTTATGGCATAAGAGACTAGGCCACATTAGTACACAAGGTATTACTGAATTGAATAAACAGAAAGTAGTTGGCAGCCTAAAAAGTTGTGAAGTGGGATTTTGTGAAAATTATGTATTAGGGAAGGCAAAGAGAGTTAGTTTTGGTAAAGGTACACATATTACAAAGAATGTATTGGACTATGTCCATGCTGATTTGTGGGGGCCTGCAAAAACTCAGTCTTTAGGTGGAGCTAGATACTTTCTGTCCATAATTGATGATTATTCAAGGAGGGTTTGGGTGTTTGCCTTAAAACACAAGGATGACACATTTGAGAAGTTCAAGCATTGGAAAACCATGGTAGAAACTCAAACAGAAAGGAAGGTAAAGAAACTTAGAACAGACAATGGGTTAGAGTTCTGTAATAAGTTGTTTGATAAGTTTTGTAAAGATCATGGTATTGTTAGACACTTGATAGTGGTAGGTACCCCTCAACAGAATGGTTTTGTAGAGAGGATGAACAGAACATTGTTGAACAAAATGAGGTGTATGTTGATAAGTTCAGGTATGCCCAAGACTTTTTGGGCTGAGGCTGTAGCTACTGCTGCTTATTTGGTAAACAGGTCACCATCTTCAGCTAGAGAAATGAAAACTCCTATAGAACTATGGTCTGGACACGTAGCTGATTACAAAGGATTAAAGGTGTTTGGGTCACTGGCTTATGCTCATATTAATCAGGGAAAATTAGAACCTAGAGCTCAAAAGTGTGTTTTCTTGGGTTACCCTGATGGAGTGAAGGGATATAGGCTGTGGAGGCTGGAAGAAGGTAGTCCTAAAGTGATAATCAGCAGGGATGTGGCGTTTAAGGAAGACATAATGTACAAGGATCTAATAGGTGATAAAGTAACAGATGAAAGTGTGAAAGTACAGGGTGATCTGTTTGAGGTGGAGCTGTCTCCTGATGATAAAGGTCAAAGCAGTGGTCATAGTGGTCATAATGTAGCAGTAAATGGTGGTTCTAGTAATCCTGGGTATAGTATTGCTCGAGACAGAGTTAGAAGGCAGATTGTGCCTCCGCCCAGGTATAGAACAGATGAAGAATTGTCTGCATTTGTGTTTAGTGCTGCAGAATTTGAAAGTATTCATGAACCTTTATCATACAGTGAAGCTATGCAATCTGATCAAAGAGACTGTTGGATTCAGGCAATGAATGAAGAGATAGACTTTTCACACAAGAATCATACTTGGGTATTGGTGGATAGGCCAGAAGGTCAGAAGTTGGTCAGTTGTAAATGGATATATAAGTTGAAAGAGGGAATTCAAGGTGTAGAGAAGCCTAGGTACAAGGCTAGGTTAGTGGCAAAAGGATTTACTCAAAAGGCTGGAGTAGATTATAATGAGATCTTCTCACCGGTGGTTAAGCACTCTTTAATAAGAATTTTGTTGTCATTGTGTGTTGTATATGATCTTGAACTGGAGCAGTTAGATGTTAAGACTGCTTTCTTACATGGTAATCTTGAAGAGAACATTTATATGGCGCAGCCTGTTGGATATGAATCAAAGGGTAATGAACATAAGGTGTGCTTATTGCAGAGATCTCTCTATGGGTTAAAACAGTCACGTAGGCAGTAGTACAAGAGGTTTGACAAATATATGGTGACACATGGGTTTAACAGGAGTAAGCATGATAATTGTGTGTATTATAGAGAGTATAAAGCTGGGTGTTTTGTTTATCTATTACTGTATGTTGATGATATGCTAGTAGCATGCAAGCATAGGTCAGAGATTGATGCTACAAAACAGTTGCTTATGAATGAGTTTGAAATGAAAGAGTTAGGAGAAGCTAAGAAAATTTTGGGTATGGAAATTGTTAGAGACAGAGAGCTTGGGTTGATTAAGTTGTCTCAGTGTTCATATTTGAAGAAGGTCTTAGATAAGTACTTCATGGGTTAAAGTAAGTATGTGACTACTCCTTTGGGTCAGCAGTTCAAATTATCAAAAGCAGATTCTCCTAGTACTGATGAAGAGGTGAAAAGAATGTCATGTTGTCCTTACTCAAGTGTAGTGGGTAGTCTAATGTACTTGATGGTGTGTAAAAGACCTGATTTAGGATATGCTGTTGGTCTTGTCAGTAGATTTCTAAGTAATCCAGGCAAGGTACATTGGGATGCGGTCAAGTGGATTTTGAGATACTTGAATGGTACAAGGGAGAAAGGTTTGTGTTTTGGCAGAGAGGTTAATCCTGTAGTTATGAATCAAGGTTTTGTTGATGCTGATTTTGCTAAAGATTTAGACATAGGAAGGTTAGTTTCAGGTTATGCTTTTAAAGTTCATGGTGGTCTAGTGAGCTGGAAGTCTACACTTCAGCATGTGGTTGCTTTATCAACAACTGAATCTGAGTACATTGCTCTTACTGATGCAATCAAGGAGTGTCTTTGGTTAAAAGGTTTTGTGTTGGAATTGGGAGTTGCAGTTGATAAGGCTGTGATTTTTTATGATAATCAAGGAGCTATACAACTGTCTAAAAATCCTATGTTCCATGAAAGAACTAAGCATATCAATGTGAAATTGCATTTTATTAGAGATGTGATAAACTCAAAGGAAGTGTTTGTTGAGTATATTGATACTGCTGAGAATGCAGCAGACATGTTTACAAAGGTGGTTCCTGGTTTGAAGCTTGATTTGTGTCTAAAGTTGCTTCATGTTGGTGATTAACTGATGCATATTGATCCTGATCATAAAGGTGGAGATTGTTGTATGTTATGACATGATCAATAAGTTTTCTGTTATAGTTCTCAATCAGTTAGTGTTGATTAGTAATGTGTTGGAGGTATTTGTTCAAGTTTTACACATTCTGTGTAATTTCAGGGGTTGCAAGTGTCAATTGGTGTAACTTCAGGGTTGGTGTCAATACTGAAGATGTGGTTGTTAAGAGTTTGTTAAGTGGCGATTATCTTATATATATCGCTTAGCTCTCTGTAATTGATACTACAATCATCAAATAATAGATACTGAATTTCTTCTTCTTCTTCGTTTTTACTTGTTATTCAATTGAGTGATCGAACTCGGTTCAGTTGATTCTGAATTCTCATTTCATTCAACAAAAGAAATAGAATTTGGCATGATTAGGGTTCGAACACGCGTCTCGCGGGTAGATGTAGAGCACGAAGAACAACAAGCGAGTGCGCTACTTAGTTGTTTCTATTGGAGTAAACATACGTGTCTCCTGATACCATAAAAGCTAAAAAAAAATATAAAGTAAAGTGGCCAACCATATGAACCAACCAGAAAAAAAAACTGTAAACCCAAACTTGTAATTGTTATATATAAAATGTACGTATTATTGACATACTATGTCCTTCCGTATCGTAATCATACTCGCATATATTGTACGTATACAGATCTCATTTGACATAAGCACACCAATACTATAGCACATAAAATTTCTTTCAACTAACTTTCTTGCGTTTCAAACACAATAGGGACCAATCGTAACCATATTCTAAACTAGTATTCCCTTTTCATCAACACTGAGAAACCTTAGGGGCACTTGCTAAAACTCACTAACCTCCACCTCAAAGGTTTTCCCAAAACCCTTGCTAACATGCGCCGTTACAGTACTAAAATGAACCGACCTTCGTAACCCCATCAATGGCTTCCTTCATCCACCCATCTCCTCTTCATCTTCACCTTTTCCCCACAAAATCCACCACTCTCACACCCAAAACCTTCGTAATTCTACCCATAACATCTTCAAATCATCCTCGAATCCCCCTCACCGTACGATCTGCCGCCACACCGCCGCGGCCGCCGCTGCCGCCGCTGCCGGAGACACAACAATACATCCTTGATATCCTCGACGGAGATGACGTTGAGTCTGTACCGTGTGTGAGAACCTACGAGAATGACTTAGGTCGGTTATCTGTTGTCGGAGATGTTGAGCTGGAGCAGGCGCTGACGGCCGCCGCCGCCGACGGCGGCGAAGCGGCGGATGAACACATTGCTCATGGTTTGGATGTTATGGTGGCGGAGACGGTGTTTCCAGGTTATGCTGATGAACACAGCACCATCTCCACTAGATTGGTTAGTTAGTTTGTTGGTTAGTTAGTTAGTTATCATCAGTATGCAAATTTGGTGTTCATTGCTTTAGTTTGTTGGATTGTTGTGAATTTGTTTGATGCTGTTGATCTATGTGTGTGTTTGATATCTGAATTATGTGAAAACTCTGTTTGATTTGCATTTTAGGAGGTGTTAGATTTGTGATATTGCTAAATGAACATGGTTTCAAACCCTAATTTGAGTTTATTGAATATTATTTCTCTTAAGATTTGAAAGTCCAAATGTATAATTTGTTGTAAACTCTGTGTATGAGTTGCTAAAGCTGAAACAAGTTTATACATATATATCTTGTTATCATCACCTTCATACGTAAGTAGTATTTGTATGATTTAATGAGATGGTATCTAAATTGCTGTTGCTGTGATCTAATTTGACAGTTTTTGCCATCTAGAAAAGTCAAAGAGAGGGCAAAAAGGATCAAAAGCTATTTAACGGAAGAGGTTCTTTCGAGCACATCACCTACTAATATACTTGCTATGACGTTCCGCCAAGTGACTTTAAGGAAACTTTGGAATTTTGAGCTTCTTTTATTTAGGCCGGGAACAACAAGAGATATGACAGATCTTGTGAACACAAGAGAGGTGAGGCGCAATCTTCTTTCTTGCAGATAACCAGTTTCATACTAGTTGCAACTAAGCTGATTACCGTAGTGTAAAATGGGACGGTCTAATCACCCTTTTATGTAATCACATTTGAGATATTATTACTCACATCTCGCAAGAGTTATCATTTTTTTTGTTTTTTTAACTAATTTCTCAATAATAATAATCTTGAAATGGTCAAAAATCATTTTATCTTATTAGCACAACTTTAGACAACAAAATCCATCCAAATATGCTTCCTACAACCTGTGTCATTATAGTTGATTATTTGATTTAGATTATTGAAAGTTACATAAAAGCTTTCCCATTTGCAGGTTCCTGCTTCTTTCACCTTGAGTTCCTCAGATGAAATAGTTATATCCATGCTTGCTGAAGTGATTTCTGTTTCTGCTCTTGAAAGCACCAAAAAAGACTTTCTTGATAATTCATTAGGCATGTCATCATATAATGTTTTTCGTTTGTTTCAAAAATCCGAAAAAGTTACATCAAAAGACTCTTCTGTCATCTTATACAAAGTAGCTGATGATGAAGTGGTTGAAAATGCTAAAAGTCTTCTTGAAAAGTTTAATTCCATGAAGGGAAGTTATAAGCCTCAGGAAATCTCCTTGAAGTCTAACTGGTGGCCATCATCGGCAATTTCTAAATTAGAAAAAATTGGTGGTCATGAATTTGGTGCATGGGTGGCTGAATATGTTCCAGCTTATAAACTGCAAATTGATAGTGACAAACTAAGAGATTTGAAGTTTGAAGGGTGGAAAGAATCTGCTAAAAATAGGTGGGAAGTTCTTCTTACCCACTCCCAAATGGTATTCCAATTTCTTCTTTAATGATTTATCAAATCTTGTATGAAATAGGCGTACCATGTGAAATGTATGCTTTACAATATGTGCATTGGATGCTTGCTACTGTAATCACTCTTTTTTCATACGGGTACAATTATTTATTGCAAAACAGAAAACCCTTCTGTTTTTCTGGTGACAACTTTCGTTTTGATTATTATTTCAGGTAGCCTTGGCTAACATTTTGGATATGTATTATGAGGATTTATTCACACTTCCAAATAAGAAGTTGCCATACAATGCAGCTGCCAAGAGTACTAACATGCACATCAAAAAGGTACTAGAAATCATTTGTACCTTTATTGATGTGCCGACTTGCAGTTTTTTAAATATATAATTTGATCAGTAAAATTTCAGTTCATTTTGCATTGAAACTGTTTGACAGAAACATTTTCTGATGAAGGAACCTTTAAAACTATTTTTATTTGGATATGATGTGCTCTGATAGCATGTACTCTTATATGTTTCAATGAATATGGTAGTATGGTACAACTCTAGCTTTTGAGGTTGGAGGTGGTACTTTCTACTCATTTACTTATGTATGGCTTGAGTTGGATCATGTTTTGTCTCCCAAGGGTCAAAATAAAAAATCAGTTTTAATTTGTGAAGGAAACAAATCAAACAGGTAAGACAGGCCAGATGGTTCAATAGTTTATTCTTAAACTCAAATGTATACAATCATATGTAATGCACTAATAATGAAATTGTAAATGAAATGGACAAAAAGTGTTTGTGGGTCAAGCCAACACATGCTAATAGCAACACGGACCTGCTTTAACCAATTACCAGACTTGGGCTGTGTTTGATTTTCGCTGGCCAAGGGCTGACCACTGACTGGCTGACTGTCAGCCGGTCAGGGCGTTTGATTTGTCCGGTCTTGGCGACTGGCCCGGTTGCTAGGGTTTGACCGAGACCACATAATTGGCCTCACTGACCACACAACCGACCCGCTCGCTCCTGCTCTCCCTCCCTCCGCCGCTCCTGCCCTCCCTCCGCCGCTCCTGCGATGGTTTTGTTTTTGGTGTTCAGATCGAGAGAGATCAGAGATGGTTTTGTTTTTTGGGTGATCGGTAGTGGGTTTTGTTTTTTGATGGTGAAGGTAGTGGGTGAGAGAGAGATCAGAGATGGTGATGGTAGTGGGTTTTGTTTTTTGATGGTTTCTTTTGTGTGTTGAAATAATTTATGGTGGGAGTTATTGCACCACTATTATTATATTATAAAACCAAGACTGACTTTCAACACTTCTGAGTCAGATACTGAATCAAACAGCCAAGTTTCAGTCAGATGCAGACTCAGTCAGAACTTCTAACTGGGTTAGCTTCTGACTCGGTCAGATCTTACTGAGTCAGCGGTAATCAAACAGCCCTTTGCCCAAGCGACCCTGACCCAACCATTTTGCCAGTTCTATTTGAGGTAACACTAAATTTAATAATTAACTTCCTCATTCTATTTTTGTTTGTTAACTTTGTCAATTTTTGATTAGAGAATGTGGTAAGATGGAAAATATCACACAACATAGTTGCACAAAATGAAAAACCAAGCACATAGTTATTGTAGGGTTCTAAAATCTACGTAGTTCTCCACAGGTATTTTTGTAACCGTTTTCTTACAAGTTTTAGGTGCATGATCCATATCAACTAAGGGTTCTCTGTAATAATATATAATGTCTAAAGTACTCTAATGATGCTATCTATGCATTCATTGTTTCTTTAACTGTATTTATATAACTGGTCTGATCATATATTCTATCATACTCCTTTATTAATGCATATTTTCATTTTCCCACTTAAAGTTACACGTGATTTTTCAAGGTGATGTTGTTTGTCACAAATTCTTGCAGAAAAGTAACTCTTGGCTGAAAATGCTATCAACTATCATCATAAGCGGATGCTTCATTGTGACCATTGGCACACTGGGTCGGTTTTATTTTCCCTGTTTACAAAACAGGCAAAAGCATATCGGAGCAAATCAACAGTCGCAATCATCACATACTAAATCAATCCGTCTTTGGTCCATGGATTCAGCAATGGTATCATATTTACATACACAAACACACACTTATGAACATGCATAATGCATAGGTAATTGTGTATTTTTTGTTAATAGTTGGAAGATGTTTGTACTTCAATTGTCAAAAAAGTTCAATCAGTTTATGGGTGGAGTGGAGAAATAAGAAAAGAAAGTGGTGGTGGTGTCTCCACAGGTCAACTCCCTGACTACATGAGAAGATTAGTTCATGTTGATAATGACAGCCCACAAACCTCCACTCCGACCGACGAAACTGATCAAGAGTTACTAGCAGCGTCTGGCCATAAAATTGCAAGTTATCAGGTTTTCTTCCTTTGCCGATGTTACGCTTTATTTCAGATTTGTTATTTTCAATAAGTTTATTCATCTGTATTCAACTTTCAGATCGTATTATCATCTGAGGGGAGAATAGTCGGATTCCAACCCACAAGTCTTCTTGCTGTCAATAATTGGGCATCGAATCCCTTGACTGAAGAGTTATATGGCAGGAAAAAGCTCTCACCTGGTAAGCAAATTAAAAAAAAAAAAGAGAGGGAGGGGGGGGGGGGGGGGATGATTTGGTGGGTTGTATTACGAGGTGAAACAGTTTCGGGTCAAATTTGGTATGGTTTAGTGCAGGTCAAACGGGTTGGGTTGTTTGGCCAGAAACATTTCTTGCTCCTTTTGCGTAGAAATTTTAAAATGATTAATATGTTAAACATGATCAGAAAAACTTTATTAAACTCTATAATAAACAGGTTTAAGGTGCTTTATGCATTTGATTGTTTTGACACACTAGGTGCTTTTCGACCCGTCTGATTCATATTTACTTTTAGCTAATTTTTTATAGGTTGACCAATTTAATCTTGTAACCCAAATCAACCTAATGTATAAGTCATAAAGTAATCTATTATGTTAAGAACATGAAATCTTTATCTTTCTTTTCAACTATGTTTCACAGGATTATTTGAACCGTCGTTGAAAATCAAACCACCAACAGAAGTGGTTCTGTTAGAGCTGGTGATGTCAGAAATTAGCGGCTCACAGTTTGTGTTGGTGAGACCAGTTAATGTGCCGGAGGATGTTTAGGTGAAAAGTTAACATAGTATACCTATGCAGCTAGTTGACTGCATACACAACATTATTACAATGTTCTTTAATTCTACTTGTGAATTTAGATGTAATTATTGAGATCAAAATCTTCATGTTTTGATGGTTCAGCCCTCACTTTTGACGATTTTAATGGTGTTTGTTTCTCTTTAACGCATTTCTCAAAGGAGTTTGAATGATTGGACCGTACGTAAACTGTTTACTCGTGATCATTTGTTTCTTTACTGTTGCTCATTATGTTTAACTAGTGGTGAGCCCGCGCGATGCAACGGAGTGATCAATTTACAAGTATTAAGTATTGCTTAAAGAAAGATAACTGTTAAAAATTAGTATTAAAAGATAACAAGAGAAATATGTATTGTATACTTGATAAACGTAGTAGAGAAAGATAATGGGATCCAGTTAAGCCCGAGAAGGTTATTGGAGTTGTTAAAGAACTCTATAAACTACTGGTCAACATGTACTTGCAACTAATTGATGACTACACACAACTCAACAAGAAAAAAAAAAAATGTATTGCTAACATTAAGGTTTGAACAAAACAACATGAAACCAACCACGCCAAACTATTGATTCTAGTCACCTTATACCATCATACATACGATTACTAAATTGCCTATCAGAGAAAAAAAATTCTAAACACTAATAAGATGAGCCGAAATTTAGGCGTCACTTTTCACATGGGCGTTTTATTGTTGATCTTCATGAAGCTAGAAATACCTATTATGACTTTTTGCGACTCCGGAGAGGACGACGGATCTAGGATTTGCGTTCATCCTCCAGCAGAGGGTTCCTCAATTGCCCAACTCGATTTGAACAAAACTCTACGCCCCCTGGGACCAACAGCAGAGGAAATAAAGGGGAGTACCGCTTATGACTTTGTACAGGTAAAAGGCAGTATTCCACAATGTCATGGGGGCTAAGCTTGTTATAATGTAGCGGAATTGGGTGTCCTCCGTCATAGGAGGCCGAGAGTACCTTCCTAGAGGTTTTTTTAATTTGAATCAGGTCTCCTCACTTATGTTTATGCTTGATAATATATGCCGATAAAAAAATAATAACTTTGATACAAAATCTTTCACCAGCCATGAGTATATATTAAAGCAAACACAAAAGACGAAATTCCATCACAAATTTTATGCTCATAAATATTTTTGTTTGTATTATTTTCCTATTAACAGCTTAAAAATAAATAAACACAAATTTAGTTACATGTCATAATTGAAGTTGGAGAAACACTTAAACATACATAAAACACTATACCGAAATAATCATCTTAATTAAACTTCGAAAGTGTTGCATTCAATGCATTCTTTGTAGCCACGTTGTGTTCCCTCACATGGTTTAACTTATATCAACAAACGAAACATACGTTTTAAACGCCTATCATATTAGTTAAATAGTTACCATTCAATCATAATTTTAACTTGAAAGTATACAAATTAAAAAATGGCTGTTGCAAAATCAACAATTTTTAGAAAAAACAAAACTTTAAAACTAACCTTTATTGTGTCATCAAGTCCTTTAAAATATATAAAGGAAGCATGCCCTTTTGATCAATATTTGGTGTTGAGGGAGAATCCAAAAAAACACTACTAAACAGATATGTTGTAGGAGCTTGAAAATATAAATGACTATATTAGTCCAACTGTAAATACAACATAAAATTTATATGTCTAAACAAATTTATATGATATAATTATGTGATATTAGAAGATAAAATCTATACTTTGACCGTGGAAGAACATATGCTTTATATAATAAATCCAACTTCCCTAATTACCTGCCCAATTCATACAAACAATCACCTAAAAGACTCAAACATATAGACATATAAACTAAACACTAAACATAATTTTAGCATGAAACTAACAAATGCCTAAGTCTCCATGAGGTTGTTGGCCAAGCTGGTTAAAATTATTTGCATCTTCAATATTAGTATAGAAGCAAACGCTACACAATGATCAAGAACGACAAATGAGGTTTATCACGTCAGGATTAAGGACAAAATATGAACCATTCATACAAGCATAATGTAGGATTCAAAAGGCAGACCCAAACTTAAAACATTAGCATACTGAATTTCAAAGATGTTGTAACACACACAATTCAAAAGTGAGATCGAAGATAAATAGATAGAAATTAGAAAATAGTTCATAACCACTCTTGCCGTGCCCAAGCTTGAACTTAAATGGCATATCGCGATCAAAGCTCGAATCAAACTGTGTTCCATCTATCAAACTTTTCACAGAGTAAACTACAAAATCAAAAGCATCAATCAAAACACCACATTATGAGGTGAATCATAACTGTATTCTTGAGCTGAACTACATACATAATAAATAAATTAAGAATATATGGATGCCATTAAAAATTAAGAATATATTGCTAATAATGGCATATTTGGGATATTTAGTTCTTCAGGAATCCAAAAAAATTAACATAATACATTAGTAATAGAGCACCTTGTTCATGTTAGAAAAGCAAATACTTTTTCTGCTGGACAAATGTTCTTAGAAATCCATCAAGAATGAAGCCATTAAGTCATTAAGGCTTATTTAGTGCTTCAATAATTATTCACACAACTAAGTCATTACGAACAAGTGGTCCCTCTAGAACAACACAAACATAACAGAAAGTAAGTACTAAAAGGTGTTTTTTTAATGAATACTAGCTTCATAAAAAAATGTTTACATTGTCCATAGCTTTTTTTGTTTTGATTTGATTCTAAGAGGAGTTTAGCAACAACAACAACTCACTCTTAGCAAAGATTAATAGCACATTCGATAAACCCACATAAAGCCATCCTCAAAAGAGTGAAATAAAAATTATTATATTATATTATATTATATTATATTATATAATATGAAAAATAATATGAAAAAAGCAAGTTTGATGAATAGTTAATTTTGTGGGTTTTAGGTTTTCACCATTTTGTTTTCCTGTGTTATACACTTTGGTCCTTATCTTTATATGTAGGCACAATTGCACATATTGTAAATCTAGGAGTTGCTGGTGGTGGAGATACGACGGAGGTGGAGGCCGTCCGATTTGGATGTCGTCTCCCATGTAATCGGGCGGTGCTGGCCCCTCCGGTGATGGGCGGTTCCATTATTGACGACGATTGTTTACGCCCCTGTATCCCCTTCGGTTCCGTTGAGGAGATAGAGAGGGGGGCAACGTCATCGTTAGCGGCCGCCACACCTCCGTCTTTTGCCGTTGCTTACCAGGTATGAAATCGAGTATGGTGGCTTCATGTATCGCCAAAGTCGATGGATTGTGTTGCATGCCGGCATTGGTTTAGATCCGTCGATTATGACGCTATCAATGGTTTGACGACGGCCTTGGTGGCCGGTAAACCGCCTTAGGTGGCGTCTGCGCGGTGGTTATCTTTTAGATCTGTCGATTATATATGACGCCGCCGGTGGTCCGATGACCGCCTTCGGTGACGTCTGCATTGTGGTGAGCCGTTGATGTAGATCTCTTTTCATCTATTGGTTCCGATGAGAATTTTGCGGTGTCGGTGGCTGACAAATGTTTCCATTTTGTCTGCCCTTCGCGTTTGAGGTGGGATTCCCGGTTGTCCGTGGGGTGGTTACAGTGGTGGTGCCACTGTCGCCGGTCATTTTATGCATCTCTGTCTTTTTAGTTCCCTTTTGGTGTTTCTATAGTTGGCATTGTTGTTTTCATAGTTGGCATGATTGTTAATGTTGATTTAGGGTTCTGTTTGATGCTGTGCGTAAGCTTACCTGATTGTTGTTTGATTCTAATGGTTTGGGTCTGCTCGAAGGTACGGTGTCGATGACGAGGTCATGTATCCCTCCGAGACTCTTCGTTTTGGTTGCTTTATGGCTATGATGGCGGCTATGATGGTGGCTATGATGATACACCAAGACTGGTGTAGGTTGTCTTGGCGTGGCAACTATTTTTTGTTTGCAGCTACAACCTGTTATCGGTTCCGAGCCAACCTGTGTCCTTTAATATACGTAAATAGCGTCTGTTGCATTGGCTCGACTGCCATTTTTGGTTTGTCTCCGGTAACAAATATAAAGCGGTTTTACAACGCGCAACGCGCGTTATGAATAAATCACTAGTTAATAAAAAAACATACAATCAAGTAACAGTGGCAATTGAAAAGAAATCCAGCCAAAGGATACCAAAGCAAAAAAAGATAAATAGAAAACAAAACAATACTTACCAATAGACAAGAAAACCTGCATATAATATATGGAGTTCCTGCACCTCACCTCACCTCTCAAAACCAAATTCACTGAAAAGAATAATATTAATACCAATAGTTAGTTGCATACACATTAATAAGTGAGTAAAACTCTACGTGAGTCTTGAAAATGATCTCGTGATTGATCATGATCTATTTCAATGATTCTTCTATCAAAATCAAGAACTCCTTCCATCAAAATGAAATGTAAATGTAGCCCTTGCTGAGCCTGATGCATAACCATTATAAAAAATAATAGTACAAGTATAATTTGATTGAAAAAACATGTTGGAGAAAGATATTTCAACATTTTATGGTTGCATTTTATGGCCTTATAAACAATTCACAAGACATGGATATTTGTTTAGTTTACAAACAGACCCAAATTTTAAGTTTGCTTGATAATGGTAAATTGCATACCTACATGCTTCAAAGCCTTTACCTGAATCATTCACTATAATGTTTCAATACATTCATAACAAAGTATTATTTCACTGCCATCGTTATTTAGTTTATTTATTTACATATGATATATAGTAATCGTGATGTCAGGGGGAAAAGACAGAATAGGTGGAATTGGATTCCAGTTTTGGTGAACATAATAAAAACATGTTTTATCTGATAGATAGATCATTTAATTAACCGAGAATACCATATAAGAAAACGATAATTAAAGAGGCAATGAGCAGGATAAACCTTGGCCTCGAATCCCAACTCTAACAACAAGGCGTGGTTGGTTCTATTAGTTTTTACTCTGGTTTTTGAAAGGGTTAATGACATATATGACCCTGTCCCACATTTTCTTATTTTTTCCCCACACTCCTTCCACAATTTAGCGTTAGCCTATTGTTAAAAAGGATCTAAATCAAGGTTGTATAATTGAATTAAAACAGGTCCACCACATAAAAAATGTTGATGCATAGTCATACCTACATAATCACACACAAATACCTAGACTCGAAGAATCAATTGAAGATGGCGGTGAGATGAAAATTGGATCAAACACTGGCGTCCGATAAGTCATCAATCTTCATAACATTTTATATGTATGCCTCCAAATAAGTCACCAAACGCCCACCACTACAAAGTTATTATAACATAAATAACTATAAAAATAGTATATGAAAAAAACAAAGATGAATTAAACTTATGCAGATTGAATCATAAATCAAGCAAATTTTCAATACAAAAAGTTTTTAAAAAAAAGTTCATCCAAAGGCATCACAGTTAATGATCACAAATAGAGATCATTATTCACAATAATTCAATCACAAAACTAAAACACCTAAAACAAGCGTGCAATAATTATCAACATATAATCTAGACCTACCAATAAAAATTTAAAGATTCAACAAGAGAATGGAAGACTTAATCCACCTAGGATGCATATTCAACACAAATTTATTACATTCATAAAAGACTTAATCCACCTACCTGTTAAAAAGGTAACCATCAATTTATCATGGATTGAGCCAGCATTGTAATAATTAATCATCAATTAGTAAGTTTTTGTGGAGAAAATCAACATATTATCATCAATTTGTATCATTTTAGACTTTAGCATCCCAAACTCATGAATTCTATGAGGATTTGGAATAGAAATCCATACCTTAGTTGTAGAATCAATGCTAATATCTTGATTTCGTCATATAAAGATCATGCATTTGCTAGATTCCAAGTATCAATATCCAATTTGAGTGTGTGTATTTTCCGACATCAAATCCCATAGACAATTTCTTGAATGAAAAAGTTAAGAAAATGCTAATACCCGCAAACTTTGTCAACAAATTAACAAACATTAGTATCTAAACATCATTATTTGAGTAATATATCTCTAATTATAAATAATTCGACCCAAATAACAATGGAAAATGGAAGTGCCATGAAAACTGAATCCAACAGACCCTTTTATAAACAGTGACGGACCTGAGCGTAACTGAATGATATCGTAATGCCATTGATAACACAAACAAAAGCAGATACTTACATGACTTTGGAGGTCGAATGTAGTCACATCCAATTGGAGAAGGCGGCTATATGTACACGAGGGCCTAGGATGGGAACTGGGCAGGGCGTTTGAATGGGGTGCGGAATCGCCATGTAACCGCCATGTGAAGGGAGGCGGGAGGTCACAGGGAGGTGCAGCCGGGAAGGAGGGAGTCGATCGGAAACCGCAGGGGGATGGAACCTTTGATTGAATGGGCAATGGTAGGGTTTGGAATTTGATTGAATGCCCCTGCAATTGAATCGCGATTGAATGTGAAACAACCATGTGAAGGAAGGCGAGAGGTTACACGGAGGTGCAGCCAGGAAGGGAGGAGATGATCAGAAACCGCAGGGGGGATGGAAGGACGCGTCTTACAAAAAGATGTGAATTTCCAATTGTAGACATGAGTTTTATATTATATAGTAGTAAAGATTAATATTCATCGCAGGAGTCCCTTCATTTACACCTTTTTCATTGTTTTTGTTAACGGGTTTTATTTTCTCTCAAACCCACCTAAACTGCCTATTGCATAATTTGAACCCTCGATCTTGAAGAGATGGAGCATCTATTACACAGCTGGATAACATTAGTTCAAACATTTTGTCAATTTCTTTCCCGTTGTTAGTTGTCTAAGCTAGTTTTTAATTTACAATCATCTCTTATAAAACTTCTTGGTTGATATGATTTTACTTATAACTTTGTATTAGACAGCAATAAGTACGAAGCTTATAACAAGAGATCACCTTACACTTGTCGGCTATGAAGTCTTACACCTCACCCACTTCTTCTAGTGTTGCACTCGTTTCTTGTCATTTTTAGTAGTTGTGTAAGACGTGAACAACGTCCACTAGAACATCAATAAACTTTATCATCAAATCGGTAAATTAATTTCAAGACATAATGCTTTTTTATATCATAATAGGTTCTTCAAAAGGACTGTTGTTTCATAAAATGTTTTGCATTAGCTTGATGTGGGTAGGGATCACCAACTTCATCAGTGCTCCCATTCAAATGATGAACGATGCATGTAGTTGAAAAATATTGAAAACTAAACGTATAGGGGTGATATGGGTGTGAGATTAATAATACATGCATTTCATGTATCAAAACCAGACACATAAAAGCCTATAAGGTAGGCCGTCTTGTACATTATTCACTTTAGGTTTGATACGCATCATCTATTTCTTCCACTTATTGGCTATTGCACCTGTTTCTTGCCCTTTATAAATGGTGGTTTTGTAAGATGTAAACGATGACCGCCGGAATCCCTATGGATTTTATCATCAACCGGATAAATCAAAGATATAATGCTTTCCTATAATAATAGGTCGTTCAAAAGGTCATTACCATATGCAATATATAAAAGGAAAGACTCGTTTGGAATACATTTAAATGAATAACAAAATCAATAAGAACAACTAAAAATGTTAAGGTACTAAGGTGATAAAACATTTAAGCAGTAAAAAGCATATCAGAATGCTAATATCAAACTAAAGGTCACTACGTGCTACTACATCCTCTGTTTTACACTAGAATATAATATATACACTCTTAATGAATAGACATACATGTAAAGATTTAACTTTGAAACTCTAATTGTTTATTAGCTTTTTATTGTGGAATCCCTATGATGAGTTAGAAATGTGTAATGTGGAATGGGAGTCAAATCACCATATAATACATCAAATAGAAGTGGAGTATAGAGTTTTGGCACATATTGTCGAAGAGATTTGCCGTATTTTATTTATCCTATTTAAGCTTTAGAGGTTTGCTATATTTCTAGTCCACCTATTGTATGGTTTGACAATCTTGGCACCATATAATTAGCAGTTAATTATAAGTTATAATAACTTTTGAAACTTCTTCAAATTAATATGCACGTTATTCAAAATATGATTTTAGCTCGGATTCTTTATGTTAGATATGTCCATACCACATCTCAGTTGGTTGATTTACTAACCAAAAGGCTGTCATTTATTAGTTTTGACGCTCTTTGGTCGAAGCTTCACGTTGCTGCACCGGTTTCGTTTGACAGTGCATAGTAGAGAGATGTTTGTCTATCATTTGTACATATATGTACAGGGGTTATATTGTACATTTATATTGGTAGGGTTTCTAGATTACTGCATGTATAATGCTTTATGTATAAAGCCTCCTTGTACATATTTATTAGTGGAAGTACACAAATTAGTATCTTAATACCCTAGAAGTAAATTTCATATGCTAATCAATCATCTAAATGAATTTGATTGATTCTAGAAGTAAATTCCACATATGGATTTTGTGTTTCCATTTTTTTGCATATATGTATGGCTATTGAAAAAAGGAAACATGTATAGGTTTAGAGGTTTTTGGCAACTTCAAAAAAATTGCATACTAAACTCTATTAATAATTAAACAAAATGAATAGTAGCGTGCATATTGTACAGTGTTTTGTACAACCTGTTGATGCTTGGATCTGAGTTTCACAACATGATTTCAAAGTGATTTTTGACCACTAAAGTCAAATATTATTGGAGTATAATGGATAATGGATTATGAATATACTTGACATCCACATACGAAACATCATGCATGGTGATATTATGAAGTTCAATACAACATGAGTTCATGGTGAATTAATATGGGAGCCACTTACAAAAATCCATGCGGCCACTAATGTGAATATGATTGATTAACATCTTATTTTGTTAAACTCACATTAAAGACAGGTATTTGTTTGCCTACATATGAATGACACATGCGGTTGAGTATAAATTCACATACGCCTGCATGCTTATTTTACATGCGAATGAAATCAATACCACGTACGGGTGTTGGTAGATTATGTCACGTTTTAGCAAAGTAAAATCACGTACGAGTAAATAATCAATATCCCTTACAAGTAAGTAAACTTACGTGTGGGTGAACAAGCTCGAGATGCGAGTGTACTCAAGTAGGTGCGAGTTAAGAATTTTCTTATTTAACATAGATAATTATGTGTATTTTATGAATTTTGACCACTAAATTTTAAGATCTTAAAGTCCAGTTACCAAACTTTTTATAATGAAGTTTCATTATTTTGATTCTAGTCACTAAAGTTTAGTAGTTAAGAGTTTGCTATGAAACTTTGCTTTTATGGTTTCTGACGAGTCGGAAGGATAACGACTAAAATAACATGGTGTTGCGTGTGGGAAAAAAAACAGGCCTCCTGTTACGTATTGTTCAATTTTGACTTGGACTTTGACCAATAAATTTTAGTATTTTAAAGTTTTGTCGCCAAACTTTGCATTTATGGTTTCTAACGAGCCGAAACGATAAAGACAAATATAACACGTTATTGCTTGTAGGAAAAACATCCGGCCTCCCGTCACATAACTTTAGAGTTGGAACAAACCAAAATAACGTTAAAATAACGTTACGTTGCGTGTAAGAAAAATAACCGGACTCCCGGCGCGAACAAGTTGGGCTAATTAAAAAGTTTCCAAATTCTTTTAAAGCAAATTATCCGAAAATTAATTGGATTGGACCTAAATAAATCAATTCACATTATAAGATCAGATTGCATTGATATTAATTGGATGGCATCCGGAAATTCATGTTTTAATATTTAAATTTAATGGATTAAATGGATTTGATTTTACATGTTAATTTCATTGATGGGGTTTTATCACAAAGATATTTTGTTAAAATTACCGCTTTATAATATTACAATCATGTATAAAACCACAGAAAACAACCACCGACACAAAACATAAGGTGAAGCTACATCATTAGATCACAAAACAATCCGACATCAACCATCGGTACACCTTTTTCGAATATAACTTTTCACATTTTATTCGATAGATCATAGAGCAAAGAACCCATCTTCGTACCAATAACGCTACCATTTCTTTTTGAAAATTATTCTCAACTTTTCAAAACTAATAATAAAAAAATAAAAAAATTTATAATATTTTGTTTATATTTCAGAATATCTACGGCAGTCAACCGCTACACGTACCCTCTTTCACTTCCCACACAGTATTCCAAAATTAGGGTTTCTTTCTCTTTAGCACGAGAACGATTCCCATCGATTAAATCCAAATTTAGGGATCCATTTTCAAATCGTTCTTCATCTCAATCGAATTTCGATTCAATCAATCAATCGATCGATCGATCATGGGGAGAGGGAAGTTTAAGGGCAAGCCTACTGGTCGTCGTCAATTCTCCACTCCTGAAGAGATGCGTATGTTCATACTCTCTATTGTTGTTTATGGTTGATGATTGTTTGTATGTTGTTCGATTTGTATGTTCTAGCTTTGTGATACTGATTGGATTTATGTTATATGAGATAATCGGTTTGTGGTGTTTGAAGAGGTGAATCTGGTTTTGGTTATGTGAGTGAATCGTCGGATTAGGGGTGCATGTTAAGGATAGTTGCAGGATTATGTAATAAGTTTTGAATGGAATGTGAAATTAGCATGTAATTAAGCAGTGATGTGCAAAGAGACTCTTAATGGGTGTCAAAGAGATTCTTAATGGGCTGGATGGGTGTTGAGCTTGTGCATGATCAATGTATCTTTCATGTTGTATGTATCTTTTGTTGTTAGGGTTTGAATATGCTATTGTTTTATCTGGATGGTGACTAAAGGTGCAATAACTAATTTGATTTTGTTTCTTATTGATGATTGCAGTTGCTGGTACTTCTTCTCGTCCTCGCACGTTTAAAAAGGTAATCTTTAAAGTGAATTGTAACATGGTTGTTGGCTTCTAGATTCTTTTATTTTCTAAAAAGCTTGGATTGAGTTATCTTATACTGTTTAGTTACCAACAAGAGGTTAAGTGGGTACTCAATTGGTGCTAAATAACTAGTTCTTCTCTTCTGTTGGTGCTTTTATTCGTAAATGTTTAGAAAGATTCAGTTGAGGTCAAGCAAGTTGAGTAATTCCTTTTAAATTTATGTACACTCTTAATGTTGTGATTAGCTGACAATTGAACCAGGTTGCCTCGGCCTACCCAAGGCGCGTGCGCAGCATGGTCGCCTCTACCGAGGCATGCCTTTACCGCTTTTAGCAGATCTTGTGTAAATGAGTTTTAAGTAGAAAAGAAAAAAGGAAGGGGATGTATTCACTCTCTTAGAATAATTTCAAAAGATAAATGATTAACTGAAACAAAAATACAGAACCTTTATGCATAGCCGCATAGGTTTTAAAATTTTATTAAGTCTTAAGGATTTCCCGGATCTTTCACATCATTTTTGCCGATCTATAGACCATAGATCTTGAATTGTCAAAGGGTTCTTCCTTGTCGGTTTATTTTCATGATTTCAAGGTCACAGTGGTTTAGGGTTCCCTTTGCTGGTTTATTCTTTTCCACTAAATGAGTAAATTTTCATACATCAACACGTAATTCATACATTAGTCATCTGGAAATTTTCCTGATGCCCTTATTATGTTGTCTCACGATGCGAAGGTGTCTGGGATTCTTGATGAGTAATTTATTGATACGGAGTAGAGGTGGCAAATAATCCTGCGGGTTGGGTGGCTTGTAAAAATAGTTTTGGGTGAAAATATTTTTTTTTAATCATGAACAATAGGTTTGTTTTAGAGTGACAGTTAATCAAGTAATTACTAGGCTGTCATAATAAATAGTAGGTGCTAAATTGTATAAATTTTAAACTTTACCAGGAAGAAGCTGAAGTTGAATTCGAGGAGGAAAGATCTGATGAAGAATCTGAAGAGTCATCTGAGGAAGAATCCGATGTAAGTTGTTCATTGACCTATTTTTATCTTTATGGATATTGCATTGCTCATATACATGATATTTTTGTTTAATTATTACAGTATATGTATGCTTTTTTTTGTGTTTTGTAGAGGAGGAAAGGAACCCAAGGTGTTATCGAGATTGAGAACCCTAATATGGCTAGGCCCAAGACCTTGAAAGCAAAAGATGCTGATGTAAGTTATATAGTTATATATATATACATACAAATCATCACAGAATTTCTATCTTTGTGATTATTTTGATTGGCACTGACTGCCATTGCTGTTCAGATGGATAAAACTACTGAACTATCAAGACGTGAAAGGTATGCAAGTTCTTTTAAATTTTTATTGATTTTTCTTTTATTTTTTTTTGGAAGCCACAACTACGGAACACAGTTTTTTGAACTGGGTTTGGGCCATAACAAATCATTTTAAGTTCATGTTAGGTTCGCTTGACCTATCAACATATTTCTGAATCACGCAAGAACTTAATGCTTGATATATGACCAAAGAAGTTTTATTAGAAAAATAATAATTTAGGTTTCCGCAAATAAAAATATTTATGAGATTATAAGAATTTAAATACATATCATTGACTTCAATCATTTCACCTGTTTTTCTTACAGTTAGTTTTCTTCGCCGGTTTCTTTTGTTATTTATAAAGTACCATCCAAATCGAGCTGTTTTCATGTAGCGTTACCAGTTCGTTACAAAGCACTGTCTAGTTTCAAAAATCATACTATCTAAAATATTATCCTGATGCTCATGTAAGATGAGGAAGCACACATTGTGCATTTTAATAATGTGCTTTTTTTCTCATTGCAGAGAAGAAATTGAGAAACAGAGGGCTCATGAAAGGTATATGAAGTTGCAAGAACAGGGGAAAACAGAACAAGCAAGGAAGGATTTGGGTGAGCATTCTTATATTATGGAGAGATTATATATTTTTATTGGGCATTTGGGCAATACATGAACATGATAGAAACCAGATGTCAAAATTCTTGCATCATGACATTTTTGTTTTGGGATGTCCTATAATCACCAAAACCTTTTTTTTAGGGGAACATACTCAATAAGTTTGCTATTTGTAAGCTATCATGGTCAAAATATATTTAAGTTACACTGCATATGAAATAAGATTTATCTTGAAAGAATTTATATATGGTGGAGAGGTATTACATTGAATTATTTAGACAAGTAGAAATTGAGCTGTTTGGGATTTTTTTTTTTTGCATACTTGTATGCAGTTTAGTTGAGCCAGGGAGTCTCATTGTGAGCATCCTCTATATTTCCTGGGGTAGAGATAAGTCTTGACCTCATCTTACCCTCCCTAGAGTCCAGACCCTAGTTTTGTTAGTGAGATATTACTCGTTATGTTTTTTTGATTGTTTGTATGCAGTGTAAATTCTATGGCAATTTGGTGGTTCTTAGGTGATTTGTACCTTTTTCTCAAAGTAAAAGCAGTATTTTTCACTTATATTAGTCCTTATTCTAGTCTAATATACCTTCCTCTCCCATTAACCACCTTAAGAATTTATTAGATCTTTTACCAAATTCTTAGTGTGTATATATTGGAATTTGAACCTTTAAATATGCATTTGTATTTGCAGAGCGTTTGGCTCTTATCAGACAACAAAGGGCAGAAGCTGCTAAGAAACGAGAAGAAGAGAAGGCTGGTAATGTTTCAAATCTTCTTTTTTTGTTTCTTTTTTGTTTTTTTAGATGTGACAAAATGGATGGCTGGGATTGATAATGTGTCAAGACCAGTTTGCATCAAAACGGGTATAACTGTTATGAATAACCAATGCGTTTTGCATTCAATAATGTATTTTTTAGATAGAAAGGTTATTAATGCTGCCACTTACTTGATCCGTTATGGATAAAACATACAATTGTTTTGAACATAAAAAGCAGATATACACGCATCTCTCTCTCTCACACACTTGCTTTTGTGTTTTCAGCCAAAGACCAAAAGAAGGCAGAAGCTCGTAAATGAGACCGTATGGCGATGGTCAGAAACTGGTAGTTTTTCATATCATATGTAACCGTTTAGTTGGTTTTATGTTAAAGATTTATACATGCCTATTGTGGGGGATCTCTGTTTCACCATTTTAATCACTTTGAAGCAACTTTACATAAAGCATTGATTAATTTGGTCTGTTAGTAACTTTGGTTGCTTACAAGTTACAAGCTTGCACTTGCTGTCCAAGTGACCTAGTTTTATAATTATTACTCGAGTAAATTGCTTGATTATTTCTTGAGTAAACTGCAGTTTTTTGTTCTTTTTAAGTATGTGTTAAATTGCATGTTTCGTCCTTTAACTTGAACAATTAAAACAGATGTCCTTTAGTTGGAAATTGTTTATAGGTTTAATTCTTTCGACTAACAGCCGTTAAAAATTTTGTTGTGTAAAATAACTATTTATTGGATTCTTTTCAACGTCAAATGTTTTCCTTTCGCAATCAGTGTCTTTTTTCTTTAAAACATTCTTTGAAACTTGAAATGTAGCATGTGATTAGAGAGCAAACTCACTTAAAATGTTTTTGAGCTTAACCCCTTACCTAGGTTCTTAACTTGCTATAACAAACATGACATGTTTGATGTCATGGATCCTTTGCATGACAACTCATAAAGGAGAATAATCGTCTTTGACATCGTATGCATCTTTTTAGAAGTTTGTTTGAGATGTTTTAAAAAGCGTCAAAGATGGCTTGTCAAATTCTGCTTTTAAGTTTGAATTTGTTTTCAAACTATTGTGTAGACTTTGCTCTTTAGATATATGTATTGTAGCTCTCTCATTCATCAGCTCGAACACCTTAAAAGAATCAATTTTTGATCAAGTTTTAAGTTAAGGCATTAGATTCTATTTATCAAAGCTGAAGCTTGAGCGTTTGGATATGATACATGACTAAGTGTATACTCCGAATGAACACAATCTCTAAGTGTAGGACATATAAGTCGAAAACTCCTAAAGTTTTAAGCTATATACATACCTCCAACTTTTACGTGAAATTTTTTCAACTCAAATTTATAAGAATACAAAACATAATTCATCATTGAACTAAAAATAAGATCATTAAGGCTCGACAGTATACTATCTCTGACTTTGTGCATGTCTATTTACATAACAACCATCATGTACAGCAATCCAAAGGAACTGATCAGGAAGAATATGCCATGGTGGTTAGAAAATTCAAAAAGATCTTCAAAAGAAAATAGAAGTTTGTAAGGAAGTCTTGTGAATAAATAAGAACATCTAACAATAACAACACAAAGTCTTCTAAGGAAGAAGAAATGCTATAGATGTGGTGACCCAAACCATATTATTTGGGGATTGTCCAAGCCACCAAAGTAGGATGACAAAACAAAAGCTTTTATTGGTGAAGCTTGGAGTGTTTTATTAAACCGTAAAAATCTATTGAACTGGAGTGGAGAAGTGTCGAAAAGACGATGTTACTAGAAACAACGCTCACATGAAAAATGAGAAACTAATGTGACTTGGCGATCTACTATTGCTATATCGATCGTGGCATCTACCATGGTCAAGCCATAAATCCACTCCAAGTTTTCTTGTGTTGTGGGCCTCCTACACCCTTTCTGGTTACCCTTTTTACTCTAAACATTGTGTAATATAAGAAGAACATCTGTCTCATCTCATGAATTACCATATTAAAAAAGACATGATCATATCAAAGAGGGAAACATCTTAAGTTCTTTACAAGTTTCAAAAATAAGATCATCATTTTAGTGTTTAAAGTATTTACAAACTTGAGAAGGCAAATGATGCTTTATTGAACCACAAAAATCTAGTGAAATTGAGTGGAGAAATATGAAAAAGACTTTATGCTACTACACACAACATTCAAGAGAAAAAAAAGAAGAAACGGATGTGACTAGGCGATCCACGGTCGCTATATCGATTGTGGCATCAACCATGGTCAGGTTAGAAACCCATTCTGTTTTTTTTTTTTTTTTTTTTTGTTTTATTATTTTTTTTTTGTGACTATAAAAAAACCTCTTATATTTTTTTTTACTCACCCTTTTTGATCTAAACATTGTGTAATATTGAAAGAACATCTCTCTCACATTTCATCACATTCAAACATCTTTGAAGCCAAAAGATCAAGATCAAAGACAAAAAAACAAAAAACGTTGTACTTTTAACTTGTGTTAATATTTTCACTTGACTTGCACTTATGTGGTAATGTATTACCATTGTAGCTTGAGCTCCATAAGATTCATCAAGTGCTAGAGAGTTGTTGTGAGAGGTGATCACTTCCTCTTAAGAAAATAGTAAGAACAAGATGATAATTTTTTTTTTATAAAGTGTAAAGTTGTAAATAGCTAATCTCTTCCGGTCAAGAGTAGATTTTGTAGAGCAAAATCTTGATAGAAGATCTGGAAAAAGGACATAAAATGAAATGATAAAACTTTCAGTTGAACCTCTATAAAATTGTTATGTTATTCTTTACCCTTAAATTAATTTCTATATTACATATAACTGCTTACATTACATTCACGTACATTGCATATTTCATTGATCATGTATCTAGCAAGAGTTTTGTTCAAACATAAATATTAAATTAATTCTTTTTTTTTTTTTTTTTAAAGAAACCTATTCATCCTCTCTAGTTTTCTACATAAATAAATTTTAACAAAGATAATGAAATGTTAGATGTTATACTAAGATTACAAATATCATTAAGTGATAAAAGTGGTTTAGGTTTTACAAATAAAAATGATAAATCTTCTGTTTTTCTTTTAAAACCTATCACATTTGTCGAAGCCAAAAAAATCCAGGTAAATAAAACAAATGAGAAAATCATATCATCTAAGGTAAAAGATAAGTCTAAGGTACTGAAAAACCTCATGTAATTAGCATATTATTTGTGTCTGAATTGAGCATATGAGATATAATTATTCATAAAGACCCTCAAGATCTTACAAGTATTACCCCAAAAAGAAACAACATGCATATTTATTTATATATTAAAAAAATAACCAAATGAATAGTAATACGCAAGTCTTTACAGCTCCTCAAGATCTTACAACTTTAACACATGTACTTGTTTGATATTAGTGCTCATTAGTAAATATCAATATTTCATAGCCATCGAGATTAATTTGAGATAGATAGTGTTAGTGACGTACATAAATTAAAGATGAACCACACTAATATCCTTGATATCACACATATATAACAATTTTATATATCAAATTACATTGTATTTCAAAATGTTACAGATTAATGTACATCACATTGTATTTGAAGGTGTGATAACTAGAACTTCATACAACCCCAACAAGTTCGTATCATTAGTTATAGATAAACTATATTATATTTCTAGATCTTAAAAATCAAGAGAAAATGATAGTATCGGTAACACATATGTGTGCATATAGGTGAATAATGCACAAATTTTAACTCAACTCATGGTACCCGGCAGTGGCGAACCCATAACTTTTTTTCATGGGGGGCAAAAATTTTTAAGGGTCATTTAGCTATCACAATATAATGTATTTTTTTTTTGTCCGGTTCGGGTTAGAACGCGCTAGATCCGGTTCATTGCCGAAAAACATCATTAAAATGGTCCCTAAAATCTTGGATTTTCATATATATCAAGAACTAGATTAAAGCAATTATACTTATAAAAGTAATTATATATGATGTTTAAGGCTATTATACTCATAAAAGTGATGATATGTAATACGTTTGAAACAATTATATTCATTGTTAAAATGTTTTCCAAACTCTTTAATGCCGATGATGTTTAACATGTTTGAGAACAATATCGACCAATATAAATTTAGCTTGCTTAATAGTCAAAAACATTTATTTTGATATAAAATATTTTCTTCGTACTAAGTACTTGATTATTTGAGGGTGTAAATACTCAAAATCTACTAGATTATAGACCCTGGTTAGCGAGAAAATATGATTTGTTAAACTGTAACCTATTGTAGTTCCACCCCCGACAATATGTTTGCGACATTATTGTTTTCTCTTCAGTTTCAAAAGTTCAAGGGGGGCGATTAAAAAATTTAAAGGGGGGCGATCTGGATTTTTTTATATGCATAACACTGAAAATTTTTTGTTTAGGGTGGGCAGCTGCCCCCTTCTTCACTATGTAGGTACGCCCCGGGCGACATTCCTCTATCAAGAGTTGAGGATTCGTGTTGGCTTATTACGTCAATTCTCAACTCTATTTTGATGAAAGTATTCGTTAACAAATGATTTATTCATTTAGAGTTAGATTGAAGAGTACATCAGCGGACCTTATATATCCATATTCAAAGACCACTAATTTCAACTAACACGCTAACGCTATAGTTGCTCGTGTAGTAACGTTCGCATGATAATGTGTACATATGTTTATGTAATCACGTATACAGTTGTACGTATATATATGCATGAGTGCTTCTGGGTCTAAATAATTATGGTAAAAACTTGTTTTTTTAATCTGTGCTTCAGAAAAACATTGGAAATGAACCATATTTCTGACGGAATCAATCTTTTAATATACTCCATCGCAGAATGCTAACCCTTAAATCATCCTAAATTCTGACATATTTCCAAATGGTTTCAAATACATCTTTTACTTATTTGTTTAAATAAATCCATCAAAAATGTCATAAAAATTCTGATGAATTTTCTAAAAGAAATACACAACTATGGCTAAAATCACCTACGGGTTAGCTACTTAGTTCTGTCATGTCGTCATCTGTTCACAAACATAAATCTTATAACTTCAAGCTTAAGCTTTTTAAAATTTGTTACATTAATAGAATAGATCGAACCTTTGTCCTTCCACTTGTTTTGATATATACATGTCCCTTTTAAAGGAAACATAAACCTTAAAAACATGCAGAAATTATTACGAGGAAGATGATATCATCTAAACTTTCAATGTATCTTCGCATGCATTAACATGTTACTGTCTATCATACTGTTCATACATGCGTCACATATATAAATATGTGATAATATAAGTTTTATATATGTATTTCTCATGTGGGTTACCTCACAGCATACCATAACTTGAGGAAAACATGCACTTTGCTAGCTAGCTAGCTTGTTCATTTAGAATTTTCAACACATATAATAAAATTTGCATATATCTTAAAATTAAACCTATAGGACCGGCCTAACGGCCGGTCAATCACTAGGACTTGAATCCTTACAAATCACAAGCCTTTAGTTTGGTTTTCGCCATAAATATCGAAAATATACAAAACAAAGTCCTTACATAATCTAGCTATAGGATGATAAACTCATCCCACATGACTACTACTTAAACAAACTTAAGAAAGAAATCATAATCAACAACAATAAAAAAGAGAATAGTTGCTTCATTTAGCTTCTAAATCTGCAAAATAACGAAAAAAAGACAGTTAGATACATTAATTAGCATAAATAAAGTGTTCGTGTGACTTGTATTCAATAGATACTCTAAACTTTTCAGTCAACAGTTCAATATCTTCTCAATGGTCTTCTTAGTGTTTTATTAATCTGAGCTTAATTACCTTGAAAAAAAGAAAGCAGAAGAAATTTACGTAAAGCAAACTAATGTGTTAATTTCGACACGCGATTAGTGACAGTTTTATTACGTCGCAATCTACCCATAAGGTGTGATATTGATTATTGACACCATACCAATACACATCCAATTCAACTGGATGATGCAAAAGATACTCATGAAATCCAACAAAAATTTGAAGTTTCCACAAAAAGACCTAAATAGTTTCTCACATGATTGATAGCACTATATACACACACACACATCTATAAAGTGTTTAATTTATTAACCAATATTTCAACATTTTTACCCATGAAGAAATCACATTCTTATTCTTATTATGTATTGTTATGATCATTCATCCTACAATTCATTCATATGATAACAATTTTTTCTATAATTAACAATGTCTGAAGGGATGAAAGTGTACCAAATCAACAGTGCCAGCAGCAGCATGATCATATGTGAACGAACGCATCAGATAATAAAACGCACCATGCTCAAGAGGCTGCAGTGTGACCCCCCACTCGTTGGTTAACACAGTCTGACCCGAGGAGTCCACGAGCACCGCATCGCCCCCAAAAGCCTCCTTCACGTTAAACGGTCCAACCGCCACCTCAAACGGCACATCGTTGATGAACACTATCGGTTTCCCAGTTGCAGCACCTTCCTCCACACCTACATATCACCACAAAAATATAAACCATATATTACTTCACTTGTTCATACAATCATATCCCCGTTATTAAGATTTTACTGGGTATGTTTGTTTGTTTGTTCAGACAATGATATACATAAGCACATGATTCTTTGAAGTTTGAATGAATCAAATGTGTACACAAAGAATGATGAAAAGGGACCTTGAATATTGTTACTGATAGTTGATGGAACAGTGGTTGTTGTATGAGCAGGTGGGACAATTAGAGTAGAAGCTGCTGCTGCTGCTGGTGGTGGTGGTGGTGGTGTAGTGTGGCTCAACATCTTGATAATATTATCTTCTTCAACCTCCTTGCTGCTAGAGTTCTTATTAGGGTTTCCAAATTGATGATTCATCATCAAATCAGTTAGCAACACCCCAGAGCTACTTACAACAGTGTGACCATCATTCCTATGGTGGTTTTCTTGATCAATCATAGTGGTTAGCTCAGGAAAGCACAACCCTTGTGTGAAACTTGGGGCGGCGGGTGGTGGTGGCGGCGGCGGTTTTTGTTGCACAAAAGGGAAAAACAAGGGTTCTTGGAAGAACTCCCCTTGGTGCTGGTGGGACCCACCAGCACTTAAATAACCAGCTGTTTGCTGGTTAACTGATACAGCAGGGGAGTTCAGAAAGAACTCAATTGACTTGGACGAGGACTTGTCCGAGGACGACGATGAAGAGGTGGTTGCCGCCTTAGCCGAGGCGGCATACTCCGGCCGAGGCTGGTGGTTTTGTGGCTTTTGGAGTTGCCTGTTCTTGTGTTTGCTCCTGGATTTCCTGTTCTGGAACCAGTAGAACACGTTGGCATCGCCGACTTGACCGTATTCTTGAAGCCGGGTTCGGATCCTTCTGATTTCATCTCTTGGAGGATTCACTAAACCTGAGTTGAAAATGGACTCAAGGATCCGAATTTGCTCAGGTTTAGGGTTCCATCTTGGCTTTGGCTCTGGAGTTCTTTCATCACCACCTGCCATTGTTTCAACACCTTAGATAAGATTTTGTGACAATAATATTATAAAGTTTGCATCTTTGTAACGTATGCAACATCTTTAACACTTATTCTGGATTTGTGCATGACAAAGTAGAAACAATAACTTACATGTTTCATCACCATTTCAAGATTTTCAGGAACAGTTCCAAAGTTTATTTTTCACACAAATTTACACCAAAACACACACTCAGAAACACAAAGATGAAAACTTTGATGGATTTTCAATCAAAGTTTTAACAAGTAGATGAGGAAATTAAGGCATAATTAATCATCACTATCCCATGATTATAACACTAATCAAAGTGTCAAGAACATTATGAATTACCAGAAGAGTAAGGAGATGATCTGTTGGTGGCAGAAGAGGAATGGGATGACTGCCATTGGTGATCTTGATGAGTGGTGAAAGGGGGCTTAGACTTGAACATACTAGGCCAGTGCCTATTAGATGAAGCCATCTTAAAGTGCAAGATATGATTGATGATGAATGAACTTCTTTTCACACAGTTAAAGTCAGAGACAAAAAAGTTATCTCCTTCTATACCCTCTTTGTGTTTTGGCTGTTTTTTTGGTTTACACAAGAAGAATGAAAAGTCTAGACAAATATAACATCCCTTCTTATAGCCTTAGACTTCTCACCTACTCCTGCATTTAAGTTCACTTGTACAATTAATAATAATAATAATAATAATATTAATATTAATAAGAATAATAATAATGAAAAAATAATAATATATACTCAACTCGTATACAAACAAATTAACGATATGTATAGTTCGTCGGTGAATGTCAATTTTCTAGTAGTGTAACTTAATTATAAGTAAACATGAGAAACAATTAAACATGTATGAAAAAGAAAATTTGAGAAAGAATATTCATGATTAATTATAGTGAATACCCTAGAATTATAATAAGGCTTTAGTTTGTTGAGGACATGATATTCTATGGCAAAAAGGTTGGTGTTGCAGGGAAGAATAAATAGGGTTGGAGTGGCAAAGTGGTGGTGGTGGTGGATTTATTGCAGGTTCGGGTTATTTCAGGCAAAGTTATAACATGGGCTCATCTTGGATTGACTCGAGGGCAATTCATTTCCCTTTTCATCTTTCAATGAGGGATAATAAGCCAATTCACATGGATGAAAATGGGAGTAAAGTAAAATTCTTTTGAAAGATAAATGAGTACATATCCTAGTGGTAAAAGTGATCCATCATTTGAGTAGGATATATGTGTAGTTTGTTAAATGTTAATTTAAAATGTTTTCTTTTTCTTTTAAGAGTGGACATTTTACTGCTAAAAAAATTAGTTTTAGTTACAAGAAGGTCACCGTGAAATAACAATGAAACGGTTTGATTTATATCTGTTCTTGATCCGTGTAATACACATTTTATTAACACATACAAGTTTCATACTCATTTGTGATATTTTGTAAATCTAACACAAATGTCATACTCAAATACATTTTGTTGGGTGTGTCATGTATAATTGTGGCACATGTGTAAAGAGAGCTTCATACAATAGTCCGAGTTGGACTTTTATGGATTGCCTAAAGGTTTTAGAGGTGAAATACAATGTTGGTTGTTGTATTGTTGGCTCTTTTAGGGTACATGGTTCGATGCTAGCTAGAGATTAGCGTCAACCAAAATATAATTTGGTCGTCATAGAACACAGATCAACACTAAGAGTTAAAGACTTGTGCCTTCTAGCATCAAATGCTAAACAAGCATCGTATACATCGTGGCACTTGGTGACATGGAGTTTATAAGAATGGTAGGATGTTGTCAAGATGAAGTCAATTGGGGATAATGAGCTAGAACAATGTGTTAATAAAAATTTATCATTGATAAGAATGTTGATAAAGACCAATTCGTTCAAATTAACAAAAGGGTAGATCATCCAACGTCTCCAATAGTGAATTAGGATGTCGAACCCGTTCCTCTCGTTACGGATAAGGTCATTAAAGTTAGTATTGTGGACAATGAAGATACTAGTGAAGAGGAAGAACTTGAAGACACGGATGATGATTCATAAAATGAAAACTGCTCATTCCTTTTAACGAATAACATAAATGTAATATATTGGAACTCAAAATTTGAAATGGTGCTTGGTACTTTTATGTATTTGTAATATACGAATTTTATTAATACCATTTGTATGCCTTTTTTGATATAAGAATTTTATCGATACCGATTTATATGTTATTTTGTAACATGTGTTGACTAGTACGTAACTTCAAAGTTGGCAAATGGTGGGAAGTTTTCTACACCATATATATATGTATGTAAATACTAAGTTACAATCCCGTATAATACACGGGCTAAATAAATTTACTGTTACATGATTAATAATATAAAAAGTTATATCTTAAATATTGTGCATTATACGAATTGAATAAAATCATGTATTACACATTTGAAAATTTCAAGTTAACATATTTGATATTTTAATTATGGATAGTTATTAATTAATAAATAATTATTATAGCATTCATAATTAAGAGAAGACAGAAACGGAAAAATCAATTATTAGATAACCTAGAATGATAACAAGTGTTCGGATTTATTTTTATTTATTAGTATAGAGATATGTATTATGTTCATGGGGAGGATCTAATAAAAATCACTTTATAAATAAAAACTAAGAAAACCAAATCTTAACTATTGAACAATTTGATCAAGGTCATAAATTAGCATGATATTTTTTTAAATTATTCTTAATTAAATTTTACATAATCAAAAGAATAAGTCATAATAGGAAAACCATATTTATATTGTAACTTCTCATAATTTAAATATTACGAAATCTCTTAAAAAATTTCTCTCTCCTAATCCTCATATATCTAACCTAATCTTCTAATAGTTCAGTATATCATAGAATATAAAGATGTAATGAATACTATTTCAAAATAACAATGCCGATGGAGTGCTTGAAGGTGGTATCAAAGAAGGTACATATATGTAAGCATATAAAGTGTGGTTTTATTGGTGGTTTTGGTTAGAACGGAACAAGTTTTGGTGCATATACGTATTGTCCATATACATAAGCAACAACTTTATGTATGATGAATAATATGGATTATGTTTATCTAGTGAAGTTAATACGTATGTTATTTTAAACATATATTAGATAACATATTAAAATTTTTTGTGGTATTAAAAAACACCAGAATTCACAATTAAAGAAAAAACAAGTTATAAATATTTAACTTATATTGTTACATATATGCAACTTATCATCATTATCATCATTGACATTACCTTGAACAAGTTTTCCTTTAATTAGCAGTAGTGTTACATATATGTAACAGTAGTTACGTATATGTACCATAGACTTTGTGGTTAGCGTCTTGTTTACGTATATGTAACAACCATGTTATATATATAGGTAATGGCTGTGTTACATATATGTACCATTAATGTTCATCTTGTTAAGTAATTGTTTAATGGTTAAGATTTGGTTTTCTTTAATTCTAGGTCATCACTTTCATATTAGAAACTTAAATCTTTGATTACTAAATAATAAAACTACACTAAAAGTAAATAATGAATTAAAATTAAAATTAATTTTAACTTTCGAACATGCTATTCTTCATGAGTGGTGAAAACAATTGAAAACATGTGAAATAAATTAATCTTAATAATAAACTAAAGTAATGAAGTAATTTAGAACTAAACAAAAGTTGAAGTTGAAATTAACAAAAATTTAACTGCTATAAATAATTACAAATCAAACTTTTTAAAAAAATTACAGTCAATGATTAAAGAAGAAAAGATGTGAAGGTGCTTGGCTACTTCAAGTAGTTTCCACCTAGATGCTAACTTTCATTCAATATTTAACCGAGTCTTGTGCCTTCTTATTTAAGTAAAGTTTGGCATCCAGGATTGAAAGGCGGAATGTAATGAACGATTAAGGGTGAATGAAATATAACATGTTTGGTTGACAAACCGAATAAAATGAATCAATACATAAGTAATCACATTCTATCTAATCACATCAAATCTATTCCTTTCAACCCCCCTTTTTTTTTTCATTCCATCTCATTTATGTATTTAATATTAGATTGAATACTTGGATTACTTGTAATGTTAATGCTAGTATGAGTTGTCTTTTTTGGGTCGCGTTAGGATTATTAAATAAACTATTTTTGTGAATGACATTATATATTTAAAACTACAATAGTTTATATATGTATTTGAAATATTTGATTTATAGTTGCTATGTTGCTAAATAAATAAGCTACTTTATTTCATTTTGATAAAGTGTATGAGGGGTATGCCTAGTTACTTCACGAGATCTGAGCCTAATACACTTACCTGTAAGGACTTCTACTCCATTTGAGCAATAACTACAAGGTTTAAAGGTTGTAGTGACAACATATTTGATGTCACACCCCAGATCAGGTACACCCTGGGCGTGTGAACTGGATCAGTTGGTATCGTATGATATGTCCCAATTTATTTCACCAATACTTTATAAGATGACATCGAAAGTCTTTTATAATACTTTTGTAATCAATCGACATTATCAGTTGATTCCATTTCTTAAATCTAAATGTTTTATTCCTCAGATTGAGGCAATCAATTTATGAGATTGATTAAGTAATCAAATCCTCACCCGGGGAGGTATTTCAACACTTGAGGTTAAACTCAAAATATCAATATATTTCAAAGTAAGGATTTATCAATCCTTAACAGTTATGTTGTTTTTTTTTAAATAAATGAAACATTTTACTTTGAAATAAAATTTACAAAAGGTTAGAGCAACAAATTCTAAGTCTAACTATCAAGTCTTCATGGAATCTTGTGGGCATTCCCATGATGCTAGGCTGTTATAGACCTTTATTCGAAAATAACACGTGCATATTATTTTTGTAAAAATATTTTTAAAAATAAACGTAGCATAAAGCTGGTGAATCATTTTACTAGACGTTTTTTATAAAACGAAAATAGCAAGTTCCATATCAATATTTAATAAGACATCTTGTTTTATAATTGTTCCAGTTATTGACAGGACCCATACCGGATAGCTGGTATACACTAAATTCATACTGTTTATATATGTTGAAATGATTTTAGCCACATTATGACATAACACTCAATTACATGCTAATGTGTGTATCCTCGATCGATATATGTATACTGTGTCATGGTCGCTTAAATCCTTGTTAGTAAAGTTAATATAGTCACATGTTGTGTAAAGTTCTAATCACGATTGATTCCACATATTGTTGCACTTGATAATCAAATTAAGACGGATGTGTGTGTGTGTGTGTGATATCAACGAACATCAAACAAACTCAATCGAATATCAAACAAATGATTACAATACCAAAGGAGTTTACATCGTTTAAGCTTGATCCACCTGAGATGAGCTCCCCTCGGGTGGCCTATCACACATCTTTATGCTCTCTCACTCTTAGATCACCTTTACAAATGAACACACATAATGAAATACAAAAGAAAAACATCTATATATACTATCCAGATGTTCTCGCGCGACAACTCCAGGTTTTTGCGCTATGAGATTTTTATCCATCATCTTGGGGTTCTCGCTTCCTTGTATTTCTCGCATGATTTGAGTTTTTGCTTTTCACTTGATATTGTAATTTATAAAGGCTAGGTCCTTATAATTTCCCCCAATGGATTATGATATCAAGTTATGTTTTACTTCAGTCACTCATCTTCAATAATTATCTGATCATCGGGTATCTATCACTTTAGTCTTCCCCCTCAGCTTTAATCTCCTCCTAATATATAGCTTCATAAAGGATATCACGTCTGAATCAAGATTAAACTGTTCTATCTTGAGTACTTACAACTTAAGATGTATTAGGCATATGACAAAAAGGTTCAACTTCCATTTTGGATTCCCGAAGAACCTGATTCTTCAATCCGATGACAAGATCCTGTGACGACGAACTAGATCATCTAAAGTATTCTTCCCACTAAGTAAGATGTAATAAGCTCATGTTTTCAGAGCAAGAATACCAAACAATCTTGATTCTTCACTTAATTAAACCCATTCGATCATTGTCCCCATCAGTAAGATAAGATAAGCCTACATTGTCAAGTTTCAATTCACGAACAACCAGAATAAAATGTTGTAGATATAGAATCTTGAACTTGATCAAACATCACAAAAATCCCTTGTTTAAGTACCAAACTTCAAATCATCCAGCATCTTCCAGTCATAGTTTATGGATGATGAAGTTTTAACATGGTGAAGTTTTTGCATGAGAATATTTTCGCAAATGATGGTTACTGCTACGTAGATTTTGCATGAAAATTTTCTCATAAAAGGTTTTCTCATGAAAAGTTTCTCATAAAAAAATTTTCTCATAAAAAGTTTTCTCATGAAAAGTTCTCATATGAAAAAGTTCTCACGTGGAAAGTTCTCACATGGAAAGTTTTCGCATGAAAGTTTTCGCATGAAAGTTTTCGCATGAAAAGTTTTCTCATGAAAAGTTTTCTCATGAAAAAGTTCTTGCAAAATACGATTATTTTTGCAAAGTTCTCGCACGATGCAGTTACTCCCGCGAAAACTCAACCAAAATTGACTTTTATGATTTTGAATCACTGCTACGGTCTCAAATCTTCGTTTTCCACCGAAAATCAAAGATACCGAGCTTACTGATGTAACAAAGCCGATTTCATGTGTGTTCACCCTTGGTTTCACCTTCTTCTCCTTCGAAACTGGTACAAACTCGATCTAAACCTTTAGATCTTCAACCTCCATGTTTACGTCTTAATACGGATGATTGCGGAATGAAAATCCGTGTATCAAGAGCAACACCTTGCTCTGATACCAAATGTTAAGTCCTCATCATGATCGATTCCACATATTGTTGCACTTGATATTCAAATTAAGACGGATGTGTGTGTGTGTGTGATATCAACGAACATCAAACAAACTCAATCGAATATTATTAATCAAATGATTACAATATCAAAGGAGTTTACATCGTTTAAGCTCGGTCCACGCGAGGTGAGCTCCCCTCGGGTGGCCTATCACACATCTCTATGCTCTCTCACTCTCAGAGCATCTTTACAAATAAATACACATAATAAAATACAAAAGAAAAACATTCTATATATACTATCCAAGTTTTCACGCGATGAGATTTTTATCCATCATCTTGGAGTTCTCGCTTCCTTGTATATCTCGCATGATTTGAGTTTTTGCTTTTCACTTAATATTGTAATCCATAAAGGCTAAGTCCTTACATGTTGGTTTTGTAATAATGCAAATGTTGGTTTCATAAGCATGCTTGAAATCTTTTTAAAAATATTATGCACGTAAACATAGCATACAAATAAAATTTAGAAAATATCAACTTAAAAGTTGGCTAGAATCTCAGTTGAGAGTCTCCTAAATCTTGACAGCGTCTCAACAGATCCACCACGAGCTTGGTAGGGTATTATCGAAGTTAGGTTGTATGTGTGGAAAGAACCTTTAGCCATACACTTCTTATTTATAGGTGAAATCCAGAGGCTGATGCGCCCCTCATCAACAAACTGATGCGGGCTACATCATTGCGATGTCCTACATGGGTGATATGTGTCACTACCTCATCAGCTTCGAGCGACCATTGGCGATGCGGCTCACATCCAGAACCTGATGTGGTCCGCGTCAGAGCTAAGTGTTAGAATTCAACCCTTAGTCATCAGCCATGTGTCACTTCGAGGTTCGTGATTATTTACATAACCATTTCAATCTAGTGGTGTTTTTATTATTTTATTAGAATCTAACAAAAAATATAACTCTCTTATTTAAAAATAACCTAAATGTTATAAAATGCAAAACTCCAACCCTAAAAATGATATTTTAAAATTTTAGTCTGAAAGCATTAAATTATCAAATTACAAGAATTTAAAACAAAGTTTACTCAATAATTTAGCTAGTGATATATTATTTTTTCAATCAAAATTTCATTTTCAATTTATTCTAGACAACTACATATGAGATGACTACCATTATTGTCAAGATCTTTGAAAACTATAACAAATCTTAAATGTACAAATAGATGGGTCATACATATAAAAAATGTTATGTGATCGATTTGTCGTGGGTCAAAAAAAACAAGTTAGTTTTTAAAATTGTAACTATTAATAACTACTATGAGTAAGTAAAATTGTTTTTATAAGGAATCTATGAAAAGTGCATCTCTTTATACTTAAGAAATTTAAAATACAAAAGAAGATTATTTTTTAATTTTTGTTTTAAAATATAAATTAACTTAAAAGAAAACAATTAAAAAAGCAGTGATCGTGATTAAAGGTTTGAAAACAACTATTAAAAACAATTGGGGTTCAAGTTAAAAGATTCACACTAAGTTTAGTGAGAATTAATTGAAAGTCATATAGACATGAATTTGTAAAAGTGTTTGATTAAGATAATAATCGTCAAACAACCTTTTTCAAGAAGAAAAACAAACCAAAACCCAATTCTTATCAAAACCTAATATTTCACTTACAAGAACTATCTACATGGAGGTGATTACGAATGAATTAGTCGCTCACCGGCATGCTTGGATATTCAATGGTTGATTGGATATGTTTGATTATTGATTCGAGTGAAATCATGGTGCATGAAGCTCTTAAAATAGCCTTGAAATCGTCCAAAAATCACAGGGAGAAATTGTTTTTCCGCAACCTAATGTTTAGGGTTAAATAGACGTCAAAAGCCGTCAGAAGGCCTAAATTTTTGGGAACCCAACATAATTTACGCCATATCCACAGTAAATTACGCCAATGTAGTGTAAAAAAGTGAAAATGCTTCTGATCTACATTGCTTTTTACGCCAATAGTCAAACTTTTACACCACCGTAATTTATGCCAAAATTGGCATAAAATACACCAAGATTCGTTGCTTCTGGTCTATTTTTTTATTTTTCTAATTTTCTATTTTTAAAAAAACTAATCTCAACATCTTCAGAATATAGTCAGCAAGAGATGCTGTTGGATTCCCAATTCCATTGGTTTAGGTGCAATGAGCAAGAATCTGCCAATAGAAAAGAAGTTGAAGTGCAAGATTAATGGTTAATGTTGATGTTGGTGTGATCCCAACATAACAAGCTCAGAATCCAACTCTTTAGTTTGCCATCTCTCTTGAGGATTTCATGGAGTCGTGCATTTCATTTCCAAAAATTCTTCATGGTTTGACTTTGAATATGGCTAATTATAAGAGGTGGATGGTTCATGTTAAATTTCATGCATGGCTTAAACTTAGTCAAAGAATTAATTTATGTGGCCTGGGTTGGTTGTTCAATGAAATTCAAACCTTAATTCTGATTCCTTAAAACTAAGATCTTACTTAATTTGTATGCTAAAATTTCACTGAATATCTTGTCCATGTAAATAGTGACAACTTTAGAATACATACATATATGTGGTCAAATAAGAACACTAACTTATGACGAAAACAAAAGGAAAAAAAAATCTAAATTGATTAGTTTCGGTTAATTTTTTTCAAAAAATTTGTTGTCTTTTATATAAACATGTGTAGGTTATGTACATAAAAAATATCATATTAATTTGTAAATATTTGATTTAATTTTATAACAATATTGTACATGTGTAGATTGAGAAAATATTGTTTAATTTAAGTACTGAAAACAATAATTTGCTACCACCTACTTTCGTATTAAGAGCACCTCACGACTAGAAAGGGGATGGAGGCAAACGCGAGTTAGGCCATTCAGGACAAACATGTTGGCGTTGTAGGAACAAAAGTTGAGATTGTAAGTGTTTGAACAAAGCCAAATTTAAATAAGGTATTCAGGTTTTGGTTTAGATTATTTGAAGTGGATCTTAAAGGAAATAGACAATTCGTTTTCCAATCAAATGTGAATCCATGAATGCTAAACCTACCATTATAATTGAAACTGTATAGACTATTATATATAAAAATTTATGAAGGAAAATGAAATTGTACTAAAAATAAAGAAATAAAACTTTAATTATATTAACTCTTTAATTATATTAACTCACGTTAGTTTTATATAAAATTTCTGTAAAATAAGCTTAAATATAATTGAAATAATTATAACAAAGGGAAATAAGTGACACTTTATATGACAAAAAGTAATAATTTAAATAGCTTTGATAACTTATACGTTTATATTCTGATAACTTGTACATTATCATGCATTATTTGGTTTTAAAAAAAATTACATTGAAATGTAAATAAAAATATTATTAATTATTATACTTCATTCTGAAAATAATAACAATGGAATTTGACATCATATTATATATAAAAATTAAATCTTCAAGCAACTTTAGTTATTTATATGTTTTTGTTTAAACAACCTGTATATGATTATGCTAACTCGGTTTTGAATGAAACTTACATAGAAACATATATAAAAATAAGCGAATTGCAATTATATATTCTGTATTTTTTATGACATATGAAAATTATAAAAGAATTATAAAATATGTTTAACCTGAATTATACAAAAAATATAGAATGAAATCAAATAATTTAAAATTGAATTGCTATATATGTGTCAAAAGTAAGCGTCAATACTGTGTGAAAAGGTGATAATGCTACTATTCAGTGTGAGATCGTAGGATTGATATTATATAGAGTAAATTATAGGAAAAGAGATTTATTTTTATAACTAACTAGGTTAAAATCACGTGTAATACACGTTTTAAATAAATTTACTGATACATTGTTAATAATATAAAATGTTATGTCTTATATTGAATAAACCCATGTGATACATATTTGAAAATTTGAACATATTTGAAATTTTAATTATTGATAGTTATTAATTAATAAAATAGTTATTATAGGATTCATAATTAAGAGGATAAAAAAGCGAGAAAATCAATTATTAAATGACCTAAAATTATAACAAGTGTCCAGATTTATTTTTATTTATTAGAATAGAGATTTTATAGAGTAAATTACAAATATTGTCCTTTAAGTATTGTAAAAATTATGGATATTATTCTTAAACTTTAATAAGTACATAGAGTGTCTTTTATTTGAAAATTTGTCACACTTTTAGTCCTTTTCACTAACAAAAGTTAATTTTTTTTGTTAGTTTCTGCAAATGATAAATTTACCCTTATCATATAAAGGACTCAATGTATAATTTTCATTAAATATTTTTTGTTTTCTTTCGTGTTCTTTAATTACGTATACTTTGATTTATTTCTTTTTATTTCATCACATTTGTTTTATAAACTAATTAGTTTCAATAATTTTTTATAAAATATAACTACAGTTATAAATGATCCGATTAGTTGGAATAATAATTGGTATAATTTTTACTTTTATTTTATCACTTTGATTTTTTTCTTTTTACTTCATCACGTCATCTATATACTTATCGAAAATCTAAATTATTGATTTATAATCCAATTGATTTATTAAAACACGTATTTTACAAATTGTACATAGTCACTATTTGTAGCTTAATATTGCCTAGTCTATACATCTAAACAATTTAAGATGAAAATTTTCTAAAATTTAGTTCGTTACTTTGAACTAGATCTCCAAAATCAAAAAACAAAAAATAAAATAAAATCAAAATTAAAATTTAAACTGTTTAATAATAAATAACTTCGTTTTATAGATAAACATGCTAAGTAATTTATTTAATTAAACTTTTAATAATTGAAAATTTTTAATAGATTATATAAAAAAAATAACTGTGAAAGAAAGGTAGCTATGAGACGCCATAATTCTTATTTAAATTTCGATTCCAAATTTTTTTAAACGTGGTTTAAGTTCATTTTTTTGTTGGAAACTTGCCGGTTTTGTTTAAAAATTGCAATTTATTCAACTCTTCATATTAAACGTACTTATGTGCGTAAACGATTTGTTATTTAAAGGAAACTTATGTGCGTACACGACTTGTTATTTAAAAGAAACTGTAATTCTATTCTTAAAGTATTTAAACAGAATCGTCGGAAGTGAAGAAACAAATCAACACAGTTAATATAGTGTTTCGAGTGGATGTTGCATTTTATAGACAGTAAAGAAATAATGCCAAAATAGGTTATGTTTATTCAATGTTTAATGATTAATTATGTTTATGTTTATGCTTTAATTTATATTTTAATTATTAATATTTTAGTAATTTATGTAAATTTTATTTTTTATTTAAAAAATTATGAGTTCACTAAATTTTGTAGTTTTTATTAAAAAGTAAATAACTTCAATGAACATATAAAATAATTATAAAAAACTGAAATTTTATAAGAAAATTATATTTAATAAAATTATAAATTAATTAATGAATGGTACTCAAAATAAGTTTGGATAAAAATAGTGAGAAAAAATAGAAATAAGGATTAAGTAAATAAAGCCAATATAATTTACATATTTTGTCCTTTAAAAAATAAGGGCAAAAATGTCAATTACTATGAACTTAACAAAAAAAGTTATTTTCAGTTAGTTGAAAGGGCATAAAACGTGACAAATTTTCAAATAAAAGACACTCAATGTACTTATCAAAGTTTAAGAACAATATCCATAATTTTAAGTATACTTAAAGAATAAAATTTGTAATTTACTCAATTTTATATTTTAATTTTAATTTTTATTAATTAAACTAGACAATTTTTATGTGTATTGTTTATTTCATCTTTCGTTTTTCAGTCTAACGGTCATTAATTGCATCTTTAACATATGTCACATGGTTATCACATGAGGGTATACGTGTTAAAAAAACATCCAAGCGACATAATTCTAAAATGAATCAACGTATTAGGGAAATGTAATTACTACAACGTTGAGATTAATGGGTAAAACCTCAAACAAATGCTATATAATTTTATCCATTCTTTTTTTAAAGCTAGTTCTATAAAAATTTACTATTTCATATGATTTAACTATCAACAATAAGTTAATGCATAGAAATTAGAATGCAAGTCACGTTGAGTTATTTAAAAAAATATGATCAATAACACATAAATTCGATGCATCATAGATTCTTATCTATTATGCGACTAAAGGGTATATGTAAACACCAACAAAAAATAATTAAAAAAAACTTAAAGATCGAATTTAGTGAGATAATTTGTTGTATAATTGACAAAAAACTTAGTATATTTTTCTTTTAAAAAACAACAAATTTTATTTTTTTCTGGTGCAATCGAATATGGGGCATATCACATAGAGCCCTCAAAAGAAAAAAAAAAAAAAAAAAAAAAAAAGGAACATAAGTTGTGAGAAATCATCATTTGGGTTTACAAATCAGTCAAGACCCATCCCTTGATGTAACAATTCTCAAGCATTCTGTTGATCATCCTGCATATATGCAGACTCTACAACAATTACCAACTCCAAGTCTCTTCTTGGCTTTTTAGCATATAAATGGGATTTGCAGTACAACTACAAGGGTTATGGAGTGGAAGATCTTCAATTCTGATACATCCGTACAACATTATTGTCTGTCTGTTATACACATACGTGCATCAGATTACGTTCAGGATGTTCCATTCCGGTATTTATGTCACTCACTTTGTCTGCATTTGCCCTAATTATCTACTACCAATTTGTTCTTTTCACCGTCTTTAATTAGGTATTCAAGGAATAATTGTGTTTTCGGTTGAATAACTCTTTTGTTGTGTCCATGATATTATACATATATTAAACATAATATTGAGTTTGATATAAAATTAGCAGAGTTAACGGCGAGTTGCGGCGTGGGAGGTATGAGTAAAACCACGCATCATCGACTATGCCAAAAAAATATTATGCTGTAAATACTAACATATAACTTACAATTTTTACACAACAATTCAAAAAGTTCTCCTTTACTCACTAGCAACTCTACAAAAATGTCTCGTAACATTTATTTTGTTTTCTCTTCATCCTCTTTGGATAGTTCCAAGTCCGACGAGTTGGAATTTTTTAGTTTTCTTGTCAAACACGTTGACGAGTCTGAAAGTTCATGAAAAAAAAATCTTGAAACGTGTTCGTGTAGGGGATAATAATATTCTTATGAACCATTATTTTGTGGAGAACTCAAATCATACAAGTGATGTTTAAAAATAGGTTTCGAGTGGCTAGAGATTTATTTCTACGTATTGTTAAAGATATACACAACAACTTTTCATGATTTAAAGAAGGTTTCGATGCGAGGTGGAAAGAAACTTTCACACCAATGCACAAATATTGCACTATAGCAATATGTCAACTCGCAACAGTTAATTCATACGACACATACGACGAATATTTAGCTATTTCTGCTAGGACTTATAGTGAATGTCTTGAATATTTCTCCAATGCTATTATTAATTTATATGGTGATGAATATTTACGAAGGCCCACTAGCCACGAATTTGCATTATTATACGATATACATCAATATAAACATGGTCTTCCGGGCATTCTTGGTAGCATTGGTTGCACTCGTTGAGAATAGAGAAATTGTTCTACGTGTTTGCAAGAACAATATCATTGAGGTGATCATGATGGTCCAACGGTGATTCATGAAGCCGTTGCGTCACAAGATTTGTGGATTTGGCATGCTTATTTTGGTGTAGCTGGTTCTAACAACGATATTATCGTTCTCAGTCAATCTCCTATCTTCACTCCAAAGTTGTATGAAACCGCCTTGATATGTCTATTTGATGTTAACAGGCATGGATATAAATGTGCTTACTATCTAGCCGACGGCACATACCCTTCCTAGTTGACTTTTATGAAATCACATTCTTATCTAGTTGAATACAAAAGAAAAGAAATTTAAAAATATGAAAGAGTTTGCATGAAAATACGTGGAATGAGCTTTTGGTGTTTTAAAAGCAAGAGGGCAAATAACTGCTCGACCGGCTAAAGCGATGAAGATAGGCTCAAACAAAGGAGAATGTGTATTCTTCCTAAAAGGAGAAGTCAAATGCACACGTGCATTATATTCTACAATATGATTATAAAAAATGACGACAACGTTATTTCTCTCGTGCACATTTGAGATCCACCGACGTATCCGGTTAAGAATGAAAATACAAATTTAAAGTTGTGTGATGGGAACACATATTTTAGACTTAGATTCAATCACAGCTAGATTTATTAAATTCAAACAAAGTTTAGCAACTTTGTTATTTTGATCAAGCTACATTAAATGCATAAAACTTATCTGACAGCTCGATCACAGAAGAGGCTGCCGCCTCTAGGACCCCGCTACTATAGGCGTCACTCCGAACCTCTTTAATTTAGTGAACATTAGCCCTTGAACTACTGAGAAGTCTTAGTATCGGAAATATAGAATAGAATTAATCAAGGGCATTCCACACCTTCTTGTATCAATACATACTCTAATTTATCGTTTAGTTCTATATGAAGTCTAATACAATATCATGTTTTCAGTGTAAATATAAAATGAAAGAAAACTATAAAAAAATCTAAGAAAAGTACGTGCTCCAATCGACCCACTTATAAGTCTATTAGTCTAAATGCGTCAAGTTCGGTTGATTGACCAACTTTTTTGCTAAATTTTGAAGTTCTCTATAAACATTGTGTGTGCCAAATATAATTATAGAAAATATATCATTTGGTAATAGTTAATTATTTTAGTAAAAAAGTTTTAGGAGGTTTTATGCATAAACATTTTACCATAAGCATTTTAGATAAAATGACAAAATGACGATAAATCTACACTATTTGATTCATGGTGTTGACCTTAATAGCTTGGTTAAGGAAAGACATCGAATATTGGCAATGCTAATATTCTTAAGCTTGATTCGTTTAAAGAAAGTAATTTTTGATTTTTTGCTATCTACTTTGTAAACTTTTTACTTTCCTTAGGTAAGTTTATGTCATTAAAATAACTATTTTTAGTTAACATTGGACTATATTGACATTGTTTTGTGGGTTTTCTCAAAATACATTTGGTTCTTCTTTATTCATGAGTTAGAAGAGATATACTCAAATCTCTATAAAATATTGTTTTCATTTTGTATGCAAATTTACGATAGTATTATAACATTAAACTACCCATCTAACATACGGGTATAAAACTGGTTAAATTCTTTACACATTTGAGTAAATGGTCACTCAAAAATCCCTATGGATTATTGTGTGGCTATTAGTGCATGGCAAATAGGCCGTTTTTGCCATCAAGAATGGTCATGTGGCTGTTTCTCACGTTTTTTCATCATTGGTACATGTTTGTTTTTAGGTGACCCATTCACCGGCAAGAACAACAAGAACAGAAAGGGTGGTGGGGGTCATGTAATTTTGATTATATTAAATTTATACATAAAGATCGATATCTATTTAAAAATAAATTAATGGTGATTATGTGATAATTTTTTTCGGTTTCATTGGACAAATTTAATTTGATGTTTTTAAAAGGTGAGTGTCATCTGATGTTGGAGCTCACTACACATATTTTTAGTCTCCTTTTCGTGGATGCTCTTAAGACATGGGCTTATCCCGGTGAAACAAAAATATGTTAGTTTTTGTTAAAGGGCGTAACCGTAAAGTATCTAACTTTTTATGAATTATTAAAACATTTATGTACGTTAATGATATGAGTTAGTTTGTCTATGTACTATGTCTATTACACACACATAAACTGAACTTGATCTATAGATATTAAAAACAAATGTATAAGTCTTATACAACCAAATTTACATATAAACATACTTGTAAATTCATTATATGCTCTTGCTCCGTATATTTTGCCTAAACCGAGTGTTATTAACTAAATTATCCTAAGTTTAAGTTCATCCGAAATACTTATGAGGTGGGCTTATATTCACCAACTAAACATGTTTTTTTTTATTCGACCTTAATGGTTCATTTAATTCCACCTCTCATTACTGCGTACCAAACGTTATCTTATATTTGACTACTTTATCCATAAATTATAATTATTCCGAAACCATCCGTTTTCCTATAGAAATGCAAAACAGATAAGTTAAAACAATTCTTTGCTTCAAAAAGTTAAAAGATGAAATTCTTTGGAAAAAAGTCTCCTTTTAAATTCCATATTTGGATAAATTAAAGCATTATTTTGAAGAACATGTTACAACTGTATAGTAAATTAGTTGAAAAGGTTGTAATTAATGCAGAATTTAAGTAATTTATTGTTCACTTTGATATTTTTATCTTAGATGTAGCACGAACATCGCTTCTCCTTTGCTCTTTCAGACTTAAATATGTGTATTTTAGTGGGGAATTAGAATTGATTGATCGACAATGCACATGGTTACAATAAATATAGTTATTATTTTAAGTAACATGCCTGCATGTCTTTGCAACATATAATTACGGGCCAACAGATTTCACTAATTGATACAAACGTGTTGTTGAACATATAGATGCTGCTTCGTCAGTGTTTGTTTTAACCTAACTACCGTTATTTATTAATCTTTAAGACACAAAATTTTTAAGACTTGGGAGATCATCGAATATTAGCATTAATGGTTGGACGAGTAATGTGATGTTCGGTGGTTGTGAAAGACGACTTTTCCGTTAATTTGATATGATTATGGCAGGATCAAACTTATATTGGTTCGGACGTTAAATTAAATCAAGTTTGGGTTATAAAAAAACAAGAAACACATATATTACTTTACGTGCTAGATTATTTATATAAAAGTATAATAAAAGGTTCATATTATATATTAGATTAAGTTATAAATTGTGTTCTTTATTAATACAAGAAAATTACATGGTATTTTTTTTAGTTTTAATTATTACATCAAATGTATTTTTTTTAAATATCTGCACACTTATTGTTTTTTACACTAACTTTTATCTTCCTACTATAATAAAGGTAAATAGGGGAGAACACATGTTATCACTATATTCATTATCACCAAATTTTTCTCGGTTCTCTCTCCATTCAATAATTATACTAATTACTAATAATATTATTTAATTCCTTTTTAGATTAAAATAGTTTTTTAATTAAATAAGAAATAGATTTTTTTATGAATGTTATTTCTAAAGAAACATTTTTTATAAAATAAGAAATTTTTCTATAACATTAAAATTTTTTAAAAATACGAAATATTTTAAAGTTAGTGTTTTTAATGAAGTAAAGTTTTTATAAACAAAAATTAATTAAAATAGAAAGTTATAATAATTTTTTTTAAAAATGATAATTTTTCAAACGTTTGTTATGAAACAAAATTTTCATTCTATTTATTATAAATTTTTTTTTAAATATGTATTATCTTAAAATATTTTTTTATAATTAATAAAATTTTATTTTATTTGATTTTATTTATTCAACCCGTGTAACACACGGGTTTAATAATACCAGTTCATTTAAATATACATATAACTTAGTTACGTATCTCTCACATGAGGTGTATTTTTTTTAATTTTTTTTCACATCTAATATATTACATAAATAAAGTTTTGTTTAATAATATTATATGAAAAATAAAATTAAAAGTATCGGATCATTGGGTATGTTGGTGAACCTGCGTTCCTCTTACGCTCAACACCAGTAAATCCAATAACCCCCTCCCTTTGATACTCCAATACCGATAATCTTCACCACCACTTATAACATCTCACACATTATTGAAGCCCCTTTAAGTCAACAAACGATGATGGTAAGATACAAATCCCTAATTCGTTTTTTGTAATTCGTTGCTATTTGAGTTTCCAGCTTGTGTTGTTGTGTGATTAACAAGCAACTCACAATTCATTTTTTGGCTTTTGCAAAATTAGAAGCAATTCAAAGAATCACACGTAATCTTCAAGTTTGTATTCTTTAGTGATTGTTCATTATATGCTGGTGTGAGTAGTTGATAAAGTATTTAGATGTATTTTCTTATTTTTATTATTATTTCCAGAACTTCTAATTGGTTTGTGACTTCGACTTCATACTTTAGTAAATGTTATTGGAGGTTGTTATCAGTAAATTATTGACGATTAGTCGAATTAACACACACTTATTAGATCGGTTTCACCGACTTACCCAACAGTCTGATATTTTTTTAATTTTTTTCATTAAAGTTTTTATTTTTATAATTTTTTTAATATATTAGACATGGAAAGCAAATGAAAAAATATATCTCATGTGAGGGGACACATAAATGAGTTAATTGTACATGTGGATGTAAGTTAATGTAAAGAACAATATTTGTATAAATCTTTTAATAATATGACATTGTGTGTAATTTTTAAAACTAAAAGACATACCATGCAATTGCATATATTAATAAAAGACACAATTTGTAATTTACTCTTATATTATATATTATATATTATTTATTAAAAAGATGTAGAATTAAATTAAGAGGGTTGAGGTATGATAATTTGGTTATTTGTATACATGCAATCATAATCAAACTATAAAATTTTATTATAGTTAAGACCAAAGGTAACAGGGGTGTTTAACCTTGTAAATCATGCTAGAAAATGCCCTTACACTGCTCGTACCAGCGTTATAGTAGCATGAAAGGTGGGTGGTTTCCACCAACACCAAAAAATCTCATAAATCAAGAAAATAGCCATCGATGAACCGTTAGACATGGATTTAATTTTTTTTATTTCCTATAAAACTACCCTCAAACTCACTCCACACTTCTCAAATTTTAGTTCATTCAAATCTCAAAGTGTTAAAATGAAAGATTATTCATCATCATCAACTACTAAGGATAGCACGTCTTCGGATTCATATGAGATTGACGAGACAATCACAAGTGCGGTTGAACTAATGGTAAAGTTTATGGCACTTGTTAGTCATCCTTCATGTCCAATCAAAAGAAGAGAGTCAAACAGGATAGTCATATAGCCAACGGCGGTTCATGCATGATTATTTTTGTAATAAACCTCTATACATTCCTAAGAATTTTAGACGTCATTTTTGGATGAGTAGATAATTATTTTTACGTATATCTCATGATTTGATACATGAGTATGATTATTTTCAACAAAGACCTGATGCAAGAGGAACACTAGAATTTACGGTTGTACAAAAGTGTACATCATTATACATGTGATGACACACGGTACTACAACCGACATGTATGACGAGTACTTAAAATGTCAGATAAAGCATCGAGAGACGCTTTAGAACGTTATTGTTAATGCATAATTTTTTTAGTTAAATTTTAATAATTATATTTTTCTTGTCAATTAACTATAACTTGTCAATTATTAGCTTATATTTATAAATTTATGTTTGAATATGTAATTGAGTTATATGGTAAACGTTATTAAGAAAACCGACATGAAATGATTTACCGGACTGTGACGTGAGATATCCGACAAATAACACCGGCAAATCATGGAAAAATATTGCTACTAGGTTTTTTTAGGTTTTCAAGATTTTTATTATAATTTATATACTTATTAAGCACTTATTGATTTAATAAAATATTGCTAATATTAGGTTTCTTTAAAAAAAATAATAATAACCATCGTGGCACAGACTCGCACAAAGGCAATGGAGAGATAGAGGAATGCCATAAGGTTGAGTGTTGTCCAGTTTCTTCAACAATTGATTGGCTACAAAATTTAGGGTTTCTGATTCAGATTTTAATTAAATTTCTTCTGGTCTGTGTGTCTATATGTGTGTATATATATTTCTATATTAATAATATTAATATTAATAATTATATTGAATATGAAGCTTCAATGCGTTTGTCAGTATTTACTGTACATGTTATTGCATGGCAGCATGGCCTTGCATCGCGGGTTTTATAACATGTTTTGCTGTTTTTAACCATATTAAAATAATTTAATTTTTTTATTCTTTGTATATATACAACAATAATAATACCAAATCGTAAACAAGATTCAGGAAAAAGCAATAAGCAATTTAAGAACTAGAAAGTCACATAAATAGAACATAAAAAAACATGCAAAGGTTATAATTCAGATTTGAACATTTGAAATGAAGTATATATTACATCCATGCAAATATTTGTAATTCAGATATTTAGGGACGTATGTTTATTGTTTACAGAATATTTCTGAAAAGTTGGAATCTAAAAAATGAATTAAAATTTTAAAGAACTTTAAAGAATATTCATGTAAAGAAAATTAAATCTGTTATACAATTAGCGAAAAGTGAAATAAAACTCTTGACCTTAACAATAATAATATTTAGATAATTTCATTTATTGCTTTACAACATAAATAAGTTCTACGTTATGACTGAATTAATAATAAGTCACTGTAACAAAACTTCTTTTATGGCAAATAACTACATATACAAGTAATTATATAATACGTGGTAGTTTTTACAGAAGATTATAGAAGGTTTTTGAATTATGAACGTATATGTAGACTATATAGGCGACGTAATTGACAACTAATTAAAAAATTAAATGAAAGTAATAATAAATTAATAATCTCAAGTAAATACATGTTTGTAATATAATATAATATAATATTGAACTAATTAAAATATATAATATAGAGTGCATTACATAAATATCAATATGTATAAACGATTTCAACTTTAAAATTATAAGAGATGTACACTTAGAGCGGAACTGTCTCATGGTAGATGTATTAAATCAACACCATAGAATCAACAACAATAAACGATCACGAATGATTTTTCAAATTCACATGGTACCCAGAATTTCTATGCGTTTCTAGTTTCTTTTAAAACTAAGAATGTACCTTACTACGTACATCTTTAAAATTAATTTTAATGCCGCTCCGCATCTTGAATGTAATTGTGTACCACTTCCAAGAATTTGATGGGGTCTATCATCAAGATTCAAATGAAACTATAAAAAAAACATTTATCTTGAACTTCAATTTGTATCTTGATGAACACCGAGACATAGAATTCTTTTGATATGGTCTCTCTCTTATAAACAAGCCTCGTCCACCTTCTTCTTTATGATTAGATCCTTTCTTTAATTCTTTTAAATTTAGTTTCTTGTGGTCTTTATTTTGAGTATCTTCATAAAATTATGGAGTTTCGACTTAAAGTCAACTCCCTTTAATTTCCAAGAATTCCTTCACGTGGGCTTCAAAATATGAATGTTTTCTTGGACCTGCAATACACATTTGACTAGTGAAATAAAGCACATCAAAATAATCGAATTAATCAAAATAATATTAAATATATATCATAGTTTGCAAACCTAAGCCCTCCAATTTCTAATATTTTCCTTTTACCCATATAGTGTATATATTATTCGGTGATTAGTATATCTGTTTCTTAACTAATTTAATTTTACACACTGATAATTGATAAATATTTTTTTCTCTTATGTAGTGGCTGGTTAGAAATTTTTCTCCCTTATTTTGCTCTTTCCTCCTTATAATCAACTGTATATATCATTTTTTTTCTTTTTTGTTAGTGCCATGTTAATATACTAGGTTATATCCCCGTGTATTACACGGGTTGAATAACAAAAATATCAAATATTTATTGATGATGAGTAGGAATTGTAAAACGTTATTTTAATATAACATATGATTAAATTTACGTATGGTCAAGTATTTTGATTTTTTTATTATTTTTAAAACTTTCGTTTTAAAAAATTGCCTTGAAATTTTTTTATTATTTTATCAGTATTTTATTGTTAAAAACTCCGGGTTTGTTTTAAATAAATATTTTTTTATAAAACTTTTATTTTATAAAAAGATTGAATTTAAATATTTCATAATTTAAAAAAGCTTTATTTTTTTAGAAAATCATAGTTTTAGAAAATTTTATTTTTAAAAAACTATATTTTTTAATCAAAATACTTAGTTTTTATTTAATGAAAAAATATTTTCAAAATTATTAATTCAAGGACTTGAATTTATAATAAAGAGAGAAAGAGAAATATTTGGAAATTAGTTACTTGACTTTTAAAAAATAAAATAAATAGTTTAAACGGGAAAATAATTGGGGGAAGTATTGTGGGAATGCCATGTGTACCACATTGTAAAGGATTATTAGTATAGATATGTAAAACACGTGACATATGAATGCATTTTAACCTATTTATGTAGGGACTCATTTATAACAAAATTATTCGGTGATTAATCTATCTGTTTCTTAACTAATTTGATTTTACACACTGATAATTTATAAATATTTTTTTTTTTCTCTTATGTAGTGGTCGGAAATTTTTCTCCCTTATTTTGCTCTTTCCTCCTCATTTAGAGATCTTTTTCATTCACAAGTTTGAACTTATTAATTTCCCATCAATTTTCATAGATGCATAACTCTTATTTTAGGGACATTTATTTCACTAAAAACAGTATTTAGTAACTTTGACCAGTCATTAGTTTTATTTAATAATGTAAATGCAGAATTAACACATGACATGCCTATACTAGCATGCAAACTGATGAATTCAAATTTTTTTTGGACAAATTTCAGGAAGGAACGAGTTAACTAGGTTATCATTATGGCAAGATCTTTGAGTGTGGTGAGATATTTCAAGCCTTAGTCACTAGTTTGTGAAACTTAATAAGACCGTACGTGCAGACGTAAATTTCTCACGTTGTGATTAGCACAAAAGTTTTAAAATTTTATAGTTCGTTTATTTTCCAAACCGTGATTTCAAACTACTAATACAACTTCTTTTCTAACTTTAAACATTGCATTATCCTCAATGTAACCTCTAAGCTTAAAACTTATTAAAAACATTTGGTTTGAAATTAAAAAGAAGAACACAATATAATTAAATAATATATTAAAATGCACTTTCGTATAAATGACATTTGTATTTAGCTTACGCAACAAAGCTTTTGAACTTTTGTATAGAACTCAGTAAACATTCGCATAAAGTACGTTGCTTCAGAGATGATGGCATAGAGGGGGTGTAATTAGGCTTTTAGCCCATTTATCTTCAAATTCTCGTGGCCTCTATTTTCATGAATATAAGTGGGCTTCTTAGTTTTAACAAGCGTGGGTTTTTAGCCCATTTATCTTCAAACATTTATTCTTCAAAAACATGTTGACAAATTTAGAGGTATATAAACCAGTTTTTTTTTTCTCAAAATGGTCTGGTTTTCAAACCAGGTTTTCTAACTTAACACTCAAAACGGTTTGAACCAGTTTTGAATTTAAAAAACCGGTTTAATTAGTTTTTTTTTTTTTTTTTTTTGGAACCGTTTTAAAGTCGGTTTTGGATGTAAGGCTGCCACGCTTGTATTCAAAGTTGGAACCAGTTTGGCTAGAACCGTTTTTTTTTTCAAAGCTAGACTAGCTTTTTTTCTTTTTCCGAACCAATTTTCTTTCCACCTCTAGTTGACATGCAAAGTACATTATGTTTTAACCAAATACAAATATGAAAAACGAATTGAGTTGTTAACTCTATTATATAAATGTATATGTGAATTAACTTTGTTAAAAACAGGAAGTAACAATAGTACATATATGGAATTCATCGGTAACAAGTACTGAAACTGAGACCTTGTAGATGTTATCTACCCATTGGTATTACATCAGTTGGTACTTGGTAAGTCGTTGTATGTCTTCCGTCAGAAAACATATTAGTACTTTAACCTATATACTCATGGCATACGGTTAAACAAATTATAATATATTAATAGCATGCATTTAAAAAAAAAATACATATATTTCTTAAATATAAATTTACATGTTACATATAATAATGAAAATTAATTTACAGTTATTAGTCATAAATCTCAAAATATTTGTTGGTTCGTCTTGTCTTGTAACTCTTGATCTCCCCTTACGGGCGAGGATTTCTCACAAAATCTTATCATATTAGAAAAAAATACAATATTTAACAACTCTCACCAACTAAGCGATATTTTATCCTAAAATTTCATCATTTTTTTAAAATTAAATAGCCAATATGCCACCTAAGCGAGATTTTTTGAAACAATATCGCTTTAAAAAAATTAAATTTCGCTTCCATCCAAAAACAATTCTTACTTTAAGTAAACATTTATGAATGACTTAACAGTTTCCTTCTTCTGATTGGGAGTGGCCATTATGAAAGGAGGAGACGAGAATATGTAGTAAAAACAAAGGATTTTTAACTTAGAATTTAAAAGAAAAAATAAGGGTTATTATATAAAAAAGTTAAACTCATATGTTCAGATAAAAATTTAAAAGAGAAAATAAGGGTTATTATGTGAAAAAGTAAAACTCATATGTTCAAAACAGAAAAAAGTAAAAGTTCAGTATAGCCTCGCAAGATGAAGATATACACAGATTCCTAGTGAGATGAAACTCATTAATTGTTTAATTAAGTAATTATCTTAAAATAATTACATGGAATATTCTGAAAATGAATGATGGGTCATTATGAAAATAATAATAATAATGTGGTCAAAATAAAAGAATTTAATATCTTAATGTACCTAAGAGTTGTAAATTATATAGATATATAAGTTTATCAATTTAATCTTTAAATGTAAAAGTTGTGATGATGTGGAAATGTTTTAGATGTTTTTGAGTTTAACTATTGGAAAGGTTTTATGAGGTTTTAAAAAATAAGTGTTTTTTGTGATATGACATCTAACTAAATAGATTTTTTAGTATTTTTAGATTTGTTATTGCTGATGCTATTACACTTTTATCATTATTTCATGAACTCACGTCTAATTTTAATGGTCCGCTGCTTGGTAATCATCAAGAGCGGATGTCATAGGTGCATTCTATCTTCCAATAACTTCCAATTAATGATACTTCTAGATTAATGTTGCAATAGTTATATAAAATTAAAATGTAAACAAACTAATATTTCGAAATCGAATGATAGAAATTGTAACAATTATGTAGGCAACGAACAAATTAAATATTATGTACATGGATGATCATTTAAAATTAATTAGCAAGCTTCATTTTACTAATTAATCACATCTAACAAAATTATTAGGATGTAATTTCAGTTACATGATCACATATCCAGTACTTCTATTTCTTAAAAGTTAAAACCCTTTGGATAATAAACTTTCTAAATAACTAGCCCCAAGATCCTCAAACTCAAGAATATCAATGTTGTCTTCACCATATGATCTTTCTAAGGTTTCTGACCTCTTCAATGGAGGTAACCCGGTCATGACAACCTCCTCTTGGAGTTCTTCTGGTTCTCTAAAACCTCTTTTCTTCGTATTACAATCTTTTGCTTGTAAGCTATGAATTGATATCGAAATTGTCTCTTGAGAACTACTGGAAGGATCATTTGACTCGGTTTGTGGATTAGTGATTCGCGATGCATGTTCTACTACTTGGATTGGAAAGTTTAGCTTTGCTTTTGGACCTCTAAATCTCAATGCTGCTTTATCATAAGCCAAAGCCGCTTCTTCTGCCGTCTTGAATGTTCCAAGCCAAACCCTAGCTCCTTTTCTTGATGAATCCCTAATTTCGGCTGCATACTTTCCCCATGGGCGTCTTCTCACTCCCCTATAACGTTTCTCAACCATGGCAACATTATCTTTTGGACTTGTAATAGTGTGATCACAACTTTTTGAAATAAAATCACTCGAATTTTCCAACTTTTCTGAAGGAAAAACTGTTCCATCAAGAATTTCTTCCCATTCTTCCGCACCCATAGATATCCATCTACCTAGGCTTGGTAACCTTTGTAAAAATCCAGTTGATTCATTTCTACCTAGATCAAGACTAGGTAATTCCTCCCATGATTCGGAAACTTTAGATGATTTCTTCAATATTTCGTCATTTCTTTGACAATCTTCACCTACGAAATTTGCCCATACGTTTTCTAGAATCCCTTCGGATGGTGGAGCTTGTAGTCTCTTTTCGATTGCCATAGCAAGATCATGACAAAAAGAAAAAAAAGATACAAAATAAATATATATACATGACAAATTTAGTACATATATGTCTAGATACAACTCATCTTGATTCATAATCTAACAAAGTATGAATGTGAAAATGGTAAGATATATTATACTTAGGGTTTTGCCGTCTCCATTGGCATAAATCATGGAAGATTTGAATATTAGGGTTTAAGGAAAGGAGGTGGAGTGTTGACTTTTGTGAAAAACAATAAAAATTGAAAATATTGTTTAATTTTGTTATAATCAAATGATATAGTTATTAATTCGCAAGTCAAATGAGTACATTATAATCAAACAATTTTCTTGGGGTGATAATATATTTATGGGCCAATTTCATTGTTACTTGAGCACTACATCACTTTTAAAACATTCCTTCCGGTTAATATAAAAGTGGTTTACATACATGGATCATTAAAACCTATAGAAGTAAACAAGGGGAGAACAGTTGCATGCAAATCATGATTTCTTGGAGATCAAGGAAAGTTAAAAGTATTCTTGGGCAAAACGTTGAATATATAAAAGATCACACGCTTGGGTGTAGAATACTATATTGATCAACGATAAAAGAGGAGGGTTATTTACAAAATAAGATAACTATTATTAATAAGACCACTTAATTCGATGTATTCCATGATCGAGATCTTACGGTTTTGGGTTTCTACCTGGCATCCGATATGTAACCTTGTGTTTGAATTTTTTCCCATTTGAAAGATATGATAATTCTTTTTATAGAATAAAATATAATACATGTCTATTAGTAGGATAATGATATTTTAGAGACTAGCTAAACCTATTTAAAAATAAAATTTCATTAATTAAAAATAAAAACAACTTATGCTATAAAAAAATACAAGGAACAATATTCATTAACTAAAAAGAAAACATGATGCCCTCAAAAGTCTCATCCCCAACATATTTCATGTTTTCATGATAGCGTTGCATTAAACATCGCGCAGGGTAGTGATGATGTGGTTTAGGAAAAAAAATCTAAGTTCGTTTGTTTTTATTATACATCCAAGGCTCATTGTTGTCTTTGAATCAAGACGACCCGTACTTTTTGTTCCTCGTGTATAAGGCGGAACTTCTCGTCTCTAAGCCGTGTTATATGATTGGATTCGGCGTCAGGGAAAGTGTTGAACCTCATAACTGTGTTTAGTATATCATATTGTACGTGATTATGATGATATGTGGATTGTTTTCTTTTTGTGTTTGTTGTGTCGGCTCGTGAAAGTTAGGGATTGCGTCATCATCGTTGTTAGGATTGATGTTGGAATATTAGGCATACGAAGGCATGGTGCATTAGCTTGATTTGATCATATTCATATTTTGGCCGATTACTACTCATTAAACTAACCATGAGAGGAACGATGTCCCAAACTAATTGATAGCAAACAACTTCCATCCCGTCATGTGGGTCGAATCCTCAATTGAGGCGGTTTTCTTGTATTCTTTAATTGTAACTAATAATCAATCGCTTCTTCAATTCATCAACTTGTGGCTGTATGTGGCGTTGAATATCTTGATATACGATTCAAATACGTCCACTTAGACTTATGTTTCAGTCACTCTTCCCTAATTACGCGTGAAAATGATTAAGCATGTTACTACAATAATATAAATTACTAAGCAAATAGGAAAATAAACCTAAAAGTAAAAAAAAAAAAAAACATAAATTAGCAAGTTAATATAAAATTTAAACGTAAAAGTGAAAAATGTATAAACACATTAATGTGAAACAAGAAAATAGAAACCTTTTTCCAAAATTATCACTTGTTGAATCGTGCACATACTCTTCGAAACAAATGTTTTTGAACGGTAAATGTACGACCTTGTTTCAGAGGATACTTGTTATTTTAATCAGGCCCATTTATCTTATTTCCAACCGGGACCGCACCCCCAACTCCCATAAGAGGAAAGCAATTGCTGGAAAAACACATTGGCTCAACTCTGATAAGTTTGCTCAGAGTGAGACTTGAACTCATGACCTTCCCATATTTACATGTCATGAGTAACTTATCTTAAACAGTTGAACTAAGCATCATTGGTACTCTTCGAAACAAATAACAATTGTTTTCGCCGATGCCTCTTCTTCCTGATCAGTCTATGGTTTTGATTTTATTTTGGTAGTTATTTTCGTTTTGTGAGGGGCAGCAAAAGATTAACCCATCCTAAAGATTAACCCGATCAATGAACTTCCTAACCACATTTGCCATGAAGTCTTCCTGATCATCCGACACCCGAGCCCATTTATCTAAATACTTTGTTCATGTAACATGTTAAGGTGAATTAACCAAATCAAGGAATCGGATATCTCTACGTCATTCAGAACCCCTATGATCTTTAGCCGTACATTCCTTTTGAAGCTCATGTTTATACAACCATTGTAAATTTGTAACCGATTAGCAAGAGTAAAATTTTAAATCTAACAATCACACAAAAATGTAGATTTGTGATCACCAACGATCTTTTTAATAGATGATAAAGGAATCACTCACTTATCATGAAGATTAAGACATGCTCTAACAATTTTCTTTCAAACATTATTACCACTCAACATATTAGCCTCTTTATGTATATCTATTCATTAATAAATCATCTTATCATTTTATAAATGATGCCAAAAAGAAAAGATATCAAACCATCAAAGCGATTTAGTGTCCGTCTTATTGATTGGAAATGTCCATCTAATATATATATGGTCGGTTTAGTTTGTCTTCCTCTTTATTATTCTTTGTCTATGATACGTAAAAATACTTCAAAACGGTGTAAATGTCTTCTTGTTTTGAGAAAACACGATAAAAGTTTTAGGTCATTATGCTTATCCTTATTGTAAACAACATTTTTTTTATCATTATCTCCTAACTTTCAAGGCTATCATTAATTATGCACATCCTAATTAGTTGAATGATTATGATAGTAATCTATTATTTATCACAAACTACCCTTCTTAAAGCACGTGGGGTCACGTTATATAAATGACTACCATTCACACACGTACGCACAAAACATACGCACATGAGATTAGTCTCTAGAAGCAACCGATCACTTGGGTTTGGTTTTAAATATATTAGAGTTTAATTTGAGTTTTTTTATATAATTTGATAAAAATATAACCACTTTTTTTCAAAAGTTTAAAAAACATTAACTTTAGTTCAAAACGTTTCATCGTTTGTTTTAATTTCAATCCAAAAACTTTTATATTTTTGAACTGATATATTAAATCAACAGATGAAATTTTTTGATTGAAATTAAAACAACTGATCAACATGTTAGACATAAATTAATGATTTTAAGTTTTGTATGAAAATCATTATTTTTGTCAGATCTCAAGAAACAAAATGCATTAACTCAATGTGTTATCAGATTTATAGAAACCAGCATAGAGTTTTTGTGTTTATTCACCAAACTTTTCTAGAAAGCTTGGATATAAATTGATAGCTAGCAAATATTTCGGTTCCCAATTCAACATAATAAATGACAATCATATCCCCCGTTTATTTTACGTAATTTAAACATAATCTTTTTTAACATTCAGTTTATATTTATATCTATATCTACATATATATCTATACTACATAATTAAAACATGTATCTTTTAGAAACTCTGTCAACTTCTGATGAATTCTACTTATATAATACATGTGTTTTTAATCTAGTATTTAAATATCTAAGAGTTGTGGGAGGGCATGCAAAGGCGGCGTAACTAATAATATGAGCCTAAAGTGAAATAAAAATCTGAAGGATTTTTTTAAATCTATTTGAGTTTATATATTTAATAAGCGGATAAGAAAATTATTATAAAGAAACTTTTATAACGCTTAGTCAAGGTAATTTTTCTAGTCAAATAATTTGGTTAGGTAATTTTTCTAGTCAAATAATTTGGTTATCTAAAATAGAACTTAAAAAATAAAATTGGTTTAGGGGGTGTTTGACTAAAGAATCAAAATGTGTCAAAAGAATAAGAAAAACTTGCCAAGAATAATAACTATGAAGAAAATAAAATTATTTGTAAGAAAATAAAGCATTAAAAATGTAAAATAAATAAATACCATGAAAAAAAATAACTAAGTGAGTTAAAAGTTCAAATATTTCAAAAAGATATATTAATAAATAAAAATTGTTATTAAAAATAATTAAAAATTAGACTCGGGAATCGAATCCAAGTGTTTTGCCCCAAATTGGTACCCTTATTACTAAGACTATAACAATAGTTTATACAAATAGTAAATTACAAATTTTGTTCTTTAAGTATGCTTAAAATTACGGATGTTGTCCTTAAACTTTAACAATTACATTGAGTATTCTTTATTTGAAAATTTGTAACGTTTTTTTGTCTTTTTTACTAACAGAAGTTATTTTTTTCTGTTACATTTTTGTAAATGCTCATTTTGCCTCTAACACTCAAAAGGACAAAATGTGTAACTTTTATAAATCTTTTATTTTTTTTCTTTGTGTGCTTATTTTATTAACTTTACTTTTCATTATTTTTTTATTTTTAACCATTTTTTATTTTAAATACTTATCTTAAATATTATTAACTAGTTATAGTCATCCAAATATGAGTTATGATTAGTTTTTATTATAATAAAAATATATTTAAAAAAAATCTATTTTCAATAAGTTTAAATAAAAATGTTTAGACAAAATAAAAAGATTATGTACTAAAATTTTTTATTAAATTGTGAGGTGTTAAAATATTATTGGCCCAATCAATTTTAGAAAAATAGAAAATAGGGTGGCAATATGGGTCAGTGGGTTGTTTTACACGTTGGGTCGTGGCTTCAATTTGACTTTTAACATTTTTTTCTCTCTCCTTTTTTTATAAAATAGCGACGAACCCATCGAAAAGTTCATCATAGTGACAAGTCCAAACAACTAATTTGAAGTTTTAATTATACAAAAACACGAATGTTATTTAATTAAACGCGCTATTATTGTGGGTTTTTTTAAACGGTTACTAATGGGTTTTAATTATTATAAATCAAACATAAACCACTAAAAATTAAAACAGAAGCGAATTTTACAATAAGAACAATTAAAGACTTTATATATTAAGCAAAGCCTATCATATATAAGACATAACATAAAATAATTATAACTAAGTAAAATAAAAAATCATGGCCCAATGTCATACGATATTCAATAGGTTTCTAATATAATATGTAAAACACACTATTTGATATAGTTGAAATTTTTATACCAAAAAGGTTAAAAAGCGACGTTGTAACAAACCGATTACTAGTTTAATTTTTATCTAATGTGAAATAACTAAAGTAAACAAATGAAAACATTAGATAATTTAGTAATCTATAAATAAAATTTGAATTTGATAAAAATTTGAATTAATTAATTAATAATATTTAGATAAGTTTATAAAACAAAATATTTATATGAGAGAAAGAAAGAAAAGTTAAGTAAAGTAAATAAAAACATAAAAAAACAAAATAATATATTAGTGAAAAACTATTAGGTGTTCTTTAAATTTTTTATTAATCGGTGTTATTTAAATCCATTTATGTTTTAGTTTATGTTTTAATCATATGTTTCATTAATTTTTGTAAATTATATTTTTAGTTTATGTAACTTTTAATTTAGAAAAAGTATTAGGTGTTTTTTAAATTTTATTTGTTCTAGCAGAAAAGTATTTAACTAAATTTAACAAACAACAAAATTATAATATATTAAAATTAATAAATGAAATTAATTTTATTATAATTAAAATTAATTTATGAATTATATTTAAGATAAGTTGTAAAAGAAAAGTAAGTAAATAAATAAAAGAAAGAAAGAAAATAGATTATTAGTATAAGTTACATATTTTGTTCTTTAAAAGACAAGGGCAAAAATATCATTTACCATAAACTTAACATACATATTTAACTTCAGTTAGTGAAAAGGACGGAAAATATGACAATTTTTTAAATAAATGACATACAGTGTAATTATCAAAGTTTAATTCTAACACATGTTCTTTGATTAAGGTCTGCTGTAAGATTTCAATTTATCTTTACTATTTGTTTAAACGTGTACTATTGTTCGATTGAGGTCTATTGTTGTCACGTTTTGTTTTATTGAGATCTGCTATTGTCACGTTCAAAGACCTTAATCAAATAAATCATGTCAACAACAAACCTCAATCCCACAACAGATCTCAATCAAATAACGATACACGTTCGAACAAAACGTGAAGGTTAATTGAAATCCCGCGGCAGAATCAATCGAATAACATGGGTTAGAGTTAATCGAAGCTTTTAAATTAAAGCGTCTGGTCTCACTAGTCGGTTTATGTGTTTTTTATTTTTAATTGAATATTAATTGATTAATTATTGGATAATTAGGGTGTTCAAAAATACTAAAATACCCTCATATTTTTTAGTTTTAATTAAATTGAAGCGTCTGGTTTCTACTGTTTTTACGTTTTGTTTTATTGAGGTCTGCTATTTAACGAAGTTTTAGTGGAGTGGATGAAAATGACAATATTTGATAAACTACAATGACTAAAATGGCAAAAAAAAGTTTTTAGATTGAAATGACAAATTCAACACAACTCAAGGGACGAAAATAGCATTTTACTCTAAAACAAATAACAGTTTGCCCATAACATGCTATGTTCGTGAATTTAAGAGAAAATTATATTATAAAAATTAACTATAAGGAACATGAAAGCTATTATGAAAATAAATGATAACAATTTATTTTGTAAGCGTAATTGGGTATTGAACATAAGAAAGAAATATAATACATTTAAAATTAATCATATACATCACACCTTTAAAAAAACAAAAAGTTGATAAATGTGTTTAGAAAATTCAATAAGTTAATAAAGATGAATTACAGGTTTAATTAAATTTTAGAGGCCTGTATGGTAACTAATCAATTTTTCTTTAATTTATGACCAAAATTCAAATATCAAAAGTTTTATGTTCAATTTATAAAAATATAAAAAACTATACTATTCATTCAACACAATACCCACGCTCCTTAGCGAGTCAACTTTATGTGAAATAAGTATACCGCAATGGTATTTTTGGAATCTTAGAGAACAGTATGTCATTATAGAAATAAACGTTGAGGTACATGAAAGTTAGTTTAAAAAACAAATGATCACGATAAAATAAGCATGTCAAAAGATTATGTTTGGAATCTAAGAGAATGTTATGTTGTTGTGAAAAAACCGTTGATGAACAATCATCATTTGTTTATAAACCTACCTGGGTATTGATTATTTGATTTTAAGAGTAAATGAAATTCTAAATAATGTAAAAACTTTAAAAATAAAATTAAAAAAAAAAAACTAAAAAATTAATAAAATAAGAAGAAAATAGAAAAAGATAAAAGTGACTATTCACATGCAACACAAATTGATATATAGATAATTAGATCAAATATATCAAATATGTGTATTCTATATATAAATTTTGTTAAATGGCCTTAAAAATGGGGAGCCGTAAGTCATATTTAATTTTGTAACAAGTTGGGCTACTCATGGGTATGTGGTACAAAGTCGGATAGCCTATGTAGCCATGCAGCCCCGCTATGAAACAATTCGGCATGATGAAAGATGGGTGTTTGCGGAAACTACCAACCAATGAAAGAATGGGGGAGTGGATTCGACATGCATGTACACCCATGAGAAGTCTATTTCGGCTGATCTTTAACACTTTATCATATTGCTTGATGAGAAAATACTTTTATTTTTGAGTAAAATGTTATTTTCGTCCCTGACGTTTTGTTGAATTTTTCATTTCAATCCAAAAACTTTTTTTATCATTTCAGTCACTATAGTTTACAAAATGTTATCATTTTCATCCACTCCACTAACACCGTTAAAACTCTGTTAAAACTCCGTTAAATATGAGGGTATTTTAGTCTTTTCCAACACCCTAATTATCCAATTAAAAAATTTAATCAATTAATATTCAACTAAAACTAAAAAACACATGAAGCGACTCGTGAGACCGGTCATTTCGATTAATTCTAACACATGTTGTTCGATTAAGGTCTGTTGTGAGATTTCAATTAATCTTCACGTTTTGTTTGAGCGTGTACTGTTGTTCGATTGAGGTCTACTGTTGTCATGTTTTGTTTTATTAAGGTCTGCTAATGTCATGTTCAAATACCTCAACCAAAAACCTAAATCAAATAAAGCATGTTAACAACAAATCTCAATCCCACAACAAACCTCAATCAAATAACGGCACACATTCGAACAAAACGTGAAGATTAATTGAAATCTCACGACAGAGCTTAATGAAACAACATGAGTTAGAGTTAATCGAAGCTTTTAAATAGAAGCATCTGGTCTCACTAGTTGTTTCATGTGTTTTTTAGTTTTAATTGAATATTAATTGATTAATTTGTTTTAATTGGATAATTAGGGAGTTCAAAAAGGCTAAAATACCCTCATATTTAACGGAGTTTTGACGAAGTTTGAACGGTGTTAGTGCATTGGATGAAAATGGTAACATTTGGTAAACTATAGTGACTGAAATGATAAAAAAAAATTTGTGGATTGAAATGACAAATTCAACAAAATGTCAGGGACGAAAATAACATTTTACTCTTTATTTTATAAGACATTTTATGCTCAATAATTGTCGTCGCCAACTATAAATCTGCTCTTATTAACTGAACGAGTTCAATGATTCGCCAACTTTATGTCGATTGTTGAAGTAGCTTGTTTATCTTTTCATTCATATTCTTTCACTTTTAATCTAAGTTGCTGGACAGTTTGATCGATATATTCAAGTTTTCTTTAACAATTTCAAATTAATCGCTTCCAAACTAAGGGAATCAGATCCATGTCGATTTCCAGTTTATGGGTATTCTGAAATGTCGATCCACGCCTTAGCCAAGACTTGTAGAAGTATGTGTTGAGCGAGGGGCATTTCGTCCGATTACCGTGGATATCTTCGTCAGGTTGTGTGACAAATTGGGTTTTGTTGTTTGACTCGACATTTTATTGGACTTAAGGTTGGCGGTAGACTAGGTTTGGTTTTGTGTATTTAATGGATCAAAGTTAGGTTGATCTTGAGGGAGACGAGATTCATTGCACGAAGGTTATAGTGGAAATTGTGAGAATGTGTGAAAATTGTAGAGAGAACTATTAATTTAGTGAATCATAGCTTGGCCTTTGTTCCGGCTTGAACCCATTTTCTTAGCATTATCACGGGTTGAATCTATTAAAGTGTTGTAAAAAGCTAAAAATGTTGAAAGAGAATAATTTAGAATGGTGTGAAAATATGAAGATGTTAATTAGTATATATAAACGATAATTATTAGAAATTAAAAGTTGAAAATAAATAGTGTTAATTAGCCATACAAAGGTTATAAAAATAATATGTGGGTTGGCTTTCAGAATAAAACCTTTCGCAGAGATTTTCACAACATTGATTCACACAATCACACATGTTGTTTCCTACCATCCGCACCTTGTCACTTCCATGGTGTCTCCCCTAAGAAGTAGAAATCTAATTCATTAGTCATCACATTATATAAATAGAAAAGGAAGATCACGGGAATAGTTATTTTGACTAAATATTTATCTAAATCGTTATATTACTAGTCTTAATAAAAGATATGGATATTGCCATTTTCATGAATTTAGACTTAAAATGCATTAACGTGGTTGTGGTCTCAACCGTTGAAAATAGTGTGACGGTTCAACGTACCACACATCAACCTAAAAATTAGAATGGTTTAACTTTGGGTGCTAGTTTCTTGTTAGTCCCTGGCTGTTTTATTTTTGCAACTCCCGAGTATTCGAAAAATAATAAACTAGATTATAGGCAGTTATAAGTTATAGAGATAGGATTAACCATATACCCCTCTCCGTTTCTAGATTGTGTAGAAGAAATCTAGTAAAATGTACACATTTTTATGCCACTCTTGTGTTTATCATTATTTTATTGGTATAGTTATTTTCTTGGTCCAGTACTTTTGTATCAGACGATATTAATGGTTTTTTTAACATATTATTAGTTTTGAAATAAACATAGCTCACGTTCTGTATACCTCATGTTCAGTATGTGTGTATATATATTATTGGTTTAGATAGATATCAACTTCACCTTAGATCACACTAGAAAAGATAATCAAAAGTTCTATATATAACTAGTAAGATATACTGTGCGTTGTGGCTCGATTTTGAATATCGAAATAGAAGTAAAAAAGTACGTCAAAAAATAGCAAAGTAGTAAACTTTTTGGGGCCAAAGTGAAAAAAATAAAAACTTAGTGGCCAAAGTGGTTTAACGTCATGTTGAAGGGCTCAGATGAATAGACAACACAAAAAGTATGACCAAATTATAAAAACCATATAGTTTGAGAATCTATTTGCCAATTAAAAAACTTGGATGGTTAAAATATGAAACATTAAACCTTTCCTTTCTTGTATCAATTAAGTTGTCTTTTTAATATATAAAATAATTGTTCATTGTTTATAGAGTTATATTTTTCATTGATGATTTTTAATAAAGTTGGATGACTTTTACCCAAGTAATACTAGAGTCTACACCAATAAATACAAATTACCTATCTATATGTCATATTGTCATATTGGTTGGTGGTCTACATCATAAATTTGGTAGTAATTAAAACAAATATATTTAATATACAAAGTTATACTAGTAGTAATAGAAGGTGAACATATATACAAAGAGAGTCAAACCAACCACACTTGAAACACTATTTTAAGAATGCACGCCATGTTAACAATCTTTCTATCATTCTTCTTTATAGTAGTTGCCCATATCTACTCTCCTTGAACCCTTTACCAAAATGTCACTTTCTCATTTGATCATTTCACCTTTGAAGATCACATTTTTCTTACTTCATATTCATCTTATCCTCGTCTCCAATGCTCACACACCGTATGTGGGCAAGAACGCCCCGCAAAACCCGAAGGTTTCTGCTGTTCTGGTGTTTGGAGACTCCACTTCTGACCCCGGAAACAATAACTTTATCTTGACTGCTTTCAAGGGGAATTTCCCACCTTATGGGAGAGATTTTCCAAACAAAAAACCCACAGGAAGGTTTACAAACGGACTTTTGGCTAGTGATTTTATCGGTAAGTTGCCACAAATGATGGTGAATTCGCGTTAAATTTGTGTTTTGGTAATTCTAATGTTTAGAACATATGTTGTTGGTTTGGATGTGTGTAGCTAGGTATCTTGGTGTTAAGGATAATGTGCCTCCATATTTGGACCCTTCACTTAAGGTTCATGATTTGGTGACCGGGGTTAGCTTCGCTTCTGCTGGATCCGGATTTGATCCTCTTACACCAACGATAAGCGTCTCTCTCTCACTCACACTCACACTCACACTCATAAATAATATATGTGTGTTAGTGTATATATGCATGTTTGTGTGGATATTATCAAAGTTATTCATTTTATTCATTGTGCTTTTCAATGATTGGTTTGGTTGTTCAGAACGTTATTCCATTGCAACGACAACTAGAGTATTTTAGAGAGTACAAAACAAGATTAGCCGCGAAGTATGGGAAGAGGAGAACCATGGAGATCGTTAACAACGCGTTCTATATTGTTAGCGCGGGCACAAATGATTTCGTCGTAAATTATTTTACATTACCAATTAGAAGAAAGGAATACAGTCTTCCAAGTTACATGGACTTTGTCATGAACAAACAACTAGAGTTCTTACAGGTGATTTGCTTCTTCTATCTTTAGATATTATCGTACTTCATCTTTTGTTACTACAAAAATACATATAGTCGCAAATTAAGACTGAATTTGCTAAATTTGTGACGAATTTTATCCTTCACAAAGTTTCTTTTTCAGTTAAAAAATCATTAAGAGGAAGATATTATGGTTAAGAACTATATATATTGTTTATTATTTGAATCCTTGCATTTTCACAAATATTATTTTGCTCATTTCCTTCAAATTTTGTATTATGCTCTTTAATATTTTCTAAAAGTATAACGTTTCTTCATGAAAATAACAGTCAAGCACAGCCTCTTTCTGAAAGATTTACTGCAAGAACAATGATTGCTCATGTTAACTGCTCATAAAGTATCATACAACAACCAAATATAACCTTTATGAATCATCTTTATGTTTGCTACTATTTAACTTAGTTTGATTTTGAATTATAAACTAATTAAATATGTTTAGTTTTATACAGTTTTATATTATTGTATTTACTAAATTTAGAATTTACATAATGAGGCGACCAGGCCAGTTTTTTTTTTAATATTTATAATTTACTTTTAAAACTTTTGATACAAGCATCTATCAAGAAAATACACTTCTTTTTACATACTATAAATCAAAAGATGTTTTAAGAATTTCGTTATATTTACAAAAATAAGCTTTAAAGTCAATATACTAACAATATCTGTAAATTCTAATAATAACAATTAAAGATTAATATACCGTGATTTACATGCATAATACTATCAAATAGACCAATAAAACGGGCCAAAAATATATTTACAATACATATAACCTTCTACAGTAGTTTTATTAGAAAAAAGTCTCATTTGACCAAATTAAATTACCAAATTATATTATAATATTATAATATTATATAGATTTATAAATTATATTTATTCAATATGACTCATGTAAAAAGTTCTTTTTGATGCATTGTTTCATAGGAAAATTACCAAAATAAACATTTGACCAAATTAAATTACCAATATAACCATTGAAAAATAAATTTACAAAAAAAAACAACCAATAAAAACGAGCCACGTGTCCAATCCTCGCCATGTGGGCGAGGGAAATCCTTAATCACTCGCTGAAAAGGTGACAGGGCGAGGGATTTACATAATCCCTCGCTGACGTGACGAAATTTCAATGGTTCCTCGCTGACATGTCCCATCCCTCGCTGACTGGGCGACGAATCAGTGGTTTTCCTCGCCCATAATTACCAAAATGTCACTACTCGTTTAGAATTTTTATTTTTCTTAAAATCCAAATTTTTAAAAAAAGTATTTATGAAAAATTAAAAAATCATTAGTTTTATTAAAAAAATTCATTTATTGTTTTTTAAACACTTAGATTTGTTATTTAATGTGGTTTGCCCTTATATTTTTTAAACTTTCATCTTTAAAAAACTTAAAAAATTGCATTTATTTAAACAAAAGTTTTTTTAACTTTATTTTAAAGATTAAAGTTTAAAAAATATTGTTATTAATTAAAATAGTTGAGTATACGTAATCCAAATCATATCTTATCTAAAAAATTATTTTAAAATTTTTAAATATTAAATATTAACTATTAATTTAATATTTTAATTCAACCCGTGTTAAAAAAGTATTTCTAAACTAGTAAAATGAATAAAGTAAAAAACTAAAATTTGATAAGTTTGTTAAGAGGAAAGCTTGTATTATATAAGGGAAAACCATATTAAATAACAAATTTAAGTGTTTAAAAAACAAAAAATGAATTTTTTTTTAATAAAACTAATGATTTTTTAATTTTTCGTAAATACTTTTTTTAAATTTTTTATTTTAAAAAAAAAAATAAAAATTCTAAGCGAGGAGTGGCATTTTGGTAATTATGGGCGAGGAAAACCACTGATTCCTCGCCTAGTCAGCGAGGGATGGGACATGTCAGCGAGGAACCATTGAAATTTCGCCACGTCAGCGAGGGATTATGTAAATCCCTCGTCCAGTCACCTTTTCAGCGAGGGATTAAGGATTTTCCTCGCCCACGTGGCGAGGGTTGAATACGTGACTCGTTTTTATTGGTTGTTTCTTTTTGTAAATTTATTTTTCAATGGTTATATTGGTAATTTAATTTGGTCAAATGTTTATTTTGGTAATTTTCCCTTGTTTCATTCCCTCTGCCTATCCATTTGCCACCAGCCTACCACTCATAATTTAAAAGCGATATCTTGTCTTTGAATCCATAAATGAGTTGGATGGGAAGGTTTATTGTGGTCCTACGCTTTTGGTTAGGGGTCATTTAAAGGATAAGCTTCAAGTTTGATTAATTGATCCAGCTAGAAAAATAATTATATAAAATAAACTCAATTATATATTTTATAAGATTCATTATTTAAGATATCATCACCAAACCTTATATTTGCATAAACTTTAAAGAAAGAACTATTTAGTGACATATCAATTATATTTTTGATAGTGTCACCTTTTAAAAATATTCGATGTATAGGTGTCACTCGAATGTCAGATGCATAAATGACAAATGAAAAAATGTATACAATATAAAATATCACATAAAAAATGATACTCTTGTCACACTTGTGTTGACTATGTGAGTAGCCCTTGTGTGAATCGTATTGGATGATCAAAACATATGATGGTTTATCCCTGGTTTGTTCAATTAGTTTAGGGTATTCTTCATGAAAATTAAGGTATTTTTCCCTCTTAAAAAGGTTTGTGTGAAGCTTCTTTTGCCTATGTACTATAATAGCATGTTAAATGTTCAAAATAGTAAAGATATATTCTGAAAGTTAATTCCACACAAATCATTTGTTTGTGACAACTCAAAGTTTTATTTGTTTCAATTTCATAAAATCATAAGATAGATTAGTTTTATGTCATCATGTCACTATTCTAAAGTTGATGTGAACGGTTGTACTAATTAGGTTTCTCTCTTTTCGCTTGGACAAACACGCACCCTCAATCGTCCCCTCAAACAGTCACTTTTACGCTGTCGTTATCTTCCTCTAGTCTTAAACCTTTATGGAAATCACTAAATTAGATTACTAATTTTCATGTTTTATCATGTTAGTAGAATTAATTTTACATGTAGAGGGCATGTGATTTAATTTTGTTTTTAGTTTACTACTTCGAATTTCATTTTTAGAATCATTACAATATTATTTATATGTTTATTTATACCTACGTGGTACCCGAATTGCCCTTAAGCTGATGGAAACTAATCATAAATGTAATAAGTTGTGTTATTTTTTAAATTATAGCCCCCACATCAATTATTTGAATAATTTAATAAAGCAGGTGTCTTTAATTTGCATAAGTTTTTTTTATTTTTATAATTTTGTTCTCAAAGTATAGTTTTCTGTTAACAGTTTAATAAATACGTAATGCTAGAAAACTTTACAAATCGAATTTATGATGGCAAAAACGGAGTACATTGCTACATTACTATACAAGAAAATTATGAATAAATCAAATAAATATGGCATTAATATATCTTCTAACTTCATATTCAATTAGGGTTTGTGGAACGAAGGAGCTCGTAAGATCGGAGTTGTCGGGTTACCTCCGATGGGTTGCTTGCCGATCGTCATCACTCTTTTCTCCGACAACGCACTTTTTAATCGTGGTTGTATCGATTTCTTCTCATCCGTAGGGCAGACTTACAATTCCATGCTCCAAACTCGGTTAAATCTCATGCAACATAACCTTGCGGAACAAGGCAGTCGAATAACCTATATTGATGCCTATTCGACGTTATTTGACGTGATCGTAGGCCATAAGTATGGTAAGTTAATTTTCTTTTAGTGATCTTGTTTGGTTCAAACACTTTGATGGGTATAACCTTATATAATCTCTTTTATGACTTGTATTTGTGTATAGGGTTTAAAGAAGTTAAACGCGGTTGTTGTGGGACTGGCTTATTAGAAACAACGGTTCTATGCAATCCTAAGTCGATTACATGCCCGGATGCATCTAAATATGTGTTTTGGGATTCTATACACCCAACCGAAGCGGTTTATAAGATATTTTTTGAAGCAACTCGATCTACCATCGACTACATCATCAAGAACTAAATGAAATGAACTTTGAAACTAAAGGTTTAATGTTATGATTCAATTATTTCATTATTCAAGAGTGGATAAATGTCATGAATGATCTATTTCCTTGTACTTTGGATCCGAAATGGAGTAATCATATCAAAATTGTGTATCACTTTCATGTATTAAATTATATAGTTGCATTCATTATTTACCTGGGATAAATATCGATGTGGACCATGTGGTGTGTGAATTGAACATTTAGCTAGAATGCACATTCATGTTGAGCATAGGATAGTGGTTCGTGTGTATGGTCCTTAATTTGTACAATGTATATTGTTAGGGGACACGAGCCCCCCGCAAGAGATATTAGAGAAAAAATTGGAGTCTATATGGAGGGTGGTGATTAGTGATGAAGGTGATGATGTGTGGTTGTGGATCGGAGAGATGAGGTAAACTCAGTGAATATTTATCTGGTTGAGAGAGTTTACAAGGAAGAAAAGGATAGATGCCCAAAGAAAACCAGAAAAAAATTAGGAAACCGGGGAATTGGGAAAACTCCTTAGAAAGTTAATTATAGTGATTGGTGTTTGTACAATCATTTAAAAATTTTATTCATCTATTTAGGATGACTTTCATTTGTTTTCTAATTTTCTTATAACCAAGTCTAGTATTTAATGATGTGTGATGATAAATATAATACAATGAACTAATAATTGGCACAATGAACAGATAATTGGCACAATAAACATATAGACACAATGAGCTGACGTATTTAACAAAGTGACAAAAATGCTCTCCTATTTTTAACAATAGAGGGGCACGTGTCAAGCACACAATCCTTTTTAGACTTTTTGGATTAAAAATATTTTTTTTACTATAATCCTATCCTTTTTATTAATTATAAAGAAAATATATAGATAACTTAAAAAAATAAAATACATAAAATATTAAAATTAAGTATTTTATCATCCGGATTCGATACGTTCAAATTCGGTAGATTTCCAACATGTTCCACAAGATCCCTCGAAGTCTATAGTGCATATGTTGATTTCATAACTCCATAGGGGTATTATCATTAAATTTTCATCGATTTGAGGATCTGGCTCGTACTCCGATGGTATCGACGCCTATACGTAGTCCCATGCATAACGTTACCAAATAATGGAGATTGATTGGGGACATTAATATCGTTGTTAGAAGCGGCAACATCAAAGTACACATACCAAAACCATGAGACATGTGATGCCATTGGTTTGAGCATGATGGTTGGCTACTATTGATCTCTTATTATAAATTAGCCTCGCAAACTCATTGGAAACATTCTTCATACACAAATGTGTACAAAAGATGCTACCGAGCATCCTAGGAAGATCATATCCAATTACATGTGCGGCATACAAAATATTGATGTCGATTGAAGTTAGCATACATAAAAACTACTCAATCACATTACAAAATTATTCTACGAATTCGCATGAAGTTCTAAAAGACATAGCTATATATACGTCATAGGTGTTAGGAGTATTACCATATGCGAGTTGACGAATCGCTGATGTGCACTTTTGTAACATTGAAACTCTTTTCCCACCTTCTGTTATAACCTTCCTGAAACAATTCAAGTCTATTCTCTATATCCCTAACTATATTTAAAAATAATTATTTTGAAATCCGACATCTTGGTCTAAATGTCTTTTCATCGTATGTTGGTTTTGTGAGAAAGTATACGTCCCTTAAATTGTCATATGTTGCTTTATGATCACGAGGCACATAATTTTTTCTATCACGCACTATCTTCAACTTTGGATGCAACAAAGTTGAGACGGCCTGTATCACTAGATGAATCGAATCAATTGTGTTTAGAGTAGAAGAAATTAATTTATATAAAAATGAGTGGGTGATATAATCTAAATTATATATATATATATATATATATATATATATACATATATATATATATATATATATATATATACATATATATATATATATATATATATATATATATATTATATAAATATTTCTCTCACTTTTGATTAGTTTTAGGTTAGTTTTTATCAAATACTATTTTTAATCGGTTCATATATATATTTTGAATATTTTAAGAGACCACAAGCTAAAAAGATATATTTTTATTAAACTTGAAACAACGATTAAAAATAACATGTTTTAACTAAACTTGAGACCGATGATTAAAAATCCATATATTTTGAATATTACGATTATTAGTTTGCCTTAGAATCCCAAAATCAAAACATGAAACTAATATACATAACACAGAGAAAGTAAATGATTTATATCGTTAATGTTACATTCATGTCCACTTTATTATATTGTATGATTTATTAGTTTTAAGCAAAATATATCCTACACCAAAATTCAAAATTGTATATTGTTTATATGAAGGAAAATCAAAATCAAGATGCTATGTAAATGTGGAGTTTATGTTGGAAGTCCACGTGGAGATGAATAAGTATTACAAACAAATTGTTTTGAAGACTCACAATCAAATTGGTTTAAATAAATTATTATTTGTGAGTTTCAAAATGAAAGAAATATTATAACAAAGGAAGTGGGCCGACGATATGGGAGAAAAAAAAAGATAAAAAAAAAAAAAAAACTAATGGTGATGATATTAAAAGAGAAATGTGTGGCGGCAAAGAGGGAGACATACGCACAACATTAAGGAAAAACAAAGGAATTTGATTTTCATTCAACTTGAAGCTTTTGAGGACGATTAGAGAGTAATATTAAAGCGGAGAGCATGATCGGGGAGCAAGGATTGATTCAAGCATTGAAGATCATCCGGTTTCAACTCGTTTTCAATTATTTTTCTTTGTTTTGTTGATTCTTTGTTTATGTTTTTTTTTAAAGTTTGAATCTCTACTATTGTTCTTGATGTTTATAAACGTTATGAGTAGCTAACTTTTTAGTACTACCTAGGTTTGGTTGAAAACTAATATGTTTTGATTAAAGTTCGGTTTTGATTTCCGTTTATTAATCTTAGAACTTGATTATTTTTTTTCAATTAAATATGAACATGTGTATTGTTTTATGCTTGAAAGTTATTGTCATGCTCGTGTATGCTTGATCTTGATTGATTGTGTGATATCTAGATTAGGTTATGCATGTTAAAATTAATTACTTTGTGTTATTAATTTTAAGTTTTGATTAGAGATAATATTAGGAGTTTTGGCTATGATTTTGATAGTATTTGCAATGTGCTATCTTATCTAGAACCTAAGGGTGATAGATATTGCTTAAAACCTCCTACTCATTGTTTGTTAGGTTTAAATTTCGCGAGAGCGTGTTTTGCCTTTCATTCGTGGTGTTAGTGTTTTAAGATACTTAATTAGATTTAATTAAGTTGTCCTTTATCTTAGGGTTGCAAAATATAATCTTAAAGACATTATGGTAGAAAACTTAGGGGCGATTTCCATTAGACATTTTAATAAACCTATCTTGTGTATCACACGTGTCTTTGGTTTTCTTAGGGAGTAGCAACATACCTTGTTAACCCTAGATTCGTATTTTTGGAGATAGCCATACGAGTCATTACCTTTATGTCATTACATGTTAGTTGGATTCCTACCTAGGTAGTTATTTCTCTTATTTGATTGTCTTCAAATTCCAAGTTTGAATTTTTATTTTTTTATTTTATTTCGTCATTTTAAATTAATTAATTTCAGCTAAATTATTTTTTTTTTAAATAGTTTCTTAAAATAATTAAATTTATTAGGTTAGAAGTCGATAGAGGTTTAGTAACGAAAGCCGCCAAACGTGTCTTTAGGGTTCGATATCCGGACTTTTCTAAACTTTACTATATCACGACCGGTACACTTGCCGTTTGTGTAAAGTTTAGTTGGGAATTTCCAAATTTTAAAACTAATTTGTGAAAAACATTTTCAAAATAAAATAATATATATTTTCACACACATCATCGGGTTGTGTGTTAATTTTAAAGATTTAACTATTTTCTTATTAACTATAAACAACCATTTGACCGTTCAATGATTAAATTTTGATCTCCCACACAGCTTGTTGCTAAGGGTTGTATTACTCATTTGTTAATATGATGAACACTACTTGATTAGATTGTGATGGTATTCCCGACCTCACCTGGCATTACCCAATTCACGAGGGTATTACGTCGTCGTCTGCCATTACCCAATTGATGGGAGTATTGCATCCTCACCGCCCTTATAATGGCCCAATAAACATAAAAATCAAGTATTAGTTTAAATCATTATATTATATACTATTAATTTACAAAGCCAATGAGCAGTAGAGTTTTGTGAAAAAATTAACCATAAAAGTTTTATATTTTTGGTTTTGTTTATTACCCTATATGTTTAAAGATGAAAGAAATGAGCAGTGATTTACAAGCCACTGATGAACAAAGTACAAGTCGGTAATGCGCAGGTTAGATTACAGAGATTACTTTTGTCGGCAGTTGATACGTGTGCTTTTGTCATCACACCACGCGTTGTTGGGGTTTCCAGATGTTACTTTTGAGGGAGAAGGAGGAAGACAGAGACATTTCAGTGAAAGAAAGCAGAAGATGGACTAGATCAGATTAGAGGTTCTCCTACGAAGGTTCTCCGTGGTGACGATGGTGAAAATAGTCCCGCCTAGCACGATGAACCACACCTTCTACTACCGATCTATAGATGGTCGTGGGCTACCTCAACTCCTCAAGTGGTGGTTGTCGGAGTTGTGGAGGTGGGTTTTGCTGTGGAAATCGTGACCACCGGCGGTGTAGGCGGTGATGATTTTAACGACTTCGACGGTCAAGGGGTCTAAATCGGTTCACTCATTGCATGTGATGGTCAATAGCTGATTTCTATGGTTTCGGTAGAGACCCTCCATGTCGACAATCGACGGACGACGGTGATAGGTGTGTGTGTGTGTGTGTGTTTTGCAACTGTTTGTTTCGTTCCTTTCCTTTCTTACAAAGTTCCATGCCTACACTCTTCTCTTGAGTGATAGTACTTTTAGTGAAGTATGCATCCTCATTTTCCACTCATGATAGCTACCGGGTTTCGAAAATAAACATGTGATTTTGTACCTATTTTTCTTTTTAATTTCACTGTTTAAAGTGACTATTTAGGAAATATCGGAAGCTGAAGATTATTCCTTTGTTTGTAATCGCTGTGGCGGTGGTTGAGAATGAGAGGAAGAGTGAGGTGGTGATGATTATTGATTAAATGGGAGTTGGGGTTTATCTGGATAAATTGTGTGTTGTTCAATAGGTGAAGGCAACGTAACGGTTGGTGATGACATGCGGACCTGGACATGTGGATAAAGATCTAAACTTCAAACCAGGTAGCATGTTCTTTCCCTTACATTTGTTTCTGATACTAAACAAAATACCACATATGTACTCATGTTTAGTTTGATGAATTAATAAATATTTAATGGATTTGAATATTTCATAGAAAGCTTGATCATGAATATTTGCACCAACTCTACCAACACCATTGGACAATCAAGCCATGCTGTGCATAGTGGAAAATGATTGATCCTAATATCATGGTGAAAGAAACTTGCAGATACCATTGGAGATGTTTTATCTTAAAGAAAGGTTAGTGAATAATCTACAAAAATATTCACATTCCATTGGTATTTCAAAAGTGGATAGAATTGGCTCAAAATTGGTGTTTACCCATCTAAAACATTATTAATTTTTTCCTGTAGTAACACTTGCCCTTACAATTATAATAGTATGTTTTCAGGTGATGATACCATACACTCATCTAGACATCAAATTTGCAATCCCTGCTGCGTTGTTGGGTATTGTGGGCTGTTTAATACATTTGGAAATGGTATTGTATCGATTCTTTATAGGTGATGATGAGTAAAATATAGATGTTATAATTATAGCTTTGGCGAGGTAAACATCTATTTGTAGCGACAATGAGTCATATCTTTGAGCCTTCTAAAATAGAGTTTTATACCCTATGAAGAATGGTGTTAACGATGATGAACGAGTGTTCGTCTGAGACATGTCAGACTGTATCTTAATCTAAGACATTAACTTATGCTATACTTAATTTGCAAACGAAATGAATAGTGATTTGCAAAGTTTGTTTTCTTATGTACAACCTTCTACATTAGTTGTGAAGTTGTGAAGGGTACGATGATATCGAAAAAGGTTTCCTTTTGGCATAGCGCGTCTTCACTTTGCAACCACAACGGAATGCTTGCTATGAGCTTTGTTTGTGTCAGTGATAAACATCGAAGTGCAAGTTACATTGGTACATGTTAAAGACACGCGCAACGCGCGTGTTTTGATACACCTAGTTATATATTAAAAAGCAACTTCACTGCTACAGTGAAGTTTGCTTTTTAATATTTTGGCCACACAAATTTACAAAATGTGTATATAAGTTTGTGTTTTTATATATTGACCACATATTTTTACAAAAAGTATTTAAAACCTAAATTCTAATTAGGATTAACAACAAAGTTTTATATTTTTGCTTTTTGACACAAATTTTTTTTTTTTTTTTTTTGTTTTTGGGTTCAAACATTAGTAACGGTATTCGATATTATCGGAACCGGTATCGGTATACGCTTTTATGGTTTCCGTTAAGCCGACCCGACAACGAAGTAAGTCACGGTAGCGTAAGACAAAGGAAAACAACCAAACTTCGTTACGCGTAACACAGGTGAAGTTTGCTTTTTGACCACAAACGTTTATTTTTTTGTGTTTTTGACGTCAAACATTAGTATCGGTATTCGGTATTTAATCGAACTGGTATCGGTATACGCTTTTGTGGTTTCCGATGAGCCAACCCGACAACGAAGAAAGTCACGGTCGCATAAGACAGGGAAAAACAACCAAACTCCCGTGCGCGTAGCGCGGGTTAAAACACTAGTTACAAGTAAAAAAGTAAAAAAAAAATCTCTCTTAAAATACGTGTTGAATACTTACCCCTATCAATTGGGGGTCATATTACCTTAATTAAGTCAGTATTGGGCTCTCTTTTGATTTATTATTCTCATTATACAGGGCTCCAAAGTCAGTCCTCGACTCTCTTGACAAAATAAGAGATCTTTTTTATGGGGTGAAAGTACTAATAAAAAGAAGATAAGCTACTGGGAAAGGGTAACAACTCCTAAGGAACATGGTGGGTTAGGAATTGCACCACTAAAGGCGGTCAATGTTGCCATGCTCTCTCGCGGTGGTGGCGATTTAAAACCGAGCAACAGAAATTGTGGACGAAAGTTATTTCGGCTATTCACATCAACTCTAAGTCTTGATCTTCAATTCCAGCCACACTATCCACCCCAAGTGTGTGGAGAAGCATTTACAAAATTGAAGATGATTTGGTCCATGCCAATATTAATATTAATAGCCTTTTATTGGGAAAAGTTGGTAGATGAAATAGTATATTGTTTTGGTTGGATAAGTGGGTTGGTGACACCCCATTATACCAAAAATCCCCCAACTTATTTTCCCTTGAGAAGTCAAAATGGGTTATGCTCATGGATGTATGCTGAGGATTCAAGTGGTTTAAAGGTGTGGTCTTGGAGATGGGAAAAAATGATTGAAGCAACAGTAGCGGTTACTGAGCTACAGCAACTAATAGAGTTAATCCACTCAACTTCTTTGACCCAAGATGAGGATAGGTGGTCTTGGGAGTCGTATGATGGGGTATTTAACACTAAGCTCATGAAAAAGTTAATTCTAAACTCGGCTAATCAATCGAATTTTTGTAAATTCTCATGGAATGGTTGGGCTCCGAAGAAGGTAAATATCTTCAACTGGCGCGCTAAAATAGAAAAAATTCCTACCTTGGATGCCCTTGCTCGAAGAAACTTGCAGGTGATGTCTCATCGTTGTACTTTCTGTGGTGAGGCGAATGAAATGGTTGAGCATCTTTTTGTCTCCTGTCCTGTCGCAAAATATGTGTGGGCAAGTTTGAGTTTGTGGTGTAAGATTCCACCTATTTACGCGTTTAACTACATAGATTTGCTGGAGCTATACAAGACAATTTCAGGAGATGAATGCTTACGTCAAATTGTTCAAGCGGTAATTTATGTTGCGTGTTGAAGTACATGGAAGGCAAGAAATGAAGGAGTTTTCAACAAAAAAAAAAAAAAAAGCTACTCCAACAAGTATTATTGAAAGCATTAGGATTATGGCTTCTCTTTGGATCAAGAACAGAATGAGAAACCTGCCAGCTAACTTTTTTTTTTGGTCCCATTTGATTATGATTAGATAGATCTTACTATGTGAATTTGTGGAGTTGTTGTTTGTGGATTTGTTGTCTTTCATGTACTTTCTCTTTTTTTGGTTTTTAGGGGGCGTTTGGTTCACAGAATTATCAGGAATTGAAATTGGAATTGAAAAATTTTTCATTCAAAATTATGTTTGGTTGTTCATTGGATGGAATTGGAATTGAAAATTTTTTTCTCATTCATTGGAATTCACATTACTTCTACTTACCTATGGAATGTTTAACAATCCCATGGAATGTTCAAAATTAAAATTCCAATTTCACTCAAAATTAACTAACCAAACACGTTGTCAACTTCAACAACATTTCAATTCCAATTTCATTTCCAATTCCAATTTCTTTACAAAATATTGTGCGAGCCAAACGTCCCTTAGTCTCTTGCTAGCCACTCTCTGGTTCTTTTAATAAAAAATTTGCTTGCCGTTAAAAAAAAAAAAAAAATACTTAACCCCTAATCGTCTTCCAATCTCTCTACAACCGAACGGCAAAACCCCCCAATTTTTGGAGGGAAAACGAAAACATCATCTATTCATCTCTGATGTTTGTCCATTTCTCATATCTTTCGCTTCAAAACTCTAGTGAAAGTAAGATCAAAACCTAATCTTTGGGCGTTTGAATTCATCAGTGTACATCACACACATCTCATTCAAGAAACCCATAGTTGAAGAAGTGAAATCAATCGAAGAAAATGGGCACAAAACGGAGACGAGGAGGAGATGGGGGAATGGAAGAGAATACGATGGCCATCCTCGACACCCATTGTTTCAGTAAATCTGCTGAACATATAGCCGATGACAGTACGTAGCGTCTTTGTGTTCGTCTAATCTTGATCACTTATATATGTATTGATTTATGATTTGTTTTTTAGGGCTTTCTTTTCTGGAAGCTGTGCGTTCTGGTTTTCTTGTTACGGAGAATGCTTCTGCACCCACGAAGTAAAAATTGTTTCCTTTTTGTTTTGGTTTGTAAAATTTATGCCCACCAAGTGTTTGATGAAATTAGGCTGTTACTGTAGAGGGAAAGATTTGGCATTTGAAGTTGTTGGTTAAAGCTATCAGCTTTAGTTAATCTTGATATTTTGCTGTATTGTGTGACTACTGATAGCTGATATATGATGTCATAGCAAAATGTACAAGGCCATATTCCAGATACTGAAAGTGGAGAAGTCACTGGATTTGATAATGTCAAGCTATCAACTTCTACTTGAGTTGGATAAGGTATTACATTGTGTGCTTACTTATGTACTCAGAATTTCTGTTACTATTGTGTTTAGTAAACAAACAAACAAACGTATCTAGTAATATCTCACTCGTAAAGTATGGTTTAGAGAGGTGAAACAAACAAACAAACAAATGTACCTGGTAATATCTCACTCATAAAGTAGGGTCTAGGTAGGTGAGATGAGGGTAAACCTTACAGGGGATAAAGAGGCGGCTCCCAAAGACTATAATGTTCTTCAATATTCATATTGTTAATCATATAATGTTGCCTTCATTGCAGCATTTCCCTCTGGTATATGTGCCAGCAACTGAAAAATCAGAGTCATCTTCACCTCCTTCTCACCCACATCATGAATTAGTTGTGGTGGAAGAGGTATCATGAAATATGCAACAAATTTGATTATATTCTATAACTATAATATGTACTCTAACGTGATTACGATTAATTGGAAACTTCTTGTAATGCAGGCCTGGACTCCATTTTCATTTGGCGCGGATGTCACATCTAGTGTGAAACAAGATCATGGCAAAATGAGTGGATCAATTGATGCCAATGTGAGTTATAGACTTATGTTACCAATTCATACATAATTATATTTAGTTAAAGCTGTAGGATCAAGTGGTTATTTAGTTTTATCGTTTTTTTTTTTTTTATAATTCTCAGCTTGTACTATAGATATTTGATTGTTGATTTAAGCTTATTATATTGAGTTATTCATTTATATATATATGCATATGTTCTTGCTTATGGTTCAGGGATTTCATCTTCTAGTAGAAGATCTTTCTAAAGTGCCAGATGAAGCAAATGCTGGAATACGAAATTTAGAGGTTCTCTTTCAACTTTACATGATGCTGCATGGTTCTTTCTTGGAAATATATAATAAGATGCATGACTTATAAGATATGCAATGAATTGATCATTTTCATTTAATATCTTGTCCAGCAGTTGTTTGTTAAGGTGGTTTTAAGAGAATATAGAACGATTAATATCATGATATTTCCTCATGTGACTTCGTTGCAGCCTCTTAGGAACATGCTACTATTCCAATATCTTGTTCATGTACTTGAAGGCAACTTTGTACCCCGTAATTTGGCATTTACAGGTTAATATTATTTTACTGGTTTTGATGTTTCTGAATCACCATGCCAGTGTGTTTGTAATAGATGTGACAAAATGGCAGGTTGGGCAACAGATCAATATGGGTCAGATAATGTTGACCCAAACCATTTTATACCCAAATTTTTTTAATATTATCATAGATTGTTAGCATGTCAAATATGATCACAAACATTATCTTGTTTTTATACTAATCTAATATTTCAAATAAAATGATTCAGAAGTTTTATGCATGAAAAATATACTTTGTGCTTCAACCCTTTTCTTTTCAAATATACCAGAAAACAAATTCAATAGTGAACTGTGTTACTTGATGCAGAATACTCGGATTGGATTGCTTTGAAGGAGTCATTGCTCAATATGATTCTGGTGGGCGACATATTAACTTCTTATCAGTTTTGTTTGATTTTAACCTATTTTCATTAACCATAATTTTGGTGTGCACAACTTGGAAGATATTTGTGAATTGATTAAAAAATAAACAAGTTCATTTTCTTGTCTATTGGATCATCTCAGGTATCACGGAAGATAACCTACAAAGGACTAGTTAAAGATTGCTTATTCGCTATGTGTGAACTATCTCAATTTTCAATGGATTGTAGCCATGATATGAGACCTGCAGCAAATGGATCAACAGAAATAGCTGAAAAATACCATACTGCTCTTGCAATAGCCTTACCTGAAGTAGTAAAGCGTACATGTGCCGCTGTTCAGAAGCTACTATTAATGGTAAATTTATTAGGTGCCTTCATTTATGTTTGTGTGCATGCATGTTTTCTTAATCAAAAGGGGGATTACATGTTAATTGTGGCACATTATGAAATTAATAGATCATTGAGCTGGATTCATCTAAGGCGGCAGCAGATCTAGAGGGTTGGACCACCAGAGCTGATGGCACAAGGTAGCTTAATTTTGTGATCTCTCACACTTCAAGTCATCAAGGATATAAAGTTTTAACTAATAGTGGCAACTTTTTTTACCAATATACTTTTGAAATGGTCATTAAGGTTACTTTATATCACAAACGCTCAAAAGGGGAATGGATTGATTAGGTTGAACAGGTTGAAGCTCCTAAATATTGTAGTAATATTGTTTTTGTAATCATAATTAATAGTTAACCTATTAATGAATTCAATTATGGACAAAGAAGCTTTGGCCGTTCAACCTGGCCCAGATCATTTTGCCATTTCTAATATAATCCAACATTCCAACTTTTGAATTGTCCTTTTATTCCTTTATGTGTGTACTGAAAAGATGTGCATATAATGAGCTACCTCTATTTTTGCAGAACCCCTGCCGCAGAGATTATCCTGGAGGAACTTACTTATGATAAAAATATATTGTTCCCATTTTTTCAGGTATCAATGCAAATGAAAAGATGTGCATATTATTGCTCTATTTCTTTTAGCATTTAGTATTTATATTCTGTGCAATCCTTTATATATGGTGCGACGAAAGTAATCATACTTTTTAATGTCGGGACAATTGAAATGGGACTACTTTAAGTCTTTAACAACTTGGGGATTTTGTTTTAGGCCTTGGATAAACCGAATTTGAAACTGGATATGATTGTTCAATATCTCAAAAAGTATATTCCCAAGGTAATCTATCATTGCTGACACCTAATTTATCATTTGTATTCTGTGTTTGATTACATCAATGTTCATATTTAACCACATCAATCTAATAATAACATTGCAGACATCTGTTCGCACCAGGAGATCAAACTGGCCGACAAATGTTTTAACATTTGGTGGAGTTTTAAATTGCTTTTCAAATGGAAACAACACAAAAAGCATCATTAAAAAGCTTAGTTCAGAAGTAGCTCAATTGCTATTAGCGCATGCTTTTCAGGTGAATTTCTTTGGCATTTCTTAAGAACACTTAAACAAAAAAAATTAAATAAAACCAAATTTCTTAATTATGTCTCTTTGATCAGGCATATATTTTGTTACCATCTGAGCATTCAACTGAATCCAAAGAAGGCATTACTGACAACTCTCTTCCAAATATCTGCAATGATATGATCTCAGCCTTCATATGTCTTCAAAAAGCAGACAAGTAAGCTTCCTGTCTTCTAATATTAATTAAATTTATATAACTATAATAAAATTCCTTTTTTTATTATTGATATGTTATATTTCCCTTTAATTCATCCAATACTAGTTAGATGTTAATGCACTTTTTTCTTTTTTTTTTTTAATAATTGTCACAAATTGTTCTATGATGGTCTAGGCAAACAGGGATTCTGCCATTTGGGAAAGAGGCTCTTTTCACAGCTGCAATTATGCTTTCAAGAAACTCATAGCAGTTTGATCTTATTTTGATAAGAGTTGTATTATACGAGATGGCAGTTTATATTAATCTTACGAGTTTCATGTTATGTTGTGGATACTATTAGTTATAAATCTAATTGCTTGATTAATTTTGATCGAGTTAAAGTCTGATCAACGGGTATGGGCAATGGAACTGGTCAATGGGTCACGATTGAAGTTATGTGCAATTTTCATATTTAAGTCATGTGTTTATTTTAGTTGAAAAAGTGTGGTCCTAAACATGGGGTAGTGATAGCATGTTGTAGTTTGCTTTAAGTCCATACATGTTGTGGTATTTATGGGATTTAATTAGATGAATGAAAGTGTGGTGTGTTTCAAAGTAGTAACAATGAGTGTTTTGTGTGAGTTCTAAAGCATTAGTGTGTTTGGTGTGTGTATTTGGGGCCTAAATGAACACTAGTGACCTTTTAAAGCATACAATTTTGTTGTGTTTTTGTTAGGTGATATCATATGTGGGCGACAATTTGGTTTATACGGTTTAAACAAAAAATGTGTCAAATTGCTAAATAAATTTCAGAAAATGATAAACCAAATAGCTCGGTCGGGTGGGTGGTCGGTCCTGTCAGTTTGGTACTTGGTTGCTTCTTCTTGGATGGTTTGGTCGGTTTTAGTGACTTACAAACACCCTTGATATTATAGTGTTACTTTTTATGTCGAACAAACATGTGTTGGACCTCGTATTATTGTTACATTGTTAATTATTTTGTTCCTTTTATTCGCTATAACGTTGTTCCATAACATGTGTATAAGTTTAGAATACTTGTATTGTGAATTCTACTTTATCAAATAACTACATTTAAGTATAGTCGTATTTTAATAAGTATTTGGAATAATTACATTTAAGCAATGTTAGATTTCTTAGTGTATTTGTATTGACTTGTTGACCAAAGTAATCTTATTTTATCTTATTTTATTTTATCTTCTTACTATAATAAAAATGTATTTAATAGGATAATTGGCGGCATCATATTTTTACTTATCAAAATTTTCTAGGCTTTTTCCTCTATTAAATAATTACATCAATTATTAATAATATTATTTAATTTTTTAAAATTAAAATAGTTTTTAATAAATTAAGAAAGAGTTTTTTTATTAATATTATTTCTAAAGGAAAAAAATTTATAAAATAAATTTTTCTAAAACATCAAACTCATTTAAAAATATGAAAAAGTAAAATTTTTATAAACTAAAATAATTAAAATTTAGAGTTATAATAAGGAAAATTTTGAAAATGATATTATTTTTAAAACAGCTTGTTTCGAAACTATACATTTAATTTTTTTATTTTGGAAAAACAAAAAATTAATAATTTTGATATTATTGTTTTATTATTTATAGTTCTTATACGTAGTTTCAATCATATATTAGTTTTGATTATCATTTATAATTGACCTATATTACCTATATTGTACGTATTGATTAATTAAAAAAGATCATTATATTTTTATCTCGCTTAAGGCCCCTAAAATTATTGAGCCTCCCCCGCATATCAATAACGTAAACAAAAATTCATCTTCAACTATCAAGCATTGCCATTACCACGATCTATTAACAAATTTTTATTCTATGTTATTGATCGACTCAAAAAAGATTTTAGATATGTGCACCATGAAGGTACAATTTCCTACTATTGATACAAGAACATCTATGCGTAAATTCGTTACAAAAATAGTAATATTGGCAGTAACCCTTGCAATCATCATAGGTTTTACATGGAGGAGCATCAGCGCCACCGTAATCATCCACCGCGACTTTGGATGCTACAAAACCTGTGATTCACTCACGCGTATCAGTTATTAGCCCATACAACATGATGCACTATAAAATAACACTTTAGAAAAATCATTCAAACTAATAATCGTGTTTAAAAACATAAAATTTATCTACAAAGGATTAGTTTTTTACACACTTGACGCTGAAGCGACGACGAGTAGGGTGGTGAAAAGAAAGAATGTAAGAAATGATACATTTCCCATGTTTCTTAGTACGAACATTGGATATGCAGATTGTCTTTTTGATTGGATTTATATAGATGTTCAAAGAAATTGAATCGTCAGTTTCTACTTAAAGTCTATTTATTGCAACTTAAATGTTTTATTTTTTTTTTATTTTATAGAAGGTACTTTTAGCATAAATATTTTGGGTGAATGATTAATGTTATTAAACGAGTGTGAATTGTAAAATGTTAATAAATTAGTAATTTCCAAAAAATATTGTATACTCATAGTTAATACCCGAACCGTTACATTCTCGTATGACTATACATCACAATAGCTAATGTCAGTGGGAATAGACAATTAATACAACTTTTTAAGCACAAAATAAAACCGTTTATCACAATTGGGTTTGGTGGATTGGTAGGTGCATCGCCACTTAAATCAACTTCATTGGGTTCGAGGCTTCCCCTCGTTACCTTACATCAAGCATTTTGTTACCTACTAAATATATAGATACAAAAACATATTACAATATAAAATGTGAAGTCGCAAAGTTTTCATCACGAACTTTAAATAAACAAGTTAGAAGTAGCCACATGTCAAAATACACTACTACAAAAATGAGTATTTGTGACCGTCAAATTGGTCGCAAAATGGTCGCAAATGCCTTGTTGCGACCAATTTACGACCATTTTGGTTGGTTGGTTATACCCTGGTCGGTAATTTTATTTCCAACCAATTATTGCGACCAAAAAGTTTTTGCGACTAATTTTGTGACCATATAATTCATTGCAGAATTAGCGACAAAATTTGCGACTGAATCTTTTTTTGCGACGGAAATTGCGACCTATTTCTTTTGCGACTAACTTTGCCACCAAACTTTAGCGACTGAGATTGTAACAGAAATCGCGACGAAAAGTTCTGCGATGGATCTTGCGACTAAACTATTAGCAACTAGAATTGCGACTGAAACTATTTGTGACCAATCATTTTTTGCGACCTAAATTGCGATTGAACTTCTAGCGACCGAAGTTGCCACCAAACTATTCTTGACCGACTCTGCGACCAAAATAATTAGCGACTGTTTTTACAATTTAGTTTCTGCAACCATTTTAGCAACCGATTTTTATTTCAAGCTTGCAATAAGATTTGCGACCGGCATTTTAGTCGCAAAAAATATGTATGCTAAGGAACGATTCATGTTTTTTAGTATTTATAGGGTTTGATTGGTACTCAAACAAATAATAAAATTCACAAAATATATCAATTCATAAAATTATCCAAACATCCTAGCAAATATGAATCAAAGTATCATAAGAAACATTCAAACATATAAATGAAAACAAACTTCTAAATTGACCATGTCTACAAAAATCACATGCTTAACTAGTTAGAAGATCTTTTTGGTATGTTCTTCAACAAGAACTCAATTTGTTGCTTCATTTCATTGTTTGCAACTCTGTTTTCCTCTATTTGCTCCATCATTGCTAGTTTCTCGGATCATTCTTTTTCTTTCTCTAGTCTTTCGGTTTCTTTCTCTTGCTGCAGTTGTGCTATTTCCTCTATTTGCTCCAAGTATCTTATCCTACAAAATTCGTATTTATAAGTTAATACTCACATGCAATATTCATTAAATCAAGGGCATAATAACATCTTTTACCGCTTTTAATTTAAGCGTAACATAGGTTTGTGAGCCAAGAGTGTGTTTGCTTGTCGATTTCCCTCTATTAATGGTATTTCTAGAAGACTTTGCTTTCCACTCGGGCGTATTCCAATACTGAACTCGTGGTTCCCATATCTAAGTCCTCATCCACCGTGGCTTATATGGAATAATTACAGACAAATCGTCTCCAACTTCTACCCCTGCCTTTCTTGCGGCGTCTTTAGCTTTATCTCGAGCCCTATTCAATACATCCTTGAATTTCTTCTTTAAAAACTTCTCCCAGCAAGATCGAACTTGGTCATCCCACTCACTTTCCCATTGATAGTATCTCTACAAAAAAAGCACTTTCTAGTAATATTAATATAGTTTATTAGATTATAAGAAAATATATAAAATTTTTATTAGTACAAACATTGAAGCGCTCAAACTTCCTATCGCCATCCTCTCTAGAGACATCTTTCCAACTTTTCCATGGATGAAACCACATAGCCTGTAAAATTTCTCCAATAGTTCGGGTAGCATCTTCCTAATTACTAAATCTGTAATGATAAGAATATAACGTGATCAATAATATTTGTATTTATATGTAAAGATAACTAAGTTTGATCAAATCTCAACACATGGGTAATGGTGATTACTATCAAGTCAATGAAATAATAAAAGAAAAAGTGTTAGCATGTCTCTTAATTTCTGTTCCAATTAATAGAACCTGCTATCTTGTTTTTTATTTTTAGATATATTTTATAATATGATGCATTTGCAATAACAATTAACATGATAATGAATAAATAAGTTTAGTGAACTTTGAGAAATATTATGACATTTTCAACTTCAAATGGATTATATATGGATTTGCTCGTGTTATCTTAGGATCTAATGAGAAACTAAATATATATTAGATAATCTTAGGATATATTTTAGTAAATTCACATATTACAAACTATTACTGCAAAAATTTTTAATATAAACTTAACCAGAATAAAATTAATAAGCCATCAACCTTTATAGCATTGATAATTGATCTTAAGAATGATTTATCTTAGATAACTTAAACATAACTCAATATGAAAGTTTAGATCATCATGCCATGCATATTAGATTAACTAATGGATCTAAACAAACTAACATGGATATTATATAAATCCAAATTCACATGCAAAGTTTTTTTTCCTTGTTAATCGAATAAATATGTTGGTTATGTTCTTGTTTATGTAACTATATATGTATGTATGTACTTACTGGTCATGCATAATCCAAATCCACTCGCGATTTCTTGGTTCAGGTATAGGTGTAGGTGCAACTGGTCCGCGCCGATTAATAGTTGACTCATCATCATCATCACTTCCCTCATTTTGAGATGGTGCCTCGTATGCATCTCCAATTATACCTGTGCTGCAAATATTATGACCACTACCTGTGCCTCGTATATATCTCAAATGTGCATTCTCCGGGTTGTTCAGAACCTAAATTCATAAATGGTGTGTTAGCCTTTTACAATAAAACTGCATTATTAAAATGTAAAATTTTTCTAGTGATATGCTTACATAAATTTGCAGCCACCCAGCGAATTCTTTGTCTTTCTTTTGGTCAAGTGTTGATTGGTCATAATTGGGGAACGAAGCTCTCAGTTCTTCATCAAATAACTTAACTGAATTGTGAAGCTCTTGACAATTAAGCAATACATAAATATGAGCCTTGTGTCTGTCTTGATCCGTAAGAACTATGGTCTTTCCACTCTTATCGAATAATCTTCGAGAAGGATGTTTGAATATACTTAGCCGAGAATCAGTAGTCGAAGCACAAGGAATATTGGGGGGGAAATTACGAGGCTCGCGGTTTAGCTTTGTATTTATTGTCGGGTCAAGATATAGGGAGCAATAGTTAGCAAGTTCATCTACGAGATATGACTCAACAATGTGCTTTGGCCTAATGACCCAATAAGGCATGTTTTTGGTTCATAAACCATATTAATGATGATTGTGGTTTCATTTGGTCTAATGGCCTGTCAAGGTGTGTGTTTGGTTCATAGTAAACTATAATTAATGTGTGAATTGGTCATTTAACTTAGAAGTGTAAATACTTTTGTGTCTTTACAAATTTGTAAAAAGGAATGTAACAGTAGGTGCTAAGCTTTTGTTCATTCATATGGAGGTTTAAAGGAAGTTATGATGATTAAAACAAGTTGTTGTACATACATGGGATTTAAGGTGCAGATGGCACCTTCATATTAATTTGGTTTGATTAGTTCAAATGTTGCAAAAGAATGAATTTTCAAACCAAATTAAGGTGTGATTTTGGTGTGTTGTTGGTCTGATCAGTGATGGCCCATTAAAGTATGTTTTTGGTCTAATGACCCATTAAGGTTTGTTCTTGGTTATAAACCAAATATAAGATGAAGTGTTTTTGGCCTAATGACTCATTAATATTTGTTTTTGGTTCTTAAACCATATTATAAGTGTGAATAAAAGGGGTGTTCTTTGGTTCTTAAACCATTTACTTTGTTTTGTGTAAAAGTGTTATATTATGACTCGTAATTTATGGACTTAAACATTACCTAAAGTTTGTGAATAATTACAAGGAAAGTCGATAATGCTTATAAAGAGGTCACTCTTTTGATTATAGTGCAATGTTTGCTAAAAGAAAAAAAAAATTGTGTTAAGGAACTACCGCATTTTCTTTAGTTAGTAACCCGCGTTTTTGGACAGCAAAGTAGAGGTTGTTGCTGTTATATTATTACTGTCAGCAAACATACCTTTAGGTCGTTGGTATGTGAACTCAGTCATTGAAAATAGGACTTTAGGCTGATACTTAATTGATGTTTAGTTATTCAGATTCTTTACTATTGGTTATTTAGTGTTTAATTACATTAGGTATTTGTACTTTGGTGTTAAAAAAAGGTGTTTGTTTATAATGCACTTCAATATGTGATGACATTATATATGTTGTTGCGGTACCCGACCACCGGAGTGGTATAAAACTAGTTATTTATAACTCTACAATAATTAAGGTAATTGTTGTAAGCATTTGATAATGTTTAAAAGCTAGACAATAAACCAAACTGAGATGGTAGAGTTTCACTTTTACTATCTTTTGTTCTATTCTTAACTCGAGGCAATTAGGAGCGACCATTAACTAAATGTGCAGCCTAAATATAGCCAAACGTGCAGGTATAAAACGAATCAAAAGATATAGTATGAAACTTTAGTATTAAATGATGGAAGAAATAGCTCATGGAGCAATTCTCCATGCTTTTAAATTTTGTTTTGTTCTTTAATTATAGAAAAGAGCACATAAGCCATAAACACACAAATACACAGGTAAGCATCATTAACTAGGGTTTCAAAATTGAATCAATCAAGTATAAGTGGTCATATATAGCGGCTAAATGATCTAAAAACAACATTTAAAGTAAATTAATGGAATTAGTACCTGAATTGATGAATATGAATCAATCGATGAATACCGATCCAAATTTGTTATACAAAGAGGGCTTGCGAACGATGTGAGAGGCAGAGAAAGAATCTTAAAGCTTTCTTGATTTTGAATGAAGTTACCGAAACCACCCAGATCATGGAGAACGAGGGATTAGAATTTCCCATTTAATCGGGTGTGGTTGTTGTTGTGGATAGATGAAACAAGGAATTAGAGTTGAAAAGGGTTCAGGGGTAGTCGATTAGTTCCATTAGTACAAATATCTTATATGATTTTATATTTTTATTAATACTTAATTATTTTTTTATTTCATTTGTTCTCCTACGACAAATGGTTTTTAAAGAAACAAATATTCTTTACTAGTTTAAAGCAACTAATATGTGTGTATTTTATGATTTTTAAAATAGTTAATATTTAATTAGTTATTTTTCTTATAAAATATTTATATATATATATATATAGAGGATGGTTCAAATGAAAACCATGAGAAATTATGTAATCCAATAAACCAAATCTTCACATTTGATGTATTAAAATCAATGGCTCAGATTTTTGTGAATAAAAAAAATCAAAAGTTTGTACTTTTGTGGGATCATGTGTTGAAAAAGTCAAACAAATCTGAGCCATTGATCTTAAAAATCAAATGTGAAGATTTGGTTTATTGGTTTACACAATTTCGTTTTGGTTTACAAAAGAACTCATCCCATATATATATATATATATATATATATATATATATATATATATATATATATATATTTATCATTATTCATTTATACGAACCTAAAACCTTTTTCACTAAAATCACAACTATCTAGTTTTCGTATGTCGATATATATTTACAATTAATCATTTATAAATAGTGTCAAACCATAAATTTTTTTATTAGATTTCATAACTATCTGGTTTTCTTATGTCTAACAATAGAGAGTTTCGTTTTCAATACCGGGTCAGGTCACCTAGGGTGGTGCATGAAACCGAAACAACCTAATCATAACTAGAATAACAGATGTAACCGAGCCAAATTAACCAAACCAAATAAAAATGACGGTTTGGTTTGTGTTTTTTTGGAAAACCAATTAATTGGTTTAGTTTCAACTAGAAACCAAAATTCCGAAAACACCGACTCATAGAACCCATTAATGTCACACATATTGAAGTTTCAGTTCATTTTACTCATACGTAATTTAGAGTATAGGTTTCATGATAAGCAAATGTATGCACTTAAGAGTAGAATTAAAGTGTATGCATGTTAGTTGACTAATATTAGCCCAAACTATCCTTATTTGATCAATAAACAATATTCACTCTAATCTTGGTATTTTTTAGATTAATTATACTAGATTGTAACTAATGGCCATTATTGACCCCGATTGGCATTAATTACTGCGTGCTGATACTAACAACGTCTAATTAACCCCAAAATTTAGTTTTCTTTTTATTTTAAACATAAATATAAGAATTCATTTTATTTATCTATGTTTTTCTAATTTAACGGTAGGCACTTTATGATATTATTCTATTATAAGTCATTTGCTATTGTTTTATCAAACAGGCTCTATTTTATACATCAAAGCATATTTTCTTGTTTTATTGATATAATTTGCAACTGTTTGACAAAATCATTTTCAATAGCTAAGTTTATGGGCTATTTATTTTGGTCAATATACTTGTGATCGTTATTTTGATAATTTTATATGATTTCTTTCTTAATTTCTAGAAATGACCAAACAATTTCGATTGCAATATTTATCATTGTTTTTACGACCAAATTACCTTTTACTTGTTTTTAAAAATGATGACTTACGACCAAAACTATTTCGGTAGCTATATTTGCGACCACCTTTCAGATCAATTTATTGTCTATTTTATTTTTAATTATTTGTGAAAACTAGTTATTGTATTTACGAACGAACAAATTATGGTGGCTATACCTACAACCCTTTTTGCTACCAACTTAAAATTTAATTGTTTATTTTTTTTACTTTATAAAATTAACGACCATATTGGTCACCAAAATATTTTGGTTGCAATATTTACCACCGTTTTTGTGACCAAATTATATTTTATTTGTTTTTTAAAACCGACGGCTTATGATCAAAACTATTTCGGTAGCAATAATTACAACCATCTTTCCGACCAATATATTTTTTATTTTATTTTTAATTATTTGTAAAATGTAACCAATGTATTTGCGACTAAATAAATTATGGTTGTTGTATCTGCGACCGTTTTTGCAACCAACCTAGAATTTAGTTCTTTATTTTATTATTTAATGGAATTAACGACCATATTGGTGACCAAAACAATTTCGGTTACAATATTTACAGGCGTCTTGCGACCAAATTAAAATTGGTCGCTAATTGTGCGACTCCTTTTGTGTCAGTCGCTAATATTGCTACCCGTTTTGGTTTGGTCGCTAATTTTACGACCCATTTCGTTTTGGTCACTAATTTTGCGACCAAGTTTGTTTCGGTCGCGAAACTTGCAACTACTTGATTTTGGTTGTTATACGGTCGCTAATTTTGCGACTATTTTTACCGGTCATAAATTTTGGTCGGTTTTGCTCATTTCTGTAGTAGTGATATGATTTTAAAGTCAAAAGAACTTGAAAACACAAAATGAAAGAATAAGGTTTTTAGCAAAAATGTTCATCGAATCGAATCAAATTCAACTAAATGAAATCGAACAAGTCGAATTTTGAGTTTTTCAAACAAAATTTGAATTCGAAAATAAAAATTGAATTCGAATCGAAATCAAAATTTTCAAACAGGATTCAAATTTAATTCATATTCGAAAAAAATCAAATTCGAATCGAATTAGACTTTATTCAATTTGTATATAGTAAAAAAAAATAGTTAATCAAATAATATTTATAATTTTTTTTCGAAATACAATTTCAAATGATTAAAATAAAAAGAACAAGCATAACATAAAAAATATTTCAAGTTCCAAATAACTCAATAAGTACAAATAAGATTTAAAATTATTGATTATATATTTATTAAACTTTAAATTCTTAATTCCCCGTATATATATTTTTAAATTAATATTTAAAATAAATAAAGGTGATTGTGGATATTTCAAATTCGAATTTCGGATCGAAAATCACAAACTCGCTATTCGATTCGACTTCGATAATTAGACTATAAATCAAAATAAATTCAAATTTTAAATTTCGAATCGGTGATTTTCGAACCGAATCAAAATTCAATTTTTTAAATCTGATTCAAATTTTAAACACCCCTAGTTTTAAAAGAAAAACTAGCCGGTGGTTTCCCACGTTACACGACGGGTTGAAATTGTGTAAAATTAAGCACGACGTGAGTATATTGTCAAAATCTAAAAAAATGTCATATTGTTCTAAGAATACGCATTAACGAACACAGATGCTATATTATAAACCTATGTGAGCATCAAGTATAAAAGCATACCAAAGTATAATTTAATAAAAAAACTAAAAGTTAGAGAAAAACTTTAAGTCGCAAACACTAAAGTACATAAGAATTTGAATACTAATAAATAGTCACAAACAAACAAAATAATCAATATACACAACTATACAAATTAATATTAATCAATAAAATTTTGCAAAATTATAAGAGAAGAAGTTTGCTGTAAAAAATTTATAGTTTTAAAACTTTTGATAATATGATTATTTAAAATATTAAAAGAAAAGTGCATAATGGTACCTCAGATTTGACCATATTAAAAGTTTGGTACTCAGGTTTTAAAAAATTACAAATTTGATCCAAACATTTGTTAAATAATTGCAAATTAAGTTTTCGCCGTTAGAGATTAGTCATATTACCAAACAGCCCATTAGTTTAATATTGACAAGTAAAATAATAATACTTTTGTTTGTTTGATATGCATTTTAATGCATATAAGAATACTAGGTTAATACCCCGTGTATTACACGGGTTGAATAAATAAAATATTAATAGTTATTAATAAAAATTAATGAATTATAAAACGATCTTTTAATATAACATATGATTGACATTACGTACAAGTGATAAAAAACAATATTATTTTTTAAATTTTTGTTAAAAATTTTTTTGTTGTTTTTCTCAAAAAAATTGGTTTTTGGACAAATTGTTTCAAAAAAAACCATTTTTAAAAAAAGTGTCATTTTTAATAATTTCTGTAGAACTTTGAATTTTAATTATTTTTATTTCATAAGAATTTTATCTTTTAGAAAACACAGGTTTTAAAATATATTGTTTTTCTAAGTTTGATATTTTTTAAAAAAATTCTTATTTTATAAATGTTATTTCTTTAAAAATTGTATTTGTAGAAAGATTTTTTTTTAATTTAATAAAAAAGTTGATATGAAAAAGAATTAAATAAAATAATTAGTAGTTAATGTGATATTTATTAGGAGAGAGAAGCGAAAAAATAAAATTTAGGCGGTTTAAAATTGTGTCATGTGGCTTTCAAAAATATTATTTTATTAGTATAAATAGATTATTAGGAGAAAGAAACAAAAAAAAAATAAAATTTAGGTGGTCAAAAATTATGTCATTGTTAATATCACAATAATTAACACAAGATTAGTGTTATAACCTTAAGAACTTTAAAGAGAATTGCAAGAGCAAGAAGAAGAGAAATGTATAACTTATGAAAGTGTATACAAGAGGTGCATCTTCTCCTCTACATTGAGGTGGTATTTATACTACAAAGATCAATTATTTTGGTAGACAAGGTAAACTATTTTAGTAGATAAGTAGCATAGTAAACTTATCTACAAGTTTGACAAAGAGTTCATCCACTTGCTATGGTAATAATTCATAATACTCCCCCTTGGATGACACTTTTCAAACTTCAAGAGTTTAAGTATTGCCTCGTTAAAAACCTTGCTAAAGAAAAACCCAGTGGGAAAAAACCTTAGCTAAGGAAAAAAGAGTGCAGCTTATAAATCCCCCTCAAATTGTCTTCTGTAGATCATCACATTGCGTGTACATGCCGCATGCCAATATCATAAACATGTTTTCTAAAAGTTGTTTTAGGAAGTGCCTTTGTGAAAAGATCAGTTGAATTGTTACTAGATTGAACGTATCTCATTTCGACTTGTTTATCTTTAATAAGATCTTGAGTGTATGAAAAGAATCTTGGTGGTATATGTTTTGTTCTGTCACTTTTGATATACCCTTCTTTCATCTGTGAGACACAAGCTGCATTATCTTCATAGATTGGTGTTGCATTTTCATCTTTCTCCAATCCACAAGAAGTTGATATAAGTTGTGTCATAGATCTTAACCATACACATTCTCTTGAAGCTTCATGTAGTGCAATGACTTCAGCATAATTTGAGGATATCGCAACGAGTGTTTGTTTCTGAGAACGCCATAAAATCGCAGTTCCTCCATTCTTAAATACGTATCCAGTTTGAGATTTTGCTTTATGAGGATCAGATAAATAACCTGCATCTGCATAACCAACCAACCCTTCTTTTGAATTATTAGGATAAAACAATCCTAAATCAATAGTACCTCGAAGATATCGAAAAATATGTTTAATCCCATTCCAGTGCCTTTTAGTAGGGGCTGAACTAAATCTTGCTAACAAATTAACTGCAAAAGAAATGTCAGGTCTCGTACAGTTACTAAGATACATAAGAGCTCCAATTGCACTGAGATATGGTATCTCTGGACCAAGAACCTCTTCATTATCTTCGCAAGGACGGAATGGATCATTATCAACATTGAGTGATCTAACAACCATCGGTGTGCTTAAAGGATTTGCCTTGTCCATATTGAAACGCTTTAAAAGTTTCTCAGTATAAGTTGACTGATGTATAAGTATTCCATTATGCATATGCTCAATCTGCAAACCAAGACAATATTTGGTTTTTCCAAGGTTTTTCATCTCAAATTCTTTCTTTAAAAGAGCAATTGTTTTATTAATTTCCTTTTGCGTCCCAATTATATTTAGATCATCAACATACACAGCTATGATCACATATCCTAATGTTGTTTTCTTAATGAAGACGCATGGACAAATAAGGTTACTTGTGTATCCTTTACTTGTCAAATAATCACTTAAACGATTATACCACATCCTTCCAGATTGTTTGAGTCCATACAAGGATCTTTGTAATTTGATGGAATACATTTCCTTAGGCTTTGAGCTTAATGCTTCAGGGAATTTAAAACCTTCAGGAATTTTCATATAGATGTCACTATCTAGTGATCCATACAAGTAAGCTGTGACAACATCCATAAGACGCATCTCTAAATTTCTAGAGACTGCTAAACTGATTAAGTATCTAAAGGTTATTGCATCCATAACAGGGGAGTATGTTTCCTCATAATCAATCCCTGGCCTTTGTGAAAAACCTTGAGCTACAAGTCTAGCTTTATACCTTGTAACTTTATTTTTCTCATTTCGTTTTCGTACAAAAACCCATTTATACCCTACAGGCTTTACAGCCATCGGAGTAATAACAATAGGTCCAAAGACCTTTCGTTTGTTAAGTGAATCTAATTCAGCTTGCATAGCTCATTTCCATTTATCCCAATCATGTCTATTTTGACAGTCACTAACTGATTTTGGTTCAGGATCATCATCTCCACTCATGATGTCACTTGCTATGGAATAAGAAAATATTTCATCAATACTTTTCATTTCATCTTGATTCCATAAGATATGTGTGTGACCATAGTTAATTGATATTTCTTTGTTATTTTCATCCAAATCCTCCTCATGAGAGGTTTTGGTATTCAGCGTTGCATCAAGATCATTCACTTTATGGTCAACTTCCTTTTCATGAGTTTTTCTTTTTCGAGGATTTTTATCCTTGGAACCGACTGGTCTTCCTTGTTTCAAACGTTTTTGAGATTCATGAGTCGTGTTATCTATTTGCTTATTTGGAATCTCAACTCGAGCTGGAGTATTAGCAGCTGGTATATGAGATTTAGTAACTCTATTTGTGTCAGTAAATGCATCAGGTAATTGATTTGCAATTTCTTGCAGATGTATTATCTTTTGGACCTCTGCCTCATGTTGTTTAGTTACTGGATCAAGATACAATAATGAAGGAACATACCATGAGACATCATTTTCTTGTTTTTTTCTTTTCTCCCCCTAATGCCGGGAAGACTGACTCGTTAAAGTGACAATCAGCAGAACGTGCTGTAAATACATCACCCGTTAAAGGTTCAAGATATCTTATGATGGAAGCAGATTCATATCCAACATATATTCCCAACCTTCTTTGAGGACCCATTTTTGTGCGTTGTGGTGGCGCAATAGGGACATACACAGCACACCCAAAAATTCTAAGTGGGAAATGTTTGGCTCATTGCCAGAAACAAGCTGTAACGGAGAGTATTTAAGATTTGCACTTGATCTCATACGAATTAATGATTCAGCATGAAGAATTGCATGACCCCAAATAGACACAGGGAGTTTTGTCCTCATTATTAATGGTCTAGCTATTAGCTGTAGACGTTTGATTAATGACTCAGCTAAGCCATTTTGTGTGTGTACATGTGCAACAGGGTGTTCAACAATAATTCCTACAGACATGCAATAATCATTAAAAGCATGTGATGTGAATTCACCAGCATTATCAAGTCTCACCCTTTTAATAGTATAATCAGGAAAATATGCTCGTAATTTGATAATTTGTGCAAGAAATTTCGCAAATGCTACATTACTAGTTGATAACAAAGAGACATGAGACCATCTGCTTGACGCGTCTATCAAAACCATAAAGTATCTAAATGGTCCACATGGTGGATGAATTGGCCCACATATATCTCCTTGAATTCTTTCAAGAAACAAAGATGATTCCTTTTTAATTTTTACAGGCGAAGGCCTTGTAATTAATTTTTCAAGAGAACAAGATGTACATAAAGGAATTTTATTCGATTGTGGGATCTTTTGATATTTCAATGGATGCCCATGGGTGTTTTCAATTATTCTTTTCATCATTGTAGATCCTGGATGGCCTAATCTGTCTTGCCATAAGTTAAGTGTTTCAGGATCACAAAGTTTTTCTTTAACTACCATATATGCCTGAGGCACATTAATGTGTGTATAATATAAACCAGACTGAAGCATTGGCAGTTTTTCTAATATCTGATCTTTGCTTATGATATGCAAATATTTTTCATTATCAACAGTCCTTGACTGAGTATCATATCCGTTATGATATATGTTTTTGAAACTCAACAGATTTCTTGTTGATTTTGGAGAAAATAAAGCATTTTCTATTATAAGCTTTATACCATTTGGCAATGCTAAATTAGCTTTTCCCACTCCTTCTATCAGGTCTGTAGGGCCTGATATTGAATTAACAATTCCTTTTGTTGGTTTAAGTTCATAAAAATATTTCTTAGATCTAAGTATAGTGTGCGTGGCTCCACTATCTGCTATACATATATCTGCTTCATTTGTTTGATCTTGCGCTCCGATGATTTTCATTTTAATCTTGAAAGTATAAAGAAAAATAATAAGTGAATAACGATAACATTGTTATATTTTAATAAGAACTTTATTTAATCGAAAAAAAACATTACATGAAGAAAAATATATAATTAAAGATAGAAAAACACTTAATTGTTGCATATAACTATTATGGTTAATCAACATGTGTTTCAGAGTTCTATGTCAAAGTCTGCAGTGTTCAACTCAACATTGAGATCATTAAAATTATCAACATGGTTCACTTCCTTATCTTTTCTTTTAAGAGAGGCTTGGTATAGTTCACACAAATGTGGAGCTGTGTGACAAGCCTTCGACTAGTGGTTTGTGCTACCACATCTAAAACAGGAAGTGCCATTATTTTCGGACCTACCAGCTTCATTCCCTTTGTACTGGTTGGAATAGTTATTTTGTGGGGCGTGGTAATGGACTGTTCTTTGATTTCTACCACGGCCATATCCACGGCCACGACCACGTCCATGGTTCTAAAAGTTATCTTGGTAATTATTATTACCCTTAAAAGAATTGTTACGATTATTAGGGTAACTTTTATCAAAAGAACCACGACCACGACCTCATCCCCACTTTCTTCTAGAGTTTTTAGTAGCAACATTTATCTCTGGAATTGCTAACGATCCCGTGGGGCGAGCTTGATGATTTTTCATCAAAAGCTCGTTATTTTTTTTTGCTACGAGGAGGAATGAATTTAAATCAGAATATCTTTTAAACTTTTGCAACCTATATTGTTGTTGCAAGTTTATATTTGATGCATGAAATGTGGAGAAAGTTTTCTCCAACATATCTTCCTCGGTTACATTTTGCCCGCAGAATCTGAGGGTCGAGCATATTCTGAACAAAGCAGAGGTGTACTCGTTTACCTTTTTAAAATCTTGGAACCTAAGATTGTTCCATTCATCTCTAGCAGTGGGAAGTAGAACTTCCCTTTGGTGATCAAATCTGCTTTGTAAATCTTTCCATAAAATATACGGATCTTCACAATTTGAGTATTCAAACTGTAACATCTCATCAATATGCTTATGTAAAAAGACATCAGCTTTCGCTTTGTCTTGTTCGGAGCAAGCATGCCCCTCTTGTATAGTTTCTAAGACACCCATGGATTTAAGATGTCTTTTTACATGGGCCGTCCACGGCATATAGTTTTCACCATTGATATTAAGAGCCGGGAATTCAATTTTGGCAATGTTCGACATTTTGTTTCTAAACAAGAATTAAGAAAATAGTAAGATAATTATTAGAATCCATATATATCAATAAACATTGCGATACAATAAAGCGGTAGAGCTATAAACAAATACATAAATAAGAAAAGTTTAAATTCTTCGGGTGGTAGTTCAGCAATGGGGATAAGAATTAAAATAAGCATTATGGTTGCCAGTACTAAAACCGGGTGTATCATCTTTGAAATATTGCCTTGGATAAACTTGAGAAAAGAGATGATCTGTTTATTGTAAATGAAAATTAATTGATAGTGGTCAATTTATAGTTTAAAATTATAACCGTTTGTAACGGCTATGTGATTGTTTACAACGGCTATATAACCGTTTATAACGGCTATATAACTGTCGTGTGTGTATATATCGACAATAATTTTTTAAAATAAAATATATAAGTATAAGATTATGTTACAAAAACGAAAATGTTAGTTATATAAATAAGAACGACAATTTAGGATAAGAATAAGACGTTAGTACGAATAAATGTTAGTAAACATAATCAAAAAAATGTTAGTTGTATAAAGTTAGTTGACATAAAAGGAAATGTTAGTTGTATAAATAAAGATTAAGTAAAACTTAGATGCATAAGTAAATGTTAGTTGCATAAGTAAAAGTTAGTTGACATAAAATAAAATGTTAGTTGCATAATCAAAAGTTAGATGCATAAATAAAAGTTATTTTGTTAGTAGTCCTATGGTTATCAAGTCCATAATAAGATGTCCTTTATGTTTATTTTATTTATATTAGTTATCTTCTCAATATAAGATATTTGTATATTATTATTTAATGAAACCCTTACCTTGATTAATGGATGACTTTGAGCTTTATTGATCTTCTTGTTTAGAGTTTAAGAGCTCTCGTGCTGATAACGTGTTATAATATCACAATAATTAACACAAGATTAGTGTTATAACCTTAAGAACTTTAAAGAGAATTGCAAAAGCAAGAAGAAGAGAAATGTATAACTTATGAAAGTGTATACAAGAGGTGCATCTTCTCCTTTACATTGAGGTGGTATTTATACTACAAAGATCAATCATTTTGGTAGACAAGGTAAACTATTTTGATAGATAAGTAGCATAGTAAACTTATCTACAAGTTTGACAAAAAATTCATCCACTTGCTACGGTAATAATTCATAATAGTCATGTGATTTATAAAAAAATAATTTATCAATATAGATAAATTATTTTTGAAGAGATTGGTGTATTTAGTCCACATATAATATGATGGGGTCCACCATGACTCAATGTGTAGTTATTGTGTAAAATAAAATAAAGAACTTTTCAGGTGCCTTTAATTTGAAGAAATTAAACCTTCTCTGTTCTATCAATTTAAAGTTGTGTATGGATTGGTTTGGTTTCGTTTTGTTCTAAAATCAAAACTAAAAACTTTTTATTTTTGGTTTTAAAAATCATATAGTTTCAGTTTTTGGTTTTCAGTTTTTTCTTTGATACGCTTTTCATTTTTGCTTCAACTTTGGCCTTGTTTCTAAAATCGATATTTTGTTCATCTTTAAATAATCTATAAGTTTTTATTAAATTACTTGACATTTGAATAAATTACAATGAATAAAATATAGTATAATATATAATATTTTTAATACATTATCAATATAATATCATATATGCATTTTGATCGGATTTTTTGGTTTTGGTTTGGTGCAAATACGGGTTTGGTTGGTTTGATCGTAATACAGTTTGGTTCAGTTTTTTTGGTTTTTGTTTCTGTTAAAACCAAAATCGAAAAGGCTTTTGAAAAGACCTCAACCCAAACCGTCGGTTTGTTTGAATTTGATTTTTTAGGTTCGATTGCATAAGTCATTCTAGTTATAATTCTATTATTTTGGTTTTATGCACACCTATTCATCATTGTTCAATTTTAATATAGATGATATAATAGTAAAGCAGTCCAAGTTAAAGGGCCTATTATCAAGCCCAAATAAAACCGAACGGAGCCTTGTTAATGTTCTTTCATTAAGAATTGAAAGTGTTTACAAACGCTTCCCGAATGAAAATTCTTGTTCATATTTGTTCATTAAGCAATTGAACTTGTTCATGAACAGTTCATGAGCACATAGCTGAATGGTTCACGAACACAAACCGAACAATTCAACAACACAAACGTCCGTAAACTATTTAAAGTTAAGCGCTTAACATATAATGACTATATATGTATATGAACAACATATTATTGAATGCTCACGAATATAAACATTACCAACACAAATGACCATAAACTATTTAAAGTTAAACTCTTAACATAATGACTATATACATGTATATGAATAACATATTATTAAATACTCACGAATATAAACAATTATAAAATATAAACATTAGATTGATTAAAAAAATAAAAATTCCAAATTATATAAAATTAGATGATTAGTTAAAAATAAAAGTTATAAATTATATAAATCAATATTTAATGAATGAACATGAACAAAAACGAACATAAACAATCGTAAACGAACACATTGTCAAACGTTCACAAACACAAATTAACTAGCACGACCTCTATTCATATTCATTCATTTATTAAACGAACAAACGTAAACAAACCTCCCGCTAAACGTTCGGTTCGCTTACAGCCCTAATTATAACTTTATGAGGATATAATGTAAGTTTAAATTTATTTATTATAACTTTACGAGGATATAAATAATCAGGGCTGACAAAACAGGTCTTATCGTGTTTAACAGGTGAAAGATGACACGCGCATCACACGTATCAAACATAAAAATGACTTGTTTAACTACCTATATATCATGTCTATAATTTATAAAATTGTTTTTGTAAACCAAGAATGAGAAATAAAAAAATCTAGCCTCTAATTTTAATTATTTTTAAAAACTTAGAAAAATAAATAATATAATTTTTATTAAACAGTTCTAATCGTGTCATAAACAGATCGGAAATTACCAGCAGTGGATATAATGTAAGTTTAAAATTTATTGCGGGATTGTATAACAAGTTTGAAAGATAGAACTTGGAGACCACAAACCCAAGCATTGAACCAGCTTATACATCATGAAATATGCGATAAGCTAAAAATAATCAATAACAAAGTCGAATAATCAAACAGATGACCGTGATCATAATTGTAAACAACACAAACTCAATAATACAATGAACTACATAACATCCTGCTACATTTAACATGTCATCAAATAACATACCTAATGAAATAACAAAACCCGAAACTAAATTATAAAATACAAGTATGCAACTCTTTTGTATTTGTTTCCTGGCTAAATTGAACTTGTTAGGATACACCTATAGTCATGAAAGCCGGTGAAACTACCATACCAAGTGATGATAATTTATCAGTGTCGGGAAAAAGGGTTAATGATAACCCCTCCCTCTTCCCCGACCACGCCTACCCCACCCCCTACCTTGGCCGCCACCTCTGCCGCCATGTGAGATACCCTCGAATGCCCTGTGCAGGAGCTGATTGCCGCCTCCACCACGCCCTCGTTTGCTCGCATAGTTGCCTGAACCGTTTGTGGTGCTAGCTGCCCGTTTCACGCTGTTTATTCAAAAAGGATAAGATTACAAGAATAAGGGAAAGAACCATTTGTGACAAACTGACAATAATGGCGAATAGGTGGTTTTAGAAATAAGAACTTCCGACTAAGGAAATCATACCCGGATGCATTTTGTGATGGGGCTACAGTTTTAACTTTCCAAGATAAATTGATTCTTTTATCTCCAATAAAGGAAGGTGACTTGGAATGCAGTGGCTAGATTAATAAAAAATAATGTAAAAGGTTAAAAATACAATAGATAATGTGCAGAAAGCATATAATACTAGCAAGTACAGGTTAGAATTCAACTTCACCTGTGTCATTGCCAAAATGTTATTGCACGTTCTCAAACCTGTTGTGGCGTTCTGCTTTTCAGTTTTCTGCAATTAAAATAATAATAATGAAGCCCGATATTCAAAAGACGTCGGAATGAAGCAAAGATAAGTATATTTACGAATGGGTAGGAATTTACAATATTAGCCTTTTCTTCATCAGATATTGCAGTTGCCATCGTCTTATTCTGCTGAGCCATTCCCTGAGTTAATTTCTTCATGGTAGATTTAGCTAGTTCTTCAACACATTTCAACCTGCATAATTATTATTACAAAGAAATTAACCAATAGTTGGTATTTTGACCCAAAACTATCATGTCTTGTGAAATATCCAAAAGATATTACCGTTCTGTGAAATCTTTGTAAAATTCTGAAAAATCCTCACCAAGCCTATCTGATGGTTGGCCCGTCACTATCTTATAACCACATAAACTATTTGTGGCATTTGGAGCCTGTTTCGTAAGATTGTTCAGAAAAAAATGGATAATTAGATGATATATTACACATGCTAAAACTATATTCTATAAATATTTCACTCACCTTGTGAGCTAAATGGTGAAATGTGTACAGTAAGCATTCAACATATGTGAAGTTCATCTCTTCTCCAGTTTTCCTTATGGGCATGTACTTCTGATTGGTTAAGAAACAAATTTAAATAAATTGAAACAAAAGAAAGAACACAAAAAGCACATATTTGCATAAGAAGGAATTTTAAGAAACAAATCCCAACAAGTACTAAAAATATTGAAAGAAGAATCAGATCTGAAAATAAAAAGGGAAATCAAATATAAAAGACTTAAATAAGAAGAGGTGGAGCAATGAGCAGTGGCAGTGGAGACGCTGACTGATAGGGCTTCTTAATATAGGAGAAGGTTGGTTTAAATTTGAACCCGTCTGAAAGCTAGAACGGTAAAGTGTTGGTGTGTTTCTTTTAGACTTCATTATTAGTGTGAAAAAATTAAAACGCCAACAAATATGACAATATTTAGTTAACAGCTCACCATTTCGGGGACCCAACAACCTTTTGAATGGTTTAATACAATATCTATAATGTCTTCTTTGACAATTTGCCCCTACTATCAGGATACAAATGTAAATGTTTGATAAGAAAATACATATACCTTCAGCAGTTGAACAACAGATGGAAGGATATTGCGTGAATCCTGTGGTGTTGAGTAAGGAGAACACTCTGCAAGGTTTTTGAGCAGGTCTACTTTCCGTTCTTCAGGAAGCTGCATATGAATTTGTTAAAGGGATAACCAAAAATTATACGGTGACAGATGATGTTAATTTTAATTTCTGAGTACTATATAATGTTTCAGTTATGCTTAATTGATTCTTATTAGTTCAATTAATCAGTACACTAAATATGCTATGCTATGTCATTAAAAGCCCTCTAGATGCAGGCCTAGGCGCTCAGGAGAGAATGGGGCATGAGGCAAGGTCTCACACCTCAAACATATACAAGGTGATGCCCTTCCTCCAGGCACAATGGAATCGCGTGTTCGCGACAAGGTGGTGCTTGGTTATATCTAGACAAGGGATTTGTAAACCAGACCAGACTAGGCAAGGTGACCGCTTGGTTACTCGTGTGAGAGCTTTTTTTTGTCTCAAGCATGCGCTTTTTTGCGCCTTGAGCCTACACGACAGGCAAGCCCTTTGCGCCTGCCACATTAATTACCTAGCTGATATGTAACACACTCGGCCAAAATCATGACTTCACGTTCTTCATTTCGCGTTCCCCGTATACTTTGGAATACTAAAACAATGCAATAGTTCCAGTTTTCAATAGAAAAGTTAACAGTAAATAGTTACTGTAAATTAGGGTGTCCTTCATTACATATCTAAATCATAGCAGACATGAACTTAGAGGGGTAAGTATGACAACTGAAATTCATTACCCTGTGCCTTCCATAATAAGTGAAACATAAACTTAGAGATTGTCGTTGCACTTAAATTAGTTCATTTAATCATTGAAACCTGCAACTTAAAGGAAAACATATAAATGATAATCACCTTATCAAAAACAGGAATGATGTTCTTGTTCAAATAGTTGATAAACTTGCTACTTGAAGCACCCCTCTGCATATAATTTCAAGCTACAGTTTATAAGAGAGTAGCTTCACTGGAATGACAGGAAAACAATGCATAGATATATCAAAGCTACATACTAAGAAAAATGGAAGAGCCATGTAGAGGCATGATATCAATCTATCAATATGGTCCCCGTCTGAAACCTGCAAAGTTAAAGGCCATATAATCAGCAAACTATATAATCAACATTATTATTTATAAGAAAGACTAGAATTATACATACAAAGAAGAGAAAATATACCATTAGTAGAAAGGAATCATATACTCACATCAAATTGTGCATCTAGATCTGCTTGGCTTTCAATAATTTCAATAAGCTCCTGAACCCTCTCAGTAGGAGCTTTTTCTCCAAATATGTTCAAACTTTTTAAGAAATCCATAAACATTTTGAACTCCGCTCCAGTAACATCTTGCAGGCTCTGCAAAATTATTCAATTAAAGAATGCGTACATAGTTATATAATCAACTTAAATGCATTAATATGACTTTATATGGGGCATACAACTATAAGAAATATCCATACCAAGGAGGGATTAGTCATTAGGAACATACTTTTTTGATCAAATCAGTAATATGCCTTTCCATCTGTTCTTGGGGCTTCAAAAGCTCAGACTTTATAGGAAACACCTGCAAAACAGACATAATCTTAATTTTTATACAAACAATCAAAATTGTATTTATAAACTGAAAATTGGTTTTCTCACCTTGTCCCTGATAAAGATCAGGGTCCTCTCACGATTATCATCAGCAATTGGTTCATCAACACTTTCAATGTGCTTAAATAAAGCTGTCAAGGATGCTGCACGTGTATTTTAACTTATTAATTTACAGTTATTATAATCGATTAAACGAAAACAATGATGCTCCTATAACACAACTTATGAATTACCATTCAAGTACCTTTAACATCCTGTCTCAATAATGACAGAAGAGCTTTATGCACTGCATCACGTTCCACGTTTTCTTCTGGAGATATTAAAGTACTTAATGTCATATATAAATAGGAGAGGGTTAGCATGAAATGTACTTAATGTTACATTTCATTTGCAATTAGTAGCTATTACTCTATTACACAAGTTGTAATCGTCGGGGTTAGTTGTGTAACTGTTTAACCAACTTAACTATCCAGTTGATTAATTGGACTAATCAATTAGATCAAGTTAACTCATCTACACTTGGTGGATCTTAAGAAATGAGAACATTAGTTATGTTCCTGCTGATATGTGATGGTAATTCATACTAATCTTAACGTTCCTACTGATGGAAGCCTAAAGTTCCTGTTGATGTGATGATAGATTGGAAAGACATGATTGCTGCTCAAATTAAGTTCTGATTTGTGTTTATGACCCTGATTTTGATTTGTTAGTTCATTAGCTTGTCTTAGTGCCTTCATTCTGTAGTTCACTGTAGTTCTTGAGGTCAAGAACTTTTGATGGAGAGAATATGAGACAAGTTGTACAAGTTAGAGGTTGATTTTGTAAATGTTTAACCTACTTAACTGTCAAGTTGGTTATGTGGGTTACTAGGTTAGCTCAGGTTCGCTCATTGGAATCTTATGAAATGAGAACATAAGCACTGTTTAACTGGGATTAATCATTCTTCTTCTCTGCAATTCTCTTTTTCTAAAAGAACCATAAGACGTGTTTTCATAAAAAATAAAAAAATTTAAAAAATTAATTTCTTGAAAAGACATGGTCATACAAAGATTTGAAAATGGAGAAGATGGAAAAATAAAAGAAACACCTTTAAATTATATAATAGCTTTTGTGCCTCATTTACTCATTTTTGTGCATTATTTTTGAAACAATGATGCACAAAATGCAAAAAAAAGAAATTGTGCATCATAACGAAATATCATTTTTTGGAAAATCAAAGCCACCCAAGGATTAAAATGATGGGAATCAAAATAAAAAATACAAAATACAAAAAAAAATTTTTGTGTAGCCTTCCTCTACTTCTGAAATAAAAAATGCAAAGAAAATCTATTTCACCTGCTATGAGAAGCTGAGCAAGAATGTCAACAATCTTAGGAATATGTTCTGGTGTATCCTTGCAGAAAAGAGGAAGCCCACGAATTGCTTGCACCCGTATCTTCATAAAACAAATAACCAAAAATGAATAAAAAATAAAGATTTCAGCTGAAATAGATTCAAATTGAAGCAGTTCCAATATGAATTCAAACAGCTTTAAAAAATAAACAAAACGCAACATCAAATCCTCCTCCCAATTCTCTCATCTCTAATGCAGTAATAGTACAGTACTAGTACAAGATTCTAAACTAACAATGCTAGCTGTAATTTAGGGTTAGCATCAAGCAACATAAACCCTTTCTCTAACACTAATTGAGCACAGAGACTAAATCCAATAATATTCATTATAATACCACTTCAATTTATGTAATCAAACTACTAACCCCAAGTTCTTCAGCTTCACACAAATCAAGATGAGCATCAACAGCCATCCCGGATAGGCCAGGGAAGAACTTGAAGAACCTAGGAATCAGCTGCGCAGCTAATTGTCGAGCCTTAACGTTGGTGCTGGTAGCCGATGCAATAATATTCTTGTAATCATCTTCGTTCTGTAAAAACAACAACCTAATTTCACAAATTCATGAAGAAAACCGAAGTAAACCCTAGAAAATTAGCAGAAATTGTAACCTGAGATTTGTCTTTAGCTTCGTTGAGTCGTTCGCCGTACTCGTAAAGCTTCTCGATATCTTTGGCGTCGTCGGCCATTGCTGATGACTGTAGTCGCTATTGATCTAAGTGTGGGTGTGTGTTTGAGAGAGCGGCTTGATGTTGTTTTAGTTAAACGAAGAATAATCAGTCTTTCGTCGGTCTGATAAGCATTCGGTGAACCATTTAGGTTTGTATCGGGGTGGTTAAATGGTTAAATGTGAATCGATGTTAATAAGGAACCGGGTGATATTGTTTTAATTGATAGACTAACTTTAGATGTTAGTACTTTTCATATCTTTTTTATCGGGTTTGGATAGGAGTAGTGGCGGAGTTTGAACAGTTGAACACTCTCGTAGGGGGGCGGGGGTGAAAATGTTTCTTTTTAGGGGGGGCGAACTCAAGTTTTATACAAAAATTTTCACAACCGGGCCAAAAATTTACACTACCGGATTAAAGTTTAACACTACCGACGAAAAAAAGAGGGGGGGTGACGCCCCCCGGTCCCAACTAAGCTCCACCCTTGGATAGGAGCAAACAACAATAAACCTTGCCGTCATCGAATCTAGACATGTATATGACATGCTTCGTTATAGTGGCATCTTGAGTGTGATCATAGAGTGAAGTGTAGGACAACAAACAATAATATTACTTATCTATATAATTTGTGAATGTTAGGTGCACTGTAGATTTAAAAACTTTTTTACACACAAGTAATACTTTCATATCACTTTGTTATTTTTCTTTAGTGATTGAAATAGTTAATAATAAATATTTTTATTGCTTACATTTGCTATAATAATTATTTTTAGATATATCTTATGCTATTCTTATAACTTTTAAAATGTAATATTTTTTAAAATTTCAAATATCTCATTGTAGAGTGTTTATTTTTATTTATATTACAACAAGTTCTTAAATAATTCTTAATCATGTTACAAATAATTATTTTTATCTATGTTTTGATATAAGTTTTATTAAGAGCGAGCATGTCAAATATAATATATTTTTAATTATTCCGTCACGTTTCCATTTAAATATTATTAAAAATAAGTTCGTACCAGCCAAATAGCGCAGTTGAAACCCATTAGTCGTATTAAATTGTAACTTGTATGAACATTTTTATGTATAATACCTCTTGGTTGCGTTAAAATTTGTTTCTCTTTTAAAAGTCATCCGAACTAATACATGACTCAACTATTTCACCTATTAATCCAACAAATAAAAACCTGTTTTAACAAAAAATATCAAAGCAATAAAAAAAAACTTAAAAAAGAACCGATTATTAAACAAATATTATTGTTATTATTCGTTAATAGATGAATTAATATATTAATAATAATACTATATAATCAAGTAATCAACCCACCTTATCACTTATCCAACATAACTTAACCGTATTTAACTATAGGTACAAAACTTCCGATTTGCTTAATTACTTCAATTTACACCTTAAAAATATTTAAGTACTAGTATAGTATCTCATGTTTACATTGGTTGATTAAATAAAATATTAAATAATTTGTAATAAAAATTAAAAATTATAAAATAGGGTATTCTTAAATAAGATTGAGTTACATATAAGCACTTCAAGTAAAACAATAATAATATCATTTTTAAACTTTCGTTTTATAAGATTGTGTTTTTAATTGACTTTTGAAAAAAAATTATTAAATTTCATTTTTTTTTAATCATCCTTATAAAACTTTAAAAAATAGGTTTTAAAAATACCATTTTATAATTTAAAAAAAAAAAAGAACCATCCCTACAAAAAATTTCTTGAAACGAATATTAGCCAATAGATTAGTCAATTCGTTAATTTGGCATTCTGATTTTATTTTAACGTAAAAAAGCAATTTTACAATAAGTCTTTATTTTACGATTTAACTACATTTAAACTCATTTAGGGGTTTTTGCCCAAAAAGGTGTAAATGAAAAAAATTATTTATCAAAATTGTGTAGTTAAAAAAATATTTAACAAAATAGTGTTTATGAACTATTTTGTTTCTCTCTCCTATACTCATTAAATATTCTACAAAAAATTATTAATTAAATGTTTTCTAAGAGCATTCACAACCCACCCTCCATCTTATTTATATAATTATATTAAAAATCATTATTTTTTCACTCTCTTTTTTAATAAAATAATATTTTTTTATACTTTTATCATTATATTTTCTCTCTCCTTCACTCACAACCACTTTCAACAAATATTAAAAAATAATAGAGATGAACAGTGTTTTGTCAAATATAGAGATGAACAGTAACATGTTCTTTATCCTCCACTCACAACCACTAATAACCATTCTCTATAATATAAAGAACACACTCACAGATTTATGGAGAACCGGCTGTGAATGCTCTAAGTCTTTTAAAGATGATTTCTAGAAATGTTTTTAAATATAATTTTTTTAGCTTAACTTTTTTATTTCTTTTAAAATGATTTCAGAACAATCAAAATGAAAATCACATTGTTATAAAACATTTTACACTGTTCTATAGTTCATATATTATATTAATATGTTATAATATGTTTTATAAAAACAACTTTTAAACTGTTATTATAAAAAACAAATTATAAATTGTATTAAGTTTTTAAATTCAAAATATGCTTTTCATATTGTTTAGAGAAGGACTTGTATAAAATCTTATATTTAATAAAATTCATAAGGAAATTATAAAAATGGATGAGAGAATTATTATCTTATAAAAGAATCAATGAAGAAAGTTAAATAGCTTGGCAAATCATATGCGCATTTTAACTAACTACTAAAATATTAGAATGATTTAAACTTAAGAACCTCTAAAAAGTATGTTAAGAGTGTATAAAGAAGTTGCAAAAAGTTTAAGTAAATTTTATGTTAGTTTACATTTTCATATATTATATTATATGTACTCAATTTACGTTTTGATATATTAAATCTTATTATGTCATTTTATGTCTTAATATATTAAACTAGTTTTAGTAAACCCGTGTAATACACGGGTTCAACAAATAAAATATTAAATATAATAAAAATTTATTAAAGTATAAAATGATATTCTACGATAAAATATGATTAAAATTACGTATGAGCAAGAACAATATGTAATAACAATTATATCAACTTTTAAAACTTTTGTTCTAAAACTTTTTTTTAAAAAATATAAATATTTGTTTCAAAACAAACCGTATTAAAAAAATATTATTTTTAAAAATTTTCTTATTATAATTTTCAATTTTAATTATTTTTTGTTTATGAAAAATTTACTTTTTAAAAATACTAATTTTAAAAAGTTTGATGTTTTATAAAAATTTACTATTTTAGAAAAATTATTTTTTAGAAATAACATTAATAAGATCTTTTTCTAAATTTATTACAAAACTGTTTTTATTCTAAAAAAGTTAAATAATATTATCGGTAAATAAGGTAATTGTTTAATAGGAGAGAGAAGCGGAAAAATTTTGATGGGAATGAATGTGGTGCTGCCACTTGTCACCCTAAGTTACTCTTTTATTAGAGTAAAAAGATATCTATAGCTATAAATACCAAAAATATTGTGTATAACAAGAAATACATATGAAATATTTTTTCGAAATGATATAAATAAAATGTATTATATTCGATTAAATGTGATTTTTATTTTTATTGCACATGAAAAATCTTGCATTCATCTTCATAACTTCTCTTTTTTGATACCACTATATTAAAAATCGTTTTTCGAAATCATCTTAAAATAATTAAAAAAAGTTAAGCTAAAAAAATTTTAATTTAAAAACATTTCTAATAATTATCTTTAGAAGACTTAGAAAACATTTAATTATATAATAATGTTTTGTAGAATATTTAATGAGAAATAGGAGAGAGAAACAAAAAAGTTCAAAAAACATTATTTTGATAAATATTTTTCTAACTACATCATTTTAATAAATAATTTTACCAATTACACCTTTTTGGAAAAAAAAAACTCCTCATTTAGGTAGTAACTTTAGTTACTGTGATCAACAAGTGATGATTAAAACTTCATTGTATTCAAATCAAGTTTAGATCAATTTGTGTCAATTTTTACCAAGAGCATATCTAATCAATTCTTCAATTGATCTACATATTCACCTTCTATAAGTTTTGTAGCTAACATACGTCATGTGTGACGTTCGCATGCCAATGAATCGCATAGTTACTACCAAATCACATAGATTAGCAATTATACTGCTACTTATTTACAAATATCGGTTGGCCTTGCCACGTGACACCACCTGATTGGACCTCAATTTTTTGTATTTTTTAAAAATTTTTCCCAAGTCAGTTAAAGTTAAATAATTATATTGTGAGGTAAAGCACAAACTATAACCTTGGTTGAGTGGTAAACCTTTGCCTCTTAAAGTTGAAACCCGTATTAGGTCGGTTCAACTCCCGTGCTTTCCTGTTTTACCTTTTTATTTTTTTATTTTTTATTTTCTTAGATTATTTACATTTAAATTACCTTTCCTACTTTTTACTTTCTAATATTTATTTCATTTAGATTACTTTTTCTAATTATTAAGCCGAACGAGCGTAACGTTGATCACATACGTGTCACAAACGTGCCGTTAAATCGTATTACTCCGCCGCAACACACATGCCTTATATTTAAATATAATTTTTCAAATCGTAATTTTTATCTATGTTTCGAGTTGGTCTACGTTTCGATGTAAATTTTGTTCGGAAACGAGTCGGGTCAAATAAGATAGACATCATTAACGTAATAATGCCACGTCGCATATAGCCCCGTCGCAACGCGCGGCGTAAAGGTACTAGTTGATCATAAAACTCACGAGGAACTAAAAATGCTAAGAAGAATGAGGTGATTACAAAAACACACATTTCATATTAGCTTTTTTTTCTTTAGTTCTCGCCTCAGAATACCGCCGTCTAATCCGTCTATATCTGCTAGAATGGAAAATAGACTCGATTGGCATTTGAACTTGACTTCTTTTCGTATATACATTGTTTTCAAGTTTTTTACACAATCAAATAAATTGTTCTACAAATCTTATCCAAACATCTCAAACAATATAGCTATTATTCAAAGTGAATTTCTAAATAAATTATTTCTTTTATTGATAATAATAAAAATAAATAAATTTTAGATTTCAAGATGTTACATAAATTATGCTTCCTTATATGGTCCCAACACCTCTAGACCATGGATGAACCTTTCAGTTAGTTAGGGAGTTAGTTAGGGCCTGTTTGCGATTGCTTATTTTAGTTAAAAAAGACTTTTAACAAAAAGGACTTATTAACTTATGACTTTTCAAAAATAGTTTTTTAAAAAGTGTTTAGATTAGCTTATAAAACTAAAATGTCGTAAAATGACCAAAAGAGACATATTTTTAAAATGATGGGAGTTAACAGAAGGTAGTAGAGGGGTATAATAGGAAATTAGACTAAAAGTCGTTTTCAAAAGTTAATAAGTAACTCCCCACTTACTTTTCAAAACCTCTTTTTTATCCTATATGAAAAGTCAGTTTGAAAAGTTCTTTTGGGTTTGCCAAACACTTTTTTTAACTTATTAACTTTTCAAAAGTTAATAAGTCAAAAGTAGATTGCAAATAAGCAATCCCAAACACCCACTTAATGTATCAAAACTAAAGTTCTTTAGTTCATGCTCTTTGCAGTGTAAAAACGTTCAAGAATGAATTCTCCACTCCTTATTATTTATTCTCTTTAAATACAGTTTAAACACTCCTCAAAATCATTTTTTTGTGGATTTAATTAAGGTTACTCAAATTTACATGTTGACCCCTCAACTTTCCATTTTTAAAATTTTGTGGATTTAATTAAGGTTACTCAAACACTCCTCTAAATGGACCCACGTGTTCAATCCATAGAAAGGAGATGGATTTTATTTCAACATCAAGACCCGAGACTTCAAGTTTCTTGTTCATTTGATCAATTGGTTCCGCTCCTTCCATAAGGCTCACAACATGACATTAGAAAGGCTCACAACATGACATTACACCACCATTTGCACCTTCTTCCTACGCTCCATCATGAAAGGCCACCCATCAATCTTTTTGAAGTAATCAGCGATATTAGAGGCGCAAAGATAGGTAGTTTGCCCCATTTCTTGATCACGGGCCATACTTCAATAGCCATGGGGTAGTGAAGTGTAACATGGTCACTAGACTCACCACCCAAGTGCATCATGTTGGTAGATAACCTTAAATGGTTTTAGAGTTCGTGGATAGGGTTTGAACCTTTTAAAATATAAAGCTTTTAATCATTGGTGAATAGTTGGATAATCAAGATATAAACAGTATGTTGGTGGTTAACTCAATTAGTTGGTTTACTCGTATGGTTGAACTTTCTTATGTATATATAATCATGTTTGAATAATCTCCATTTAAGGGAAATTCCTTTCGGTTCTTATCTTGTCTAATTTCTCATAAAAATTTGGTAAAAGGTTCTATTAGAGATGTATTCACTTTTAAGAGATCACAACTCAGTTTAAACACACATCATATATCTTAAAATTTGGAATATATTATCCAAGGATGTGGATACCCTTATTGATTTGAAGTTTGATTTGATCACCATCAAAATAAAGAGTGTATTTTACAATTTATTATCGTATATGTATTAACAAACGTCTTCAATGTATCAAACAAGTTCATATAGCATCCACTGTATCTAAGGTTAAAAGCTGCCAGAAAAATTGAAGGGAAAAACCTTGAATAAATGTAAACGACGAATTCGACTAAAGTGTTTTCAAGGGTTATGTTTCAGGAAATTGTTTCAATGGTTAATATTATTAGTTTACGAATAAAAACATATGTTGAGACTAAAAACAAAACTATTATATAACATAACTTATATATTTACTTTTTGGTTTCTACTTTATAAGTCTTTATGTGTTGAATTTGTGTTTAAACCTTCTATATAACTTGGATGGTCTATGAGTTGATTCATCACATTCTTGTACATGTTTACAATGTTAACGAAATGTATTTATGATTTAAAGCTGATACAAACTAAAATATTATGTCAAACACAACTTGGATGGTCTATGAGTTGATTCATCACATTCTTTGTATATATTTACAATGTTAACCGGAAGTATTCATGACCTAAAGCTGATAGAAACTTAGATATTATGTCAAACACATGAACTAGTGTATTAATGAGTCGATCTCACAATAGTGCTTTTGTTTTACTTTTTGCATATTAATCTGAAATTACATGTGTACAACTAAAAGGTATAAATTTTATAGAACAATTATGTTTAATACTTATATTAAGAACCCAATGATCATTAACATAAGACATAAACTTTTTAAAGTATAAAAATAAGCATAAAATTACACGTGTACAACTACTAGGTATAGATTTTAAAAAACAGTTATGTTTAATACATAGATTAATGAACATTAACATAAGACATAAACTTTTAGTATATAAAAATAAGCATGACAACCCAAGAACTTAGTCGACTAAAACCAGACCCATTCAATTAATGTGTTTGTGAGTTCAAGCCGAAACTTACCTAAAATCAATTATATTAAACGTTTATTATGAATTTTACGTTAAATTATAATCCAATTAATAGGATGGTTATCAATACATATAAACTAAAATTATATATATAGTAAAATGTGTGGAATTTGTGAGAAGACTCGAAGGAGTTAAAAATAACTCGTTTTTCATATTAGAGTCTGCCATTTGACAGGTCTTTTTTGTTTTTTTTATTTAACATTATAGGTTTAGGTTACATAAATACAGTTGGAAATTACAAGTCAAAAGAATACGGAGCCTAGTGGTATGAGCACACCCTTTGCTCCCCAGGGAAGGTTTTTTTATTTTCTTTTGATTTCCGGTTATGTTATTTACATGTATTGTTTTAAAAGGTTAATTTTTTTAATTAATTATACTATTCTTTTCTATTTTTTATTTAATTTTAACTAGATTTGATCTTCATTTAACAAAATATCTTTTTAATATTTAAATTATTTTATTATTTAACTAAATAGTCTTAGAATGCTAAATTTTGACATTTCTTAACCCTAAAATTTTCAACTCACTACGATATGTTTATTTCTATTTGTGTTTCGATATAAGTATCAACCGAAACTGAGTTGAGGCAACTCACGAATATAATGCCCTCGTTTGTTATAATATAACAACTAGCATAAATTATATAGTTATTTTTGTTTCCAAATAACCCTTTACAATAATTGAAAACATACCAAAAAAGATGCTGTCGTCCAAATCTACCAACCTCAATCATATGCCTCCGTGTTCCTACTTCCTGCCCTCTTATCCATCTACCAATCATTTTGTTTTTTAATGTAACAAAATATTATATTTCTAACATTCTTTTTTCAAAAAAAATATTTTATGTCATACATAACCTAATATAGATCCAATTATCAAATACTTAAAATACTTGTTTATTAACTAAAAGGAAATATATTTAAAATTATGAATTTCTTAATTATCATGTAAAATAGTTGCTAATAGAAAATATATTTAAAATTATGAATTTCTTAAATTAAGCATGACAAAACATGTACGTCGAAACTTGTTTTGAGTTCAAGTTAAAACGAGCCATTAGAAAAATGACATGCTATGTTTTATTATTATAGAGGAGGTGTGATATCTTGGATGGTGAACATGGTGGTGACAGTGTATCTATAACTTTAGAGTGTGATGGTAACAAATAATGATGTTGGATGATGTTAAGTTATTTGCAAAATTTACTATTTATACATATTTTATTGTGTAATTATTTTATTTAGCTTGAGTAAACATTATTTAAATCAATGGTTATTAAAAAAACAAGTCATGATACATGTACACAGAATTTTTTTTTAATTGTTGTATGCAAAGAGTAATAATGTGTATTCATCATTAGTTTTTTATGAAACGTAAAATATAATTGTCCCCAAATTATTGTAATCAAGATTCTTTGCACAGTAGTACTTTTGATCAATTAAAAATCCTTCTCTTAATCATTATCAATTATTTCTTTTCGTGTTGTTTAACCTCACTAATTATTTTATTTGTGTTTCGTATCACCGCTCGTTTTTGACTTGCAACCTGATTTTTCGTATTATTTTACTTATTAAAAGTTTAAAAATATTAGGAGAGAAACAAAAACCTACACTCAAAACTTTAAAACATAATGCTAACATAAACATTTAAAAAGATATATATTAATTTTTTATGGGAATTGAGAGAGAAAATTTCTAAGAATCCTTAAATTAACTCAATAAAACATATATAATCAAAATACAATTGAGGAAATTGTTTAACCACGATGAGTCTCACCAAATTTTGTAGTTATAACTAGTAAACAATTATTTACTTTAAACCAATGCTTTCTTTAAGATAATATAGCATTGGTAAAAACATCTTTTGTTCCCGCCTCCCTCCCTCGCTCACATCTCACTTCTCATTCTTCCCTCTTAATCCTCATCCAACTTCACTCGTCTCTCCTTAATAACATAAGATAATAATTATTTTATCCCTAGTCGTACCATTGTATATACTCTGAAAAGCAAATATCGGTGTGATTTTGGTGGACATAATTGTAACTTGTTTAAAGTTGAGGGCATATTACAAGCTTCTTGTTCTATTAGATGTTTGATTTTTTAACTTTATATTTTAGTGTATATAGCAAATGTTTTTAAACATATGTGTGTGTTCACATCTAGGGTTCGTTTTTAATTAATACTTATTATTTTTATTAGCTCCAACACCATGATTTTTTAACGGTTTTATTTTCTTATACAAAAGTTCGGATGTTATTGTTATGATTTTTTAATGCTTTCATTTTCTTATATAAAAATAGGATATTATCAACCTCACTGATATTATAGTACGCTTATATTTATTGAAGTTTCAACGTGAATTTTTAACCACTTCATGTTTTCATATAAGCTTAAGACTGTCGTCACTGCACTCGCTGTAACACGTAAGGTAAAAGTTTTCTACATCCTTATTTATCGACATCTCATCGTTAACGTTAACTCACGTAAAAGTTTTTTGCATCCGTATATTATCAACGCACCGTTAACGGTCCTTAACCAGCTCGTAGTTTATATAAGCTTTTGCGTACCGTTAATTGCAGTCGCTCTAACATTGGTTTATGTAAAAAGTTTAGGTGGTTGTCGCAACGCGCTAGAGTTTGATACTAGTTTGAAAATAAAAGCTTGTGTTTCATGTCCCACCTACACCAACCCATTTTCATGACTCAAAAGCTTTTGAACACTTACAGATAAAATATCTTAAAATGGGAATCCCCAAAATTCATGACACAAAGTTGTCCCTTTATACAAAATTAATAAAAAGTTTTGAGGCAGTTGAACAATTGTAGGGCCATTGCAAAGATATCACACACACCCACCTTTTTGTTTCCTTTCAGTTTCCTTCCTGATCGCCCCTATTACTACCCCCTCATCCCCAAATTCAATCACAACACTTCCCTCTGCTCATCTTTAACATTTTGATTTTGATTTCAAGAAGGATTCAAATCACCAATTTGAAGTTCTTTCTGATCTGGTATGTTACTTTCATCAATACCCATATTGAATTTGTGTTTGATTTCACTTACTTGACTGTATGATTCGTTAAACTTCAAGAAAGTTAACAATTGCTTGTGAATTTGGTGATTTTGTTGCACATTCTACTGGTTTTTGTTTCTAGATTTATGGTCGAATCCGTTGGTTTGGGAGTTTCGGTTTTCTGATGGTTTGAGTTAATTTTTAGTTTGATTTGTTATTATGATTGTATTTACTTGAATATTTGATGGTTTTTCCATGTGGGTGTTGATCAAAGATGCTCTTTTCGTTGAAATCTCACAAAATTGATTTGGGTTTTTTATAGTTTTGTCAAATTTCAATTTGGGTGATGTAGTCAGTCAGTAGCATTTACTGCAACAAGTGTCCTCAGATCATGATTGCTTTAAGAATGTTTGATTACTTATGATTTCTGTTCTTGAGCATATATAGTGCTTTGATCACAAGTAGTTCTCAAATTGGATGCTAATTAATGATTTGGGATTATAATCTTGAGGATCAAATTCAGTTCTATTGTTAAATTGCTGTGATGAATATGGGCAAACAAGTAGTTTTATCATGAAACTTCAATAAAAGAGTAGAACTTTGTGTAATCTATGAACATTCTTTGATGAATATTCTTGTAATCCTTTCATATGTATGTTCTTTCACAGGAGACACAAAGTGTAGTATCAACGATGGGATCGGGTGATTGGTTGAAGAATATAATCAGCTTAAATAAAGCAAGGAAACAAAAATCAAACAAAACAAAGGTATGCAATTCCTTGAATTGTTTTACACGCGAGTGTTTATGGTACCATAACCATGATATATGGAATTTATGGTTCTACCTGCTTTATCTGTTTTTGTTATATGTTCTCATTAACATAGTGACATAGAAATAAAGATAACAATGTTTGAGAAGAAAATTGATATATTATTGAATGAGAAAACAAATACATCAAGCTCCCTTTTATAGGGAGTTTCTAAATTTGGCAGGTTTTGTTATTTGTCAAATCTTCGAAATTAAACTTGACATCCTAGAAATGATATTAAAAATCTAAATGAATGTGTAAATTGTTAGTCTGTGATTCAAATGTAACTGAAACTCAAATAAAGAAATTGGGACCGAAGAGTAGAGTGAGCGTCCGGACTGTTGAGATCTTTTCATCCATTACTTATGGGCTTCGTAACTCCAAAGGGAGTAAATTTAAGCCCATTTCAAATTGGGCTCTTTTCTAGCCCTTTATCTAGATGATCCAAATATGAGTATGTTAACTCTTGGTTCAACTGTATATCATAGAGCATGAACAAAAAAGATCAAAACTGTCTTTTTGTTTCATATAATTGTATTCTATTCTTATAGCCAACTGGAAACCAAAAAGGATTTAAGTTCAGAGTCACTTGCTATAAAAGCAACTCTTAAGTCTTAAGTATTGAGACAGTGTTTATAAATTGCTCCAATGTATGTTGTTCTTTTACTCCGTATAAAAAACAAAATTAAAAGTTTTTGTGGCTCCTAGCTTTATCTATATATTATATCTGTTTTTCTAACCCAAGGCAGCTTTTTTACAGGATTTTGCACCACTTGAAACAAACGGTTTTCTTCTAAAAACATGTTTAACAGAGGAACCAACAAATATTGTTAACAATGGTAATCGGCATCATGAGGGTGTAGGTCCTTTTGCTGAAGATATAGCGGCAACACGCATTCAAACTGCATTTAGGGGATTTAAGGTATGTAACACTTGGCAATGTTGGTTGCAAAATCTTTTCATGCTTAAAAAGCATTTGACTTTAGGCTTAGTTTAATAACTGTTAACTTGGTAAAAGTCTAAATTACCCTTCATGGGAGAGCTGATCAATTTCACATCAAAAGTTATTTTTTTCTCCTTTTTTGTATATTTGGATGATTACAATGATGCTTAAACTTTTTGTTGATTTTTAGGCAAGAAAATATTACTGCAATACGAAACGAGTAGTAAGATTGCAGATGCTTATGGAAGGCGATTTTGGCAAAAAGCAAACCTTGAATACGTTAAGAAATCTTCAATCATGGAACAAAATACAAGCACAGATAAGAACACGCAGGCATGCTATGGTGGAAGAGAACGGGATCAAGCAAAAGAAGATTGAAAATCAGTTGAGGCTTGATGCTAAAGTCCGTGATGCTGAGGTAATGAGATTCTGACTCTGGGGAAAAAACCATTTGACCAAAAAAGTAAAGATTTCAACTTTCTCAATAATTTGAGAGATTGAGCATAAAAAGCTTTGAAACAAAAACAGAAAGAAGATTCAATCTGTTCGCACTAACTATGCGATACACCATTAAAAGAAAGGATTATAAATTTGGATGTTATCGTAATTCTAAATCTATGGTCTCTTTGACATGATAAGTCAAATAATTGGGTAATTGATATAAATCAAGTCAGCGTTCGATCTTTTAGCATTTTCAACTAGATTTTCAGAAATATGAAGGAAAAGATTATACATTTAAGTGTCATTGGTAGGGTCACTTTAAGTATTTTATGTACCAAAGTTGACTAATGTTTTGGTCAAAATTGCAGGTGGAGTGGAAAGGCAGCCATCATACGATGACTGAGGCTCTTGCACGGGCTAAACAAAGAGAAGAAGCAACTATAAAGCGTGAGCGGGCAATGGCATACGCCTTCTCTCATCAGGTAAACTCAAATCGCATTCTCTTATCCATTAACCGTTGACTTTCTTCTAAGTCATTGTAATACCGTTGACTTATACATTTGCAGTGGAGGGCACATTCTAATTCCAACTTAGGCGTAAATGATTCCGATCTCTCCACATATAACTGGGGTTGGAGTTGGATGGAGAGATGGATTGGTGCTAGGCCATGGGAAAGCCGAGATCTAGTTGGGTCAACTCCAAAGAAAGTCAACAGTCCACCAAAGAAGAAGTCACCATCAATGAAAAAGTCAAACTCACTGAAAACTTCCCCGAACGGTAACAAACCATCACTAAACCGAAGGTTATCATATGGGTCGTCTGCAAAAGCTGAGAATGCAAAAACAAAGCCCGAAAAGCGCACAACAAAGTAACTTGATCAGTTAAATATGGTGCAATAGACTAGGAAAAATGATTGAAATCTTTGAGTTCTTTTGGTGTGGAGTGGTTTGACAGAGCAGTGTTGTTGCCAAGAAATGGTAATAAGAACACTCTCTGGTTGTTATTATTATTATTATTATTGTTATTATTTTACGTTGTACTATTTACTTATTTGTAATTTATGTTGTAAATAAATTTAATGATAATGGCTTTTGGGTTGAACTAAAAAAAACTTAAAGGTGCAATAATACCCATATGGCTTTTTAGTTGGGAAAACAAGCTGAACATGATGCGAAAATCGACACATGAAACATTTAAGACGAGTATCTTAGTATGATATTAGTTTTAAAAAGTTTTCTGGGTTTGAGACTCGTATGGTATTGTGTGGTACCTGAATCAATTTTTAAAGGTTTAAAGTAATTTGCTAGTTAGTTTTAAAAACTCAATAATTTTAAAAGTTAGGTAAACTAATTAGTCCACATGTGACACTTTTGGTCGTTGAGTTACAAGTATCAAAGGTTTATACAAACATGATGATAGTAATACTTACCGAACATATTTATCTATACATGATAAATATATGTTTGCGCAATTGCGCCTTAAATAATCATCATCCGTTTTTTCCATTCATGTATATGATGATTAAGTTGAACTAATTTTTTTATCCGTCATGCGTTGCGGCGATATCGTACGCGGCCTGATAAATTATAGACTACAATCGACCCGACTCATTTCCAAACTAATTGTACATCAAAACATAGAGTAATTTGAATTTATATCGCCGAATGAAAACGCATTAAACATACATAAAAATTAGCATGATGTCGTATGTGGCGTGCTAAAGCATAACTACAATCGTTCTAACTCTTTTCCAAACTAAATTTGTGTCAGAACATACAGTAATTAAATTTATGCTAACGTATTATATTTGACCTAACTCATTTTCAAACCATATGTGCATCGAAAAGTAAACTAACTCAAAATTTATATTTGTTTAACTTGTTTTCCGAAATTTTTTTATCATAAAAACGTACACAGTAATACCGACACGTACATAAAAATAAGAATGTGATAAAAAATTTTCTATATAAAAAAATGTATAGAAGGTAAATCCAGAGCTTTTTAACGTCAAAGTGACATTTTATAAACTTATAAAAATTGATTAGTTTAAATATGTAAAATTCAAAAGTTAAGAGGTGAAAGTTGGACCTTCCTTTTTAAGATAATAAAAAGTTGTAATTGTTAAATTACCATTTGAATTAATTAAAGGGTTATTAGATTTTAATAATCTCAACTTTCATCTATTGGCCGGGATTAATCCCAACTAACGAAATGTTCACAGACACTCCCAACTTTGAGCTTATTTTATTTCAACAATCCATTACTAACTGAGAGTTAACACCGTTAGTTTTTCGATAATGTGAACTGTTTATATGCCCAAAAAACTAAGCAAAAAGTTGAAATTAACCATCTGGTCCGTCAATCTGAAACTTTTGCACCATAAAACCCGTCAATCTTTACCTTCTGATCTGAACCACTTAACTTATTGGAGGTAGATTTCAGGTGTCGTTGGAGGCTAGACACCGAAAGAAAGACTTGATAGAGGCTAGGCGGCGGCGCAGTTGAAAAATGGCTTAATGTTGGCCCCATTTCATTAAAAAAAACTGACGGAGGTTAACTCTCAGTTAGTAAGGGATCGTTGGAGGAAAGTAAGTTCAAAGTTGGAAGTGTGTACAAATATTTCTTGAGTTGGGATTAATCCCGGCCAATAAATGAAACTTGAGATTATTAAAATCCAATAACTCTTAATTAAATGCTTGGAATAATAGAAATTAATTAATTGTTCTTTAGAGCTGGAAGGAAGAAAAAAAAGAATTAAATTGAGTATGCAAAGGGGTCAGATAAAAGGGGTCAGTTGAAAAATGGCTTAATGAGTATCCAATAACTCTTAAATTCTAAGTATAGTACTTGTTTGTGATACATTTAATTTTATTTATGTTTCAATATAAATTTTATTTAATATCGAGTCAAGGCAAATATAGTAACTTTCACTTTTTTTATTTTTATACTTATGAATTTGATTTTTATTTAATTTTGAATATACTGTTGCAACATATTTTTATATGCATTTTAAGATAAGTTTATTTAAATCTAAAAGGGGTCAGATAAAAGGGTGAACGGAGTGCGGTACCGCATGGGAACGAAGAAGACCCCTCTCCCCTCAGTTTCGACGAAAGATGGGATTTTTTTTGTTATGTACGGAGAAACAATTATTGTTTAATTTTTTTATCGTTGAACATCTCCCTCCATTCAACTATTACATTTGAAAATTGTAATTCACCCACACCCACTATGTATATACATGTACTCTTTCAATTTTTTGACCTTTGTAAAACAAGCCATGATGTAAATCAGTTGTCACCTTTGTAAAACAAGCCATCATTAGTTCATTACCAATTCTTTTTCCGCATACTCTTTTATCATTCAGAATAGTATCATGATGTTATTGATCTACAAAGTTTTAGGGTCCCATATGCAGCGCTTTCTAATATTAATGTTCATTTAAATGTATTACAAAAACATACAATGTTTATGATGTTTTTGCTTGAGGCTCCATCTCTTAAATCTTCATATAGTTAGTTTATATTCAAGTTTCATAAGGATAAAAGAAAGAAAATATTATATGAGACCATTGTCGAAGCCTATATAGCCTTCTCTAACTCTCAAGTTAATCTCATATGAGAAATAAGGCTAACTTCTAAGTGAAGATATCATTCTACTCTAGGGGTATCTCACAAAAAGACGTAATAGACATACATTAATATGAACAAGTGGATGTGGAGGGATAAATGATACCAAAATATGTGCATGAAAATGATTATAAGCATCCATGGGTCGTTTCTTGCTCACATGTTAGGCATTTGAGGATATCTCAATGTTTGAGATATCTATTAAACGATTTCTTAAAATACTATGGAGGTGAGTTGTCGGACTAGTTGATTGGAGATCTCCTTGCCTTAATTGCCCCGATCATGTTTAGGTAGATCTATGTGTGTTGTTTTATCATCAAGGTCCAAAATTCGTTGCATTATTATGTGTGAAGGTTCTTCTCGTCATCATCCTCCAGCCTAGACAAAAGGGCAAGTCATGTCCATTCGAGGGAGTCTCATTGATGGTCCTCAAGGTTTGTTGGTCCAAGACATAGACCTCACCCAATTCGATTGGGTTAAACCTAAAAGCATACGTTAGATATTCAACACACCTCCATACTTAGGATTGTTTTAGGTCGTGTTGATTGTACATATTAGGTTTAAAGGAATTGCCTACCGACACAACGGGGTCTATACATGAGAGGTCACCACCACTATCCCACACTCATGCTTGAAGCGGTGGCCTCACAAGTTACGTATTTTTGGCATGCATTATTTCGTGCCATCGGTTCGAACAACAATAATGACGTATTAAATTAATCGTCATTATTCAACATGTGGTAAATAGAACGACCACGAAGGATTCACTTATGATAGTTGAAAATCAATATAAGTATGAGTATTGCCTTATGGATGGGACATACCCTAATTGGTCAACAATTGTGAAATCGATTTCTATTTTAAATGGTGCCAAACGAGTATGATATAAGGTTGCACAAGAAGTGGCAAGGAAGAATGTGGGACGAGCTTTTGGTATCCTTAAAGCTCATTGGTGTACAATTCGTCTATCTCCACGCCATGGCATCTAATTAGGAAAGTCACATATACTTGTATTATTTTACATAAGAGCATTTCAAAAGATGACAAAATAGTATTATGATTCGATTACATTGAAGATCCTCTGGAAGATAATATTTATTTTGGAGTTGTGCTACAATGACACCTACAATAACCTTTTAGCATATCTTATCAATCATACTTGGGTGTGCATGGTCCAATCTGTTCAATTTTAGCCTACAACTAAAACAAAAAACTGACATATCACTTTTTAGGTTTTTAAAATAATTTGATTTCCATTTTTTCAGTCTTTGGTTTTTAGTTTTCACTTCGGTTTTGGTTTACGTTTTTTATTTTGTTTTTGGTTTTCACTTTGGTTTTGGTTTTTGAAACTAATCTTTCCTAAATCTTTAAAAATAATCTTTATATTCTTTAGTCGTTTGCTGCCAAGAAACAAGTCGATTAAACAAGCTTGAGTTGAACTTCAGGGATGACTATTCGGAGACGTTACCTTTGCTGTAGTGTCTTCGTTTGGTCACCATAAATTTCTTCTTTTTTATGGTGAATATTGCAAATAGTTACATCAAAGACTTTCCTCACTTCTCCACTTCATGTAATCATATTTTTTTAGTTCTAATAAAGCATCATTTTAGTTCTTTAAGTTGACAAACAGTGCAATCACCAAAATGCCAATTAACTTTATGGAAATTCTAGGAAAGTTGCTTTCCTCTTTGATATATCTTTATATCTTAGTCATTTTGTGTCTTAGAGTGGAAGACCAAATTTCAAAAACAATCCCAACATAGTAGATTAATTCCATGTACCATTTTTTTTTAATATTTCACAATTTATATAATACTAATTACCCAGTTTGGTATGCTTAGTGGGTAGTATTATGTGTTTAGTGGGTTGTACCCACCTTTGTTTTTTTCTTAAACTCTAACTTCTTTTATTTTAACCTACTAAATTTACATCTTTTACAATTTAACCATAATACTTTTTTTTTTATTCATCTTTGATCCCCGATACTTTTCATATTATACAATTTTATATGTTTTGTGTTTCGCTTACGTCGTCCAACGTTTCTATGCTTACTTTTCGTTTGATTTTATTCTCTTCATTTTTTATTTACTTTTTAATATCAGTTTTTCGGTGTTGGTGGTCACTTGCGGTTGTATGCCATTGGTGGCACTTGACACGGTTTTACCCCCCCGCTGCAACGCAGGGGGCTTAATACTAGTTGAATTTAATTATCAACTAAGATTAATTGTACAATGACCATGATATTAGGTTAAAGCTAATTACGTTTCATCAAAAGAGATTTATGAGAAGCACATTATCTTAAATGAAATTTCAATTTTAAAAGATTAATTAGTTATTTAAAACCTTATTTTAAAATATTCTGTCATTCCAAACATACTCATTCACATTGAATTTTGCCAACACACTCACTCACCTTGAATTCTTCCTATGTTTATCATCAATTACACTATTTAATTATCTTGATTATTATATTGGATTGTCTTAATTGTTGAATTAGATTGGACTTGAATCTCCATACTTGATTATTCCTACCATACTCACTCACCTTGGATTCTTTCAATGTTGATCATCAATTGAGACTTATGTAATTGTCATGATTGTTGGATAGGATTAGACTTGAAACTCCACATTTGATAATAAAATAAGTGCTTCGTGAACTTGTATGTGATATATGCTCATTCTAAATTAGGATTATGGCAATGGATTTCACTGTATTCTGCCAACCAAACACATGACAGGAATCAATTCCAATTCCTTCAGATTCCAATTCTATTGATAGATTCCAATTCCATTAGAAACATTATGAGAATCAAACACCCCATTAAAATCATAAGTTGTAATTTCAAGACATTATTAAAATAAAGGATTGTTAACATTCCTAATCCATTTGGTAGTTTAATTTCTCATTCATTATTATCCCAGTAGAGAATAATATAACGTATTTTGGTGTTTACAATGAGTCTCTAGCTTATTGCTAAATTCTTCGTAATTTATAACAACATTTCTTTAGTGGTTTAAGAAAACCTCAATCAAAGATAACATTATGTATGCTGAGTTCATAATGCTGTTTAGTTACTTTGCCATTAAGTCTACTAATTTAAGTTTATTAATTGATAATATTCCAAAAAAAAAAACTCATTAAATTCTATTAATTTAAGTATGTTGTTTAGTACCCGAACCCCAACTCGAACAACTCAAACAACTCGTTACCCGAACAACCCGAAACCGATTAAACCGATTGTTATTCGGATCGGGTTTCGGATAAACTTTCAACACTAGAAAACCCGAGACCTGAACCGATTAACTGGAAAACCGAATACCTAACCCGGTCAACACCCCTAAATATTATTATTGTTATTATCAATATTATTTTCATTTTTAGTACAACTTTTATTATTATTAAAATTACTTTCATCATACTTTGCTTGATTATTATTTTCTTATTTTTGCAGATTCAAATGATAATCACATCCCAACAACGAAAACACCTACTATTTATTACGGGTCAATAGAATGACATATGTACATAGATAGCATCTATGCAAAACATGTGACAATACGGTTTTCCTAATGTTACGATTTTATATTTTGATTACATTTATTTTTGTAGTATATGTTTCTCATTGTATTACGCCAAACAAAAATATTATCTATATAAAAACAATTAAAAGTTAGAGTGTAGTGTGTAGTGTCATGTTTTCATAAAGCTAGTGGTGTATAACTTTCCTTAAACTTGGATCATTTGAGTGTTTGAAATAGAAAATCACATAGTTTTACATTATTATTTGTGATTGATAAGATCCCACACAACTTTTCCTCTATAAATTCTCCTCCTAAAGTGATATACCTGAATATTGTTTTTAGTATGTATAAATTTTTTTTAATAAAACAAAATAAATTTTATCACATGTTATCTTCTCATGCGGTTTTGTCATGTGTTACTATTTATGCTAGTCAATCATTTAATGATGACATTATATGTTAATGATTTTTTTCATATTTTTCAAATTGTAAAATAATTTTCTTGATAAATTAAAAACATGTTTATTTTTCAATAAGAATTGTAATTTTTTAAAAATAAAGTTTTATTAAATATGAAGTTTTTTAATGCAAAAAACTTTAAAAAGTGACATTGTTTAAAAAACTGTATTTTTGAAAAAATTAGAGTGTTTAATACATGTAATTTTTAACTAATACAATGTAAAACAAACATAAAAATATGCATATTACATGCACGAGGCCTTTTAAAGGAAATTCAAAAGTCTTTATGATCGGCTTCTTTGTGTACAACTAATGCATTTTTGTATGGTTATGATTTTTTAAATTCTTGTTGCGAAACAACAAATCTAAAACCGTTTAAAAATACTTTAACCATTTTATTACTCTTTTTTCACAATTGCTTTAGAACGAATTTTAATTTTCATACCATCCTGAAAAAAAAAACCTAGATTAAAATTATTTATAATCCTTATAGTTAATTAAACTTTAAATTTAGTATTACAACAGCAAAATTGATGTGTATGTTTCAAATTGAAATTTAGATTCGTTAATCTAATTCAAGTAATTCAAAATTCTAGTATGAGAATGAATCAAAATTCTATTCATATGATCGGTTTAATTTTAATTTGGTATATTTCTTTCTAAGCATTGATCTTACTAAAAAAACTAAGTTGTACTTTTAAATATAACATTTAGATTTCTAAAACAAATAAGAATTTAACAAAATAAACTATTTATTAAATTTGCTACTTAAACTGAATATTATGTGTAAATCTAAATATGTGTAAATCTATTTAACAAAACTGAAAGTTAAAAATAACTGTAGACTAACTTCAATGAAAAATATAAAAATAATATTACATGCAGTGATGGTGACATGGACCGAAAGAGGGCGTGACCTCATCATCACCTTCATCACTACGCCAAAGAAACCAAATAACGTCAAGGATTTTGGCTAATCAACACTAAACACATAGAAGGAGACGAGGGTGTGTGGAACAATTGCGTGGGTTTCAACTAATGTATCAATCGTAGCGGTGTGATAATACCGCCACCGCAATGTGATGGGGTGCAGCAGGTACAACTCACATTTAACCAATTGCACATACTCTACTAGAGAGTTAGGGGGCGTTTGGTTGGAAGGAATGGAATGGAATTGAGAAACTAGTATAATTTTTAAGTAAAATTATGTTTGAGTGAGCAATTAAAAGTAAACTCAAGGGAATGTTTCACCTCAAATTCCCTTGGTTGTGAGATTTCAAAATCCTTCCACCTAGAGAGGGAATTTGAAATCCCACAACCAAAGAAATTTGAATTGAAACATTCCCTTGGGTTTTACATTTCATTACCCACTTAAACATAATTTTGCTTGAAAATTATACTAGTTTCTCAATTCCATTCCATTCCATTCCATTCCTTCCAACCAAACGCCCCCTTAGTATATTTCAGTTATTAAAGTGCAAAATAATACGAGTACGGTTATAGTAAAAAAAATATTTAATCTAAAAAGCATAAGAATAATTATGATCTAGACACGTGTTCTTCTTATGTTTTAAGAAGGATGACATTTTGATAATTGTGTCAAATACATCAGCTCATTATGTCTTATACGTTTATTGTGTCAAATATCAGTTCATTGTGTCATGCAATTTTCATCTTTTGTTATATTATTAATATTTTTGTTTTATATTTTAGATCATTTTGTGTTACAATTATCATTGTTTCTATAGATTGTATAAACATGTTATCAATCATAAACCTCCCGATCTACTTACTGCAGCCCAGGAATGAAAACGTCGTCTAGGCGTTACCTGTTGCTCCGATCTCCCCTACGCATAAGACGTTGTCTGGGGTATTTTACAATTATAAATACACAATAATATACTTTTATTAATGTATCTTTCAAAACTCATAATGTTGAATATTAATTGATTGTTGCAGTTCCTCCATATCATTTGATCTTAACAATTGATTAAAAAGATTGATAATTGATATTACTTCTTACACTTTTTAGTTTTAGTAAATATTTTATTTGAACCTTACCAAATAATATAATACCTTTTTAATACAATAATCGAAATTTCAAAAACTAACATAACTATATAGAAATTTATTATTAAAACAATATATATCTAATAGCAACCAATGATCCTTAACCCAACTGGTTAAGGTTAGATACCCATGACATGTAAATATGGTAAAGGTCATGCGTTCAAATCTTGTTTTTAGCAATATGTTCAGAGTTAAACCAGTGGGTTTTTTCAGCAATATGTTTTTTCATGAGGGGGTTGGGGGTGCGGTCCCAACTGGGATCTATTAAAATAACACCTATCATTTAAAATAGGATCGTGCATTTGCCGTTTAAAAAGAAATATATATCTTATAGCACTAAAATCTAAAAAACAACATGTTACGTGTAGGTAACTTAATTAAAAAGAATCCTCGGGGCACGTGGTTGCAAGTGTGCATATAACACTACAACAACCAGAACAATTCATCTGAAGAGGTCAATTCCACCGTGGATATTATTATTATTACATTCACCGCCACCGGACCACCGTACCCTCGCTGGAAACCACCGCCGGAGTGTTCCCCACGCTTCATCTCCGTCATCGTTCACCACCTCTCGTTTACGCAATCAATCACACCACAACACACACACACACAATCGTGCATCAATCACACACTCACTATTGTGTGATTGTGAATCAACCGATCTGCACACGATGGGCGACTCCGCCGCCGCGGACGGCGGTGACAGCAGTTTGTCGGGGAGAAACGTCGGTGAAGAGGTTTCGAGGCTTGTGGAACAGAGTAAGGAGTTGCAGGAGTCTGCATCGGCTTTGATTTCGAGAAACTCGCAGGAGGATGCGTCGTTACGACAGCGAGCCCTAGCGCTTGATTCGAATATCAAAATGCTTCGATCGTTCATTGATTCGTCTGTGAAGAAAGGGAATTTGGATCCCAAACACGCGGAAAAAGTAAGGAGATGGTGATTTTGGTCATTCAGATTCAATTGTTGTGTGGATTTAGGGCAGGATTCGTGTAGTGTTGATCTGGTTTTGATTTGCATGTTTGCAGCTGTCTGAAGAGCTGAGTAGAGCGAGTTATACATTGAGTGAAGGAGATGCAGCTACATTTCTTCCTTGCAAATCACATGGTGTGTTGCTTTTGTTTGATATTATGCTTCTGAAATCTGGCCTTTTGCATTACTAATTTGTAGTTGTTTTTGTTTCTTCCTTTTTTGTAAAGTAAAAAGAGGGGAAATCATGACATTTATACTCAGCTGTGAATCTTATGTCTGTTAAAGTTTTTCCTGCAAAGTGAAGGGGATTGACTTTAGTTTTACGAATGATATTTATTCAATTCTGTGACATCCTGATATAATTTCAGGAATCTATTATTCATCGTAACTGATAGCAGGCATATAGAAATGCTAGTATCTCTTTGTTCAACGTGTGGAGTGTAGTATTCATTTTTGTTTGTTGATTGGCTGTTGTTGGGTTATAGGACGTTTCTTGAGGATGTTTCTTGGTCCCATAAATGTTCGTGCTAACAGAAAGGATATTCAATTGAAGGTTAAAGAGGAATACTATAGTTTCAGGGTAAGAATCATTGCTTTTGCATCTTTATATCATGTAAAAATGTTCAAATTGTGGGCCCATTATGGATAGGTTATCACTTGCTCATCACATGCAGTGGCGGATCCAGAAATTTTTTTTACCGGTGTCACTATGTTTAGGTTTTCAGATGTTTGAGGAGTTTTTTTTAACTAGGGGTCACTGAAATCAACCAAAATTACAATAACAGTATTACACATTAGGATTAAGAAATCACATAAATGACGTCCTGGTGCAAGTTATGCAAAGAGCCTAAAACAACTACAAAATCCCAAAGCTTCTCTTTCTTTTGGACTTAACGTGTCATCATCCGAAAATATATGGCATCACTCGAATGATGATACAAATATAACATATTTTTTTTACTGATGTCACATGACTCTGGTCATCTCTACCTGCAATCCGCCGCTGCTCATATGATGGTGACCTGAGTTGCACTTGATACAAGTTCCCTCCCCTTAAATAGATATTGTGCTCATACGCATGTTCAAGATGTTCTTTTTTCTTGTTTAGTTTAGTGTTACCACTTTAATATTTTTGTCTGAACAATGGACAGGATAGAACTGCATATCTGTTTTTGTTTTTCCCATCGTTGCTACTGGTGCTAAGATCACAACTTTGGGGTGGATGTTTTCCTGCATTACCTGTACAGCTATACCAGGTAGACAATTTTCTTTTCACCGGTAGTAATTATGTGTATTTTTAAAAAAATATCAGTGAATAAACTTGTTACAAGAGAATAACTAATATGCCCTTTTCAGGCATGGTTGCTCTTTCTCTACACAGCATTAGCTTTAAGAGAGAATATTTTGAGAGTTAATGGAAGTGATATACGTCCATGGTAATTCTATGTGATTTTCTTCATGTTCTGTTAATCTGTTATTTTGAAAATGATGTTATGTATATTTGCTTCAACCTGTTTACCTATGAGCAGGCTGGATAAAAAAAAGCTGGTCAAATGGGTTAAAAGTCACCTAATGTCTACAAGATTTCTTTTCATCATTGTGACAGTAGTATTATTGTGATCACAGTTATCTCGTTAATAATTAATAAAAATATATTAAAAAAATGTACAAGAGTCAAGAAAGTGCTTGGAGGTCAACGCGGCCTGGCCCATTTGACCTGCGAAAACCTATTTCAACTAGCACCAGTTTCAATCTGTTTTGCCACCTCTACATAAAGTCAAAACACATGTTCCTGCAAGGTGTGCTTTGAAGTTATATCATGTAATATAGTTTCTTTATTCATTATGAATAATGAATAATATGATTGATTTGGGTATAAATGATGCATTAAAGGTTTGTGATGGTGCAGGTGGATATACCATCACTATTGTGCTATGGGTATGGCACTCATCAGCCTCACATGGGAGATAGAAAAGCAACCCGACTGTGCCCAGAAGCAGGTTATCCATTTATAATATACCTCTTTTTTAGAATTTATTTTAATGTCCCTTAGAACGAAATATTCATGTGTGTATTCAACCAATTTGCAGAAAGGGATACAGTTGTTTTTGAGATGGGCAATCATGCAAGGAGTGGCAATGCTTTTACAAAATAGATATCAAAGGCAGAGACTCTATACACGTATTGCACTTGGGAAGGTGCTTTTAACAGAACGTCTCATAATCTTTAGTCTCAAGATTAACATACGAATTATAATTTATTAAAATAGTCCTACTTTTTTCCATATTGTAAAATCTATCTTGGATTGTGAGATTTTTGAGGGACTCATACGCACTGGATTATTATGATGTCGCTGTTTCGACTTATGATTGTAGGCTCGAAGAATGGATGTTGTGTGGGGTGAAACTGCTGGAGTAAAAGGTCAACTATGGTTGTTATTGCCCATACTTTTTGTCTTGCAGGTCATTTACTTCCCAATTATGTTTATAAATTATGCAATTTGTTAGAGTTGTGTTGGGTGTAAAGAGAAACATTGTTCTATACTTAAACATTCACTGCTTATATTCTTACTACAGGCTTTTGAAGCATATGTGGGTGTGCTATTGCTACAAACTGCGGTGGCTGGTGTTGTTTCTGAATGGCAGGTAAGAAACTCCACAATTATAACATTTTGTAGAGGTAGAATTTTCGATCTTTCATGTGGGCCCGTTTGGGTGGTGTTTCATCTCAAACGTGGTCATATGGGTTTAAAAAAGGATTAGGTAAAAGTTAGGCATGTGAATGGGGTAGAAAGTTACCAAATGTCTAGATAATATATAGAAAGCTGACAAAAAGTATTAGTTGGTCAACCTAACTTGACCAGCCCGTTTTGAACTGTTACCCAACCCGTCCAAATTTTCCCCTCTAGTATTTCATCTTACGATATGCTAACGTCGATGATCTTAAATGTGTTTGGCAGGTAGTTACCTGTGGAATCCTTCTGATAATCATGGCTGTTGGGAATTTTGCAAATACAGTGCAGACTCTTGTACTGAAATCCCGGTTCAAAGCGAAAATGAAAAAAGGTAAAAGCAAGAGTGACTTGACTCAGGCATCAAACCCATCAAAGGATCAATGATTCCCATAGTCATCTCAATAATCAGAACAGTGATATGTCAAGATGAAAACAGACTTTGATACTTGAAACAAGCCTCTTACCCTTCTGATACTGTTGTTTGTTTATTTGCAAGTATGAACTTTTGGATTTCATAAACAGTTAGGTTAGTGCCAGTTTTGTTTCAGTTGTGTCCAAATTAATAAAACAACTTTTTTTTTTTTGTTTTGTTCTTATTTTTTGTTTTTTTTTTTAATTTCTTCAATATTTGCATATTCCATACTTTTTGGGACCAGATATCCTAAAAAGGTGGAGGGAGTGGTGTTCCCACTTTTTGTTATTTCTTGTTATTTTTTTTTTATTCCATACAACATATGGAATATGCAAATATGCAAGTAATAGATCTCGAGTCCCCATGCAAATATTAAATTTCTTCAATATTTGCATATTCCATACAACGTATAAATAAACACATTAGAAGATCACCCTGTGTTGATTTAATAATATTATGTATAAACCCTAAGATGGACCTGTAAATACTTTTACATGCTGATAATAAAGAGATGTTTGAGAATTGAGAGGCGGAGGGTAAGCCCCTATCATCAAATGGCATCCTTCGGGGATGGTTACCACATCAGGCATAATGAGTTGAGTTTACTTGAGCCAACGCCTAGATGTTAAGGTGGAGGGAGTGGTGTTCCCACTTGGCTCGTGCCGCTTGTCTCTATTCTCCATTGTGTCTAGTGTTTGTCTAATTTGGCAGAGCCATCCCCGTTTCTTGTCTCGCGTTCCTTGTTACAAAGCACCATATCAACCGGGAAATAGTATTCATGTTGGTACTAAAAGGGTGCTACATTAGTTTTTACTCTTCCTACCACACCCATTCCCTCCACCTTACGTGCCCAAGGGTATAAATATCGAAAATGATTATAAGAATGTACTTTGTTATCTTTTAAACGAGCTTACTTTGTTTATAGGTTATCTTCACTAAAATATCTTATACTTGAGATTCGTATTGTAACTATGTTAGGTCCTATCTTTTAATAATTTAAAAAGTAACATCATTTATAACATAACATTTTCATTAATGACAATACATTGTGGCTGACAATAAGGCTAATGTTATAGTCGATGAGGCGATGAACATATTATAGAAAACGATAAATGAGAGAGAAATTATCAACTAAGAGTAATAGTGAAGTTAGAATTTTTTTATAGCGACTTAGGATTTCAATTTAGTGTTAATTTTTTATATTAGGTTGATTGATATAATATATATATATATAATTATATATCTTTATATAATCTATCAAATATAATAAAATGCTATGTATAAGTTATATATATAAAAAAAAATAAAAAATATTTTGAGCTGAACCGAGCCACGCGAATCTTTGCTCGTGCTTGGCTTTTTAACAAACTGGTATGAACAGATTGACTCTTTTACAACCAAACAAATGTTCGAATGATTATTTTTCGAACAAATTACAAACGAGTATCGACCCACGAGCGTTTTGAATATCCCTTCTTCACATCAAGTCAAAGTCAAAGACACCCGCCTCTCTTTTATCTTGGAGAGCAAACATCAAACAAAACAATAAACATTTAGGTCGATTAATCTTGTTAATGGGTTCCAATAACCTCACAAGATCACAAAAACTACAAGATTTATCTCATAGAATTCGTCAATCAAAGTCTTTTTCCCCTCTTTCAAACTCTTTGCCCAAACAATCTCAAAGATTCAAAAGACCCAACAGAGCTGCAGTTCTGATTTGTCTATTCGAGCAAGAAGATGATATATACGTGATTTTAACCAAAAGATCATCAAAGTTGTCCTCTTTCTCTGGTAAAGAAAGCGATGCCCTCTATGTGTTTGATGAAATGCCTGAATGAAGTTGAATTGGGATTTTTCCCCTTTGATGATGTAGGACAAGTGTCTTTGCCTGGAGGTAGAACCGATGAAGGAGATGCAGATGATATTCATACGGCGTTGAGGGAGGCTGAGGAGGAGATTGGGTTGGATCCTGGGCTTGTGGATGTTGTTGCTGTTCTTGAACCATTTGTAAGTAAGGTAAAGTATTATTTGTTTATAGTATGTAGTCTAGTGATATCAATAATAAATATACATAACCAGATGTTCCTTAAATGAAAATAGAAAATCATCAATAATAAAAGGTCTTAAAATATAGACATCTCATATTATAAATTGACACCCTTATATACGTCTCTTATGGCACCATACGCGGTGTATAGGGTTGAAGACATTAAAAACGAGAAAAATTCGGGGGTTTGTTAGAGAGCTATATGCCCAATATAACCCTATACGACACATATAGGGTTATACAGCGCGTATAACAAATTTCAACATTGACTACAAAGAAAAATTCAGGGGTTGTCAGAGGAGTTATACGCCCCGTATAAGGCTATACGACCCCCTATACGACGCGTATGGGGCTATACAACCCGTATAAAAATTTAATGTGTTAATTTATAATTTTAGGATGTCTCAATATTCATACCCTTAATCAAACATATACATTTGATTGTAATGTCAGGGGAATGTGTATGTGGTTCCAGTGATTGGTATACTGTGGGATAAGCAAGCATTTAATCCAGTTTTAAATGCCCAGGAAGTGGAATCAATATTTTATGCTCCTTTTGAGATGTTTCTCAAGGTTGGTTTTCTTGTTTTTCTCGAACTATTTTCATTAGGTATGTTAGAATCCAGTTTTTAGATATTGCAATTTCTAGTATGTACTTACATAATGTGTGTTTGTTTATGAATGGTAATTAATCATTTAGTGGTCACATGGGTAAAAATAACATAACTGTTGAAAGGAAACACATCAAACCTTTGAAACTAAACCATCTTATTTATAAAAGTGAGATGTTTAATTATAGGAAAGAGAAGAGAACGTGTTATAAACTGAAAACATTGCAAGGTATGAGACTTGTCTCACATCGGTTGTATGGGTAGGCCACAAATGGGTTCCTTCACCCTTCAGACTAGTCTTTTAAGTTTAGTTCTTTCGTTTGGTCTACAACAGAATGTGTCCGGTTGACCCTACCCTGGCACGTTTTGACTTTGCTAAACAGTAACCGTGTTGACTCGTTCCCAATCCAAACCAACCCATCCCTTTTGCCATATTTACAAAATATAATCTTAAAGATCAGATTGTGTTGATCCAGGATGAAAATAGAAGACAAGAGGAGATAGAATTTCAAGGAAGTAGAGGCTTATTTCACTACTTTGATCTCAAAACAAATAATCAGGTTTATGTGATATGGGCTGTAACCGCTGCTATCTTGATCACTGCTGCATCCCTGTTCTACCAACGGCCACCTGATTTTCAACCAAGGATGCCTAAATTATGGAACATAAACCACAGCAGACTATAATGTTGCAGCACCCTAATTGTAACTTTAAATGAATTTATCTAGCATTGCATTGTACATTCATATGTTTATATATATTTCTTTCTGTAACTGTGAGAGGGAGACCGTGACCCCACCAATAAAACCCTGCAAACTAATGGGACTTGGTTAAACACAGCTTACGCTAGATGGATAACCAATAGAAGCTTTGCTACCACGAACAAAGATTGCATATAATAAGTAACTCGGTAAACCAATCTAGATTTGTCAAAAAGAAATATCATATGATAGCCCATAAGTTGCAAAGGGTATGGAAATCACAAATCCAGTCGAAACGACTTTGTTCAGCTAAACACTTCATAGAATTTCTCGATTACGAGTAAACCTGAATCAATCGACTCAAGAGGATCCTTCCTTAATCTGTGTCTTAAACAATTTGGAATCACAACAGCAATATCTTCAGATGTCACTTGGTCTCTACCCTTCAAAGCAGCCAATGCTTTTGCAGCCCGATTAGTAACAATATCGCCTCTTAATCCATCAACGTTCAGTTCAGCGCAGACTTTTGATATCTTAACACGAAGATCATGATCAATTTGCACAGAAGAAAGACGACTTCTAGCTGAGGAGATTTGATCTTGAAGTTTTGCTTGATCAGCGTTGTAAGTTTCACGAAACTCTTTAGGGTTTTTATCAAAACGGGCTCGTTCCTCGACAATTTTGACCCGAAGTTCAGCATCACGAACTGTACCCACTTGAGCATGCATCCCGAATCTATCAAGCAATTGTGGTCTGAGTTCACCTTCTTCTGGGTTACCTGACCCGATGAGAATGAAACGGGCCGGGTGTGATATTGATATACCTTCTCTTTCAACTGTGTTCCATCCGGATGCAGCTGAATCAAGAAGAACATCAACTAAATGATCATCTAAAAGATTAACTTCATCAACATATAGTATCCCTCTGTTTGATTTAGCAAGAAGACCAGGCTCAAACGCTTTGACTCCCTCTGTAAGAGCTTTTTCAATATCAATCGTTCCACAAACTCGATCCTCTGTGGCTCCTAGTGGAAGGTCAACCATGTTGATTTTGGTTTTTATGGTTGGAAGTTTTTCACCTTTCATTAATTTCTCTCTTACTTCCATTCCCATTGATTCAGGGTCTTCTGGGTCTGAGTTAAATGGGTCGGCTGCAACGACTGTGATTTCAGGAAGTAAATCCACAAGTGATCGAACAGTAGTGGATTTACCAGTTCCTCTGTCCCCCATAATCATGACACCACCAATTTTTGGATCAATGACATTTAACAGAAGGCATAGTTTCATCTCATCTTGCCCAACTATTGCTGCAAATGGATAAACGGGCCTCTGGCTTTCTTTTGACAGTTTCTGTGCCTGGTATTCATCGGTATATTGTCAGCAAAACAATGAAAGGGGTGGCACTTTCGGCACATTTACTCATAAATGGTTCAATTTAGGTCGTGTTATATCTTAAATGAGTCGAATCAACACAATCAGCTAAAAGGAGAACAAACCAAATAGATTAAATCAGTTTATTCAACTATCCAGAATTCAGCTTATCATCGTAATAATATTGTTTTTCAAATCATACTTTAACGCGTTAGTTATTTATAAAAAAAATGAAAAGAAATATACAAAAATCTATGCAGGTCAACCCAATATGGCTCGCGTGTAAACAACTATACCTGTTCTTGGGCAGGGCTGATTTCAGTGGCGACATTTGAGACTGAAAAATGAGACCTTCCTTTCTTTACTGGAACTCCAGTACCTCCATAAAGCCTCCTAACTTGATTCAGCCCTGCATTGACATCAAATTTCACTTATAAGGTTTCATTTCTATTTTCGCCTTGAATTAAGCAAATTCGGGCCACAATCACATCTTCGTTTCTACTCAACACATACACTCTGGACTCGCAAAACGAAAATGCGCAGGAAAAAACATATATAAACTTGGAAAATAGTGGCATGAGACTCATTATCTAAACACTAAAAAGTAAAATTATAAACAGCCATCATGTTTCGACGATTTTAGTCTCATTTAACACATGCCATCAACAAGTGGCACTGATGTTTACAGTCTGAAAGTATTGATCTCCAAAATTACAACTCAGGTTTTAGCTAATCAATGAACAAATCATTAAAAACAATCAATTTTCTTATGGATAATCTTACATACCTAAAAGAAACAACTATGAAATTAAAAACCTACGATATCACAAAACATCTTTCTTAAACAAACGATTCAAAGTTCCATACCCCAATTTCCCTAACTCCGCAACCAAAGCCATAAGAAATCAGCCCTTACTTTCTACATTTTCCTCCATAATACTTTCTAACCCTACGAAACGTTCATTATTAACAGAAATTCTCTTCGCATTCCACATTACAATCGATCATGACAATAATTGAACAAAAGACGAAAGGTAAACATGAAAACCTGTGTTAAAAGATAGAGCTCGAATCGAGGTCTTTGAGGAGGATGAAGAAGAAGAGATCGATCGATAGGTGAGCAATGAGGTTGCAGAAGAGGAAGTTCCTAGTAATCCAGCCATGATTATTCAGGAATTGATTGAGGTTTTAGGTGAGTTCGAATGGCATTGGTGAAGTAATCAGTGTGATTTTCTACAGGTTTTTAGGGTTTGATGTGGATAAGAAGATAGATTTCATTTTTGATTGGTCTGAGTTATAACTTTATGGTCCCTTTTGATTTTGGAGTCAGTCCACGCGACAGCTTTGTTTAATATTTTTTTTAACGACCACCAAAATAACTTTTAAGTTTGATCACCGGGTAAATTTATTGACGAAAGAACACTTACGCCCGTAAACACAGAAAGCGCTGGTGATCCGGCCCGTCCATCATTCCAAGAAAAACTCACCATCTAAAGGCTTATTGGTGGTAAAACCATTGGCCCACTTTGAACATATTACATCAAGTGAGACCATGACATTCAATTTGAAAAATCATGAATGTCTCTTCCCAAACCAATTAAAAACTCTTTTTTAAATGTACGACTCTGTTTCAGAATACAATTTTTATTTTAATCGGGTATATTTATTCCGATTCTTAGTCGGAATTGCACCTCCAATTTCTGAACCCTTAATATTTTTGCTGGGAATGAAACTTGAATACAAAACTTTTTTATTTTTAATTGTCTTTAGTATCTCACTTTAACCACATTCTAAAGAATACAAGTTTCGACCATTGCACCATTTCAATGTAAATTTATAAACTACTTTTAAATTAATTTTTTTGAATGGCGTTTGAAATTTCCCTTGATACCTAAGTGAGTTTTCGTGAGACGGGATTCCAACCGTTCATACTGATTTTGACGCTTCGAGTCTGACTCACCAAAAAAATCATCAAGGAGGAAACCCACCCCTGTAGAAAAACCCCCTTAAGTCGAATTTTGAACTTGTAACCAAAAAGATCCAAAACAATAACCATCACCTTCATACCATAGTACAAGAAGGCCAATGGTTAAAACTTACTTTTAAATGATACAAAATTACAACTAATACTCTTGCTATAGTATTTTAAGAGTGTGTGAAACGTAATTTTTTGTAATCATTTTACTTTGTTTATTGGATTTTAATAATTTCAACTTTTATTTATTAGTCGGGATTAATCCCAACTTAAGAAATGTTTACAGACACTTCTAACTTTAAGCTTATTTTCCTTCAATGATCATTTACTAACTAAGAATTAACCTCTGTTAGTTTTTTTGATGAAATTGGGCCAACTTTGAGCTAATTTTCAACTCGGGCGCCACCTAGTCTCTATTAGGTCCGTTTTTCGTTGTTTAGCCTCCATTGTCACCTGAAATCTATCTCTAACGAGTCAAGTGATTCAAATCAGAAGTTGAAGATTAACAGGTTTTAGAGTGTGGAAGTTTCAGATTGACCGACTTGATTGTAGATGTCAACTTTCTGATTAGTGTTTTGACCATAAAAGCAGTCTACGCCATCAAAAATCTAATGTGGTTAACTCTCTGTTAATAAGGGATTATTGGATGAAAATAAACTTAAAGTTGAGAGTATCTGTAAACATTTTCGCAATTGAGATAAATCCCGACCAATAAATAAACGTTAAGATTATTAAAATCTATTAACTCTTTTACTTGTAACGTACTTTCATTAAAAGTTGTTACATAAAAGTACTGATCCCTTTAAGTTATGATATTCACCTTATACTATTGTTTTAGAATTTAGACTGATCAACACTTCAACTTATTGAGATAATGATATGTATGATTAAGGTGTCCGAGTAAAATACCAATGATCCTTAGCTTAAGTGGTGGGGGTATTGAGTTCAAGTTTTATATGCGATAAAAATAAAAGGAGGTTTCAGGTGGATTAAGGGGTTTTCTCATCTAATGTGTGTCTCCTCCTAATGATGATATTAGGTTTCGTACTTAATTAATGAAGATAATCGGGTGGACTAGTGACCCGTCAGTAATACAATTAATTGTTTAAAAAAATATAAGTAAGAGTTGTAATTTAATTATCTATACTTCTATAAACTTTATTTATACTCTTCTTTCTTCTTTCTTTTCCTTAAATAACCTCTAAGCACTCATTTTACTTTCTTAATCGTTAAACTTATGATATTGTCTTCCGGTTAGGTTTGATGCTCGTTCAAACAAAACAGGTTGTTTTAACAGGTCGAAAAAACTTAAATTTTTATATGAAATTAAAATACTACGCGAAAGTGACTTTTTATAAAGACAACATAAAACTTAAATATCTGTTAGAGAAAGTGTTTTAAAATAATTTTTAAAGTTTTTAGAGAAATAGTGTTTTTTCTATTTACTTTTTCGTAAAAGTTATTTCTTATTCTTTTAAAAACATTGTTTATTTGTTTTCTAAAAACATTTTTCAGTTTATTTGCTATACGTGACGTATAGAACAAGGGTGGGTTATATCAGTGTCAACCGATTCATTTATACGCAGCGTATAGCCTTATAATTTTTTTAGTTTTCACTTCGTATATTCGTTTTGTTGTGCAGGAGCGAGGGGCGGTGTACGGTGACACATATATTACGTTGATTGCTCGAGCGTTTGGTTATCTTCCCCGTTATCTTGCTTATGTTTCTCTAGCAATCAAGCTCGTGAGACTACATTGCCAAACGTTGTTCGGCATGCATGTTATACTTCAGTTTCTAGGCAACATACGATTCTCTTTTCGAGCCGTCGAGATCGGCGTTGATGATCCGCAGCAACAACCTTATTAGCAGCCGCATGAGCAGCAACCGCCACATAAGATGCATGAGCAGTTATCACACAGTTTACTCGACACATTTACACATATGTGAGGCTGCTTGCACATATGGAGGGATTTATGTAGAAGGTTGCTGAGAGTTTGCATGAGCAGAGACATCGGCTCGATTGATAGAGTCGGCGGCTCGAGGACTTGAGAATCTTATGGAGTGGCATGTTCAGCTCAAGATTGCGCGAGTGTGTACCTCAGGTATCGATCCTCCGAAGTTGTCACTGCCTTGATATTATCCAGACTCGCCGTAGTTTTATATTATTATTAGAATTATAACTTTTATCTTGTTATGTATGTAAAAAGTTTGCTACTTATATATATGTATGCTTTATACCTTTTAATTGTCTGTATTTTTACACATTCATAAGTTTTTTAACTTTTCGCTTTACTCTTATAAATTTTAAGATTTAAAAATTTGTAAATTTCGAATATGTCATTGAACATGGCTATTATTCTATACGTTACGATGTAATTTCATTTAACATGCCGTTGTGCATCATAATATACAAACCATCGAGACACAAGGTTTGTAGCAACGTTTTGAAATTAGTTATTCACTTTTTTTTTCCTCCGCAACGCAGGGGTCTCTTACTAGCTTTATTTTAAAATTAAAAAAATGTTAAGCGATGAATGAAAATTAATTATAACTAGAAGGGCTCGACCGTGCGTTGCGCGGTTTCTACCAAGTAGATACAAATACATTACAAAAGAAAGCGGGTTTGTCAAATACAAAAAAGAGCACCAAAGGTGTTAGGTTGTAGATACAAAAGCTATAGCAGGATTGTCACTGTTAGATACAAAGTCTTGCTATTCCACGCGAACGCTTTCTACTTGAATGCTAGCATTATCTATTAAAAGAATCACGTCCAAAAAAATGTAGATTTGAAAGATAATAAAAAATCCTAATATAGCATGTTAAAATTTTCTCACCCAAAGGATATGCAGATCTGAAACATTATAAATTCTAATACTGTAAACTAATTAGAAAGTGCATACTATATCAAAACATAAATGCTAACCAAACGAAGGCACACCTAACACATTATTAGCAATGATAACAACGTAGCTACAGAAAGTACATGTCCAATATTACTTAAAAGGAAATCACAATTGAACATTCTTTACGTACCTGCATGAACAGCGGATCAAAGTGCAGAACTACCTACAAAAAAAGAAAACAACTTAGAATCCGACAATCAACAACATAACAAAATATATTAGATTAACGAAATGAAAGGTTATTAAAGGAATTATAAATTCTTATCAAGTTCGTGTAAGTAAGAGTTTCTAATTAAAAAGTATAGTTTGACCTTTTTAGTACTCAGATTTCTATGTTATTTTGAAGAGGAATAACCTAGGTGTACAAATTTATACAAAAACATAGGAAAATATTAATCCCGTCCAGCACACATAAATTTAATATAAAGACTAACAAACACATAAGCGCAAGGGAACTGCAGTCTCTATTTACAGGTCAGGCGTGAAGTGAATGCGATAAGAGAAGACTGCCCTCCGTCGACCAATTTTCCAAGGCGTCGGGAAATCCAGACTGTAAGTTGAACTAAAGCACATTTGGTTGTCAAATTCCACAACTTGTCTGGATTAAAACGGGTTGTTTCCTAATTGGGTTGGAGTTATTGAGTTTTGTAAATAACGGAGGCTTTGAATATAATTATATAATATATTATCGCAATAATAAGCTAAACTCTTTTTAACATAGCAATCTAAAATGTTTTATGCATTTGAACACACTTTTAAATGACCTTTGACCCTTGACCCATTAATTAGCATACTATTAATAAAGCAAAGGATGAACAGTAGTATATACAACTGTTGTTGCATGATGTACAAGCCTTCTCTTTTATCACCGCTTACGCCTTCCTCATGCTTTTAAAGAGAGAGAGTGAGGGGTTTGTAGTTTTGGACTGCAGTGGTGCTACCGGCGCTCACCGTTTCCACCGTTGCATGGCACCGGTCAAGGCTCCAGGTGTTGCCTATCCTCTCCTCTGCATAGAAGTCTGGAGAGAGAGTGAGGGGTTAGGAAGGATGCCTGGGAACCAGTCATTCACAATCTTGACTGAGTGTTGTGATCCTGGACGTTAGTGGTTGGCTTTTGTGCCGCCTTTGTGGTGGCGTCGAGGATGGCCGCTGGAACTGGTCGTTCCTGATTACGACAGAGTTTCGCCCTCTTCGACTCCGGCTGTCGGTTTTCTGCTCGCCTTTGGTAGCGACGTCGAGGGTGGGTGTTCCACCTCCTATTTTCTCTTTGATGTTCGTTTGGATCATAATAATTTCCTTTGTGTTCCTGTTTGTAGACTACGATTGAAAGCAAAAAAGTGATTTGATGTTCATATTTCTGAACCTTAGGCGTATGAAGTTCTATGATTTGTCAAAGGTTTGTTTTGAATGATGCTAAATCAAATCTATAAAAATTGTGTTTCATTTTTACATTAGTTTGACTTTTCTATCTTTTGTGAACAAAGTACTCGATGTTGATCCAATCAATGGAAGAGGCAACAATCTTGAAAGGCTATTAAACTTGAATGGTAACACTTCTATGATAATTATGTGCCTTTATTTTCTGATATGCTGTTTATGCTCACTCTCTTGAAGACTTATATATTAAACTCTTTTTTGTAGCTGCATGCTTGATAAGATGAAAGAAAATGCCCAAGGTATAGCATGAATCACATATATAGATGATGAATTAGTTGTATGTTATTGATGATTTTAAGCGTGGGGGGTTTTTCTTCTTATTATCATCATTCGATCAAATTGCTCTTTTGAAATAGCCAATTTCTCTCTTGAATAGTCAAACTCAGATTTGGTTCTTCCCAAATTACTTTGCTAGGCTTAGATCCATGTAACTGAACATAATTTTGGATGGAATATTATCCAAAAAGTCTTGGATTTAAGGCTTGATTATGATTCATTTATGTATTATTCGAATTATCAATTTCTCTGATGTTATCAAGACATTTTCATCCTCTTAAACTCATATAATAAAATCAACCCATACGTAGATCTGTGTCTTCTTTTTTGTAGACCTTTTGTATCATAAAGACTTTCATCAATGTAGGTGTTAGTAAGCTTTTGTGTCTATTTACCGGTATATGCATATATTTTCATCAATATTTTGATTTATCTACAATTACTTTTGTAGAAACAAAAATTACTTGCATGCAAAGTTTCGGTGCCCTGTTAAACTAATGTTTACTCTTAAAACCTATTGGGTCAATTGGGTGTTTGTCAAAGAAAATTACGGGTAGTTAGCTTTTTGCTGGTGTTCTTTTATGATTTGAGGATTCACATGCAAAAGTATGCACTTCATGGAAAAAAGAAGACTGCACTCAGACAGATGACTCTATTACTGCCCTGGAGACTCTACAAGATATGAATAGGATCAGAATCATCGATGGACGATAAAGAAGACCACATGGGTATGCTCAATGATAAACGCTAGCACCCTTCTCTAAGCATTTATTCTTTGTTATATCAAAATATATAATGGGTACTTTGAGTCCCCTATATAACAAACCTATTTTTCTAAACTTGACAAATTACCAACCAAATCTTATTGCAAAATATGAGAAATGTTAAACCTTTTGTAAGACTATTGCTACACCTTTTATAGGCCAGCTATTATTGTAAATTATGGAAAATGTTAAACCTTTGTAACGCAACTATTAAATCTCCTTGAAACTGTTGTTGCTCCTGTTAAACCCTTATGTAATGCAATATGGCAACTCTTATAGTAGGCCGGCAAGTGTAAAATGAGGCCCAGAGAATTCATGTCATGTGTTGGTTGGTATACAGTTGCTTTACATGTTTCCCTGTTGTTGATTTCATGCGATTGTAGTTGCATTTTGCTTTCATGGACTTTAACTTACCTTAAGGTTTTTGTTAACTTTTGCGATCACTATTAGTTTTTAGTTTTTCCCGCCCCGCCGCGAAGCGCGGGGTTTTAAAACCCTAGTTAACATCAAATGGGCAAAATTTGCACTTGTATATAACCTCATGAAATATTTTCAGATTGACTTTTCCCTATATGGAAAAGCTCAAAAAATCAAATATTTTGAAGTTTTAAAAAAAATTTAGGAGCAAAGGTTTTAGATACTAATAACATGATGTATTTGACTTGTAAAACCTCTTCATAGTAGACAATAAATACACAATTCAATATGATATATCTAAACTTACATGCTACTGCCATTTACCAAATTTTGATTGATTAACAAATTAAAACTATCAATTGACAAAGCGATCAAGCAAGCAAAAAATTGAATTCCTACTACCAATTAACCCACCGCCACAATTAACAAATAAAATTTACTAAACAAAACTAACAATTAACAAATAAAAACTTACATTTAACAAATAAAAGCCAAATTCAACACTATGAAGTAATAAAATTGTTGGGTGTCGAATCCAGCAAATAAAATGTAATTATAATGTGAACCTACCGTCACACACACTAAGAATAGTATGAGCGGAAGTAAGGTTCGTGTCCTCAGGGATACGTGTCAATTATTTTATACCAAAAACGTTTAAGCACAGTTACTTTGATTGCTTACGAGTTAAGAAAGATGGGGGTTTTAATTAAAAACTAAAACTGAAAGTAAATTGCGAAAAGTAAAAAAATTCCAGTAGGTGGACACGGCCGTGTCAGAACGGTACGCGGCCGTGTTAAGGTTCTGCCGGAAAAAAGAAAATTGATATTTTTTTGTATTTCTTTTTATTCTGAAAAGGAATTAATAAAATCTCTAATTAAATTGTGAAATAAATTAATATATGAAAGCTAATTCCAACACTAAGGTAATTTCTTGATTCGATTTGGCTTACGATCATTAATGATTATGGTGCAATGACTATTTTTAATTAATGATTTGTATCGATACTAGACATCACGCCGTTCGGATATCCACTCTATCTAATGTCTAATCAAGCACAGTTCGTTGATTAGAGCCAACCCGCTACTCTAAGCTCACGCCGTTCGGATCTTAGCGTGCGGGTTGCAACGATAGAAGTATCAATTATAATCAAACACACACGCCGTTCGGTATGCTTAACTAGATTGTGTGATTCTATAGCGAGAATGAATTTATAGACAAACTCAAACCGTTAATTGTTCCTTATATCAAAAATCAAAACTTGATTAGGGTTTTAAAATTTGAAGAACTTTATTAGAAAAATTAATAAGTTGATCAGGTTTATTAACAATCTAATATATAACGGAGTAGATCCGGGTTTAAGATCAAGAATCAAACAAACAAATCATTAAAATAAAAAACATCTCATAAACGTTTCACATAAGTTCAAACCAAATCAAAGAAAATTAAACCCTAATGTTGAAACTATAATTGTTCTAGCCGGACATGACGGCTAGTCAATCAAACCCAAAATAATTAAAAACTTACTAACAGAAAAATTACTTCTCTTCCTAAAATCGCAATTTCAGCAAAAAGAAAGAAAAGACTTCAAAGGTTTTCTTCGCCTTCTTCTTGGTCAACTTCAATATGCTTTCTAGGATCTTCTCACTTTTTTCCAGCCATCTTCTATTTATTATTATCCCTTAACTTTCAGATCCACCTTTTTAGGACTTCTTGTTGTTTATCTTTTAAGAAAATTCTGGAGATAATTATCTGGATCAATAGATCCTAAACTTTAGGGATTTTTCTGCACTCTTTAAATTTGAAAATTCTTCTTTAATAATATTTCTTTTAAGCCTTTTTCTTTTCTCTCCTAATTGGATGAACCTATAAAAACAACCAAAACACACCAAAGTAAATTCCATCCCACAAAAACTACCTTTATATGAAATAAATGAAAAATGCATGCAAGAAATACAAAACATATGCAAAATATACTCTAAAATTACTAAAATTAATGACTAAAAATGTAACTAACAAAACTTGTTTGTTGGCCTTTCAAAAAATATTCCTGGTGTAGCTTGTAAATCTGTGGCTATTCTTATGGAACAAAACTTAACTAATATATTTGAAATTAACACAACTAAACCCGAAGTAAACAAAATGAAGGATAAAACAAAATGAAGGATAAAACTAAACAAACCTTACAACAAAACCTAAACTAAACAAACCTCAGACCAAAACTTGAACTGAACAAAATGAAGGATAAAATAGTATCAAAAGAAACCTAAAATTAAGACAACTAAGTCACTCATAAACAGATGCATTAGCATTCAACATCAACTAAAATCGTTTTGCATTTTGACTGAAATCACAAACTCAAAAGACATAAAACATTTCATCAAACACCTAGCGTGCATAGTATTTTGATTGACTGAAATCACAAACTCAAAACGTATAAAACATTTCATCAAACACCAAACTCAAAAGATATAAAACATTAAATCAAACACCTAGAGTGCATCGCATTTTCATTGACTGAAATCACAAACTCAAAAGGTATAAAACATTTCATCAAACACCCGACATGCACTGCATTTTGATCGATTCCAAAACCGAAAGTAAAACCTCTGGATCGAAAGACAACTACGATCATTTGAAATAAGAACATGCAATGATGTAGACAACAACAACTAAACAAAGATTGCAGTAAAATATGTAAACGCTACCTGATAATGCAAAGAACAACTATGATATTGCAATCTGTTGAAAAAAACCAGCCAAAAATGAAAGAATAGAAGAATCAGCAACGAACACAAATCATACAATCAGACATAAGAAACATACAAAAAGAGCAATCAAAGAGCAACAAAAGATGATATCTAAATTGAAGAGGAAGATCCATCAGTTCAGGAGGAAGATCTCGATGATAATGACTCTGAAAAGCACATGTGAGGAAGAAAAGCCAAAAGTAAGACACGTCCAGAAAGCTAACAGAGAGAATAGAACACGTGTATGCAAGACAACACTGTTCATTCTCCATGACAATTTATTATAGGGTAATTTTTAAAAGGTTGAACCGACAACATAAAAATTAGTTGTCACAGGTAAGTATGAGACAACACTAAACTAGAAACTGTATAAAACATAAGACGAGAATTAGGTACTGAACCTTAGTAATTTGAATGGTTTTAGACGATTCAATCCAACTGATTCCGGTAGTTCTCTAAAACAAAAAAACGTTGTTGCACACCCCTTGAAGAATAACTAAACAACCCACATCTCAAAATTAAAAAAATTGAAACAGTTCTTGATTAAGAGTTGATAGAAACTAAACCTACATGACCTAGATGCTGAACTGATGCTTCCCTTTATTTTCATATACTTTAATACAATGGTAACTAAAAATGACACGTGACAACACTATATTTTTCATCACCAAATTTTTTTCACTTTTCTCAACTATTAAATAATTAAATTAATTACTAATAATATTATTTAATTATTTTAAAATTAAAAATAACTTTTTAATAAATTTAAAAAGATTTTTTGTTAATTTAATTTCTGAAAATAAATTTTTATAAAATAAGAAATATTTTTAAGCATCAAACATTTTTAAAAATACGAAATACTCTAAAAATGGTGTTTTTAAAAAGTAAAATTTTCTATAAACCAAAAATAGTTAAAATTGAAAGTTATAATAATATTTTTTAAATTAATATTTTTATTAAAAAAGTTTGTTTTGAAACCAAAAGTTTATTTTATTTTTGAAAAAAATAAACAGAAGAAGTTTTAAAATAAAAATTTAAAAATTAATATCATTATTTTATTAACTATATTTCTTATTTATACGTAATTTCAATCGTATTTTATTTAGAATATCGTATCATAACTAATAAGTTTTATTTATTTAATATTTCTAATACACGAGTTTTTTTTACTAGCTTTTTAAAGCTAGTAAGAATTATATGTTACGGTTTTGGTTTCTATGTTTGACACGTTTGGTTCCGGGTCGGTCCGAGTTGCCGAGGCCTGGAACTTCTCCGAGGGGTTCCTTTCGATACTCTGCGCACAGAAGCGCTCGGTTCGGGTTTGTTCTACCCGATTACACAAGCGGTCCTATCTTGAAACCAAGTCTTGTGCGAATAAGCGAATTTACTTGCATTCACAATTGATCTCTCTCGCTCTCTGTCAGACTGAAACGAAGTTCGATAGTCGGCCACTCAGGTCGTCGGAAGTTCGATACTCAGGTTAAGTTTCAATGATTTCTCACTGATTTCTTTATGTTTGTAAATTGATTACTGCTTTTCTCCTTAAACTGTTCATTCTTAGTAGTTTGGAACTGATTAGCATATTGATTAGCAGTTCTCACTTGAAACTGATTAGGGAATTAGGCAATTTGATAGTCTGCTTGCTAATTGTGTTTATAGTTATACTACAAAACTTACTTGTATGGAAGATTCATCATTTATTCTCTACTAATTTACCTTGTTTAGGTCATTTAGCAACTGACCCATTTTTCTTAGAACAAAAAGAATCCTATAGGGATGTCTTAAAACCCTAGGGTTTGTAAAAGAATGGTGCTTTCTTGACTAGAGACCTTGGAAATTGGAATATTTGTTTAGGTTTTGTAACTCCGTTCCTGGTGTTAGCTGCATCTTGTCCTAATCACATCGTTCCTCCTTCCTCTTCTTCTTAGTATCATCATGCTTCTTGCTTCTTCTCACTGATTCATCCCTGTGTCTTTTCTTAAATTAACAAAGTAATTTATTCTATTCAAATGTTTAATTTCTTCTGTAGCTAAAGCTAATATGATTATGATTTGAATCATGTGGATCTATTAAAATCGTATGATCAAGTGAGGGGAAATGGTTGGGATCTGCATACTAGGTGGAGCTAGCATGAACTGTTTCTTGTTCGGGAATATGACATACAATATGCAAATAACTTGAGTTACTAGGCTGCCCGATTTTGTGTTGATTAATGGAAATTTCGATCTTAGTTATTGGTGATCTTAATGACTGCATATTTTTGATCGACTGTTAATTTGATTCGTATTGTGAATTTCTGCTTCTCCTCCCATACAACACTTTCTATAAGGTTGAAAACCTAACCGTGTAATCCTGTTGAATGTTTGATAGGGTGTCTTATTCTGATAAAAGGTTGAACACAATACAACAAACTTGTCATCGTATTTGAGAACTCCTTTGACAAATAGCACCGCACTTCACTGGATTGATGATTGTGTAATATTTAGAACATAGGAATTGTTTTTATTTCTAACATTGGATGACATACTTGTGACTTGGTGGAAATATGTGAACTTGTGGTTTTGTGGATTCACTTTTGTACATATTATTTGAACTGAAGGCAATGTTCTTTTTCCTGCGGTTTTTTTTATCGAGTATAGTGTGAATTGGTTTTGCATCATATTGGCATTTTTTTCATGTACATGTTAACATCTGCAGAGTGTGGTCATAATCTTTGGTTGAGAAGGCATGAATAACTCATGGAGGCAACGAGAGCTTGTCTTTCTTCTTCTTTATGCGGTTATCTTCTACATCATCATCATTCATTATTCCCTCCAGCTGTCCCATGGTATTCTCTTTCCTGCTCTCATAATGTACTCTCACTCTATATGCATGTGTCTAGATGTATATGTTCAGTTAGTCACTATTCATTTATTTTACTGCTCTAGGTTCTGTATTGTACTTTTTTAGTTTTTTTTTCTATTCGTAATTCATCTTTAATTTTACATATTGATGTAACAGATCACTACAAGAAGCTTTATGGTTTACGGCCTGGATTGATCTCGAGTCAGCTTAATGTATGTTTTCATTGTTGATCAATTCTAATTTGCAAAATTTGGGACAAAATAAAGACCACAAGCTATACAATATGCATTTTATGGCAATATGGACTATATCTTATGACCTTCAGTTTGTTATAATGGTATCTCCCTTGAGTTCTAGAAAGCTTGTTGACTGCTGATGCTAAATTGGTTATATAAATAAAAATGGTTTTGTGATTTATAAAGATCTTAGCCCTTTGCATTAAGCATGGGATATTAATAATTTATTCCTCTTTGTGAACGACTCTGGCCTTGTCATTGACGACTAACATTAATTACTCGTTAAATGATTACTCAGTCAGTTACGAACATTCCACCGAGTCCGACAAAAGAAAATAAACTAAGTGTCTTTGGTCCAGGTCCTATTAACTTAAAATAGTTCTCTATGTGATAATTCGACATATGCTATGCACATGCAAGAGGAGGATTCAACTTATGCCAACTTCATATATTATGATCACTCTCTTTTATCCTCCCTTGCAGGATGCCTCTGATGCACAATGGAGAAATTTCCGCAGCAATTTACCAATTTTAACCTTTGTTTTTGGACTTTTTACGCTGTTCGCTAACATTCTGAGGGCATTTCATAACTTCAAAGCTGAGGGGATGTCCATTGCTTGGCTTCTGATTTCATTGGCATATTTGTCATATCTACATGGAGCATTGTATGTCATCTCTTTGATGATTTTTTAATTTCAAAGCAAAAGATTTACAAAATTGAAACATTTTGCTTTTCAATTTTAAATTGGACATGGATATTTTTGGTTTTGTAATCTCAATATCATAAAACTGTAAGTAAATTAACCTACGGCCATTTATAATTTGATTTTTAGTTTTTGAAGTTAGAAAAGTAACTCATTTGACACTTAAACATCAAAAGTTGATATATTTTGGATGGAGGTATTATTAAGCTTAGTAGTTGGTATTCTGATTAGTATTTGATGGTTTTGTGTAACATATTTCATCCCAATGCAGCATCATTTTTATCCTTTCAATTGCATCAGCCAATTTCCTTTTGGTTAAGGTACATCTAGATACAAGCTTGATAATGCAACTGTCACATTCTGTTATATCCAGTTATTTTATGAATCTCTTAATAAGTTCAATTAGCTGAGAACCCAAAATACTGCTTGTTAACATTACAAGCCTTTTAAAATACTTTCTAGATAAACTTACATAATGCCAATTGATATTTACTATATGTGGACGTTGGTGCTACCGTTAAATGTCAATAAATAATCTGCAATGCTTATTAATTTTTGTGATGCAGAGTTTTGGACGAACAAAATACTTTCCAATTGTACTTTGGGTGTTCAACCTATCATTTCTTCTTTGTAACCGTGTTTATGAGGGATACTCGTTTGCCAGCTTCGGGTTAGTTTCTCTTTGGTAGCTAGGTGCTTTAATTGATGGGTTCCTTATTTCTGTTTGCTCTGTATTATGAAGCATTAATTTACTTTGAAAATGCAGAAATCGTTGGGCACATTTGGATAAATATAGGGGTACCTTCAGATGGCATATCTGCTTTAACTTTGGTATTACTTGTCTCTTTCTACTTGAATGGTTATTGTTTCATATGATGTTTTAGTACATGTTACTGGACAATTCTGGAGACAAAATCAATGAAATAATATCAAGTTTCAATACTGTTCCAATAAAATCACTCGCACTTTTTTTTTTTTTCCTAACAAAAACCACCCAAGTTTGGATATTGGAAATTTTTTTAATAGAAGTTAAAATCTAAATGAAAGATATATGGACCTTGGTTACTATTTAGTGCTTATTTTTTTCAAGTTGACTTCAATGGAACACTGAAGAAAGTTGGTTACTATTAGGTGAAATATTCCCCACAATCGTGACCTTTTTCTACCGCCCTTTTCATACTTGCAAGGTTTACTTGTATTCTTTTTATGGCAGTTGTGCTGCGCATGATAAGCTTTGGATATGACTACCATTGGTCAGATCATAACGCTTATGTTGATCAAGAGGTATATCATTGTTGCCAAAACTGTAGTTTACAAGCCTTTTTTTCCATTATAAAGGAATACATCTTTCTTTCTGGACTACCCCCTCAGTTATTTTGCCATGTCTGAAAAACTACGATAAGTTTTGATTTGATTATATGGATGTTCCCATATTAATTTAAGAATCTGGTCTTTCTGGTAATTGCAGAAGCATATTCGACACTGCACCACCTGCTCATCAGGGAAAACATGCTACAGAATGTTACAGGCAAGTAAAGTTATCTTTACAACACTATGGTTTTATATCAATATCAATTTATTCTAAATACTTTATTTCATTTAGCAGGAGAGAAGCGTGGGGATTGACAAGTTCTCATATACTTTATACCTGTGCTATTTGCTATTTGCACCTCTCTATATTGCTGGACCCATTATAAGCTTCAATGCATTTGCCTCCCAGGTTTTATGGCATCAACTATCTTGATTAATTTTTAATATCTACATTCTATGACATATAACCTGTAGTTGTGACAACTAGCTTTAAGGGCATGGGAGTAATTTTTACAAAATCTTGTTTCTTTGGGTTACTTAACAAGAATCTCAACAATGTGATATCTTTTCTGGCAGCTGGATACGCCTCAGAAGAGTTATACACTCAAACAAGTGGTTTGGTATGGTTTTCGTTGGGTACTTAGCCTGTTTCTTATGGAAATCATGACACATTTCTTCTATTACAATGCATTTGCCATTAGGTGAGTCTATAATTAACACAATATCACTGTATTCTATCTCGCTTTTTTAGATCAATGTTGTCTTTGACTGGTTCTCTGTGTTTTGATATGTAGTGGAATCTGGAAACAGTTATCACCTATGGAAGTTTTTATTGTTGGATATGGGGTGAGAGCTCATGGTATTTGATTTCACTATCTCAGTGTACTTTTATATTTATCATCTAAAACTGTGTAGTTTCTATCTTTTAGCTTTTTGTGTAAAAAGGTTGAGACTTTAAAGTCCAATTTACTGTAACAGGTCCTAAACTTCATGTGGCTCAAGTTTTTCCTCATTTGGCGCTACTTCCGATTTTGGGCACTGGTAATTCCATTTGATAAGCCTATTTTCTTGAACTTCTAGCTATATTATTGCCATATAACTTCACACGTGACCATGCATTGGTGTTGTGTAGAGGTTAAGGGCTTAACGGTTGAAAACATGTACTTTTTGGTGCAATGCAGGTTGATATGAAACAGTTGTTGTCCAAAATTTCAAAATTTCAAAATCTATAGATAATTATTGTCTTGAATATGATTACAAATGTTATATTATTTCAATAGAAATAGAAACATTTTAGTAAAATGATTTAGGAGCAATATACACCGGGTGATTTTCGACTCGTTTGACACGGTTTCTTATATGCTAATCCATGTTTGGTTTTATGAGAACATAGTTAAGCGGTATTGAAGCCCCTGAGAATATGCCACGTTGTATAAATAACTGCTACAACTTAGAAAGCTTTTGGAAAAATTGGCATGCTTCCTTTAACAAATGGCTTGTGAGGTACAAGTTATATATGTTATCATTTTGCTTATGTTTTTTTTTTTCTTATTTTTTTTTTTTGTTTTAAGTCAAGAATGACACTTTATTTTACAAATGAGTATAGGTATATGTACATTCCCTTAGGTGGATCTCGAAGGAAGCTTTTGAATGTGTGGGTTGTCTTCACATTTGTTGCCATATGGCATGATCTTGAATGGTATCTCTTATTTATTTATTTATTATTATTATTATTATTATTTTTTGTTTCCATTCCTTTTAATACTCTTTATGGTTCTCACTTCTAATTGTTTATTTGATGTACAGGAAACTTCTTTCATGGGCATGGTTGACGTGCATATTCTTTATTCCTGAAATGCTTGTGAAATCAGCAGCGACTTCTTTTAAGGTGATATAATGAACTTTGCATTATTTCATTATTGAAATTTAACTTCAACATATAGTGAAAGTTTTCCAACATCTGTCCCAAGAATATCGTGTTGGGTGTAGGCTTTGGGTGAATTAATTTGGAGCATTTGGGCTCTGCTGGCCCAAGTTCTAAATAGGCCCAGTTTAGTTAGATTATTAACTAAAGGGATTAAACCTAATTGTAGCCTATAAATATGTCTCATTGTACTAGTAATCATGATCACTCAATAAAAAGGAAACCCTAGTTGCCCCAAGAGGACGTAGGTTGCACACCGCGACCGAACCTCTATAAATCTCTTGTTTATTGTTTATTGTTTTCTATTCGTGTGTTCGTGCTGTTTGATCCTAACATATCGCAACCATTGATATGAAATTCTTTCTGCAGGTTAATAGCGATTTTAAGGAGTTCATTTTCCGTGAGCTTAGTGCAGTTGCTGGTGCTATCACAATCACTTGTCTCATGGTTTGTGTTTTTTTTATAAATAAATTAGTACACCTCTGAAATATGTAGAAGTCCCGCGGGCAGGGGGGGGGGGGTTGTGGTGGTTAGCACTGGAAGAATCAAACAATAAATATGAACCGTACGGGAAAAAGAATGACAAACATTTATAGTGGTTCGAGTGGATGTTGACAACTCCACCTTAATCCACTCCTTGGTCTTCAACCAAGAGTTTCTTCACTGCCTTCTCTCTAATATAGTTAGAGATTACCTTTCGATATCCTAGTTAGTCAAAGGTGCAAAGGGCTCGCTTATCGCCTACGCATGTAAAGAGCTCAGGTCTGAGACAAGAATTGCAATAATATATAAACAGAAAATATAATAGGGAGATACTTATAAAGGGAACAAGTCTAAAAAAGTACCATAAGGCTGGTTCAGCCTATTTCAGGTTGCTGCAGCCAGGTTAAGGATGATTTAGGCTTGTTTTAGTTCGGTTCCGGCTGGATTTCGACTGGTTTAATCTTGTTTTTGGCTGATTCAGGGCGGTTTAACCTTGTTTTTTGGCTGGTTCAGCCGTTTTTTGGTTGAATCAGGCCGGTTGGCAGTTTTGACGAACCAAAGTGCTTGCCACATTGTGCCTTGTGTGCGCGCTAGGTGCCTAGGCCTCACCTTGCCTGTGTGCCTTTGGCACATAATTTCTCCCTAAGACACTTGGTAAGGATCACCACAAGAATTTTCCTCATTACACTTGGAAGGGATCACCATAACAACTTTACGAATGAGTGTTTAGATGTTCAATAATAGGCTCAAAATTCACTTTCTCTCTTTCTAAGATTACGAATCTTGAGCATGAGATGGGTTTAAATTATAGATTACTAAAGAATGTTTATGGAACTTAGTAGTTTAAGTTTTCACCATAGTTGATTTGTGCTCAAAAATCATGCTCCTTCTGCGTTCACAAATAAAGAGCTCTTTCCCAAAATCCACACTCAAGCACTTTTCTCTCTTTGAAATGCTGATTTTAATCATCTAGGAAACATGGGTTTTGACTATATGAATATATGGATATTACAAATATTGTTGGAAGATCGGCGAGTCAAGAAGGAAAAGATATTGGACATTTATCAAAATAGAAGATGCTTTCATCATTTGGTTTGGTTAATTTTTCAATAAATGATCATGTTTAGATAATCTCCACTTAGAAGAGATTCTTTAAAATAAAAGATGCTCTTTTCTTGCCCCAGTTGGTCCAGGCGATTGCGGATATCGAACAAATATAATTCATCGTGATAAGCAGCTCTATTTATGTCCGTCCCATCTCAAGTTTTCCAAAAATGGAGATTATTTCTAAAAATGTGTTAACTTACATAATTATAAGTTAACTTTTGAGTGATCATCAAGAACTCTTAACACATCTCATTTTACCCATAAGCTGAATGTATGGTGAATGTCCATGGGTGATGTTGCTTGATATTGACTTGAAAATGAATTTTTGGACTTGTCTGAGATGACAAGTACAAATTGTGCCTTAATTGTCCTCCCAGCGGTCTTCCACTTTTTTGTTTGATATTTTGGTGTCTTTTTGGTGATGATCATGAACATATGTATATCTATATTTACCACATATGTCACATGTTCTTACTTTTTATTATCATCAAAAGAGATGTGCATTCAATGACATATTCAATGAATGCACAACATTCTTGTAGTTCAACTCACTTGTCAAATTGTTCCCCATGCTTTGAAATAAAATATTTGCTTTTGACGTCAAATCTACTAATCTTCATTTTCAAAGTTGATCTGCATATGCTGATTGTTGAATTTTTAAAAGATGTACTATTTAATTACAAATTAAGAAATCAAACTTATTAGATTTCTAACAATGTTAATATCAGTTTGAATTTTTGTAAGTACTTTTGCTTGACCTTAGTGATCTATTTTGAAACCTTCCCTTTGGACCATCTATGGAGAAATTCATGACTTCCTCTCTGGCAGGTGGCTAACCTTGTAGGTTTTGTCATTGGACCATCAAGCATAAGTTGGCTAAAGTCGGTTTTTCTTCAGGCCGAAGGTTTCTCTTTCTTACTCATTTATTTTCCAAATTATAAATACACACTATGTGCAGTTGACAAAATCTTCATAATATTGCAGGACTACCTACTCTATTTGGCCTGCTTGTCACGTTTTATATCGGCACAAAGGTACGATGCCATAACCACATGTCCTTTGAAATTTTTAAGATCAGTTTACCATGTCATCACCAAATAATCACCATAAAAAGTTTTCCTTAATATTTTTAATAATCTATCCGGTTGTTTCAACTTGAAAACCCAAATAGTTGATTTCAAACAATTCCTATTTTGTTTTGTTGGAAGGTATGTATTTAGCGTCATAGTTTAATAAGAAAACTTTGTTGGATTGCAGCTTATGTTTCATGTATCCGACTCCAAGCAAAGGACACATCAGAGTTAAAGAACACGTTTGTGTCTTTGTGATCTCAATTCAAATACGAAGCATCTTCGACTTTCTTGATGTGTCTTGGTTTTTTCATTTTGTAATACCATTTCAAAGAATACCAGATTTTGTTAAAGTTAGGGCTTATTTGGAGGTATGCTTAGGATAATGATAATATCAATAGTAGTTACATTTTTATTCTTATGTGTCAAACATCGAATGTCTTTGACATAATTTTAAGTTGATAGATATATATATCATTACTTGTATGCACATGTTATTTGTCACTATTCGATTCTTCTTGATCGTTGTATATTGTTGCGTATTGCGTGCTTCTTGCTTTCAAGTATATATCGTTGCTTTTTCTAATGTATATTGATTGCTCTGTGTGTGTTGCTAGATTGATAATTGTCATTGGCGCTTCTTGTTCAACATTATATATTGTTGGTCATGGTTGATTGCTTACCGAGCATGGTTTTCTCTTCTTATTGGGTGTTTTGCTACTATTGTGTGTCTGAGAGCTTTTGGTCTAGCTGAAAGCGACCCGTATATCCTTGGGATAGATGTAAGATTTGTCTACATTCACCCTCCCAAAACTCAATCAATAGCTTTGGTATGGATGTGATCTATCGAGTTTAGTTATGGTTATGATTATAGTTGCATGTACGCACATGTGCAGAAAGCACAGGCCAAGGCAAAGTAGTAGGCCATTAGGTATACATGCATTGTATCTTAAAAGTACCGAATGGGACATCATGGGTCGTCGTGTGTCGAGATAGGTTCTGGTCTAAACAGATTGTTCTAAAAACATGTTAAATGGGTTTGGGTCAAAACAAGTTGGTCATAATGGGTTCACTTGCATATTTGTTTATAATGGACAATCGTGGTGGTTGGTGGTGATAGTGGTGGTCTAGTAGAGGTGGTGGTGGGTGTCAATGGTGGTTGTGGTGTGGTAATCAAGTGTTCACTTTTGCCTATTCTAATTCAATCATATACTTTGTTTTTCTTTAAACTCGGTGTGAATAGTATGAAAATAACATATGACCTTATTTGTCATGTTAAATACATGAAATTAATAGAAAATAATTGTTTGGATTCATATGTTGCGAGCTATGTGTCATAAAGTATGGGCTGCATTTTCATTTAACAAGCTCTTTAATTTTAATCAACCTTCTTTTCACGTTACACCCGAAGTTCTCTTCGGTATGTCTTCCGATGAGTGGTTCTTATTGCTTTCTGGCTCTATCATGGCAATTGAAGCCAACATGAGTGTCGTTAGATCGACCTAAAAAGTTTATAGTACACAAATGTAAGGTGATTCGTGGACGTGGTTACAATTGTGATTTTAGCCATAACTGATTAACCAAAATCAATTAACTGATAGCTGATCACATAAAAGACTACAATAACCGAACATGTTGGTTTCGGTTTTGGTAGAGGCTTAAAACCGAACCGAACCGAATCGAACTGAAATACTTGAACTTGCCTCTTGTTGTTTTACAATATTAACCTTTTTTCTGTTTGCATCCAAAGTCCAAACCTTACAACCATAAGATATGAGTAAATTGTCATTTTCATCCCTGAGTTTTGATATGTTTTGTCATGTCCATCCAAAAAGATTTGTTTTATCTTCTGGCTCCCTGATTTTTTAAAAACTTATCATTCTCATCCAATCTCGTTAGTCTAGTTAATTTGAAGGTTAAATAGAGGGGTAATTATGTCTTTTTAACATCCATGTTAAATAAGTTAAACATTATAACAAAATAATAAAATATAAATAAAAACCTCTGTATAAGTGTATGGCTGGGATTTTCTAACACTTCTAAAGAAGCTTCAAAAGCTTACGAAGAGAAAAAGATGAAGTTTGAGGAATCCCATTGTGTATCTCAGTCGTTGAAGCCCTCAGATTTAGAGGAATTCATCGGTATAATTTCTCACACTTCACTGTCGTCTGTTGTTGACTGAAATTAGCACCGACGAAACTAAGATTGAATCGTCTTCTCCGGCGGTGGTTGTTGTAGGAACCGAATTTGAGATACCACAAAACCAGATCTGAAATGGTGGTTGTTGTCGGCTAGATCGGGGGAGTGGTTATAGTGATGATGGGAGATACCGATGGTGCGTGATCGGAGATGATGGTGGTTGTTCGTTGGTTGTTCAGATTGGGGGCGGTGGTTCTGTGACGGGTTAGGTGGTGGATGGCAGTCGATAGTAATGGAGTAGCAGACAGTGGAGTGGATATGATGATGATGGTGGATAACGATTGTGCGTGGTCAGAGATGTTGATGGTTTATGGTGGTTGCTTATGAGTTGCAGGTTTAGATGGGGGAGTTTAAGGTTTAAGGTGTGGTGGTAACAGTGGTATGTGATGATGCGGAGTGGTTGAGGAGATTGGGTTTAGGGTTTTATGTTGGGGTGTGGTGCCGCTCCACGGTGATGTTGGAGACGATAGGGCGGTGGGGGTAGTGTGAAGTGGTGGTGGGGAAGGTGGTTAGAGGTGGAGGTGATTGGGAGTGAATATTACAAAAGTACATAATTACCCTTGTATTTAACACCCACGTTAACCCGAGTAACGAAATTGGATGAAAATGACAATTTTTTAAAAAGTCGAAGGAGGCAGAAGGAAGAAAGATTCTTTTTGAACGAAAGTGACAAAACACACCAAAACGAAAATAACAATTAACTCCATAAGATATTTATTTATCACTCTATATAAAGCCCACTGGTTCAAGCATTCTAGCGCTAAATTAGACTAACGCACAACAGAGGCACGAAGAATTCAGGTATCTTCTCTCGATTAATCAAATCAATTACCAATCTACCGATCACATGTTGATTATTTCTGTCTATCGCTACTCGAATTTGGTTGATTACGTCCAATAATTATGTCAAAATCGTTAAAATCATGAAAATGGCACGCTGTAGACTAGATCTCGGGAGCATTTAGGCAGATTGGCTACATTTGAAGATTGAATGTAACCCTACGTGTTTCAATCGTTTCTCCTGTTTGCTTTAGTTCATCTGTTATACTGTTTACGATAATTATCAGTTACTACGTTTGAATTGTTTGTGACTGATTTTCGTATACGATAATTCGGTAATTGATTGTTGCAATAAGTCCTGATTCTTTTGCATCTTGCGAAATAGAATATGAAGAAACTTTTTGGATGTGATGTTGTTCGTAAATAGAGCAATTTTGATCTCCTTAGTTTTGTTTTCCAGATGTTTGTATCATATTATATTGTATAAATTTGTTCTAAACCTACCACACATCCGTCTGTCTTAGTTTTATGTTGAACTCGTATAACATTTCATCAATCTGATATGCAGATGGCGGAAGCACAAAAAACAGATCCTTCTGTCAAATCGAAGGAGAAAAGTTCACTGCTAGGTAATTTATAGTCAACCTTTCTTATTGAATTAGTTTGATCATTTAGGAGAAGTATTTTTGAATATAGCCAAGTAGTTAACATATGAGTTGTGTGAATTTATCTACACTTTGATCTCTTAGTAAGAATCTGTTATGGTTGTGCATAAATGGGGGTCTCAGTAATGTTCATGGTGCATAGCAGATATAGACATTGACAAAGATTTTCTTGGATCATGGAAGTCGATGTCCATGGGAGACGATGGAATGGATTTCGACTTTGGACCAACCACCAAAAGCAAACAAAAGGCTTTTAAGTTTGACAAAATGTAAGCACGGCACAGCCTCATAGTTGTAGTTTAATGTGGATAGTAGCTTTGATTCTATTATTTTTTGCTAATCTGGAGAGACATCATACTTTGTATCTGGATGGAGGACATATGTATTCTTATTCAAGAGATAGAAGATCAGATTCTTTAAATCCTTATGCAATTGAGCCAATCTAGATTCCATATAATTTATCAGAACAATCATTACATAACTTCTCTTCCAGGGATATGGATTTCTCTCTTGATGCCGACTTTGACAAGTTATCATCTTTCAAGATGGACATGTCTGGTCTTGATATATCCTCTCCTACTAAGAAATCTGGAAAATCAAAGGAAATATCAAAAGAAGTTTCTACTGGTGGAGTCAATCGAGCAAAAAGAGAGAGCTTTGCATTCTCATTCGATTTTGATGAGTTAGTTAATATTGTCGTATCCTAGTATTTCCATATAAAATAATGATAGGTCAACATTCTAATTTTGAAAGTGGTTTGGTTTATAAATTTGTAGGTTCGCAGATTTGGGTTTTGAGTCAAAAAAGAAAAAGTTTGATGATAACTCTAATCAATCTAAAGATAAGGAAGGATATTCAAATGCAAGCAGCTGTGGAGGTTCTAGAGACTTTTTGGCTAAAGATGTTGATGCATCTGAGGGTGATGATATATCATTAAAGCATCCAGCATCACGGGGTGGTACCAATACAAAGGTTGATACTCAAATCGACAAAATTAAGGATCCTGATTCCAGAAATGAGGATGACCACTTGAAGTCTGTCATAGATGAAAGTTCTCTTCTAAAACCTGCCAATTCTGAAGAACAAGAGACACAGAGAACAATAGAACTTATACAAGAATCTCCTTCACCAGAGAAAAGATATTCCCCTGAACCTCTTGCTCAGAAAGTTGTAAAAGATTCATATGTTCGTTCTGAAGATAGCAATGTCTCTACTGAAGGTACGTTTTCAGATGTGCAAGAAGAAGAATCTAGAACTTTGGTTAGAATGGTGAGTCCGGGCACAGGGGATGAACAAAATGACAACGTGAAGCTGGTGGCAGAATTAGATCCTACCAAAAATTCTTCTGCACATATGAAAGAACAAAGTGAAAAAGGTGAAATGTGTGAGACGAGGGATGATATTGTAATCGCTGAACATATCGATGGTAGTGATATAAGTAAGGTAGATCTACATCTTGAAAGTCATGTGACACCTGGGATTGAGAATTTGGCTCAAGAAGCTATGGCTGATAAGAGGAATGCGGATTCATTTTCCAAACTTCAAGGGGGCTTGCTGGTCAGGTGAGAGTAACTATAGTATAAATGGTGCATCTAACTGATGATACATTTTCATCAACTGGAACTACCTGCAACTGGAACTTGTGCAGATTATAATTACACACTTTATAGAGCATTAGATTCAGGAACTTTAGGAAACTGCTTGAACTTAAAATATTTCTGATATTTTAGGCAAGACCTTCAACCATGTGCTGGACTTAAGCGTAACTATCTTTCTAATCTTATGCAGTGGAACCACAATTGATGAGTTGGCATCAGATAAAGAGAGAGCGAATATCCCTATCCGGTCAAAATATTTTAAAAAACAAAATGAAAGTGAATCTGAATTGCAGCAGGCATCTGCCTCTTCAACAAAACTCATCTCCATTGGCAACAAAGGAACAAACACCTTACCAAGTAATCTTGCATTAGATAAAAGGTGAAACACTTTTTTAATGCAAGTAACTTTATCATATATTACGAACAGGAAAAGCCTATTTAAGACTTTTACAGGGAGTTTGGTTCTAGAAGTATAGAATCTGGTAGCAAATTTACTGGTTTATCAAGGTCACTACCAAAAGAGCTGAGTGGAGACATACCTGTTCAAACTGAAAACATAGAGGCAGGTCATGCAAAAAGCCCTGACAATACAAGGTGAGGCATTGGCATTATTTGGAACTGATAATCATTGTAAACCTCATAGGTCTTATGCGAAACATATTTATTAATTTCATTCAGATATGGTTAATGACAGGGAATGCTTGAATGCTGATAATATAAGATCCAGAAATGAACCAGTGGTGACCACCGCGGCACATGATATTGCTCCTGTGAAGGAGAAACCAGTTGCAAAGGGAAGTGATCAGAACACTGAACATATTAGTGCACTCAGGTCTGGTATCTGTTTTTGGATTTTTGTTCTTTCTAAATGTTTATTCAAGAGGGGTGACAAGATGGGTGGGTTGGGTAATGGGTTCCCATTGAAACAGGTCATGTTTTCATACAGGTTGTGTTTGCCCACAAACACTTATTTATCCAGTTCTAAAAGTTCCATAAAAAGTTATTTCATTAAAAAAACTGTTACATTAATAATCTACATATTTCAACAGAATGATTTCGAAGCTTGCTCATGTATGCCTTATGTAGTTTTTTAGCTTTTGCGCTACTTTCAACCCACTCCCCCTTTTTATTGTTTCTTAATTCACCCATTCTTAACTTCATGGGTTGAAAGTTGAAACTGTCACCTCTAGTTTACCCCAACCAGTTTTGTGTATGAAGTCCAGATATGCTGGAAACTTGCTATTCTTGTCTATTTAAACAGACCGCCATCAAGTCAGTTGATGAAAGTCATAACATGAGCAAGCTGTAGTGAGAGTGCCCTTCTATTAGCTTAGCAATATATTCAGACATTATCTTGTATGGTGCTAAAAATGCCGGTTACCTTTAAGAAAAAGGATGTGAATTTGGGAAATGAAACATATCAAATAAGTTTTGGGGATCTTTTCTTCAGGTCTGCTGTCCATCCTTCTAGTTCGATTGAACAGTTAAGGAAAAATCTCACACTAAATATCATAAATCCTGGGACACCTGCTCATAGCATGAGGAAACTTGCTGTGAAAGAAAATAAGATATCCCTGACTAAAGCTGAAATTAAGGCATCTGAAGTTTCTGCTGTTAGAGTTTCTAGGTAGTTTTTTTGAATTTGAATTTCCTGTCTATTAAACATCTTAACAGAAACTGTGCACATAACCATCCAATTTTAAATGTAGAGCAACAGAACTGAAGCTAAAGCCACTCAATTCTTTGGTACCGAAGGGGTTGACATCTATGAGAAACAAGGATCAAAGTCCAGAATTGCAAGGAAACACGGTCTTCAAGAGGAACCTTTCTGTTGACACAAAGAAGCAAACACCACCCACCCCAACTCTGAAGCGTAAAGCTTTTGAGGTTCATTTTTCTCTCTTTTTAGATCTCTTTCCTAAAAAGTAAAGGCGGAAAATTGGCGGGTCAAACGGGCTAGGTAATCAGTCGAAGAAGGATTGGTCAAACGGGTAATAAATTGGCATGGGTTGGTGGAACTCTTTCATGCAAAATGTTTACTTTTTCTAGATGTTTAGGATGTCAAGCATGGTTTTTCAAATATAGATCTTAAAGTTTATGCATTAAAAATACACTTTGAGTTTCTTTTGAATAATTTCTTTTTATTTTTACGAAACCATGAGACAAATATGTAACCTGAATCAGACCATTTATAAGTAAACCTTTACTAAATAGGCATCCTAAAGCACAAAGCTTCCTTAGTTTTACAAGGGTTAGAAATGCAGTCCTTGTAAGCAGTCTCTCTCTAATTTCAGCAATAAGAACATATATTACACTAACTTTATTACGTCGTTTTGCTTGGACAATTATAAAACTTAATATAGCATATTATAAAATTTTATCATGATTAATTATGCAGGAATCTGTTGATATACCACGGTTAACTCCACTAAAACGTCTCTCTGGGTCACCTTGCAGGTCCTACCATGAAAATAACTTTACGTGTACTAGTCTCTTTTTACTTTAGTTTTGTCTAAACGCATATTTTATCAAAATTCAGCAACAATATCAAAGTATCATCGGAAAAAGTTGTCGAGGAACAGGTACTTCTGCTAGACACATCTGTGGATCATCCCCAAAACGACATAAACTGTAAATACATTTATCTGTTTCATAATTACAGGGTTGCAGTCAGATGAGTGTGGCACATGATAAGTCCCCTAGGCTTGATGTTTCTCTGCCAGAAATGGACATATATTCTTCAATTGAAAATGATGGGATTGTTGAAAAGGCTGAGGCATGTTCAAAGGAACTTGAAGATGTAAGAATGCACTCCTTTATAAATCATCAATCATTTTTTACTGTGAAGTACTGTTTGAATATAGGAGCCCCAAAATAATGGCAGACATGTTTACTCGATGCAGATCTGTAATATGCTGAAGAAGAAACAAGAGGAGGCAAATGATATACTTGTTCGTGCTATTGTCAACAACAATAATCTCCTAATGCTCAACCATCCAATCTATCAAGAAAAGATATCCTTTTATATATATAAAAAAAATAACAATAGTTTTAACTTTTACGCTTGGCAGGGTTACTCAAATTATACAATGGTCAAATTGGGTCACTCTTAAGAAACTTGCGAGCTTAGACAATCCAAATGGGCTAACACCACCCACTACCACTGTTTGCCACGGTCTCCATTGTCGCCGCATTCCACCACCTCCATCCATTGTCACCAGCCATCGTAATAACAAATATAGAGGGTGAACCTGTTTTGATAACTTTTTTTCTCCCTAAAACGATCCGTTTCAACCCAACCCTATTTTGACCCGAACTAAAGTTATACTTTTTAAAACGATCTATTTCAGTATATCTATTAGCGTATGGGATTATGATTGTTTTAATCCTTGATATATTAGTTACATCCGCATGGTTCAGAAATTTGCTGAGGTGCTGATGCGTAAGTAACTTGGAATCTAAAAATGTTTAATGAGAATCAAAATACGTCATATAAGGTACTTTTGCTAAACCATCACATCTTCACAGTTCCAATACAGAGGCCAACAGGTGTTTCAATTATCTTTGATGCTTCTAAATTCTTGTGATTGTACAGCAGAGGTTTCTGTTTGCTTAAGGGGGGAAGATTTGTCATGCTATGAAGATTTCAGGTACTTTGTTCATGTTCATACTTCATAACAAGCATAGTTAATGCTTAGAGAATCATAATGTGAATGTGGTGGAAAACTGTCATTCATTAGACTTTTACATGAAATGCCTAAAAACTAAAGATGAATTATTCATGGATGATAATAATAATAGTTGGATTTATACTAACATATTAAATCAGAAAGGTCACCGTGGGAGATAAAATCCTGGTGAAAAAAGAACACCAAAAAAGAACATCCTGGTTGTTAAGTGCGCCACGCTTGGTGGTTCTGACAACATGACAACTTCGTTTTGATTTGGCTTTTCATTACATTACAGACAGTGGTATATCTGTTTAACTGTTAATGAAGGTAGGTAAGACGGTGTCATTGGGTTAGACGGGTTATGTTATCGCCTCGAGGGACAGTGATGCAAACTGTCTACACAGATTTTCAAGAGCCTAATTACCATGAAACTATCCGGTGAGACGTTATGTATTATATAAAAGTTACACGATGAAGTATAAATAGTCACACCACAGGGGTATAAGGTTACATAAAACCCATATATTAATCTACCCGATAAACAAAATATTATAGATAGATATTTTAAAACAATATATGACTTTGGCTCTTTATCTAACCATGATCATATTGATATATTAGTTATCCACAAAATTAGAAGAAAATGAACATAAACTGTTGACTCAGCCCCACCCATCTCACCGTACAACTTTTGGCACATACTTTATTACGAGTTTGATTAACTTAAATATTATAGTATAAATTGCAAAGTGGCACAAGAAACTGTTAAGATGAATTTGATTAATATGAAAACTCACTTCTGCCAATATATACGAATATGGCAGTCAACTATGTTTGGATTGCTGTGGATGAAGTGATACTATCGATTCTCTACACGAACTCCATATTACTCAACTTCTCCATCTCTTTTTGGAAAGCAACAACCGCATTGGCGCGCATATACAACAACACCTTGAACCCATCTTTCTTCCCTTGGCTAGCCTCCGAGTACGGCAAGAAGAAACACGGTTCAACACTCCCTAACAGGTTCCTTGAGAGGGGTAGAACTGTGACCGGACCACCCCAACCAAAATCAACCGTTGAATGCCCCAAGTGCCTCCAGTCAGTAAAAGCACTAACATTTTTGCCAGCATTGATCCCTTTCTCGTAATTTAGCTCCTGGAAATCGATAAACGAGTGAACATACTCGTCGCTCACATTTCTCTTGCTCTTTTTGATCAGTTCAGCAGTTTCCCAAATGGGTTTACCGATCAGATCTCCGGCTGTGATCTTTACGTACATTGGAACGCACCCGTTGCCCCAGTAGCCGGCCGGCAACGGGGGCTTTACTACCCTCCTTATGTTGACTGCGTATGCAAATTTCACCTCCTCGTCTTTTGGAATTTTTGAGGCCTTCACCCTGTCAAAGTTAACGTGAAATATATATCTTAAATTAGAAGATGTAACACATTAGATGTGTATGATCTTGTAATTGTATTTCTATTATTTTATTTCAGTTTACTACAGTGTAGATCCTCGGATCAGTTTATTAGTATTTTCCTCTCAATGCCCAAATCCATTATTTTATTACGAGAGACAAACATAATACGATCAGACATTAAGTTGTGGCCTATTGGGTACCAAAAATGTATTTTTATTTTAAAGTAACCTTTTTAATATAAACGGTAAAGTGTAAGAAAGTAAATTTAAAATGATTACATATTTTATCTCTTGTTCTTATCTTTCAAACTAATATTCTCTCATTTAAATAACAAGCATCATGCATTTATTCATTTACATCGTAAATCACATGACATGTTTTGTCTCATTAAGTTGACGTTCTGATCAAGACAAACAAAACATACGATTCTACTAATAAAATATATAGAAGTTTTAACATAGAAAAACAATGATCATTTAGATTAATTTATTTTGTCACGTATAAGCTATGAATATCCATGTCATGAACCAATACTGAAAATATCCAATCCTATATTTACAGCACAGTAATTTTACCATAATAGTAATTTTACTATAATAGTAATATATAATTAAATAACTATAATTTAAGTAGCTACAAACGATTAAGAGAAAATATAATTTAGAAAAAAAAATAGCACGCTTAAAAATCAATTTCATTTTAGATTTTTAGAAAGACTTATGGTTTGAAATCTAAATTTATAAAACGAGTGCATTCACTAGCTGAACCAGAGCTTTTAAAAAAAATGCTGAGTATATAATCATAAAATTTATTTTTCTACCAACAACAATCACTTAGACTGTCTCCAATGCCCCGCCCTTAGCCCGTCCGTGCCGCCTTTCGGAAGGGCTGCGTTGTGAGACCCATCCGTCCTTCACCCGCCATTCCCCAAGGGCATTCCATGGATGCATTTTGTGGGGCCTACGCCACAAAAATGTGTGTTGTTTTGTTTTTTTATGGATTTTTAATAATTGTTTGTGAAAAGGATGACGTTGGAGGTAAAAGTTGATTGTGGGAAGACAGGAAGTAAGTTAGTGGAAAGCCGATATGACATGCTAACTGCGACTTTTTATGAAAATGACGTTCTTCAGCGTTGTGGACAGTCTTAACAAAGCTCATAAACTTTTTAATTTTAATTCTTTTCTTTATCAACTACCACTGAATTTTAAAACTCATATACTTACAAAATTTACTAGACCAACTAACCCTATACATTTTAAATACCAAATTTCATTATTACCTTGCTTGCCATAGAAAAGCACCCAAAGCTTCAAAAGTAGTAAAGTTCGAACCACACTTCTCTTGCAAAAAACCCTTGAACCAGTCCAACCACTCATCTTTCACATGAACACACTCCCGAACCACCTCTTCATCCAAACTCCTATACGGCACAAACTCCTTATCCAAACCCAAAAACTCCCCAATCGGGAACTCCGTCCGGGCCGGTTCCCTCGGGCCCAACAACCTCGACCGCTCCCAAACCGGTTCGACCGTCACATCAACCGCACCACGGGCCACCTCAGCCACTGCATTGAAAAACAAAGTCGCCCCGAGCCCATCACATAACACATGGTGCACCGACGCCCCGAGTGTGTACCCACTACAACTAAACCGAGTCACCTGTAAAATTACAGTATAAATTAATTTAGAGTAATTTAAAAGTAGCAAGAGTAGTTTAAATTTAAAATTAAAAGAAAAGGAAATTCTGAAAATGCTTCACCCCAAAATAAGATAATTCTTAAAAACGTCTCCACCTAAACCTAATAGAGAACACATCAACTTATAAAAGTGTAAAGTTAGTTCAAATTTTTATGCAAACGTTATAGTTTTGATCTTTAAAATTAAATTTAAAAGTTAGTTGAAATTTTTTAAAATGTACAAAAAGTAAATAAATTTAATAGCAGTGACCAAATATACAATTATTATTCAAAAATTTGAACTTTATTTATAAACTTTAAAATTTAAAAATTAAACATACAATTTGTTTAAAACACAGTATCATTTATAAACTTTAAAATTTAAAAATCAAACATGCAATTTGTTTAAACCACATCATTTATGTAATTTTCTTTTTTCATAATTATCACCTGTAAAACCAACAGATTGGTCAAACGGGTCTCCGGATCCGGGTTCGGAACCAAATGTTCAATAAACTCCTCATCAGCGTCGTCAAGGTAGTTGACGGCGGTCAACGGGGAGTCAACGGCGGCCGGAATGACGTTGACGCCACTTCCGGCGGTGCAGTGGAGGTCGAATCGGCCGTCGGCGTCGCGGCGGATGAGGGATCCGGCAAAAGGGTAGTATTTGACGAGAACGGTGGAGAGGGCGGTGGTGATGACGTCAAAGGGGTCGGTGGTGGTGTGGTGGTTGTTGGTGGCGGCGTAGGCTCTGATGTAGCGGAAGGGGACATTCATGTTGCGATCGGTATCGAGGTGGGAGAGAGGGAGGATGTGGTCGCCGGTGAAGGGTAGTTGTGAGGGGTAGACGGTGGTTGGTGGTGAGGTTTTGACGGTCATGGTGGTGGTGGTGGTGGTGGTGGTAGGTGATGATGTAAGGTTTAGACGTTTTGTGAAGGTTATTATAGTTGGGGCTTTATAATGAAATGGTGACGTGGATATTTAGGCATCCATTCGGCTAACAATGTTATTATTGTTTTCCTGTCGATAAGATGCATACAGGATACTTCTTTTGTTAAGTATGGTTGGTTTAGGCGAATTTTGTTCGGGTGTGGATATTAAGATACATTAAAATTATAAAGTAACATTGTGGTTTTTTATATGGATCGTATAGTATCATACGCGTCTTATAGGAGGTCGTATAGTTTTAACGAAACGTATAATCCTTTTGAAAGCTCCTTGAATTTTTTCTCGTAGTCAGTGTCAAAATTTTTTATACACGCCGTATAGTCATATATGTGTCGTATAAGGGTTCATATACAACTATATGGGTTGTATAGTCCTTTGACTACCCTCTTGAATTTTTTTCGTTTTCAATATCTTCTACCATATACATAGCCTGTGTTGCCATACGAGATGTATAAGAGGGTGTTCATTTATAATGTGGGGTATCCTAATATTAGGACCTTTTTATTTTTGATGATGTAACTGTTATTTATTGGATAATGATAATTCATACTGTTAATTTAATTAATATTATTTTTAATTTTATCTTTTTAGTACTTAATGACGATCACACTATTACAATAGTAGTATGATTATAATAGATTAACGTTCGGTTTGTATATGTTTTTCTTTCAATTTTGTTTGTATGTTTTTCATTTTGTTCATGGTTATTACTATGAACAAAATCACGTGCAATTCAAGTGAATATATATTATGTAATTTAGGCATAAATATTTGATGATTATATTACTAGGATATGATTGGGATTGATAATAAGAATAAAACTTGAGACTTGATGTCTTCAATCAACGAGTAAATGGACTATATGAAATTCAACTAGAAATATATAATTTTTGAAGGTTAGAGATGGGTCATGCTACATGCCTGTTTCCGATGGTTCATGATTCATGGCTACTAAGGATGTTTGATTTGTTGAACCCTTTAATAAATTATAATATATATTTAAATAAATTAATATGATATTGAAATATGTATTATTTATTATCATAAAATTTAGTTTTAAATATTAACTATATTGTATATTGTTCAATTTGGATTCCAGCTGATTCAATGGTTACAACCATTTCTCGGCATTTATAAAATTTATGAAGATCCTAATGTGGTTTCACTTCTAGGGGCTTATGAAGATTTTGTTAATTGTCTAAATTAAATAGTCATGAATTTATATGCTAAAGGTGCACTTTTTACTAATTTTATTTTTGCCCAAATCAAACATCATAATATTGCACACGTCTAAAGAAAACACTTAAAACATTGATATTTGTCTTGTTCTATCAGCGAGGAAGAAAATATTGTATTTTTTCTAAGTAAAAGCACACTATGTTAATTTTTAAGACAAACGAGTTACTCTTACTATAAACCTTAACTTTTAAAAACAAACACATTAAACAAAATGACACAAACTTAGGAACATGGGTCTTATTTTAACCAAACATCAGAGTTATTCCACAGGGGAAGCTCGTGCAAACAGGCCAAAAGCTGGATTAATCACCGTAAAACCTCCATCAAGTACCAGATTATGTCCGCTCATGTACCTAGCCTCATCACTTGCGAGAAATAGAGCAGCTTTTGCAACATCATCTTCATTAAGAGCTATCTCTTTGAGGTTTGAATAAACCTTTGAGTATTTTTTAGGATGATCATTTATCATATTAGTGGTTGATGATGATGGAATAAAATGAGGCGATAAGCAATTAACGCGAATCCCATATTGGCCAAGCTCAGCTGCAGTGTTCTTAGTCAGCCCCACGATAGCATGTTTTGAACTCGAATAAGCATGAGTTATAATCCCTCCAATGCTACCTGAAGTACTTCCCATCATAATAATGTTACCACTACGAGCTGGGATCATGGCTCGAGCTGCATGCTTGGTTCCTAAGAATACACCGGTTACATTGACCTTCATAATTCGCTCAAAATCCGCGTGATCATTATCAAGAATATTGGGCTTTACATCATCCACTATGCCTGCATTATTGATCATAATGTCCAACTTACCATATTTAGAAAGTGTCATGTTGATGGCATTTTCGACATCTGATTCTATAGTCACATCACAGTGGATAAACGTAGCGTTGTCAATACCGATATCATCACATACAGATTGACCCAACTCATCTTGGATGTCAGCAATGATGACTTTGGCTCCATGTTTGATGAATAACCTTGCTATTTTCTCTCCGATCCCTTGAGCTCCGCCTGTGATAACTGCTACTTTCATAGTCAACCTGTCATGCATGTCATCTTTAAGCCCTTTAACTATTATACAACGTATTAACTATACTTTTGTAGAAACCATCACAAGATAATCTATACTAATAATGCGTCTAAAAGGTCTCTAGATAGCCTTGGGTTCAAACCTTTGCTAGATAATCATCTTGAATGGCCACCATTCAAGGGAAGAAAAACTATACTTTTGTAGAATTGATTGCATTTTATCTAGTGCACACTTATATGGAGTGAGCGATTCTAGAGAAAGAAAAATAAATGCAGTTAAATTGTGATTTTTATATAACAAGCATTTGAATAATATGATAGGACGTGAAATATGCATGTCGGGCGAGGCTAAACATACCAGATCTCTTGTTTGTCTTACCCTCTTTAAGTTTTTAAAAAATCAATATATAAAATAAGAAGTTCTTTTATTAACTAAAACGTTTTTCACAAAGACATTTATAAGATGTTGATGGCGAGCATTTCACAATGAAAATTTATGAATTTATCATCATATAAAACAAGTAAGACGATATTCGTTTTTGGCTGTGTGAGTTTATGAATTTTATTCATAGAGTATTATTATTTTATTACTGTATTTTAATCATTCTCAACCGGAAACCATCGCCCATAAGGGTGTGAATATACGACCAACCCTGAAAACCAAGAAATATAACCAGACCGACCACATACTAACCTAACTTCTTCCTAATCAAGTAATCGGTGCTATTCTCGATCATCAAAAATAAGTGTGATTGGATTTGTGCCAGTCGAAACCGACCAAAAACTAAGAGAACCGAAAAATCCAATTGTTTTGGAAATGTATTAAAATAAAAAGATTTTACCAAAAATACAAATAAGACATCTTTACATTAATTTTAAACGGTCGTTTTTCAAAATGTAACTAAATAAGCTTTAAAAATATTTTTAAAATGCTTTTTTAAGAAGCATTTAATTGAAGGTTCACCAACAATAGTTGTCTTACAAAGGGTAAGCAGAGTGGTGTTGGCCACTACCCCGATGGAAACACTGCCCCACCACCTTGGGGTTACTCGAAAGATGAAATTGCGGGTTTGCAACCGTGGTAATACCAAGAGTTATGTGTGTACATATATCTAATAAATAAATTTAATTTAAAAAATGATTAAGGAATATGAAAGATGCATTTCAGACCCTTAAAGATGGTTTAGGGATGTTTTATGTGACGTTTATATGAAGGAGACAATTCAAAGATGTTGAGGAGAGAATTGAAAGACGTTGAAAAGAGAAAGATACACTACGTACCCCAACCTTAAAAAACCTTTTATTAAATTAACAAGATTAGAAATTTGATAAGTATTTGCAAGTTAATAAAAGACTTCATGATTTTGATCAAGCAACTATCGATTTATCATTCTATAAATTTCAATTGGGCAAGTATGAGATTGTGTTTGTGTGTAAAAATATATTCTAAACCTGATTAGGCATAAATTAATTATACAAAATTTGAGGTTACCTGGGAATAACTTCAGTAATATTTCTCATGTTTTTGGTTGATAAACAGATAGATACTTGTAATGATCAATTTGCAAGATAAGCAAAGAAAGTTTATGCCTTTAAATAGAAGAACATGTCTCTTATATAAAAGTCACCTAATTTTAAAGAGACTCAAACCGTTATTATTGAACAATAGTAATTAATTTTGTATTACTAATGACAATCACAGTAGTATGATTATAATTGATTAACACTCGATTTGCATTTGCTTTCCATTCAATTTTGTTTGTATGTTTTTTATTTTGTTCATACTTATTATCATGAGCAAAATCAATTTCAATTAAAGTGTAAATATCTTTACTACTATATAATACAAAACCCATGGTTAGATTGATAATTTCCTATTTTTGTAAAACACATATAGCAACTATTTAAGCATATGTTACAAGTATTTTCTGCAAGTGTTTCTAAATTGTACTCATTTAATAAACTTATTCTAATTAATACAAGAGTTAATGCATATGATTAAATTCACTATATTAAGTATTACTTTATTCATAATAATTTAAAGTAACATTATATTTATATTTTTACTATTTAAATTAAGTATTATATTATTTACTAAATACTAGTTACCAAATATGTATATAGTTATAATAATAATAATAATAATAATAATAATAATAATAATAATAATAATAATAATAATAATAATTATTATTATTATTATTATTATTATTATTATTATTATTATTATAATCAGTATTTAAGGTTGGTTAGAAAAGAGACTTAGTAGCACCCGTGTATCACGTGAGCCAATTCATTATACGTAACTTATAGAAAGCAATAATGAATATCTATATCATCTATAATACTTATAAAGCATTTTAGGATTTCAAAATAATAATTTTATCTTGACCTTAAGATACCTATAGGGTTAGTATGGTAATATTATGGTGGATTTTAATTTAATTTTTTTTAATCCATATGAACTCATTGAATTTAATAATAATAATAATAATAATAATAATAATAATATAATAATAATAATAATAATAATAATAACCGTATTTAAAGTAATTATAATAGTTATTTACAAAATAAAAATAATTTTAGTAATAAGTAATAATACGTAATAATATACACTTATGATGACCATAATTTAAAAGATAATAAAACTTGGGGATGTCCCTGATCAAATAGTTAGTCTGAATTATGGATCATAGTATGTTTATTAAAATCCAATTTTCATTTTGTTTAAGTTTATTTGATTAAATATGCACACACTTTTTTTTCATAATATAATAATTTATGTTCGTTGCATTGTAGAAACACTTTTATAAAGCTATAGTTATATACCTTAAAAAAAATTAGTTCTTAAACTTTTAATAAACTTAGTAATGTGAAATTTAACTAGAAATATAAGTTTTGAAGGTTGGAGATGGATCATGCTACATACTTGTTACCGATGGATCATGATCCATGTATACTAAAGGATGTTTGATTTGTTGAACACTTTAAATAAATTAAAATATATTAAATTAATTAATATGAAATCGAAATACGTATATATTATCAAATTTAGTTCTAAAGTATATATAATAGATTATAACGTAAAAATAGAACTAGTAAATAACTCTTGCGTTGCAACATGAGTGTTAAAATCTGGTTTCATGTCATCAGATTGTTAAGTGATCCATTTAGACATTTATAGAACTTTTATTACTTGTGCCGACACTTGGGTTATGGTCAATATTGGACCACTGTTCTTAGCATCAAGGAGACGACCAAAACAGACTTTATTCACATCTTCATTGCAAAAAGGATGTTTACCAAACAGCCTAATGTGATATGTGGTTTCAATTTAACGTGCCTATGAATATTTTGTTGAGGGTCATTTAGTCATGAATCTATATGCTAGGGTGCCTAACAAGCCACATTTTTAATGTGTTTGTTGTGGAGCGAGAATCCCCGAAGCTCCGTTCCTACTTGTTCGCCTATGATAATATGGGACTTAACGCGATTGAGCGGACAGGCCTATGACAATGACAATTTTTATTGATCTTGATAGTTTAATGTATGGAAAACCAAATGCGTTACCTAAAGAAGATGTTATACAACAAAGGGTGGGGTACATTTTCGATTTCATTATAATAAGGCGGAGAATCTCTGGTATGGCTCGGGTATGGAAGAACTGTTGTAACTGACGTTTCAACAAGTCCATGTACATACGAAAAAATGAAACAAAAGTGTTCGTTCAAAAACAATTTCTTCCCTTCTGGCATACCATCCTTTGTTGCTCTATATGGACATAAGCCACCAGAAAATAATGCTAGAGAGAATGAAAGCATAGGGATATACATATGCTAGAAAATAATGTTAAAGTCGGATCACTACATTCGGCCCAGAGAACTCACGCATTCATACCTCTACGGGATGATAAATGTAACATACTACAAAGTTCCAATTTATAAATGATTAAACAGGACCAAAAGGAAGGATGCTATCTTAAAATAAGAGCAAAGGAGGAGAAGAAACAATGGCTTGAGTCAACGTGTTGCAAATGTACATTGGCAATAAGTTGCAACATATATATCAAACCTGATACATGCATAACTTGAGGAGTTGAGGGAGAGCAACACTGAAGAAAAGCATTTGTCAAGAAGTTCTCCGTATTAGCGGATCACGTTTATCATTTATCAATTTAAACGCTTTGAGTTTATCTTGTATGAGTTGTATTTCTTTGTATATATCTCCTCCACCGGTTTAGGAGATTTAGTTTTCATCTTTATCTTTAAATTATGTATATATACTTGATGTTATTCAATGGAAGATTCATTCAATCATAAAAATCTTTATGGTATCAGAGCCCCACTAGCTTTATACCCTACCAGCCTCGCCATCAACCTCTAGGGTTTCGACACGTAGCTGATCGCCACTAGATGACTTCGATCCTTGTTACATGTCCCACCTTTCAGCCGCAACAATGGCTAAAACACAAAACAAACCCGAGCCCACTGCTCCGAAATTGAGCACCCTCGATCCCTTTTACACGATGACAAACATTAAAAAAAAAGTACGTGTTCTCGACGGATCAAAGGTCTCGTATTCCTCGTGGGTAAAGTTATTTACACTTCATGCACGAGGGTATGAGATCATCAATCACATCGACGGCATGGAACCACCCCCCAAGCAAGACCCATATTATGATCAGTGGCTTAAGATGGATTCCATTGTGTTATAGTGGATCTACGGAACCTTATCAGACGATTTACTCACTCGAGTTCTTGAAACCGACTCTACTACCTTGCAAGCATGGAACCACGTAAAGGAGATTTTTTTGAACAACAAGGATTCTAGAGCCGCAGCTCTCGAACAATCGGTACGATCATCAACCAGAATATGCCTTCATGGGAGGAGGCCTGTAGCATGCTTCAGTTGGAATAGCAACGCCATCGAGCTTGTGCCTCATTTACCCTAACCGAAGCCCTAGCCATCGTCAATCCCCCTACACTCGCAGGGCCACCACCCACCCCCCGACACGACTCCACCATTTGCAACCGAGGCAACAACAACCGCTTGCCCACTACCGGTCAAGGTGCACATCCCCCCACCTCCAATCGCGGATCCCATCGCCCTAATGGCACCCCCTCCCTCAACTCCGATCCTCCTTGCAGCCCATGGAACCTGCAAACATACCCTCCCATGTCCCCTTATTGGGGCTTTACGTCAGTGTCCCATTCCTACCTAGTTCGGTTGGGCCTCTCACTAGTATACACCCAGTCACGACCCTCCTCCAACACACTGCAGGGCCATATCTCTAATATAAACCCACTAGAGCCCAGTATGCTTGGGCCGGCCTTTCAAGCCATGTCTATGGACTCGAGTGAACAATGATTTATGGATACTAGAGCATCTAATCATCTCACTTACGACTTAGGTATGATATTTTATCTTGGTGTTACTGCTATTAACTCTATTTTGGTTGGCAATGACAATCGAGTACTAGTTGTTAGATTAGGCCATACCACTCTTCCCACACCAACTTGAAGCCACTTCACCTTATAAACATTCTTCACGCACCCGATATAATAAAAAATCTCATATTTATTCATAAGTTTACTGTTGATAGTTGTGTTTCTGTTGATTTTGATCCATTTGGTTTTTCTATGAAGGACTACCTGAGTGGGAGGATTCTAACTAGACACAATAGCTCCAGCTATTTGTACCCGCTCACTACTACATCTACCACGTTTGCTTACGCTTTTCTCTCCCATAATGATTCTGCATCTTGGCACAACCGCTTGGGACACCCTGGCTCACATGTTTTAGATTTTTTACATTCCCATTATTTAATTTCTTGACAAAAACCTATATCGTCATTTTTTGTCATTCTTGTCAAGTTGCAAAACATAAACAATTACCTTTCACTTTATCCTTGTCTACCACTTTATGTCCGTTTGATATATTACATTGTGATTTGTGGACGTCACCGGCCACAAGCAAACATGATTACAAAATTATCTTGTTTTGCTTGATGACTATACCCACTTTGTTTGGGTCTACCTTTTGCACTTTAAATCCAAAATATTTTCTAAATTTACACAACTTTTTAACCTTATATCTACTCAATGTAATCAATATGGGAGGTGAATTCGATAACATCTAATTTAAAACATTTACCACCCAACACCGTTTACAATTTCGCTTTTCGTGTCCATATACCTCTCAACAAAATGGGAAAGCGGAACGCATGATTCGTCGTATCAAAGAAATCATGATATCTTTACTCACTCATGCTTCCTTACTCCCTCCTATTGGGTAGAAGCTCTCCACACATCCGTTTACCTACACAACATCCTCCCATCTAAACTCCTCAACTTTCACACCTCTACCACCGCCCTATACATGAAACACCCCACCTATGATCACCTTCATGTTTTTAGGTGTGGATGTTACCCTAATCAATTTGACACCCATCCGCACAAACTAGCTCCCCATTTATCCTTATGTGTCTTCCTCGGCTATCTCGCCGATCATCGTGGCAATCGTTTCCTTGACTTAACCACGGGTAAGACGATCATTTCCTGACAACTAAACCCTCCCAACCTCTTATTCTTTTCTCGAGGATCCTACCCCTTTATCTTCCAACCAAACCCGACAACTACCCAAAATCCCTTCTAACCTACACACCATGGCCCTCTCACCTCTACCAAAGTCTCACACCCATGCTCTGTTCAACCCCAACTGGTTAGATGTTATGCAAACCAAATATAGGCCTTAATAGCAAATAACACTTGGGATCTAGTATCGCGTCCGAACGATGCACACATTATACGCTGCATGTAGCTTTTTAGCCACAAGTTTCATGCCAACGACACCTTTGAAAGATATAAGACACGCCTAGTCATTAATGATAAATCACAACAGGTTGACATCGACTGTGATGAGACATTTAACCCTATTGTGAAACCCACGACCACCCACGCGGTTCTTACTCTAGACCTATCTAAGTCATGGCCTATACATTAGCTAGATATTAAGAACGCCTTCGTACATGGAAAACTACAAGAAACAATTTATATGTTTCAATCTCATGGGTTTGTTAATCAAACTAACCCTACTCATGTATGACGGTTAAACAAATCTTTGTAAAGATTTAAACACACGCCAAGAGCATGGTATCAAAGATTTGCCACGTACATCACTCGGTGTGGGTTCTGTAACATTACATATGACAGTTCTTTATTATGTATAAACTTGGAAATGATATGGTTTACTTACTCGGTTACTCCTCTATGTCGACGATATTATCTTAACAGCCTTCAATAATCGATATTACAGTATTTTATCTCATCTCTCTCTCGGGAATTCTCCATAACCGACCTTGGGTTATTGCATCATTTTTTGGGTATTGAGGTTACCAATACTAATAAGGGCTTATTTCTAAATCAACAACATTATGCGACCGACATCTAAAAGCGAGCTAACATGCAAAACCGTAAGCCCTCCACCACACCCACGGATACCAACTCCAAGCTCAGTACTTCCACCAGAGATCTCTTATATGATGGCATGTTATACCATAGCCTTGCGGGTGCACTACAGTACCTAATGATCACTTGATTGGACATTGCCTATGCCATCTAACAGGTTCGTTGGTTCATGCATGCACCTCCTGATCCTCATTTTGCCTTTCTTAATTGCATCTTACGGTACCTCAAAGGCACTCTACATCACAAGTTACATTTATCTCCCTCAAAATCAGTCAAACTTACTACCTATTTTGATGCTGATTGGGGGGGGGGGGGGGTGGGTGTTGCCCGGATTCTAGGCGTTCCACTTTCAGTTATTGAGCTTTTTTCGACGATAACTTGGTCTCTTAGTTGTCTAAACGCTAATCTACCATATTCAGATCGAGTGCTGAGGCTAAATATGGAGGAGTAGCTAATGTAGCTGAAGAACTTACATGGCTACATAACCTTCTCCTCAAACTACATGTCCTAATTCTACAGGCATTCATCATTTCTGTGATAACATCTCTGCCATGTAGCTGTCGCATAACCCGGTTCAACATCCACGTACAAAACACGTAGAGATCGGCATTCATTTTGTACGTGAAAAGGTGCAACTCGGTTCTATTCGGGTTTTACACCTTCCCGCTGATTAACAATATGCTGATATATTCACTAAGGGCCTACCGCCCATACTCTTTAATCACTTCAAATCCAGTCTATGCATTCGCCCACCTACAGTTTCGATTGCGCGGGACTATTAGATGATCACGTTTATCATTTATTAATTTAAACACTTTGTGTTTATCTTGTATGAGTTGTATTTCTTTGTATATATCTCCATCTGTTTAGATCTTTGAATTTATTACCTCTAATAAAGCAATTTTTTATGGGCACGTGTCAATCAATAAGAGGTTTTACAATTGAGTTTTTCCGCCTAAAACATATTAAATTGTAATTGCAATTTATTTTGGAAACTAAATAAAAAAAATGCATTTATTAATCATTTTAAAAAACAATCAACAGTTAACATAATTATTACAGTTACCATAATTTAAATTTTAAATAGTTTTCACATTAAAATTTGTTACATTTTAAATTTCAAATAGTTATATATTAGTATTTGATATCAAATAAAATTATTTGATTATACGTTAACTTCTTATTGTTTAAATTATTTTAAAAACTTTCATATATATTAAAGAAGTTACTGTTTTAAAAATAAAAACGAATACACTATTTTATCTAAAATTAGAAATTAATATTAATTTTTTAATTAAAAACAATTTATGATTAATAAAATACAATAAGTTACCATTCGATATAAACAATTTATGTCTTAAAATGGCAAATTATTTTAGATAGATAATTTAACTATCTATGAACAAAATGTATTAAAAAATTAATATTATGGTAATCTTTGGATTTAGACATTATTTAAAGGAATTGGTAATTATCCTTATATAAATGATCTAATATAAATTTAATGGTCAGGTGTGATTGTTATAAAACTCAACTCAGATGGTTTGTTAAAATATACAATAATAGTGGTCTTTGAATCTTACATATGTGAGTAAAAATGTATAGTATGAGACAAAATTTTCGCTTATTTGTGTTTCCTACTCATAAAATAAGTTAGTGAGACACGGATTTGAGTTAACTAGGAGCACACAATTCTTTTTTTTTGTTTGTCTGTGGTTCAAATTTTTTTATCCGGTACGCATTATAAAATTATGTAAATTTATTATACAATCCCGTGTAATACACGGGACTATAACCTAGTTATATATACTTGATGTTATGTTATTTAACGAAAGATCTCAATTGATCATAAAGATTTTCACTCTGATTAAAACGAAAATATTATACGGTAAAAGGAAATTAATACTTCCTTAATACTTGATACTTATTCAAGTGAGAAGAATGCTGAATGGTAACAATTAATATACTAAAGTAAAAAATTATGACATCAGTGAGCTCAAAAACATGTCATATATACTAAAGTATCGACACACTAGATTAAATAGTTAGAAAAGTAATGAAATAAAATATCATACGAGAATCAGAAACCGAAATTGATCGTTTGAAAACGTGTAACTAAAGCCCAAAATACCAAAGTTTCTTATAAAAAAGTTTTGAGTAAACTTGGTTTTGCTTTGGTATAAATAATTCTTTTTATTTAAAAGGTTTAAAATCTTGATTTTACTTCCTGTGATTTTTAATTTGTCTTACTTAACTTCAACTCACTAACTCGGTTAATTTTTTCTGTTAAATTAAAGGATATTTTAGTCAATTTACTGATAAGGACTAATAGTGTTATTTGCACATTTTAATAAACGGACTAGTTATGTAATTTACTTAACTTATTAATTATCAAGACCATTTCACATCATCCATGTAGATCCGTAACCTAGTCACCTTCCTAATCAAACCAGAAACCCTCATCAAACATTGGACGAATCAAAGCCAAATCTAAGAAGAACCATAAATCAAACTCGTTCATTAATGTGAAGATGGTGGCATTGGTGGTGGGGATGGTGGATGGCCAGTGGTAGGGGTGATGGATGGGCGGTGAAGGGGGTTTTACGTTGGTCGATTTGCCATTGGTGATAGGCTAAGTGATGCAGATGATGATGACAATGGTGATGTCAGAGGTGCTTTGGTGGTAGTAGTGGTGGTGTAGGGGTGATGTAGGAGCAACTGTGGGGTGGCATTAACAACGACAATGATGACAGACAAAAAGGGAGGTGGGGTAGAATTTTAAGCATTTTAATAAAAAAATATCTTAACCAAATTACATAATTGACACAAGCTTAAGAACACGGGTCTCATTTTAACCAAACATCAGAGTTATAAACTTTAACTTTTAAAAACAAACACACCATATATAATGGCACAAGCTTAAGAACATGGGTCCTATTTTAACCAAACATCAGAGTTATTCCAGAGGGGAAGCTCGTGCAAACAGGCCAAAAGCCGGATTAATCACTGTAAACCCTCCATCAAGTACAAGATTATGCCCGCTCATGTACCTAGCCTCATCGCTTGCTAGAAATAGAGCAGTTTCTGCAACATCATCTTCACTAAGAGCTATCCCTTTGAGGTTTGAATAAACTTTTGAGTATTTTTCTGGATGATCATTTATCATATTAGAAGTTGATGGTGTAGGAATAAAATGAGGCGATAAGCAATTAACGCGAATCCCATATTGGCCAAGCTCAGCTGCAGTGTTCTTAGTCAGTCCTACGATAGCATGTTTTGAACTTGAATAAGCATGAGAAATAATACCTCCAATGCTACCTGAAATACTTCCCATCATAATAATGTTGCCACTTCGAGCCGGGATCATGGCTCGAGCTGCATGCTTTGTTCCTAAGAATACACCGGTTACATTGACCTTCATAACTCGCTCAAAATCCGCGTGATCATTATCAAGAATACTGGGCTTTACATCATCCACTATGGCTGCATTATTGATCATGATGTCCAACTTTCCATATTTAGCAAGTGTCACGTTGACGGCATTTTCAACGTCTGATTCTATAGTCACATCACAGTGGACAAACGTAGCGTTGCCAATACCGATATCTTCACATACAGATTGGCCCAACACATCTTGGATATCAGCAATGATTACTTTGGCTCCATGTTTGACGAATAGTCTAGCAATTTTCTCTCCAATCCCTTGAGCCCCGCCTGTGATAAATGCTACTTTCATAGTTAACCTGTCATACATGTAATATTTAAGCCCTTTAACTATTATACAATGTATTAATTGTACTTTTATAGAAACCATCACAAGATAATCTACTGATAAGACATCTAAAAGTATCAAGATAGCCTTGGGTTTAAACCTTTGCTAAATAAACATCTTGAACGTCTACCGTCATTCAAGAAAAGATAAACTCTGCTTTTGTAAAATTGATTGTATTTTATCTAGTGCACATTTATATAATGGAGGAGAGCTTCTAGAGAAAATTATATATGTAGTTAATTTATGATTTGTATATAAGAATAAGATGATAGCACATGAAATATGCATACCTTATTAAGGGTGAGGCTAAACATATCAAATTTCTTGTTTGTCATACTCCCTTGAAGTTAAAAAAAATTCTATTAAATTAGAAGTTTTTTAATAACATAAACGTCTTTCAAAAAAAAAATTTAAAAGATGTTGATTGTGACTATTTCACAATACAAATTATGATTTTATCATCATAAAACAAGTAAGACAATATTCGTTTTTGGTTGTGTGAATTTATGAATTTATATTCATAGAGGGTGTGAATATATGACCAACACAAAAAACTAAAAAAAATAACAAGACCGACCAGAGAATAATCCATCATCTTCTTAATAATCACGTTAATTACTAATGATATTATTTTTTTAGATTAAAATACTTTTAATATATTAAAAAAGATATTTTTTATTAATGTTATTTCTAAACAAACAAAATTTTATAAAATTAAATAATTTAAAACATTAAACTTTTTTAAAATATAAAATATTCTAAAATTGGTGTTTTTAATAAGGTAAAATTTTTATAAACAAAAGATAATTAAAATTCAGAATTGTAATAAAAAGTTTTTAAAAATAATAATTTATTAAAAGATTTGTTTTCAAATAAAATTTTCATTCTATTTATAATAAGAATAATTTCAATCATATCTTATCTATAATTATTGTTTTATAATTAATAAAATTTTATTTTATTTAATATATTCTTATTCAATTCATGTAATGCACGTGTTTACTAGTATTTTATAACAAGTGAAATAAAATTAAGCCACACAGATGTAACAAATTTCTTATCCAAACATGAGTACTGATGTTAATGTCTATACATATATGTATAAACTCTAATTTAAATAAACAAAGTTTGTGTGTGTATCAAATTTTATAGCTTTAGTGACCTCCATGAATATGTAACACTTGAAATATACAGATCGAAGAAGTGTAAGCATATATAAAACCCTAATCTCAAAAATTCTTTTTGGCCCTTGAATTTTGACGGCCTACAACATGGAACCTTTTTTTTTTTTCCTAAAACAATACCTATACATGTCTATGCAAATTAAATTAGTAGAAGGTTGGTTTAAGAGAAGGTTCATCCAACAATAGTTGTTTTATAAGGGTAAAAGGATTGGTGTTGGGATGAGCTTGGTGCCCGCCAGTATCTTGACGAGAACACTACACCACCACCTTGGGGTTACTAGAAAGATGAAATTTCAGGTTATGCAACCTGAGGCAATACCAAGAGTTATGTGTGTGTACGTATATTTCTTAAATTAATTTAATTTAAAAAAAAGATTTAAGAATGTGAAAAATGCATTTCAGGCCCTTAAAGATGTTTTATGTGAGGTCTACATGAAAGAGAGAATTAAAAGATATTGAAGAGAGAAAGATACACTACGTACCCCAACCTTAAAAGCCTTTTATATTAAAAAAATTAACAAAATCAGAAATTTGATATGTTTGCAAGTTAAAAAAGACTTCTTGATTTTGATCAAGCAACTATATAACGATTCATCATTCTAGAGGTTCGATGTGCCAAGTATGATTTGTGTGTAAAAATAAATTCTAAATCTGATTAGGCATACATTAATTCAATAAATTCTAGGGTTACCTGGGGATAACTTCAGTAATATTTCCCATGTTTTTTGTTGATAAGCAAATAGGTACTTGTAATGATCAATTTGCTTGATAAGCTAGAAATTTGATTCCTTTAAATAGAAGAACATGCATGTGCCTTGTATAACGTCACCTAATTTTTAACAAAACCAGTTTTGATTATTTAAGTTCATGAGTCCTTTTGAATCCATTTTTTAGTCACAAGTTGAGTTTTTTTTGTTGACAACTACCAAATTTGATTTCACATTGGTCTTGATGTTAATTTTAAATACAAAATTAAATTATTGGAATTTAAGAAAACATAAAAAATGTCAGGCACTACACACACATACTAGAAGGGTGTTAGGAAAATACGACGGGGAACGCAACACGCAAACACAAACACTGGCCGCTAAAAAGTGTAATCACGTAATGTTATGTAATCATGTAACATGTAAATTTTTAAAGTTAAAAAAAAAAAAACATTACCAATACTATACTAAAATTAAAAAAAATAAATTATTTTTTATAGTGTAATTTTAAAGAGAAAAAATTGAACCTATGGAAAACTTATGACTATATGTTAAATTATTTAATTGAAAAAATTGAACTTAAGTTTTTTAAATGACTTTTTATACGTCTTTATCAGTAAGTCATCTTATAGTGGTTCACAATACAAAATGTAACCTTTAATAATTTGTGTATTCATTAGTTTTGTAGTTTGATTAAATCTAGATTCTCTTTTAATCAAGATTTTTGTTTATGACCAATCTGGATTTTGAGGAATTTGTCCTTTTTATTAATGTAATGGTCATTTATAAATTTTATTTTATAATATCTATGTAAAATATAATTAGTTGTATTATTAGAGTTTGGATATAACACGTTTATGTTTTTAAGAAAAACAATAGCACAAATGTTATATCCTTTTATGGTCCTTTTGCACATATATAGCACACTTGGGCGTCAATTTTAACATTATTTTTACAACATGATGTTTTCCTCGTTCTTTTCTTAGGCGCACATAGCTAATTTCTTTAAACACACTTAACCCTTTTTCTTTTGACACGTTCCCTAATACCTTTGTCTCATATTTTGGTTTTCCTCTTTTTTTTTTTTTTTTTTTTTTTTTTTTTTTTTTAACATACATGGTAATGATGAAAAATTTATAAATTATATGACCTTTTTCATTGGTTATTTCTAGTTTTCACATAACAAGTTTAATTTTTTAATTAAATAATATAACATATAGTCATAAGTTTTTCATATGTTCAAATTTTTTTCTTTAAATTACACTACAAAAAAATAATTTATTTCTTTTTAATTTTAGTATAGTATTGCTAATTTTTTTAACTTTATAAATTTACATGTTACATCATTACATAGCATTACGTGATTACACTCTTTACTGGCTAGTGTTTGTGTGTTGTGTTTCCCGTCGCATTTCCCTGACACTTTTCTCGTATGTGTGTGTACTGCCTGACATTTTTTTATGTTTTCTTAAATTCCAATAATTCAATTTTGTATTTAAAGTTAACATCAAGACCAATATGAAATCAAATTTGGTATAGTTTTCAACAAAATAAACTCAATTTGTGATTAAAAAATGGATAAAAAAGGACTCATGAACTTAAATAATCAAAACTGGTTTTGTTAAAAAGTAGGAGAAGTTTATACAAGGCACACATATGTTCTATTTAAACGAAAAAAATTTCTAGCTTGACAAGGTGATTTTCTTAGAATCTCTACTCTATATATATGATCAAATATATATCAGCAATCTATATATAATTGAATATTAATAATGGGGAAAGATGATAATTACAAGTTTCAGAATAAACAAGTGCAATAAGTAGTAATGCATTACCTATATTTTACATCACATGTATTAACCACAACATGAATACGTTGAACACAGCAAGATGCTTCAACTTGGTAATTATAAACTACTAACACATGTTCAGCAAAGTTGTTAGAATTGTATAAAAAACGGAAATCATTAATAATGTATTATTCATATTTTACGTCACATATATAACTAACCGTATGAACAAATGTAAACAACAACCAAGATTCTTTAACAATTCAACTTCTAAATAAGACAACAATGTTAGTTTCCTCGGTAAGCAAACTCTTAATAAAGGAAGTGTTCATTATATGCCTTTATTGCTAATAAGTTGCTTTTTTTAATTAATGACTTATCAAGAAAGTAATCACTTTTTTTTTTTGAACGGCAAATATACTCTACTACTACACTACAATTGTTTGGGATTGAACCCAAAACCTCCACTCTAAGAGGCAAAGCCTCTACCAAGTGGGTTAGCCCTACACTGGCAAGAAAGTAATCACTTAATTGAATACAGGATTTAGCCAATGTGGGGCTAGCTTACTTGGTAGAGGCTTTGCCTTTTAGAGGGGAGGTCGTGGGTTCAAACCCAGGCATGGTGTAATTTGGAGTAGTTTAGGAGTAGAAGTAGGATAGATTTGCGGTTAAAAAAAAAAATTGAATACAGGATTTAAAAACACAATCATTTGGTCTAAGCTATCCCTTCAATTATTTGCAGATGGTGTTATTATATTGGGTGAATGGTCTAAATCGAATTTCAAGAATTTAATTAGGATGTTACGGTGCTTTTACTTAGCATCTGGCTTGGAAATAAACTCATCAAATTTGGTAAAAACTTACCAAGGTCTAAAGTTGGTGAAATGATTGCACTAATCAATTAGTCACCTTTTTCGTACTTTGACCTAATGATTGGTGTATACATGAGCCAAAAATTGGCTACCAATCATTCAAAAATTTAAAGCCTGAATATCACTATGGAAGGCTAATCACTTTTCCTCCCGGGGACATTTGACCCTCATAAGATCTGTTATGGATAGTCTACCGGTCTACTTCTTTTCTCTATATAAAGCACCAGAGAAAATCATTGAAAATCTTGGAAAAAAGCAGGTGCAACTTCTTCTTGGGGAGGGGTAATGAGAAAAGGATAAAATGAGTCAGTTGGGATAAGGTGTGTGCTAAAAAAGAGGATGGAGGTCTCGGCTTATGCACTCTAAAAAGCCTAAACTTGAGCCTCTTATCTAAATGATGGTGGCGCTTTAAATCGAATCCCAACCGCTTTGGAAAAGGGTCATACCTTGTCTTCATCTCTCAAAGAGAGATAACTTGTTCATTCCAGTAAAAAGTAATTTTGCAAGTGTTTGGAATTGCATAAGTAAGGTAAAGAATTCCCTCCTAATGCAGAATGTGGATTTAAGAAGTTTTATCTCTAATCAAAATGGTTTGTGGATTGCTTAATGTTTCAAGATATCCTCCTCAATCTTTTGTATTTAATTGGTGTAAGTTGGTTCCCCTAAAGGTAATATCTTTATTTGACAAGTTGGGCTTGATAGAATTTATTAATCATGGTTTCTTGAAAAGGAATGTTAATGCGGGATCTCTATTATGTCCTTTGTGTGAGCAATGTGAAGGAGCCGTTGATCATATCTTTATTTCTTGCTACTTTGCTACAATGCTTTGGAGTTACATAAGTTAGTGGTGCCACCTTCCTCTTATATTTGCATTCTCTATCCGTGATCTGTTGGGCTTGCCAAATACACCTGTAGTTGTATCAAGTCAAAAAGCTGCCCTTAAAGTAATTATTCATACTGCTAAATGGTGTATCTAGACGATGAGGAACAGAAAGGTCTTTCACAACTCACACATCCCTATCGGTTCTTTGTGAGGACGTGAAAAGCTCAGGTTATTTATGGGTGAAGACCTGATCAATAATTTATAATTTAAACAGGGATAGTTGGTGTAAATTTCAATTATAATATGCATTTACCGTATGCTGATCTTTATTTTTTGTATTTTTGCTCTTGCTAACTCTTGCTAACCTAGGCTTTTTCTGTATATAAGTTTTGCATTCCAAAAAAAATAGAGCGGCAAAAGTAATGTTCTAATTAAGTTGGGTATATTATAAGTATAGGTACACCCATTACATTCTTCTTCTCTCTATATCTTTTTATACATACACTAGTTTTAGTAAACCCGTGTATTAAATAAAATATTAAATATAATAAAAGTTTATAAATTAAACATTTTGTTTCAAAACAAACTATTTTTTTAAAATATCATTTTTAAAAATTTCTTTACTATAACTCCCAATTTTAATTATTTTTTAATAAAAATTTTACTTTTTAAAATACTAATTTTAAAGTATTTCGTATTTAAAAAAAAGTTTGATATTTTAGAAATTTCCTTTTGTAAAAGTTTGTTTCTATAGAAATAACATTAATAAAAAGATCTATTTTTTAATTGATTAAAAAACTATTATTGATCCAAAAAATAATAAATAATATTATTAGTAATTAATGTAGTTATTTAATAAGAGAGAGAAGCGGGAAAATTTTGATGAGAATAAATATGATGTTGACAAGTGACACCTTTAGTTACCATTTTATTAGAATAGAAAAATAGAATAGAAAAATATAAATACATAGAGAGAGTTAATACGAAAGACATTATATTGTTACGATATATTCAAAATCTAAGACAATATAAAGTTACTACGAAAATATGTGTTAAAAAATAGAAATGTGAATTAAAAACAATCAATTTGTCAACCCACTTGTGGGATGACTAAAACAAAATATGCACAAAATAGAAATGTTAAAAAAGGGTCAAATAAAATAACACTGCAGTGTATAAAAGTTAAAATCAAAACAAAATAGAATAACAACAGAAAAAACATTTAAAATTTAAACAATAACAATAACGTACAACAGGCCAAATTTTTGATTTTTCCTATGACTACAAGGTAGTAACGGCTACATGTTGTTGCTCTAGGTGTGGCTGTTTCTATTTTATAGTCACATAAGCCAATTTTGTAAAGCCATATGATATTTTGTCCTTTTAAGTGTGGCTATTATGTAAATTTTCGTCACACACATTTTATTTTCCCCAAAACACTTTCTATCATCACATAAAGAGAACAAAGGAAAGATGGTGTGGCTAATATTAGTGTAAAGCCACATGAAATTTTATGCTTTTAAGTGTGGCTATTGTGTTATATTTTATGACATACATTTTATTTTACCCAATACATTTTCTATCATTCCGTCATACATGAAGAAAACAACGTGAAGATGGTGAGGTAAATGTTTGTGGAAATCCATATGAAATTTTGTGCTTTTAATTGTGACTATTGAGTAATCTTTGGTCACACACAATTTATTTTACTTAAAACATTTTCTATCATTTCATCACACATAATGAAAAACAAACTAAGGATGGTGCGGCTAATGTTTGTATAAAGCATATGAAATTTTGTGCTTTAAAGTGTGGCCATTGTGTAATTAACCTTTAGTCACGCATATGTATTGTGTTTCTATGTGGCCATTTGCGTGCACTTAGCCATTTAATTTTAAGTTTTTGTAAATTAATTAAAAACAACAATAAACATGAAAAAACCTAAATACTAAAATAATGATTCTAACTATAAAATACCCAAATCCATGCATATTTCAACCTAATCAAAAGTTATATTATTGTTTTAACCAAAATCCTAAAAACAGTAATTAACTTCTAATAAACATTTATAAAATTTTATTTTGTAATATCTATGTAAAATATAATTAGTTGTATAATTAGCGTTTGTAGATAACATGTGATTATGTTTTTTTAAAAATAGTAGCATGAATGCTATATCCTTTTATGGTTGTTTTGCACATTTATAGTATGTAGAGTTTATTTGTTATCCATTAAGTGTCAAGGCTATTGGATTTGACAAAGGTTAATTTAATTCTTCTACTCTAATAAAAATATTAACTATGGGGACACGTTTCAACATCAAATTTCTTTTACTCTAATAAAATCTCTCTTATTAAATAATTATTTTAATTACTAATAATTTTATTTAATTGTTTTTAGATTAAATATAATTTTTTAATAAATTAAAAAAGAGATTTTTTACTAATGTTATGTTTAAAAATCAAAATTTTATAAAATAAATTTTTTTTTCTAAAACATCAACTTTCTTAGAATTACAAAATAATTTAAAATTAGTGTTTTTAAAAAATAAATTTTTATAAACCAAAAATAATTATAAATTAGGTTATTGAATTTTAATAATCTCAAATTTCATTTATTTGCTGGAATTAATCACAACTCTAGAAATGTTTACAGATACTGCCAACTTTAACCTTATGGTTTGTTTTAAAACAAAATGTTTAAAAAAGATTAATTTCATTTGAAAAAAAAAAGTTTAAAAACAAAAGTTGATGTTTTAAAAAAAAAATTATTTTATAAACACCGTTAGTTTTTGATGACATGAACTGTTTATATGGTCAAAATACTAAGCCAAAATACTACGACCACCCGCTAGCCCCCGTCCCCCCCCCCCCCCATCACCACCACCAACTCCCGCCACCGCCACTGCCTCCACCAGCCACCGCCATCATTATCTCTTCACTTTCTACTATCTCTCTCTTTATATATATATATATATATATATGTATATATATTAAGATAAAACTCAAACAGAAAGGGTGTGGGTTATTTAAGGTTCCGACCACCAACCACCATCCTGAAACTATTATTGATTCCTCTAACACCCTTCTCTCTTGATCTAGATCTTCAATTGCTTCTGATTTCACAAACTCTACCCCACGATTGTGGGTGGGGCAGGGTTTCGACCATCTACCATTACCCTACGATTATTGTTTGTCCTTCACAACCGCTACCTCCAGTCATAATCGCCACAATATTTCAGTGTCTAGTTGTCTCTGACTTCACAAACTCTAGATCTGATAGAGGGGATGTTGAAAGTGATGATGGTGGTGGCCGGCTGGTCACAAGTTGAAGGTTAATAAAGATTACCATGGTGGTGGTTGGTCGCCGGTGGTTTAGCATGGTTTAGATGAGGGTGATGGAGGTGGTTTATGTTGATGCGGATGGTGGTTTAGAGATGTTGGTTGTGACCAGAAGTGGGCCGGGGGGAAGGTAGTGGAGGAGTGGCATTGAAGGTGGGTCGTAGGGGATGGCGGAGGAGTAATGGTGAAGGAGAAATACGATGGGGTATTCTTTGAGACAGAGAAAGAGAGAGAGAGAGAGAGAGAGAGAGAGAGCGACAGCAGAAAAAGATGAGGTAGGGTGGGTGGGGCGAGTTTTAGTAAAAGATGTATATGTTAATAAGGGCAAAAAGACAAATTTACCCCTCATATTATCTGACTTAACCAGTAAAACAAACGGACGTTATGGGAAAGGAAAAATTGTGTAACAAAACTTAAATATAAATGACAATTACTGTAATTTTCTTAGTTTAAGTACAATATTTGAAATTCGCTACAAATTTAAAAGACGAAAAGTGTAATTTACTCTTAAAATTATTGGCAAAGAGGTAACATCTCAATGGTTACCTTTTAACCAATCAGACTTAATATTACCTATTAATCATTAAAAGACTATAAATCATTAAGAAGTAACATTTTATCAGGACGGCTCAAGGTTTTTGAAGGCTTTAAGCAGATTATAAAATTGAGGCCCTCTAAAAAGAACTATTTAGCTTTCCATCCTAAATTGTGGTATGTAAATTCTGGAAAAAAAACTAACTTGGCTCTTCTAACTTGTTTTCTGAGTAGATAATTGAATTTTAAAAATTTGGTCTTCTCCATCATGGATCCTTGTTTTTTATACAAATCTAATAAGCTAAAGATATCATGACTCAACAAATTACAACACCCAAAGTAGCAACATCTTTTGCTATAATATTTTGTCATTCATTTATATTAATATATTTGACCATAACCGATTAACAATAACAAAATTACCTAACTCAAGCACTTTCACTAGAACACACATTTATATGGATGGTGAATAAAAACAAATAACAAAATAGAAACATGATTTTAATTAACCTAAGATCGACACAAAATATCTATAGATTAAAGCGATTGACTAACATTACCAAGGCCGGCTCTGGCCTGTGCAAAGTGGGCAGCTGCACAGGGCCCATTATTGGGAAGGGGCCCAAGAATTTATAACATATGTTTATATTTTGTAGCCAATAAATTTTATTTGTGTTCTTTTAGTTTTGTGGCAATA